>CM062816.1:821445999-823845999 GCA_031772625.1 Pinus tabuliformis | reverse complement strand
GATTCCTCTAGAAGTGCTCTTCGGGTCTGATGTACTCCCTGCCCAATATGCATTTGTGAAGCCCTAAAGCTTCACTCCCTTTGTCCATCTATACCACATCCATACTGAGATGTGCCTTTGAGGTATCTCAGCACATGCTTCGCTGCATTCCAAAACAACTTGGTAGGCTGAACCATAGCTTGACTTAGCCGGTTCACCGCAAAGCATAAATCTGGTCATGTGTTCACTAGATACATCGGTGAAACCACAAGCTATCGATAAACAGTAGCAGCTACTACCTCACCTAAAGTAGCATCCTCCTTCCTCCAGTTACCAGCTAGAGGAGTCTGCATGGACTTGCACTTCTTCATGTGGAATCACCTGAGTATCTCATTAGCATACTTTCCTTGAGACACAAACACTTCCCCATCCTTCTGCCACACTTCCATGCCTATAAAGTAGTGCATAAGACTCATGCCTTTCATCTCGAACTCTCTTGCAAGGTCCTCCTTGTAAGACTTGATCAACTGACCATCACCTGTCAAAATCAAGTCATCCACATAAAGAACAATGATCAATGGCTTACCTTCTACCATGATGTGGTAAAGGTTCGCATCTGCTTCACTCTTGGTGAAGCCCAACCTGGTGAAATAACTGTCGATCTTGGTGTACCAAGCACGAGGTGCTTGCTTCAGCCCATACGAAGCCCTCTTGAGTCGACACACATGCGGCTCATAATCAAAGGTCTCAAAAACTTCCAGCTGCTCAATGTACACCTCTTCCTCAATCTTCCGATTGAGGAACAAAGTCTTCACATCCATCTGATGGATCTTCCAACCCATCTGAGTTGATAGTGCCAACATTGATCTGATAGATGAGTACCTTGATACAGGAGCAAAAGTTTCATCGTAGTCGATCCCCTCGACCTGTGAGAAACCACATGCAACAAACCTTGCCTTATGTTTTTCAAAACTACCATTAGCTGCCCGCTTTACCTTGTAAAGCCATCGGGAACTCACCACTGACTTGTCCTAAGGTCTTGGGACAACATCCCAAACACAGTTCCAAATGATGGAGTCGTACTCCTCCACCATAGCATCAACCCAGACTGGTTGTTGCACTGCTTCCTCGAATGAAGAAGGTTCAGACTCTACATGCTCCCCAACCAGAGCCATGTAACCAATGTATCGCTCGGGTGAACTCTATCTATGCTGAGAATATGGCTGTCCCACATTCTCTCGCTCAACCAACATCAACCTGTCAGCTTCCCTTGATCATTTCCACCTATCTCTGGAAGACTCAGCATGAGTGGATGTCTCCACTCCCGGATCTTCTGCATGCGGCTGCTCCACATCAGTTTGAGGCTCCTCCTCCTTAGGAACTAAAATTTCCTCCTCTGCATATAACTTGAGCTCCCTCTCAAGTGATACTCACATGCTTTTCTGCTCATCGAACTTCAGATATCTGCGTACCACTGTCCTCTGAATGGTAGGCAGGAACACCTGATAGTTGTGGGGTGTATCAGTGTACCCCATAAGTATCCCCAACTCAGCTGTTGGATCTAGCTTCTTCCAGGCATCTTTGGTCACATGGCAATAAACCGATGATCCAAATATCCTGAAGTGACTCACATCTGGTCGCTTCTCGGAAAAGGCTTCCATTAGTGTCTTCATCCCCAATATACGATGTGGGCTTCTGTTCTGCAAGTATACTGCTGTATTGTATGCCTCGACCCACAAATGAAGTGGTAGGCTCTAGTCATGCAACATCGCTCGAGTTTCTCCCACAATCGATCTGTTCTTCCTTTCGGCCACCCCATTCTACTGTGGGTTATGGGGTGCAGTCAACTCCCGTTGAATTCCTTCTGCTGTGCAAAAGTCCTTAAACTGTTGGGAGACATACTCTCCACCATTGTCGCTATGCAAGGCCCTTATTTTCTTTCCATATTCTTTCTCTGCCAAGGCTTTAAACTCGCAAAACCTTAATAAGGAATGATCCTTCTTTTGCATAAAGTAGATCCAACGTCTACGAGAAAAATCATCAATAAAAATAACATAGTACATTTGTTTAGCGGTGGAGGATGTAGAGAATGGTCCACACACATCTATGTGAACTCGCTCTAGGATTGCTCTAGCTCTACTGTCTCAATCCTGAAAGGAAGATTTCACATACTTACCCAAGGTACAACCTTTTCATGTATCCGTCTGCTCCAATTTTCCCTTGGGAAGTCCAGTAGAAATCTGCTGCATGATCTTCAAGGCCCCATGGTGCAAGTGGCCCAATCTTCTATGCCATAACTCGCCAACATCTTGGCTCTGCACCAACTCAGCTTTGGAACTCAATGCAACATAGTCGTCTACCTCCAGCTTGTAGAGATTCTTTACTCGAACCCCAATCCTCTTGGTCTGTCCAGTGCCGATATGCCTCAGGAATACCTTTCCTTTACTAAAGACTACATCATAGTCTTTGTCTTCTAGCATAGCGAAATGCACAAGATTCTTCTTCAGACCTAGTACATACTTTAGATCAATCAGGGTGAGAGGAGCTCCATGCTCCCTCTGAAACACAACCGTATCTTCACATGAAACATGGTACTTTCCATCATTGCCCATCTCGATATGCTTCTGGAGATCCTTCTCCTCCAAGGTACTGAAAATATTCTTGTTGCTGGTCACGTGGAAAGATGCTCCACTGTCTAGGTACCAAACACATCCCACCATGGATGAAACCATGCATGCGATGAGAGAGAAATCCAATTCGAATTGTGAGGCCAGTGCCTCACCATCTAATCCCTTCGAGGATCCCTTCTTGGATTTCTTCTGTGGACAATTCATAGCATAATGGCCCACCTCATGACAATGAAAGCATTGCACTTTCGATTTGTCAAACTTCTTCCCACCATGGGAAGAATTAGATTTGGGATGGGATGCCTTGCCTTTCCCTTTCCTCACCTTACTCGCTAAGGCTAGATTTTCTTCATCATCTTGCTTTGATGAAGATCCATCTCTGGTGCTTCTTCTTATCTCCTCTTGCATCAGCGCCGACCAAAGTCGTTCCCAATTTGGTAGTTTCTCTCTTACATTTACCGAATCTTGGTAGCTAAGCTAGTTCTTAGGAAGACCGAGGAGAGCAATACGCACCATGTCATCATCAGTTGTCATGATCCATACACTTCCAAACTCATTCCTACAGGTGGTGAGCTTGTTCAGATATGTAGAGATCGTGTCGCCCTTTTCACACTTGATTTTCTGAAGCTTGTCTTTCAGTGCTAACTTCCTCTGATCATTGCTGTTCTGATATAGATCCTTCAATGTTTTCCAAATAATGTCTCCTTCCCATGGAGGCTCGAGACTATGTGGTCTTGAACTCCCTCCAGAAGGATTCTCCTCCCTCTAGCCATACATTTCTTCCATTCCTCCAATTTTGTAGCATTAGCTGCTGCTAGCTTGGGGACTTCTTGATCAATGAAGTCCTTCAAACTGTTTTCCTCTAATACTGCTTCCATGAGATCCTTCCAGGCTATATAATTCGAGTTGCCATCAAGGGCATACTCGAGTCTTAAACAGTTGAACTCCATTGGTGAAATTTGAGATGTGACAATAATTCGAATTCTATAATCAGGAACTTCAAACTTCGAAATTCTCCATTATTTGTATACTTTTATTCACTTTGATCACCTTTGCTATGATACCACGTAGAAATTCCCACTGTAGATAACCTAATAATGCAATATACTAAAGAAAAATACTTGATCTACTTCTACAAACAAACTTGCGAAAGCTTAATCGATTTTGAGCAAGATCAAATAGAACACATATAATAGAGAATGAGAAATCAATCACACATGAACACAGAAGAATACTCTGGGGAAAGCCTCAGCTAAAAACCCTGATCTCTGTATTATCATACAAGTGGAAATATGTCCAGATTACACAAAGCTTTAGTTCACAAGCTATCCAGCTCTCAGTACTATCCCTCAATACAACTCATAGACTGAATAGAAACAACATATGTCTTCCTCCAATCCTCCAAGCCTCCTATTTCCTTGCACAGTTTCTCCTAGGGTCCAATGTTGCCACTTATGTGAATTGGCCTCATCACACACTCACCAAACTCAGAAGTAAATGCACAATCTCCATGGAATGAATTCATTCTGCATGCAAGAGATATCCTCAACGGAATATTCCTGCAACTGATAGTACACTGTCCCATCATCTGATCTCAAATGGGTCTCTGATTGAACTAAAATGCATGAGTTGTTTATGAGAGAATATTCAGTTATCTGAGGTGCAGTAGTTACATGCATGCATGCATTAACTAACTAAACTTACAATCAGTTCCAAAAACTGTTGGAACTAATCTAACTGGACTTAACTCAGTTAACTGAGCTAACTAATTACAACTCAAAGTACAACTCATCCTGATCTCCTTTAATCAAGGGATAACTTCCTCAATCAAAGGGGAAACTATTGCATGTCTTCACATAGACTTCATGTTTGATTTTATACAACTAATTAACTCAAGATGAATTAATTAATTATTTTACAAACAACTACTAAGATCATATTCAAATTTTAATTCCCAATTTTAGTTTAGGGACTAACTAAAATTGGAATGTATCCTGAGATGCTATTTATAACAGTGCTATATTTAGCACTTCTATTTTTAGCATTTCTTATTGCTATTTTCAACAAGTAGCTGCAAGTGATCTAAGAAGAAATGTTGAGTCAAGTGTAAAGTCTTATCAAAATACCAGTGCTATAAAAGAGTCATCATCAAAAGAGTCATTATTGTAAAAGAGTCAATCTGCCTAGAGTCGAAGAGGCATTGTTGGGAGTTATAGGAGTCGCTATTGGGATGATTTCATGGTTGGGTTGTAGTTCATAGTGTGATAGGGTGTTCTGTCAAGTACAAGAAAATCATTGTAAATCATATTTTATCATAGATCATTGTCCCTAGTATGGGATTCCACACTCTTGTCTCACTTCTAATCATTATAGGGTGGCAGGGAGGTGCTAGGCAAGTGCATGGAGTCGCCTACAGGTTGGAGCTTGTGAAAAATTCATGGTGGTTGGTTGGTCTAGGATGTTGGGGAATCCATTCAGTTGACTACTAAAGAAACTAGGGTGTTGGGGCATCCTTCCCGTGGGAGCTAGAGAAGAATGCTTTTCTAGAATTCTAGGAAGTTGTAACTTTCATTTCGTTTGGGGCTGAAGATTAAAGAATTTATTAGAAAATCGTTCGGTATTTTTTACATGGAGGGGGTTTTCAACCTAAAATTTTTGTGCCTATTGTGTTATTCTGTTTACTATTGTTAATGGATCAACATTAACAATATTTGAAGATTAACTAATGCTTTGAAAATATTTAAAAGTTACAATTGCTAAGAAATACTGATTCACCCCCCCTCTCAGTATTTCCAACAAAGCCATGTTGATTTGACTAGAGGAGATTGATATATTTACCTAAGGAGCCATACCGATTTGGCCAGGGGTAAATAGCCCAAGATACTCACATTGCCTGCTCCATAATGGAGTGATCTATAGATGTGCATGTGAGGAGTCACATTCCCTACTTCAGGATGGAGTAATCTATAGACGTGCATGTGAGGAATCACATTACCTACACAAGGATGGAGTGGTCTATAGACGTGCATGTGAGGAGCGACATTACCTACTCTAGGATGGAGTGATCTATAGACATGCATGTGAAAAGACACTACATGAACCTAGAAAGCTCATGAAATTTTCTTGTGGAAGGAGAAATTTCAGCTAAGGGGAAATCTATTGGTAGCTAAGTAGAATACCTCACATGCTAAGAGGAAGTGTTTATTTTTTGTAGCGTCAGGAGGTATTATCACTTTGCTAAAGGGCCTCCAACTCATCCTAGGAAATATATGTAAACTTTAATTTTTGAAAAGTCAAGTTAACCTTCCTAGTGAACGAATATGTCCCTTTAGGTGTCAAGCCCATTTCGAAAAGAATAAATAGAATGCATGATGACTCATTTCTCCACCTATGGAGAAGCAAGTATGATTTGATTTTTTTCTAAGGTTTATCTTCTCTTTTGGCCACACGTGTGAGGATAAAGAGGACAAGTTGACCCGTGTGTACTAGAATGTTTGATCTCTGTTTTGACCGGAGCCAACCGAGTTTGATTGGGCTGCAACTGGGCTAGGGGAAGGCCATTGACTATATATTTTGTCTGCTAAATTTTTACCATAATTGTCTAGTTTGACTAGTTTTGACGAGTGTTATCTTTTTGTTGATTTAAACTAGGTTTAATTGATATTTTGACATGGACATCAACACATATTTCTAGACAAATTGGTGTAGAAAACTAATAAACAAATAATACACACTCACACTCATTAAATAAACATCAGAAATATAAAAAACCAGGCATGGTGGAAAAGGCCTCAACCTTACAACATTCCTCACATTCTCATTATTAATCAATCCAATGTACAAAGAATGATAATAGTACAAATAAATACATGAGGAAGTTGGTCTCAAGATAGTACGTCTATCTTGGACACTATGGTTGAGAAAATATCTCAACAACACACTAATCTAGAGGCCTAAGTAGTTGGAGAGAATCTCTCAACCAACTAAGCCTAAACTGACTCCTAGCCATGAGGAACAAACTCAATCTAGAAAGGTACGATTAAATCCTAACTTTCATGACCTCAAAGATATCAAAGAACCCAAACATGACATCTCTATTTTATATGTGAACATTGAACTATTTGATCTCTAGATTGCTTGATAATTCAAGGCTTCAATGTTTTGTACTCATGCAGCAATTGATATGAGCATTCTCAATAATACGATAATTATCAAATTTGACTTAAAATCATACACCATTCTCTATCAAATGAATGATGTGAGTATTTAACATATATTCCATATTATAAGTCCTGCTTTAATCTTCAGTTCAAGTCATAGATAATGTATAATGTGGTCATTGAAAATGATGTAGATTCTTACTCTTTTCAAAGAAATTTCTAAAATTTCCATTTTAGATAAAAAAAAGTACGAAAATAGTTAGTGATTGGGCACATCAAAATATGATTTATTGTGATTTGTGAAAAGTTTGGGGCATTCATGAACATGTTATGAATGGCTATGAGAATTATCTAGATGATATAACCACAAGAAAAGCTATGCTAGAGTATTGTGTTGATTTAGGTAGTTTTGTTGAGTAAAACCTACTTATTGGCTTTATAACTAAGGTGTTATAGTGTAGAAGTTCCCCTTTGACTATTTTATGTTCCAACAAGAAGGTTTAGCCATTGTGGAAGATTTTAAATATATTTATGATGAAAATATACACTTCAAATTATTTCATTGAGGGAGTCCATCATGAGAAGAGAATACACACTCATCCATGCCATCCATCACTAGCGCTAGCCAGGAAAAGGGTATGTAACTTGGTTCCACAACACTCAGTCACCCATCACCAATATATTCTTGGTTTTGGATTTGATTTCCATTTTTCAAAATTCCTTGCAAAGTATTAATTAAAGTCCGGAGAAATAATGATGATAATCGAGTTAGCAAAGGAATTTTTATCTATATACCCATTTTCATGATATACCCAATGAGATTAAAGACCACCAAAGTTCTCATGGATAATGAAAATTTAGTGTGTAAAGTTCACCCTATAGTTAATTTTCCTTATAGTTTTCCACAAAAGCAATTCACCAATTCACATTTTTTATAAAAACAATTCAGCCAGAGTATATATATATATATATATATATATATAGATGAAATTTGAATACTTTCTCAAAATTATAGCCAAAAAATTCATAGTTGGCATTTTAGGAATTAATAATATGCCCCAAGGTATTTACACTATAACCTATGTATGAATGCTTAAATTTTCTCTACACATGGATATGTTTAAAAATTGGATTGGACCCAAGGATGAATGAGTTACTAATATTTTTGAATCATTGTCATTTGAGGTTCAACGATAATATAAACTAATTAATAAATTTTCATGAATACAAAACACATACTCTCTCTGTCTCTCTCGCACACAAACACACACAACATAATAATAGAATTATTTAAGAAGATGTGGTGCTAGAGATTAACAACTTGCAATAGAAAGGTAAGGTTGGCACAAGGAGAAATATACACTAGGGTTCTCATCCTAAAATGGATACATTGGTTGAGGGAAATGTTATGAATCATAATTCTTTGTTCTTAGACATAGCGCCTAAATAATTTTTCAAGAGGATCCTATTGAAACATTGCTAGAAGTATGATATGGGAATTTGATTCCTAGAAGGAAGATAGCATAGATTTTATGTTTCTTTTTACAATTTTGGCGAGATTACCTTGTTTAAATTTCTAGTTTATCATGATTATGTAATATAAATTGTTTATAAACAAGACAACTATAAATATTTATTAATATGAAACCATTATAATTGGTCTCCATGATATTATCTCTTTCTCTCTTTCAATCTATGCTTGTTGCACCTAACATCATGGAACTCTTTTCCACTATATTCTCTTTCTTGATTTATGTATGTTGCACCAAATATCATGAAATTATTCCAAGGTTCCCACTTGGTTTCTTAAAATGGAAATAGATAAAAAATTAATGTGATTATCTTCTCATTTTTTCATGTGATTACAATTAAGTAGGTAAGTGTGAGTGGGTGAAATTAATTATTAGATTCCCATTATGAATCATGAATTCCATTGGGCGTTTTTTGAGTTTCAAGTAGCCAAATGGCCTTAATTTCCCTACATATATAGAGTCAAACCCACCTTGGTAAATGCTAAGCTGCAATTTTGAGGATTTTGATGTTAACATTGATATGATATCCATATTAGAAGCACCACCATATATATATATATATATATATATATATATATATATATATCCGCTAGAGACATTGCTCCATTAATTTCTTCTCCTTACCTTGAATTTCGCAGGAACATAGAATTCATTATTTTTTTTTCTATATTTGTGTGAAGCAACAAATTGTATTTCATTTATTAAAGGGTTCAACTATCCTTATAATTGCATCATACGTTTATTTAGCTTGAAGATTATTTTTCTTGATTGTGCATGTATCACATTTTCCACTCGTTAAAAATGAACATGAAGATAATGTTAAATATTTTTCAAAGATAATTTGAAATCCTTTTGATATTTTATGATAATTTGAAAAAGGATTTTAATAGTGCTCATTGTATATTTTAACAATAATGAAGAATATTTTGTTAATATGATCCCTTAATTATTAGAAGGATTTTCTAGGATAATGTTTACTTAATAACACCCGAGACATATATTCTCAACATCAATTTGGTGTTGGGAACAAGATCCTAAGGCAAATTGGGTACACAAGATTGATCTTCCTTAACCAAGCTTGGTAGAGGAGATTGAATTGCTTCTTTGGATGTTACAATATAGGTAAAAAAATTAGTTTTAGCAATAAAAACCAATAAATTAACAAGAATTTGACTTGCATTATTCAGGGTCAATTTTTTTTTTTTTTGCATATTAGCATTGACATGCATATTTATTGATGCCATTCATACAAGTAACAAAAGGCAAGGATAATTAGAAAAGAAAAAATAACATGAAGTTTAGGATTTCAATATTAATGTAGATATTCTTATTTAATATAAAACTATACATATTTTACTAAACAATAATTTGTTAACACCTTTGACCTACTATATTTTTCTCACTTACATGAAGATGAATTCTCACATGTACTCAATTTCCTTAAACTCTCTTAAGGGAATGAGCAACAATATGGAAGTCACAAACAAAGTCTCATTATAACTCCATGATAAATAATAAGAACACACAAAAAAAAGTTAAGGAGTTACTATATATGCACATGCAAACATTTTATCTTGTATATATTAAGTAATATATCTATATATAAACAAAGAAAATAGCAAAATTTTATTGGAGGACTCCAACCATTGCACCAACAAATAAACAAAGTCTTCATATGATACCATGATAAATAATAAGAAACACACAAATTTACTAGATATGCACACATAAACTTTTATCTTTTTATTGAAAAATACATCTATTTCTATAAAAACATTATAAAAAGATAGATTAAAATATTCAAGTTTTTAAATTAAAGAAACCAATATCTATATATAAATTTTAACCTACTATTTCTATTTAACAACTCATAATTCTTATAAACTTTATTATAATAAATAAATAATAAATATAAACAATGTATCTTTAAAAGCATAGAATTCCATTTACTGAATCATAATCCTTATCAACAATATTATGATTCATAATACACATTAACCATATCACATTGTTCAATAAATTTGTTTTGGGTTTAACGTTGTGTATCATTCTCGTTTTATGATTCATAATTATTATTCACATTTATTTTATTATATTGTGGTTGGCATTTCATGATATCCAGAACTCGAACTGTTCCTGTGGTTTTTTTGGTAGTGTACAGGAGTTTGAACTCGGAGCCACAAATTGTACTTGAACACTTGAACGGATAAATAAATACGATTGGGGGAAATTAATATAATTAATAAATGTATGCTTGACATATATTTGGTAGAGAAATTCTCATATATTATTTCAACTCATAATTCTTAAAAAAACAATGTTAAGAACAGTAGCAAATATTAACCATATCTCTTTAAAAACACATTAATTCAGAGTACACATGAACCCTATCACTTTGCAATAAATTTGTTTTAGTTTTCACACTGCATATGTTATCATTCTGACATCCCTGTTTCCATTTTATAATTCGTAGTTGTTGTTAACAGTTATTTTAACTACGGAAACATGCATTCTGACATGCATGTTTCTGTTTTATTTGCATAGATGTATCTATATAACAAATGGCCAAGGTGTCCATCCAATTTAAGATACACTGAGACATATTGAAATGGTGCATGTTTCTATTCTCATACTTTTATGGTGAACTTGACATGATTCGCTTGTGAGTTATGAATTTCAACTAATTTATTGATTTGATTGTGATTGTGAGGTGTGAATTTCAACTAATTTATTGATGTTTGATTTTCTTGGTGGCAAATTAATGCTACGTCATGGATGTATGTAAGTAATGGTTTATGTTTCATAGGGTACCCCTGATGACACTATGGAAACACCACTTTTACTTTTCATAAATAAATTCACACAAACTAATAAATATATATTTTAAGGAATATATATGAGGCCAGTGAGATCATTTTAATACCATATATTCCTCTAAATGAAAATAAGAACATTGAAAATAAGAACATAACCAAGGGGACCAAAACTTGTAATATGAGCTTAAAATGTAGAGTCAAATAATATCAGTACTTTCATAATGAAGATATATTTTAATATTTCGCTCTATGATTTATGGTTCTAATCCTTAAAAAAGGAATGATTAATTTTTGCTAGGTTTATAATGGGATGATGCAACTACGGGTCATGTGATGGCATTTTTGTTTATATATGTATGTGTATATTTAATTATCTTGATTTTTTTGTAAATGCATTCACTTATATTTATAATAACATTTTTTACCTAACAACTGATTATTAGAACACTATAATGAATCTTTTAGGAAATTTGTTGAGATTCAATTAAGAAAATAGAACTCAACAAGTGTGTTTCCTCCGTATTAATAAGTTTCATCTATATTAATAAGTTGGAGTATCAACTAGTCACCCTTAAGGTGACGTAGAGAAACCATTGGTTTAGGTGGGGGTGTATAAAATAATAGTGGAAACATGTAATGGTGAGCTCATAAACATTGAATTGAACAAGGAGGTATTATCACGGGATGGGGTTTAATCATATGAAGGTAGTCTGGGTCATGCTCACAAATGGCCATACAGAGAGAAATAGGAAGCTCATGAAGAATTTAGTGATATTTAAAAGATCTTATAGCCTGAGTGAAAATAAACATCAATTTAAAAGAAGGAAGGTGTGTGGAATTCAAGAGGGGTGCATGTTGAAGCTGAATGAGATGGATAGAGAAACCCTAAGTTGAAAGCCATGACCTCTAACCACACAAAGCCCCATCTCCCAAACTTTGTATAAAGGTGTATAGTTCATGCAATTTGCAAGAAGAAATGTGGTACAAGTGGTTGGAAACATTACAAAAGAGTTCTATGATGAAGGGGGAGGTATATAAATATGTGATCCATGTTAGCTAGGGCTAACTGCCAAATTCATTTTTCCTAGTGGTATCTCTTAAGGAAAAGAAATTAAAAATAGAAGAAGTATGTCAAAAGAGTATAGAAACCCTTCAAGGAAGACATTTAGTTGCACAATATTCAAAAGTACTGAGTGAAAAACATATCTTGAATTCTATTAATTGAAATTCATTTTGAATAAGAACATTTTATATTGTTCATCAATTCACTAATGCTGTTTGAAATTTTGTCCCAACAAATCCTGCTAGCCAAGGATAATGCCTATGGTCAATTCCCACCATATACATCTTGGAATCTAGAAACAAAGCTAATTGGATAGTAAAGCTAAACCTTTAGAGGGTGGACACATCTAGAAGATGGGATGTTAGATACAAGAATTCAAACCTTCACAAAAAAAAATCACGTGTCATGTTTTAAAGAGATAAACAAAGAGAGAAGAGAGAGAAGTAGGAGGTTCATGAATATTGCAATGGGAGTCAAGGAATCCTACAACCTAACTTAAAAAATGCCTAAGCCCTAAATAATGGAGGTGCATGGAATATTTGAAGGAGGTGGGTTAGATCATCGAAGATAGATAAAGAAATGTTCAACTAAGAGGCAAGGCCTGGAATCACACCATCCCCTACCCCCCAAATTATGGATATTGTTAGATAACAATGACTAAAATTGTTGTACGGTTGAGTCAGCTTGCAAGGAGAAACTTTACGCACGAGGTTGGAAAACATCAAAAAAGAATTGTACCAATAGGGCAAGGGGAAAAACATTAGGGACATATGCCATCCACTATCAAACTTGGTGGCCCAATTCCTTTGCCTTGGTACTATCTCTTAAGAAAATGGAACTACAGATAAACAAATATGTCAAAGAAGTACTCCAACACCTAGAATAATTACTTGCACATTGTTCAAAGCATTGAATGAATAATGTATGTTGAAGACAAGTCATTTCATTAAATATGATGAAGCCCATTCCCTACTTTCAATCAATGGAGTGTCACATGGGATAAGGACTAGGCTAGGTATGGAACTTAACTTATCTCATTCTGAATAAGGTCTTAAGGGTGAGTGAAAATGAATAATCAAACTATATGTGGATTGGAGATAGGTCATTAAATGAGATTGAGGCTAAGTATCTAAGGCTCATCAACATAACTATATCTTCAATAGAAAGATTTCGGTCCCATAACCAGTGATCTATACTTCTATTAAGAGTTCTAATAGATCTAAGGTAGCATAAAAAGTAGTTTTCTAGGACTTCTTCATACCTTGGATTCATATTTCCTAGAAGTTACTATGTGATAAATAGATTATGAATATATAAAAGGAATCTAGTAAAGCATGGAATGAGGGAAATTGTTTTATAGTCCTAACATTTAAGCACATAGCTGATATTAAAATGAGTATAACATTTGACTCTTGTGAAGTGTGTATGGAAAATTGGTCAAAGGAAGCTTTTGGATTTTCATTCCCAGCCTCTATAGTTCTCAACAAAATAGTGATTTTACGTCAAATATAGATTCTATATTTTACAACTTGGTTTAAACATCATTTGTTGTTTTTTTTATATGGCTGGCATTTTCTTACATGAAAAAGGAATGTTTCATTCAAAACATTCCTTGTTACCATAGCTATTTCGTCCTAAAAAATTATGGATTTATTTCTCCTTGTCCTAAATGAAATACAATCTCAGACCTCTGTTTTATTAAATCCAGGCCAATAATGTGAACAATTTCCATATTTTGTCTACAAAAAATACTCGCAAAATAAAGCAACAAAAGTAATAGTTGTTTAAAAAAATATTTTCCTTTCAATAATAAATTTACAATAATAATAATAATAATAATAATAATAAAATTAAATGAATAGGATGGACCACAAATAAAAAGTTCAACGAAAAAAGTTCAACTAGGATTATTAAAAAAGGCAAAGATGAGGAGTGAGAAACATGAATAATGGCCCTATAAAGTTAGAAGGCACAATTATCCGAGTCGACTAAAGAATATGATATATGTAATATGAGAGAATATAACTTTCAAGTGACTTGAAATATATCTAAGAACCCAACCAGAGAATCTCTATTTTAAGTGTGACCATTGAACTATCTACTCTATAGACTGCTTAGTAAGTCAAGGCTCTAATCTTTTATACACATGCAAAAATGGATAGGAGCATTCCACATAATCCTATAATGATTGAATTTGACTTAAAATAATCCACCCTTCTCTATCAAATGAATGGTATGTGTATTCAATACATTTTCCATGTTATAGGTATTTCTACTTTAATCTTCAATTCAAGTCGTAAATAATGTGCTAATTGACAACGAAGTGGATTTTTACTATTTTGAAAGAAATATTTCCATTTTAGATAAAAATAAAGTATGGAAACAATAAGTGTTTGGGCACATCAAAAATGCGATTTATTGTGATTTGTGCAATGTTTGGGGCATTGATGAACATGTTATCCATGGCTAAGCAAATTATCTATATGGTATAACCACAATAATATCTATGTTAATGTATTATGTTGGGTTAGGGAGTTTTGTTGAGGAAAACCTACTTATTGGCTTTTTAACTGAGGAATTATAGTGTAGAAGTTCCCCTTTGACTCTTTTATGTTCCAACAATGAGAATTATAGCCATTTTCTAATGTTTCCAATATATTTATGATCAAAATTTACAATTCCAAATCAATTCATTAAGGGAGTCCATCATGAGAAGAGAATAGGAATTCGTCCATGGAATCCATAGATGGCCTTAACCATAATAAAATGTATGCTTACTTCCAGAACACTCAATCACCAATCACCCATAGTTAGATGGTTCTGGGATTGATTTCCATTTTGCTGAATTCCCTTCATAGTATTAACTAAAATGTGGAGAAATATATGTTGATAACTAGTCTAGAAAAGGAATTTTATTATCTATATACTCATTTTCATGATACATGCAATGAGATTAAACAACACTAAAGGTCTCATGGATAGAGAAAATTTAGTCTGTAAATCTCATCCCATCATTAATTTTACTTATAGTTTGCCGCAAAAGGAATTCACTAATTCCCATTTTTCTAAAAACAATTCAACAAACAATATTTATAAATTTGAATATTTTCAGAGAACTATAGCCAAACATTTCATAGTTGAAATTTTATGAATTAGTAACATACCCCAAGGTATTTACGCTATAACCTAACTATGGATGCTTAATTTTTCTCTACTCATGGATATGTTTAATAAATGGATTGAACCAAAGGATGAGTAGATTCATAAGATTTTTGAATCCTTATCATTTGAGCTTCAACATCAATAAAAAGCAAAATTAATAGTTTCTTATGAATACAAAACACACACACACACACACACTCTCTCTCTTCTATCCCTCCCTCTCTCTCTCTCTCTCTCACACACATAAACAAACACAAATAATACATGGTAATATAATGATTGAAGAGGGTGGGGTGTTAACGACTAACAAATTGCAATAGAAGGAGAAGGTTTCCATAAAGAGCAATATACATTTTGAGGTTTCTCCTCCTAAAATGGATACAAGGGTTGAAGGAAATATTATGAATCACAATACCTAACTCTAAAGTAAGATTTCAAGAGGAATATATTGAAACATATCTTGAAGGAAGGTATTGGAAAGTGAATCCTAGAAGGAAGGTATCAATGATTTTATGTTCTTTTTACAATTCTAGTGAGATTACCTTTTTTAAATTTCTCTACCATGATTATGTATTCTAGTTTGTTTTCAAACAAGACAACTAAAAATATTTATTAATATGAAACTGTTATAATTGGATTTCAAGATATTCTCTCTCTCTATGTTTGTTGCACCCAACATTATGAAACTCTATTCTCTTTCTTAATTTATGTATGTTGTACCCAATATCATGAAATTCTTCCAATGATTCTAGAAGATTACTTAAAATGGAAACATACAAAAAAAGGATGTGATTCTCTTCTCAAACTTTCATGGTATACATTATCATCATCCTCATATATATAAATGAACATTATCATCATGCACATACATATACCATCTTTTATGTTTCAAAGAAAAATAGAAATGAGGGATTGAGGTTTAATACGTTCCATGAAAGGTCAAGGATGAGAGTTGTAAGAAATATGGAAAGTATACATATATCTTACACCACATTTGTTTGACTAGTACAAAATGACTAATTAGTTACTAAAAACCAACTAAAATTTGCATATAAATGACCATTTTTCAGTGGGTGACCAATAGTAGCTAATTTATAGTATCTTATAACGCAACCAACTTTTAGTCATTTTTAGCTTAGTCATTAATTGGTTTCCTCAATTTTACCATCTAGTAGTATATTTAGTCATAAATTTGGTCATAAATTTTTCATTGGTTTAGTCATTAATTGTCGCAATTAATGACCAAATATATAACAAAATATATTACTATATGAATCCTCAAGAAAACCAATTAATGACCAAAGAAATATGACCAAAACGTTGGTCGTGTTATAAGATACTGTAAATTAGCTACTAATAGTCATATATATGCAAATTTTAGTCATCATTTAAAACCAATTAATGACCAAAGAAATATGACTAAATTTTAGTCATGTTATAAGATGCTATAAATTAGCTACTAATAGTCGTATATATGCAAAATTTAATCATCATTTAATAATAAAAATTTTATCATTTGCAATAGTCATTTATCTTTTTTTGGTATTTTCATATTCATTATATAAACGACTGATTTAGTAGTTTCTATTAATTTCATTCATAATCATTATAAATGACTAATTTAGTCATATATTCATTTTATTCGTGTTCATCATTAATTAATATAAACTACTAATTTAGTAGTTTTAGATTGATTTTATGTGTTTATTATTAATCACCATAAATTAATTAGTATGATTTTGCGACTAAATTTTAAGAAAATGTCATACAATGTGCATGTTTATCTAATATGATAACACAAAGTTACATATGTTAATTACAAGACTAAATAATATAAAGTGAAAATAAAAATAATTTCAATCGTATAATTTTTATTATATAAAATATCAAGTATTACAATATGAGTTTCCAAATTAATATGGGTTGGGCTGCAATTTACACATGAAATATCGTTTCATCATTTCAAAACATTATCACTGTGTTGCCAAAGCATTGCAAGTGAATTCACCAATTCTTAAGGCTTGACCATCAATCTCTATGAGTGTGTCTTATGCAAGATATTGGATCTAAGGGTATCACTAGACATATTATCTTCTCTCTCTCATTTTGCATTTGCCGCTCTAGTGTTATTGTTCTCCACTTTCTTCAATTGTTGCTTCTTACAATCAATATTGAGTTCCTCTCCTGAAAATGAAAGAAGATACAATGCAGAGTATAAGACATGAAAGGCGATGAATACTTAAATATAAAATAAATTAGACTATAAAAGATTTATATGACTAATCTGATATTCACCCTATGAGTGACATCAGTTAAAGATTTATTAAACAAAGGTATTACAGACTCATGTGCTGGTGTGTGTTCTGTGTTATTGAAGCAACAGATCGATCAGATTGCCAATACACAGACATTAAAATGGAAAAGACAGCAGAGAAATACAGTAAGCAAACACAAAGACACAAGCAATTTTAATAAGGAGTTCACCCTATTCTCCAGGGCTACGTCTCCGGTCCAGCTTTCAGTGGTGGCCTTGTTTTATTGTGCCTTCGGGCAGAGAATTTACAATACAGGGACTCAATGTGAGTTCTCTTGAAGCAGGTTTGCTTGGCAGGGTGGTTCTTGGATTCCCCAAGCCACTGGAGTGCACAGACTCTTCTTCTTCCTACCAGCTCTGTGACCTTCTGGTCTACAGTGGAAAGAGCCAAATGTGATGCTCAGTCCAGACAGATTCCTCTATGGGATGGCTTGAATCTTCAAGCTCTCTGGTGCTCGATGCTGCCTTTGGTCAGCTCGGCCCTCTGTCTCCTTCTGCTCTGCTTTACTATTCTCTGTGTTCAGTCCTCCTCTCAAGGTTCACTGTTCCACTTCGTCTCTTGACTTCTGTCTCTCTCAACTCTCAACTTTCCAACTGTCTTCTTCCTCTGTTCATGGCTTTAGCCATTCAAATCATATGCCTGTTCAGTTCCACTTTCGCCTGTTGATTCACCTTTTGCAACTGCGCTTGGAGTTCCCTGTTCGGCGTCATCATGAACGCTCAGGGAGTGGCCACTTGTCCTCCTCTAAATGGTGCCAGCATGCTTCGTCGGTTCATTTCTTCAGTTACATCGTGGATGCGTTCTTCCTCCACCGTGGTGGTCAAACGGATTCCAAATCCCTTTAAAACGTGGCTTAATTCCCTGTCGGTTCCACTTCCTCCATCGGGCACGATCTCAGCCGTCCGATCTGGGCCCTCCAGATCTGACGCCATACGCATGTTTCGCAGTCGACTTGCTTGACCGATAGCGCGCGATCAACGGTGGTTTTCTCTCACCTATGTTTTCCACGCGTCGATCTTTGCATGGAATCGCTATGCTCTCGTCCAAAACCTCTTACCGTTTAAGGACGCCCCGATAAAAATCGTTGGTTTCCAGAGCGTGGGTCTTGCCATTGTATTTTAGCGCTTTTTCCTTTTTCCGCCCGCAGTCCTCTGGTTCCCCCACGCGACTGAGTGCTCGAGCTTTTCTTTCATGGCCCTGTTCGCCTAGCTAATTGCGCATCAAAAATCACTTCCTTTTCCCATTCCGGGGCTCCCAGCAGCTACTTTGGCCTCTTGCACGGTCTCCATGGGCCTCGGTCAACGCACTTTGACTGAGGTCCTCGTCATTCCATGTTGGCTGCCATTGCCACTGGTTCAGGGTGATTTTGATCGTTGTTTTGGATTTATTTAGAAATTTGTTCGACCTGATACAGTCATGGTACTTTGACAATCTTCTATGGATCCAATTCAGATCACAGCCTCCCCACTGAAAAAGCTTTTGGACCACCAAAAGTTGGTTTTCAAGCATTGACTAAGTGAGGATATTGTTTTCTCACTTGTCCAATCTCAATCCACTTTGTACTACTCGGCTTTGAACCTTTGAGCCCAATCCTAAGGTACTCAACATCTCCCCTGTGCGTTGTCCTCACCTTCCTATCTAGCACTGTGTCTTCCTGCAACTCATTGAGGTATTCAGGTAGCAGGTCATCAATAGAAGGCAATTGACTTTGCTCTTCAGGGTCCTTAATCATTGAAGGTTCAAACAATCTCAAGCAATCTGCATTTACGACTGAGTAGATGTGCATGTAAGCTGGTAAATCAAGGCGAAAAGCATTTTCACCAATCTTCTCAAGTATCCTAAAAGGTCCATACCTGATAGACTTTAGCTTTTTACCTTCACCTTTCCTGTCCTTGTTGATATACAACTAGACTTGGTCTCCAACTTGAAAACTATGCTCCATTCAATGCTTATCATGCCTAGCCTTGTACTTGGCCTGGCTCTTTTCCAGCTATTCCTGTACTGCCTGATGGATCTCCTGGATCTGTTCAATGAAACTAGCTGCCTTGTCCACATCACTATGTCCATCAACCATGGTATCTTTACCAAAGACAAAATCCAAAGGAGACCTTGGTGTGAAACCAAAACAGGTCTCAAAAGGAGATCTCTGTGTAGAAGAGTGTTTGGCTCTGTTATAAGCATGCTGCACATAACACAAGTGTTCATCCCAAAGCTTAGGATGCTTGCTGCAATATCCTCTCAGTAACTGGATCACTGTCTTGTTTACTACTTTTGTCTGTCCATCTGTTTGTGGATGAAAAGCTGTGCTTTTCTTCAACTTGGTGTCCATCAGTTCCCATAGACTAGACCAAAACTTCCCCACAAATTGGGTATCTCGATCAGATACAATGGAAGTGGGTAATCCAAAATGAACCCATACATGTTCAAAGAACAATTTTGTAGTCTTCTCAGTTGTGATCTGTTTACTGCAAGGTATCAAAATACACATTTTGCTGAACCTATCCACAACAACATATAGATAGTCTGAATGACCTTTCCTAGATTTAGGCAATCCTCCAACAAAATCCATGGAAACACTTTCCCAAGGATGAGAAGGAATTGGAAATGGAGTGTACAAGCCTAGTTTTCTATTGCTGGGCTTGCTTTTAGCACACATGGCACACCCTCTTACTTATCTAGAAACTGTTTCATTCATTTTCGGCCAATAGTAGAATCTCTGTAGCTGTGCAACTGTTTTACTTACCCCAAAGTGACCTGATACCAGAGAAGTATGTGCTTCCCTAATTATCTTTATCCTCTCAGTTTGTGGAATGCAGAGTTTCCCACAATGATATAAGAGTTGGTCTTTTATATGATAGTCTAATTCTTCTACTCTTTTGCCTTGAATCAAAGTTCCATATACATCTTTAAAATCCATATCCTGAGCATATTGTTCTATGTAACTTTCATGTAGCACAAAATTATGCTTAAGTATGGTAGATGCATTTATAATGGGTCTAGATAACATGTCTGCAACCTTGTTATGTATGCCCTTTTTATATCTGATGACTAAATGAAGCTGTTGTAGAAACCCCATCCATATGTAATGTCTTGATTGCTGCAACTTAGTTTGGGAGTGTAGATATTGAAGTGGCTGATGATCAGTATGTATTACTGTCTCTTTGCCCATTAAGTAATGTTTCCACTTTTTCACACTCTGAACTAATGAATACAATTCTTTATCATATGTAGGATAGTTAACTACTGCAGTATTAAAAGTCTCAGAATGATAACATATGGGTTTACCGTGTTGTGTCAACACTGCTCCCGTGGCATAGTCACTGGCATCAGTTTGGATCTCAAATGGTCTTTGTAGATCTGGCAGTGCTAGTACAGGTGTTGTACTAATTTTCTCTTTCAAGGTATCGAAGGCTTTCTGATGTTTGCCTCCCCACTGAAACACCTTATTCAATCATGCTAAAGCATGTAAGGGAGCTGCAATCAAGGAGAAGTTAGAAATGAACTTCCTCCAATATTGTGCTGCCCCTAGGAAGCTTCTCACTTCTGTAGCAGACCTAGGTTTAGGCCTGTTAACAATGACTGCCACTTTAGAGGGATCTATTTTCAATTCACCTCCCCCTACTATATGACCCAAGTAGTTTAGAGATGTTTTGCCAAATTCACATTTTGAGAGTTTAACATAAAGTTTTTCTCTTTTCAAAATGTTTAATGTCTTCTAAACATGCTTTAAATGTTCTTCCCACGTTTTACTAAAAATCAGAATGTCATCCAGATACACAATAACAAAATCATCAAGAAAAGGTTGGAGTACATCATTCATTAATCTCATGAAAGTAGCAAGAGCATTAATTAAGCCAAAAGGCATAACCAGCCATTCATAAATCCTTGCTTTGTTTTGAAAGCAGTCTTCCATGCATCTTGCTTTGCAACTTTGACCTGATGGTATCCATTTTGCAAATCTAGCTTGGTGAAATAAACAACTTCTTTCAATTGATCTAAAAGATCATCTATGCAAGGAAGGGGATAACGATTTTTGATTGTTATATTATTTAGTGCTCGGTAATCAATGCACATTCTCCAAGAGCCATCTTTCTTTCTCACCAAAATGATTAGTGACCCACATGGTGATGTGATAGGCCTGATAAAGCCCTTCTCGAGCAACTCCTGCACCTGCTTCTTGATTTCAGCATTCTCTAAAGCAGACAACTTGTACATCCCAATGTTAGGCAATGGAACATCTTGCTGCAAAATAATATCATGTACTATTCCCTTTTTGGGTGGCAAACCTTTAGGTTCTTGAAACAAGACATCATACTCTGAAACAACCTTTTCTATATCAGCTTGCTATTCAGCATTACAACCCTCAAATACATTGGTTTTATCAGGTTTCTTTTCCTTTAAAACCATCAGTAAGAATTGTTTACATGAATTTATCATTCTTTTCATCTGTCCTGAGTTTATGAGAGTGTAATTATTCTTGAGCTTATGAGCTCTTACAAAGTATTCGATTCCATCTTTGACAAGTAGATACTTGTTCTCAGCTCTATAGAAAATAGCCTTTCTATCATACAAGTAAGGACTTCCTAAAACAATTCCACATATATCCAAAGGAATTATGTCTAACTCAACCTCATCCACAAATGCTAACCCAAAAGAAAACTTGAGTTTGCACTGTCTAGTCACTTGTAGTTGTGCTTTATCATTCAACCATCCTAATGGGTATGGTTTCTTGTGAGGTGTAGTTGCTAATCCCAATTTCTTTACAATTGCTTCAGAAATCAAATTTACTTGTGAGCAACTATCAAACAAAGTATCAATCTTTTGATTTTTGGAAATAACTCGAATATGGAAAAGCTCATGTCCTTTTCTCTCATTTTCTTCATCAATAATAGATTGAGCAGAATTACTAGTAGATGCTTCAGAATTCTTAACTTTTATACCTGTGGCTGCTATAGTTGTTCATCTCCTGAGTCTGACCCCAAATATCTCTGAATAGCTGCAACTGTCTTCTTCTTCTTGCCATCAGACTTCTTAGGTCTCAGCTTTAGATGCAGAATCCAACAATGCTCATCATCGTGCCCCTCCTTTTTACAGTGAGTGCATGAAGCTTTGGCTTTCTGTGTAGTGTTAGCCTTCCTTGCTTTCCACTTCTGCTTTCTTTTCTCCTTGTTCTTGCTTATAGTGGGTTGGGATGGTCCCTCAACTTCTGGATTGCCATTCTTTCCTCTAGCCTCTAGATGAGTAGCTTGTACAGATACCTCATCTATACTAGTGGGATTAAACATGAGGATGTTATGCCTCATGTAGCTGTGTAGACCACCAATGTACTTCAAAAGAGTCTCTAGTGAGTCTAGTGAAATACCCAACATCAATGCTCTCTTTCTGAATTCTTGAGTATATCCTTGCACACTTTTCCCTTTCAACTGTTGAAGAGATTTCCAACTCATCATGGCTTGTTGCATGTAGGCCAATGGATAGATCTGCTTTTTGATTGCAGTAACAAATTCACTCCAAACAAAGATGGTCTTGCCATGTCTTTTCATATCAGCTTGCGTTCTGCCTTCCCACCAAACCAAGGCAGTGCCTCCTAGGCATAGGCTTGCCAGCTGAATCTTACTCTTGTCTGAGTTTATGTTCTGTACCTTGCAATACACATCAATTTGTCTAATCCAATTATCCAACTTTTCAGCATTTAGCTCTCCATCATATATAGGCAAATCAAATTTAACATCTAACTTAATCAAAGATGCTTTCTTATTGTGCATAGGGCTATTAGGAGGTGTGAGAAAGCTTTCCTCTTTCCCCTTTCCTTTAGAGTTTTCATGGAAGTGAGACTCATATTCTTCTTTATCTTGTTTAGAGCCTGATGCATCTTCCACCTTTTGCTTTCTAAAGTCTCTGTACATTTTTTCAACCATAGACTTTATAGCTAGGAAACTCTCTATGAATTGAGGGTCTGGCCCTACAGAACCTTCCTCTGACATTGTCTTTTGAGGATAGACTCTCCCAATTTCAGGATTAGTTTCCACCAACTCTCCTTCTCCTAATTTGAGCTTTGATCTTGTGAGCATTCACAGCTAAACCAACACAAGCTTGTTTAACCTTTTAGCCTAGAGCTCTGATACCACTTGATCTAATATTCACCCTATGAGTGACATCAGTTAAAGATTTATTAAACAAAGGTATTACAGACTCATGTGCTGGTGTGTGTTCTATGTTATTGAAGCAACGGATCGATCAGATTGCAATTACATAGACACTAAAATGGAAAAGACAACAGAGAAATACAGTAAGAAAACACAAAGACACAAGTAATTTTAATAAGGAGTTCACCCTATTCTCTAGGGCTATGTCTCCGGTCCAGCTTTCAATGGTGGCCTTGTTTTATTGTGCCTTCGGGCAGAGAATTTACAATACAGGGACTCAATGTGAGTTCTCCTGAAGCAGGTTTGCTTGGCAGGGTGGTTCTTGGATTCCCCAAGCCACTGGAGTGCACAAATTCTTCTTCTTCCTACCAGCTCTGTGACCTTCTGGTCTACAGTGGAAAGAGCCAAATGTGATTCTTAGTCCGGACAAATTCCTCTATGGGATGGCTTGAATCTTCAAGCTCTCTGGTGCTCGATGCTGCCTTTGGTCAACTCGACCCTCTGTCTCCTTCTGCCTGCTTTACAGTTCTCTGTGTTCAGTCCTCCTCTCAGGGTTCACTGTTCCACTTCATCTCTCGACTTCTGTCTCTCTCAACTCTTAACTTTCCAACTATATTCTTCCTCTGTTCATGGCTTTAGCCATTCGAATCCTATGCATGTTCGGTTCCTCTTCCACCTGTCGATTCACCTTCTACAGCTGCGCTTGGAGTTCCCTGTTTGGCATCATCATGAACGCTCAGGGAGTGGCCACTTGTCCTCCTCTAAATGGCACCAGCATGCTTCGTCGGTTCATTTCTTCAGTTACATCGTGGATGCGTTATTCCTCCATTGTTGTGGTCAAACAAATTCCAAATCCCTTTAAAACACGGCTTAATTCCATGTCGGTTCTGCTTCCTCCATCGGGCGTGATCTTAGTCGTCCGATCTGGGCCCTCCAGATCTGACGCCATACGCACATTTCATGCAGTTGACTTGCTCGACCGATAGTGCGCGATCAACGACGGTTTTCTCTCACCTCCGCTTGCCACGCGTCGATCGTTGTATGGAATCACTCCGCTCTCATCCAAAACCTCTTACCATTTAAGGGCACCCCGATCAAAACCGCCGGTTTCCAGAGCGCGGGTCCCGCCATTGTATTTTAGCGCTTTTTCCTTTTTCTGCCCGCGTTCCTCTGGTTCCCCCATGCGACCGAGTGCTCGGGATTTTCCTTCGCGGCCTTGTTCGCCTAGCGATGCATGATTAGCGTTAATCATGCATAAAAAATCACTTCCTTTTCCCATTCCGGGGCTCCCAGGGGCTACTTTCGCCTCTTGCGTGGTCTCCATGGGCCTCGATCAGCGCGCTTTGACCGAGGTCGTCGTCATTCCACGTTGGCTGCCATTGCCATTGGTTCAGGGTGTTTTTGATCGCTGTTTTGGATTTCTTTAGAGATTTGTTCGACCTGATAGAGTCGTGGTTCTTTGACAGTCTTCTATGGATCCAATTCGGATCAATGACATATACCTCAACATTCGATAGTGGCCACTATGTGGCTAGATGACCTGTATAAACAAAGCAAATAAAATGTCACCATAGAAAATGGAATTGGAGGGGGATTCATCATGCATGCTAGGATTTTTTGTGTGTGCACACATCATATTGCTCACTTCTAATTGTATAAAAAATAAAGAGTATGCAAAATTACATGTAGTGACATGTGGGTGTCTATTTGACTCAATGATATGCTTAATTTTTTAACGCATTCCAATCCTACCACAATTAAATTAAGAGAGACAAGGACACAAGAAGGACTACCCATAAATGAAATTAGATACTTTAGAATGAAACTCAATTGTACCTGAAAGTAACGATAAGTAATTGCAGCTTCCTGGTCATCGATGAGCATCAAATCATATTGTGAAAAATTCCTTGCATTATGATAATTTGGTTGCGCCTGCACTAATCCTCTGTAGTAGTCCCTTGACTTGCCTATAGATATAATTTTAGAAACAATCCTACTCCTACAATTTTTCCCTATATGGATCATCTTTGTCCCCCCTATTGATAGTTATTTTTCAAGGAAACAGAATAGAACTCTCCAATTGCATCATCGCCTTTCAAAAAAATGCTTGAGTATTTCTAGGTGATTGTTGAACCAGTATCTTCTCAGGTCCATGAAATCCTTGATTTGTCTCCATCGCACAAACCTCTTTTCGTAATAAAATTATAAATCCCACACCTGCATTCCTCGTCCCCGACATACCAATTCTTTAGAATGGAATAATTTATCATTGCTCCCTCGATGCAATAGAGATCCACTAATATGGCATGGAGATGATTGGTGTCATAAAATGGTACAGTTCATCCTTCAATATATGTCACATAACTCCTCTCACCTCACATAACTCCTCTCATATACAAAAATAAGAGTCCTGTCAAATGTCTGGTCTCCATCTCATTCATCCTGAAATAAGTGGATATTTCCATGGGTGACAAAGTGTGCTTGAATATTTAATAGAAGGAGCTATCACTAAGAAAATAAAAATACAATGCATCATAATAGTTATTAGCAGGAGCAACAACCCTACCAATCTACTTCCTAACTAGATAAAGATACTCCTGAATTACCTCTTATAATGAACAAAAGATAACCTCAACTACCTACAGAGTCTACCTATTCATGGTAGCAATGAAAACAATGTCTAAAACAACATCTATAGTAATGTTGGTCAATCTTTTCTTCTAGTCAAGGGCATGCCCAAATTTTGAAAAGTATCAAGTAGGACAGGATCCACCTCATCCAAGCTCCTCTTCTTCTTCTACTCTCTATGTTTAGGTGAAGAATAATACCAAAGGTCTTTGAAATTGATGGGTGGGTAAAATTTATCAGACCATTGATTTCTTCCATTTTTAATCATAATTTGTAAGAATTGAATCTAAATTACAAAAGCCGTTCAGGTTCCTTCTTTTTAGCTGAAATTAACCTAAGTTTTGGAGAGTTGTAAGGTTTAATGGATCTAAGTATATTCTACTTAAAATATAGTAACATGGTTTAAAAATGTAGGCATTGAGATCAGAATCTAAGGATGAAACAGAAAAGATTTTATGTTCATGATTACAAGAAATTTTAATTTCATGTAACAAAGTTTGAGGAAGGTCTAGCATTTGCATCCTACCAGAAAATTTTCTTGCATCACTTGAGCCCTTTTAATTTGGGCATGGTAGAGTCCATTACACAAACAATCAACCACTAAAAAAGGTGAAAAGAAAAAATAAAAATTCATGCATTCTGACCCTAGAAAAGTTAAGGAGGATCGAACTGATCTGTACAATAAGGACATGCAAAATTCTTACTTGTCCATTGTATTTTGATGAATTGTTGGCTGCAATCAAGATCTGCATTATCATAATCATTAAACCCTTTGTACAATAAGGACATGCAAAATGCTTACTTGTGCATTCTCTTTTGATGAATTGTTGGCTGCAATCAAGATCTACATTATCATAATAATTAAACTCTCAACTCTATATAAAATTTATGATTTGGTCATATAAACCCTCAAAATTATTTATCCATAAGAACAAAAATCCTCTTTAGTAAAAAGGAAGAACATATCTACATTATCATAATAATTAAACTCTCAACTTTAGATAAAATTTATGATTTGATCATATAAATCCTCTTTAGTAAAAAGGAAGAATAGAGCCCAAATTCATAGCCATGTACAAATTACCAAAATATCATAATCATTAAACCCTCAACTCTAGATAAAATTTATGCTTTGATCACAAATTACCAAAATATCATAATCATTAAACCCTCAAATCTAGATAAAATTTATGCTTTGATCATATAAACCCTCGAAATTATTTACCCATAAGAACAAAAATCCTCTTTAGTAAAAAGGAAGAACAAATTCCAACTTCATACCCATGTACAAATTACCAAAATATCAATCAAAATAATTAAACCCTCAACTCTAGATAAAATTTATGCTTTTATCATATAAACCCTTGAAATTATTTAGCCATACAAGCAAAAATCCTCTTTAGTAAAAAGGAAGAACAGAGTCCAAATTGATACCCATGTACAAATTACCAAAATATCCACACCCAATGACCTTGCCCTTTCTCGATCCAATCGTTGAAGCTCTCCTAAGGTGTTTCCCATGCAAACTCCATCTGGGGTTCGAATCCCATGAAATCCATAGATCATGTTGATGGTCTTTCTTCTTCTGGAATTTCCACACAAATATAGACAAGCCAGAGAAAAATAGAGTGCTACAATGTGATGTTGTAATGTGTGAATATTTTATTTAAACCCAGGGCTAAACTGGAAATGAAAAAGAAAAGAAATATTTATAATAGAAAAAATAAAAGAGATGTTTATAATATAAAATAAAATATATAAATTGCAATTGGGTTAAATGATTTATTTTTAATAAGAATTTGTTGTTATTTTTGCCTAAGATGCTAAATTAAAAAGAAGAAGAAGAAGTTAAAAATGATATTGGGATGAGTGTAAATATTTGAATATGACCTCAATTAATAATAAAAAGCTAAATTAATAAAAATAATAAAATTTAATTTGTTATATTTTGATTTTGTTATTAACTTGTGAATAGGTTTTGTTACAATACCATGGGCCAATACCATGGCTTATCAATACTACAAGTCCAAAAACATAACTTATTCACGACCAAAATATTTTACAACAAGATGACAAGATTCTTAACCATACATTACGGTAGATATTATTAACTTGTAAAAAATAGCTTTTGTTACAATACCATGGATTATCAATACCACATGCCCAAAAAACATAAATTATTTCACAATCAAATATTTTATAACATTATGACAAGATTGTTAACCATGGATATTCACCCTCACTTTACCATGGATATTAACTTGTAAATCTCCTTTGTTTCAATTCCATGGGCCAATACCATGGCTTATCAATACCACATGTCAAAAAACCATAACTTATTTCATAGTAAAATTATTTTATTTTAATTTAATTTTACAACATTTTTTTAATTGAATCTAGAAGGGAAAATGTTACAATTTGAGATATATCTAAACCCTCTATCCTCACGACTACTAAAAATATTCCCATAGAAATTAAATTAAGGTTTTAATAAAATTAAGCTAAGATGGATATATGCCGGTTCTTTATATATATATATATATATTATATATATATATATATATATATATATAAAGAATCAACATAGATCCATCTTAGCTAAGGATCCAAGGGATGAGAGCAAGCAAATTGACTAATTATAATAGATCAAATATAGTGCATGTTTTTTTAAAGTTTTTCATTATTTTATTTTCTTTGACATGGTTGATCCAAAATATAGGTTTAATATTTTACAACCAATACCATGAGCCAATACCATGGCTTATCAATACTACAAGTCCAAAAATCGTAACTTATTTCACAACTAAAATATTTTACAACAATATGACAACATTCTTAACCGTGGTATTCACCCCTACATTACGGTAGATATTATTAACTTGTAAAAAATAGCCTTTGTTACAATACCATGGGTCAATACCATGGATTATCAATACCACATGCCCAAAAAAATAAATTTGTTTCACAATCAAAATATTTTATAATAATACCACATGCCCAAAAAACATAAATTATTTTACAATCAAATATTTTATAACAATATGACAATATTGTTAAGCATGGATATTCACTCTCACTTTACCATGGATATTAACTTGTAAATCCGCTTTGTTACAATACCATGGGCCAATACCATGGCTTATGAATACCATATGCCAAAAAACCATAACTTATTTCATAGTAGAAATATTTTATTTTAATTTAATTTTACAACATTTTTTAATTGAATCTAAAGGGAAAATGTTACAATTTGAGATATATCTAAACCCTCTATCCTCACTACTACTAAAAATATTCCCATAGAAATTAAAATAAGGTTTTAATAAAATTAAGCTAATATGGATATATGCCGGAATCGATCCATCATAGCTAAGAATCCAAGGCATGAGAGTGAGCAAATTGACTAATTATAATAGATTAAATATAGTGCATGATTTTTAAAGTTTTTCATTATTTTATTTTCTTTGACATGATTGATCGAAAATATAGGCTTAATATTTTACAACCAATTAAGTTTTTCTAATTTAGATAATTTCTTAAACACAATACAATGTGATCAAATTTAAGAGAGAGTTGGGGAGGGGGTGGAGAGAGGGAGCGACGGTGAAAAAGTTGGAGGCTAGAGGGAGAGAAAGAGAGAGTGATGGGGGAGAGAGGGAGTGAGGTGGGAGAGAGCAAGCGAGAGGAAGGAAGAGAGGAGAGAGAGAGAGAGAGAGAGATGGAGTTGAGTGGGAGAGAGAGGGAGGAAAGAACAAAGACATAGAAAGATAGAGGTGGAGAGAGAGAGGAGTGAGAAGGGAGAGATGGAGAGAGAGTGAGGGAGAGAGGAGAGGAGGGAAGATAAAGAAGAGGAGAGGATAGAGATAGGGAAAAAAGGGGAAGGGAGGGAGATGGAGACAAAGAGATGGAGAAGGACAGGGAGGGGGGGAGATAGAAATAGAGTTGGATGGAAGAGAGAGAGAGAGAGAGGGAGAGTGATTTGGGGGGGAGAGATAAAGGGAGCTGGGAGATAAGGGATAGAGAGGAAGGAAGATAGAGACGAGGAGAGAGAGATGGAATTGGAGGGGGTAGGAGAAGGAGGGAACAAGAAAAACATAGAGGGAGAAAGGTGGAGAGTGAGAGGGGGTGACAAGGAAGTCATGGAGAGTGAGTGAGGGAGACAGGAGAGCGGGAGGGAATAGAGAGAAGGATATAGATAGAGAGGGAGAGAAGGGGAAGAGAGAGATAGACAGAGAAGGGGAAGAGAGGGAGAGAGAGAGTGTGTGTATGTTTGGGGGGTGATATAGAGAGAGGGAATAACAAAGAGACACAAATACAAAAATAGATATTATATAGTATTATATAACCAACCTAGATCCATATTAACCCTATAACTATCAAGTGCCGAGAGGGACCCAATCTCTCGAGGTGAAAACATTTGCTCAAGTTTTGCACTAGTAAAAAAAGTTTGCACCTCGAGAGATTGGACCCCTCTCAACGCTCGATAGATCCGGGGTTAAGATGGATGTAGGTCGGTTAATATGAAATTAAAGTAGCTTTTATTTGATATTATAGTCTTAAAAAAAAGATTTCCCTTTAAATTAATTTCAAATTAGAACTAGATCCAATTAGATTCAATGAATAGATTTTTAAAAAATACATAAAATATTTTTTTTTATTAAAAAATATATTTTTAAAATGACAAATTATTAGAGATATATAGTGAAACGTTGGCTCACTTATATACTATGTGAGGATGAAGAAGTGTTTAAGGAAGGATAGCCTTTCAACCAATCTTTAACAACCTTTCAATCCCCTATCACTTGTAAGTTTAGATTGTTTGACACAATTAAGATGACTACCATAAAAAACCGATTCATATTATTGTAGTACTTGTTAGGTAGTTGTATTTTTGTTCTTAGACTAAACTAGTCATTCATGTTAGTCATTTTTATTTGCATTACTTATTAGCTAGTCACATATTTTAACCCGCGACTAAATTAGTGATTTATATTAGTCGTCTTTAGTTTGGTCACTTAAGATTGCTCATTTTTTGTAGTATTTCACTTGGAAATGCTGTGGTGACTAAGATTTTTAGTCACCTAGTCACTAATTGCTCGTTTTCTACTAGTGTTTGTTGATGAGGTGTTAATAACATACATTCTCTTAGCTAAGAAAATGGAACATAATGAGGGTCCACAAACATTGTAACATGATATTGAAAGACACAATTAAAAAATCATGAGCTTGTTGGAAAATTTTTATTTTGTTTTGTTTTGTTCTTAATATAGTTTATTTTGCCATTATTCTCTATTATTTATTGTTCGGGGAGTTCATAAAATAATGGCCGCTTTTTTATTTTTTGGGTATGGGGTTTATTATGTATTGGTACAAATACTGATCATGGATGACCAAAATGGATTCTTCTCTTCGGCATGCATAAGTATATTCAATATGTTTCTTTCTTTTTCATTATAAACATTTTAGGTTATACTTAAACTTTCAACCTCAAACTTTATTGTTAGACTTCCATTGTGAAATATGAATTCCATTGGGTATTTTTTGAGTTTCAGGTAGTCAAATGGATTCATTTTCTCTAGAGACACCCAATCAAACCCACCTTGGTAAATATTAAGAAACATGATGAGAGTTGGATTAGTGGTTGGACATAATTTTCAGGATTTTGATGTTAACATTGAGATGATATCTATATTAAAAGAACAACCCAAAACCTTAATGTGCACAGACATTTTTTAGGAATAAAGTTAAAAAAAAATAAAAATTTCTAACATGTTGGCACTTCAATTTAACAAAGTTTGTGTGGATTTATTCACATTTTTATTATTCACCAGGTGATTTTTTCTATTGGGTTTGAAAATTCCATGATTTTAGTTTTCATGTTGTTATTAATTTCATTATTTATCTAGTCGTAACCTTGGTTCTTGCAATTTGCTCATATGGATTTTGTGTGTGGTTTCATAGTCAAATCTGTTGATTTAATTGGTTCATGCATTTCAATTTGATGATTAATGTTAAACTCTTAGTGATGCTATAAAATGTATTTGAGCAAGATTTCATAGTGGAGATACCTATGTTTGCATTCATTATAAGGAAAGTTGTTGTCAATATTTGGATGCACACATGTGTATGTTTGGACTTGCCAAGTCAATAATTATCATGCTTCAAGTAGAGTGTTTCTCCACTGTTTTCTTCTACTTGATCTTGCATTTCTCAAGAGCATAAAGTTCATGATTTTTTATCTATATTTGTGAGAAGGAGCCAATTGCATTTAATGTATTTATGGTTTCAACTATAAATCTCTACTTTTTTCTTCTACTTGACCTTGAATTTCTCAAGAACATAGAGTTCATGATTTTTGATCTATATTTGTGTGAAGCAACCAATTGTATTTCATTTATTTATGGTTTCAACTATCCTTATAATTGCATCACAAGTATACTTAGCTTGCAGATTATTTTTAGTTATTGTGCATGTAGCGTGCCTTCCACCTATTGAAGAATCACATTTTTTAGTTATTGTGCATGTATCTTGCCTTCCACGTATTGAAGAATCACATTGTTCTACTTGCTAAAAATGAGCAAGAAGATACTCTTGTCATTAAAAAAATTTCAAAGATAACTTGAAATAGTTTTGATATTTTATGATAATTTGATAAGCATATTATTAGCATCATTATATATTTTAACAAGAGCGAAGAATATTTTGAAAATATTATTTCTTAAGAGTTTGAAAGATTTTCTAGGCTCATATTTACTTAATAACGTGTGAGATATATCTTCTTAACAAATATTTGGTAGTAGGAACAAGATCCTAACCCAAATAAGGATCACAATATTTATCTTTAGTAACCATGTTAAATAGAGAAAATCGACATAATTCTTTAACTATTATCATAAATATAAACAATAATTTTTTTAACTATAAAAACTAATAAATCAATAAAAATTTGACTTGTATTATTCATGGTCAATAATGTTTAAATATTTTTCTTTACATATTAATATGTATATATAAATATTATTGATGCCATCCATGAAAAATAATACTTAAAAAAGAGAAAGTCAAATGAAATTTAGGATTTCAGTATTTAAGAATATATGTTTGTTTAAAATAAAATCATCACATATATCGAACTTTCTTACACTATCATGAAGTGACAACCACTCTTGGGGACTGACATTTAGAAGCTTAGTATAATACCATAATAAATAATAAAAAACACAGTAAAAATAGTTATTAGATATGCACACACCAACACTTGTGTGTAAGTATATATCAAAACAAACAAACAAATAGTGTAATAAACTTTTGCTTGAAATACTCTAATATTTGGAGCAACAAATAGCTTTATAATTAATAAATATATATGTAATTTATTACAAAGTTATTAGATATTCACACACCAACACTTGTGTTTAAGTGTATATATAAAAACAAACAAAGAGTGTAATAAACTTTTGCTTGAAATACTCTAATCTTTGGAGCAACAAATAGCTTTATAATTAATAAATACATATGTAATTTATATTTGCAAGAGAGAGATTTAACTCATAATTATTATAGCCAATAATATAAAATACACTAAAAATTACAAAGTTATTAGATATGCACACGCAAACTCTAAAGTGTATATATATAAACAAAGAGAGTAACCAACTTTTGTTGAAGTACTCTAATCTTTGGAGCAACAAATAGCGTTATAAGTATTATAATTAAAAAATATATATGTAATTTATATTTGCATGGGAGAGATTTAACTGATAATTCTTATAGCCAATATTAATCATATCTTGATCTCTTTAAAAGCCTTAATTCATAATACACCTGATCTATATCACTTTGCAAGAAATTTGTTTAAAGTGTCACACTGCATATGTTATCATTCAAATTTCAGATATACTTGTTTCCGTTTTACAATTATAGTTCTTGCTCGCGATTTTCATTGCAGGCATATGTCATCATTATGATATACTTGTTTCCATACTTCATAGTTGTTGTTAACAATAGTTTTATAATTCATAATTATTACTCATCTCTGAGCCACTCGTACTGCACACAATTAGTTCCTATGAACAATTACATACCTTGGAAGGCATTTTTCTTTTGTGGTTTTTAAACCCGAGTTCTTAATTCTCACAATGTTCATAGCAGTCTCAAAAAAGTTTCATGTTTCTCTGAGTTAAACAGTTTAAAGCGAGAGTGTATGATATTGGACACGCATGTGATGACAACTCGAACTGTTCCTCTGGTTGGTTTAGTAGTGTTCTTGAGGTTGAATTCGGAGCCACAAATCGCACTCATAACAGTTGAACGGAGAAATAAATACGACTGGGACAAATTGAGTTGGTGATGTAAGTAATGCATCCAAATATTGTGAAGTTTTACTTATCCTTTGTTGAGTTTTGTAATGTGATATTCCAACATTTAGTTTGATATATTTATCATTTAGCGCCGAGTCATTCAAATGGCACAAAATTAAGCAGCCCGATTTAATGGGTGCAACACTCTGTTTGGAGGCTCAAGACATATGTCTCCGCATCCTTCCACGACATATCGCTATTTCGGGATCCAAAACATGTCTCTTTCCCTTCAGTTTTTGCCGTTTGAGAATTATTTTTCTTTGTAAAGAAAGGTAACGAGAAAACTTGTCGCTGGTAATGAATTCCTTGGTTGACCTTATCTTCAACTTTGATAATTCGTTTGTAAGCAACTTCACAAACTTGGTCAAGATTTCCACATCGAAAGAGTAGTTGTCTTTAGCTCTGGTGGAAGAAGCTTGGTTTGGTTTTTCTTACCAGCTTCCTTGGAGTCTTTATGATCATTGCTATCTTTAATGACTCCAATAGAGCGCAAATATTTTTCAACATCAAGAGCTTTTGCAAAGTTTAAGGCCAAAGTATTCTTTGAAGCTCTTTTGGAAAATACATAAATATTAGTGGGCAAAGAAGATGTATAATAACCCTTAGTGATTTCATCGTATGGTTGTACATGAGCGGGGAACTTGTTCAATAAATGAGTGAATTTCTAGTTAAAATCTCTAACCCTTTTTTTTTTTCTCTCATTTTCAGGTTACCAAGTTCTTTTAATAACATGGAGGGAGGGAGTCTAACGAGCATTATTTTCCCTAAAAATAGCTTCTTAAACTCCCTTTAGCTATGGTTTGAATTGGTTGGAAGACTGTGATACCATACATATGCTCTACCTTCTAAAGTGTACGGAAAGAGTATGCAAGCAACATCGTTTAAATATATCTCAAGCATCCTTAAATGCATGTAGAACGCGTCCAAATGGTCTTCAACTTTGGTATTCTTATCAGGATCAAAATTTGACAACAACTTTTCTAGATGTTTTGGCATCTTGTGAAGATTATCCAAAATAGTGAGTGGCCCTTGTGTCATCCAATCCAAATCTACATTGGATATGTCTTCGTCTCTTTCCTCCTCTTCTTCTGAATCTGAAGAAGCTTCTTCTTCACTATTAAAATATGCGCTGTAACTAGGATGTTCCTCGTAAGAACACTGAAAATCTTCCCCTTCATTGTCTGGATTCTCCTCAATGGGTGGAAGTTCCCCTTGATTTTTTGTAGGTTCAACTAGCTCCTTAAGGGTTGCGATAACCAAAACATCCACCGAAGAAACCAATATGTCGCTGGGGGTTGTTTCTTTCTTTACAAGATTATAAGGTAGATTAGAAATAACAAGGATTAAACCAAGAGCTCTTGCAAAATGACGAGTGATGGGATTGATAGTCGAGAGTTGATTGTAAGTAACCTCAAAGGATTTTCCGAGACTGGACTAAACAATTTCTTCTTTTTTCAGGAGTATGAGTTAGAGTGGAAATGGGAACGTTGTTGCCTTGTGAAGAAGTCTATTTGTTAGGATGTGGTGAATTTTTAGCCATAAATAGACGGTTTCCCTTCTTCTCACACCAGAGTGCTGATGATGCTGGATCTTGCCAACATGCAAAGGGGTCTCCCTGATGAAAAATCCCGATTAGACTTTGCACTGTTTGGTGTAAGAGCCCTTCTGGAAATAAGGCTCAGATGCAATTTTTCTTAGAGATTTTCCTTAGCTGTAATGTCCAGCATGAGAGAGTAATGTTCTTGTACTTTTGAATGAACAAGTGGGTATGCCTTGTGGAATGTTCAGTTGCAGAATGTATCAAGATTCAAGGGGAAAATAAAAGTGAGCCTTTAAAATATATTAATAGTACTAATCTAGAAAAGACACATGAGCATATGTAAATGAATAAATCGTTGATCAACTAGCCAAATAGTTCACATAAAATCAACGATCATTAAAAAAATACAACACACCTTCAACAAGATAAGCACCAAATCCACCAAAATAGTTCAATTTATTTAGTACACATGAAAACAACATATATCGCAAACATTTAAATAATAGTCTTACAACATTTACGACATACACATGAAAGTGTGCTAGCTCAACGAGCTACAAGTATTAAGAAAACGTTCCAAGATACATCAGTACAATGAACACCACTAGCTCAAATAGTGGAGTGTTAGAGCAACCACTTCCTCTTCGAAAAGAATTATCTTCCTCTCTAATGTGTGGTAGGAAGAGCGAAGGTGAAAATTCCTTTCCATGAGCTGTGAGGGGTTATATATAACAAATGGGGTGAACCTTCACCTCCATTGTGAATCTTGGACTGCTGTCATGACTCTTTTACTTCCATATGACCTTTTGACTCCATGACTTTTCACATTCTATATATGACTGTTGGACTTCCACATTACATTACATTCTCATATATTGAAAATTACACAATCATATCCACAAATGACGTGGCAGATGATGATTCATATAACACCATGACACCTTGACAAAACATGACATGACATTTATGACATGCATTGAATGATGATATGGAAATGTTAATCCATTCTTTCTGCTATCTTTATGTCCTATTGAAAGATGGTACATGTTATTCTTCTTCCTCCTCCATAAGGCTTGAAGTTAGGGATTCTTTACTATGATCTTCAATATTCAACTGTTGTTGTAATTTAGTGCCCTTTCATCTTCTCGTTCATTGATCAACTTGTGTTTTCAGTTGCACAGGTGTCTTCTAGCATGGTATCCTTATTCTTCTCCTTAATCATCATTCGATCATGACATGATATAATACCTATAATTAGATACAACTCATGAAGAGACAACATCAATCTGAAAACTCTTAGTTTAACATGATTCATGAAAATCACTAACTCAGCTAGAACTAGGTGTTGGGCTAAGAGACTGACTAGGGGGTTGCATAGTTCGTAGTTCCAGAGGTAAGGAGTGAAGACCGAGGCTTGAGATTGTGTAATGTGCAATTCAGGATGGCCAGGGTAGGGTGACTGCACATCTTAGGAGCCCAAGGAGGAAGTCTTGAGGCTTGAAGTTTTCCAAGTGCACTATTCTGGAGGGAGAGAAGCCTAGGGATTCTGCAGTTCAAGGAGGAGATTTAGGAGCTTGAGGCTTGACACTACTTAGTGTGAAAAAGGCACTGACTGGGAGGCTGAATTGTGTAGTTCTGGAGCTAAAGGGTTAGGGTTGAGCACTAAGACTGCATAGTCTGTAGTTCAGGAAGGAAAGAACTATGCATTGCGCAGTTCCAAGAGGCAAGGTATGAGCTTTAGGGGAGACTACGCAGTGCACAGTTTCAGAGGATTGAGTGAAGTCATGTTGCTCGGGCAAGAAATTTTCAGAATTTGGCTAAGTGTGGGATTATTTAGGTCAAAGTGAGCAAGAAAAAAAATTGAACACGATCACACACTCAAAACAATGGATAACACAACATTGATCAATGAGAACACATTGAACAACATGATCCGCTTGATGTGACAAGTCACAACAATACAACAACTTCCTCCAAGTGCGACACTAAAGGTATAATTTGTGACAAGAGTGACGACACACGTGCGATAATGCATACAACTTTGGGAATGAGTCTAATACATGTCTATATGATAAATATGACTCATTAACTATAAATTTACCCCTTGAAATAAGCCATAACTCCATGTATGTGATATGCAACACTCCCCATGCCAAAAGACGACACTTTGGTTTTCTTCCAAAAAATACTTGAAAACTTAGAGAATATACATGGAATGACTCTTACTACTATAAATGACAACATGCAAGGTCAAATTAGGCTCTGAAATTTGAATGTAGGCCAAACTTTTTGAGGGTGTTTGCAAAGAAACCAAAATCTAGAACTAGTAGATGGGATAAAAGAACCTAGATGGGTTAAAAGGCATCCTTGTCGAGGCTATAGATGCTTGCTAGTAGCAGTGGCCATGCTTGTGCTATTGAAGTTAATTTAATACTATAATTTTCTTGGTTTCATTATCTTTCCCTAGACTAATTAATGGTAAAAACTAATGGGTTCATATTGTATTAAGTTCTGAATTATGATGGAAATGATTTGGGTATGATGAGAAGTTCTAAATTTCAACCATACAAGATATGAATGAAATTTTTTAGGTTACTTGAGGATTAAAATATCACAACATATAATCTTTATTCCTTGAATTTTATAGCTTTTTAGTCATTCAAATAGAGATAATTGCTTCACCTAGCGAGTTTCCATTTGTTGGCCTGCCAATGGCTCCCCTACATTTTCACTAGAAGTAAGGGCCCCTAATTTGAAATTTTGGAAAATTCCCCCTTTATTGCATTTTATTAGTTGATGGTCTCTCTTATATTTGTTGTCTAGCTTTTATGCTTTTGGATCCTTTGGGGTTTGGCATGATGTTTTGATCACATTATTCAACAAAATGTCTTTCATCATTTATGGGATCATTTCCATATGAGTCTCCTTATTTTGATCATTCGATGCTCACTAGATTTATTCTAGGTCATTACATAATTTTAACTAATCAATATTTATGATGGCCAAGCACTTGCATGAAAATTTGATCAGGTAGTTTCTATTGACACATGATATAGAGATGATCTTATTCCTTTTCGATATCATTTCTTAACACATCATTTGTCTCAATCCTTTTGATTGTTGTCTTCATTGGTAGATCTGGTGTGTTTCCCCACATTTATTTCCCTGTTTGCCTTCGCTTCTCCAAGAGCTCTTCAATGATTTATAATTTTCTTGGTTTTGATGCCTAATTTCAAAGCCATGATTGTGTTGACTTTCCACTACTTTCTTTGCCTTGGGAATGTGGTTGACCTTCATGTGAGTTTATGTACATATAATGTTACGAATATTAGCTTAGATTTAAATAGATATATGATTATTTTTTTTTACTTATGATGATTACATTTTATAATTATGCAATAATTTAAAATAAAACATATCCACTATATATATATACACGATTATTCTTAAGTAATATATGTACATATATGTATATAAAATAATGAATACTTTATACCCTTTATATATTTTAAACTTTATTATATTGTAATCAAATCACATGTATTTACTATATTAAAATCTAAACATAAAATAAGAATACCATATTATACACATGTATAATGTATATTACATTAGATATATAATATAAATAATAATATTAGGTTCTTCACATGTTTCTTTTGTAGCTGCTACAACACCCTCCAATTTTTTTCCTACATTCAAATTTTGGGGCCCCCTAATGATCATTTCATCTATCATTTTAAGTTATTAATGTCATGCTCAGTCTTGTTTTCTAAGTGTTCAAGCATTCTCTTAAAAAACATAAGTGTTGAAGCTACTTGCTTTCACATTCTTAGTTAATTTTTCCTTCATAGTGCACTCTCCCAAGATAGGCCTAGTTCACTTCTACGTGATAGTGGAGCATATTTCTTGCCAACGGGCAGAGTGAACTTCCTGTCGACAGCATGTGTGCATTTCTTGGGAGCAAGCTAGGCACACCTTGTGATTGGTAGCATGAGCACACTTCTTGTGGGTAACTCTAGTGCATTATTTGAATATAGTGAAAGAACATATCTTGGAGATAGTGCTAACACACTCCTTGTTGATAGTCATTGCACACTTGATGCTGACATAGAGAGCACACTTTCCCAAGTCTGCACTGTTTCACTTCTTAGTGGTTGTCATAAAACTTCCATCTCCTAGTTTTCTAGCATGCGTTGAGCACACTTGCAAACCCTAACCATAATTGCATGTGTTATCTCCTTATATAAATAATCCATCTCATAGCTCATTTCACATTCATATTTTTCTATGGATCTTTGTGCACTCTTAGAGAACAAGGATAATTATTTCATTCTGGTTGCAAGTGTGTCATCTTCTGAGTACGTTTCTTAACAATAACTTTTGATCACTTTTGCTTTTGCATGTGTCGCTTTCATCTATTTTATGTGGCACTTCAGTTCTTCCATGATGTTTTTGGTGTCTCAAGATAGTTGAGTTCATTTTCGAAAGGCCTCTAAGTAATAGCACACTTTCTAATTATAATCGACACTTCTGTCGCAAATACTTTTGCCATAACTTGTACTTGGAGATAAATGTCGTTTTGTTGTCATTTCAATGTATACATATTGGTTTTGGGTACTTTTCATATTCTGGTTATGAGTTTGACTATCTATGTGTGTGTGATTATGCTCAATACATTTTTTTTATTCTCTTACTCTATCTCTCTTGTTCCACTGATCTCACACTTAATTAATTTTGGAGTTCTTCCTTGTCCTCACATCATACACAAGTTATGAACACATTTAACTTTCAGCCAAGTGATAATTGCATTATGCACTTCCAAGCCTCAGTTGTGAGAATCTTGTCTCTTGAATCTGCACCCTGCACCCATCTAGAGGCTAACTGCTTTCATAAGTGCCTTGCTTATCTCTTGATCATAGTCATCCAACTCTGGTTTCTTACACTTTCCCTCTATGCCAATCCCTAATGAGCCTTGCCTTCATGATCACATTGCACACTCCTAGTGGATAGTAAGGTCATCCCCTAGCCATTGTAGCAATGACCTATGCTAAACCTAGAAACTTCCTCTCAGTCATTGCGCACTGCGCATTGCCAGTGACCAAACCTGTCACCCTTGCCTCTTGGACCTGCAATCTATGCCCATAATTGTCCTTTTCTCTCTTTCCCTTATGCAGTGTGCAATTGTAGTGCTGATACCTCCACCTCTTGCCTCCTAACCCTACACTCTATGCCAAAGAAATCCCCTCTCTTAGTCCTTGCACACTGTCCCATGACAATCATCGTCTTGCATGAGTAAATGAGGTATAATAGGTGATTTTGGGATTGATATTGTCTCGCCATGAATGAATTCCATTTGCAAGTATTATCATCTCAACATGGCAGATAATGTTCAAGGAGGGGTTTCAAGAAGACACTTGTGGAGATGAGACACAAGGATACCATCATGCAAGAGATAAAAGAATTCTAAACTATGACAGATAGATGGAAATCTAGGATAACTTGGAAGGCTCTAATACTATATCTAGATCCTTTGGAGGGTGAAGATGAAGTACATTTCAGATCTATCATGGAGAGTTGAATACATAGTAGCAAAGAGGAGAAATTGGCATTGACACATTATCATGGAGTCTCATGTCATAGTCGCCAAAATCGAGCTTCTCAAAATATGAACACAATAGCATTGTTTTGTTCCATGTATTCTCGCCACAATTTTGGTGGAATGTAATTTTGTAATTTCCAAAATTAGAAAATGTAAAATTTATGGAAGTTCAAGTGTCACACATGGAATGTGAAGAGTCACTAGTAAGTCTAAAGGTCATGTAGGAACTCAAAAGGGAGGTCAAGAGTCACATGGAAGGTGAAAGGTAACCTTATTTGTTAGAAATAGGGCCTCATGCCTCAAGTAAAGGACTTTGGGACTTCTAGATTTAGCTTCTCAAGCGAAGCATATGAGAGAGTCATCATTCTTCAAGGACCAAGTGGTTGCTTCATGTTCCACTATTGAAGCTAGTGATGCATCATTATAATTATGTATTTAGAACTTTCACTTAATATCTTGAGGCTCTCAGAGCTGACACACTTTCATGCAGTATTGTGGATGTTGTAAGACTATTCTTTTAATGTTGACGATATATATATTTGTGTTCATATGTATTAAGGACAATGAACAATTTAGTTATCTTTCATACACATCTTGTTGAATGGAGTGTCTTACTTGTCTTTATGATTGTTGTTATTTTGAAGATTAATTAACAATTCTTTCGATGTATCTATGTGTCTTTATTAGGATAGTACTATTACTTTTCTTCTAAAGGCTCATTCTTTCTTTTCCCATATGTGAAAGTAATTTATATACATTGAAATTGGTGTTTCACATAGCGAACTTTGTTATCTCAAAAGTTATGTACATGCTCTATTATGTTGTTTATTGCAACGAAGGAGAATCTTTAATATCATTGTAATGACAGTAAATTATTAGATGGGGATCCTATCCCAGATGGTGTGAGGTCTATTTGGGGCTTCATATCGGGGAGACCCCCTTCTATTGGCAGTGTCTAGTATCATCAACAATTTCTTTTCGCAAAATGAAGGCAAGCCTTTACTAAAACACGGGGAACCATAACTGATGATGTTTGATGAGGATAAATACACATATGATATGTGGAAAGGTAAACCACAAGATTTTGCTTCCATTGAAACTTCAAACATATATACATATATGATACATCGTCTGAATTTCCATCGACTATAAACATTGTTCTCTAAAATTGATTTTGGTTTGGCATTTTATGGACTGTGGATAGTGTTACTCTCGTGTGCGTCAAACAAAGGTGTGGGAATTTCAAGCTTCAATTTAAAATTCAATACAAATGCAAAGTGAAGGGCTTCTATATTGGAGAATCTAATTCCAATCACCTACTAGGTGTCAAAACCATCAATCCAAGTGTCCCAGTTCAGTTTCAGTTAGTCCAATTTAGTTCAGTGACACTACAATCATTTATTACTGATGTCTCCAATGTAATCTTATTTAAATGATTCATAATATTGAGAAGAGAAACCCTATGCTCCATGTTTTTCTTCATTTTCTTGTCAATGGTATCAGAGCTAGTTTGCATAAGGTTCCCTGAGAGAGCAACCATGTGAGCGAAGTGAGAGTAGCATAAAGAAATAGTGAGGCTACATAAATTCTTTTTGAGAAAGAAACATATGTTTGAAGAAGCCTTTTGCAAAGAAGCAACCGAGAGAAAGCCAAATCTCAAGAAGGCTAGGTTTTATTAAAAAAAGAAAATTAGTGCCCAACGCAACCATGCTCAAAGAGCAAGTGTGTTGGCCCTGAAAAAATTCAGAAACTCGGAAAAATAGCAGCTTAACACAGACAGACAATCTCGAAAGGTGCATTGACTAGTTACATAGAAAAAATCGTCTCAGTTTGGTCATTGATTTTAATTGAATTATTTGAAAGGCCTTCCACGAAGGCTCCACGTCACAACACTAAGCACAAAGTGCCAAGTCACTGGAGCACATAAGGCGAATCATGATATTTAAAGCAAGCACGAGCCATAACAAAATCGATGAACGAGATAGGTCGAGATCCTTCTTCATGGGATTCGTAAACTTTTTTTTTTCAAGAATATATTTCTAAATCCAAAGTATGTCATACTTTGTTTATAATATTCGTAAAGATATTTATTTTTATAAAAAAGGGTGATTGAAATCATTGAAAGTGAATGCAATTTATTATAAGAGATTCGTGGGTATTGATTAAAAAAACTCATGGTCTTGAAAAAAAAGAAAGGGGTTTTCAAGATATTGTTTTCAAAAACATCATGTAATTCATAAAAGGCTCATGTAATTAAAAAAAATAAATTAAAAGGGCATTGTGATATCCGTTAAAAAAAAGGGTTTGCGAAAGTTTTTATGAAAGCATTATTTTTATGAAAGTTTTAAATGTGTTTATTTTGTGGAAGTTAAGCGGTAGAGAAGACATTGAAAAAATGTTTTTGTTCCAGACAAATGCTATGTCTGCAAGTATGGTTATTTTTTGAGTCACAATTAGCCAATATTCAACAAATGGGAAAAGTCAAGAAGCTAAGAAAGTCGAAACAACAACTAGAGATGTATGAAGCTTTTTTGAAAGAATTGGAAGTGAAGAGGCTAAATAACTCCTTTGCATTGAAATGAATACAAGAATGAGTAGATGACAACATTATTCCCCTGATTTCACATGCCGAGACAACCAAGGAGGCTTGGGATACCCTTGAGAGGAGTTTTGGTGTAAGGGGGAGCATTGAAGTTGAAGGAAAATCTATAGAAGTAGAGCTACAATGAGACGAACAATTTGTTGAATCCCATTGTGCTCAGACACAAGTGGATGACTATGAAAAATTTGTAGAAGAAGTAGAGAAAGAGCACACGGATGCTCTTGAATCCCACGGGGCACAACCACAAGTGGATGAAAATTTGATGAATCCAACAACAGAGCTTGCTAATAACAATGAAGCTGCCATTGGAGCAAAAAATGTTATGGTGAATCTAGCAATTCAATTTGCTGATGTACAGTTTGATGAAGACTTGCTACTTAATGATGAATGGTTGCAGATGATGCAATAAAAACATCATATTGACATGATGTTATTTGGTAAGGTAATCCATGTTGGATCTAAAAACCAAGTGGAAAACAACCTGAAAGAGATAGAGACAAAGATAGAGGTAGAGGCAAAGAAGGAATCCCATGAAGAAAAAACAGAGAGACAGAGGCAAAGGGAGAGAAATAAACACAACATGAAAAATTTCTCATTTCATAGCAGAATGAACATAACCAATGTGGTTTTGCATGTGTTTTTACACTTATCATTAATTTCCAATATGCAGGTAAACATGACAATTATGAAGAAGAGTTAAAGTTCCTTGAAGCATGGCTTGCAACAACATGCATTGATAGAATCTGCATAGAAGTTGCATAAATCAACATTGAAGACAACATGCATGATGAACACATCAATCAAATTTTTAGGAATTGGGGTTTAGAAGAGATAAAATTTTGTTCTCATCTTATGTTGCAGCAGATTGATGATGAAAAGCACACTACATAAGATAATATGTGACATCAACCCATATACAAGCCAATTTTTGAAGAAGTCCATGACATACTTAGACAACCTGGAACAATGGAAGACATGCACCAGCAAATGATGAAACTGGGGTTTGAAGGATACAACAAGAAGAAAGAGCTAAAACAATTTAGAGGCTACAGGGTCTAGAAGAAAAGTTGAAGTAATTTTTTTTAAATTGTAAGCCTACCTAAGACATAGACCAACAAACATCTTAATTGAATTTTTATGTGGTTGTAATTAAAGGGGAGTGTTGGAGAATCTAATTCCAACCTCGGTGTCAACCGTCCATCCAAGTGTCCCAATTCAGTTTCAGTTAGTCCAATTTAGTTTAGTCACACTACAGTCATTTATTATTGATGTCTCCAATGTAATCTTATTTAATTGATTCGTAATATTAAGAAGAGAAATCCTCTGCTCTTTTTCTTCATTCCTTTTCATTCTCCAAAAAAAATCTATTACCATGCACTCTTATTACATTCCACATTGCCAGCACTCATTTCGCATGTAGAAAAATTGACACACAATGATACATAATCATAAACATTCCATCAACTCATATGGCACTTGAATTAAAACATCAAATAAGTATGGCATGTGACCATGTGGAGGTGGAAAAAGTAATGTGCATATATTATATAATATGTGAATACAATAGCTGTAGTCTAAAAATTATGCTTTTTTGCCCTTAAAGTTATGGAAATTCCGGCCATATTTTGAAAAAATCTGGCAGAAATTTTTGTAAATCCAAGTAAAAGCTGTCAAAATTCATAATTTTAGGTGTCCTAAACATTTTTGATGGTGTTGAATCCATTTCCACCATCAAAAATATAATTCAAACATTGCATCTACAAGATTTTTTTGCCCAGATTCCAACGACTTTTGGCCGTCGAGACAATTCCTCCACCTCCATAAAGTTATGAAAATTGTGGGCATATTTTGAAAAAATTTGATAGAAATTTTTATAAATCCAAGTAAATGCTGTCAAAATTCATAATTTTAAGTGTCCTAGACATTTTTGATGGTGTTCCATTTCTACCATCAAAAATATAATTCAAACACTGCATCTACAAGATTTTTAACAAACCCATACAACATAAGTTCGTAACATAACATTATGTTTATATAATAAGTTACAAAACCTAAAACACGAAAAGATAACGCATATAATCTACGAAGTGAAACACAAAACATAACAAAACTATGCATATATGTTTTTCTATATATTATTTTTCTATTCGGTGTGCATGGACAGTTTTGTTGTGTATTGTTTGCCAGGAATGTTATGCAGTTTTTCTTTGGTAGGAGTGATGCCACGTCTTATTCTAAAGTGCCATAAATCATATTTTTTAACGACTCCAACCACATTAAAACTCAGGTCAGTTACGGATTATGTGTATTATGTTGAGGTGGGAGGCCGTCAAGGTCAACTAATGGTTAATATATACGGTGGCAAATTCAACACAACAAATCCGTGTCAGACACAGAAGTCAAAATTAACAAATTGTCACCATTCCTCTCGTGCTCGCTGCCATTTCCTTCACTACACTTTTTTCCCTCTGCATTTACATTGGATCAGAACAAATAATTACACAAGCCAACACGCATCAACCCATTAAAATTACGCTAGTATTTGATTCGCTCACATGTCATGCGACTTTGCCACGTCCAAAGCTACCACATTTTTTACATGAGATTTATTCTCATAACACAATTACAACGTGAATCCTGAACCCTGTAACCATATTTCATTGTTATAAATGAGTTTGAGTGATATAGTTCATGTTTAATAATTCGAAACCAACTTATCCCATCATCGTTTCGTTTGAAGCCAATTTTGCATTGACTACCGAAAGTGTCAAATGTTTTTCATTATTTTCACGCTACATTTATTCTACCCAAGATCTCAAAGTGTCAAATGTTTTGTATTATTTTCACGCCACATTTATTCCATGTTATACATTCTGTTATCCAGGGAGTTTAATCGAATTTGTATCGATATATACGTTGAGAAGCATTTAAGTTTGTTGGTTTGTTATTAAAGTTGAAATTTTGCTTTAGTAAATTTTTTTTTTTTTTTAATTTTAAAAATAAAATTTAAATAATTATACAAATCATCTCTGATCTATTTAAAATAAATCTAGAATGATCATACAAATTTCCATGTTAAATTTTACTTATTATAAAAAGCGAGACTACAGCCCTATATAACACCACATCTTGTTTTCTGATAACTCATGTAAAGATGGTAAATGGGATCTCTTGTTTTCTGCTAACTCATGTAAAGATGGTAAATGGGATCATATTACGAGATGAGATTTCAATGATTTTCTTTCGCTTTTAATATGACGTTTTTCCTTTTCTTTGTTCTATAAGATCGAACGAAAATCTTATGATCGCAGGTCGAAGTAGGCTAGTTCGCTAAAACAGAAAAGGAAGTTGACATACCATTTGTTTTTCAAAGGGTGAAACCCTAACACAAGATCCTTATCCTTGGTCATGTCAATCTTTTTACTTGATAATTATGTTGTTACCATGTCCTTTCTTTTCATTTCCATTTGTTTTGCAGATCGAGGAAAGAAAGAAGAACTGAGCTAGATTACAGGTTCAATTTATGGGAAATGGTCAAATAACATCTTGAGATTTCATTGCATAATTCATAATAGATTTGTAATTGGCATAGCTTGGAACAAGTAATCAAGTTGAGTGGAAAAAGCTCCAAAATTGGATTTTTCGAAGAATCGATGAACCTTCAATTGGATTTCAAACTAAATTTTTCTAAAGCTTGTAGAACTGATTTTTAAAATGGGATTTGACTTGCCCCTTTTGGAAAAAGTAGTTGAACAGAATCTCTTCCAAAGACCATCATGAGATTTGTTTTTAAACTCTCAATCTCATTATAAAAAGTGTGATGTACTATTTGAGAAGGAGGGGGGGGGGGCGCTCAAATGCTACCAGAGTGGCTAGATCGACACAATCGTATAAAATTGGTGACATTGAAGCTTATATTTATGTTTCAGGAAATCTGGTAATTTAAACAATATCTCTCATATGATTATCTCTCTTTGAAATGATATTAATATTTCTTTTCATTTATTTACCATAAACTAGTTCTGTTTACTGAGCTTTAAATTGAGCTAATTTTCTAATGACGTTTTTTTGCATGGAAGTAATTTAATTTATGTATGTTGTGGTTTTTGAATTTATGAAATGTGTTTCCATAAGTTTGGTTGTTTTATTTTAATGCAAACACATTTAGTTAGACTATTTTATTTTCTATAAAGTTTATTGTGGTCTATTTTATAATTAAGAGATGATTCTATTTAGTGTTAAGTGAATGATAAATCTGAAATTGAAATAGAAAACAAAATTAGTTTCATATTTTACTATATTTTATTAGGCCATGGCATATCTATTAATAATAGTTTTGCAATGCATTTCTAAGGTTGATGTTAAATTTTTAAAAGCATTTTGCTGAGAAGAAATAACAAGTATCGCTATGTTTTTTCTTGCGATTCTCCCGTTATAAGTCATGTGTACTTATAATATTCTTTTTTTTATAAAGTTATAAGTCATTCTTTTATGTTTTGTAACTTTATTTCACACTCATTAGGGTCATCCTTCTAGTGATTGTTGTAACAACTCTTTGTTGACTTTCCATGTAAAAAAAATATAAGACCAAGGTCATAGGACATGTATTTCAAGCAATATGTTGGGAAAAACATAGTGATGGGTATCACTTGTGATTAATTAATGGCTATGGAAATTGGCAAAGGCAAAGAGACAATAATTGACATTTTATTTATAAAATAAAAGAAAATAGGAGAAAGGGAAGGTGAAGAGACACAAATATGCATGAGAGTTAAATTGAAGAAAAATGGAGAAAATAGAGGCCTCAATGATAAAAAGGCTTCTAAGGATCAATTCACAACCTTTTGTCAATTCAATTTCGGAGCTCTCATTTCATTCTCTCATACTCTTGCATACTTAAAGAAATCTTGAGGCATTCTTGGAGCAAATCTTGAGGCATTCTTGGAGCATGTTTGGATCACTTTAGCATTCATTTAGATTGGAGAAAAAAGACAAAGAAAAGTAGGGAGCACAAAAAAATAGTTGATCAACAACTACAACTGGATTACTTCATAGGTAACAAGTTGCATGTGTGATTTCCTTGTTGATTTTCAAATGCATGGTATATGCATGTGATTTTCTAGTTATGTGTTGTCATTGGCATGGAGATTTGTATGGATTGAAAATGATTTTAGCCTTGCATTGCCATTTTATTGATAGCCATGGTGTTGTGGGTGTTTTTTTTTGTCTGATTCGTGCTCATGTTCCATATGGTTATGGGTTGGAACAAACGCTCTGGAAGCCTTGGAACATCTTGAGTTGAGCTACTAGTCACAGAGCCTATTTTGGGACAAATGCTCTAGATCCCTTGGTGGGTTGAGTTACTAGTCCATGGAGCTGGGTTGGACAAATTATTTGGAGCCCTCGAAGGTTGTGGGTTGAGTTACTAGTTCCTATAGCCTTGGACAACTTGGGTAGAGATCGATTTGGTTGGTATTAGGGATTTCTGACAGTAGAGGTGGAATCACTGTGGTTGAGGGTTGAGGTGGTTTGGCCTATGGAATTCTTGGTTTTGTTTTCCCTCGTTTATTCCATAAGATCCCACATTCATGCTTGGAATATGGCATGGGGATGATTGACTGAAAGAGAGATTTGGTTCAACCCAATCTATGGCTAGGCAGTACGTGGAAGTCTCTGACTTGGTTGGTATTTTCATTTATTAATAAGAGTTATTATTCTACTATGATTCATGTATACCTATAGTGATTATGTTGGTAATATTATTGTTGAGTTTCCATGATTTCTATGTTGGTTATATGACGTGTGCCATTTATGACTCTTTTCATGAATTGTTTAGTTATTGATTGGTTGATGCATATATGGACTAATAAATGTTGTTGCAGCTATGTGGAAGGGCATATAACCTTCTTAGTGATTCTTAGACGAATATTAGAATAATAGGATCAGATATGCATTCATGACCTCTAGCTTACATGTTTTCCATGTGTTTGATGAAATGTCTAGTGTGTTGTAGGGATCTAGGTCAAGTTTCTGATTTGAGATTGATTTTTTAGCTTTGTCGTCATGTTAATTATGATTCTAGAAAGTCTTAGGAAATTCTGGGCAGTGGTCTGGAGGCTGGCTTGAAAATGTGGTACTGATGCCACAACTGCATTCTCAGAACTGAAGATTTTATGTCATAACTGCTGGAATTTAGGCTTATGAGTGTTGTTATAGCCTCATAACCACATACATGCCTTGTTATGGGTGCGGTTGTGGGACCAAGATAGAGAAAAATGGTGCGAACTCAGGGTTTGGTCACCTGGGGTGCTTGTTCAATCTTTGAGTGACCTATAGTCCCTATAGGATGTCAGTATGCGGTCAGTTTGTAGGCCCCCACTTCCTTAAGTAGAATTGGGAGGCCGAGTCATGTCATAATGATACCCATCTCATGTTTACCCTAACAGGCTTGTGAATTTGGGTAAATGTGGGAGGAGGCATTACAATTCCCACTCATTGTATATTTGTATATAGTTGATTAACTTCCCTAGTTAGTTGTATATATATGTATGATAAGGAAACTAGTTAAAACCTAATGATTTATTTCTCATAAGAGGGAGAAATATCACATAAACAGAGTTGTAAAACCGATTAGGAACAACTATCCCAAATGGCTTGGGTTATTAAAGAACCCCGGTTAGGGATGTTCCCTCCTATTGACAAGTGGGTCAATTTTGTCTCTCAATAATTGGATCATTATATTATTTATCTTATATGTCAACCTTTTTAGAATGAAAAATTGGTTGAATCAAGTAGCAATGTCATTTTTACCAACAATTTGGAATATTAGTGATAAAAAATATTATGATCCATTTTGAGGCCTTAAATGACCACTTTTTGCACCCTCAAACTTACCAGGGATCTAGATTACATAATCTACACAGTGGTACCTTTCTAGTGGCAAAAAATTGCCTCAATAAAAAATAATATGACAAAGTTATACCTCTTGGAAATTAATATATCATGATTGACTACCATAATTTGAGAAGGTCCCATGTTAACCCCCGTTACTCACATAAAATAAGTTACTTATGTGGATACTATGAAGAATATTCTAGAAGGATTGAGTTGTAACTCATGTTGGAGATTGAATGGGTTAAATTTAACCCATTGCTTGCTATTAAATTATGTTATAATTAGACCAATATGATGCAAAAGGGTTCTAATCTATTTGAGTGCTTTCTGTTCCATAATAAAATGAAATAATTAAGTGTAAATAAAAAAAAACATAATAAAAGATATTTATACTATATAACAACCCACCAGCCATAGATTTTAGATAAATTTATAAAAAAGTTGAGTAATCCTTTATATTTAAGTCAATTCCATTCCTTTGTCGTTCTCTATTAGATGTCGAATTTAAAAAATTAACCTTTAATGATTTAAAACTAAACCACCCACACCAACAATAAATAATTCATAATACCAACATTTATTGACATATAAATGTTATATGTGGACGACGCTTGTACAAAGCCGAGATTTTGGCCTTTGTTTATAATACCATTTCGTCCCTCCGCTTTGGTCGATCACTCCGCTAGTTCGACCCTTCTTGAAATCTAAGATTCATTTCCTTCATCATACTTTTCCGACTCTCCGTGTTGGTAGACATTTCTACTCATCGCCGTCGCTAAGCATCGATGATACGGTCGGGATTTGAGTTTGACAATTACAAATTTTAACTGAAAATTTATTAACACTGATTTCCGAATCAAAGTTATTGGTATCTTTAAAATTGTTATTTGAACTTAGTATCGCTTAAATTCATAACTTTTAAGTTATTACATATATATTATATTACATTAATTTTATTTTAAATATCTCATATGAACAAAAATTTGAATAAAATTACACATCATACTAAATTATAAAATAAATTTTTAAACTTAATCCGATAATAAAACCTACTAAAAACTTTTCAATAACAATTAGACCACTTTTCACTAACGCCTTGAATAATTTTGATCACAGAATTGTTCAGAGTTAACTAATAATTTGACAACGCATTATGATCCTGTTGGATAATTTTGAAAACGTTGGTTTTAAAAATTCACACAAATTCTTAAATTTAAAAATAAAATAAATTATTTTCATTTTAGTTTTATTTTTAAGTTTCAAACTATGTATAATTTTTATCTTTCTTATTATTTCACATGAAAATTTTATTTTACACCACATTACAAATTTCACTGAAAATTTTATTAACACTGATTTTGACCATTACAAATTTTAACTGAAAATTTATTAACACCAATTTCGGAATCAGAATTATTGGGGTCTTTAAAATTGTTATTTGAATCACGTATCGCTTAAATTCATATTATAATTAGTATAAATTTGGTTGGAGCTAACCAGTCATATATTGGATATTTAATGTCTTCATAGCAGCACGCCACTTAGCCCGATAACACGGGAGCGGGCAACTATTATTTAATGCCGAATTTGCCCACTCCCGTGTTATCGGGTTAAGTCGGGTGCTGCTTTGAGGGCATTAAATACCCAATATATGGCAGGTTAGCTCTTTCCGTATAAATTTATCTTAAATAAGTATTTAATATGAACAAAAATTTCAATTTTGATGACAAACAGAGTTATACATCATACTAAATTGTAAAATAAATTTCTAAATTCAATCAAATAATAAAATTTACTAAAAACTTTTTATAATTTTGATGATATTTATTTTGGGATATTTTTGATCACAGAATAATTCAGAATTAACTCTGGGATATTTTTGATCACAGAATAATTCAGAATTAGCTAATAATTTGACAACGCCTTATGATCCTGTTCGATAATTTTGACAACGTTGGTTTTAGAAAAAACTCCCAACAATCCATTCATAGTTATGAAACTACGAAAATCAATTTCACCGATTTTGAAAATGAAATAGTTTACTTAAAATGGATATTAAGGTATTTTATTATTTTATTTAAAATAAAAATTAAATTGTATTTCTCATAAATCACATTATTGCATTAACATATTTTTTAATAATTAATATATAATTAAATACATCTAAATTTTATTTAATCTTATATATTGAAATTTATTTCTTACTTATTATTCTTTTTTTTTTTTTTAATTATGTTAAATTAATTCATTTTTTAAGTATTAAAATATTTTGTTATCATTTTTTTTCAACTTTCTTTTTTATATATGTAAAATTAATACTAAAATAATTAACTCAAGTTTTATATTGAAATATTTTTATAAATATAAAAATGATATATTTTCTTATGTAAAAAAAAAATATATATATATATATATTTTTTTTTTTTTTTTACATTTAGTTATTTTTTTATTTAAAAATAATAAAATTATGTTAATTTAATGAAATTTTTATATCTCTAATCTGAAAAGCAAATATATATATTTTTTATTATTATAAATAACCATATTTTTTATTTAAAGAATATTTTATATTTATTTTTAAAAATAACATATATTTATTATAAATAAGCATATTTTTTATTTAAAAAATATTTTATATTTATTTTTAAAAATAACCTATATCAGGTTACATTGACCATGAACGGAATCGTAGATAACCTTCCTACAAAGAAATGTGTCTCCCTATGCAATATATTTCCTTACTATGCATATACTCGAGTATTTTCTATAATCCAGTAAATTAGAAAATTTTATAATATATATATTTTCCGTATTTTAGTTTATATATATATATATATAAATAAGTTAATTCTGGTGTTTAAACAATTTTGTACTAAATACATCTAAGCTAAATGATTTGATTTTTCACATGCTAATTGTCAAGGCTTTGAGTTAGTCCAATATCCGTGATGATCACATGGAAGCGAGAGAGTAAAAAAATGGCGATCCGGGTACGAGCACGCTCGAGTTGTGCGATGGGCGTGCAGACGTAGTGGTGGGTACATTGTAGTGACTGATAGCCATGTTTAGTTAAAGGTGACTCGAGCTTGGTTAAAGGCATGTGTAGACAAGTTTGGTTAAAGGCGTGCAAATGGCAAGTTCGGTTAAAGGCGCGTGCAAACAAGTTCAGTTAAAGGTACATAGATGGCAAGTTCGGTTAAAGATGTGTGGATGGGCATACAGACAAACATGCGGACGGGCATGCGAACTATGAGTGCGATCAGGCGAGGTCATGCGAAGGCATCGAAGGGCGTCCACCCGAACAAATGGATGAAGTCGTGTGAGGATGTTTGAGGGTGTTCGAGCCAAGCGAGTTGAATCGACCGAACGTGGTGAGGGTATCCAAGGGCGTTTGACCAAACAAGTCACACTGGTCACACGGGTCGACTAGGTGGAGCACACAGGTCGGGTCGGCCAAGTGAAGCAAACGAAACGGGTTGAACAGACTTGTCGGTTCATAAATCGTTTGGGCAACGAGCATATATATTGGACGAAGTGAATTTTGTTCAAGGCATCCATCATCTCAATTGAGTTCAAGAAGGAAAAATGTGTTTGAAGCGTTCGGGTCCTTCGGGTGAACTGCAGGGAATGTGAGGGCCGGAACGAAGTCTTGAATGAATTTTCTGCACGAGTTGGGCAGACTAGATTTTCTGAATGAAAATCCTAAACGAGATTTTGGAACGAGTTCTTGCACACGGGTTTGGAAACAAGTTCTTGAATGAGTTTGGGCACACAAGTTTGGAAACGAGTTTGTGGAATGAAATTTTGACACGGGTCTGTCAAACGAAGTTCCTGCATGACTCAAGTAGGTCGCACGACTTGCGTGGGATGCACGAAGCGGGTGGGCTATATGACTCGGGTGGGTTGCATGACCCATGTGGGCTGCATGGCCCGAGCAGGCTGAACAAAAATTGTGCATGGGTTACACGACCGATTCAGGATTTGGGTGAATAGTGCGGACGTTTGAGCATGCCTACACAATAGGTTACACAGACTAGTGTTTCGGGGAAGATTGTTGCATAGTTGTAAAACATTGTAGATTGTTCGAGAGTTGACCATCCCTTCATAATCTTGTGTAGACTGTCATATTGTTGTTTTGGATGAATTCGTACATGTTATGAAGTAGATGTTAATGAAAGTTAAATGAATGTATTTATATTGCATTTATATGAAGAAGTGAACACTTAACGAAAAATAATCTAAGTGTTGGTGATACGCGTAGTCCATGAACTATAGTAGCAAGAAACGAAAAGGTTGGTTGGTGCCACACACCACCCACAAGTGGAAATTGAGTCACCACTGGTGTGGGGGTGTGACAGATGGTTTCATAGCTCGTTTTGCAAAAACAGGTCTTTGTCAAAGTTGTGAAGCAGTGATACATCTGCCACTTCGTGACAGATGGTATCAGAGCTTGGTTCAGGGCGGATTGAGCTAATTTGGAGTTTTAAAGATTGGGAGAGGCACACCATGGGGCCGAGTCAAGCTAAACAAAGTCCATTGGCAGAATTACAAGATATTGAACAAAGATTGATAGAGTTGCGGGAAGAACTTCGTGCAATAGGAGAGGCTCTTTGTGCGTTGGCTAAGGAAGGGATATCTGACACGATTAAAAGTGAATTCTGTGAAATCATGGGAAAATTGGACTATATAGAAGCACGAATGATGAAGTTGAAAGAAGAGAAAGGCATGCTATGGATGAAGGAAACCGAGCTTGAAGTGAAAAGGAATCTTGAGGAAGAGCATGTCATAGTTATATCCATGTTGAAGAGGAAGTTGTGACGCATAAAGAAGAGGAGTTTTGTGGGATAGAGCCTACTATAGTTGAACTGAATTTGGAGGATGTTGTAGATGTGCCAATGAAAGAGGAGGAACTTGGGATGATTGAACCAACCCAAGTTGGACCGGATTTGTGCACATTGCAGACATTGGAGGAAGAAGGCACTCGCATGGAGAGACCTCATTAAGATGTAAGTATTGTTGTTACTTATGTTTCATTGACGCTTTTTTTGGATGGGCCATATGCAGGGATGGGAAAAGGATGTTTGCCAATGTGATGGACAACCTTACCATGGATGATTACAATGAGACCTTGTGTGTTGGGGCAGTAAAGAGCATTAGTTGTTGCAGGACTTTTTGGGGTAGTTTGTGACCTTATGGCAGAAGGTGAAAATGCCCGTGACAAGGGTGGAACATGATGAACTTTGCGATGGATGGGTCATTCTTAGCCAAGTGGAGAATTGGCTAAGTGCCTAACATGACTCATGGACATATTAAAGGAAGGGCACACTAGAGTTATGATACATGATACTTGGGTAGACTTCTTTATGGATGAGACCAAGTGGTAGTCTTCGTGGACCTTTAGTGGGAGAGGCAACAATAAAGGATGAGATTTGTGACAACATTACGAGGGTAGGGTGACTGAGGGTACTAACCTAAATGAAAAGAAATGATGTGAAAACCAATGTTGTGTTGGGTTTACTAGAGTGGATAAGATGGGAAGTTGAAGTCAAGGGCATTAAGTTGGATAGATGGGTGCATGGAAGAGTCCGTGAAGGGACATTATGCAAGAGCACTCATAGAGATACCACTTATGGGCATCAAAGAAGAAGTGCCAAGATAGGGATGTTGTGCGGATGGACTTACTGGTGCGATATGGAGACATTTTGCAGATGAGCCGGTGGGGATGTTGTGTACATTTGGACAACAAGGCCATGGTTGTTTTTGGAAACATGGGAAGCCTATGAGAGTATTCATATGACTGAGAGGGCAGAGGTAGCTTGCATGGAACTTGAGATAGAGACAAGTGCTCTTGCTGAGGAGTTGGATGGAGATGGTTCATGGGAGCTCATGATGACTTGAGAGATTTTCAGCTGATGGAGACTTCATACTTTCGTGGTCTTGGAGTATTTGGTTCATCGAGGAGTTTAGGTTAGATGTTGTACTTGACCTTGATGCAGGATGGGATGCATACCTTGGGCACATTATGGGGTGTGTTCATGAGGAGTGACTTGATGGATACGATATAGATGGAACACCTCGGAATTGGATGGAGTTGTAGCGATGGGGGTGCCTTAGTCAGAGCACTTGGGCATGGGTTGAGTTGGTGAGACTTAACCATTTTGGATGGACATGGAGGCTGTTTGTTTATGTCCATGGGAAGCACATGGGCGAGATGATGAGGAAAGTGTAGAGTTTCCCATTTGACAGATTTTATGGATAACATATTGCGGATGAGATGGAGGTTTCTTCATGGACTTTGATATAACACATTGAGCATTGGATTTATGGGAGGAGTTCTTGATCGAGTTGAGGATGTGACAGGATGTTGGAGAAATGAACGAGAAAGGCATTAGGAGGTGCATTCTCATGGGTTGAGCATGACTGTTGGACTGATCACCCAACTAATTCGAGTCATGAGGGATGTCATTGTACTGAGATGTGTTTGAGTTGTGTTGGAGTATCATAGCAGTAGTTCACAAGATGATGATGATACATGATGGATTAACGCGATATGAGTTACGCTCGTAGCATGCATCTGAGTTGGAGGGAGCATCCTTCCACATGATGGTGGATAATGGGGGATTGCGATGAGTTTGGTTGATGACCATGGATTTAGGAATCTTACCCATACATGGAGTCATGAGCCTTGGTAGAGGTTCATGCGATGGCAAGCAGAGATTTGGGAAGTATGGACATTCATGTTGGAGCTGATGACACTTTGTGACATTTTGATCTTAGTGATGGAGTTTCTGGTATGGTGTCGTCGAGGGCGACAAAATTTTTATAATGGGGGAGAATTTCATGGACTTGAGTTGGTTGAGTGCCCATGATGACCATCGACGAGCGAGAGAGTCTAAAAACTGACGATGTGGGTACAGACGCACCCGAGTTGTGCAATGGGCGTGCAGACATAGTGGCAGGTGCCCGTGTTTGGTTAGAGACGATAGGTACTCGGTTAAAGGCATGTGCAAACAAGTTTGGTTAAAGGCATGCAAATCACGAGTTTGGTTAAAGGTGCATGGAGACAAGTTTAGTTAAAGGCGTGCGAATGACAAGTTCGGATAAAGATGTAAGGATGGTCAAATGGACAAGAATACAGACGATGAGTGCGACAAGGCGTGTGGACAGGAGAGGTCATGCGAGGGCATCCACCCGAATGAACGGGCGAAGTGGTGTGAGGGTGTTCGGCCAAATGGTCGGGTTGGCGGAACGAGGTGAGGGCATCCGAGGGTGTTCGTCCAAACGAGGCACACCGGTCACACGAGTCGGCTGGGTGCAGCACACGGGCCTGGTCGGTCGGGTGAAGAAAATGAAACAGGTTGAATGGACGTGTTGATTCATAAATCATTTGGGAAACATACATATATATTGAACGAAGTGAAGTTCGTTCAAGGCATCCATCATCTCAACTGAGTTCAAGAAGGACAAACAAGTCTGAAGCCTTCGGGTCATTCGGGTGAACTTCAGGGCATGCGAGGGCGTGATAGGGCATGTGCCCGCATGGATGGGCTAACGAAGTCCTGAACGAGTTTGTGCTGAACAAATTTTCTGAACGAAAACCTTGAATGAGATTTTGGAACGAGTTTCAACACATGAGTTTGGAAACAAGTTGCTGAATGAGTTTCAGAACAAAGGTTTGCAAACAAGTTTGCTAAACGAAATTTTGACACAGGTCCGTGAAACAAAGATCCTGCACAACCTGGGTAAGTCACACTACCCGGGTGGGCTGCACGACCCACGCAGGCTGAACGAAAATTGTGCATGGGTTGCACAACCGTTTCAGGATTCGGGTGAATAGTGCGGAGGGTTGCACGACACAGGTATATAGGTGGGAAGGCCTGCATGATAGGATGCATAGACTGGTGTGCAGGGGAATATTGTCGCACAGTTGTAAGACATTGTAAACTTTTAAAATAACTTGCATAATTTTATAAGTATATTGGGTAGACTGTTCAGGAGTTTCCCCTCTCTTCATAATATTGTGTACACTGTCATATTGTTTTTTTGGATGAAGTTGTAATTGTTATGAATTAGATGTTAATGAAAGTTAAATGAATGTATTTTTATTGCATTTATATGAAGAAGTGAACATTTAACGAAAAATATTCCAAGTGTTGGTGATAGGTGTAGTCCGTGAACCATAGTAGTAAGAAAATGAAAAGATTGGTCGGTGCCACACACCACCCACAAGTGGAAATTGAGTCACCACTAGTGTGGGGGTGTGACACTAGTGGTGGCTTTGTGGTGTACATCAATATTATAGATTCAAGTCAAATTTATATATAATTTTATTTTTTATTGTTAATTTCGAAACATTTGCTATCATTATTATATTTATTTTATAAATGTTACAACAAGTTATAGTATGTTTTTGAAAACTTGAAATCATGCGATTAGATAAATAAATTCTTCACCAACTATTCGAACTAATATTCTTTAATATTTATAATAAAACAAAAAAAATAACTTTTATCCACGAATATATATACTAATCATAAAATCAAAATTTACATTAAAAAAAATTATATTAAATATCAACTCGTTTTACACTTATTTTTTAATGAAAATTCATTTTATTCAAACATATTTTCTCTCAAACCTTAATTTTAGTTTCAAAATTTTAAATTAATTAAAAATATTTTATAATCTATTTAATTTTTATTTAAAATAATAATTAAAAATTTCCTAATATTATATATTTTAATTATATAAAATAACAACTCTTTTTCTAATTAAATTTTTCTTTGTTCATCGAACAAACTTCCTTGTCATGCAAAACAAGCTTTTAATAGTGACTATCATTCCCCTAACCAAACTCCGAAAATAACTTAATGATAATTAATACCTTGTGCTTTTTTAAGATAACACAATAATTTTCTATTCTTATGATTCCATTTATTGACCAATCATCTAATGTTAACACAATGGTTTTCTATTCTTATGATTTCATTTATTTATAGTTAAATGTAAATTCTATATATATCTATTTATTATAATTATAATTTATGTTCTCTTTTTATATTAATAAATTAGTGTAATAATGACCATACTTTTGAATTTACGATAAGTACTTGGACATTATTTAAAAATATATAATATTGATTTATAATTCCATTTAAATTATTTTTTTATTAATTTATTATATAAAAATGTAATAACAAAATTTAAAATTTACTTTTAATTAGTTTCCTATTCCGATGATTCCATTTATTCACACTCATCTAATGGTAACACGATAGTTTTATATTCTTATAATAATATTTATTCACCAATCATCTAATGTGAAAGCATATATTTATAGTTAAAAGTAAATTCTAGGTCTAGTATATAGATTAAAATGTTTAATTTGTTTTTTACTTTTATATTAATAAAATAGTATAACAACTTTTCAATGATAATATTTTTGAATTTACTATGATTACTTGAACATGGTTTAAAAATGATATAATATTAAGTAATAATTACATTTAAATTAATTTTTTCATTAAATTATTATATAAAAATGTAATAACAAATTTTAAAATTTATTTTTAATTAGTTCTCTATTATGATTCCATTTATTCACCAATCAACACAATAGTTTTCTATTCTTACGATTCCATTTATTCACCAATCAACTAATGTCAAAGCATATATCTATAGGTAATTGTAAATTCTAAATCTATATCCATAATTTTTAATTTGTTTTATTTATTTATTTATTAATAGAGTAGTGTAACAAGAATTTACTATAAGTATTTGGACATTATCTAAAAAAAATATACTATTGAGTTATACTTGTATTTAAATTAAAAATTTCATCAATTTGTTATATAAAAATATATTAATAAATTTTAAATTTACTTCTAATTAATTTTAAAATTCATTAAATTATATTATTTAGGAAGAGATTCCCTATGTTAGTATTATTACTTAGTGGATGTAACCTATGCTATGCTTGAAGAATATAGGGAGTAATTAATAACTAAAATATAAATATACAAATAATAATAATTATATTTAGAAAATTTATGCAATTTTGTTTTAATTAAATATGTTTTCAACGATAAATTATGGTTTTTTTAAGTTAAATATGATTTCAACTATTAATTATGATTTTCCTTCTTAATTTTTATAGAATAATTATAAGGATAAGGCTCTTGGTATTCTTTTCATTCACTATATTTCTATTGATATAGTTTAGTTCATGGTTGTGTCACTTATAATCTTCTATGTATACAAATGTATACAATATGTGTAACTAATTTATTTAATTTTCACATTTATCTTACAATATATCATAATTATTTTTATGAAAAATTGTCCTTTCAATCATTTATCATTTTTTCAAATACTCATGATTTGTTACTATTCCTTTCACCTTATACAAGGAATTTTTATAAATTTTATTACTTGGCATTCATCTTCGTTGCTTAGAAATAGATCTTGTGTCTTCTTATCTCTTATCACATGGAACCATTTCATTACTCCACGGTATTCATGTCTTATTCTAGTTCCACGTTTATTTCGTTTGTTTAATTTCTTAGTTTTATGTTATACAATTAGGCTTACCGTAGAAAGTGAATTCAATCCTCAAGATTGATTACCCTATTTAGTACAACCAGAATCTAAGAGAGACCACCCTATTGAAGATCAAGAGTCACATGGGATTATGTTGATGATTACCATGGAATAGAACTATGTGTTGGGACATGCTCTAATGTCTAGGAACCAAGAATGGATAATTAATACCATAATCTAAGTAGAGATTAAATAGAAGAGAAAATAACACTTCAAGACAATAGGTGGTGTCTAGATAAACCATTATATAATTAAAGCACAACTATTATGTCCTAGAGTTGGGCATGGCTTTAATAGAGGCATGCACCAAAAGGGACATCCCCATCACATCATTTGTGGTATTTATATTGCAAATAATGTGATTTTATGGAGTATTTAGTCGAGGGTTGAGTAGTGTATGAGGACTTGCCACTTCAACAAAAACAAGATGGTGGTGAATAACCAAGAGGTGTGGGCAAGAGCATGCCTAGATGAGTGGAGAAAAATGGAGACTTGGGGTTTCCAATTAAGTGCATATGAATTGGGACAAGGATGTATTGGTGGCATAAGTGCCACAAGGGTGTGCCATGACTAAGTGTGCCAACCTACCCAAGTGAAGGAGGAGCCAAAGTACTAGACAGTGCACATGAACTTGGTAACATGAGAATCATAAGGGCATAACATTACCAAGGATTTCTTTCCCATAACCATGTGGGATGAGTCATACCAAAGCATGAATAGACTAAGTGAGTGAGCTAAGTGAGATAGAATGAGTTGAATGCATAGAACGAGTGTGCATGAACCAAAATAACGTAAACAAAGTGGGACAAGTTGAGTGCTTAAGGATTGAGATCGATCTAAAGCACTTTTGAATTGTTTGAGTGGTAGAGTTGAGCTAATCAATGTTGAAGGATCAGTGCTCCACATACCTAAGTGGATATCTCTATCTCTCTCTCTTCATATCTCTCTCTCTTCAGTGCTCCACATACCTAAGTGGATATCTCTCTCTCTCTCTCTCTCTCTCTCTCTCTCTCTCTCTCTCTCTCTCTCTCTCTCTCTCTCTCTCTCTCTCTCTCTCTCTCTCTCTCTCTCTCTCTCTCTCTCTCTCTCTCTCTCTCTCTCTCTCTCTCTCTCTCTCTCTCTCTCTCTCTCTCTCTCTCTCTCTCTCTCTCTCTCTCTCTCTCTCTCTCTCTCTCTCGCTCTCTCTCTCTCTCTCTCTCTCTCTCTCTCTCTCTCTCTCTCTCTCTCTCTCTCTCTCTCTCTCTCTCTCTCTCTCTCTCTCTCTCTCTCTCTCTCTCTCTCTCTCTCTCTCTCTCTCTCTCTCTCTCTCTCTCTCTCTCTCTCTCTCTCTCTCTCTCTCTGAAGTGAGTAAAGGCAAGGGAGAGCCAAGTTTAAGATAGAACCAAGGGTGTTGCAAGTAGGTTGAAGATGATCCATCACATCAGTCGAGCTAGGTGACATAGTTTTATGGGAAAGTAAAGTTTTGTTACCTTGTTTTTTTATTAAGTGATAAGCCATTGTCTTAAACCCCTCATGTAAATAATATTTGCAAGGGTGGAGGGTCATTTAATACAAACTATGCATTTGTGATATTGTTGATGTAATTTCTTTACATTTGATTCTCATGAATGAATGTTAGATGAATTTCTATGACAATAAGATTTACTTGCACTATATTGAAGGGTTATGATATTTCACTAAGTAATGAATTATATACATACATACATACATACATACATACATACATACATACATACATACATACATACATACATACATACATACATACATACATACATACATACATACATACATACATATATATATATATATATATATATATATATATATATATATATATATATATATATATATATATATATATATATATATAAGTTTATTGTGAGGCACAATCTAGATGGAGTATCATTATAATACACTAGGAATTTGCAGAACATGTTGGTGTTGCATACTTAAGGGGTCATGGTGCACCCAACAAAACAGATTGTAACTTTGCAAATGCCCTCAAGTTGTGATAGGTGGTATCGTAGATACCACACAAGAAGCAACCACACAAGAAGCAACAATTTATCTCTTCACCACATGGAGGTGGAATATCAGAGCTACCACACAAGCAGTGGTATATCTATTCACCACATGGAGGTGGAGTATCTGAGTTACCACACATAGGAAGAGATAGTGAAAATCTTCACCAAACAAAGGTGGTATCATGGAAGCACAATTGGAGGTCCATGTAGGGATATAAATAGGTATGAAGGAGGTTTTTACTTACCTCAGAGAAGAAGTTGAATTCAATGGAAGATTATAAGTTCAATTTCCATTTTTTCTTATAGATATTAAGGAAAGGGACTTCCCAGTGGGCTAAGATAAGGTGTCATTGATAGATAGATTCCAATATGTTGAGAGAATATTAGCAAGGAAGGTAGAGGCTACGAAAGGAAAAAAAATGAGTTTGATGAGATATGAGGGGATATATGGGAAATTAAGGAATCCATTGAGGATGGTTCCTACTCTATTGATTATGCAACAAGGAAATCCCATGATCTCAAAGATTAGATGAAGTACTTAAAAGAGAAAGTGAGGTCACTTGTGGCACTGTAAAGAGACCAAGTTGACACTATAACATTATGTAGGTTATAGGGTAAATTTCAACAACTAGTTCATCTACGAGAGTGAAGCAAAAAGCACCAAAATTGTATGATGAGACAATAAGTGCTAAATTATTGGGGAACTTATATTAGGACATGGAATAGATGTTAGAGCAAATGAAGGAATATTTCAAGGAGAATGAGGTAAATGCAACTTTCATGTATATCACAACTACAAAAAAGTTGTGGTGGAGGAGTTGAGTTGAAGACTCAGCATCCATTCACATCACACATAAGATATTCACTTAGACAAAGTTGAAGGAATATTTGTATGCATAGTTTGAACTAGGAAATCAAGAGTGGGTGGAAAGGGATCATCAAAAGGTTTTGAAGAATAGTGGAAAGATCCAAAACTTCATTGAGGAATTTTTAGGTCTTATGTTGATAAGAGAGATGCATGATACTGAAAGGATGTATAAATTTGTCTGTAATCTTCAACCATGGGGAAAAATGGAAGTCATGGAGCAGCATGCCCAAACTCTTGTAGGAGCTATCACTAAAACAAATAAGTTTTTTGCACTAGAAGATAGATGAGAGTGACAAAGAGAAAGTGTAGCATGATAAATGAAAGAAGAAGAAAGACCAAGAAAAGGGAAATGTTTCTAAATAAGACAAGGCAGTAGGTGCAACCAAGTAGAAGAGGCCCATATCATGTTGGATATATGGAGAAGATCATTTGGGAAGGAATTTCCCCACTAAGAAGAGGGTGGCTACTTTAGAGTAGAGATATATACAAGAGGTAGGAATGATGCAACTAAGGGGTATGTCATAGACTTAAATAGTAGACCCAAGTGCAATAGTGAAGATGGCCACCATATTCGAGGATGAGCTCCATTTTTTTAGAGTTACATGTGGATGCATGAACAATAGTGAGGATGAGCATGTTATCTCAAATCATGTGAATATCATGACTGCTCTAACAAACTAGATAAAAGAATTAGAGAGGTGGATGAGAATTTTGGAGTAGATAAGAGAGACTATGATGACATCAATGGTTTAGAGAGGTGACTAGGGGAGTGTGCCTTGGTATCTTGAGTCCAAGGAGACTTGTTGAGGATGTAGAGGGTAGGATTGGGTCATATCCACCTTCATTGACCTATGTGATGAGGAAGTATGGAAGAATGATTCTAGAGGGGAAGATGAGATATGCAAGAAAATATCATCATGACCACCACTCATTTCCATCACATTGCGCCATGAGTATATGGATCCTAGTTGTAATTGGATGACAAGCCGAGATCATGGGGGTGCCTAGGGTGATACCTCTACAATGGGGAGATTGATGTAGGAGCTTGGATGATCTAAGGTCAAGGATATTGAAATTTATGAGGCATGAGTTCGGATGGAAATTGGTGCAATGACTAGATTAGATACCTAATTAGTCAAGTTTAGAGTTACATGAGGGGATCCAACACATGGATATATGCATGTTGGGAAAAATATGTGTATTATACTTTCAAAATTTAATTATCGAATTGGGGATCATGAGCTTAGAGATTCTAAAAAAATATATTCAGGATTAAATACTAATTTAATCTAATCCAAAGTGAGGAACTACAACTACGAATCAACAAATAAATAACATATTCAAAAACGAAAAGACTACATTGAAACTAAAGAATATATAGGAAGTCCTTGCCTCATATCCCCTAATTAAGCTTTGAAATACTATCTTTCACTACTCCTAGAAAAGAATTCAATTACTAGATGCAAGTTGGATCTAGAGGAGAAAAGGATTCTAGTTCTAATAATTAGTTTCTTCAAATTAAATATTGAAAGTAAAGGCATGTAAATGAAAACATTGAGATAAATTATGAAGGAAAATATCCTATAATAATTTACCAATCATTGATTACTAATTGTTGGTTACTACTGGTTGACGATTGGTTGAGAAATAATTCAAACCTAATCTAAATCACCCAAAGCATCATAAAAAAGAAGAAGATAAAACTAATTATTATGAATCCAAGTACTCCCTCACAATGCTTTCAAACTAGTCATTGTATACACATTACAAAGAAATGATTTGAATGGAAGATTACACCTTAACTGTCATACTGGAAAACCACAAAGATATGAAAAATTCTCTATTCAATGGTAGATGTACGTGTTCACAATGTTTTAACATATAACTTATATAAAATCATAGATTAGTAATAGTTACACAAGCCAAAAATATATAATAATAAATTTGTATAAACTTCCAAGTCAAATTATGTTCCTTAAGCAGTAGCACGATGGAAAGGAATGATATCCTTCCAGAAATGAAACCCAATTCTCAGTTCCAATAGTCAATACAATATGGAAATTGATAACATCCAAAGGTAGTCGTTATATAATACCAACCTTATTTACTGCATGATTAGTTTCTCTGCAAGGAATTTTACATAGTGAGGATCAATGATAAACATAAGACTATCAATTATATGAATGTTGCATACAATAACATATATAAACAATAGTAAATCCAAATCAACAAAAGTGCAAATAAAATATAATTTTTTACAACAAGAACTCTTTTGTGAGGAGCCCTCCCATAATGAATTTGGACTAAGCTACGATCTTAGGAAGTGAAAGATCACACAAAATAAAAGATCAAGCTCTCAAATTTTGTATTAATTAAAAGCAAGTTACATAAGGTATATCATAATTTCTTAGTACAAAGTTGTTACAAAATATACAAAAAACTCAATCAAAAGTTTGAATATATATGCTTATTCTTTAGCTAACTCCTCTGGAATCGAGGTGCCTCAGAAGATTTATAGTGTTTTACATCTAATATTACATTCAGTCTTGCCTTTGGAAAGGCCATGGTACAAGGATAAATTTCAACCGTTGGGTCTAAGGGTAGTGATTTCTTATAATAGTCAATGCATAAATATAATATTTTCATTGTACTTGTACAAATGATCAAACCCATCACAGGAAAAAGGTGGCTGACTAGATCCACATGCTCTGCAACCATGATTCTAAAATAGGGTTTGAAGATAATTGGATATATTGCAGAACCGTCCATATGTTATTCTAACCTTGAGTTTGCTGAAGAAGGATGTGAATACATGCTAGGGGAGTAGTTTCCATGTTTTCACACCCTTAACTAGTAGAGTGAACCCTACATGTGGAGAGACACAAACATGTTCTCGTTGATTCAATAATCCATTGGTACCAAAAATCTAATAGTGGTACTAAAAGTGAATTGTAGTAAATTGTCGTTAACAAAAAAAACCTTAAAACATAATTAAACCTAATTAAACACATGGAATTTTAAAAGAATAAGAAGTGTGTATGTAGGAATTTACAGGGTAAGTTCCTCAGACAAAACACCAAAGGACACCACTCACAAACAGATCACAGAAAAATACACTAGTATTGTTGACGTGGTTAAAACCATCAAAGAGGGATACAGTCCACGGCCTGAGCCTATGCGACCACTTCAGCTAATTTATTAATAAAAGAATGAAAATTTACATAAGCTTCTCTCATGAACGGTTACCCTAAAAATGACCCTCCATGGTCTTTAAATAGAGATCATGGACCAATCGGGTGTTAAGCCATAAATCAAGTGTTGGTAATATTGAGGAGACAATGAACTGTTGGATCACTACATATCGTGACCGTCGGATTGTAAGTTACAAAATTACATAGTAAAGAAGCACACTTTACCTAACTCTACACTAGACCAAGTTATACTTAACTATTTCCTATGTGTCGGAATATCCTAACATCCCCCCTTAAGAACAACTTGGGATAGGATTGAAGGATGTACAAATATGACACAATAGGAGAAGGAAGGAGGCATTAGAGCCTATCCCCCCTTAGTGACAACTTCCTCAAATCCAACCATAAATCGAAGTTTAGTAAATTCACCTCCGTGAGAGCCTTTGTAAAGATATCTGCAACTTGATCATCTATTGAAATATATTGCACTTCAAGAACATGGTCATGAATGAGCTTTCTGATGAAGTGAATGTGCAGTTCAATGTGTTTGCTGCGTTGATGTTGGACTGGATATTTGCATAGTTGAATGACACTTTGATTATCACACCAAAGTGTATTCGGATGCTGCTGCTGAAAGCCAAACTCTGATAGGACCTGACAAAGCCACATGGATTCCTTACTAGCTTCTACGGCACCACGATACTCTGCTTCTGCTGAAGAAAGGGAAATGGCACTTTATTTCTTGCAAGCCCATGTAATAGGTCTTGAACCAAGAGTGAACACATAACCTGTAGTAGACTTCTGATCATTAGGGTCACCAGCCCAATTAGAATCGGTGAAACCAACCAATAGAGGAGATGCTTTTGCACTGTAATGAATCCCAAACTGAACTGTACCTTGAACATAACGAAGTATTCTTTTAGCTATTTTCCAATGACTTTCATGTGGGTTTTGCATAAATCGAGCAATAAGGCCAACAACAAAGGAAAGGTCAGGACGGGTATGGGTCAGATACAAAAGTTTTCCTACAAGTTGACGGTATAAGGTAGCATCAACTTTAGGGGAAGTACAAGTGACTGAAAGTTTGGCTCCAGACTGAAAGGGAGAAGGGGCTGGCTTATAGTCTTCCATGTGAAAATGGCGTAGAAGATCACAGGCATACTTGGACTGGGAAAGGGAAATACCTTCCTTGGATTGCAAGACTTGAAGACCAAGAAAATAATTCAAGTGTCCTAAGTCTGTCATTTCAAACTTATTTTTAAGGCTAGACTTCACATGGTTTATAAGGTTGGGATCACTACTAGTAAGGATAAGATCATCAACATAAAGAACAAGAATGATAAGAGACTTTCCCACTTTCTTGGTGTAGACAATATTGTTAGAATGATACCTAGAAAAGCCATTTTCTAAAAGAAAGCTATCCATTTTGGCATACCAAGCCCGAGGAGCTTTCTTGAGACCATAAAGGGATTTCTTAAGCCGACATACAAGGATGGAGTTTTTTTGTATAAAGCCAGTAGGTTGTTCCATATAGATTTCTTCATGCAAGTCCCCATGCAAGAAGGCAGATTTAACATCCATCTGATGGACTTCCAATTTGAAAGAGGCAGCAAGGGAAAGAACAAGGTGGATAGAGTTCATTTTGGCAATAGGGGAGAAGGTTTCAGCATAGTCAATGCCTTCAACTTGTGAAAAACCCTTAGCAATAAGACGAGCTTTATGTTTATCAATTTTTCCATCTGGTCCATACTTGGTTTTGTAAACCCATTTGCATCTAACAAGTTTTCGTCGCTTTGGTAGAGGAACAAGATCCCATGTATCATTTTCCAATAATGAACGATATTCTTCATTCATAGCTGCGTCCCAATCTGGATGGCCCGAAGTTTCTGCAAAGGTGTCAGGATCATAATTCGCTGAAGCTTAAGCCAGTAAAGAAGAGGCTCTATTGAACTGAGAACGTGTACGTCGTTGATTTGTAGGATCACTGGCAAGAGTGCCTGCTGCATCCCGAGTAGCACGGACCCATTTTGGAAGCTGAGGAGCTGAAGGGGGATCCTAAGAAGGTGGGGGAGGATTTTCATCCTCACTTTCATCATCTGAAGAAGAAATATTTCAAAAGTAGAAGAGATAGAGAGAGGTGGCACATCTGCCGAACTAGGCTTCTAGGCTGATATATTTTCAAAAAAATTTACATATCTTCTAATGATAAAATTTTTCGATTTAAGTGGAATAAGTCTATATCCTTTAACATCTTTAGAATATCCAACAAAAATACATTTTTCACTCTTAGGTTCTAAAGCTTTATGTTTCTCATTTAGAATATGGGCCCATGCTTCACTTCCAAAAACAAGAAAGTGACTTACATTTGGTTTAATTGAGCTCCATGCTTCTTCTGGAGTGATATTCTTTAAAACCTTAGTAGGAGTGTAATTTATTATTTAATTTGCACAGTTAATTGCTTCTACCCAAAAATTAAGACTAAGTCCTTTAGATTGAAGCATACAATTAGCCATTTCCTTTAAGGTGCGATTCTTCCTTTCAGCTACACCATTTTGTTGTGGAGTATATAGAATAGTATGTTGCATTTTAATTTCATTCTCAGTGCAAAAGTTGATGAATTTGTTGTTAACATATTCTCCGCCATTATCAGATCTTAGATTAAGAATTTGATTTCCATATTGTTTTTCAACAAAGGCCTTAAAGGCCAAGAACATGTTAAATACTTCACTCTTGAGTTTTAAGAAGTATACCCAAGTGCATCTGGAGAAATCATCAATGAAAGTTAAGAAATACTTGTAGCCAGAGAATGAAACAACTGGAAGTGGACCACATAAATCACTATGCACAAGCTGTAAAGGGGCTGAGGCGTGCCAAGAGGCATGTTTTTCAAAATTATCCCGATGATGTTTTACGAGTACACATCTGGAACAAACACCATCTCTTCAAGATACCATTGGAAGACCTGTCACCATATTTTCTTTACATAGATTCTGAAGGGAGTGATAGTTTAAGTGATCAAATCGCTCATGCCAAAGTTTGCTCATTTCATCATTATGAGCAACAAATACTGAGGGAATATTTGATGACCCAAAGTTGTTAAACTTATACAACCTTGTAGAATCATTAGCAATTCCAGTAGCTAAAATCTATCTTGGATCTCTTAGGTCCTTAATTACAACATCATGAGGTGAAAATTCAACGATTTTACCTTCACCTGAATGAGTTATCTGATATACAGATAGAAGGTTGTAGGATAAGGTTGGAACACAGAATACATCATTAAATTGACCATTGTCTATATGAACAGTTCCAGTCCCTACAACACTAAGAGATTTATCATCACCAACATATATATTTTTGGTGTTACAATCATTTAAAGAAGAAAACATGACTTTGTTTTTGGCCATGTGATAAGAAGCTCCAAAATCAATGAGCCACTCATGAGAATTAGAAGAAGAATATACATTTAGTGCATATACAGACCGAGATGTTTGACAACCACATGCAAAAAGTGCTATTACTAAAGATGAAGTTGAAGTTGAAGAGTGCTCCAAATGGATGTTATGCTTCTTCATTGCTGCTTCCAAGGCTTCCATATTCTTAAAGCATTTGGATTCTAAGTGGTCATCTCGATTGCAAAAGTGGCAATGTCTATCAGTCTTCTTCCCTTTGTTTTTATTTGCCTTATAACATGTATTTCATTAAATTTGGAATTAAATAGTGGATTTAGAATTTCAAAATAACCAAATAACTCAATTCTAGCAATGTTCTTGTAATAAAAATATTTCAATTTTAATTAAATATGTGTTTTATCATTTTGTTGAAATGATTTTTCATTTTGAGGCTGAAATTGCTTAGTACCCTTGTTTGTTTTAGGACCATTCTTTTTAGGATACAACTTCTTAGTATTCTTTGAATTTGGTTGTTGCTAGGCGGCTAAGGCTTTCTTAGAAGAGTTTCCAAGATTAAGAAGACCAAGGTGTAAGAGTTTTTCTTGTTCTCTTATTAAAGAATCATAAAAGGAATCAAAGGAAGGGGACTTGTAGTCTTGTCCTTGAGAAATGAAGGCTTCTCTTGTAGAATGGAAGGTGGAAACAAACACAGAGTAGGTTGGTACCAACTTAGTGAGAATGGAATAGATAAGGTTACCATCTTCTTTCTTAACCTTAACACCTTCCAAGAGAAGTCTAAGGGTCTTGAACTTGGACAGAAAATCTTAAATGGAAGAAAAATTATTGGGGTCCAATGTTTGAGTTGATGGGCTCTAAGTTCATTTTTAAGTCCAAAAACTTTAGTGATATGTTTCATTGCTTCATTAGGAGTATCAAGTTCTGCGATATGGAATCTAAGGTTCGGAGAAATAGACATCCCTATCAACCCACGTTCTTGATCTTGCCTATTTTCCCATTTGGTTTCCTTATCTTCATCTTTCGGTTTGGTTTCTTGGCCTAAGGCTATTTTGCAAAGACCTTTACTTCTAAGTAAATCCACATTGTAGGACCACCATTGGAAGTAGTTTGTGCTGTCAAGAATAACTTGGCATGGATTTTACATTTTAACAGAAACTGAAGCTATATATGATGAAAATAAGTGTTCTAATGGAAATATCTCAAAACAATAGGCTGATTAAAAAAAAATGGCTCAGAAAATGGCTTATGGATGAAGAAGTTATGGCTTTTTGAAGAAAAGTTGTTGAAGATGCTGACGAAGTGCGGGAATGAATGATAATGTTATATTAAAAAAAAAATCTGCCACCTTTCCAAACTTAATCTAATTAGCTCAACAAAAAGAAAGACTTGAACTGAAGGCCTCTATTCTCATAAAGTAGCTTTGGACCAAGTGACCTAGATTAAAAGGCTAGTAATTTTTGTAAAGGAGGAAGGGGTGTTTTTTGTTTTTTTAGTCACTGAAGCTTTGGGGTGTGTGCTTACTTGAAAAAGCTCTTTTTTTGCCTAAAAAACAAAAAACAAAAAACCCAACATGGACATACAAAAAAAACAAACTTTACAGCTTGAAGTTAGCTTTAGCCAGAAACTAAATATTTTCCTCAATGTTTCTGATTTTCTGAGATCACACTAAGGTGCAGTGGAAAAGAGCATATGCATGAGAAAAATCCTTCCTTTTTGTTTCTGATTTGCCTAGATTGCACAGAGTCGTGGGGCAAAGAGCATACGCAGAAATGAAAGGGTATAGATCATGTAATAATAAAAACAAAGAGCTAAATAAACTGAAATAAACAGAGAAAATAACTAAAAACTACAAATAAACACTATATACCTCTAGATCATAAAAATGACATAGCTAGGGCTACTGGAAACCTTTTTGCGTGAAACGAAAGGGGTTTCTCACTGGAACAGATGCTCCTAACACAATAGATAAGTTCTCTTGTCTCAGAAGTAGTCAGAAACAATAGATTTAGGAAACAACAGTTGGGTGTAGTTCTACCAGCTTCAGATTTGGATCACCAACGGGTGTGGCCCTCAACTTGGCTCTTATACCATGTAGGAATTTACAGGGTAAGTTCCTCAGACAAAACACCAAAGGACACCACTCACAAACAGATCACAGATCGATACACCAATATTGTTGACGTGGTTAAAACCCTTAAAGAGGGAAACAGTCCACGGCCTGAGCCAATGCAGCCACTTCATGCAATTTACTAATAAAAGAATGAAAATTTACATAAGCTTCTCTCATGAACGGTTACCCTACAAATGACCCTCCATGCCCTTTAAATAGAGATCATGGACCAATCGGGTGCTAAGCCACAGATCAAGTGTCAGTAATACCGAGGAGATAATGAACCGTTGGACCACTACGTATCGTGACCGTCGGATAGTAAGTTACAAAAGTACATAGTAAAGAAACACACTTTACCTAACTCTACACTAGACCAAGTTATACTTAACTATTCCTATGTGTCGGAATATCATAACAATGTACTTGATCACAATATATATATATATATATATATATATATATATATATATATATATATATATATATATATATATATATAGGAAATAATGTCCAAAAATGGCAACTAGGAGTAACAATTTTGAGGCTCAACAATGCAAAGGTTATTTCCCAAGATGTAGTCAGAGACAATATATAGTGGAGTTGTACATCATGATTTTGATATCTAGAGGGAGATGACCATGGGGTTATGGATGGATTATTTCTAGGATGGAAATAATTTTGAGTGGGGAAGGATGTTATGCCCTAGAGTTGGGAACACCTTTAGTTTAGGCATGTGCCAAAGGTGACATCCCCATCACACCATTTGTAACTTTTATATCACAAATAATATGGCTTTTTGGAGGATTTATTTGAGGTTTTCATAGTGGGCCAAGATTGTGGAAAGTAACCAAGAGGCATGGACAAGAGAACACCCAACCAAGTGGTAAAAAACTATACTTAGGGGTTCCACTTGAGCACATATAAGCTGTGAGGAGGATGGCTTGGTAGCACAAGTGCCAAAAGGGCATGGCATGATCGAGTGTCCCAATCTTCACAAGTGAAGGATGAATCAAATTACTAGAGATCGTATTTGAGATTAGTGGAATAGAAGTTGCAAGGGCACAAAATGACTAAGGAGTGTTCCCCCATAGCCATGTGGAACAAGTCGGCCCAAGGCATGAATGGATTGAGCAGGAGCAAGTGAGGTTGAGTAGAACAATGAGGCGTGATCCAAGAAAGATTGAATAAGTTGAATGGACCAAGTGGGTGTGAGTGAACTGAAAGGAGTTAAAGTGAGTGGGACGAGTTGAGCACTTAAGGATTTGGCCCAAACTGAAGCAAATTAAAACCGTTAGAGTGGTAGAGTAGAACAAAATGATGTTAAGGGTTGTAGCTCCATATAATCAAGTGGAGTTGTACATATATGGATAGCCATACATAGGAGAGGGGACACAATAATGAATCACAATATGGAGACAAAAATCAACAGATAGGTATGAGGTCACAAAAAAAAAAATTGATTGAGTAAAGATAAGGACAATCCTAGTATAGGATGAAGCAAAGGGTGAAAAAGTTCAAGTAAGTCTACGCTACAATAGAAAAGCCAAGCGATCTAAGTGAACAGAACCAATGATGTTGTGGGTAGTGTGAAGATGATTGTATGTTTTAACCCTGTACAGAAATTACCTACAAATGAATTCTTAAAAACATAAAATATACAATGGAAAGAACATAAAAAAATATACACAAAATTTTCCCCTAGATCCCAAAATCGGGACTACTAGATTGATTTTTCATTATCTTCCTTTAAATGTTACAATACATATATATACATGCTAAAGCATTCATAAACCCCAATCCATTAACCATGAATTTGAACATAACTGTAGTTCCCTTGACCAAATCTACAAATTACCATGGTAAAAAAACTATCATGTCCAAAACCATGTGCAAAACCCATGCACAAAACCATGGGTAAGTCTGCCCACCATATTTGGGTTTGCCCCCAATCCTTGGGTCTGCCTAACTATTATTAGGTCTGAATAAAAAATAATTCCCGGGGCACTACCACCCTGCCTATGACCCCCCTGCTATGCCCGATGCAACATACAACTCCTACTTCTAGTTGTGGAAAGAATATAACACATACCCAACATTCTCCCACTTGTTGTTTTCTACCCAAACATGTGATCACAGGAGAGATTTTTCATTGGTCCAACCCAACAATGCCCATTGTTTCTCTACACCAAGAAAACTTCTCATTGCTCATAGACTTTGTAAACACATCAACATTCTTCAAAGTGTCCACCTTTACTAGCAACACCTTTTTGTTCTCAACCACATCCCTCACAAAGTGATACTGAACATCAATGTGCTTTATCTTTGAATGATAAGCAAGGTTCTTAGCCAAGAAAATTTTGCTTTGACTATCACAATCTATCCTTATATATCACTACACCAACCACATACTTGAACATAATATTTGCAACCAAAATGATTCCTTTCTTGCATGAATGGTTTCCATGTATTCAACATCTGTAGTTGAAAGTGCCACTACGGATTGCCTCTTACTCATATAACTAACTGCTCCTCCAAATAGGTTAAACACATACCCACTTGTAGATATTCGTTGATCTAGATCTCCAGCATAGTATGCATTAACAAAACCAAGAATTTTCAAAACTCCGTCCAATCCTAACCTTCCTTGGTAGCACAAACCATGATCACTAGTGCCACGAAAATACCTGAAAACCCACTTCACTGATGTCCAATGCTCCTTCCCTAGTTTCGATGTAAACCTGCTCACTCCCACTGCATGTGCAATGTCTGGTATAGTGCAAACCATTGCATACAATAGGCTACCAACTGCACTTGCATATAAAACATGTAACATGTCCTCTTCCTCTTCTTGTATCTTAGGAAAATGTTCAACAAATAAATTTACACTTACAAGGATAGGAACCTTCATCGGATTACTATCCCGCATATTAAACCTCTACAATATTGTCCCAACATACTTCCTCTAGTTTAACTATAGCTTCCTCTTTGCAAAATCTTGTTTGATTTCCATGCCCAAAATATAGTTTGTAGCACCAAGATCCTTCATGTCAAATTTGGAGGACAATTGGGTCTTCAAATCCTGGATAATTTCTTTGTAATTTCCAGTTATTAACATATCATCCACATACAATACCAAATAAATAACACAGTGATCTTCTTTACTTTTGGTGAGGCCAAGTCCCAATATATATGTGTCAAATTTATGATACCACATCCTTGGTGATTGTTTTAATCCATAGAAAGACTTTTTTAACCTGCATAATAGTTCTTTCTTACCCTTCACTACAAATCCTTCAAGTTGCTTCATGCATATCTCTTCTTCTAGATCCCCATGGAGAAATTTTGTCTTCACATCAATCTATTCTACCTCAAAATCAAAAGAAGTAACAATAGATAAAAGTAATCTAATAGAAGCTTAACTTGGAAACAGGAGAAAAAAATATCACCATAATCAATTCCTGGCACTTGGGAATAACCTTTTTCTACCAACCGATATTTTTATTTCTCCACCTTTCCTTTTGAATTCATCTTTTTCTTAAACACCCATTTGCTTCCAATGGGTTTCCTTGCAGCTGACAACTCCACCAAATCCCTCATTTTTTTCCAAAGCTGCCATTTCATTAACCATGGTCTCTTTCTAGAGTTTTCCATCCTCTAAATCTACTACCTCCCTAACAATTCTAGGATCATCATCAGTAATAGATAAAGAAAAATTCGAACAAAAATAATATGGACTACACCTTTATGGATGATTTGTCTCGAACTAATCTTCTCAAAACTAGAGTTTGTGGCTCTTCCTTTTATGATTCATGTTCTACTGTAGAGTCTGATTCTTCACCCTTTAGCTCAAACTCTATTGTCTCAGGTTCCTTTGGTAGGAATCCATGTTTAATAACATATTTCATCTCTTTAAACACCACATCTCGATTGTACAAAACCTTCCTTGTTTCTAGGTTTCGAATCTTATAACCTATTAAACCATCCTTATACCCAATAAAGATGCACCTTTCATATTTACTATCAAACTTGGTTATTTTCTCCTTTGGAATATGTACATATGAATCACATCCAAATACCCTCAGATGTGAAATAGATGGTTTCTTATGAGTCCATACCTCATGTGGAGCATTATCCTCCAACGTCGATGCAGGTGATCTGTTAGCCATGTAATATGCAGTCTCCACCGTCTCTACCCAGAATTCTTATCCTAACTCGACACCACTGAGCATCCTTCTTGCCTTTTCCATCAACATCATGTTCATTCTTTCTGCAACTCCTTTTTGCTGAGGTGTGTATGGAACAACCTTTTTTCATGCTATACCACACTTCTTACATAACTCTTCAAATTCCTTCTTGCAAAACTTTCCACCATTATCTGTCCTTAACACCTTGATCTTCTTCTCTTTCTGATTTTCCACGAGAGCTTTAAATTCTTTAAACCTGTCAAAGACTTCAGATTTATTCCTAAGGAAATATATCCATGTATTCCTTGAGAATTAATTTATAAATGATACATAGTAAAAAAAATTACCCAGTGGTGGAACCGACACATGTCCAAACACATCACTGTGTAGAAGGTCTAATATCCCTTTCTCCCTCTTAGCACCAGCGGAGAAACTCACCCGATTCCGCTTCCTATATACACAATGTTCACATAAATTGAAATCTAGAGAGAAATTAAACATACCTTCTACAATACCATTACCATGCAGTATTTAAAGGCCCTTCTCTCCAATATGTCGAAGACTTTGATGCCATAATGTGGTCTTTTCTCCAGAGGCCACTAGATGTTTTCTCCACTTTCAAGAACCATAGATCTGTTGCACCGATAAATAATAGTGCTACCTAGAAGCTTGTACAAAGTTCTAATATGAACTCCCTGCATCAATACTAGTGCTTCCCGAACCATCTTGCAGGGATCTTTCTCGAACATTGTTTTTACACCCGCATCTTCCATCTTGCTTACAAAAATTAGATTTCTAGCCAATGCCGAAATATGCAAAACACGAGGAAGTGTTCTAATTCTTCCACCTTGCAAATTCAACTTGACTTTTCTGCGTCTGACAATTCTAGCCTTCCTATCATCCCCTATGAAGACATCACCACCATCATATTTCTCATACTTGCATAACCACTCCCTATGGGGAGTGAAGTGAAAGGATGCACTTGAGTCAATCAAACATGCCTCGTGATGAACTGCATGTGTACTTGATGAAGAAGCCAAGTACACATCTCGACCTTCATTTAAGGTGTTTTTCATCTCTGTAGAAGGAGCATCATCAGATCCCTTTCCTTTCTTAGGAGATTTAGATCTACAATCCTTTTTGTAGTGCCCTTCCTTTCTACATTTCTAGAACACCTTTATAGGTTTTCTTGGAGATTTAGATCTCCCTCTAGATTTAGATCTCCCACTCAAGGACTTATTTTTGTTTTTTTCTAGGGACTTTACTTGTACAGACAAGGCATATCCATTATGTCTCTCCATATTTCTCCGCCTCATCTCATCCGACAACAAGGATGAGACTATTTCATCAAACTTCAAGGTAGTTGTATTGCTACCTATTGCAACATCTAGACTATCCGATGAATCTGGTAGAGAAAATAGTAAGATGATGCACTTATCTTCATTTGAATTTTTTATATCAACAGATAACAACTTTCTTACCACAATATTAAAGGTGTTCATATTCTCTGTCACCGAGTCTCCATCCTTCATTCTCAGGTTATACAATTTTTTCCACAAGAATGATTTATTCACCAGAGACTTAGATTGATACAAAGTCCCTAACTTGACCCAAAAATCCTTCATTGTAGCTTCCCCTGATACATTCAACAATATTTAATCTGAGAGGCATAACATAGTGTGCTCTTTTCCTTCTAATCTAACTTCGCCCAACCTTTAGCTGACATTCTTGCCGGTGTCATTCCTAGGTCTACAATAATCCACTGATCTTGATCCACAAACAGATCCTCCATCTTGAGCTTCAACAACTCAAAAATTTAACCATTAAATTCCTCAATCTCTATATTTACACTGCTCACCATCTTCTTTCATCACAAGAATCAATCTCGCAGATCTCCCATTGAACAGGGTCTACTACAGGCTCGAGCAAAAACCCTCAACAACAAAGGCGTCCCCTTGAAGACAAAACGACTCTGATAGAAAATGTAGGTTTTAACCTTGTAAAGAACTTACCTGTAAACAAATTCTTAAAAATATAAAATATATAATGGCGAGTACATAAAACACATATACACAGAGAATTTCCCTTGGATCCAAAAACCAGGAATATCAAATTTATTTTTCATTATATTCCTTTCAATGTTACAATATATATATATATATATATATATATATATATATATAAATTACATGCAAAAGCATTCATAAACCTTAATCCTTTAACCCTAGATTAGAACATAATCATAGTTCCCTTAACTAAATCTACAAAATACCATGGGCAGAAAACCATCATGCCCAAAACCATGTGCAAAACCCATGCACAAAACCATGGGTAGGTCCACCCACCATCTTTGGGTCTGCCCCCCATCCATTGGTACGCTCAACTATTATTGGGTTTGCATAAGAAAAAACTTGGGGTGCTGCCCTGAAACTTGTTCAAGGGGGATAACCCCCTCACTGCACCCAACACAACATACAACTCCTCCTTCTAATCGTGGAAATAATATAATACATACCCAAAAATGATTCGTTAGGTCTATTGAGCTATGTGACATGGTTTTCTATGAAAGTAAAGTTTTGTTGGCTAGTTTCTTGTATTAAGGGTTGAGCCGTTATCTAACATCCTCATGTAAATAAGATTTGCATTGATTAATAAAATAAGGCTAGAGGGTTGTTCCATACGAATAGTGTGTTTTTTATATTGTTGATTTCATTTCTTTACATGTGCTTCTCATAAATAAATGTTAGATGATGTTCTATGAAAATAATAATTACTTACACGGTATTGAAGGGATATGATATTGCTCTAAGTAACCAATAATATAGAAATTATATAAGTAAGATTACCATGAGACATAGTCTGAGTGTATTCATTAGGGAAATTTGGAGGTATAAAATGGACCTCCTAAGGAAAATAATAAAATCATAGTTAAAATAATAATATAACATTTATGATTTTTTAAGAAAAAAAGGAAACTACTTATTTTATTATATTTTTAGTTGATCTCCTTATAGTTTAATCAAGTTTCAATTGTAGACTCCCATTGGATATCGAAGTAAATCCCACATCTAACGAGTACCCACTCTGCATACTTTCAATTATACCCACATCGAACACATTTTTCATGTATTTTTTATTTATTTATTTATTTTTTTTTAATGTGGGTTGACTCAGAAGTATGTAGAGAGGGCTCTCTTTGGATAAGGGATTTAATTTATCATCCAAAATTTATCTACACTTGAAACTTGAGTAAACCTATAAGGAGATAAGCCAAAAATACAATAGAAAAATACAATTTTCTTCTTTTCCCTCCAAAATATTTACCCTTGGGGATGTCATCATCATCTTGAATCCTAATTGTTCTCTTAAAGTTGATTTCGTTAGTAGATTTTTATCTTTAGGCCCATTTTTTTACCTCAATATTCCCCTAATGAATATTGTACTAAACTAAGTAGTTGTGAATCATGCGAGTACCTCATGCTCAAGAAGTCATGGTGCACCCAACAAAGCGCCCTGTAACTGTATGGAACTACTATGGTCATGACATCAATTCATTATGATCATAACATCATAATGCATAATTAACAATATTACATCATCACAATACAATAAGATGCATATTCGATCCATAGGGTGTTTATTTATAGGTACCAGATTTAGTCAATCTCCTTGAATTATAGAGGATTTGGTCCAATGTGTTATGACGCCAAAGGGGGCTATATTGGATTAAATGAATATGGTATTACCTAAGGGGGGGAATATATGAGGGTAATGTACATTTTGTATCTAAATATATATGTCATAGGGTCATCCTAATAATGAAGAGACCACATGTGCAATGTGTGGATAAATATATATAGAGATCACATATTCATTATCCAAGACATGTGATTTGGTATGTGTGAACATATTTGGCTATTTAGAGGAGTTTATCCTACTGTTATATGTATTGGAGTTTTTATATACTCTTACAAACCTACATTTTTCTGCTTTGAATATATCATATTGGTATTTTTTCTATAAAATGATTTCTAGGAGGTTCCATATGGTGAAATTTGGATAATAATGAGGACATATCTCTTGGAATATATAGTATTTAAAGGAATTTAGGGTTCTTGAATGATCTTGAAACTTGTTTCAAACAAGTTAGTTTTACATTTTCATTATAAGTTTTTTCTTCCAGGAGGTTTTAGATGTGAAATTTGGACCATATTGAGGAGAAACATCATAGAAATTTTGGTTAAAATTTTATATTTGGGTTCTATATATTTTAGAGATATGTCCCAAGGAAGTAAGGGTTCCTTAACGCTCTTTAAATTAGTTTCAAACATATCAATTTTGAATTTTTTTTCTAACTTTTTTTCAAAGATTTTAGATAGTGAAACTCAGATCATATTAAGGAGAAATTTTGGTTAACATCTAGTTCAAATTTCTGATCTTGATTCACTATACTTTCAGATATATACTGTAAGGAATTTGGGGTTCCTAAATGATCCTGAAATTAATTTCAAATAGGTTAGATTTATATTTTCTCCATAACATATTTTCTAATACATATCATACTATTAAATATTCCAAGGATCATAGGCGACATATATAAGTACCTCATGTAAAAATATCAAAATTATATTTGAAAATTTGAGGATGTGTCACACTATACAAGTTTACACATGGGGGGGGAGAGAGAGAGAGAGAGAGAGAGAGAGAGAGTTTTGAATTCATGTGATTGATAAATACCTCCTTCTCCTTCTCTATCCCTTTCCACATTCTTCCTTGAATTTCACATTTTTCCTCCCCCCAACAACTATAGATCAAACTTGGTGAGTGAATGCTCCAAACGAGGTCAAGTTGTTGCCTTTATATAGGACATTTTTCCCCTTAGTTAGGCTGACTTGTCAAGTTTGAGGCCAACTTGGTGGAGGAGGCCTAATTGACCTATTTTACATTAAAATGAAATTATTTCTTGATGAGTAAATCCCAAGAAAGGTCTTTTACATTATGACATAGCCAAGGACAGTTGACCTAAACCATAAAAGCCTATAATGGAGGATTTGACCTAAAAACCATTGACCCAAGCATGAAACCCATGCTTTAATAAGTCAAATTATTTAATAATAAAAATCCTTTTTCTTTCTTTTGAAAAATAAATTAGATCATGACTCAAATAAAATTATGAAGAACACCCCTAGATACATTCTTCAATAGTTAGGATAACTCCATCAAACAAAAAAAATAAGACTATTTATCTAATATATCTATATTCCATCTAATAAATAATTAGTACAAAGAAATGATTTTCCATTAGCCATTTCTTAGGCTTCTTCCATATCATAATTTTCCCATCCAACCATTATTTACTGTGTGTCTAATATCGACGATTCATACAAATACATTTCATCTCATCCATCTACCTCTTCACCTTCCATAACATCATCATCATATCCCTTCACATCATCAAACCCATACTCCATTCCTTTCTTGACCAAATATTCATCAATCGATTACATAAACATTGATTATAAGGGTATAATCAAATAGGAGATGCTTCTCTTGCATTGAACTCTTGGTTAAAGAAAAGTATTCCCTCATTCTTATGTGGTAAAAGATTATCAACTTCAAAAATTATTTCAATTCTTTTCTCCCCATTAACTATGAACTATTCATCACTCTTATTTTACTATAATACATGACACACCATTTATCTATTTCTATCTTTATCTCTTTTTCATGATCACCATGAAAAATACTCATCTTCTTCTCAACCATGCAATCACCACATGACCCAAATTCAATGATATCCTCATAGTGACATTCTGCTACCATTTTTCCATGCAATCTACAAAAATAGTTTAATTTCATTAGCCACTCTTGCTGCTTGAAACTACATAACATGGAATTAGCTACTCAACAAGGTATACCTATTTTCAACTCAATTTTTCACGACTACACATACATTCCATCACAACATTCACTTATTCATAAAATAAAATCATCCAACACATACCTTCAATGACCTTTATTTTCATCCAACATCTCTCACTTTTGTTGGCAACAAATCTATTCCATCTCTCTTCATCTTTACAAGTAGATTTAAATCGGCTATCTTCTGTTAAAAAAAAACATTTCACATTTAATTTAGTTAATCATAATATTCATTTCAATGCTTCCTCTCCCATAATTCATTAATATCATAAGAATCATGATGTTCTACATTTCCTTCATCTTCTTCTTAATTTTATTATTAGCACATCCTTTCATCCACTAGCTTTTGTTCTATGTTTTCATCTCTTATTTAATAGAGTGGTAGACAACTGGCACCCTCTTTCCCACACCCATCGTAGTGTTATCAAAATCACATAATGAAAGATATGTGCACACATCGACTTGCATCACACATAAACTACATATAATCATGAATGTAAATACAATCTGATTTACTCAAAATATTACCAATAATAACTTCAACACAATACATAAATCCATATATATTTATGAAAGAGATATAGGATCCATATATATTTATGAAAGAGATATAGGTAGGATAACGAAAGGAAAGTTATTGTCTCGAGATATCTATCATTATTTTCATTTCTGAATCAATTCTATCCAATACATTTTTAGTACAATCAAGAAGATTACCCTAATCATTTTCTTAACATACATACATATAATCCTTTGATCTCTATGTATGTAGCCATGCATATCGGCCTTCATCATTCCTCTCCATAAAAGCCTTAGTACTAAGGCCCAATCTCCAATATCATCAGGCTGTGGAAGGGATTAACCAATTGGATCTAGCGATTATCTAAAAAGAATTTTCTTGGCTAGCCATTCTTTAGGCCTTTACCATATTATAACCTACCCGTTTATCCATTGTTTGCCACATTTCTACTACCCATCATCACCCACACCGACATTATCTCGTCCATCCACCTCACTATTGTCCAAATCTTCCTCACAACTTCGTAAACATTGTTTAAACATTCTTTGAGGGGATACCATCAAATTATATATGACATTTTTGCATCATCATTTATATAGTTCCAATCTTGCACAAAAATTTCTTGACTACATTATTGGCATAAAAAGGTTTTACTAAAAATCCCTTGAGGTAATTATGTTAGACCCAAGGCATATTATTTCAAATTTTGACAAATATGTATACATATAATCTTTTCGTTAATTAGGTTAAACCCAAGGCATATTATTTCAAATTTTGACAAATATGTATACATATAATCTTTTCGTTAGGTCTATCATTTCATTTTATTTATAACTTACCACTCTTGATATTCTTCATAACTTTTCAATACTTCTATAGTTTCATTTCGATTAATCTTCAACCTACAATATAATAAATAATAAGCACTCTTAATGTTTTTCATAAATATATATCCATTTTAAACTTCATTTATTAATTAATAATTTCATTAATGTATGAATGTGATACCCATACCACTATGATACAAATGTAAAAATAATATCTCCACCTTTTATAGAAGATTTTCCTTTTCAAGGTATATGAATTTCTTAAGATATGTAGGAATTTACAGGGTAAGTTCCTCAGAAAGAACACAAAAAGGACACCGCTCACAACCAGATCACAGATCAATACACCAGTAATTTTGACGTGGTTAAAACCCTCAAAGAGGGAAACAGTCCACGACCTGTGCCAACGTGGCTACTACAGGCAATTTATTAATCAAAGAATGAAAATTTACATAAGCTTCTCTCATGCACGGATTACCCGAACAATGACCCTCCATGTGCTTTAAATAGAACTCATGGACCAATCGGGTGTCAAGCCACAGATCAAGTGTCGGTAATACCGAGGAGAGAATGAACCGTCGGATCACTACATATCGTGACCGTCAGATTGTAAGTTACAAAATGTACAACGGTAAAGAAACACACTTTACCTAACTCTATACCTAACTCTAAACTAGACCAAGTTGTACTTAACTATTTCCTATGTGTCGGAATATCCTAACATCCCCCCTTAAGAACAACTTGGGATAGGATTGAAGGATTTACAAATATGACACAATAGGAGAAGGAAGGAGGCACTAGAGCCTATCCCCCCTTAGTGACAACTTCCTGAACTCCAAGCATATATCGAAGTTTAGTGAACTTCGCCTCTGTGAGAGCCTTTGTGAAGATGTCTGCAACATGATCATCTGTTGAACAATATTGCACTTCAAGAACATGGTCATGAATGAGCTTTCTGATGAAGTGCATGTGTATTTCAATGTGTTTGCTGCGCTGATGCTGGACTGGATCTTTGCATAGCTGAATGGCACTTTGATTATCACACCAAAGTGTGGTTGGATGCTGCTTCTCAAAGCCAAACTCTGATAGGATCTGACGAAGCCACAAGGCTTCCTTACTAGCTTCCACGGCACCACGATACTCTGCTTCTGCTGACGAAAGAGAAATGGCAGCCTGTTTCTTACAAGCCCATGTAATAGGTCCTGAACCAAGAGTGAAGACATAACCGGCAGTAGACTTCCGATCATCAGGGTCACCAGCCCAATCAGAATCAGTGAAACCAACTAATAGAGGAGCTGCTTTGGCACTGTAATGAATCCCAAACTATACTGTACCTCGAACATAACGAAGTATTCTTTTAGCTGCTTTCCAATGACTTTCACGGGGGTTTTGCATAAAACGAGCAACAAGGCCAACAACAAAGGAAAGGTCAGGACGAGTATGGGTTAAATACAAGAGTTTTCCTACAAGTTGACGGTATAAGGTAGCATCAACTTCAGGAGAAGTACCCTGAGTAGCACGGACCCATCTTGGAAGTTGAGGATCCTGAGAAGGTGGGGGAGGATTATCATACTCACTTTCATCATCTGAAGAAGAAATGTTTTCAAAAGTAGAAGAGATAGGAAGAGGTGGCACATCCGCCGGACTAGGCTCGCAGGCCAATTTATTTTCATCAAATTTTACATCTCTTCTAATGATAACATTTTTGGACTTAAATGGAATAAGTCTATAACCTTTTACATCTTCAGAATATCCAACAAAAGTACATTTCTCACTCTTAGGTTCAGGACCTATTACATAGGCTTGTAAGAAACAGGCTGCCATTTCTCTTTCGTCAGTAGAAGCAGAGTATCATGGTGCCGTGGAAGCTAGTAAGGAAGCCTTGTGGCTTCGTCAGATCCTATCAGAGTTTGGCTTTAAGCAGCAGCATCCAACCACACTTTGGTGTGATAATCAAAGTGCCATTCAGCTATGCAAAGATCCAGTCCAGCATCAGCGCAGCAAACACATTGAACTACACATGCACTTCATCAGAAAGCTCATTCATGACCATGTTCTTGAAGTGCAATATTGTTCAACAGATGATCATGTTGCAGACATCTTCACAAAGGCTCTCACAGAGGCGAAGTTCACTAAACTTCGATATATGCTTGGAGTTCAGGAAGTTGTCACTAAGGGGGGATAGGCTCTAGTGCCTCCTTCCTTCTCCTATTGTGTCATATTTGTAAATCCTTCAATCCTATCCCAAGTTGTTCTTAAGGGGGGATGTTAGGATATTCCGACACATAGGAAATAGTTAAGTTCAACTTGGTCTAGTTTAGAGTTAGGTATAGAGTTAGGTAAAGTGTGTTTCTTTACCGTTGTACATTTTGTAGCTTACAATCCGACGGTCACGATATGTAGTGATCCGACGGTTCATTCTCTCCTCGGTATTACCGACACTTGATCCGTGGCTTGACACCCGATTGGTCCATGAGTTCTATTTAAAGCGCATGGAGGGTCATTGTTCGGGTAATCTGTGCATGAGAGAAGCTTATGTAAATTTTCATTCTTTGATTACTAAATTGCCTGTAGTAGCCACGTTGGCGCAGGCCATGGACTATTTCCCTCTTTGAGGGTTTTAACCACGTCAAACATACTGGTGTATTGATCTGTGATCTGGTTGTGAGCGGTGTCCTTTTGGTGTTCTTTCTGAGGAACTTACCCTGTAAATTCCTACATGGTATCGGAGCTATTTGAGGGCCGCGTCCGTTGGTGATCCAAATCTGAAGCCGGTAGAACTGCATGCGGCTGTCATTTCCTAGATCTGCTATTTCTGACTGCTTTCGGGCCAAGAGGACTACTCTGTTGCGTTTGGAGCGTCTGTTCCAGTGAGGAACCCCTTTCGTTTCACGCGAAAAGGTTTCCAGTAGCCCTAGCTGCGTCATTTTTCAGATCGGGAGGTATACAGTGTTTTTGCAGTTTACTGTTATTTTCTCTCTGCTTATTTCGGTTTCGGTTTATTTAGCCTTTTTTTTAAACCAGATCTATACCTTTCATCTCTGTGTATTCTCTTTGCCCTGCGACTCTGTGCGATCTGGGCAAATCAGAAACAGAAAGGAAGGATTTTTCTCATGCGTATGCTCTTTTCCCTGCACCTTAGTGTGATCTCGGAAAATGAGAAACATTGAGAAAAATATTTAGTTTTTCGGCTAAAGCTAACTTTGAGATTTTTTTTAAAAATATCTAGTTTTTTGGCTAAAGCTAACTTCGAGCCGCAAGGTTCGTTTTTCTTTGCATATTCGTGTTGGGTTTTGTGTTTTGTGTTTTGTAGGGAAAAAGAGCTTTCTCAAGGCAAGCACGCAAACCAAGGCCCCCCCCCCCCCCCCTCTCTCTCTCTCTCTCTCAAATTTTTTTTATAGATCAATTGGTTCAAAGCTATTTTAAGAGAGTAGAGGTCTTGGGTTCAAGTCTCCATTTTGTGGGGGCGGATTTTTTCATTCCCGCACATTCGCGCACTTTGCCGGCAACTTCAACAATTTTTTTCAAAAAGCCATAACTTCTTCATCCGGAAGCCTTTTTCAGAGCCTTTTTTTTTAAAACAACCTAATTTTTCGAGATCTATCCATTGGAACACTTACTTTCAGCATCTTCAGCTTCAGTTTTTAAAAAAAAATGGAAAGTCCATGCCAAGTCATTCTTGACAGCACTAACTACTTCCAATGGATAGCCTACATGGAAGATTTACTTAGAAGTAAAGGTCTCTACAGAATAGCCACAGACCAAGAGAAGAAACCAAAAGATGAAGACAAGGCTGCAAAATGGGAAAATAGACAAGATCAAGCACGTGGTTTGATAGGGAGTCTATTTCTCCTGATCTTAGATTCCATATTGTAGAACTTGAGACTCCTCATGAAGCATTGGAAAAACTCACTAAAGTTTTTGGGATTAAAAATGAAATTAGAGCCCATCAACTTGAAAATGAGTTGCTTACATTGGATCCTAATAATTTTTCTTGCATTGAAGATTTCTTGTCCAAATTCAAGACCCTTAGATATCTTTTGGAAGGTGTTAAGGTTAAGAAAGAAGATAGTAACCTTATTTATTCCATCCTTACTAAGTTGGGACCAGCCTACTCTGTATTTGTTTCCACCTTCCATTCTACAAGGGAAGCTTTCATTTGTTAAGGAAAAGACTACAAGGCCCCTTCCTTTGACTCTTTTTGTGATTCTTTAATAAGAGAACAAGAAAAACTCTTACACCTTGGTCTTCTTAATCTTGGAAACTCTTCCACGAAAGTGTTAGCCGCCCAGCAGCAACCAAATTCAAAGAATCCTAAGAAGTCATATCCTCAAAAGAATGGTCCTAAACCAACTCAGCCTCAAAATGAAAGATCATTTCAGCAAAATGATAAGACCAATAAAAACAAATGGAAGAAGACTGATAGACATTGTAACTTTTGTAATCGAGATGGCCACTTAGAATCTAAATGCTTTAAGAAGATGGAAGCCTTGGAAGCCGCAATGAAGAAACATAACATCCATGTGGAGCATACTTCAACTTCAACTTCCGGAATGGCACTTTCTGCATGTTGTTGTCAATCATCTCAGTCTGGTTATGCATTAAATGTATCTTCTTCCTCTCCTTCTCATGAGTGGCTCATTGATTCTGGAGCCTCTTATCACATGGCCAAAAACCAAGCCATGTTTTCTTCTTTAAATGATTGTAACACCAAAAATATATATGTTGGTCATGATAGATCTCTTAATGTTGTCGGTACTGGAACTATTCATCTAGACAATGGTCAGTTTAATGATGTATTATGTGTTCCAACCTTATCCTGCAACCTTCTATCTGTATATCAGATAACTCATTCAGGTGAAGGTAAAATTGTTGAATTTTCACCTCATGATGTTGTAATCAAGGATCTAAGAGATCCTAAACAGATTCTAGCTACTGGTATTGCTGATGATTCCACAAGGTTGTATAAGTTTCACAACTTTGGGTCATCAAATCTTCCCTCAGTATTTGTTGCTGAGCAAACTTTGGCATGAGCGATTTGGTCACTTAAACTATCGCTCCCTTCAGCATCTATGTAAAGAAAATATGGTGACAGGTCTTCCTATGGTATCTTGCAGAGATGGTGTTTGTTCCGGATGTGTACTCGGAAAACATCATCGGGACAGTTTTGACAAACGTGCCTCTTGGCACGCCTCAGCCCCTTTACAGCTTGTGCATAGTGATTTATGTGGTCCACTTCCTGTTGCTTCATTCTCTGGCTGCAAGTATTTCTTAACTTTCATTGATGATTTCTCCAGACGCACTTGGGTATACTTCTTAAAACTCAAGAGCGAAGTATTTAACACTTTTTTGGCCTTCAAAGCCTTTGTTGAAAAACAATCTGGACATCAAATTCTTAAGCTCAGAACTGATAATGGTGGAGAATATGTTAAAAACACATTCATCAACTTTTGCACCGAAAATGGAATTCAAATGCAACATACTGTTCCATACACTCCACAACAAAATGGTGTAGCTGAAAGAAAAAATCGCACCTTAAAGGAAATGGCTAATTGTATGCTGCAATCTAAAGGACTCAGTCTTAGTTTTTGGGCCGAAGCAATTAATTGTGCAAATTATATAATCAATCGCACTCCTACTAAGGTTCTAGAGAATATCACTCCAGAAGAAGCTTGGAGTTCCATTAAACCAGATGTAAGTCACTTTCGTGTTTTTGGAAGTGAAGCATGGGCCCATATTCCAGATGAAAAGCATAAAGCTTTAGAACCTAAGAGTGAGAAATGTACTTTTTTTGGATATTCTGAAGATGTAAAAGGTTATAGACTTATTCCATTTAAGTCCAAAAATGTTATCATTAGAAGAGATGTAAAATTTGATGAAAATAAATCGGCCTGCGAGCCTAGTCTGGCGGATGTGCCACCTCTTCCTATCTCTTCTACTTTTGAAAACATTTCTTCTTCAGATGATGAAAGTGAGGATGATAATCCTCCCCCACCTTCTTAGGATCCTCAACTTCCAAGATGGGTCCGTGCTACTCGGGATGCAGCAGGTGATCTTGCCGGTGATCCTACAGATCAGCGACGTACACGTTCTCAGTTTGAAAGAGCCTCTTCTTTACTGGCTCAAGCTCCAGTAAATCATGATCTTGACACTTTTGCAGAAGCTTCAGGCCATCCACATTGGGAAGTAGCTATGAATGAAGAATATCATTCATTGTTGGCAAATGATACATGGGATCTTGTTCCTCTACCAAAGGGACACAAACTTGTTATATGTAAATGGGTTTACAGAACCAAGTATGGACCAGATGGGAAAGTTGATAAACATAAAGCTCGTCTTGTTGCTAAGGGCTTTTCACAGGTTGAAGGTATTGACTACACTGAAACCTTCTCCCCTGTTGCCAAAATGAACTCTATCCGCCTTGTTCTTTCCCTTGCTGCCTCTTTAAAATGGGAAGTCCATCAGATGGATGTTAAATCTGCCTTCTTGCATGGGGACTTGCAGGAAGAAATCTATATGGAACAACCCATTGGCTTCATACAAACAGACTCCAGCCTTGTTTGTCGACTTAAGAAATCCCTTTATGGTCTCAAGCAAGCTCCTCGGGCTTGGTATGCCAAAATGGATAGCTTTCTTTTAGAATCTGGCTTTTCTAGGTGTTATTCTGACAATACTGTCTACACCAAGAAAGTGGGCAACTCTCTTATCATCCTTGTTCTTTATGTTGATGATCTTATTCTTACTGGTAGTGATCCCAACCTTATAAACCATGTGAAGTCCAGCCTTAAAAAGAAATTTGAAATGATAGACTTAGGACACTTACACTATTTTCTCGGTCTTCAAGTCTTGCAATCCAAGGAGGGTATTTTCCTTTCCCAGTCCAAGTATGCTTGTGATATTCTTCGTCATTTTCACATGGAAGACTGTAAGCCAACCCCTTCTCCCTTTCAGTCTAGAGTCAAACTTTCAGTCTCTTGTACTTCTCCTGAAGTTGATGCTACCTTATACCGTCAACTTGTAGGAAAACTCTTGTATTTAACCCATACTCGTCCTGACCTTTCCTTTGCTGTTGGCCTTGTTGCTCGTTTTATGCAAAACCCCTGTGAAAGTCATTGGAAAGCAACTAAAAGAATACTTCGTTATGTTCGAGGTACAGTACAATTTGGGATTCATTACAGTGCCAAAGCAGCTCCTCTATTAGTTGGTTTCATTGATTCTGATTGGGCTGGTGACCCTGATGATCGGAAGTCTACTGCCGGTTATGTCTTCACTCTTGGTTCAGGACCTATTACATGGGCTTGTAAGAAACAGGCTACCATTTCTCTTTCGTCAGCAGAAGCAGAGTATCGTGGTGCCATGGAAGCTAGTAAGGAAGCCTTGTGGCTTCGTCAGATCCTATCAGAGTTTGGCTTTGAGCAGCAGCATCCAACCACACTTTGGTGTGATAATCAAAGTGCCATTCAGCTATGCAAAGATCCAGTCCAGCATCAACGCAGAAAACACATTGAACTACACATGCACTTCATCAGAAAGCTCATTCATGACCATGTTCTTGAAGTGCAATATTGTTCAACAGATGATCAGGTTGCAGACATCTTCACAAAGGCTCTCACAGAGGCGAAGTTCACTAAACTTCGATATATGCTTGGAGTTCAGGAAGTTGTCACTAAGGGGGGATAGGCTCTAGTGCCTCCTTCCTTCTCCTATTGTGTCATATTTGTAAATCCTTCAATCCTATCCCAAGTTGTTCTTAAGGGGGGATGTTAGGATATTCCGACACATAGGATATAGTTAAGTTCAACTTGGTCTATTGTAGAGTTAGGTATAGAGTTAGGTAAAGTGTGTTTCTTTACCGTTGTACATTTTGTAACTTACAATCCGACGGTCACGATATGTAGTGATCCGACGGTTCACTCTCTCCTCGGTATTACCGACACTTGATCCGTGGCTTGACACCCGATTGGTCCATGAGTTCTATTTAAAGCGCATGGAGGGTCATTGTTCGGGTAATCCGTGCATGAGAGAAGCTTATGTCAATTTTCATTCTTTGATTAATAAATTGCCTGTAGTAGCCACGTTGGCGTAGGCCGTGGACTGTTTCCCTCTTTGAGGGTTTTAACCACGTCAAAAATACTGGTGTATTGATCTGTGATCTGGTTGTGAGCGGTGTCCTTTTGGTGTTCTCTCTGAGGAACTAAGGTGTAGGGAAAAGAGCATACGCATGAGAAAAATCCTTCCTTTCTGTTTCTGATTTGCCTAGATCACATAGAGTCGCAGGGCAAAGAGCATACACAGAGATGAAAGGTATAGATCCGGTTAAAAAAAAGGGCTAAATAAACCGAAACCGAAATAAGCAGAGAGAAAATAACAGTAAACTGCAAAAACACTGTATACCTCCCGATCTGAAAAATGACGCAGCTAGGGCTACCGGAAACCTTTTCGCGTGAAACGAAAGGGGTTCCTCACTGGAACAGATGCTCCGAACGCAACAGAGCAGTCCTCTCGGCCCGAAAGCAGTCAGAAACAGCAGATCTAGGAAACGACAGCCGCATGCAGTTCTACCGGCTTCAGATTTGGATCACCAACAGACGCGGCCCTCAAAATAGCTCCGATACCATGTAGGAATTTACAGGGTAAGTTCCTCAGAAAGAACACCAAAAGGACACCGCTCACAACCAGATCACAGATCAATACACCAATATTTTTGACGTAGTTAAAACCCTCAAAGAGGGAAACAGTCCACGGCCTGCGCCAACGTGGCTACTACAGGCAATTTATTAATCAAAGAATGAAAATTTACATAAGCTTCTCTCATGCACGGATTACCCGAACAATGACCCTCCATGCGCTTTAAATAGAACTCATGGACCAATCGGGTGTCAAGCCATGGATCAAGTGTCGGTAATACTGAGAGAATGAACCGTTGGATCACTACATATCGTGACCGTCGGATTGTAAGTTACAAAATGTACAACGGTAAAGAAACACACTTTACCTAATACTATACCTAACTCTAAAGTAGACCAAGTTGTACTTAACTATTTCCTATGTGTCGGAATATCCTAACAAGATACTTCTTTTAAAATTTATTAGTATTCTCATTTTGAAAAGTTCATTATATTTCGTTATATAGGTTGTATTCTTAACTTTTTTCTCCTTATTATTCTATTTTTTTAAGGGTGGTTTAGGGACACTAAGTGACCGCTACATTCATAGGAAAATCCAAGTAGATCAACCCACCGACCAAACTAACAAAGCCTAACCCCAAGGGCGTCGAGGAGATTTGACCCTCTGACCTCCCAATAAATGAGGTACTTAGCAACAAGAACTCGACCAACTAAGGTATCCCTTACGGCTACCTTTATTATTCTGTTATAATAAATGATATAAGTAATAATACCCTATTCTTTATAATAATTTTCAAATTATTTTAGATTATACTCATCTCCATTATTTCATCTTTATTTATTTAAGTCATTACCCCTTCATTTTCTAAATTTTTTTCTACATCAAATAAAATGCCTATAAATTACCAATTATAAATTACCTTTTATAATCATCCATTGGTAGCATCAAATAAACCATCCTATAATGCAAAATAAAAATTCTTATAATAAATAGCCACATAGATTTTGTGTACTAGATTAAGAACTTTTTATTATATTATGTTTTATTTTATAGAAATTAATTTCATGCTTTCTTTTGATGTATGGTGCTATAAATATATAAATAAACAAGTCTAATATGCAATGTTGTTGCTATCTTTTATACAAAAAGTAATTGATAAAAGTATAAAAATATCCCTCATGCCTATGCATAAAAATGTATGGTGCTATAAATATATAAATAAACAAGTCTAATATGCAATGTTGTTGCTGTCTTTTATGCAAAAAGTAATTAATAACATAAGTATAAAAATCTCCCTCATGCCTATGCATAAAGATCTGTAATTTTTTTAATTATTAAAACAAGCCTATGCATAAAAATCATATTTTTTTTTAATTATTAATACTTATGATTTGCAAGGTTCCATTTTGTAAGTGACATTATGATAATTTAGATCTTCTTCAACTTTTGAATTTAATTTTCTACTTTATAATGTTAAAACAAAATCTTAAAATATTAACACAAATAAAATTGTTAACCTTTTTAAGTAGGGAGATTTTATAGTTGAATTCACAAAGTTAAGATTAGTAAGTGTTTAGTTAAAACAAATAAATTTCTATTTTTCATTAAAATCATTTATAACAAAAATTTACATAACAAATGGCATAATTGACTTTTGTTCGTTGTCTATATTCTTAAATAACTAATGCATATACAAATACTTATAAGTCTTTACCTTGCATTATTTGACAACTTGATATTTCAAGGCCTTTTATGACTACTACACAAATTGCCCATAAAATCAAGCTAACTATTAAAGGTAGGTAGAAATGTTTGAAAGAAAACTATTTAATATAATAAAATCAAGTTAGCTATTAAAGTTGGTGAAAAAAGTTTGAAAGAAAAATATTATATAATATTAAAGGAACACATAATTAATTATGAAAAGGCATGTTCACTTAGGGGCATACCAAAGAAATATAAAGATTTATAATGGAGGGGACACTGTTTTCTTATCAATACATCATATTATTTTGAAATATGTTGTTAGTAAAGGAATAGTTATGTTTTAGTCATTTTATATTTTTATGAAAAAACAATAAAAAAATATTTATAAGTATTGAGATACTTTAAGTTATTAACATATTAGGTAGGAAATAAATGTAAAATTGAGACTATAATATCACTTCCAATTAAATATTAGTTTACTTCCAATTAAATATCAGTTTATGAAGGTAGAAAGCAATTTTAATATATATATATATATATAAAATTACTAAATTATATGCGTTAATATTATATATAAAAATAAATCCAAATATAAAATAATTTCACATTTAAAATTATATATATATGAAAACATTGTAAATGGACATTAGATTACACTAATTTACAATTTTGACTCACAAGTAGTTCAAACCTGAGTAGGAATAAAGATTTGCATATTTAGATGCTTTTGAATTTTTTATTTTATTTTTTATTTTTGGTTATTTATAAATTTATATTATTATTGATATTAAAATATTGTTAAGGAAATTGTTACTCAATTTTCTATCAATGTTTTGAGTAGACTATATTTATTAATAAATATGGTTAAGGAAATTGTTACTCAATTCTCTATCCATTTTCTATCAATATTTTAAATATACTATATTTGCTAATGCCAATGTTCAAAGAAATTGTTACTCAATTCCCTATCAATATTTTTAGTATACTCTATTTGCTACAATGTGCAATGCCATGTATTTGATATGCCAAGTACTTTGATGTAGTCTTGGATATTTTGAATCATCAAATGTTGTTACGTTGAGATTCAAGATTTAGACCTATGTTCTTTTATGTGGCCTTGGAATATTTTGAATCATCAAATGTTGTTTTTGTTAATATTCAAGATTTAGACATATAAACCGATAAACATGAAAATGACCAAAACAATTTTATTCAAATTTAAAAAATGTTATAAAAATAGTAAAAATAACTTCATTTAATTTTATAATAATTTATTTCATAATATAAATAAGTGATTTTCATACTAGTCATTGTTTAAATATGATTTTTTTTCAAAATTTAAATTACTCTTTTCAAAATAATATTTTCTAAATAATTCACAAATTTATAAATTATATAATTTTCCTTTAAACCTCTAAAATATATATAACATTACAATTATATATATTTGAAATCATAATTTAGTTTCTAATTGACAAACAAAACAAAATAGAATTATTATAATGTGGAATGAATAAAAAAGTTTATTTAATTCTGCAATTCTAACAAGTTCACGTTTTTCTTCCTGAATTGGCAACGTCAAAGGAATTCAAAAGGAGTCTGATAGTTACATTGCTTAAATATTGTATAAAGTTTTATTATATTTGGGATAGGTATGATATTACATATTTATTTTTGTTTTTCCTCGTTCGTTTTTATTAAAAATTTACTCTTTATCTATAATATTTATTTATTTATTATTATTTAAAGAAATTTATTTATTGATCGATGTTTTATTATGGGTTGTTTAGTAACTTCTATTTTTATTAGTTGTTAATTTTTTGTTTTTAATTTTATTTCCTTTCTATTCAATCTTTTTTTTTTTTTTTTTCACCTATTTCCATTTTCATGAATTATAATTTTTTCTCCATATTTTCAATTTAAGATGCCATATATATATATATATAAACTTTTTCCTATTTTTTTTTTAGTTTTATTACTTTTTAATTTGACCTTTTTTTTAATCTTTTCCCAATATTTTGTTTAGTTTTTTTACTTTTTAATTTGACTTATATTTTTTTCGGTGTGTTTTTATTTCCTTTTTATTTAATTTTTTTTATTTATTTTTTTCATTTTTCTATTATTTCCATTTTCATGAATTATAGTTTTTTCTCCATATTTTCAATTTAAGATGATAAATTTTAAAAACAAAGAAAAAATTAAAGAACTTTTTCCTTTTTTTTTTTTTAGTTTTATTAATTTTTAATTTGTCTTATAATTTTTTTTTCTTTTAAAAATATTTTCCCAATATTTCTTTTTTATTTTTCTTATTTTTTAATTTGACTTATATTTTTCTGTCTATTTTTTTTTTTTTCAATTTTCAATTCCAATTAGATTAATCATATATATATATATATATATATATATATATATATATATTTGTTTACACATAGTTTTTATAATTAATAACTATTATGATAATTAGTTATTAGTTTTTAGAATCTTGTAAGCATCTCTTTCCTAATTTTATTAAGAAAAAAATATTAATGTATAGTTACAAATTTTAGGATTTAGTGAACATTTTTTTCCTACTTTGTTGAATTTGTTTTATTTAAGCATAGTTTCAAGAATACCAAAAATTCAAGAAATTAATCTTCTTGAATTCAAGAAGTTGTTTTATTTATGTTTATTTAATTCCTTTGGTGTTTATGTGATTAATGTCTATTATTCTCAGGGGTCAAAAGATTTGAAACTCCAATTGGGATATTATCAAGGTCCCACTTTGGAGTTCCATATTCTTTTCAAGTCGCTGGAGATTGTTGAGTATTTATTGTGACGTTAGTCTTCAATTTCTAATATTTTTCAATTGCTTTGTTAAAGTTGTTTTATCTTCTTTCCTTGAATAGAACATAGAAGATCAATCTCAATTACCATGCAAAAAGTTAAAGCGTAAATTTTGTTAAAGTTGTTTAATCTACTGCAACTTTATTCTTGGTTTTATTCAAAGTCACTGTCAAATTCAATCAATTTAATACATAATTTTTTAAATTATTTTTTATTTTATTTTCAGGATGAAATGTTTTTTTTTCTCGGTAAATCTATTCTATTCTATTATATACATGAAAACATTACAGTCATAGAGTCAGGTTGCCCAAGGCCGACTGTGGCTCTTTGGGTTAGCATTTCTCAGCTCAATACCAGCCCTCGCAGGGGCAGCACGTCCACACAGAACTGTTTCCACATCGCAACATAACACAACAATGTATCCAGACCATACAAAATCATCCCGCACAGGGGCCCCAGAGCAAAAAAATTCATCCCTCGCAGGGGCATCAAAAGACTTATAACAACATCCCTTACGGGTCCTACAAACATAACCAAAGCAGACATAGACATATACATAAACCAGAGAGACATAGACAAAGACGTATAACCTATACCAGACCTGAACAATTATGGAGGACGACAGAGTGTGCCAATGGAGGCTATTCCTCCGGCTTCTCCTCGAGAATTCTGCACCACCCGTAATGTTCTGGGATGGCGTCCCAATCTTCAGCCATGTTCTTCTTGGAGGTCGACGCCTCCTGCTCCTGAGGGCGGTTAGGAGTTTGCTCAGGTACCCCCGCTTGTTTTTCCTCGTCGTTTTCCAGGCTTTCACCTGGGAGCTCCTCCTTACTGCCCGAACCACCTTCACCTTCCTGAGTTTCCTCAATGAATAAAACCGAGATGTGTGCATTGATGCGGGAGTTGTCCCTCGAGCTGCCGAGAGTGAAGATGGCGGAGCCGAACGCTGGAAGAGGGTTCGGTCCAGGGTTGGGATTGCTCGCGTCCATGAATTGGCTCGCCTGGATAGGATTGGCCCCTGCCCTTCTGTGGCAGTAACAGCAGCAACAGTGGTGATGGGGCTCTGCGGCTGAATGGCGAGAAGAACCTCCTCGAGCAGAACCTCGTCGACTAAGCAGCCTTTGCCGGGGTCTAACCATCTTTGCAGGGATGCCGGTGGCTTGAAGCAGAGCTGCAATTGAAGGCCTTCCCGGCTTGAGATGCCCCCCAACAGAATTGAATCCGCTCCCAGCAGTTCTGGGACGATACTCAACAGAACAGAGACAACAATCAACAGAATTTCCGAGCTTGAGACTTCCCTCAGCTTCTTGAATGCCGGCCTTAACAGCAAGAGCTGTAGCCTGGATGATAAAATTGCCAACAGAAACCTGAACTGCGTGATCCCAGCTCTGAGCATAAGCCTGCTCCATTCCCTCATCCTTCTTAAACTTCTCAACATTCCCTCGATACCTGTTCTCCATAACTGCACTCTGCAGTCTCCCCATTTCACCTGACGCTGCATTGAATACCCTGCGATCTCACCTTAGCCTTTAACTCCTCGGCGGCGAGAGGCATTGAATTCTCCGATTATACTCGAGGCAGCACATGTCTGGCATGTGGCTCCTCACTGCCACTCGTCCTATCACCCGCATCCGGGTTTCAGGATGAAATGTTTTAGGAACTAAGTATTTTGATTAGAAATTAAGTGTTTTGATATCCATCTATAGTTACTAGTGATTTAATTTATATAACTTTGCTAGTTACAATTTAGTTGTTAAATTAATAGTAAAACAATTGCTATTACGAATTATTCATAAATATCAATTAAATGTTTTTACAATTTAATTTAAAATTAATTTAATATTAAATCACAAATTATAGATCATTTGTAATCAATTTTTCTCTGGAAAAGAAAAATATGTCATTTGAGTGATAAAAATAAAAGTTTTATTTCATATTTCCATGCCTTCACTATTAGATAGCTAATCCTTGGGATTAATCTTGGGTTAGTTTGAGTAGTTATTGAAGTCCAAGAAGACTCGGAAAATAATTCAATTGTTTCCTGTATGTACTAATATGTACACATTGTACATCATTGATTGAAATCATTAATATACAATTTATTTGGTTTCCTGTTTGATTGTCTTACAGTGGTATCAGAGCGGAGGTTAATCTACTATGTCAAATAAAATGAGCCACTAGCCTTGTGGCCATCTAGAGCATTGGGCAAGAGGAGGAGTTCTGATTCAATTATTTTCATGAAACCTTGCAACACTATCTATTTTGTGTTTTCACTTTAAAAGGCTCACGTTCTAATCAGTCTCATTGATAGAGGTTTCCCTGACAATAATAAAAAAGGTTGAATTGATGGCCTCATTGTTTTTGAGTGGAGGTGGAAGATTCATGCTCATATCTTGTATCACCATTTAATAAAGTCAAGGTCGATAGATAACCAAGAGTTGCAAAGGGCCAAGAGTTCACCATATTGTTGTCCTCAATGGAGTTAAGAAGCACACAAAAAAAAATTGTAGATGGGACAAATGGTGAGAGCGAGAGAGAAATGAGTGAGAAGTTTTGTCGATGTTATATCATGTATTTCGATATATAAATTTGAGGTAGGCGACCAAGATTTGATGTTCCCTTTCCAAATTTTATGCATATTAATTTCATTGAAAGTGCACAGAAAATGGATGATTTTTTTGGTCAAATTCGCTCCTGAAATACATAATCTAACCATGGACTATTAGAGGTAGAGGTTGTTTATTTCGATTAGGTGCTTGTTGTTACCGTTGTTGGAGTTTGATTTCTGCTGGTTGTGTTGTATGTTTGCCTCTTCGAGGGGGAAACCTCCTTTACATTACATAAATGAACAATTCTTGGATGATTCAAATGAAAAAACCTCCTTTCTATATATAGGAGTCTAAGGAGTCACAATATAACCTAGTCGACCTAACAATACTAATATAAAGCCACAAAATAATAATAGAGGGATTCTATGGGGCACAATAATAACAATATGGGGATAATAGGGACACAACAATATTAATAAGGGATGCAACTACAATAGTAATGGGGTAATTACTAGTATTATAGGGACCCAACATACCCCTCTCCTTCAAAAAAAGTGTTGTCCTCAACACTTGAGTAGTTCTGGATGCTTATGTATAAAATTCTCATCCTCCCATGTGGAATCTTCAGTGGATAAGTTCTTCCACTTGATAAGATACTCTGAAATTGATCGATTTCATAGCTGTCGAGTTCTTGTTTCTGTGACTGCTTCCGGTTCCAATATAATTTTTCCTTCCTCGTCAAGTTCTGGCAATATTGTTTGAAGTGGAAGCTTGTCGCCTATAACCTTCTTTAAACATGAAACATGGAAAACTGGGTGCAATCGAAAAGCTGTAGGAAGCTCCAATTTGTATGCCATAGTACCAATCTTTTGCAACACCTTGTACGGACCATAATACTTTGGTGATAATTTATTATCCTTCTTAGCTTGCTTGAGGGACATTGCTTATATGGTTGTAGCCGTAGGAATACCCAATCACCTACATCAAAACTCCTTTCATTGCGATGTTGATCTGCTTGTTGTTTCATTCTATTCTGTGCCAACACGAGGTTATCCTTTAAGAGTTGGAGGACTAGTTGTTGATGTTCGATGTGATGTTCCACTGCTTGAACCTTAGAATTTTTTCTTAAATATGATGTAATGGATGGTGGCTGATATCCATAAAGTGCCATAAATGGGGTCATTTTTGTTGCTGTATGGAAGGAAGTGTTATACCACCATTCAGCCAGAGGCAACCATTTGACCCATTGTGTCTGTTTATCAGATACAAAGCAACAAAGATATCCTTCCAAACATTTGTTTACTATCTCAGTTTTCCCATCAGATTGAGGATGATAAGATGAGCTATGAGCTAACTGAGTACCAAGACAAGAAAATAATTCTGTCCAAAAATTTCCAGTGAAAATGGGATCTCTGTCACTTACAATAATCTTTGGGTTTCCATGTAGCTTTTGAATTGTTTCCATAAATGCAATAGAAACCGTACTAGCTTTAAATGGATGTGATAATGCACAAACGTGTGCATACTTGGTAAGTCTATCAACTACCACCATGATGACACTCTTTCCCTCAGACTTGGGTAAACCTGTGATAAAATCCATTGAAGCCTCCTCCCAATGTTGGCTTGGAATGGATAAAGGTTGTAATAGACCCAATGTCTTAATTGTTTCAACTTTATTTTGTTGGCAAACCAAAAATTCCGCCACAAATTTTTGAATATCCGATTTAAGGCCATCCCAAAAAAATTCCTTCTTAACCCTGTGGTAAGTTTTTAAAAATCTTGAGTGCCCTCCTAAGGGAGAAGTGTGCAATTCCATAAGAATCTTTTGTTTTAGTTGGGAATTCTTAGAAATGTATAAGCGATCTTTGTACCATAAAGAATCATTTTGCCAGCTAAATGTATCAGACGTACTGGAATCTTGTTGTAACTTTCAAATAAGTGCCCATACTTCTTCGTCATTCTTCCATTCCTCCCTTGCCTCATTTATCCAATCTGGTTGGATAATAGAAATGGCGCACAACAATGCTTCCACATCCTCATCCTTTCTTGAGAGTGCATCTGCCACCACATTTTGCTTCCCTTTTTTGTAGATGATTTCAAAGTCATAACCCAACATCTTTGTGACCCACTTTTGTTGCTCTTCAGAGGATAATCTTTGTTCTAAAAAGTATTTAAGGCTATCATGATCCGTTTTTACCTTGAAGTGTCTTCCCATTAGGTAGGGTCGCAATTTCTTAAGTGCATGGAGTATTGCCAACATTTCCTTCTCATAAATAGCTTTGTGTAAAAAATTTCCCTTGATTGAACGACTTTCAAAAGCAATGGGTCTTTCATCTTGCATTAAAACAACACCAATTCCATTTCCTGAAGCATCGCATTCCACAATAAAGGTTTTTGTGAAGTCCGGTGTAGCTAAGACCGGTGCTTGGCACATTGCCTCTTTAAGATGTTCGAAGGCCTTTGTTGCTTCCGGAGTCCATGAAAATGTATCTTTCTTCAATAATGTTGTTAGAGGTGCTGCTATTCTCCCATAATTCTTAACAAACTTGCGATAATACCCTGTCAACCCGAGAAATCCTCACAGATGCTTTATGGATGTGGGGATTTTCCATTCCTTAATGGATTTAATTTTGCTAGGGTCTACCTTAACTCCTTCATGAGATACAATATGACCCAGATATTCCACCTCTTGTACTCCAAAGAAACATTTGGATCTTTTTGCATATAATTGTTTCTCCTCCAATAGTTGTAGCACCCTGTCAACATGTTCAACATGATCCTTCCAAGACTTGTTGTAGATTAGTATATCATCAAAAAATACTAACACAAATTTTCTAAGGAATGGTTTGAAAATGGAATTCATCAAACCTTGAAATGTTGAAGGTGCATTGGTAAGGCCAAAAGGCATGACCAAAAATTCATAATGACCCTCATGAGTTCTAAATGCTGTTTTCAGAATGTCTTCAGTCTTCATTTTGATTTGATGATATCCTGAACAAAGATCCAACTTGGTGAAGTAAATTGATCCATGCAATTCATCCAGTAATTCATCAATGACAGGAATGGGAAACTTATCTTTAATAGTGAGCTTGTTGAGCTCCCTATAATCCGGACACATGCGCCATGATCCATCCTTCTTGTGCACCAATACTACTGGAGAAGAGAAAGAACTTTGACTTGGTTGAATTATACCAACCTCTAGCATTTCTGCAACCATACATTCAATTTCACTCTTTTGGGAATAGGGATATCTGTACGGCCTGATGTTTGGAGGAACACTTCCTGGAATCAAATGAATAGCATGATCATGATCACGAATAGGTGGGAGACATTTGGGAGTCTCAAATACCTTGGAATGATTGTCCAATATTTTTTGGAGATCTGGAGAAATAGATGATTGCAATGTGGAAACATCTAGCGAACATAATTGTGCAATTACACCCCTTTGTTCCCTTTTTAGAAGCTTTGTCATACCATTAGAGCTAATTATCTTTCCTGGTTTCCTGCAATACCCCTTAATTCAACTTCCTTTCCTTCCATGGAAAATTTCATGAAAAGTTCTTGAAAATTAAAAGCTATTGTACCCAAGGATTGTAGCCATTGGACTCCTAGTACAACATCAGCCCCTCCCATTGGAATGGAAAGCATTGGGCTAGTCAATACATATTCTCCCATCGATAGCTTGATATTATGGCACTTTCCAAAGAAATTTATTGTTCCTCCATTTGCAACCATCACTTGACACTCTGGTGCTGGGTATAAGAAGCAATTCAATTCTTTTGCTACCTTACAATGAATAAAATTGTGGGTACTTCCTGAATCAATCAACACTAGTACCTTTTTCTTCTTGATTTGTCCTTCTATCTTGATGGTTTGAGGAGTGGTAATTCTCACCAAAGCATTACAAGATATGGTCGGATTAATTTCTTCTTTATCTAGGCTTTGTTCCTGGAGTATATCCTCTTCTTTTGACCTTTCTTGCTCCTTTTCTTCTTCCTCTTCACAATCTATGTAGAATAATTTCTTCTCAACACACTTATGACCTTTAGTGTATTTGCTATCACAACTATAACAAAGCCCTTTTGCTCTTTTTTCTTCCAATTGTTGTGGTGTCAACCTTATAGGTTGTGGAAGACTAGGAGTAACCACACTTTCATCTTTATAGTTGTGAGTGGTATGCTTCCTGGTTGCCATAATTTTGCTTTCCATTTTTCTTGCTAACCTGAATGCCTTCTCTAATGAATCAGGTTCCCAAAGGCGAACATCATGTTGGATATTATCCTTTAAAGTCCCTATGAACACATCAATCCTATGCTCCTCTGGAATATCTTTTACCCTTATGTTCAATTTTTGGAACTCCTCAATGTGCTCCATTATTGAACCCTTTTGTTTGAGACTTATCAATTGGCTAAAAAAAGTGTTGCTTTTGTATCCTCATAATGTGCTATCAATTCTTCCGTAAAAATTGCCCAAGTGATAATTTGTTTACGATAGAAAAGCCATTGATACCATACAAACTGATTTGGTTCCAAATATAAAGTTGCAATACATACCTTTTGTGTGTTTTCCACATTATTGAGATCGAAAAATTGCTCCATTTGTAATATCCATGTTGCGGGATCCTTGCCATCAAACTTCCTCATATCGATTTTTGGAATATGGTGGGTTTTCAATCCCACATTAGAGTCTAAGAAATCATGATTAACATTTATTTTGTTTGCATCATGAGTTTCCTTTACTACCTTTTCACCATTGGTAAGTATTTCTTGTAGAAAATTTGTCAAATCTGTCTTCAAATCTGCCATGCCTGTCTTCAAATTTGTGTTCAAATCTATCTTCAAGTTGTCCATCTTAGCTTCCATGCCATTCATCTTAGCTTCCACACCATTTATCTTAGCTTCTGTTAGCTTTTGTGACAGTGACATTTGTTGCACTTGTTCTTGTAATTTTGATATATCATGTAGCATTTCTTCCTCTTCTTCATGAGTCATGCTAGAGCTTTCAGGTTCCTTACTAGGTGTTTGCATTTTCTTTCCTCGGGGCATCAGTTACCAATAATAATGCTCTAATATGCCCTTTGAATTCCTTCAAAATAAATTTTCAAACCAAGCTTAAGCAAAACTTTAAGAAAATCTACACACCTTTTTTCACTTTGTAGGAGCTCGATATTGCCTTTGATGTATCTCTGTACTTTCTGATCATCTAGTTCTGAATTTGTGATTTGCAGTAGCCCTCTATGTCCTCTTTCCAATGCCACAAGTATGACCCAAATTGGATTCTCCAAGGAAGAGTTATGCGAAATCTCCCACAGTGACTTGATTATATACTAGTTCCATAGAGAGAACTTGTATGACGTGCCACGAGTCACTGTTTTGACTTTTGGATCTAAAACATGCATACAAGAAACTAAAATCTGTCCTCTTTCTGCACCTTCTGACGAAATTTCAATCTGATCCCCAGAGAGAAATTTATGATGATTTTCCCCAAGTTACCTGTTTGGAATGTAATTCAGGAGTCTGCAAGAATACCAAATTCCTCGGATCATATCTCCATAAATGTAGCACAAAAAGATCTGAAATTCGGACCTGAGGTTCAGAACGATTTCTTCTCAGATGGGTTTTTTTTGCAACTTCTGAAACATCTCAGAAAAGAAGTTATAGCGAAAATTCCACGATGACCTGTTTGAAGTAGCGAAACCCTAGAATCCAAAGCTCTAATACCAAATGTTATGAAACCAGCTCAGGAAAAAATAGAAAAGATAGATCAACGCCTTAGAATTTAGCCTCTTCGAGGGGGAAACCTCCTTTACATTACATAAATGAACAATTCTTGGATGATTCAAATGACAAAACCTCCTTTCTATATATAGGAGTCTAAGGAGTCACAATATAACCCAGCCGACCTAACAATAATAATATAAAGCCACAAAAATAACAATAGAGGGATTCTATGGGGCACAGTAATAACAATATGGGGATAATACGGGCACAAAAATATTAATAGGGGATGCAACTACAATAGTAATGGGGTAATTACTAGTATTTAGGGACCCAACAGTCAAGGTCGATAGATAACCGGGAGTTGCAAAGGGCCAAGACTTCACCATACTGTTGTCCTCAATGGAGTTAAGAAGCACAAAAAAAAAAATTGTAGACGGGGCAAATGGTGAGAGCGAGAGAGAAATGAGTGAGAAGTTTTTTCGATGTTATATCATGTCTTTCGATATATAAATTTGAGGTAGGCGACCAAGATTTGATGTTCCCTTTCCAAATTTTATGCATATTAATTTCATTGAAAGTGCACAGAAAATGGATGATTTTTTTGGTCAAATTCGCTCCCAAAATACATAATCTAACCATGGACTATTAGAGGTAGAGGTTGTTTATTTCGATTAGGTGCTTGTTGTTACCATTGTTGGAGTTTGTGTTCTGCTGGTTGTGTTGTATGTTTGAAATGATAGGAGCATTGAATGACGATTTTACATCAGTTATTTGATTAATAATTGGTAGTGGCTGATGTGAGTATGACCTCCATTTTTTCAAATTGATGAGACATTGAGCATTTGTTTCTTCATATGATTCAAAGGCAACATGGTTTTCCCTCCAATGGTGAATGCATAAAACATTTTTCTTAGAAGCGTTGTGGAAAGAAGAAATAGTTGGGCATTGAAGGCGAATAGACATTTTAACAACAGTCAAGGAATTTGCAGTTTGACTGGATGAATCAGCCAACCAGTCCATCAAGTGGAGAAGCAATTGAGTGGTGGATGGATTCATTGATCAACGTGAAGAAGTTTGAGGATTTTCCTTCTCACAGAGAGGAGGATGCGTGATTAGACCACTGCATTGTTGAGGTATGTGGGTTTCTTCGAAGCATTAATTTAATTTTACTACAGGGTATAGAACATCTTATTTAAGTGCTTCGTTAAAACCATTGGTTGGCTTAAAATTTTTCGGTTGGAGCATCACTGACTACCCTATATTAGATCCTGCAAATCACATGGTGTAATGCAATTAAATAGAATATGTAAATCACTCACACAAACATTTAGATCTATTGACCGTTTTAGTGTATTTTCCGTTGATTTAGCCACCAACCAGCACAATGTTTGCAAAGGGTGGGGTTTAGTTAATTGTTTTGTTGTTCTTTTTTTGTTATCAATTTTCGTTTATTTTCAACAATCTTTTTTCTTTTTTTACAAACACGATCTGAGCTTAATAAATTAATACGATTGTACACACAAGTACATCTTAAGCGAAGGGCACTTTGTTTACACCGCCAAGCCAAGACTTAACATAATAAATTTATCTCCCCTCATTGAGAAAAAGGCATATTGTTGATCTCCCTTCACCATTTCCATGTCACATGTGTCCTACCACCATTGCACCACCAGACATTTGTTGCGGAGACTATTAGGCCTTCACCCCCAGTTTCCGCTTGGGTGTATTACCCCTCCCCGTCGGGTTCGATTTCATAGCCATCTGATTCCCCACACCGTCTCTTCTCCTAGTTCATCTGATTCCGAGCCTCCTTCACCGCATATTGTCACCATGTTTGGACCCACATCTAGTATAGGAACCCAACTTGGTGTTGGCTCCGATTCTATCCTGGTGGTCACATAAAGTGGAATAGTCTCAAGAATCATTCCGGCAACCCCAATGCTCCCCTTTATGGCTGGGTTAAGTCTACTGGATTTTAACCACTTGATAAACGACCCCATACACCATGATGCTGGTTGGGCCTTTATGCCGACTAAGCTTCCCTTAGACATCCCGAAGTTTGAAGGTAATACTGGAGAGGATCCTACCAACCATGTATGATCATTCCACATGTGGTGTTCATCCAAATCCATAACCAATGACTCCATACATCTTTGGCTATTGCAATGCACGCTCACTAGAGATGCTGCAAAATGGTATGTAGACCAGCCCTCCGCATCTCCTTCCATTTTCACGACGCTTTCTAAAGTGTTCCTCTCAAATTTCCAGTTATCTCTTCGGTACGACACTAGTACAGAGCTATTGACCACATTCCATCAGTCCTCAGCCACTTGCCTTTCTGACCATGTTCAAGAGTGGCGTTAAAGGAGAAGCACATGTCATTTCCCACCTTTCGAAGACCGTGTCTATCTAGATTGGTTTCTTAGGAGTATCTCACGTCCCATTTTCCTTATACCGAGGAAGAAGCTCTTCAAACCACTCTGCGATATGACCTGATTTATGTGCAATCCTGTTATGTCTATACTGTCATTCCACACCTCCCTTGTCCTGGAAGTGCTAATGCACCGGGGGCATCTCACGCCACCGACGGTATCGTTGGATCCCTTTCACACTCTTCGCCATATACTCAGCAAAGTTATGGCTACCCACAGGGGGGCACCAGTTCCTCCAACACTTATGCCCCTCCTACTAGCAACATGTTTCTAGGACCCCAACCCGTCTACCAAACTATTTCTCCTCCTTATGCACAACCTAGCACTCCAACCCCTCAAGCATTAGCATCACAACCTCCCATGCATCCTCAGCCCCAAAAACCACCACCTCCTCAGGGTCAGGTGTTTGCATAATAGAATGCTACCAATCCCCAAAATTCAAAGAAAAAGAATAAGCAGAATGGTAACAGGGGTAACCAATGTAATCAAGGTAACCAGCCTTGTGAACCCAAGGCGAACTAGCCTAACACCAACAACCAACAACACGACAAACAACCCAAGCAGAACAAGGCTATTCATACTAATAAGCCTTGTGCATGTTGTGGTGTAGAGGGCCATTATACACATGATTGTTCTCTTTTACCCCAGATGCGCCAAATGTGGGAAGATCAAGCAGCTTCTAGAGGTCAACAATCACTTCAAAATCTTGCGCTATCTCAACTGGAAATGCTCACAAATCGTTTCCCTCAGCAAGGATTTGTTGTTTCTCAACCTCAGCCAGGTCAAGCAGATCATCCCCCCAACCTTCTAGTCCTGGTGACTACCAAATCCTTACGGTGAACTCTGATGAGGTTAACCCCTCCAATATTAACCTGCAAACTCAGTCGTGTCAATATGACAAACCCTCAACTTCTTTTGCTACCGAGTCCAAAACCAAAGCATTTGCTAAGCCCCTTATGACACCAAATGGTCCTTTACAAATCCCTCAACCTAAAGTTGAGGCCATTCCTACAATCCTAAAGGGACCATTATGCTGTAATGCGGCTTCTAACAGATCTTCCCATACATACAACATAGTAGAGGACTTGAAGCAATCACCTATTTCCATGTCGACGTTGGAAGTCCTCTAGTCATGCCCATCTCAAAAGAAAGCTCTACTAACTGCCTTGAGTGTAGTGGAACCTTCTGACAATCACTTGATTGTCTTCCTGGTTGACACATCAGAACAACCCCCATTGCCTTCATCTGTTGCCTTCCAGACACCAGTTTGAGTCCATAATGCCATCATATCCTGATGCATTATTAATGAAGGTGCATCCACCTATGTGATGTCTATTGCTGTTTGGAAACAAATTAAGTCACCCAAGTTGTGCCCCTCCACCATCACCTTGTGTGTTTGGGATGGACACTCCCCCTAGCCCCTTGGCATGTATCACAATTGTCTAGTGACCCTTGTGAGAAAGATTCTCCATGTTGACATTGAATTCATTGATGCCCCTTTGGATTACAACATTCTCTTAGGTCATAGCTACACATATGTTATGTTAGCTGTCACGTTTGTGGTGTTCCACAAGATGTGCTTCCCCCATGAAGGGAAGATCGTTACCATTGATTAGTTGACTTAATATGAACTGACATCTATGACCTCCCCTGAGTCCATTATCTCCTCAATGTCCAACAAACAGCCTTCAACTCCTAACATCAGTGTTTCACCCGGAGTCTATAAATATTCCTCATTATTGGGTGATTTCCCTGGTCCTCCCCCTCCCATCTCAAAGCCTAACTCTATGAGAGTTTGCATGTTACAAGTGTCATGGGTTGCCCTTAAGGAGTCCGGTACACTTGATCAACAGCCAGCTCCTCAACACCCTATTATTTCTCTTCTAGTTGAACCCTCTAGACCCACTCCCCCAGGACCTCCTCCATTTCTGGGTGCCTCTCCTATGTTTCCGCCAAGAACCGTTCCTCCAGGTCTCAACCATCCAGGAGCTATTTTTCTAGGACATTACCCTGCGGGCCAGATAGCTTTCTTATTCCCCCCTTTGGGAATTTTTTCTGTCCCTGTCATGGCTTCGATGGTCCTTCCTAACATGAATTTAGGGATTTCGGTATGGTACATCGATCCCCCTGCGAACTTTTCGCCCGGTTAGCCAAGACCTTATCATGCTTTGACCTCGGTCCAACCGGTCCCTACGACCCCTGTCACTGCTTCAATTCCATCACAACCTCAATAGGAACTAGCTCCTGTTGCGAAAACATTTGGACAGGGGGCAAAGATAAATGGAAAGAACCTAAGGACAAGGCTCCCTAATCTCCTCCAGCTCCCATGCCCAAAAACCATCACCCCCATGCGCTTTGTGTAAATTTGTTGGGCATGCCACCAACAATTATCCTGAACTTCCTCAACTTAAACCTTTGGTTCATGAAGCGTTCCCTAAGTCAAATATACTGGAATTCCATGTTAACTTACCGATCCCACCTAAGAAACTCAAAATGATGCACAAAAACCACCCTTGTGCCCTTTGTGATCATCATGGTCACTATTTCCATTGCTTCCCTCGTCTCGATGAATTTCATGATTGCCTTGGGGCAATTCACGAATACGAAGCCACTTATAGTGGACCATCTACTCCTCTACCCATGGATTTTAGTACCACTAGTCAACTAGAACATGGAGACTCTGGCCCCACTATTGTGATCCCTTCCCTTGATGTCGAGATGATGGACACAACAGGCCACAACCTTTACGTGTCATCATCCTTGAGTTCCTCACAGGAAAACCTTTCTGAGGTTTTTGCGCTCACTTCTATTGAACCTCTTTCAACGGAATCCCAAGTCTCAACATCTATATATCCTCCATCTACTAGCTCATTGTCTACCAATCCAGATGATGTGTATGTGAACCGTCTTTTTCAGGTTGATGCACTAGGTAATTCCGTTGCATCATGTAGTCAGTCTTCCTCCCGTCCACCTATCTCCCAACCTAATGAGGACACCATGGAAGCTATGTCTACCCCTAATTACCCCTGCACTTAATCAAGGGGGCGTTTATTTAGAGGATAATGAAGGAAATTTCCTTCCTAATTCTCCTAATTCGCTCTACCTCAAGAAATCTCGCTCATAGCACATCCCTTTGATTTGCATGTCTTTATTTCTCCCATATAGTTAGGTAGGTTGCATCATCTCATCTGTTGTCTTTTTCACCTTTCATATGGATCCAACATCCACACTGTATATCGGTCATGCTAACGGTGCGAGTTGCTTTTCCTAGAATCTAGCCTCGACATCCTGGAACATTTTTACCCCCTTACATACTTTAATCCTTTCGAACGACGTGTGCATTGGATCTGCCACCAATAATCAGGCCAAATATGATGTAATGATAGGTTTGTTAGTTGATGTCATCGCTCATCACATCCTTCATCTTCATGTTCGTTTAGATTCCTTGCCACTTGTCATGTAATTGAATGGTGTGTATCATGTGCATAACCAAGTCCTATTTAGCAAATATATACGACTTAAGTTGTTGGTACGTGAATTTTAAACCATTACGTTCAGTCATGTGCCTAAAGCCCAAAATCACTATGTAGATACCATCACAAACAACATTATAGAATGGCATTTATCACATGTATACCACAAAAGATAACTATAAGCAAAACAAATGGCGAACCATCATCGTCATATAAAATGCATAATCATATTATGTATCATACAAGTGTTTGGAGCCCTTAGCTCTAAATACATTCGGTATGCCCATAGCATACTGGGGGCACATAGGCCCCTACATCTCCTTATCATCATTTGGAGGATCTCGTGCCAAGTTGGGCCAAGATGCTTGAATCCCTTTTTCGAGCACTCGGAACACAATGACACTCCATAAACTCCTCTTCTTGGGGGGCATCATTCCCACCTTTTCATATCAGATCAGTATCCCATGCTTGGGGGCATCATTCCCACCTTTTCATATTTTTTCATATCATATCAGTATCCTATGCTTGGGGCCATGATGGTTTTACCCTAGCCATCTTATCAATTAAGTCTTGGCATAGATCCCATTGGATCTAGGTATGGTCAACTATCCTCCCATTGCTTGGATAGTTTGTCCACCGACCTCTTCGATGAGCCATATGCGAATCACATATCGTAGAAGTTTGATACCATATCTTCAAATATTCTACTCTATGTCCACATAGTCCCCATGTTCAACTTCGTGGGTGAGGATGATTATAGACCTCCTCTAGTAGTTCATTCTCGTTTTCCTCTCCCTTAATTCTTCACCACGAACCATTGTTCCAAGAAGCATTTAGGCCATCTTTAGACAAGTGAGGCAACTTTCATGAAAGTTGAAAATCTCGCTTCTGATGGTTGGTTTGTCCGCTACTATCTCCATAAGAGTTAGGGCCTTCTCCTCCTCTCAAATTGGAGGGAAAACACCCTTTTATAGGAAAACCCACAGTTTTTTTTCTGCCGCACATTGCGGCTAGACCGTAGCTCCATTTTATGAACCACCAAAACCATTAGAAATCTCTCATCGAGTACTATAATGGGTCTTCCTTAGTTTTTGATGATTTGACACTTCACTAGGAAACCATTTTTCCAAGAAAGGTCACTTTCTCACCTCTCAAAATCAAATTTCATCATAAAACGACACTTTTAATTTGAGGACCACCTCCTCTTAATACTTGTCGTACCATATCTCAAATTTTGTCATGAGGAACCATCATTTACTCATGTTTTGATGGTCCCAGCAAGTCTAGTCTTTGTAGCAGCGTCATCGATTCACCCTTGTTCAGAGAATCTGCAATGATCACCCTGGGATTTATGGAGTCTGTTTCATGTCCCATTTTATCATGTCACAATATTACATCTATATTTGCATACCGTTCATCCTGTGTTTCTCATTTTGGCCTCCAGTCATACTGTCCCCATCTCCTCCAGAGTTGAGTTAGTTGCTGCTAGGTCCACCATGCACTTTATGCTCTGACAAAGGAAGTTGTTTGTTTGTCCCTCAGTCCCACTTTTTCCACATTCTCCCTGGTGTCATTTCATTAGTCACATTACTATTTTCCATCATGCTTTAGTTGAGGATCCTCATTTCCTCATCTATCACATGCACTATTCTGTCGACATCAGCTCATTTATTCTAGTGACCTAGAGGGCAGTGTATCTTGGTTCCAGCTTCCATTCTTGTTCAATGCCTTGGATCGAGCAGAGGCTCTCATTATTTCCCTTTGACTTGGTTGTTTCATGTTCGTGATCCATACACTTGATTGTTCAGTGATGTAGCAGATTGTACCAGTAATTCCTGGGTGTGTGTGAGATGTTTCAGACCTCATGAGGGGTTAGCCCTTCAGGTAGCCTCCCACATGCCTGGAGGCATACCTACTGTGCTACAAACTCGGATGTAGTTCCATAGAGTTGATGGGTTTGGTTCCTATCGATCACAATGTTCATAGCATGCATGTCTCCTCTAGATGATCCATTCAGTTTTGCAGAGCCCTTCCTTGTTCAATAGGGCTTTTCCGGTTGTTCTACCCTCCCTCCCACTCAATTTTTTGAGGGAAGGGCCTTTGCATCTCATGTACTCAGATATTATTGTATTCAGTCCTAACTCATGTTTTTTCTAGGTGAATTATGTATATGGGACACATTGTATTATTTTTTGGCTTTGTTAGGCCATCATGTCATGTACCATTCATCCTATACTTCATTGCTTAGTTTTGTATTTTTCGGCAAACCATTATTTTTGTACTAAGTTATCTCAGTGGGTATGGGTATGCCTCCCCCACCTCATTGAGGTCTGGTACATCTTTATTTTTCATGATTGGTTCTTTTCGTACATCTTTGAGAAGAAAACATTACAACACAAGGGCCACCCCAAAGTTGAGGAGCAGAGAGAAGAAATAAGGGTGAAATAGGAACCAGTTGACAAGTTTGTTGACATCAATATGCCAAATCCAACATTGGCCGTGAGACCAGTAGAGGGGGTTGTTATCAAACACGAATTCATTGAATAGTGCGCAAAGAGAAGGGCCCCCATCCAAGAAAGGTACTAGTTGCAATTTAAGGAGAATATGCAATTAAAAATGGAGACTATTAAGTTAAGGAAGCAGGTGTTATGCTTACGGAGACAAGTGAGGAAGCATAAGAGGAATGTTAGTCGGGCTGATGCAAATCCTGGAGCCAAAACTGCTTCAGTAGAAGTACAAACCGAGCCATTTTTGCATCTATTTGAGTCGCGAGAATTCTTGTTCACCGCATAAATTCAGAAATGGCAGGCTACTTCATCTCGCCTTCAACGAGGGTCTATCTCTTTGGAATCCCACCAAGAAGGAATGAGAGGAATTCAAGAATAAGCTGTGAAAGTAGTAACTGATTACATGAACCAGATGGAGAAAGCAAGGCAGAAACGAGAAAAGTAGCAAAACGAGATTAAGGAACTAGAAGATAAAGTGCAATTACTGAAGGCTGACAGAGATGAAATGTTTGCTCTGACGTAACAGGCACTGGCATGTCAAAATCTTGCTCATAGTTATTCTCTGTTCCTCCATGAACAATGCATGTTCTTCTGTTTGGAGAGAATCCATAAGGAGATAAGCCTTGAAAGCAAAGACCTGATACAATTTATAGAGATCATGAGCGGTCACAATATCCTAAACCAACACTTGATGTGTGAACTCTACGTGCACGATTATTTTCTGGGGACCGATCAATCATTCAATCCAGTGCCATATGTGGGGGATATTCAATTGAGAACCTTCACTTCCTTCACAATTAACCAGGTTAAGTGCAAGAAAGCCTTCATGTCACTTGTAGTTCGAGCAGAGCATTGTCACGTTGTGAATATTTTTAACAAACGTCACACCTTCTTGGGAATAGAAGGAAGGAAGGGTCAAATGATGGAAACAAAAAAGTGGCACACTGAGATGTGTACAAATAATTTTTTTACTTGTCAAAAGGAGGCCCGCGCCGACTGTCAAAAATGATGGGTGTTGTCATCATCTGCAGTCAAGATACACGGACCTTTTAGGGCCCCTAATTTTGTTTGGGCTTTGGACATAATACCATGATATATTGCATGTATTCATATCTGTGGGACCCGATGGATGGGTTTGAGATTTTGTTTTCCCATTGTTTGGTCTCCAACTGACCAATACACACCTACTTATGTGGTACATAAGGATTGGTGGAAGGAAGTCCTTCATACAGATGGATACAAGGTTCCTAGGACAGAAATGGTTGTGAAATATGACCTTACACAGATCTAACACAGATATGTGTAGGAGGTGAGTTGTATGAGGACATGCAGAAATGATAGTTGGGGGGAGATGTTAGTTGTTAAATTTTCCCACTTTTTACCCACCTATTTATCCATTTCCTATACTCATTTCATGTCCTTGTTGGTCGATTTGTATTCTAAACAACAAATATTTGGAGGAATGATGATCAAAAGCATGATTCATCATATGATGACTATTGAGCTGGTAATGCTATATTTGGATATCAGCTACAACAATGGTTCAACCTATCTACCAACATAAGTTCTATCTTTGTATTATGTTATATCTCAAGAATAACTATGCATTTGTGTTAAAAAGATTCTGTAATATTAGGCACTGTTAACTATTAATGAAATGTATAAGTAGTGATTATGGGGCTAGGAAAACCATCGCTAGGAGATAAGGGAGATTTATGAGATGTAACAATAGACCTCTATAATAATATTTTGATTAATACAATTGCTGATCTTTTTAGTATTTTATAAATTTTGATCTTGCCACAACCTTGATTAGGGAGTTGGGCCCACTCTCCTAACCAGGCACTGTTGGATTAGATGTGTGCATAGGTTTATTTTTTGTTGTGTTATCTCTTTTCTGTGTAATGATTTTAGTGTGTTGTTGTGCTTTTTAACTTGCTGTTACTATGATTGTTGTTGCAGTTATAAATTTTTGTTACACATTGTTATGTTATGATTAAATGTTCAATGCTAGGTAGGGAACTTGTGGCCTGCATATACTTTCATGATAGCCTTAAAATAACTAGTCGAGCCCAAGGTTGACAATTAATGTGGAATTGGGTGAATTGCACGATTCATATCTGAACACCAACAATCACCAAGTGTAGAAGGAGGCAGAGTAAATGACATACTAACCAAACTACTACATAATAGAAAGACTACGGTTTGCGTAGTGATATCCCATCCCTTGATTTCCATCCTCTCATTTTAGTCGTTCAGGCATTTCCATTATGATCAAATGCACCCCATGTGAAGGAGGGAGACATGGAAAGTAAGGATTTAACACTTAGTTTCCTAATGCAGAGCAAAACAAGTGGTATTCAAAATGTTGGGGTTTTGTATCACTAAGTGTCAAGAGGAATTAACTATGTGCCTGTGAGATTTAATTCATACCATGCATGCATTGGTAGTAGTATCCAAATACCTATGAACATTAGAAACCCCAGAGAGACACAACTTCACATGCCCTCACATACACATGCACAGATAAACATAATATTAATATCATAAGTCCTATAATTATAGGAAGTTAAACATAACAATATTTGATCAAGGGAGGTATACCCACATTAGTATTACACATTTGATGTGTATATTAGACATAGGCACAAGTGTTAAATGTTAAATTCAGGTTAGGAATAACATCGCGAAGTAATAATATTACAAGTGTATACTTTTCAAATCAACTCATGGAATAAGCCTTCAAATGTATAATTTTTAATAAACTCATAGAAGGGCGTTCATAATAAATACCATATTCACAACATCTTCATAGGAAAACAATAACATAAATAACGATAGGTATGATGCTGTTACATACATACATACATACATACATACATACATACATATATACATACATACATATATATATATATATATATATATATATATATATATATATATATATATATATATATATATATATATATATAAAGTTCTTTTTTTGTAATGGACTGTAGTGGATTGTGAATTCGTTACAATTAGGGCAACCAACCCAAGCATTAGTTCCATGGAGAAGAATCAGAAGGATATTTCAAAATTCAATTGCATCATTTGTCATGAATTTGGACACTACCCCTCCCAGTGTGCTCAGAAGAAAAGGAAGAGAAAGAAACTTGCATCAACAATCAATGTTGTTGATAATGATGATGAGTATCCGCCTTAGAAGAAGTCACATATTTGTTAGGGATGGAGTGTAAAATACTCAAAAATTTCTTCCTTAATCAAGAGATAATATAATCATATTTTTATCCCTTGGTTATTATCATTACTTTTATTTTTTCTTCAACCTCTTGTCCTTGTATTTTTTTCTTGGTTATCATTTTTCTTCCATGCTCTCTTGAATGGAGTTTGCAAAAAGTAAAAATAGATCTATCATGGAGACTGTCAAAAGGGATGATTCATGCAAAATATGGAAGCATCGAGAAGTACCAAGTGAGGTTGTGACAACGGGGTTCTACCAGAAAGAGGAAGTGGACTATGATAAATTTTTTTCTCCAATTTCTAGTTGGTTAGTATTCAAAGAAGGAAATTGTACAAATTGTTAGGACATTCAGAATGTTAGGTCACTATAATACTAGTGTAACCCCTTATTGTTATTAGTGAAACCGCCTTATTATATTATTGTGTCCATGTAGTCCCCATATTGTTATTATTGTGCCCCATAGAAGCCCACTATTGCTATTATTGTGCCCTTACATTATTATTGTTATTTCGGCTCTGATTATATTATGACCCTTTAGACTCTTATATATATAAAGGAGGTCTTTTCATTTGTATCATCTAATAATTATTCATTTGTGTAATGTAAAGGAGGTTTACCCCTCGAACAGGCTGAATTCTAAGGCATGTATATTTCTTTTCTATCTTTTTGTGAGTTGGTTTCATAACATTTGGCATCAAAGCTTTGGATTTTAGGGTTTCGCTACTCCAAATAGGTCATCATGGAATTTTCCCTATAATTTTTTTTTTGCGATGTTTCAGAAGCTAAAGCAAAAACCCATTTGATCTGAAATAGTTCTAAACCTGGGGTTTGAATTTCAAATCTTGTCTTGCTATATTTTCGGTGATATGATTTGAGGAAGTTAGGATTTTTGCAAGCTCCATAATTCCATCTCAAACAAGACATCGTGACATTTTCACTATAATTTGTTTTCTACGAAGATTTAGATTCTGAAATTAAAACCCATTTGAGCCGCAATATTGATGAAGCTAGAGCACGAATTTAAGATTTTTCTTCGCTATACTTTCGGAGATATGGTCCAAGACATTTAGGGTTTTTGCAGGCTCCCAAATTACATTCCAAACAGGTGACCTTGGGAAAATCGTCACAACTTTCATTATGAGCATCATATTGAAGTTTCGTAAGAAGTTACAAAAAGAGGACGGCCTGTAAATTTTTGTAAATCATTTTAAGGTCTGAAGGTTGAAACAGTGACACGTGGCACTTTGTACAAGTTTTCTCTTCTGAAAAGGTAAATAATCAGGTCATCTTGGGAGATTGTGCATAAATATTTCTTGGAGAATCTAATTTCAACCTGACTAGTGGCATTGGAAAGAGGATGCAGAGGGCTACCACAGGAAGTAATTTTTGAACTGGAAGATCTGAAATTACAGAGTTACAACTGTTTCAAGATTGAGCTCCTAAAATCAAGAAAAGGTGATATGAAGAAGTTTGATGGCAAGGATCCGGTAAATTGGATACTATATATGGAGCAATATTTTGATCTACATGAGGTGCAACTGTTAAAAATGGTATGTATTGCATATTTATATTTAGAACCAAATCAATTTTTATGGTATGAAGTGCTTTGTTCTCGTAAACCACTTGTCACTTGGTCAATTTTCACGGAGGAAATGATAGCACATTATGAGGATACAAAGAGAAACACCCTCTTTAGCCAATTGATAAATCTCAAACAAAAGGGTTCAATGGCAGAGCACATTGAGGAATTTCAAAAATTGAATATAAGGGTAAATGATATTCCAGAGAAGCAAATGATTGATGTCTTCAGATGGAGTTTAAAGGATAACATTCAACATGAGGTTCACCTTTGGGAACCTGATTCATTGGGGAAGGCATGTAGGTTGGAAAGAAAAATTGAAAGTGGAATTATGGAAACAAGGAATCCCACCACTCAAAACTATAAATATGGAAGTGTTTTTCCTCCTAGCCTTCCACAACCTACAAGGTTTACACCACAACAATTGGAAGAAAAAAGAGAAAAAGGGCTTTGTCACATTTGTGATAGCAAATACATTAAAGGTCATAAGTGTGCCGAGAAGAAATTATTTTACATAGATTGTAAAGAGGAGGAAGAAAAGGATCAAGAAACATCAAAAGAAGAGGATATACACTAGGAGCCAACCTCGAGAAAGAAGAAATGAATCTGACCATATCTTGTAAATCATTGGCAAGAATTACCACTCCTCAAACTCTCAAGATAGAAGGACACATCAAGAAGAAAAAGTTTCAAGAAGTGAAAGATCACATAGAGAAAGAAGAAATGAATCCGACCATATATTGTAATGCATTGGCTGGAATCACCACTCATTAAACTATCAAGATAGAAGGACATATCAAGAAGAAAAAGGTAATAGTGTTGATTGATTCGAGCAGTACCCATAATTTTATTCATTTTAAGATAGCCAAGGAATTGAATTGCTTCCTATACCCAACACCAAAAGTGTCAAGTGATGGTTGCAAGTGGAGGAACCATAAATTGCTCTGGAAAGTGCCATAATATCAAGATATCCATGTAAGAATATGTATTGAATAGCCCAATGCTTTCCATTCAAATGGGTGGTGCTGATGTTGTACTAGGAGTCCAATGGCTACAATCCTTGGGTACAATAGCTTTTAATTTTTAAGAACTTTTCATAAAATTTTCTTCAGAAGGAAAGGAAGCTGAATTAAGGGGTATCATAGGGAAACTGAGAAAGATAATCAAATCTAACGTAATGACAAATCTTCTAAAGAAATAAAAATGAGGCGTACTTGCACAATTATGTTTGCTAGAGGTTCCCACATCGAAATCATCTATTTCTCCAGATTTCCAAAAGGTATTGGAAAATCATTCCAAGTTATTTGATACTTCCAAAGGTCTCTCACCTATTCATGATCATGATAATTCTATTCATTTGATTCTAGGAAGTGTTCCTCCAAACATCAGGCCTTACAGATATCCCTATGCACAAAAGAGTGAAATTGAAGGTATGGTTGCATAAATGCTAGAGGCTGGAATAATTCATCCTAGTCAAATTTCTTTCTCTGCTCCAGTAGTATTGATGCACAGGAAGGATGGGTCATGGCACATGTCTCCAGATTATAGAGAGCTCAACAAACTCACTATTAAAGATAAATTTCCCATTCCTGTCATTGATGAATTATTGGATGAATTGCATGGATTAATTTATTCACCAAGTTGGATCTTCGTTCAAGATATCATCAAATAAGAATGAAGATTGAAGACATTTTGAAAACAACATTATTGAAGAAAGATGAATTTTCATGGACTCCAGAAGCAATGAAGGCCTTTGAACATCTTAAAGAGGAAATGTGCCAGGCACCGGTCTTAGCTACGCCGAACTTCACAAAAACATTTATTGTGGAATACGATGCATCAGGAATTGGAATTGGTGATGTTTTAATGCAAGAAGAAAGAACCATTGCTTTCAAAAGTCATCCAATCAAAGGAAAGTATTTACAAAAAGCTATTTATGAGAAAGAAATGTTGGAAAGACTACATGCACTTAAGAAATGGCGACCTTACATAATGAGAAGGTCCCAGTTCAAACAATATTGCAAGAACTTGACGCGGAAGGAAAAATCATATTGGAACCTAGAGTAGTCACAGAAACAAGAACCTGACAACTACAAAATCGATCAATTTCAAAGTATCTCATCAAGTGGAAGAACTTACCCACTAAATATTCCACATGGGAGGACAAGAATTTTATACAGAAGCATCCAGAACTACTCAAGCGTTGAGGACACCCCTTTTTGAAGGAGAGGGGCATGTTAGGTCCCTATACTACTAGTGTAACCCCTTATTTTTATTAGTGCAACCCCCTTATTATATTGTTGTGCCCATGTAGTCCCCATATTGTTATTATTGTGCCCCATAGAAGCCCACTATTGTTATTATTGTGGCCTTACATTATTATTGTTATGTCGCCTCTGATTATATTATGACCCCTTAGACTCCTATATATAGAAAGGATGTCTTGTCATTTGTATCATCCAAGAATTGTTCATTTGTGTAATGTAAAAGAGGTTTCCCCCTTGAAGCTCGAAGAGGCTGAATTCTAAGGTGTTTATATTTCTTTTCTATATTTTTGTGAGCTGGTTTCATAACACAGAACCATGCCAAATGACTAGAATAACTTTTAGTTCTGAGGGAGTAGATAGTGAAGTAGAATGGCAGGAGAAACCTTTGAAGAAAATTCCATGAGTTGATATTGTCATATGCTCAGAGATGTGAAGTCTCAAAGAGAAATATGGCTTCTATAAGGGGACCAAGGCAGAAAATAGGATATTCTTTATGTGACAAAGGGAACATCAGTGGGAGAGGGGAAAACCAGGATTACCACAAAAGGATTTGCTTCAGTTTTAAAGGGCTATGGCCTAGGGAGTTTGATATGAAAGATATTGGCTTGATGCATTATTTCTTGGGATTGGATGTGTAGAGACCAAATGAGATGTTCCTTAAAAAGGGAAGTACATTGTCGATATTTTTAGGAAGTTTGGTATGATGGATTGCAAGTCCATGGCTACACCTATGGTTACCAATCAGAAGAAGCTGAGTGATTCTAATTAAATTGTGATTTGGTGGATCCCTCGATGTAAAAGTAGTTGATTGGATCCTTGATGTACGTGGTTAACACTAGGCCAAATATTTTCTTTGTAGTGAACACCCTGAGCTAGTATATGGTTGAGCCAAGGCAGATACATTGGGTTACAACAAAGCATGTGTTGAGGTAATTGCATGGTATAGTTGTATATGGTTTGAGATATGTATCAGGTGGTTACATGAGGCTATAGGGATACACTGATTTAGATTGGGCTAGGAGTGTAGAGGAAAAAAAGAGTACCATAGGGTGTTTCTTTAGCTTGCGATTGACTATGATATCCTGGTTTAGCAGGAAGGAAACTTCTGTCACACTTAGTAAAACAAAGGCAATGTAAATCATATCCAGTATCAAAAGTCATGGAGCAGTGTGGGTTCTAAAGCTTCTTGGAGAAATATTTGATCAAGTCACTTCATACGAAACATGGTGTAGAAGGGACAAATGAAGCTCAAGTACATATCCATAGAGAAACAAATTGCGTACATTTTTGCATAGCCTATGTCTAGAGTAAAGTTTATATACTTGAAACGAAAGCTTGGCATGATGCATAATGTAGAGATTTTGAATAATTAATCACTTATTCACAGATATTATCCCAATTATACACTATTGCGGAATACATGCACAATACATAATTTCCTCTACGTTGATCATCATTTTAGCAGCATCAAAAACAATGAAACATCAATCGCATGCACACATTAACACAATATGTAACCCGAGGAAAGCATACAGCTGAAAACCCCACACTATCTGTATATTATAATGATAGAGAACATGTAACAATACATAGTACAATACTCCTCACAAGTACTGATTACTATCTCCACCTGTTACACACAAACTAGCTCAAATCTGAAGCCTCAAATCTTCTCCACTGTTTTCCTGCCTCCACTATGCAATCTTGCAAGAGAATCAATCACTCTGTGAAATCAAATTCCTTTTGTTATACTACGCAAGCCTCATGGCCAATCTCCATCCATGGATGTGAAAATCTCGTGCACAACTATAGTCACAACTGATAGCAATCTCAACCTCTAACACTTGTCTCCAATGAACTGTACATGCACTGAGTTAACTGACGTATTATTCACATAGATTATCCTGATTATACACTATTACGGAATGCATGCATAATACATAACCTCCTCTACGTTGATCATCAATTTTGCGAAATTAAAAACAATGAAACATCAATCGAATGCACACATTAACACAGTATGTAACCCGGGGAAAGCATACAACTGAAAACCCCACACTTTCTGTATATTATAATGATAGAGAACATGTAACAATACATAGTACAATACTCCTCACAAGTACTCAATACTATCTTCACCTGTTACACACAAACTAGCTCAGATTTGAAGCCTCAAATCTTCTACATTGTTTTCCTGCCTCCACTGCGCAATCCTGCAAGAGAATAAATCACTCTGTGAAATCGAATTCCTTTGGTTATACTACGCAAGCCTCATGGGCAATCTCCATCCATGCATGTGCAAATCTCGTGCACAACTATAGTCACCACTGATAGCAATCTCAACCTCTAACACCTGTCTCTACTGAACTATACATGCACTGAGTTAACTGATGTATTCTTCAGTTGCTTTATGAGTTAATAATTAGTGAATTAATTAATAATTAATTCACACAACTCATCACTAGTGTATTCTTTAGTTAGACTAAAATACAACTAGTTCAACCAAGTCAAACTGAACACAACTCCATCAACTCCACAATCAACTCCACCAAACTCAACCACATGAGTTCTAACTGAAGTCCTGCATGCAATAGCTCAACTGACCCACAAGAAAAGCGTATTTCTTTCTGACAGCTGCATGTGGCACATCTATAGCTCAAACTGAAGTGCTCCAAGAGGATAATATAATGTTTATAGTCCAAATATTATTATGAGACAATAATAATTGACTGTTCTATTTTTAGCTTGGCAGTCTAAAAATAGAAACCACCCATATGTCTAAAAATAGAAGTCCATCTATTTTTACCAACATGACCAATCATCCACAAATAGCATCCTGTAACTCATAGACCATGATCCATATGTCTAAAAATAAACATAGTCTAAAAATAGACTTTGTGCCAAAAATACCTTGCGAGCCCACTTAGTGAAGGTGACTTCTTTCCACTAAGCTCCATCATCTTGTTGCATTCTCAAAACTCCCTCTCAAGAAGATATGGATTATCAGCAACCCCTATCCTGCCTTGGTGGTATTCGAATTTGCTCCTGGTGAGCACCTTTGTCAAGATATCAGCATCCTGATCCTCTGTTGGAATGTATGAAAGTAACATGACTCTCCACTGCACATAATCTCTGATATGATGGTACCTGATGTCAATGTGCTTAGGTCTATCATGAAATACTGGATTAGCCGAGAGTTTAATGCAACTCTGGTTATCACAGTAAATCACAGTAGGCTCCAAGTATGAACCGAACAACCCGACCAGGATCTTCCTCATCCATATAGCCTCGCATGCAGCCAAACTTGCTGCCATATACTCGGCCTCTGCTGAACTGAGTGCCACAGATATCTGCTTCCTGTTGTACCAAGAAATTGCTATCGACCCGATACTGAAGACCCCTCCAGATGTGCTCTTTCTATTCGTTGGGCTCCCTGCCCAATCTGCATCTGTGAAGCCACATAGCTTCACCTCATCCTCCTGTCTGTACCACAAACCATATCCTGATGTGCCTCTAAGATAACGTAATACATGCTTGCCTGCCTTCCAGAAGAGCTTGGTTGGCTTAACCATAACTTGTGAAAGCTAGTTAACAGCATAACATATATTGGGTCGTGTATTGACCCGATACATAAGCGACCCCACCAACTGTCGATAAATAGTGGCATCCACTACTTCTGCTGAAGTAGCGTCCTCCTTCCTCCAACCTCCAGGAAAAGGAGTATCAACAAGCTTGCAGCCATGCATGTTGAACTTCTCTAGTATCTCCCGAGCATACTTACCCTGAGAAACAAATAGTCCATCACTACGCTGCCAGATTTCCAATCCCATGAAACAATGAAGGAGGCCCAAGTCCTTCATCTCAAAGTACTTAGCAAGATCATCCTTGCATGAAAGTATCAACAGCTCATCACCCGTTAGAATCAAGTCATCTACATAAAGTACAATGATAAGCAACTTACCCTCCACCACAATCTGGTATAGGTTTGGATCTGCCTCACTCTTGGAGAATCCAAATCCAGTGAAATAGCTATCTATCCATGTGTACCAAGCACGTGGAGCTTGTTTCAACCCATACAACGCTCTCTTGAGCCTGCACACATGCGAATCGCTGCTGAAGATCTCAAAACCTTCAGGCTGCTCTATGTACACCTCCTCCTCAATGACTCCATTGAGGAATGTAGTCTTCACATCCATCTGATGAATGTGCCACCCCATCTGCGCTGAGAGAGCAAGAATCATCCGTATGGAAGAATACCTTACGACAGGTGCGAAGGTCTCCTCATAATCGATCCCCTCTATCTGTGAAAAGCCTCGGGCAACAAATCTTGCCTTGTAATTCTCCACACTCCCATTAGCTACCTGCTTAACTTTGTAGATCCATCTCGAACCCACCACTGATTTCCCTTCTGATCTTGGGACAATCTCCCATGCACTATTTCTGACAATCGTATCATACTCTTCCACCATGGCACCTACCCATGTGGGATCCTCCACAGCTTCCTCGAAAGAGGATGGCTAAGTCACAACACATTTGCTCACAAGAGCCATGTATCCAGTGTACCGATCAGGTGACTGTCTTTGTCTACGTTGAGCTGTAGGTGGTCCTACAACCTTCTTTGCATCTTGAGCCAGTCGCTCAACTTCTGTTAAGCGCTTTCACCCTCTGATGGTTGGCGCTGCATGAGTGGTCTCTTCCACTCCATGAACTTTGTCTTGTGGCTGATCCACATCCTGAAGCTCATCCTTAGGAACTAATAGCTCCTCATCTTCACGCAAGTGTGGCTCCCTCTCAAGCGACCACTTCATGGCTTTCTCCTCCTGAAATTTTATATCCCGTCGTGCAACAGTCTTACCACTGTCTGGCAAATACACACAATAGTTGTGGGGCGTATCAGTGTACCCCACAAATATCCCAACCTCTGCGGTCGGCTCCAACTTCTTCCTGGCATCCTTCGTCACATGCATGTAAACGTTAGCACCAGAAATCCTTAAATGAGAAAGATCAGGCTTCTTACCAGAATAAGCCTCCTTGGGTGTACTCATGCCAAGTATCCTGTGAGGACAACAGTTCTGCACATATACTGCTATATTGCATGCTTCCACCCACAAGTGAAGGGGTAGGCCCTGATCATGCAACATCGCCCGTGCAACACCCACGATCGTTCTATTCTTCCGCTCAGCAACCCCGTTCTGCTGTGGGTTATGGGGAGCTATGAGCTCTCTTCGAATCCCTTCTGCGCTACAGAAATCCTTGAACTCACCAAAGATGTATTCACCACCATTGTCTCTCCTAAGAGCCTTCACCTTCTTCCCCAACTCCTTCTCGACCAGTGCTTTGAACGCACAGAAGTTAGAGTATGTCTTGCTCTTCTTCTGCATGAAGAAGATCCAACACTTTCGAGAGAAATCATCAACAAAGATCACATAATACCTATGTTTTTCTATCGAAGCTACTGAAAAAGGTCCACACGTGTCTGTGTGAATTCTATCAAGGATCGTCATGGCGCGACTATCCTTCTTGTGAAAGGTGGCTTTCAAAAACTTTCCCAAAGTACACCCCTTGCACTGATCTAACTACGCAAGAGTGCCTTTAGGAAGCCCAATAGTGATCTGCTGCAATATCTTCAAGGCTCCATGGTGAAGGTGACCTAATCTCCTGTGCCACAGCTCGCCATCATCCCGGCTCACCAATCCTTCTGCCTTGCATGCCATTGCTGCGCAACCATCTACATGCAACTGATAAAGGTTCCTCACTCGAACCCCTATCTTCCAGGTTTCTCCAGTTGTCTTGCTGCGCTGGAAAGCCTTTCCCTTGCTGAAATCAACATCATATCCCTTGTCTTCCAACATCGCCACAGAGATAAGATTCTTCTTCAATCTTGGAACATGCATCACTTCCTTCAATACGAAGGGTTTACTAGACTCCCTCTCAAAGGAAATGGTACCGATACCGGTCGCACTGTATCTACCATCATTGCCCATCTCAATGTGCACTCCAAGATCTTTCTCCTCCAGATCAGAAAACAAATCTCGATCTCCTGTCATGTGAAAAGACGCGCCACTATCCAAGAACCATACCGATCCCATCACACTTGATACCAAGCATGAAATCAATGAAAAATCAAGCTCAAACTATGAGGCTAAGGCCTCTCCTGCTGCAGATCCAGCAGCTTTCTTGTTCTTCTTCTTCTGCGTACAATTAGTGGAATAGTGTTCGTGCTGGTGACAATGAAAACACTTCACCTTGGACATGTCTTGCTTCTTTCCTTTTGCACCAGAATGAGAAGCTTTCTTGTTCTTCCCCTTCTTTGCTTTGGTAGCCAAAGCACAATTTTCTTCATCAGGTCCCTTTGATGAAGATCCATCCCTGGTATTCCGCCTGATCTCCTCTTGCACAAGATTTGACCAAAGTCTCTCCCATCCTGGCAATTTCTCCCAACCATTGACAGAGTCCTGATAGGAATGCCAACTCTTCGGAAGTCCAAGGAGAGCCAAGCTCACCAAGTCCTCATCATCGACAGTCACCCCCACACTTCCCAGCTCATCCCTGCACTGAGTGAACTTCATGAGATACTTGGGCATACTGTCTCCCTTCTCGCATTTAATGTTTCTGAGTTTATCCTTGAGCGCCAGCTTCCTATGATCACTCTTGCTTTGGAATAGATCTGTCAACGCTCTCCACATCAAGTATGGAGAAGCCTTTCCATGCAGGCTGGACACAATGTGATCCTTTACGCCCTCCAACAGAATCCTTCGACACTTTGTTGTCTTCTTTTGCCAAGCATCAACTTGCGCAGTATCAGTAGGCTTTGGGACCTCAGCCTCTATGAAATCCTTCAGCCCATTATCATCTAACACGGCCTCCATCGTGTCCTTCCATGAAATATAGTTCGAGCTGCCCTCAAGAGCATACTCCAATCGCAATCCGTTGAAAGACATTGCCACGTTGATACCAAGAAAACACTGCTGCAAATTCGAATTCCACCTGCTCAAAACTCAACCGCTTCTGATCTAAAATTTGTGAGAACAAAGTATTTCTCATACAGAGATTGACTGTATGGGATTTTACCGGATATCTCACCTTCCAAAGGAAGGATGAATCTAGAAGCTACCTGGCCCGATTACAAACTCTGCCTGAAGAAATAAAATGTAAGCACTTTCTTAATAGTAGATCTGATGATCAACAACTCTGATACCATGTAGAAATTTTGAATAATTAATCACTTATTCACAGAGATTATCCCAATTATACACTATTGCGGAATACATGCACAATACATAATCTCCTCTACGTTGATCATCAATTTAGCAGCATCAAAAATAATGAAACATCAATCGCATGCACACATTAACACAGTATGTAACCCGGGGAAAGCATACAGCTGAAAACCCCACACTATCTGTATATTATAATGATAGAGAACATGTAACAATACATAGTACAATACTCCTCACAAGTACTCAGTACTATCTCCTCCTATTACACACAAACTAGCTCAGATATGAAGCCTCAAATCTTCTCCACTGTTTGCCTGCCTCCACTACGCAATCCTGCAAGAGAATCAATCACTCTGTGAAATCGAATTCCTTTGGGTATACTACACAAGCCTCATGGGAAATCTCCATCCATGCATGTGCAAATCTCGTGCACAACTATAGTCACAACTGATAGCAATCTCAACCTCTAACACCTGTCTCCACTGAAATGTACATGCACTGAGTTAACTGATGTATTCTTCACAAAGATTATCCTGATTATACACTATTGCGGAATGCATGCATATTACATAGCCTCCTCTACGTTGATCATCAATTTTGCGGAATTAAAAACAATGAAACATCAATCGCATGCACACATTAACGCAGTATAACCCGGGGAAAGCATACAGATAAAAACCCCACACTATCTGTATATTATAATGATAGAGAACATGTAACAATACATAGTACAATACTCCTCACAAGTACTCAGTACTATCTCCACCTGTTACACACAAACCAGCTCAGATCTGAAGCCTCAAATCTTCTCCACTGTTTGCCTGCCTCCTGTTGGGCCGTTAATATGCCATTATTATTATCACTTTTGAACACTTATTCCACCCATTTCTACTATTCTTCATCATGTCATTTATTATAATTTATTATATAAATCCATTTTATGATGATTTATGCTTCTATGAATGAATATTATTTATTCTCCTTTATTTCTAATAAATTGATGATTATGCATGATTTTATCAATGATACTTTTAATAAATTAGTTGTAACATTATTCACCATTTTTAGCCTCCAAGATAATTTCTAGATTGAAGATTTGATCATTAAAAGTGCCAACTCAGAAATTCGCTGGAATAAGAAGTGACGGTTTTGCGGTTGAGATTCTGAGCAAATGAAGCAGAATCTGGAAAATCCGGAACATGGGTTTTGTCCAAAACGGATCCAATTAACTTTAGTAAATAACGGTTTGCCCAAATTCGTCTTGTACTGAGAGAAATGCAGGGTTCTTTGAGCACGATTTTCTCATATTTGTTGTTGCGGCTGTCCTCCAAATCTCAGCTGCAAAGCCAAATTCGTCTTGCTCTTGTTGAAAGCTGGATGGAAATATATCTTCTTGTTTATCAATTGGTTGGAAACAATCCAATTTTGTAATAGGAATCATGTTGTACTTATCTTTATTGTAACTTCTCTCTGATCTCTCTCTATTTAAATGAAAACAGAGATCATAGATGAAAAGGATTTGAGGGATTCGAAGGATGAAAAAATGATGGAATTGAGGATTTAGAATCAAGAATTCATGATAGGATAGGAGGAAGAAAGGATTGTTTTAGGCTGTAAGTCTCAAAGCTGCTGCTGTTGTAATGATTTTACCATTTAATGATTAATACCTGATTTGGGAGTTGTTGTTCATTCTTTTCATCTGAAGTAGCCCAGCAGCATCCGCTGGCGGCTAAGGGCCCAGCCTATGGTGGAGTAAGCTGCTGCTGTATATCATATCTTTACAATTGCTGCTGTGTGATGGTTTGATTTATTTCCTATTCTTTTGAATTGTATTATTTTACAGTTTCATGTTTTTATAGTGTGCTGTTAGAATATTTTATGGAATTGTTTTATTGCACAAGTTGAGATTGAATCGCGTGGCTGTTCTTTTCCATCATAACAGAGATTACTATCTTTTTCAACTTATATTGTTATGCTGTTCATTTCAAATGTAAAGCTTCGCTGTTCATTTCAGATTGTTGGTTATTCGATTCCACTAATTAGAGTTTGCTGCTCAGATTTATTAAATATGATTCGTTGTTTAATTCCTTTAATTATAAGTTTGCTGTCCATTTACTTCGTTGTTCAGTTTGGTTGATTAATTGCAAGAGTTTGCTTTTAAAGAGTTTTCCTAGTTTACTTTCAATGGCAGCTTTAGTTTAATTTCTATTTCCTTTTGATTGCTTTAAAGCAAGACCGTCGACTGTAGAGAACATTAGTTATTGCTTCCTTGTTCCCAGATTGATTGTCTTGTTCCGGTTTGATTTCAATTGCATCAATATCCAAAGGAATGAGTTATTGCTACTGTATCCTCGATTGATGGTTGTTTGAGTGAATGATTTAGTTTAAGAACATTTCAGTTTCTTGCTATTCCATTTCTTAATTGTTGTTCCATTTCTTATCTGCCGTTCCATTTCCTGTTATTCGCATTATCTTTGCTTTGGTGTGAAGAACGATCTGAAACTGTAGTGGGCATTGGCATTTGCTGTCTAGTCCCCAGATTGATGATCTGTTCCTTGATTACTTTTGGTTACATCAGTTTCCAAAGGGATGAGTTATTGCTACTGGACCCTTGACTGATACATTGCTTATTTTTCCGAATGCATGATTTAAGTCTTAAAGTGCTTTGTTGTAAGTAGATTTTATTTCCAGCTTTCATTTACTTTTGCATTTTAAGCACTATACTACAAAACATTACTCTTGAGTAAATAGTTGCCTCAGACTGAGTACACTCTTGAAATAAAAAGTCGTCCCTGGGTTGATAATTAATGTGAAGGTAATTAGGATTTCAAAAGACACCTTTTTATCACTCCCCCTCCTCGTGAATGGCATTATGACTAAATGGTTACCAAGCCAGCATAATGGCCTACACTTTGACATCACATTCCTTAATATGCACATAAAGGATCATGGTTCCGGGGGTGAAATAAACAACTCTACCAAGGTTATGGACACCTGTCGGCAGTAGAGCACTGTTAGGTAGGATACTAATACTCTTTTGTTTCTTATATCCTAGGCACTAATCATGCATTACTTCCCGACTTATATACCGCATGGACATTTATTGCACCAATCATGGCAAAGGAGGTGACAATGACCACTTGAGATTTGGCAAGTACAACAGACGTCCTATCCCCCGCCCTCGCATCATATCACAGCAACCTCTTACGTAATACGCGATCTAACTTTACACCTCGATTTCGGCAATCCGTTGTTTTTCTAAACATGGCATATTTTCATATGCTATTCCTTTATGACTTGGTTACAGATCGGGTGCCGCTCCTTTCTTTGACGGCTGGGGCAGCCTATCGCATTGTGGGGGGGGAGGTTCACCTCATGATTCCCCGGGTTATGTGTCAGCTCACTATTCGGGAAAGATAGTGTACCAGGAAATGGCACGGTTTAACGACATAACATTTCTATTTTTTCTATACAAGTTGCTGTTCATAAGTCATTTCTGTTGCATACTCTATGTTTTTTTCTAAATCCGACGATTACTACCCTCTTTGTGTTTCAAACAGCACAAGCAGTTGCTGTTCCATTGAGAATCCACAGTGAAACCATGGGAGGCAGGGTAGTTCGAAGCGAACCACAGGAGTTGACAGTCTCCGCTGCTGCTCAGGAGATCCTGGAAAGAGCAGGGTGGCTGACTTATCTCAGTCGCCTGAAGGAGTCCAATGAAATAGTGGCGATGGAATTTCTGCAGAACCTGCAGGAGGATCACTCCACGGTGTGGGGGAAGCGAATAGCAGTCACTAACGATATAATTGCAGAAGTCTCAGGACTACCAGCCACTGGACCTTTATGGACATTAAAGAAGGAAAGACTCCAGAAGATCATGGAAATTTTCTAGGACGAAGGCCAGAGCTTAACAATTAAAGGGAAGGGAGTCCTGCCACCAACGCTAGGAGAACCCTGAGCAAAATTAGCGAGAACAGTGCAAAGCTACATCACCTGCGAGGGGAGAAAAGACATGGTAAGGTTACGACACCTTAAACTCTTAGCTGTTTTAAAGCAGAAATGCTCTGTAAACCTTCCTGCACTTTTGAATTCTTTACTCCATGACGCCGCACGAAGCCTGAAAAAGGCACAGCATGTAGAGTCAGTTGTCAGCCACCATGGATTAATCCGACTAATAGTTAGTCATAGCCTCACCCAGCAGCAAAGCAGCTGGAAAGAATTAATTGCAATAATTGAGGGGAGAGCGACAGCACCTTCCCCAAAACGTAAACATACTCTAAGCACACCAGAACGTCCGGAAAAACGCAAAGAATTAAGAAAACAAAAACATGTTGCAAGCACATTCGAACGACCAGAAACACGCCAGGAATCAACAAAGCGTAAGCATGACACTGATACACCGGAACAGCCAGAGAAATGCAGAAAATTAGTCCGGTTGGCCTGGATAAGAGGAAGGCTGGAAAAACTCCAGGAAAACACCAGCCAACCAGTGGTAATTGAGGACGAACAACCCTCATGCACAGAAATAGAAGAAGAACAAGTTGAAGGAGAAAAGGAAGGAGAGGCCGAGGAGGCTGAGCAATCCGAAGAGGAAAATGACGAAGTAGCTGAGCATCTGGAAACAGAAGCTGAACCTCCTGAGATAGAAGCTGAGCATTCCGAAATAGAAGTTGAGCATCCTAAAATGGAAATTGAGCATCCTGAGGCAGAAGATGGACAATCCAGGCAGGAGGAGGAAATGGGACAGCAGGTAGGTAGTACACCACAGGACCCAGTGGGAGAAGAGGAATTAGCCGCAATCTTGAACAATATGGGTGAGTATGGCCAACCTTCCACTCCATCATACCTTTGCGACAAACCCTAGGAAGAAGATGCACCTGAAAAACCACATGCAGAAGAGGCAGAGGAAGGAAATCTTCCTGTTCATGATGAAAAAGAGATAGGAGACACTGAAAGGGAACAATCTATTCCCACGGCACCAGAAGAAATTCCAGAGGAAGTGAGGATAGAAAGCGAAGCCACATAACTAGTTAGGGTTCTTACCCTAGAACAGCCAGCACAAAACAGTGAAGAAATACCCCCAGGAGAAAGATCCAGGGACTAGTCGTGGCCCAGAACGCAACAAAAAGCCTACTGTTCCTTCTAATAAAACATTGGAAATTAGAGAATTACGAAACGAACAACGGAGGTTATTGAGCATAATAGCCCAGCTCCACCAGCAGATCAGGATCCTGAAAGCGAGGTAGAGGACAAGGAAGACCACTGCGAAGAAAAATATGACCACTGCAGTAAGAAACCGCAGGATAAAACGGCGGAGGACTAAAAATCGCTCCGTTGATCAAAACCCTGCCCAAAATCCAACTGCCATTCCAGTTGAAGCTGAAGGCCCAACTGCTGTTCCAATTGAAGCTGAAGGCCTAGCTGCTGTTCCAAATGAAGTTGAAGGCCCAGCTGCTGTTACGAAGGAAGCTGAAGGTCTAGCTGCTGTTCCAAATGATGCCGAGGGACAGACTACTGTTCCATTTGAAAAGGAACAGCTGCAAGCTGGTATTCGTGTTAAAAAAGAAAAGGACAACAAGGAGATTCAAACAGAGGCACCACCCTCAGGGGTGATAAGGGTTCTGAACTCGAAACAACGCAATAAGAAAGTTCAGGTAAAACTCTCGGCCTCCGCTGATGCATGGAAAAGAGATCCAAAATGAGGACCTTGCACAAAGGATTGAAACAGGATCAGCTAGAAATGGAGAGGCTTAGAGAGCAAACAGTCCCTCGTGAGAAGTATGAAGAACTCCAACATCAACTAAGGAACGTCAATAAATCCGAAAGCCAGGCCTTTGAAGGGTGGCAAAAGGAACAAGAGAAAGTTGCAAAGGTAACCCGTAGGCTAGATACTGTTAGCAAACAGATGGATACCTTGTGTTCTTTATACAATGACGTTTTAGCATGTAGGGGCCAAAAACTATGCTTTGTTTTTATTGGAACGATATTTACAATTAAAAATAAAGGCTGTTAAAGCAGGCGCCCCGATACAAATTAATACTGTCAATGATTTTATAGATTGTTGTAAACTTTATGGAGTGAAGGTCCAGAGATTGCTATGTGAATTTTATTTGCATAACCTCGTGCTAGATCAGGAGACTGAGTTGAACCCTGGCCCTTTTGTTGGGGACATTCAATTGCAAGCATTCATCTCATTCGAGGTTAATCAGATTAAATGGCTCAAAGCCTATAACAATTTCCAGAGGCAGGAAAATGGCCTAGATTTGTGGGTAAGGGCTAAGCCTAGGGACCCAGTACGGCTATGGAAAGCACATAGAAACCTTATGAGAACTTCGGGTGTCATCGAAATGTTAGGACCCATGCACGAGGCACTCATTCGACAAAGTTTAGAATATTTTCTTTCTATCAAAGACCTCGCCATTGATGCAGCCAAATTCCGGTACCGAATCTCTAATCCAAACATCCAGCTGAGTGAGCCATTTAAGTATGAGAATTTTCAATTAGCTGCCAATCGTTTGAACCTCTACGGTGAAAGCATTTTAAGGGCAGGGCCATCCTGGTTAGGATATAGATTTCGCAGTCCAATTATCTGGCACCCTGCACCTGGATATCAAGCCCTATATGAGATGCCTGAGGGTCAAACAGGGCAGTTCTTTGACTACCTAGTCACTCACCATGGCTGTAGGCCTTCACATGAGATTCCTTCTCCAACCTATTCTCTCACTGCTTTGCATGTCAACTACAACGTTTTCATGAGGGCATGAAACAGGGTAAGAAGGGGGGTGTGTGGAGTACTAAAAAGGTATGTTTTTAATGATCATTTCAGTGGTTTTTCAGTGGGACTTGTGAATATTTTACATCATGAAGGTGGAAAACAATAGAGAATTGTGATAAAATATGTGAAATTAGTATGCAAGACTTATCCGCTGATAGTTGTCATTCTCCTGTGCAGGAAAGGGTAAAAACGAGGAGCTGCTGTTCCAAAGAAAAAGATAAGAACAGGGTAACTGCTGTCCCTTTGACGAAGGACTGAGTGCAAACAAGGCAAAGCAGGCTGAAGCAAACCCGTCCGGAAAAGGAGGAGAAGGCACCAGCTCGGCGGAGGAGAAAATAAGCGATTAAGGATTAACAGTTTGGCAAATCCCTCAGGATCTTCGATCCTGAGGGATCCCTGCTTTATTTATCTTATCGCTTAGACATCTCCGCCGTTACCCTTATATAAAGGGACGACACTGTTAGTCTGGGGGAGATGCTTTTTATGTAACTCTTTGTTAAAGATTGGACTTTGATCATCGAGTCTCGTTGAACTTGGTTCATTGTACTTTCTGTTTTATGCATTAATATAAACTTGGTGATTATCTTATATTTGCGTCTGGATTAACTTAAAGCGGTGTACCCTTGAGGCTAAGGGCCCGGCCCCATAGGACACTTGCTTCTGTATCACTACAATTTGATTTCTGCGTGGTTTGCTTATCGTCACTAGTTGGTAATCTGATATGCTTTATAAATTACATCACATGCTTTGCTAAGATTCGTTCGTTAATGTTCTTTCTATTGCATTATATCATCAATACTTTCAGAGTGGATTCAATTAATTGAGCATTGTTATCATTGTGTTACAGAGCTTTTATGCTGTGTATGTGTGTTAAGGAAATTATGTGAAAGGTGTGTTCTTTATGATTCAGGATTCATGCTGTTCCATTTTGAAACACAGTTGTAATTCTTGTTGATGATTGGTGTTGAATCAGATTACTTCTTCAGAGTGTTATGTGTGTATGATTTTCACATGTTGTTCCATAATTAGCACTGAATGCTATTCATTAGTTGGTTGCGTGATTTACTTGAAGAATGAAATATTGGAGTTTTGGGTTACAATGAGTGCATTTGAGTTGATAGGATAAAATTTGATTATTACTTGCGAGGTTTAGTTATAGCAATTGCTGTTCCATTTCAGAATTGCTGTTCCTTTTTAAGCATTGCTGTTCCATTCTAGATTTTTTGTTCAATTTCCTATTTGCCGTTCCATTTTTATCTGTCGTTTCATTTACTCGCATTTGGTGTGAGAAACGATCTGTGGCTGTAGTGAGCCTTCGCATTTACTGCCTCGCTCCCAGACCCGTGGTCCATGCTCTAGTTTCCTTTCCATCAGTTTCCAAAGGGATGGGCTATTGCTGTTGAACCCTTGACTGATAAAGTTGCCTAGCTTTAAGAGTGTGTGCTTTAGTCATTTGAAGGAACTTAGTCATAGACAAGCATTAGTTTATTCTTGTGTTTTTGTAGGACGTTGTACTACTAGCATTACTCTGACAAATAGCCTCAGATTGAGTCACTCTTTGAAATAACCAAACGCTCCCGGATTGACATATTATTGTGAGGTAATTAGAGGTGAAAGAGACCCTTTTTATAGCTCTACACCTCCACTGTGCAATCCTGTAAGAGAATCAATCACTCTGTGAAATCGAATTCCTTTGGTTATACTACGCAAGCCTCGTGGGCAATCTCCATCCATGCATGTGCGAATCTCGTGCACAACTATAGTCACAACTGATAGCAATCTCAACCTCTAACACCTGTCCCCACTGAACTGTACATGCACTGAGTTAACTGATGTATTCTTGAATTGCTTTATGAGTTAATAATTAGTGAATTAATTAATAATTAATTCACACAACTCATTACTAGTGTATTCTTTAGTTAGACTAAAATACAACTAGTTCAACCAAGTCAAACTGAACACAACTCCGTCAACTCCACAATCAACTCCACCAAACTCAACCACATGAGTTCTAACTGAAGTCCTACATGAAATAGCTCAATAGACCCACAAGAAAAGCGTATTTCCTTCTGACAGATGCATGTGCCACATCGTAGCTCAAACTGAAGTGCTCCAAGAGGATAAGATAATGTTTATAGTCCAAATATTATTATGAGACAATAATATCTGACTGTTATATTTTTAGCCTGACAGTCTAAAAATAGAAATTGCCCATATGTATAAAAATAGAAGTCCATCTATTTTTACCAACATGACCAATCATCCACAAATAGCATCCTCCAACTCATCGACCATGATCCATATGTCTAAAAATAGACATAGTCTAAAAATAGACTTTGTGCCAAAAATAGCCTGCGGGCCCACTTAGTGAAGGCGACTTCTTTCCACTAAGCTCCATCATCTTGTTGCATTCTCAACACATAATGTCTTCCTCAATGAGAAGGATCGTCGATGCCATTTTAGGATTGGAAAATCCTTCTCCTGAGAAGCCATGAAGGAGTTATTTAGCTAGGTCATGCTGATTTGACCAAAGGAGATTGATGTAATTCACCTAAGAATCCATGAAGGCACTTGGCTAGGCCATGCTAACTTGGCCAGAGGTGAATGCTCCAAGGGAATATGTTCTCTTGAGAAGCCATGTTGATTTGAGTAGAGGAGATTGATCAATTTACCTAAGGAGCCATGCTGATTTGGCCAGGGGTAAATGGCCCAGGATACTCATAATGGAGTGATCCATAGATGCTCATCTGAGGAGTCACATTCCCTATTTTAGGAGGTATTAATCTATAGATGTGCATGTGAGGAGTCACATTACCTACACAGGGATCGAGTGGTCTATAGACATGCATGTGAGGAGCGACATTACCTACTCTAGGATGGAGTGATCTATAGACATGCATGTGAAAAGAGACTACATGAACCTAGCAAGCTCATGAAATTTTCTTATGGAAGGAGAAATTTCAGCTAAGGGGAAATCTGTTTATAGCTAATTAGGATACCTTACATGTGAAGAGGGAGTGTTGAATTTTTGTAGAGCCGGGAGGTATTCTCACTTTGCTAAAGGGCCTCGAACTCATCCTAGGAAATGTATGTAAAATTTAATTTTTTAAAGTTCAAGTCGACCTTCCTATTGAACAAATACGTTCCTTTAAGTGTCAAAGCCATTTTGAAAAGTATAAATAGAATATATGATTACTCTTTTCTCCACCTATGGAGAAGCAAGTCTGATTTGATTTTTTTCTAAGGTTTATCTTCTCTCTTGGGCACGCGTGTGAGCAGAAAGAGGACAAGTTGACCTCTGTGTACTAGAATGTTTGATCTCTATTTTAACCAGAGAGAACCGAGTTTGATTAGGCTGCAACTGGGTTTAGGGCATTGACTTTAGATTTTGTCTACTGAATTTTGACCATAATTGTCTAGTTTGTCTAGTTTTGACCAATGTTATCTTGTTTTTTATTTCAACTAGGTTTAAATGATATTTTGACATGGACATTGAAACATATTTCTAGACAAATTAGATTTTCAAACCTTACTAAAGAGTGAATTCTCCTAAAAGAGAAGCTGTTGTATTTTCTCTAAGGGTTTGGTTTCCTAGGGTAAAATTATTGTGCATGGAATTATTTCTATGATCTTTACTGTTTCCTTGCATTTACTATTGAGAGTTTCTGCGAATAATTTCTCAATGATATTAGTGGCATGAGATAAATTGTTTAAATTTCATTAGGTAATAATTACGAGATCATAAATCTGTTTTTCTAATGCACACATTGTAGAAAATTCAACAGTAAGGGCTAGGCTAGTACGATAGTTAACTTATATCTTTATAAACAAGGTCTTAAGGGTAAGCATAAATGAGTAATGAACAAAGTTGTGGATTGGAGATATTGCGTTCAATTGGATTGAGGATAAGTCTCTAGGACTCATCATCATAACCATATATTCAATAGAGAGGTTATGGTTCGATAACCAATAATCTACACTTCCATTAAGAGTTCTAATATATCCCTTCATTCTAAGTAAACATACAAATTAGTTTTATAGGACTTCATCCATGCCTTAGATTCATGCTTCCTCAAGGTTCCTACATGATAAACAAATTGTCTAGTAAAGCGTAGAATGAGGGAAGTTGTTTGGCAGTCCAAGAATTTAAGTTATGGTTCGATAACCAATAATCTACACTTCCATTAAGAGTTCTAATAGATCCCTTCATTCTAAGGAAACATACAAAGTAGTTTTATAGGACTTCACCCATGCCTTAGATTCATGCTTCCTCGAGGTTCTTACATGATAAACAAATTGTCTAGTAAAGCATGGAATGAGGGAAGTTGTGTGGTAGTCCTAGAATTTAATCATGGAGTTGATATTAAATTGAATATCAAAGATGATGGTAGTGAATCTATTTGAGTTTCACTCCTATCCTATATACTTCTCAACAAAGAGGTGTTTTTACATGGAATAAAGATTTATATTTTTACAACTTGGTTTAGACATAATTTTTTGTTTGTTTACATGGGTGGCATTTTATGACATGAAAAATAAATGTTTCATTCAGAATATTCATAGTTACTGTAACTATTTCATCCCTCAAAATTAGCCATTCCTTTCTCCTTGTCCTCAATGAAATACAATCTCAAACCTTCGTTCTAATAAATCTAAAAAATTAGTGTACAAAATTTCTATGGTTTGTTTATAAAATATACTTATGAAATAAAGAAACAAAAGTATTATCTTAACACAAAACTTTCCTTTAAATAATTACTTTACATAATAATAATAAAATTTTCGAACGAATACGACGTACTATGAAATAAAAGTTCAACGAAAATATGAGGAGAGGGAAACATGAATAATGGCCTTAGAAATATGGACGGTGCACTTATGTGAGTTCAATAAATAATATGCTAGATGAAATATGAGAGAATATAACTTGCAAGTGACCTCAAAGATATCAAAGAACCCAAACATGAAATCTCTATTTTATGTGTGACCATTGAACTATTTGATCTCTAGATTGCATAATAATTCAAAGCTTCAATGTTTTGTACTTATGCAACAATTAATATGAACATTCTCAATAATCCGATAATTATCAAATTTGACTTAAAATTAGACATGATTCTCTATCAAATGAATGATGTGTGTATTTAACAAATTTTCCTTATTATAAGTCCTACTTTAATCTTCAGTTCAAGTCATAAATATTGTGCTCATTGACAATGATGTGGATTCTTACTCTTTTCAAAAATTTCTAAAATTTCCATTTTAGATAATATGAAAAAGTATGGAAATAGTTAGTGATCGAGCACATCAAAATATGATTTATTGTGATTTTTGAAAAGTTGGGGGCATTCATGAACATGTTATGAATGGATATGCAAATTATCTAGATGATGTCACCACAAGAAAATCTATGCCAGTGTATTGTGTTGACTTAGGTAGTTTTGTTGAGTAAAATCTACTTATTGGATTTATAACTAAGGTGTTATAGTGTAGAAGTTCCCCTTTGACTATTTTATGTTCCAACAAGAAGACTTTTATCCACTGTGGAATATTTTAAATATATTTATGATGAAAATATACACTTATAAATTAATTCATTGAGGGGGTCCATCATGAGAAGAGAATGCACACTAATCCATGCCATCCATCACTAGCGCTAGTAAGGAAAAGGGTATGTAACTTGGTTCCATAAAACTCAGTCTCCCATTACCCATATGTTCTTGGTTTTGAATTTGATTTCCATTTTTCCAAATTCCCTGCAAAGTATTAATAAAATTGTGGAGAAATAATGATGATAATCGAGAACAAAGGAATTTTTATCTATATACCCATTTTCATGATATACCCAATCATATTATAGACCAACAAAGTTCTCATGGATAGTGAAACTTTAGTGTGTAAAGTTCACCCTAGAGTTAATTTTCCTTATATTTTTCCACAAAAGCAATTCACCAATTCCCATTTTTTATAAAAAAAAATTCAGTCAAAGTATATCTGTATCTATATATATATATATATATAATTTTGAATATTTTCTCAAAATTATAGGCAAAATTTTTATAGTTGACTTTTTAGGAATTAATAATATACGCAAAGGTCTTTACACTATAACCTATTTATGAATGCTTAATTTTCTCTACACATGGATATGTTTAAAAATTGGATTGAACCCAAGGATGAATGGGTTCCTAAGATTTTTGAATCATTGTCATTTGAGGTTCAACGTTAATATAAACTAATTAACAATTTTTCATGAATACAAAACACGCACTCTCTCTCTCTCTCTCTCTCACACACACACACACACACCCACACAATATAGTAATAGAATGATTGAAGAGGGTGGGGTGTTAGAGACTAACAACTTGCAATAGAAATGTAAGTTTTCCACAAGGAGAAATATACACTCGGGTTTTCATCCTAAAATGGATACATGAGTTGAGGGAAATTTTATGAATCATAATCCTTTGTTCTTAGACATAGCGCGAAAGTAATTTTTCAAGAGGAATCTATTGAAACATAGCTTGAAGTATGATATGGGAATTTGATTCCTATAAGGAAGATATCATAGATTTTATGTTTCTTTTTATAATTTTGGTGAGATTACCTTGTTTAAATATCTAGTTTATCATGATTATGTAATATAAATTGTTTACAAACAAGACAAATACACAAATTTATTAATATGAAACCATTATAATTGGTCTCCATGATATTATCTCCCTTTCTCTCTTTCAATCTATGCTTGTTGCACCTAACATCATGAAACTCTTTTCCACTATATTGTCTTTCTTGATTTATGTATGTTGCACCAAATATCATGAAAATCTTCCAAGATTCCCACTTGGTTTCTTAAAATGGAAGCATATAAAAAATTAATGTGATTCTCTTCTCATTTTTTCATGGTGATTACAATTAAGTGGGTATGGGTGAGTGGGTGAAATTAATTATTAGATTCCAATTATAAATCCTGAATTCCATTGGGTGCTTTTTTAGTTTCAAGTAGCCAAATGGCCTTATTTTCCCTATATATATAGAGTCAAACCCATCTTGGTAAATGCTAAGCTATATGTTGAGAGTTGGTATAATGATTGGACACAATTTTTAGGATTTTGATGTTAACATTGATATGATATCCACATCACAAGCACCATCCAAAACATACACACACACACACACACATGCCTCTGCAAGAGAGCTTGCTCCACTAATTTCTTTTCCTTGACCTTGAATTTCGCAGTAACATAGAGTTCATTCTTCTATTTCATTTATTTATGGGTTCAACTATCCTTATAATTGCATCACAAGTTTATTTAGCTTGATTATTTTTCGTGATTGTGAATGTATTGCGTCTTCCACTTGTTAAAAATGAACATGAAGATACTCTTTATGTTAAGCACTTTTCAAAGATAATTTGAAATCCTTTTGATATTTCATGATAATTTGACAAAGATGTTAATAGCGCTCATTGTATATTTTAACAATAATGAAGAATATTTTGTTAGTATAATCCCTTAAATGTTAGAAGGATTTTCTAGGATTATGTTTACTTAATAACACTTGAGGCATATAGTTCACTCTATAGTTAATTTTCCTTATAGTTTTCCATAAAAGCAATTCACCAATTCCAATTTTTTATAAAAGCAATTCAACCAAAGTGTATATATATATATATATTAGAAATTTGAATATTTTCTCAAAATTATAGCAAAAAATTCATAGTTGGCATTTTAGGAATTAATAATATAACCCAATGTCTTTACACTATAACATGTGTATGAATGCTTAAATTTTCTCTACTTGTGGATATGTTTAAAAATTGGATTGAACCCAAGGATCAATGGGTTCCTAATATTTTTGAATCATTTTCATTGAGGTTCAACGATAATATAAACTAATTAACAATTTTTCATGAGTACAAAACACATACTCTCTCTCTCTCTCTCTCACACACACACAATATAGTAATAGAATGATTTAAGAGGGTGGGGCATTAGAGATTAACAACTTGCAATAGAAAGGTAAGGTTGACACAAGGAGAAATATACACTAGGGTTCTCATCCTAAAATGGATACATGGATAGAGGGAAATTTTATGAATCATAATCATTTGTTCTTAGACATAGTGCCAGAGTAATTTTTCAAGAGGAATCTATTGAAAGATGGCTTGAAGTATGATATGGGAATTTGATTCCTAGAAGGAAGAGATCATAGATGTTATGTTTCTTTTTACAATTTTGGTGATATTACCTTGTTTAAATTTATTTATCATGATTATGTAATATAAGTTGTTTACAAACAAGATAACTGCAAAGATTTATTAATATGAAACCATTATAATTGGTCTCCATGATATTATCTCCCTCTCTCTTTCAATCTATGCTTGTTGCACCTAACATCATTATACTCTTTCCCACCATATTCTCTTTCTTTATTTATGTTTGTTACACCCAATATCATGAAATTCTTCCAAGGTTCCCACTTGGTTTCTTAAACTGGAAGCATACAAAAAATTAATGTGATTCTCTTCTCATTATTTCATCATGATTACAATTAAGTAGGTAAGTGTGAGTGGGTGAAATTAATTATTAGACTCCCATTATGAATCATGAATTCCATTGGGTGTTTTTTGAGTTTCAAGTAGTCAAATGGCCTTATTTTCCCTACATATATAGAGTCATACCCACCTTGGTAAATGCTAAGCTACAATTTTGAGGTTTTGATGTTAACATTGATATGATATCCATATCACAAGAACCACCCTATATATATATATATATATATATATATATATATATAGATATATTTCCTCCAGAGATATTACTCCATTAATTTCTTCTCCTTGACCTTGAATTTCACAAGAACATAGAGTTCATTATTTTTTATCTATATTTGTGTGAAGCAACAAATTGTATTTCATTTATTTATGGGTTCAACTATCCTTATAATTGGATCATAAGTTTATTTAGCTTGAAGATTATTTTTCTTGATTGTGCATGTATCACATCTTCCACTCGTTAAAAATGAACATGAAGATAATATTTATGTTAAATAATTTTCAAAAGATAATTTGAAATTCTTTTGATATTTTATGTTAATTTGATAAATATATTAATAACGCTCATTGTATATTTTAACAATACTGAAGAATATTTTGTTAATATGATCCCTTAACTGTTAGAAGGATTTTCTAGGATTATGTTTACTTAATAACACCTGAGACATATATTCTCAACATTAATTTTGTGGTGGAAACTAGATCCTAACCCAAATGGGGTACACAAGATTTATCTTCCTTAACCAAGCTTGGTAGAGGAGATTGACTTACTTCTTTGGATGTTATCATATAGGTAAAAAAATTTAGTTTTAGCAATAAAATCCAATAAATTGACAAGAATTTGACTTGGATTACTTAGGGTCTATATATATATATATATTTGCATATTAGTTTTTTGATGCCATCCATACAAGTAACAGAAGGCAAGGAGAAATAGAAAAGAAAAAATAATAAAAAGTTTAGGATTTCAATATTAAGGTAGATATGCTTATTTAATATAAAACTATACACATTTTACTAAAAAATAATTTGTTAACACCTTTGACCCACTATATTTTTTCTCACTTATGTGAGGATGAATTCTCACATGTACTCCATTTCCTTAAACTCTCTTGAGGGAGTGAGAAACAATCTCCCTAGCATTAGCATTTGGAAGTCACAAGCAAAGTCTCATTATGATTCTATGATAAACAAGGAGCCATTTCCGTGGCGGTAGTCCCTGCCGAGGTCTGCAAGGACAACACAAATGGATTGTATATTGTGCAAGGACAACACAAATGGATTGTATACTGTCCGATTTGAAATGGGATTTGAAATGGAACTGAAATAGTTCACCTAGAGCTGTCAAATCTATGGTGATGTGCGGAATTTGGTATGCAATTGGGTTTTATTCGAAACCTATGGATTTTGTTTTAGTTAGACCTACTGATTAGCTGAAACAGAGCTTATGAAGGGCACAATTTTTCCTTTTCCTTTTCCTTTTGCTTTTGCAGTCACATGGTGTATTTCTATTATATAAGCGTAAGGTTGCTTATTGAAAAGACAGAAACATAGGTAAAATAATACCAAATACAATACAAACCTCTACGGTGCTGAGTTCGCAGAGTCCTCCTTTCATGGCTCCACGTTTGAGCTTCATTTGAGCTTCTTCTGACATGGGAACGCCATCTGAACTCATTTTTCCTACCAAATAATTAACTACCTATTACTCTGGGATTAACTACCTATTACTCTGGGATCACCCTTTTCACTCGTTGATATCTCTTTTCAAGATTCAATTTCAATTCGATCGTTCCATGCAGTTCACTTCCTCCCGCCAAACGTTCAACATGTCAATGAATGTAGAGTTGTCTACCAACAGAGAGAGAGAGAGTTCTTTATGGTTAAATATATGATTTTTGTGTTGATGAACTCCACTGTTGGAAGACAACCCATTAACCAAAGCCAAAGAATATGAAAGGTGAGATACGATCATGGCGATTTTGTAACACTTAGATGGAGATAGTAAACAACATGGATAATTAACCAATAGCTTTTCCCATCTGTTATCTTACTATGAAATCTACTTCACCCAATCCAAACATCGCCATCTGCTGTTTACTATGAAGTCTACTTCACAAAATCCAAGCATGATGAACTATACGTACTATGCGTTGAACTGAAAATAAGGTTTCTGGTTGTTTGATTTCAGATAAGTCTAAGGGTTTATGTTCAAGGTCAATAATTGGACTAGCCGCTGGTGTAGCAGCCTCGTTCCTTGGCATTGTTGCCCTAATATTTTACGCGTTATGGAATAGAAAGAATGCAGTGAAGGATTGTGAAACAACAAATCCATTTGGTAAGAAATCTTCATACAATTTGTTTTTCATTTTTTCATAGAAATTTCGTGTTAGATCTTCTTATTTGACTTCCTGATTTTATCATGTTCCACATAAATTCCGTGTTAGAGGAAACTAATACATGTTGGTTTTTCGTTAGCTTCTTGGGGTTTAGCACACGGTTGAGATAGTCGAGATGCTCCCAAACTAAAAAGTGCCAGATTGTTCTCATTTGAAGAACTGAAACTTGCTACTAATAATTTCTCCCCTGATAACGAGATTGGTGGAGGAGGTTACGGGAAGGTACGGGACTCCCTATGTTATTTTACTTAACCCAAAAAAATGCAATGCGTATATTTAAGAGTGGATTACGTTAATTTTCTTTATTTTTAAATCAAGATTTAATTTATTCTAATTGATTTGATATTTTTCATAGGATTATAATTTTTATTGTTTAAAATATATTTTGAAATATCTAAATAAACTCAATACTTGTAAAAATGTTTAAATAACTAAACTACAGAAATTATTGAAATTACATTATTCCAAATTTACCATTTTTAAAAACTGTTCAAAATATTAATCTCAACGACGTAATAAATACGCTGAGAGCAGTCATATTTGTCAGAGGTATTTTTGCACGTTGCCTCTTTGTTTGAAGATGGAAACTCTGAGAGCAGCCATATTTGTCACAACCTCCCATTATATAACCTACATATAAATTTTAATTCATTAAGAAATTGTTGTTTCCTTGTTGTTGTCCTTAATTTGAAAGGTCATACAATGCTTGCAGTTATTGGATGGTCGACAGGGACTCCTATTGACTAATTATGCCAGACCACAGGTAGGTACATTAATGGTTACTACGGGATCAAAACTCTGTCAACATGTATGTTGTCTTACTAAATTCTTTTCACTTTGCATCTTCAAAGGAATCTATGTATGAGTTCTATGATTTTCTTTTATTTAGAATCCTCTTAATGTGTATGTACATGGCTTCTTTTTCAGTAGTTTACTTCTACAAATTGTTTTGCGAGCCATGAAAACATTATTGGTGCAGAGGACTGACCCTGTTTGTCTTTTTGTTTAAACCATGTGTTTACTAAATATTACTAAATGTTTATAAAGATATGCTTAGTTGATAAACCAGTTAGAAGTGGATCAAATGCAAACCTGATAGACCAATGATGGAAAGCTAGAAACGAGGAAACATCAAAAGAGTGTAGTCAGTCAAGTCTACTTAAGAAAGAAAAGATTAGACAGGCTAATTGAGCAACAGACAGTGCATCACATATTCACTGTTTGAGCTAGCATTTAGGAGGCTAGACAGAATCACTTGAAGCTGTACTGCTTCTGTGTTGATTTTATGAAGGCCTTTCACCCTGCCTCTTTATATGCTTCCAAAGTTTCACTCTTCAAATTGCTGTCTGCAACAGGAAATTGATTGGGGGAAAATATCTCATCAAGGGGTGTGATGCTGAAAATAAACCTTTGAATCTCTCTGAAACAGGGGAATTTCTCTCTGCACGAGACAAATCTGGACATGGAACTCATACTGTGTGTACAGCAAGGGGGAATTTCGTGAAAAATGTAAGTATATATTTACATGCAAAAGGGATTGCAAAAGGAGGAGCCCCTCATGCTAGAGTTGCAAGTTATAAAGTTTGTTAGCCTACAGATTCAAGCGGCTACAATTGCTATGATGCAGATATTCTTGCAGCATTCGATGAAGGGATAAATGACGGAGTTGATGTGTTCTCAGTTTCTCTGGGAGGTCAACCTCCCATTCCGGATTATTTTCAAGATTCAATTTCGATTGGATCGTTCCATGCAGTTCAATTCCTCCCACCAAACGTTCAACATGTCAATGAATGTAGAGTTGTCTACCAATAGAGAGAGAGAGAGTTCTTTATGGTTAAATATATGATTTTTGTGTTGATGAACTCCACTGTTGGAAGACAACCCATTAACCAAAGCCAAAGAATATGAAAGGCGAGATACGATCATGGTGATTTTGTAACACTTAGATGGAGATAGTAAACAACATGGATAATTAACCAATAGCTTTTCCCATCTGTTATCTTACTATGAAATCTACTTCACCCAATCCAAACATCGCCATCTGCTGTTTACTATGAAGTCTACTTCACAAAATCCAAGCATGATGAACTGTACGTACTATGCGTTGAACTGAAAATAAGGTTTCTGGTTGTTTGATTTCAGATAAGTCTAAGGGTTTATGTTCAAGGTCAATAATTGGACTAGCCGTTGATGTAGCAGACTCATTCATTGGCGTTGTTGCCCTAATATTTTACGCGTTACGGAATAGAAGGATTGTGAAACAACAAATCCATTTGGTAAGAAATCTTCATACAATTTTTTTTTCATTTTTTCATACAAATTTCATGTTAGACCTTCTTATTTGACTTCCTGATTTTATCATGTTCCACATAAATTCTGTGTCAGAGGAGGAAACTAATTCATGTTGGTTTTTCGTTAGCTTCTCGGGGTTTAGCATACGGTGGAGATAGTCGAGATGCTCCCAAACTAAAAAGTGCCAGATTGTTCTCATTTGAAGAACTGAAACTTGCTACTAATAATTTCTCCCCTGCTAACAAGATTGGTGGAGGAGGTTACGGGAAGGTACGGGACTCCCCATGTTATTTTACTTAACCCAAAAAAATGCAATGTGTATATTTAACATAGTGGATTACATTAATTATCTTTATTTTAAAATCAATATTTAATTTATTCTAATTGATTTGATATTTTTCATAGGATTATAAATTTTTATTGTTTAAAATATATTAAACTCAATACTTGTAAAAATGTTTAAATTACTAAACTACAAAAATTATTTAAATTACATTATTCCAAATTTACCATTTTTAAAAACTGTTCAAAATATTAATTTCAACGACGTAATAAATACGCTGAGAGCAGTCATATTTGTCAGAGGTATTTTTGCACGTTGCCTCTTTGTTTGAAGATGGAAACTCTGAGAGCAGCCATATTTGTCACAAGTATTTTTGTAGGTTGTGTATTTGTTTAAAAATAGAAAGACTATAGCCAGAATACAAGTATCACAAAGTACTTAAGGGGAATATACATAAAGGAAAATACGACTTGTTTAGTACCTTATGCACATGCCTGAGTGGTATTTCCTTATGGTTCTTTTGTCTACATCATGTTTAGGTTTCTTCGTCGTCCATTGCACAGTAAATTAGGAAGGCACTTACCATGACTCTCTAGTAACATTGTTTTTTATCACATACTCAAGAATCTTGGCATGGACAAAATGTGGCACATTAATAATGCCTACTAGCATGAAAACCCACTAAACACCGATCCAATTCGAGAAGAGATGGAAGGGAAATCTATGTTGATATGGATACTTCAGGTCCTAGGAGACTCCAGGCCAGGCTGCACTCTAGAATCTATGCCCCTTTTGGTGAATAATTTGCAAACTTGTCTAGTAAATTTGAATTGTTTTATTTACCTCTAAAAAATGTTAGACTAAATTAAATAACTTATATTAAAGAATAGTTGTGTTTGGAAGTCTCTTAAATACCATATTCTATTTTGGTTTAAACTGGAATATAAGAAGTGACCCTAACTACAATGATTAAATGAATTTAGTTCTGGATATATATGCAACCGTGAAAGAAACAGGCACCATGATTCAAACAATTGAAATAATATGTTTACTAAATATTACTAAATGTTTATAAAGATATGCTTAGTTGATAAACCAGTTAGAAGTGGATCAAACACAAACCTCAATATATGTTTAGATATACCAATGTTGGAAAGCTAGAAACGAGACGAGGAAACATCAAAAGAGTGTAGTCAATCAAGTCTACTTAAGAAAGAAAATATTAGACATGCTAATTGAGCACCAAATTACTAAACTACAGAAATGATTCAAATTACATTATTCCAAATTTACTATTTTTAAAAACTGTTCAAAATATTAATCTCAACGACGTAATAAATACGCTGAGAGCAGTCATTTTTGTCAGAGGTATTTTTGCACGTTGCCTCTTTGTTTGAAGATGGAAACTCTGAGAGCAGACATATTTGTCACAAGTATTTTTGTAGGTTGTGTATTTGTTTAAAAATAGAAAGACTATAGCCAAAATACAAGTATCACAAAGTACTTAAGGGGAATATACATAAAGGAAAATACGACTTGTTTAGTACCTTATGCACATGCCTCAGTGGTATTTCCTTATGGTTCTTTTGTTTACATCATGTTTAGGTTTCTTCGTCGTCCATTGCACAGTAAATTAGGAAGGCACTTACCATGACTCTCTAGTAACATTGTTTTTTATCACATACTCAAGCATCTTGGCATGGACAAGATGGGGCACATTAATCTATCAAAAGCGTAATGCCTACTAGCATGAAAACCCACTAAACACCGATCCAATTCGAGAAGAGGTTGAAGGGAAATCTATGTTGATATGGATACTTCAGGTCCTAGGAGACTCCAGGCCAGGCTGCACTCTAGAATCTATGCCCCTTTTGGTGAATAATTTGCAAACTTGTCTAGTAAATTTGAATTGTTTTATTTACCCCTAAAAAAGGTTAGACTAAATTAAATAACTTATATTAAAGAATAGTTGTGTATGGAAGTCTCTTAAATACCATATTCTATTTTGGTTTAAACTGGAATATCAGAAGTGACCCTAACTACAATGATTAAACGAATTTAGTTCTGGATATATATGCAACCGTGAAAGAAACAGGCACCCCTAACTACAATGATTAAACGAATTTAGTTCTGGATATATATGCAACCGTGAAAGAAACAGGCACCATGATTCAGACAATTGAAATAATATGTTTACTAAATATTACTAAATGTTTATAAAGATATGCTTAGTTGATAAACCAGTTAGAAGTGGATCAAACGCATGAGGATTATTACAATGAAAATTTGAGAATTTTATTGTGGACTACAGGGTTTCGATATGGGAAATCCCTTTTCCTTCACTCTCCCAAACCGTCATTTGAAATAAAAGCATGAACACATTCTTAAATTTATTCGTCTAGGTAGCTGGTCCACCATTACAACAGTTGAACCTCTAAGGTTTTGTTTTCAATTAATTCATTTAATTGCAGAGGCTTAGACTTCTAATGATGGAGTTGTATGGTTTTTATCTGGTATTGTATTGCAGCCTGTAGGTGCTTATTATTCTCAATTTGGGGATTAACTGAGAAATTTCCAGCATGTGATTACTTGATAGTTAATTTCTCAACCTACTTGTTTTAATCACTTTAAGTTCTACTATCTAGTTTGCGTGATGGAAATCCTTGATTTATAAAATAAATTTATACATGTGTATGCTTTTTCGTTTCTATTTTATCTTAGTTGCCTAGCTAATATGTGATGGAGTTAGTTATCACATGCAACTATATTTTCCTTGTGGGTCTTCCCAGATTTTCTTAATTTATGATTGAGATAAATGAAATTGCTTCACTTTTTATCCTTTTTCATCGGTAGTAATGTATACTAGTTTTCTCTACTGAAAACCTTATTCTATCACTTGGTAGATGTTAATACTGAACTTGTTCCATTATCGGCTAGGTTCCAGCCAGAGCAATCCCCCTTAAGAGTGGAATTATATTTACCTTGCATAATCAGTTTAATTGTGCCCATTTTCTACCGTTATTTCAGAATTGAACAGTAGCATTACTATTTATTACTCTAATATACATTAACATTTTAATTTAGCTGAGATAAAAATTCCCTAACCTTTCTTTCAGATCATGTTATTTAAGTGTAAAACATTCCCCCTCCTAATAATCACTCATAACAACTTCGGACTCATTCGACCATCTGATCCTTGTATGCATTCTCGTAAGACCTTAAAATCAGGTAAATGTACTCTTCCTGTTAATAAAAGTTTGAAATACCAATACCACTAACAGGAAACCTACCAAGATAATCCCAAGGTCACACAGTATATTTCCTCGGTAATTTTTTTTTTATTTTGTAGATTAAAATAGAATATATCTTTCAGTGGGAAATTCTCCCAACCCTGAGAGTATTCATAATCTAGTCCCAACTACTATGTTTAACTAGCTAGATGTATAGTAATACGGTGCACACCTTCTAATAGGCATATAACCCAGCTTGCAACTAAAGCTCATATTTAAAACAACCAGGTACCCACATGCCCACAACAATGTAGGAAACCATTTACCAAAAATTACCTTAATTGTTCCCACTTCTACTTGCTAACCATAAAATCGGGCTAGAAATAAATCTCTAATATTCATGATCTTCATATGCATGAGAAAAAACATGACGAGGTCGGGATATGGAAAGCTAGAAACGAGACGAGGAAACATCAAAAGTGTGTAGTCAATCAAGTCTACTTAAGAAAGAAAAGATTAGACAGGTTAATTGAGCACTCATGCACTTAGGTCTGCAATCCTAGAGTGGAAAATTAAATCTGGATTCAACAATGTAGATTATGATACTAAACAATACTTGGAAAGACTCATAAAACTTCAAATAAAACCACCAAATTTCAGAATAAAAGAGATTTTCCATTCTTAGTAAGGCTTGCAAAGGTTAATAATGCATATTTTCAATAATAAATCTTTTTGAAATAGAAAGATGATACTATTTACCGCAAAAGGCTCGGGATTTTGGAATGTTTGATACATTGTTTGCTATGATAGAAGGTTAGAAATAGAAGCATATGGACCTCCGAAGCACATAGCGAAGAAATAATAATGAAATGAGAATGAAATTAAATCCTGATGAATTAAGAAAACACTTTATATAGTGAAAGCTTGAGTGATAGAAGCAAAACTATTACCATGAATAGACAAAGGGAACAGTGCAAAGAGTTACATGCCATCAAATAACCATGTTAAACGTTTGTAGAAATTCAACATTTTTTTATGGTGAATATTACATTAAATGGGGAATGCTTCGTTCGGTCTGGGAACTTACAAGTTGTAAAGGTGAAGCTCCTAGATGCTCTCTGCTCTTCTACTCCTCAAACTAGTTGCTCCACACTCTCTGCTCTGAACTTACTCCGCACTCCGGACAAGGCATTTGTATACCACCGTGGACGCCTCTGCATATGCAAACAGCTGGCACTTGAAGGATGTAGGACACTGCATGCATGACACGGAGAACATGTAGCAAAAACTTAGGACAAACTAATAATGAATGACATTTTAATTTATTTTAAGACTTGATTTGCAATGAAACATTATATAATAATAACATGACATATATGTTAAACTACGCTATCTTAAAATATATGTAATTATGAAATTTAATTTTTGCATCCTTGTATGCCATTTAAAATATGCTTGGTTATTTATAATTATTTATTTCACATATTCACATTGATGTTAAAATAGGAAATAAATTTCCTAAACCTTGAGGATCAACCATATTTCTTCCGCTTACTAATGGTAAAAATAATGGATAGAAAAAGATCAACTATTATTATCGAATGTATACATATACAATAAATTCTCATTTTGCATAATAATTGAGAGATATATTAATTTGGTCCTATAGCACCAAAAATATATTGAGATTTAAGTGATCCTTGAAAATCACCACAATTTATAAAAGTGATGCTCCAAACATAAAGTTATGTCAATTAGAGAAGGACAACACCTAAAAATAAAATAATAATGAATGGTATTTTAATCTATTTCAAGACTTGATTTGCAATTAAACACTATAGAATAACATGGCATATATGTTAAATCACACTATCTTAAAATATATGTAATTATAGAATTTAATTTTTGTATCTTTACATGCCATTTAAAGCATGTTTGGTTATTTATAATTGTTTATTTCACATATACACATTAATATTAAATAAGGAAAAAATGGAAAAGTTTATTACTAAAGAAATAATGAATAAGAAAAATTCAACTATTATCATCAAATATACTTATATACAATAAATTTTCATTTTTAATAAAAATGAATAAAACACGTTTTCAAAATTATATACAATAAATTTTCATTTTTAATAAAAATGAATAAAACACATTTTCAAAATTTTATAATTATTAAAGACATAATTTAACAAATATATAACAACAATGTAAAACTAGAACCTGACACTACGAATTTTCTTACGTTTATATAACTTCCATTATCTTCGTCCATAAATTACTTATTAGCAAACTACTTATATAAATTACTCAATCTTTATTTGTAAATTACTTATTGGTAAACTACACACGCACCCTAAATAATTGGACCTCAAATTTAAAGTAATTTTTGTTCACCCTCAAATACGTTTGAGAATAAAAAATTGTTCCACAAAACGTCAAATTTCCGCCACCCAGACTCCAATTTTCACATTCCACTAGGTATTCCGGTCCACCAATATGGATCTGATGCACATTGCGCATTGCCTCAATAAGTCTGTACCCGTATATGATTTTCATGGAAAACGTTTTTTCTTCCACTATTGATAGCACGAAGCACAATGTATGTAAAACTTTGGATAACAAAAACCTTTCATCTGTAAAAACTTTGGATATCTTATATTTACCCCGAACATAATGTCTTGAAATCTGCGAAGGGCGCAATAAGACCCCCAACTTTATTGTCCAATCAAAAATTACATAATAAATTTTATATTATTTTGTAATATGAAAACTTTGGTTAAAGTTGTGATGTACAGCAATATTTTTTGGTCAAACAAGAGATTAATACGCAGTCAACACCCAATAGATTGCTAAGAGTCCCACGTAGGGACTCTTAACTGTTAGAAGGATTTTCTAGGATTATGTTTACTTAATAACACCTGAGACATATATTCTCAACATTAATTTTGTGGTGGAAACAAGATCCTAACCCAAATGGGGTACACAAGATTTATCTTCCTTAACCAAGCTTGGTAGAGGAGATTGACTTACTTCTTTGGATGTTATCATATAGGTAAAAAAATTTAGTTTTAGCAATAAAATCCAATAAATTGACAAGAATTTGACTTGGATTACTTAGGGTCTATATATATATATATATATATATATATATATATATATATATTTTCATATTAGTTTTTTGATGCCATCCATACAAGTAACAGAAGGCAAGGAGAAATAGAAAAGAAAAAATAATAAAAAGTTTAGGATTTCAATATTAAGGTAGATATGCTTATTTAATATAAAACTATACACATTTTACTAAAAAATAATTTGTTAACACCTTTGACCCACTATATTTTTTCTCACTTATGTGAGGATGAATTCTCACATGTACTCCATTTCCTTAAACTCTCTTGAGGGAGTGAGAAACAATCTCCCTAGCATTAGCATTTGGAAGTCACAAGCAAAGTCTCATTATGATTCTATGATAAACAAGGAGCCACTGCCGTGGCGGTAGTCCCTGCCGAGGTGTGCAAGGACAACACAAATGGATTGTATATTGTGCAAGGAAAACACAAATGGATTGTATACTGTCCGATTTGAAATGGGATTTGAAATGGAACTGAAATAGTTCACCTAGAGCTGTCAAATCTACGGTGATGTGCAGAATTTGATATGCAATTGGGTTTTATTCGAAACCTATGGATTTTGTTTTAGTTAGACCTACTGATTAGCTGAAACAGAGCTTATGAAGGGCGCAATTTTTCCTTTTCCTTTTCCTTTTGCTTTTGCAGTCACATGGTGTATTTCTATTATATAAGCGTAAGGTTGCTTATTGAAAAGACAGAAACATAGGTAAAATAATACCAAATACAATACAAACCTCTGCGGTGCTGAGTCCGCAGAGTCCTCCTTTCATGGCTCCACGTTTGAGCTTCATTTGAGCTTCTTCTGACATGGGAACGCCATCGGAACTCATTTTTCCTACCAAATAATTAACTACCTATTACTCTGGGATCACCCTTTTCACTCGTTGATATCTCTTTTCAAGATTCAATTTCAATTCAATCGTTCCATGCAGTTCACTTCCTCCCGCCAAACGTTCAACATGTCAATGAATGTAGAGCTGTCTACCAACAGAGAGAGAGAGAGTTCTTTATGGTTAAATATATGATTTTTGTGTTGATGAACTCCACTGTTGGAAGACAACCCATTAACCAAAGCCAAAGAATATGAAAGGTGAGATACGATTATGGCGATTTTGTAACACTTAGATGGAGATAGTAAACAACATGGATAATTAACCAATAGCTTTTCCCATATGTTATCTTACTATGAAATCTACTTCACCCAATCCAAACATCGCCATCTGCTGTTTACTATGAAGTCTACTTCACAAAATCCAAGTATGATGAACTATACGTACTATGCGTTGAACTGAAAATAAGGTTTCTGGTTGTTTGATTTCAGATAAGTCTAAGGGTTTATGTTCAAGGTCAATAATTGGACTAGCCGCTGGTGTAGCAGCCTCGTTCCTTGGCATTGTTGCCCTAATATTTTACGCGTTACGGAATAGAAAGAATGCAGTGAAGGATTGTGAAACAACAAATCCATTTGGTAAGAAATCTTCATACAATTTGTTTTTCATTTTTTCATACAAATTTCGTGTTAGATCTTCTTATTTGACTTCCTGATTTTATCATGTTCCACATAAATTCCGTGTTAGAGGAGGAAACTAATTCATGTTGGTTTTTCGTTAGCTTCTTGGGGTTTAGCATACGGTTGAGATAGTCGAGATGCTCCCAAACTAAAAAGTGCCAGATTGTTCTCATTTGAAGAACTGAAACTTGCTACTAATAATTTCTCCCCTGATAACGAGATTGGTGGAGGAGGTTACGGGAAGGTACGGGACTCCCTATGTTATTTTACTTAACCCAAAAAAATGCAATGCGTATATTTAAGAGTGGATTACGTTAATTTTCTTTATTTTTAAATCAAGATTTAATTTATTCTAATTGATTTGATATTTTTCATAGGATTATAATTTTTATTGTTTAAAATATATTTTGAAATATCTAAATAAACTCAATACTTGTAAAAATGTTTAAATTACTAAACTACAAAAATTATTGAAATTACATTATTCCAAATTTACCATTTTTAAAAACTGTTCAAGATATTAATCTCAACGACGTAATAAATACGCTGAGAGCAGTCATATTTGTCAGAGGTATTTTTGCACGTTGCCTCTTTGTTTGAAGATGGAAACTCTGAGAGCAGCCATATTTGTCACAACCTCCCATTATATAACCTACATATAAATTTTAATTCATTAAGAAATTGTTGTTTCCTTGTTGCTGTCCTTAATTTGAAAAGTCATACAATGCTTGCAGTTATTGGATGGTCGACAGGGACTCCTATTGACTAATTATGCCAGACCACAGGTAGGTACATTAATGGTTACTACGGGATCAAAAATCTATCAACATGTATGTTGTCTTACTAAATTCTTTTCACTTTGCATCTTCAAAGGAATCTATGTATGAGTTCTATGATTTTATTTTATTTAGAATCCTCTTAATGTGTATGTACATGGCTTCTTTTTCAGTAGTTTACTTCTACAAATTGTTTTGCGAGCCATGAAAACATTATTGGTGCAGAGGACTGACCCTGTTTGTCTTTTTGTTTAAACCATGTGTTTACTAAATATCACTAAATGTTTATAAAGATATGCTTAGTTGATAAACCAGTTAGAAGTGGATCAAACGCAAACCTGATAGACCAATGATGGAAAGCTAGAAACGAGGAAACATCAAAAGAGTGTAGTCAGTCAAGTCTACTTAAGAAAGAAAAGATTAGACAGGCTAATTGAGCACCAGACAGTGCATCACATATTCACTGTTTGAGCTAGCATTTAGGAGGCTAGACAGAATCACTTGAAGCTGTACTGCTTCTGTGTTGATTTTATGAAGGCCTTTCACCCTGCCTCTTTATATGCTTCCAAAGTTTCACTCTTCAAATTGCTGTCTGCAACAGGAAATTGATTGGGGGAAAATATCTCATCAAGGGGTGTGATGCTGAAAATAAACCTTTGAATCTCTCTGAAACAGGGGAATTTCTCTCTGCACGAGACAAATCTGGACATGGAACTCATACTGTGTGTACAGCAGGGGGAATTTCGTGAAAAATGTAAGTATATATCGACATGCAAAAGGGATTGCAAAAGGAGGAGCCCCTCATGCTAGAGTTGCAAGTTATAAAGTTTGTTGGCCTACAGATTCAAGCGGCTACAATTGCTATGATGCAGATATTCTTGCAGCATTCGATGAAGGGATACATGACGGAGTTGATGTGTTCTCAGTTTCTCTGGGAGGTCAACCTCCCATTCCGGATTATTTTCAAGATTCAATTTCAATTGGATCGTTCCATGCAGTTCAATTCCTCCCACCAAACGTTCAACATGTCAATGAATGTAGAGTTGTCTACCAACAGAGAGAGAGAGAGTTCTTTATGGTTAAATATATGATTTTTGTGTTGATGAACTCCACTGTTGGAAGACAACCCATTAACCAAAGCCAAAGAATATGAAAGGCGAGATACGATCATGGCGATTTTGTAACACTTAGATGGAGATAGTAAACAACATGGATAATTAACCAATAGCTTTTCCCATCTGTTATCTTACTATGAAATCTACTTCACCCAATCCAAACATCGCCATCTGCTGTTTACTATGAAGTCTACTTCACAAAATCCAAGCATGATGAACTGTACGTACTATGCGTTGAACTGAAAATAAGGTTTCTGGTTGTTTGATTTCAGATAAGTCTAAGGGTTTATGTTCAAGGTCAATAATTGGACTAGCCGTTGATGTAGCAGCCTCATTCATTGGCATTGTTGCCCTAATATTTTACACGTTCCGGAATAGAAGGATTGTGAAACAACAAATCCATTTGGTAAGAAATCTTCATACAATTTTTTTTTCATTTTTTCATACAAATTTCGTGTTAGACCTTCTTATTTGACTTCCTGATTTTATCATGTTCCACATAAATTCTGTGTCAGAGGAGGAAACTAATTCATGTTGGTTTTTCGTTAGCTTCTTGGGGTTTAGCATACGGTGGAGATAGTCGAGATGCTCCCAAACTAAAAAGTGCCAGATTGTTCTCATTTGAAGAACTGAAACTTGCTACTAATAATTTCTCCCCCGCTAACAAGATTGGTGGAAGAGGTTACGGGAAGGTACGGGACTCCCTATGTTATTTTACTTAACCCAAAAAAATGCAATGCGTATATTTAACATAGTGGATTACATTAAGTATCTTTATTTTAAAATCAAGATTTAATTTATTCTAATTGATTTGATATTTTTCATAGGATTATAAATTTTTATTGTTTAAAATATATTGAACTCAATACTTGTAAAAATGTTTAAATTACTAAACTACAGAAATTATTTAAATTACATTATTCCAAATTTACCATTTTTAAAAACTGTTCAAAATATTAATTTCAACGACGTAATAAATACGCTGAGAGCAGTCATATTTGTCAGAGGTATTTTTGCACGTTGCCTCTTTGTTTTAAGATGGAAACTCTGAGAGCAGCCATATTTGTCACAAGTATTTTTGTAGGTTGTGTATTTGTTTAAAAATAGAAAGACTATAGCCAGAATACAAGTATCACAAAGTACTTAAGGGGAATATACATAAAGGAAAATACGACTTGTTTAGTACCTTATGCACATGCCTAAGTGGTATTTCCTTATGGTTCTTTTGTCTACATCATGTTTAGGTTTCTTCGTCGTCCATTGCACAGTAAATTAGGAAGGCACTTACCATGAATCTCTAGTAACATTGTTTTTTATCACATACTCAAGAATCTTGGCATGGACAAAATGTGGCACATTAATAATGCCTACTAGCATGAAAACCCACTAAACACCGATCCAATTCGAGAAGAGATGGAAGGGAAATCTATGTTGATATGGATACTTCAGGTCCTAGGAGACTCCAGGCCAGGCTGCACTCTAGAATCTATGCCCCTTTTGGTGAATAATTTGCAAACTTGTCTAGTAAATTTGAATTGTTTTATTTACCTCTAAAAAATGTTAGACTAAATTAAATAACTTATATTAAAGAATAGTTGTGTTTGGAAGTCTCTTAAATACCATATTCTATTTTGGTTTAAACTGGAATATAAGAAGTGACCCTAACTACAATGATTAAACGAATTTAGTTCTGGATATATATGCAACCGTGAAAGAAACAGGCACCATGATTCAAACAATTGAAATAATATGTTTACTAAATATTACTAAATGTTTATAAAGATATGCTTAGTTGATAAACCAGTTAGAAGTGGATCAAACGCAAACCTCAATATATGTTTAGATATACCAATGGTGGAAAGCTAGAAACAAGACGAGGAAACATCAAAAGAGTGTAGTCAATCAAGTCTACTTAAGAAAGAAAATATTAGACAGGCTAATTGAGCACCAAATTACTAAACTACAGAAATTATTCAAATTACATTATTCCAAATTTACTATTTTTAAAAACTGTTCAAAATATTAATCTCAACGACGTAATAAATACGCTGAGAGCAGTCATTTTTGTCAGAGGTATTTTTGCACGTTGCCTCTTTGTTTGAAGATGGAAACTCTGAAAGCAGACATATTTGTCACAAGTATTTTTGTAGGTTGTGTATTTGTTTAAAAATAGAAAGACTATAGCCAAAATACAAGTATCACAAAGTACTTAAGGGGAATATACATAAAGGAAAATACGACTTGTTTAGTACCTTATGCACATGCCTCAGTGGTATTTCCTTATGGTTCTTTTGTTTACATCATGTTTAGGTTGCTTCGTCGTCCATTGCACAGTAAATTAGGAAGGCACTTACCATGACTCTCTAGTAACATTGTTTTTTATCACATACTCAAGCATCTTGGCATGGACAAGATGGGGCACATTAATCTATCAAAAGCGTAATTCCTACTAGCATGAAAACCCACTAAACACCGATACAATTCGAGAAGAGGTTGAAGGGAAATCTATGTTGATATGGATACTTCAGGTCCTAGGAGACTCCAGGCCAGGCTGCACTCTAGAATCTATGCCCCTTTTGGTGAATAATTTGCAAACTTGTCTAGTAAATTTGAATTGTTTTATTTACCCCTAAAAAAGGTTAGACTAAATTAAATAACTTATATTAAAGAATAATTGTGTATGGAAGTCTCTTAAATACCATATTCTATTTTGGTTTAAACTGGAATATCAGAAGTGACCCTAACTACAATGATTAAACGAATTTAGTTCTGGATATATATGCAACCGTGAAAGAAACAGGCACCCCTAACTACAATGATTAAACGAATTTAGTTCTGGATATGTATGCAACCGTGAAAGAAACATGCACCATGATTCAGACAATTGAAATAATATGTTTACTAAATATTACTAAATGTTTATAAAGAGATGCTTAGTTGATAAACCAGTTAGAAGTGGATCAAACGCATGAGGATTATTACAATGAAAATTTGAGAATTTTATTGTGGACTACAGGGTTTTGATATTGGAAATCCCTTTTCCTTCACTCTCCCAAACCGTCATTTGAAATAAAAGCATGAACAGTTTCTTAAATTTATTCGTCTAGGTAGCTGGTCCACCATTACAACAGTTGAACCTCTAAGGTTTTGTTTTCAATTAATTCATTTAATTGCAGAGGCTTAGACTTCTAATGATGGAGTTGTATGGTTTTTATCTGGTATTGTATTGCAGCCTGTAGGTGCTTATTATTCTCAATTTGGGGATTAACTGAGAAATTTCCAGCATGTGATTACTTGATAGTTAATTTCTCAACCTACTTGTTTTAATCACTTTAAGTTCTACTATCTAGTTTGCGTGATGGAAATCCTTGATTTATAAAATAAATTCATACATGTATATGCTTTTTCGTTTCTATTTTATCTTAGTTGCCTAGCTAATATGTGATGGAGTTAGTTATCACATGCAACTATATTTTCCTTGTGGGTCTTCCCAGATTTTATTAATTTATGATTGAGATAAATGAAATTGCTTCACTTTTTATCCTTTTTCATCGGTAGTAATGTATACTAGTTTTCTCTACTGAAAACCTTATTCTATCACTTGGTAGATGTTAATACTGAACTTGTTCCATTATCGGCTAGGTTCCAGCCAGAGCAATCCCCCTTAAGAGTGGAATTATATTTACCTTGCATAATCAGTTTAATTGTGCCCATTTTCTACCGTTATTTCAGAATTGAACAGTAGCATTACTATTTATTACTCTAATATACATTAACATTTTAATTTAGCTGAGATAAAAATTCCCTAACCTTTCTTTCAGATCATGTTATTTAAGTGTAAAACATTCCCCCTCCTAATAATCACTCATAACAACTTCGGACTCATTCGACCATCTGATCCTTGTATGCATTCTCGTAAGACCTTAAAATCAGGTAAATGTACTCTTCCGTTAATAAAAGTTTGAAATACCAATACCACTAACAGGAAACCTACCAAGATAATCCCAAGGTCACACAGTATATTTCCTCGGTAATTTTTTTTTATTCTGTAGATTAAAATAGAATATATCTTTCAGTGGGAAATTCTCCCAACCCTGAGAGTATTCATAATCCAGTCCCAACTACTATGTTTAATTAGCTAGATTTATAGTAATACGGTGCACACCTTCTAATAGGCATATAACCCAGCTTGCAACTAAAGCTCATATTTAAAACAACCAGGTACCCACATGCCCACAACAATGTAGGAAACCATTTACCAAAAATTACCTTAATTGTTCCCACTTCTACTTGCTAACCATAAAATCGGGCTAGAAATAAATCTCTAATATTCATGATCTTCATATGCATGAGAAAAAACATGACGAGGTCGGTATATGGAAAGCTAGAAACGAGACGAGGAAACATCAAAAGAGTGTAGTCAATCAAGTCTACTTAAGAAAGAAAAGATTAGACAGGCTAATTGAGCACTCATGCACTTAGGTCTGCAATCCTAGAGTGGAAAATTAAATCTGGATTCAACAATGCAGATTATGACACTAAACAATACTTGGAAAGACTCATAAAACTTCAAATAAAACCACCAAATTTCAGAATAAAAGAGATTTTCCATTCATAGTCAGGCTTGCAAAGGTTAATAATGCATATTTTCAATAATAACTCTTTTCGAAATAGAAAGATGATACTATTTACCGCAAAAGGCTCGGGATTTTGGAATGTTTGATACATTGTTTGCTATGATAGAAGGTTAAAAATAGAAGCATATGGACAAACCTTAAATATGAAATCAGAAAAACCACCTCCGAAGCACATAGCGAAGAAATAATAATGAAATGAGAATGAAATTAAATCCTGATGAATTAAGAAAACACTTTATATAGTGAAAGCTTGAGTGATAGAAGCAAAACTATTACCATGAATAGACAAAGGGAACAGTGCAAAGAGTTACATGCCATCAAATAACCATGTTAAACGTTTGTAGAAATTCAACATTTTTTTATGGTGAATATTACATTAAATGGGAAATGCTTCGTTCGGTCTGGGAACTTACAAGTTGTAAAGGTGAAGCTCCTAGATGCTCTCTGCTCTTCTACTCCTCAAACTAGTTGCTCCACACTCTCTGCTCTGAACTTACTCCGCACTCCGGACAAGGCATTTGTATACCACCGTGGACGCCTCTGCATATGCAAACAGCTGGCACTTGAAGGATGCAGGACACTGCATGCATGACACGGAGAACAGGTAGCAAAAACTTAGGACAAACTAATAATGAATGATATTTTAATTTATTTTAAGACTTGATTTGCAATGAAACATTATATAATAATAACATGACATATATGTTAAACTACGATATCTTAAAATATATGTAATTATGAAATTTAATTTTTGCATCCTTGTATGCCATTTAAAATATGCTTGGTTATTTATAATTATTTATTTCACATATTCACATTGATGTTAAAATAGGAAAATAAATTTCCTAAACCTTGAGGATCAACCATATTTCTTCCGCTTACTAATGGTAAAAATAATGGATAGAAAAAGATCAACTATTATTATCAATGTATACATATACAATAAATTCTCATTTTGCATAATAATTGAGAGATATATTAGTTTGGTCCTATAGCACCAAAAATATATTGAGATTTAAGTGATCCTTGAAAATCACCACAATTTATAAAAGTGATGCTCCAAACATAAAGTTATGTCAATTAGAGAAGGACAACACCTAAAAATAAAATAATAATGAATGGTATTTTAATCTATTTCAAGACTTGATTTGCAATTAAACACTATAGAATAACATGGCATATATGTTAAATCACACTATCTTAAAATATATGTAATTATAGAATTTAATTTTTGTATCTTTACTTGCCATTTAAAGCATGTTTGGTTATTTATAATTGTTTATTTCACATATACACATTAATATTAAATAAGGAAAAAATGGAAAAGTTTATTACTAAAGAAATAATGAATAAGAAAAATTCAACTATTATCATCAAATATACTTATATACAATAAATTTTCATTTTTAATAAAAATGAATAAAACACGTTTTCAAAATTATATACAATAAATTTTCATTTTTAATAAAAATGAATAAAACACATTTTCAAAATTTTATAATTATTAAAGACATAATTTAACAAATATATAACAACAATGTAAAACTAGAACCTGACACTACGAATTTTCTTACGTTTATATAACTTCCATTATCTTCGTCCATAAATTACTTATTAGCAAACTACATATATAAATTACTCAATCTTTATTTGTAAATTACTTATTGGTAAACTACACACGCACCGTAAATAATTGGACCTCAAATTTAAAGTAATTTTTGTTCACCCTCAAATACGTTTGAGAATAAAAAATTGTTCCACAAAACGTCAAATTTCCGCCACCCAGACTCCAATTTTCACATTCCACTAGGTATTCCGGTCCACCAATATGGCTCTGATGTACATTGCGCATTGCCTCAATAAGTCTGTACCCGTATATGATTTTCATGGAAAACATTTTTTCTACCACTATTGATAGCACGAAGCACAATGTATGTAAAACTTTGGATAACAAAAACCTTTCATCTGTAAAAACTTTGGATATCTTATATTTACCCCGAACATAATGTCTTGAAATCTGCGAAGGGCGCAATAAGACCCCCAACTTTATTGTCCAATCAAAAATTACATAATAAATTTTATATTATTTTGTAATATGAAAACTTTGGTTAAAGTTGTGATGTACAGCAATATTTTTTGGTCAAACAAGAGATTAATACGCAGTCAACACACAGTCAACACACAATCGATTGCTAAGAGTCCCACGCAGGGACTAATAATAAGAACACACAAACAAGTTAAGGAATTACAATATATGCACATGCAAACATTTTATCTTGTCTATATTAAATGATATATCTATTTATAAATAAACAAAATAGCAAAATTTTATTGGAAGACTCCAACCATTACACCAACAAATAAACAAAGCCTTCATATAATACCATGATAAATAATAAAAAAACACACAAAATTACTAAATATGCACACACAAACTTTTATCTTTTTTATTGAAAAATACATCTATTTAAAATTGGATTAAAATATTCAAAATTTTAAACTAAACAAACTAGTTATAATAAAAATATCCATATAAAAGTTTTAACATACTATCTCTATTCCATAACTCATAATTCTTATAAACTGTATTATCATAAATAAATAATAAATATGGACAATATATCTTTAAAAGCATACGGTTCCATTTAATGAATCATAATCCTTATCAACAATATTATGGTTCATAATACACATTAACCATATCACATTGTGCAAGAAATTTGTTGTGTATATTATCATTCTCATTTTATAATTCATAATTATTATTCACAATTTTTTTATAATTCTTAATCCTTTGAAGAATTTTATTTGAGAGTGCCAGAGATATATTTTATTTTAGAGTGCCAAACATTTGTTCATTCCCGAGGACGTATAAGAAATGGTGTATCTCGTACAACGTTGTAATGGCCACGCATGAGATCTGAAATTGTGCAAGCCAGTGAGTAAATGAGACAGCAACGAGTGAGTATAACATTTAGACGGGCTGCGGTCTTGATGATTAAATTGAACTCTAAGTGAAGGGGTTTTTCGTTACATCAAAATTTGTAAGTGTTGGCAAACGTTCCAAATCAGTAATTAGAATTTTTATTGTGGAAATTATGGATTTTATAGAGGCTCAGTGATTCTTCGAACACCCCCGCTCAAATACAATTTGGGGAATCGAAGCTAAACTCTGATACCATGAAGAAGTTTTCAATGACACCAAAACCCATAGGTATTGTTAAACATTCCAAACCAGTAACTAAGATCCCCAGGGTTGAAATTTCTATAAAAATAAGGTGATTATTCCAACAATGAGCACATGATTAATTCTTATAATATATTATATATAAAATTTGTTGTTTTCTCATAACATCCTCAAAAAATGTGAGCCTATGATATCCAAAACTCGAACTGTTCCTGTGGTTATTTCAGTAGTGTACTGGAGGCTGAATTCGGAGCCATAAATCGTACTCGAACACTTGAACGGAGCAATAAATACGATTGGGCCTAATTAATAAAATAAATGTATACTTCATATATATTTGGAACAGAAATTCTCATATATTATTTCAACTCATAATTCTTATAAACAATCTTAAGATTGGGAGCAAATAATAACCATATCTCTTCAAAAACATTAATTCTGAGTACACATGAACCATATCACTTTGCAATAAATTTGTTTTAGTTTTCACACTGCATATGTTATCATTGTGACATGCCTGTTTCCGTTTTATACTTCGTAGTTGTTGTTAACGGTTATTTTAACTACGGAAACATGCATTCTGACATACATGTTTCCGTTTTATTTGCATAGATGTATCTATATAACAAATGGCCAAGGTGTCCATCCAATCTATCTATATAACAAATGGCCAAGGTGTCCATCCAATCTAAGATAAACTGAGACATATTGAAATGGTGCATGTTTCTCTTCTCATACTTTCATGGTGAGCTTATGACATGATTTGATTGTGAGTTATGAATTTCAACAAATTTATTGATTTGATTGTGATTGTGAGTTATGAATTTCAACAAATTTATTGATGTTTGATTATCTTGGTGGTAAATTAATGCTATATCATGGATGTATGTAAGTAATGGTTAAAGTTTCATTTATTGATGTTTGATTATCTTGGTGGTAAATTAATGCTATGTCATGGATGTATGTCAGTAATGGATAAAGTTAACACCACTTTTACCTTTCATAAATAAATCGACACAAACTAAGAAATATATATGAGACCAGTGAGATCATTTTAATACCATATATTCCTCTCGATGAAATCAGAACATAACCAAGGGGACCAAAACTTGTAATATGAGCTTAAAATGTAGAGTCAAATAATATCGAGTAATTTCATAATGAAGATATATTTTGATATTTCGTTCTCTGATTTATGGTTCTAATTGTTAAAAAAGGAATCATCAATTTTTGTTAGGTTTATAATGTGATGGTGCAACTACTAATCATGTGATGATTGTGATGGTATTTTATTTGATTATCTTGATTTTTTTTATATGCATTTACTTATATTTATAATAACATTTTTTACTTAACAATTAATTATTGGAACATTATAATGATTTTTTTAAGAAATTTGTTGAGATTTAGTTAAGCAAATAAACTCAACAAGTGTGTTTCCTCTGTATTAATAAGTTTCCTTTGTATTTATAAGTTGGAGTATCAACTAGTCACCCTTAAGGTGATGTAGAGAAACCATTGGTTTAGGTGGGGGTGTATACAATAATAGTGGAAACATGTAATGGTAAGCTCATAAACATTTAATTGAACAAGTTGGTATTATCATGGGATGGGGTTTAATCATATGAAGGTAGTATGGGTCATGCATACAAATGGCCATATAGAGAGAAATAAGAGTCTCGTGAAGAATTTAGTGATATTCAAAAGATCTTATAGCCTAAGTGAAAAGAAACATCAATTTAGAAGAGGGAAGGTGTGAGGAATTCAAGAGGGGTGCATGTTGAACCCGAATGAGATGGATAGAGAAACCCTGAGTTGAGAGGCATGACCTCTAACCACACAAACCCCCATCTCCCAAACTTTGTATAAAGGTGTATAGTTCATGCAATTTGCAAGTAGAAATGTGGTACAAGTGCTTGGAAACATTACAAAAGAGTTCTATGATGAAGGGGGAGGTATATAAATATGTAATCCATGTTAGCTAGGGTTAACTACCAAATTCATTTTTCCTAGTGGTTTCTCTTAAGAAAAAGAAATTAAAAATAGAAGAAGTATGTCAAAAGAGTATAGAAACCCTTCAAGGAAGACATTTAGTTGCACAATAATCAAAAGTACTGAGTGAAAAACATATCTTGAATTCTATTAATTGAAATTCATTTTGAATAAGAACATTTTATATTGTTCATCAATTCACTAATGCTATTTGAAATTTTGTCCCAACAAAGCTTGTTAGCCAAGGATAATGCCTATGGTCAATTCCCACCATATACATTTGGGCATCTAGAAACAAAGCTAATTGGATAGTAAAGCTAAACCTATAGAGGGATGGATGTATCTAGAAGATGGGATGTTAGATACAAGAATTCAAACCTTCACAAAAAATGAATCATGCATCATGTTTTACAGAGACAAACAAAGAGAGAAGAGAGAGAAGTAGGAGGTTTATGAATATTGCAATGGGAGTCAAAGAAGTCTACAAACTAACTTAAAAAATGCATAAGCCCTAAATAATGGAGGTGCATGGAATATTTGAAGGAGGTGGGTTAGATCATGGAAGATAGATAAAGAAATGTTCAACTAAGAGGCAAGGCCTGGAACCACACCATCCCCTATCCCCCAAATTACGGATATTGTTAGATAACAATGACTAAAATTGTTGTATGGTTGAGTCAGCTTGCAAGGAGAAACTTTGTGCATGAGGTTGAAAAACATCAAAAAAGAATTGTACTAATAGGGCAAGTGGAAAAATATTAGGGACCTATGCCAACCACTGTCAAACTTGGTGGCCCAATTCCTTTGCCTTGGTACTATCTCTTAAGAAAATGGAACTACAAATAAACATATATGTCAAAGAAGTAATCCAACACCTACAATAATTACTTCAACGTTGTTCAAAGAATTGAATGAATAATGTATGTTGAATACAAGTCATTTTCATTAAATATGATGAAGCCCATTTCCTACATTCAATCAATGGAGCGTCACATGGGATAAGGACTAGGCTAGGTATGGAACTTAAGTTATCTCATTCTAAATAAGGTCTTAAGGGTAAGTGAATATGAGTAATCAAACTAGATGTGGATTGGAGATAGGTCATTGAATGAGATTGAGGCTAAGGATCATCAACATAACTATATCTTCAATAGAAAGTTTTTGGTCCCATAACTAATGATATACACTTATATTAAGAGTTCTAATAGATCTAAGGAAGCATAAAAAGTAGTTTTCTAGGACTTCTTCATACCTTGGATTCATATTTCCTAGAAGTTACTATGTGATAAATAGATTATGAATATATATGGGGAATCTAGTAAAGCATGGAATGAGGGAAATTGTTTTATATTCCTAACATTTAAGCACATAGTTGATATTAAAATAAGTATAACATTTGACTCTTGTGAAGTGTGTATGGAAAATTGGTTAAAGGAAGTTTTTGGATTTTCATTCCCAGCCTCTATAGTTCTCAACAAAATAGTGATTTTACGTCAAATATAGATTCTATATTTTACAACTTGGTTTAAACATCATTTTTTGTTTGTTTACATGGGTGGAATTTTCTTAAATGAAAAAAGGAATGTTTCATTCAAAAAATTCCTTGTTACCATAGCTATTTCATCCTTAAAAATTATGGATTTCTTTCTCCTTGTCCTAAATGAAATACAATCTCAGACCTCTGTTTTATTAAATCTAGACAAATAATGTGCACAATTTCCATATTTTGCCTACAAAATATACTTGAAAAATAAAGCAACAAAACTAATAGTTGTTTAAAAAAATATTTTCCTTTCAATAATAAATTTACAATAATAATAGTAATAAAATTAAATGAATAGGATGGACCACAAATAAACATTTCAACGAAAAAATTTCAACTAGGATTGTTAAAAAAGGCAAAGGTGAGGAGTGAGAAACATGAATAATGGCCCTAGAAAGTTGGAAGGAACAATTATGTGAGTCGACTAAAGAATATGCTAGATGGAATATGAGAGAATATAACTTTCAAGTGACTTGAAATATATCTAAGAACCCAACTAGAGAATCTCTATTCTAAGTGTGACCATTGAACTATCTACTCTATAGATTGCTTAGTAAGTCAAGGCTCTAATCTTTTATACACATGCAACAATGGATAGGAGCATTCCACATACTCCTATAATTATCAAATTTGACTTAAAATAATCCACCCTTCTCTATCAAATGAATAGTATGTGTATTCAATACATTTTCCAAGTTATAGGTATTTCTACTTTAATCTTCAATTCAAGTCGTACATAATGTGTTGATTGACAACGAAGTGGATTTTTACTATTTTGAAAGAAATATCTCCATTTTAGATAAAAATAAAGTATGGAAACAATAAGTGTTTGGGCACATCAAAAATGCGATTTATTGTGATTTGTGCAATGTTTGGGGCATTCATGAACATGTTGTCCATGGCTATGTAAATATTCTAGATGGTGTAACCACAATAATAGTTATGCTAATGTATTATGTTGGGTTAGGGGGTTTTGTTGAGTAAAACCTAATTATTGGCTTTTTAACTGAGGAATTATAGTGTAGAAGTTCCCCTTTGACTCTTTTATGTTCCAACAATGAGAATTATAGCCATTTTCCAATATTTCCAATATATTTATGATCAAAATTTACAATTCCAAATCAATTCATTGAGGGAGTCCATCATGAGAAGAGAATAGGAATTCGTCCATGGAATCCATAGATGGCCCTAATCATAGAAAATGTATGCTTACTTCCAGGACACTCAATCACTGATCACCCATAGTTAGATGGTTCTGGGATTGATTTCCATTTCGCTGAATTCTCTTCATAGTATTAATTAAAATATGGAAAAATAAATTATGATAACTAGGCTAGAAAATGATTTTTTTTATTATCTATATACTCATTTTCATTATATATATAATGAGATTAAACACCACCAAAGGTCTGATGGATAGAGAAAATTTAGTCCGTAAATTTCATCCCATCATTAATTTTACTTATAGTTTGCCACAAAAGGAATTCACTAATTCCCTTTTTTTTCTAAAAACAATTCAACAAACAATATTTATGAATTTGAATATTTTCAGAGAACTATAGCCAAACATTTCATAGTTGAAATTTTATGAATTAGTAACATACCCCAAGGTATTTTCGCTATAACCTAACTATGGATGCTTAAATTTTCTCTGCTCATGGATATGTTTAAGAAATGGTTTGAACCAAAGGATGAGTAGGTTCATAAGATTTTTGAATCCTTATCATTTGAGCTCCAACATCAATAAAAAGAAAAATTAATAGTTTCTTATGAATACAAAACACACACACACTTTCTCTCTCTCTATCTATCTTTATCCCTCCCCCTCTCTCTCCCACACACATACACACATAAAAAAACAAAAATAATACATGGTAATATAATGATTGAAGAGGGCAGGGTGTTAGTGACTAACAAATTGCAATAAAAGGGGAAGGTTTCCATAAAGAGAAATATACATTTTGAGGTTTCTCCTCCTAAAATGGATACAAGGGTTGAAGGAAATATTATGAATCATAATCCTTTGTGTTTATACCTAACTCCAAAGTAAGCTTTCAAGAGGAATATATTGAAACATATCTTGAAGGAAGGTATTGGAAAGCAAATCCTAGCAGGAAGGTATCATCAATTTTATGTTCTTTTTACAATTCTAGTAAGATTACCTTTTTTAAATTTCTCTATTATGATTATGTATTCTAGTTTTTTTGCAAACAAGACAACTAAAAATATTTATTAATATGAAACCATTATAATTAGATTTCAAGATATTTTCTCTCTCTATGTTTGTTGCACCCAACATTATGAAACTTTGTTCTCTTTCTTAATTTATGTCTGTTGCACTCAATATCATGAAATTCTTCCAATGATTCTAGAAGATTACTTAAAATGGAAACATATGGATGTGATTCTCTTCTCATACTTGCATGGTGAACATATCATCATGCACATATTTAGAACTGAACATTATCATAATACACGTACATATACCATATATCATGGAAAATACACATATATCTTACACCACATTTGTTTGTTGAAGAGGTGTTAATACTATACATTCTTTTAGCTAAGAAAATGGAACATAATGAGGGTCCACAAACATTGTAACATGATATGGAAAGGCACAATAAAAAAATCATGAGCTTGTTGGCAATTTTTTATTTTTGTTTTGTTTTATTTTTAATATAGTTGATTTTGCCATTATTCTCTATTATTTATTGTACGGGGAGTTCATAAAATAATGTCTCTTTTTTATTTTTTGTGTATGGGTTTATTATGTATTGGTACAAATACTGATCATGGATGATCAAAATGGATTTTTCTCTTAGGTATGCATAAGTATATTCAATATTTTTCTTTCTTTTTCATTATAAACATTTTAGGTTATACTTAAACTTTCAACCCCAAACTTTATTGTTAGACTTCCATTGTGAAATATGAATTCCATAGGGTATTTTTTGAGTTTCAAGTAGTAAAATGGCTTCATTTTCTCTAGAGACACCCAATCAAACCCACCTTGGTAAATATTAAGCTACATAATGTGAGTTGGATTAGTGGCTGGACATAATTTTCAGGATTTTGATGTTAATATTAAGATGATATCCATATGACAAGCACCACCCAAAACTTAATGTGCACACCCATTTAAAAAAAAAAAAAAAAAAAACAAAAAAACAAAACAAAACAAAACAAAAAACAAAAACAAAACAAAACAAAAAACAAAAACAAAAACAAAAACTTTCTAACAAGTTGTCACTTCAATGTAACAAAGTTTGTGTGGATTTATTCACATTTTTATTATTCACTGGGTGATTTTTTCTATTGGGTTTGAAAATTTCATGATTTTAGTTTTCATGTTATTACTTTAATTATTTATCTAGACATAACCTTGGTTCTTGCAATTTGTTCATATGGATTTTGTGTGTGGTTTCATTGTCAAATCTGTTGATTTAATTGGTTCATGCATTTCAATTTGATGATTAATGTTAAACTCTTAGTGATTCTATAAAATGTATTTGAGCAAGATTTCATAGTCGAGATACCTATGTTTGCATTCATTATAAAGAAAGTTGTTGTCAATATTCGGATGCACACATGTGTATGTTTGGACTTGCCAAGTCAACAATTATCATGCTTCAAGTAGAGAGTTTGCTCCACTCTTTTCTTCTACTTGACCTTGAATTTCTCAAGAGCATAAAGTTCATCATTTTTTATCTATATTTGTGTGAAGGAGCCAATTGCATTTCATTTATTTTGGTTTCAACTATAACTCTCTACCTTTTTCTTCTACTTGACCTTGAATTTCTCAAGAACATAGAGTTCATGATTTTTGATCTATATTTGTGTGAAGCAACCAATTGTATTTCATTTATTTATGGTTTCAACTATCCTTATAATTGCATCACAAGTGTACTTAGCTTGCAGACTGTTTTTAGTTATTGTGCGTGTAATGTGCCTTCCACCTATTGAAGATTGTGCGTGTAATGTGCCTTCCACCTATTGAAGAATCACATTGTTTAGTTATTGTGCATGTAGCTTGCCTTCCACCTATTGAAGAATCACATTGTTCTACTTGCTAAATATGAGAAAGAAGATACTCTTATTATTAAAAAAAATTAAAAGATAACTTGAAATAATTTTGATATTTTATGATAATTTGATAAGCATATTATTAACATCATTATATATTTTAACAAGAGAAAAGAATATATTGAAGATACTATTTCTTAAGAGTTTGAAGGATTTTCTAGGCTCATGTTTACTTAGTAACATGTAAGACATATCTTCTTAACAAATATTTGGTAGTAGGAACAAGATCGTAAGCCAAATAAAGATCACAAGATTTATCTTCAGTAACCTTGCTAAGCAGAGGAAATCAACACAATTCTTTAATTATTATCATAAATATAAATACTATTTTTTAACTATAAAAACTAATAAATCAATGAAAATTTGACTTACGTTATTCATGGTCAATAATGTTTAAATATTTTTCTTTACATATTAATACGTAAATATAAATATTATTGATGCCATCCATTAAAAATAATAAAATGCAATGAGACTTAGAAAAGAGAGTCAAAGGAAATTTAGGATTTCAATAAATAAAATCGTCACATATACTGAACTTTCTTACACTATCATGAAGTGACAACCACTCCTTGGGACTCACATTTGGAAGCCTAGTATAATACCATAATAAAAAACACGCTAAAAATAAATTACAAAGTTATCAGATATGCACACACCAACACTGGTATGTAAATATATATAAAAACAAACAAACAAAGAGTGTCATAAACTTTTTCTTAAAATACTCGAATCTTTGGAGCAACAAATAGCTTTATAATTAATAAATATATATGTAATTTATATGTGCAAGAGAGAGATTTAACTCATAATTCTTATGAGAGCCCATAATAAAAAATACACTAAAAAATTACGAAGTTATTAGATATGCACACGCAAACTCTTGTGTATATATAAACAAACATAGTAACCCAACTTTTGTTGAAATACTCTAATAGCGTTATAATTATTATAATTGAAAAATATATATGTAATTTATATTTGCATGAGAGATATTTAATTGATTATTCTTATAGCCAATATTAATCATATCTTTATCTCTTTAAAAGCATTAATTTATAATACACATGAGGTAGATCACTTTGCAAGAAATTCGTTTTAGGTGTCACACTGCGTATGTTATCATTCAAATTTCAGATATACTTGTTTCCGTTTTACAATTCATAGTCGCTGTCAACAATTCTAGTTCTTGCTCGCGATTTTCATTGCAGGCATATGTTATCATTCTGATTTACTTATTTACGTTTTATACTTCAAAGTCGTTGTTAACAATAATTTTATAATTCATAATTATTACTCATCTCTGAGCCACTCATACTGCACACAATAAGTTCCTATGAACAATTACATACCTTGGAATGCATTTTTCTTTTGTGGTTTTTAAACCCGGGTTCTTAATTCTCACAATGTTCATAGCATCCTCAAAAAAGTTGCATGGATCTCTGAGTTAAACAGTTTAAAGCGAGAGTGTATGATGTTGGACACGCATGTGCTGACAACTCGAACTATTCCTCTGGTTTTGTAGTGTTCTCGAGGTTGAGTTCAGAGCCACAAATCACACTCATAACAGTTGAACGGAGAAATAAATACGACTGGTACAAATTGAGTTGGTGGTGTAAGTAATGCATCCAAATATTGTGAGAGTTTACTATCATCCTTTGTTGAGTTTTGAAATGTGATACTCCAATATTTAGTTTGACATAATTATCATTTAGCGCCGAGTCATTCAAATGGCACAAAATTAAGCAGCCCGATTTAATGGGTGCAGCACTCTGTTTGGAGGCTCAAGACATATGCCTCCGCACCCTCCCACGACATACCACTATTTCGGGAACTAAATCATTTTTCGTTCCCTCCAGTTTTTGCCGTTTGAGAATTATTTTTCCTTGTAAAGAAAGGTGGCCAGAAAACTTGTTGCTGGTAGCGAATTCCTTAGTTGACCTTATCTTCAACTTTGCTAATTCATTTGTAAGCAGCTTCAGAAACTCGGTCAAGCTTTCCACATCGAAAGAGTATTTGTCTTTAGCTCCGCTGGAAGAAGCTTGGTTTTTCTTACCAGCTTCCTTGGAGTCTTTATGATCATTGCTGTCATTAATGACTCTAATAGAGCGCAAATGTTTTTCAACAGCCAGAGCTTTTGCAAAGTTTAAGGCCAAAGTATTATTTGAAGCTCTTTTGGAAAATACAAAAATGTTAGTTGGCAAAGGAGATGTATAATAATCCTTAGTGATGCCATCGTGTGGTTGTACATCAACGGGGAACTTGTTGAATTTTTAGTTAAAATCTCTAACTCTTTCTTTGTCCCACATTTTTAGGTTATCAAGTTCTTTTAATAACATGGCAAGAGTTTGATGACCATTTTTTTTTTAAAAATAGCTTCATAAACTTTCTCTAGCTATGGTTTGAATTGGGTAGAAGATTGTGATACCATACAAATGCTCTATCTTCTAAAGTATATGGAAAGAGTCTGCAAGCAACATCATCAAAATGTACTTCAAACATCCGTAAATGCATGTAGAACTTGTCCAAATGGTCTTCAACTTTGGTATTCTTATCAGGATCAAAATTTGACAACTACTTTTCTGGATGTTTTGGCATCTTGTGAAGATTATCCGGAAGAGCGAGTGGCCCTTGGGCCATCTAATCCAAATCTACATTGGCTATGTCTTTGTCTCTTTTCTCCTCTTCTTTTGAATTTGAAGAAACTTCTCCTTCACTATTAAAATATGCGTTGTAACTAGGATGTTCCTCGTTAGAAAAATGAAAATCTTCTCCTTCATTGTCTGCATTCTCTTTAATGGGTGGAAGTTCCCCTTGATTTTTTGTAGGTTCAGCCAGCTCCTCAAGGGTTGCGATAACCAAAACTTCCATTAAAGAAACCAATATGCCGCTGGGGGTTGTTTCTTTCTTTACAATATTATAAGGTAGAATAACAACAAGAAGGAGTAAACCAAGAGCTCTTGCAAAATGACGAGTGATGGGATGGATACTCCAGATTTGATCGTAAGTAACCTCAAAAGATTTTCCCAGACTAGACTAAACAATTTATTCTTTTTCAGGAGTATGAGTTAGAGTGGAAATGGGAACGTTGTTGCCTTGTGCAGAAATCTATTTGTTAGTATGTGGTGAGTTTTTCGCCATAAATAGATGGTTTCCCTTCTTCTCGCACTATAGTGTTGATGATGCTGGATCTTGCCAACATGCAAAGGGGTCTCCCTGATGAAAAATCCTGATTCGAATTTGCACTGTTTGGTGTAAAAGCTCTTATGGACATAAAGCTCAGATGCCATTTTTCTTAGATATTTTCCTTAGCTGCATTGTTCAACATGAGAGAGTAATTTTCTTGTACTTTTGAATGAACAAGTGGGTATGCCTTGTGGAATGTTCAGTTGTAGAATGTATCAAGATTCAAGGGGAAAATAGAAGTGAGCCTTTAAAAGAAATTAATAATACTAATCTAGTAAAGACACACGAGCATATGTATATGAATAAATCGTTGATCAACTAGCCAAATAATTCACATAGAAGCAATGATAATTAAAACAAATACAATGCACCTTCAACAAGATTAGCACCAAATCCACCAAAATAGTTCTATTTCTTTAGTACACATGAAAACAACATATATCACAAACATTTAAATAATAGTCTTACAACCTTTACAACATACACATGGAAGTGTGCTAGCTCAACGAGTTTCAAGTATTAAGCAAAAGTTCCAAGATACATGAGTACAATGAACACCACTAGCTTAAATAGTGGAGTGTTAGAGAAACCACTTCCTCCTCCAAAAGAATTATCTTTCTCTCTAATGTGTGGTAGGAATAGCCAAGGTAAAAATTCCTTTCCATGAGCTATGAGGGGTTATATATAACAAATGGGGCGAATCTTCACCTCCCTTGTGAATCTTGGACTGTTGTCATGACTCTTTTATTTCCATATGGCTTTTTGAATCCTTCATGACATTTCACATTCTATAGATGAATCTTGGACTTCCATGTTACATTACATTCTCATATATTAAAAATTACATAATCATATACACAGATGATGTGGCAGATGATGACTCATATAACACCTTGACAAAACATGACATGACATTGATGACATGGACTAAATGATGATATGGAAATGTCAATCCATTCTGTTTGCTATCTTTATGTCCTATTGAAAGATGGTACATGTTATTATTCTTCCTCCTCTATAAGGCTTGAAGTTAGGGAGTTTTTACTATGATATTCGATATTCCACTGTTGTCGTAATTTGGTTCCCTTTCATCTTCTCGTTCATTGATCAAATTGTGTTTTCAGTTGTGCAAGTGTATTCTATCATGGTATCCTTATTCTTCTCCTTCATCATCATCCAATCATGACATGATATAATACTTACAACAAGATAAAACTCATGAAGAGACAACATCAGTCCGAAAACTCCTAGTTTAACATGCTTCATGAAAATCACTAACTGAGATAGAACTAGGTCTTGGGTTAAGCAACTGACTGGGGGGTTGCGTAGTTCATAGTTCCATAGGTCAGGAGTTAGGACTGAGGCTTGAGATTGTGTAGTGTTCAGTTCAGGATGCTTAGGGTATGGTGACTGCACAATTTAGGAGCCCAAGGAGGAAGTCTTAAGAATTGAAGTTGCCCAATGCACTGTTATGGAGGGAGAGAAGCCTAGGGATTGTGCAGTTCAAGGAGGAAATTTGAGAGCTTGAGGCTTAACACTACGTAGTGTGCAGAAGGCACTAACTGGAAGGCTAAACTGTGTAGTTATGGAGCTCAAGGCTTAGGGTTGAGCACTAAGGCAGCATAGTGTGTAGTTCAATAATGAAAGAACTATGCATTGCACAGTTCCAAGAGGCAAGGATTGAGCTTTAGGGCCGAGACTACACAGTGCACAGTTTTAGAGGATTGAGTGAAGTGATGTTGCTCGAGCAAGAAATTTTCAGAATTTGGCTAAGTGTGGGATTAGTTAGGTCAAAGTGAGCAAGGAAAAAACTTGAACATGATCACACACTCGGAACCGTCGACAACACAACATTGATCAACCAGAACACATTGAAAAACATGATCCCCTTAATGCGATAAGTCACAACAATACAACAATTTCCTCCAAGTGCGACACTAGAGGTATACTTTGTGATGAGAGTGACAACACATGTGCGATAATGCATACAACTTTGGGAATGCATCTAATACATGCTTATATGATAAATATGACTCATTAATAATAAAGTTACCCCTTGAAATAAACCATAACTCCATGTATGCAATTTGCGACACTCCCCATGCCAAAAGATGCCACTTTGGTTTTCCTCCAAACATGACTTGAAAACTTAGAGATATACATGGAATGAATCTTGCTACTATAAACGACAACATGAAAGTTCAAATTATGCTATGAAATCTGAATGTAGGCCAAAATTTTGGAGGGTTTTTTTGCAACGACAACAAAATCTAGAACTAGTAGATGGGATAAAAGAACCTAGTTGGGTTAAAAGGCATCCCTGTCGAGGCTATAGATGCCTGCTAGTAGCAGTGACGATGGTTGTGCTATTCAAGTTAATTTAATAATATAATTTTCTTGGTTTCCTTGTCTTTTCCTAGACTAATTAATGGTAAAAACTAATGGGTTCATATTGTATTAAGTTTTGAATTATGATGGAAATGATTTGGGTATGATGAGAAGTTCTAAATTTCAACCATACAAGATAGGAATGAAACTTTTTAGGTTACTTGAGGATTAAAATCTCAGAACATCTAATATTTATTCCTTGAATTTTATAGCTTTTTAGTCATTCAACTAGAGATAATTGCTTCACCTAGTGAGTTTCCATTTGTTGGCTTGCCAATGGCTCCCCTACATTTTGACTAGAAGTAAGGGCCCCTAATTTGAAATTTTGGAAAATTCCCCCTTTATTGCATTTGATTAGTTGATGGTTTATCTTCTATTTTTTGTCTAGCTTTTATGCTTTTGGATCCTTCGAGGTTTGGCATGATGTTTTGATCACATTATTCAACAAAATGTCTTTCATCATTTATGGGATCATTTCCATACTAGTCTCCTACTTTTGATCATTCGATGCTCACTAGAATTATTCTAGGTCATTACATACTTTTGACTAATCAATATTTATGATGGCCAAGCACTTGTGTGAAAATTTGATGAGGTCATTTCTATTGACACATCATATAGAGATGATCTTATTCCTTTCCGATATCATTTCTTAACACATCATTTGTCTCAATCCTTTGGATTTTTGTCTTCATTGGTAGATCTTGAGTGCTTCCCCACATTTATTTCCTTGTTTGCCTTCGATTCTCCAAGAGCTCTTCAATGATTTATAATTTTCTTGGTTTTGGCGCCTAATTTCAAAGTCATGATTGTGTTGAGTTTCAACTACTTTCTTTGCCTTGGGAATGTGGTTCACCTTCATGTGAGTTTATGTACATATAATTTTACAAATATTAGCTTAGATTTAAATAGATATATGATTAAAATTAATGTAATTATGATGATTACATTTAAAATTGTGCAATAATTTAAAATAAAAATTATCCAATAAATAAATAAATAAATAGATAAATATATCTATATTCCTAAGTAATATATGTATATAAAATAATAAATACTTTATACCTTGTATATATTTTAAACTTTAATATATTGTAATTAAATCACATGTATTTACTATATTAAAATATAAACATAAAATAAGAATATCATATTATATACCTGTATAATGTATATTACATTAGATATATAATATAAATAATAATATTAGGTTCCTCACACATTTCTTTTTTAGTTGCTACAACATCCTCCAAATTTTTTCCTACATTCAAATTTTGGAGCCCCATAATGATCATTTCATCTGTCATTTTAAGTCAATAATGTCATGCTCGGTCGTGTTTTCGAAGTGTCCAAGCATTCTCTTAAAAAACGCAAGTATTGAAGCTACTTGCTTTCACATGCTTAGTTAATTTTTCCTTCATAGTGCACTCTCCCCAGATAGGCCTAGCTTACTTTTTGGTGATAGTGGAGCACGCTTCTTGCCAACGTGCAGAGTGCACTTCCTGTCAACAACATGTGCGCATTTCTTGGGAGCAAGCTAAGCACACCTTGTGACTGGTAGCATGAGCACACTTCTTGTGGGTAAGTCTAGTGCATTCTTTGAAGATAGTGAAAGCACATATCTTATAGATAGTACTAACACACTCTTTGTTGACAGTAATTACACACTTCATGCTGACATAGAGAGCACACTTTCCCAAGTTTGCACTATTTCGCTTCTTAGTGGTTGTCATCACATCTCCATCTCCTAGTTTTCTAACATGCATTGAGTGCACTTGCAAACCCTAACCCTAATTGCATGTGTGCTCTCCTTATATAAAGAATCCATCCCAGAGCTCATTTCACATTCATATTTTTCTCTAGATCTTTGTGCACTATTAGAGAACAAGGATAATTCTTTCATTCTCGTTGAAAGTGTGCCATCTTCCGAGTAAGTTTCTTAACAATCACTTTTGATCACTTTTTCTTTCGCATGTGTCGCTTTCATCTGTTTTTCTCTTGTATGTGTCACTTCAGTTCTTGCATGATGTTTTTGGTGTCTCAAGAAAGTTGAGTTCATTTTCGAAAGACCTCTAAGTAATAGAACACTTTTTGATTATAATTGACACTTTTTTCATAAATACTTGTGCCCTAACTTGTACTTGGAGATTAATGTCATTTTGTTTTCATTTCAATGTATACATCTTGTTTTTGGGTACTTTGCATATTCCAGTTATGAGTTTGACTATCTATGTGTGTATGATTATGCTCAATACTTTTTTTTTATTCTCTTACTATATCTCTCTTGTTCCACTAATCTCACACTTAGCCAATTTTAGAGTTCTTCCTTGTCCTCACATCATGCACAAGTTATGAACACATTTAACTTTCAGCCAAGTGATAAGTGAATTGTGCACTTCCAAGCCTCAGTTGCGAGACTCTTGTTTTCTGAATCTACACCCTATACCCATCTAGAGGCTAACTCCCTTCATAAGTGCCTTGCGTATCTCTTGATCATAGTCATCCAACACTGGTTACTTACACTTTCCCTCTCTGCCAAGCCTTGATGAGCCTTGCCTTCATGATCACATTTCACACTCCTAGTGGATAGTAATGTCATCCCTTAGCCATTGTAGCAGTGACCTATGCTAAACCTAGAAACTTCCTCTCAGTCATTGTGCACTGCGCATTCCCAGTGACCAAACCTGTCACCCTTGCCTCTTAGACCTGCAATCTGTGCCCATAATTGTCCCTTTCTCTCTTTCCCTGTGCAGCATGCAATTATAGTGCTAATACCTCCACCTCTTCCCTCCCAACCCTAGAATCCCCTCTCTTAGTCCTTGCACACTGTCCCGTGACAATCATCATCTTGCATGAGTAAACACAATATAATAGGTGATTTTGGGATTTATATTGTCTTGCCATGAATGAATTCCATTTGTAGGTATTATCACCTCAACATGGAAGATAATGTTCAAGGAGGGGTTTCAAGAAGACACTTCTGGAGATGAGACATAAGGATACCATCATGCAAGAGATAAAAGAATTCTAAACTATGACAGATAGATGGAAATCCAGGATACTTTGGAAGGCTCGAATACTATATCTAGATCCTTTGGAGGGTGAAGATGAAGTACATTCCATATCTGTCATGAAGAATTGAATACATAGAAACAAGGAGGAGAAAATGGCATTGACACATTATCATGGAGTCTCATGTCATAGTCGCAAAATTCGAGCTTCTTAAAATATGAACACAAGAGAATTGTTTTGTTCCATGTATTCTCGCCACAATTTTGGTGGAATGTAATTTTGTAATTTCCAAAATTAGAAAATGTAAAATTTATGGAAGTTCAAGGGTCACACATGGAATGTGAAGAGTCACTAGTAAGTCTAAATGTCATGTAGGAGCTCAAAAGGGAGGTCAAGAGTCACATGGAAGGTGAAATATAACCTTATTTGTTATAAATAGGACCTCATGCCTCAAGTAAAGGACTTTGGGACTTCTAGATTTAGCTTCTCAAGTGAAGCATAGGAGAGAGTCATCATTCTTCAAGGAAAAAGTGGTTGCTTCATGTTCCACTATTGATGCTAGTGATGCATAATTATAATTGTGTATTTGGAACTTTCACTTAATATCTTGACGCTCTCAGCGTTGACACACTTTCACGCAGTATTGTGGATGTTGTAAGGCTATTCTTTTAATGTTGACGATCGATATATATATATATATATATATATATATATATATATATATATATATATATATATTTGTGTTCATATGTATTAAGGACAATGAACAATTTTGTTATCTTTAGTACACATCTTGTTGAATGGAGTGTCTTGTTTTCATGACCGTTGTTATTTTGCAAACTATTTTGAAGATCAATTAACAATTCTTTCTATGTATGTGTGTGTCTTATCAGGATAATACTATTATTTTTCTTCTAAAGGCTCACTCTTTCTTTTACCATATGTGAAAGTACTTTATATACATTGAAATTGGTGTTTCAGAAAGCGAACTTGCTTATCTCAAAAGTTATGTACATGCTCTCTTATGTTGTTTATTGTAGCCAAGGAGAATCTTTAATATCGTTGTAATGACAACCAAGCTAAATTTTTAGATGGGGATCCTATCCCAAATGGTGTGAGGTCTAGTTGTGGCTTCGTATTGGGGAGACCCCCTACTATTGGCAGTGTCTAGTATCATCAACAATTTCATTTCGCAAAATGAAGGCAAGCCTTTACTAAAACACAAGGAACCATAACTCACGATGTTTGATGAGGATAAATACACATATCATATATGGAAAGGTAAACCACAAGATTTTACTTCGATTGAAACTTCAAACATATATACACATATGATACATCCTCTGAATATCCATCGACTATAAAAATTGTTCTCTAAAATTGATTTTGGTTTGATTTTTTATGGACAATGGATAGTGTTACTCTCGTGTGAGTCAAACAAAGGTGTGAGAATTTCAAGCTTCAATTTAAAATTCAATACAAATGCAAAGTGAAGGGCTTCTATATTGGAGAATCTAATTCCAACCACCTATTTGGTGTCAAAACCATCCATCCAAGTGTCCTAGTTTATTTTCAGTTAGTCCAATTTAGTTCAATCACACTACATTCATTTATTACTAATGTCTCCAATGTAATCTTATTTCACTGATTTATAATATTGAGAAGAGAAATCCTATGCTCCATGTTTTTCTTCAATTTCTTGTCAATGGTATCAGATCTAGTTTGCATAAGACTCCCTGAAAGCCGCGATGTGAACGAAGTGAGAAAAACATAGAGAAATAGTAAAGCTGCATAAGACTTTTCGAGATAGCAACATAAGTTTGAAAAAGCCTCCTGCGGAGAAGCATCTGAAGAAAAAGGTGAGGTTTTATAAAAAAAAAAAAATTTAGTGCCCAACGCAGCTATGCTTGGAAAGCAAGTGTGTTGGTCCTGGAAAAATTCAGAAACTCGGAAAAATAGCGGCTCAACACAGACAGACAGTCTCCAAAGGTGCGTTGACCAGTTACGTAGAAAAAATCGTGTCAGTTTGGTCATTGACTTTTAATTGAAGTAATCGAAAGGCCTTCCACGAAGGCTCCACGTCACATCACTAAGCACGAAGTGCCAAGTCACTGGAGCACATAAGGCGAAGCACAAATTTTAAAGCAAGTACGAGCCATAACAAAATCGATGAACGAGATGAGTCGAGATCCTTCTTCATGGGAATCGTAAACCTTTTTTTCAAAAAGGATATTTTGAAATCCAAAGTGCGTCAGACTTTGTTCATAATATTCGTAAGGATATTTATTTTTATAAAAAAGGGTGATTGAAATCATTGAAAGTGCATGAAATTTCTTATAAGAGATCCGTGGGTATTGGTTAAAAAAATTCATGCTCTTGGAAGAAGGAAAAAAAGGAGGTTTCAAGATATTGTTTTAAAAACCCTGATGTAATTCTTAAAAGTCTCATGTAATTAAAAAAAAAAAAGTGGGGGGAGGGGCATTGTGATATCTGTTATAAAAAAAAAAGCTTTTGTGAAAGTATTATTTTTGCAAATTTTTGAGATGTGTTTATTTTGTGAAGTTAAGCAGCACAGAAGTTATTGAAAAAATGTTTTTTCGAAACAACTGTTATGTTTGTAAGTATATTTATTTTTTGAGTTATAGTCAACCAATATTCAACAAATGGGAAAAGCCAAGAGGTTAAGAAAGTCTAAACAACACCTTGAGATGCATGAAGCTTTTTTGAAAGAATTGGAAGTGAAGAGGCAAAAGAACTCCTTTGCATTGAAATGAATACAAGAATCAGTAGCTGACAACATTCTTCGCCTGATTTCACATGCCAATACAACCAAGGAGGTCTGGGATACCCTTGAGAGGAGTTTTGGTGTAAGGGGGAGCATTGAATACGAAGATGAAGGCAGATTTATAGAACTAGAGCTATAACGAGATGAACAATTTGTTGAATCCCACTGTGCTCATACACAAGTCGATGACTATGAAAAATTTGCAGAAGAAGTAGAGAAAGAGCACACAGATGCTCTTGAATCCCATTGTGCACAACCACAAGTAGATGAAAATTTGATGAATCCACAACAAAGGTTGCTGATGACAGTGAAGCTGCCATTGGAGCAACAAATGTTATGGTGAATCTAGCAATTCAATTTTCTGATGTAAAGTTTTGATGAAGAGTTGCTACTTAATGATGAATGGTTGCAGATGATGCAACAAAAACATCATATTGACATGATGTTATTTGGTGAGATAATTCCATTTGAATCTGAAATCCAAGTGGAAAACAAACTGAAAGAGACAGACACAGAGACAAAGACAAAGATAGAGGTAGAGGCAAAGAAGGAAAGCCCATGAAGAGAAAACAAAGGTAGAGAAATAAACACAACAGGAAAAATCTCTCATTGCAGAGCATAAAGAACATAACCAATGTGGTTCTACATATGTTTTTACACTACCATTGATTTCCAATGTGCAGGTAAACATGACAATTATGAAGAAGAGTTAAAGTTCTTTGAAGCATGGCTTGCAACACCATGCCTTGATAGAGTCTGCATAGGAGCTACAGAAATTAATGTTGAAAACAATATGCATGATGAACATATCAATCAAATTTTCAGGTATTGGAGTTTAGAAGAGATAAAATTTTATTCTCATCTTATGTTGCAGTAAATTGTTGATGAGAAGCGCACTATATAAGATAATATGTGGCAACAACCCACATACAGGACGATTTTTGAAGAAGTCCAAGACATACTTAAGCAACTTCGAACAATGGAAGACATGCACCAACAAATCATGAAACTGAGGTTTGAAGGATACAACAAGAAGAAAGAGCTAAAACAATTTAGAGGCTATAGGATCTAGAAGAAGAGAAGAAGAAAAATTGAAGTCTTTTTTTTTTAAATTGTAAGCCTACCTGAGACATAGACTATCAGACATCTTAATTGAATTTTTATGTGGTTGTAATTAAGGGGGAGTGTTGGAGAATCTAATTCCAACCATCTGCTGGGTGTCAGTCCATCCAAGTATCTGAGTTTAATTTTAGTTAATCCAGTTTAATTCAACCACAATGCAATCATTTATTACTAATATCTTCAATGTAATTTTATTTAACTAATTCATAATATAAAAAAAAAATCCTTTACTCTTTTTCTTTATTTCTTATCATTCTCGAAAAAAAATCTATTACCAAACTTATACTCTTATTACATTCCACATTGCCAACACTCATTTCCCATGCGGAAAATTGACCCACAATGATACATAAAATCGTGAACATTCATTCCGTCAACTCATATGGCACATGAATTAAAACATTAAATAAGAATGGCATGTGACCATGTGGAGGTGGAAAAAGTAATGTGCATACATTATCTAATATGTGAATACAACATAGGTTCTCAACATAACAATGTATTTATATCATACGTTCCAAAACCTAAAACACGAAAAGATAACACATATAATCTACGAAGTGAAACACAAAACATGACAAAACCATGCATATATGTTTTGCTATATATTATCTCTATTCGTTGTGCATGGACAGTTTTGTTGTGTATGGTTTGCAATGAATGTTATGTAGTTTTTCTTTGGTAGGAGTATGCCATGTCTTATTGTAAAGTGCCATAAATCATGTTATTTCACCACTCCAACCACATTAAAACTCAGGTCAGTTACGCATTAGGTTGAGGTGGGAGGCCATCAAGGTCAACTAATTGTTAATATGTACGGTGGCAAATTCACCCCAACAAATCCGTGTCAGCTAAAGAAGTCAAAATTAACAAATTGTCACCATTCCTCTCGTGCTCGCTGCCATTTTCTTCACTGCACTTACATTGTATCAGAACAAATAATTACACAAGCCAACACGCATCAACCCATTAAAACTACACTAGTATTTGACTCGCTCACATGTCATGCGACTTTGCGACGTCCAATGCTACCACATTTTTTACATGAGATTTATTCTCCTAACACAATTACAACGTGAATCCTGAACCCTGTAACCATATTTCATTGTTATAAATGAGTTTCGAAACCAGCTTATGCCATCATCGTTTCAAACTCGTTTCGTTTGAAGCCAATTTTGCATTGACTAGCCAAGATCTCAAAGTGTCAAATGTTTTTCATTATTTTCAGTCTACATTTATTCCAGTTATACTTTTTGTTATCCGGTGAGTTTAGCCGAATTTTTATTCACATCTATGAGGCTATTATCGAGTTAATAGGGTTATTTTATAACTTAGTATGATGTGTAAGTTTGATTAACCGTTGAAGTTGAAATTTTATTTTAGTTAGTTAATTTATTTATTTATTTTTAATCTAAAAAAATTAAATAAAATATTTAAATAATGTCTACTCATAAAAAAATTTACAAGTGAAGAAATTAGATCCCTCTCTACTCATGTTTTATGTTAAATCAATATTTAAAATGAATGGTCATACAAATTGCCCTACTAAATTTTATTTTTTATGCCCATTGTAAAAAGTGAGATTACAACCATATATAACACCACATCTTTTTTTGCTTTATTACAACCATATATAACACCACATCTTTTTTTGCTAACTCATGTAAAGATGGTAAATGGGATCATTTTCTGAGATAAGAGAGTATCAAGATTAACTAAAATAAAGCCAAAACACAATAGTCGTTTCAAACTGAAATATTCATGAAGATTTCAATGATTTGCTTTCGCTTTTAATATGACGTTTTTCTTTTTCTTCGTTCTATAGATCGAATGAAAATCTTATGATCGCAAGTCGAAGTAGGCTAGTTCGCTAAAACAGAAAAGGAAGTTGACATACCATTTGTTTTTCAAAGGGTGAAACCCTACCACAAGATCCTTATCCTTGGTCATGTCAATCTTTTTACTTGATAATTATGTTGTTACCATGTCCTTTCTTTTTGTTTCCATTTGTTTTGCAGATCAAGGAAAGAAGGAAGGCGAAGAACTGAGCTAGATTACAGGTTCAATTTATGGGAAATGGTCAGATAACATCTTGAGATTTCATTGCATAATTCATAATAGATTTGTAAGTGGCCTTGCAGCATAGCTTAGAATGTAGATCTTTTCTGTGACAAAAGTAATCAAGTTTAGTGGAAAAAGCTTCAAAACTGGATTTTTAGAAGAATCGATGAACCTTCAATGGACTTCAAACTCAAATTTTCTAAAGCTTGTAGAACTGATTTTTAAAATGGGATTTGACTTGCCCCCTTTGGAAAAAGTGGTTGAACAGATTCTCTTCCAAAGACCATCCTGAGATTTGTTTCTAAACTCTCTATATGATTATAAAAAGTGTGATGTACTCTTTGAGGAGGAGGGATTTGTTTCTAAACTCTCTATATGATTATAAAAAGTGTGATGTACTCTTTGAGGAGGAGGGGGTCCCAAATGCTACAACAGTGGGTAGATAGATACAGTGGTATAAACTTGGTGACATTGATGCTTATATTATTTATTGTAAGTTTGTGCTGAGTGTATTTAGTATAATCTATAGTTCACTTTCCATAAGTTCATTGTTGTTCTTGTAATTTCATAGATTTCCTTAATTGGGTTTCAAGGAATCTTGTAATTTAAACAATATCTCTCATACGATTATGTCTCTTTGAGGTGATGTTAATATATCTTTTCATTTATTTAACATAAACTAGTTTTGTTTACCGAGCTTTAAATCGAGTTATTTTTTCTAATGACGGTTTTCTACACGGAAGTAATTTAATTGATGTATGTTGTGCTCTTTGAATTTATGAAATGTGTTACTATAAGTTAGGTTGTTCTATTTTAATGCAAGCAAAATTAGTTAGACCCTTCTATTTTCTATAAAATGTTTATTTTCATTCATTTATAATTAAGGGATGATTTTACTTAGTGTTAAGTGAATGATAAATCTGAAATTGAAATAAAAAGCAAAATTAGTTTCATATTTTACTATATTTTGTTAGGCCATGGCATATCTATTAATAATAGTTTTGCAAAACATTTCTAATTTTTGAAGTAAAATAAATTAGAAATTTTTAAAAGCCCTTTGAGAATTATTTCATTTGCTTAGAAGAAATAACAAGTATAGCTATGTTTTTGCTTTCCATTCTTCCGTTCATGTTACGTTAGAAGTCATATGTACTTATAATATTCTTTTTTATAAAGTTATAACTCTTTCTTTTATGTTTTGTAACTTTATTTCACACTCGCTAGGGTCATCTTTCTGGTGATTGTGATTGTTGTAACAACTCTTCGTTGATTTTCCATGTAAATAAAATATAAGACCACGGTCACAGGACATGTATTTCAAGCAATACGTTGGGAAAAACATAGTGATAGGTATCACTTGTGATTAATTAATAGCTATGCAAATTAGAAAAGATAAAGAGATAATAATTGACATTTTATTTATAAAATAAAAGAAAATAGGAGAAATGAAGGTGAAGAGACACAAATTTGCATGAGAGTGAAATTGAAGGGAAAATTGAGAAAATAGAGTCCTCAATCATAAAAAGGCTTCTGAGGATCAATTCACAACCTTTTGTCAGTTCAATTTTGGAGCTCTCATTTCATTCTCTCATACTCTTGCATACATACAGAAATCTTGAAGCATTTTTGGAGCATGCTTGGAGCACTTTAGCATTCACTTGGATTGAAGAAAAAAGACAAAGAAAAGTAGGGAGCACAAAAAAATAGTTTAATCAACAACTACAACTAGATTACTTCGTAGGTAACAGGTTGTGTGTGTCATTTCCTTGCCGATTTCAAAATGCATGGTATACACATGTGATTTTCTAGTTATGTTTTGTCATTGGTATAGAGATTTGTCTGGATTGACAACAATTTTAGCCTTGCATTGTCATTTCCTTGATAACCATGGTGTTGTGGGTTTTTTCACATGTTTTTCTTTTTCTTGATTGGTGCTCATGTTCCATATGGCTATGGGTTGGAACAAACGCTTTGAAAGCCCTGGAACATCTTGGGTTGAGTTACTAGTCATGGAGCCTATGTTGGGACAAACACTCTAGATCCCTTGGTGGGTTAAGCTACTAGTCCATGGAGCTGGGTTGGACAAATGCTTTGCAGCCCTCGAAGGTTGTGGGTTGAGTTACTAGTTACTGTAGCTCTGGAAAACTTGGGTAGAGACTAATTTGGTTGGTGTTAGGGATGTCTGACCGTAGAGGTCGAATCATTGTGGTTGAGGGTTGAGGTGGTTTGGCCTTTGGAATTCTTGGTTTTGTTTTCTCTCGGTTATTCCATAATATTCCACATTCATTCTTGGAATATGGCGTGGGGGTGATTGGTTGAAAGAGAGATTTGGTTCAACCCAATCAACCTAATCTATGGCTGGGTGGTACATGGAAGTCCCCGACTTGGTTGATATTTTCATTTATTAGTAAGAGTTATTATTCTACTGTGATTCATGTATACCTATAGTGATTATGTTGGTAATATTATGGTTGAGTTGCCATGGTTTTTATGTTGGTTATATGATGTGTACCATTTATTACTCTTGTCATGAATTGTTTAGTTATTGATTGGTTGATGAATATATGGACTAATAAATTTTGTTGCAGCTAAGTGGAGAAGGAATATAACCTTCTTAGTGATTCTCAGCTGAATCTCAGAATAATATGATCATATATGCATTCATGACCTGTAGCTTACATGTTTTCCATGTGTTTGACGAAATGTCTAGTGTGTTCTAGGAATCTAGGTCAAGTTTCTAATTTGAGATTGAATGTTTAGCTTTGTCGTCATGTTAATTATGATTATGGAAAGTCTTAGGAAATTATAGGCAGTGGTCTGGAGGCTGGCCTGAAAATGTGGCACTTATCCTGTGACCACATTCTCAGAATTGAAGATTTTAGGTCATAACTGCTGAAATTTAGGCTTATGAGTGCGGTTATAGCCTCATAACAACATACATGCCTTGTTGTGGGTGCGATTGTGGGCCCAGGGTAGAGAAAAAGGGTTCCAACTCAGGGTTTGGTCACTTGGGGTGGTTGTTCAGTCTCTAAGTGACCTATAGTCCCTGTAGGATGTTAGTATGTGGTCAGTTTGTAGGCCCCACTTCCTTAACTGGAACTGGGAGGTCTGGTCATGTCATAATGACACCCATCTCATGTTTACACTAACAAGCTTGTGAATTTGGGTAAATGTGGGAGGAGGCGTTACAATTCCCACTCATTGTATATTTGTATATAGTTGATTAACTTCCCCTAGTTAGTTGTATATATATGTATGATAAGAAAACTAGTTAAACCATAATGATTTATTTCTCATAAGAGGGAGAAATATCGCATTAATAGAGTTATAAAACCGTTTAGGAACAACTATCCCAAATGGCTTGGGTTATTAAAGAACCTCGGTTAGGGATGTTCCCTCCTATTGAAAGGTGGGTCAATTTTGTCTCTCAATAATTGGATCATTATATATATTTAACTTATGTGTCGATCTTTTTAGAGTGAAAACTTGGATGAATCAAGTAGAAATGTCATTTTTACCAACAATTTGGAATATTAGTGATAAAATATTAGGATCCATTTTGAGACCTTAAATGACCACTTTTTGCACCCTCAAACTTAGTAAGGATCTAGATTACATAATCTACACACTGGTACCTTTCGAGTGGCAAAAAAATTGCCTCAATCATAAATAATATGACAAAGTTATACCGCTTGGAAATTAATCTATCTGATTGACCACCATAATTCGAGAAGATCCCACATCAGCCCCGTTACTCACAGAAAATAAGTTATCTATGTGGGTACTATGAAGAAGACTCTAGAAGGGTTGAGTTGTAATTCATATTAGAGATTGAATGGGTTAAATTTAACTCATTGCTTGCTATTAAATTATGTTATAATTGGACCAATATGATGAAAAGGGTTTCCAATCTATTCGAGTTCTTTTTGTTTCATAGTAGAGTAGAGTAATTAAGTGTAAATAAACAGGGAGCATAATAGAGGATATTTATATTGTATAGCAACCCACAAACCATAGATTTTAGATCAATTTATAAAAAATGCATAATTTTTTGTATTTGCTTCAATTCCATTCCAGACAAAAAAAAATAAAAAAACAACCTCACTTTCCAACCTAATTTTATGGGAAAAAAAAATCTAAATTATATATTTATGTTCATTATAATTAATGTGTGTTTCTCTTTTGTCGTTCTCTATTAGATGTCGAATTTAAAAAATTAACCTTTAACGATTTAAAACTAAACCACCCACACCAACAATACATAATTCATAATACCAACATTTATTGACATATAAATGTTATATGTGGACGACGGTTGTACAAAGCCGAGATTTTGGCTTTTGTTTATCATACCATTTCGTCCCTCCGCTTTGGTCGATCACTCTGCTAGTTCGACCCTTCTTGAAATCTAAGATCTCATTTCCTTCATCATAGACTCTCCGTGTTGGTAGACATTTCTACTCATCGCCGTGGCTAAGCATTGATGATACGGTCGTGATTTCAGTTTGACAATTACAAATTTTAATTGAATTTTTTTATTTTTTATTTTTTATTTTTTTCAGAAAGAAAAGCATTATATTTATATTAAGGCAATATATACATCATAATTCTGATGGGTCTCATGAAACAAGACCGCCACTGAGAGGTCAAATATTTTAGGAGAAAACAGCATAGCATCTAGAAAAGGAAGAGTTGTAGCATCACATAGGAACATATTGAAAACTTGAGGAAAAAGTCATCACCACCATTGACTCACTGTACTTCAGGAATGGGAAAAGAAACCCACAACATTTCTGATTACAACCTTCAGGATCAAAAATATAAACTCTATACCCTCCAAGACGTGCTGCAGTCATGAGATAGGAGGATAGAGTGCTGAGACAGAAGACAACACATATTTGAAGGAAATGTTTGAATCCTCAAAAAATTTTAAATTCCTCCATTTCCAAAGGCACCAGATTGTTGTGGGAAGGATTGGGCGTTTGATAGCATCTTGTCTTCCCCACCAGGCAAAAGCTGCATCAACAGAAGTGAAGTTAGGGTGCTGAAAAGAAAAATACGAAGCAAGATCATACCAGATTTGTTGGGAGGCCATGCAATTGAAGAACATATGGAAGTTCGTTTCCTCCTCCATTTTGCATAACACACATCTGCTGGGACCATGCCAAGATCGCTTCCTCAAGTTTTCCCAAGTTAAATTCTTGTTGTAAAAGACTAGCCAAGAGAAAATGATCACTTTGAGGGGGCAGGCGAGCTTCCACCATAACACTGGGAAAATCTTTCTAGCCGGCTTAATTTTCTTGGAAATGAGATCCGAGTAGATGTCCTTGACAGTTGCTCGTGAGTTTGAGAGAGATAACGACCATACCATATGGTCATCAATCCCGGCCTGCTTCAGACCTGCTTGATCAATGGATAATTTGAGGTTATCCCAGAGGAAAGACAATGCCTGAGGGATACCAAGATCAGCTGCATTCTTAAGCAGAGGATAGGGTCCTCTCCATTTATCAATAATCCTGTTCCAAGTGAAAATACCAGACCTGTGGAGATGAAAAAGAAGAGGATCTGGAACTTGTAGATTTCCTTTGAAACTAGCAAAAGAGTCGAGACCAATGAAGATCTTCCTACCAGAAAAAATTCTCCATTTAAGATTGTCAAGAAAGTAATGCTCAATTCTCCTGAAACTAAGCCAAATAACAGACCCCTGTTTGATACCAATAGAGCCAAACCTGAACCAGAACTCCAAGCTCCTTCCTTTTTGATATTTATGGCAGATAATTGCACTCCATGGATTTGTGTCAAAAATGCCTCTCCATAAGGATTTACAGACAAGGGCTTTTCCAAAAATCCTTATATCCTTCAGACCCCAACCACCCAAATTTTTTGGCAGAGATAAGAAGTCCAATTTTGAAAGATGGATTTTGCCTCTTTCCGCTTTTGCCCTAGATAAAATTGGCAGAGATTCTATTCATGGCCTGAATAATGCTAGCCGGAAGAAGAAAGAGGTGGGCCCAGTAGACCAATAGCTGCACCAATACTGCTTGGGCAAGAATTACCCTTCCACCCAGAGATAAGGACCTGAATTCCCATAACGATATCTTGCTATGAAAACGTTCAATAAGCCACCTCCAATCATCCTTTGAATATGCCTTAGGTTTAAGGCGAAAACCTAGATACTTGATTCCATCAGACAACGGCGTGCAGATAATCCCAAAGAGCTGGGAAATCCAATTTATGAAGACCTCATCTGTATCATTGTGGAGGAGGACTGATTTTGACTTGTTGATGGCAAGCCCAGAGGCCTTTTGAAACCGGTCAAGAATAGACTTGATGCATATCCAAGAGACTTTAGAAAGCATAGAAAATAGCAGAACGTCGTCTACGAAGAGGTTATGAGATATATGTATATGCTTGCAGATTCTGACCGGAACATAATCTTTTACCTCCACTGCGCGGTTGATATGCAAGCTCAGAGGATTGATGGCCAAAATGAAAAGAAGAGGCGACAGTGGGCATCCCTGTCGCAGGCCCCTTTCCGCCCGAAAGAAAGGAGAGGGAAAACCGTTAACCAAAACAACATAGTTAACATTTTCAAAACAAGCCATAATCCATCGAATCGGGCCCTGCTCCAAGCCGATTTTTGCAAGGAGACTTTGCAGATATCCCCAGTCCAGTACATCGTATGCTTTCTGAAGGTCAATTTTCATGATAGCTGCATTTGTTTTGTGCACAGACATAGAATGTATGCATTCTTGTGTACTGGCAACTGCATCAAGAATATTACGGCCCTTTAAAAAAGCATGTTGGTTAGGAGAGAGAGAAGATGCCAGAGTCCCTTTAATTCTCTCTGCAATAATCTTAGAAATAATCTTGAAAGTTATGTTGCAAAGGGATATGGGCCTAAAGTCCAAAAAAGATTCAGGCTCTTCCTTCTTAGGAATAAGAGCAATGAAAGTGGATGAGGTGTGCGAATGAATGCTGCCCGAAAGTCTGGATGCTTCCACCATGCTGAGCAGGTCCTTTTTGAATAGGTCAAAGAAATGAATAAAGAAGTCAATTGACCATCCGTCAGGGCCAGGGGATTTATCCTTCTTAAATGATTTCATAACATCAAGGAGTTCCTTTTCAGAAACTGGGCAGAACAGGGCTTCATTTTTCGCTTGGTCAAACATCTCTGGCATCAAATCTATGCCCCATCTTATGTCGTTGAAGGCAATCTCACCATTCCTGCCGTATTGTTTTTTGAAGAAGCCCATAGCCTGCTTAGTAATATCCTCCTGTGAGACAGCTAAATTGCCCTGGTCGTCCTTTATTTTCCATATGAAGTTCCTTGCTCTCCTTGCATTTGCATATTTATGAAAAAATTTCGTGTTTTTATCTCCATCCTTCATCCATAGTGCTCTGCTTTTGAGCCTCCATTTGGCTTCCTCCTGTTTCAGCAAACAATATTTCTCCTTTTCCAGATTCCTAATGCGACATTTCATCTCAAAAGAGCATGTGGAGTAGTCTGTAGATGCCAGTACCCGGTCCAATTCCTGTTGGATCCTTTGAAGGTCTTTTTTATCCTTCTGATGTTTTTGAAATTGCCATTTTTTCACCAGACCCCTTATCTCTACCAATTTATCTCTGAAGGAGGAGAAAATAAAATCTTTATCTCTGTCCTTTATCCTATTCCATTCATTCTGAATATATTCATTGAAGGCAGAATCTTGAAGGAGGCCTCGGTCAAACTTGAAGGAATATCCTCTTCTAAAGAGCTTAGCAGGCCAGGATAGGAGAATAGGATTATGATCCGAAATCAAGACATTTTCCACAGATAGCCGAGGCATACCAATCTTATCGATGAGGCCAAAATGAACAAAAACCTGATCAAGTCTTTTAGCTATGTAAGCCTCGCCCACTCTGCCATTTGACCATGTTGGTTTCATAACAGCTGGGATTATGTCGATCATGTTCCTATTGAGCATCTCAGAGTTAATGAAATCCGCAAGGCCATTGTTTATCTTTCCCTATCCCCATACCTCATTTGATTTCAAGACCACGTTCATATCACCAGCAATAAGGAGATTATTGATATCAAGCAGCTCTGAATCAAATAATCTATTCCAAAATGATATGCGAAATTTGTATGGAGCATAAAGATTAAGAATATTAACTGGAAAGTCACATCCTCTGATTGAAGTCGAAATTATTATCCCAGCATAGCATTTATATGCCTTTGCTTTTACCCAAGTAGGATCCCATAGGGTAGCCATACCGCTAGACAATCCATTTGCCTCTGTGGCAACCATGAACCAATTGGGAAGCATTTTTCTGAAATATGATAATGTGTCCTCCTTCTTGTGCATTGTTTCCTGAATAAGGATGATAGCAGCCCTGGAATGAAAAAAGAAGTCTTTTAGCACTATGTATTTGGGGTCAACGCCAAGACCCCGAATATTGAATGAAATGATTGGGATCATTTGGATGATTCAGCAGCCAAGCTCGCTTTAAGGGGCTGTGATTCAAAGACTTCAAGGATAGGTACCTCGACCAGAGACAAGTTTCTAATACCTTCATTTGAAACTAAAGGTCTACCTCTAAAATGTCTGCTCCCACCTTTACATTTCTTCCGGACCGTAATGTTTCTAGCCGAGTCCGGGCTTATGATGGGCATGAAGCTAGGATCAGGCTTATGGATCGTGAGCGGTTCTAATTCAAGAGATTCCCTGTTTAGCATATGGTCCAAATCGCTATCAAATAGATTTACAGGAGACGATGTCGGGGAATTTAAAGGAGTCGGGCCTCCGCATTTATTTTTCCCCTTGTGATCAAGCCGACCAGCATGTTCCGGAGATGAGGAGGAAATGGATATGGGAATAGAACCCACAGAAAAGTTTGCCCCCTTCGACGGCCCAGGAAGAGAGTCCGGAATGAAATCCTCCTGTTGCATGGGAGGCAGGGGTGGAACAGGGCTATCCTCCCTGGGCTCTGTAAAGGGAGACCTATGGAGTCCAGACTTCATGCAGGAGATAGGGCTATTGGCGGATAATGGGCGACCTGGGACGGATTGCAAGCGCTCAGAAGGGTCATCCATGTGGATACGATGATCTTGATGTGGCCCTGGACTACAAGGACTGTGGAGCGGTAAAGACGACGAAGTTGGAGAGGATTGACTGCCATTGATGAATGACTTTTTGATTAGCCGTCTGTTTGCAAATAATTTTGCACTAGGACAGTTTTTAACCAAATGACCAGTTCTCCTGCAAGCAGCACACCTAAAAGGTATACCCCAAAAATCCAGCCTTTGGTTAATGACCTGATTCTTCCAGCTGATTTCAATATGGTCAGGATAGCCCCCCCTGAAAGGATTTTGAATAAGAATCCAAGCTATTCGTTTGTCTCTTTCACCCAGACACCAGGGATCAACGTAGACAAAACGACCAATAGCATTACCAATCATCTCCAAAGATTCATTAGACCAAAGTTCCAAGGGCAGATTCGGGCATTTTACCCAAATTAAATTGTTTACTGGAGTGTTTTTCAGCGGGTTGAAGCCTATGTACCATCTATACAGGGCAAGAAAACTCCTCTTGAATACCCAAGGTCGACTCTGGATGGCTTCTGCATCTACGGCGTTTAAGAAATTGAAGCAGTACCAGTCTTTCATGAGGCTGGAGATTACCGGAACATAACCAATACCTGGTTTCCAAAAGTTAGCTAACTATTTCCTCATGTCGCTATCAGACATTTTTGGGAAGTGCCATTTCCCAATAAGAGCCTTGTGCTGAAGACTGTCTATTCTTTCATCAAGCTGTGCAATGTCAATTCTTAATGCCTGAGGAGGGTGGGATATTTTGGCCGACTTATGCTGTTTGTTATATTTACTGTCCTTATCCATTTTGGTGGAGCCGTCCCTTGACGTGGATGGTTTGATTACCAAATCCTCCAGTGTGGCCAAAGTGGTAGCTAACTAAGCATGGTCAGCGTCCACGGCAGCGCTGACAAGGTCTTCCGATGCAATGGAGTCGTAGATCCCTTCCATGCACCGCCAAAGAAGGAGTTCTCGAGAAGAGATAGAAATCCAGAAAGATTTCCGAATCAGAATTATTCGGGTTGGTTATTCGAACAATTTATCACTTAAATTTATTACTTTTACGTTATTATAGGTATATTATATTACAATTAAACATAGATTTATTTGAAATATGGATTTAATATATGAGTAGAGAGGATCCAATATTTTTAGGTGCAAATTTTTTTATGAACTAATATTATCTAAATATTTTGTATAGTTATTTTTTATTTTTATGAGTCGATATAAACAAAATTTCAACTTTCATACCGGACAAACAAAATGTGATAAATTATAGAATAAACTTCTAAACTCAACCAAATAATAAAACCTACTAAAAACTTCCCATAATTTTAATGACAATTAGATTACGTTTTATTAACGCGTTGGATAATTTTGATCACAGAATAGTTCAGAGTTAACCAATAATTTGACAACGCCTTTTGATCCCGTTGGATAATTTTGACAACGTTGGTTTTAGAAAAAACTCCGAACAATGCATTCATAGTTATGAAACTATGAAAATCAATTTCACCGATTTTGAAGCAAGACTAGCAGGGAAAATACGTTTTGGGTTACATAATTTTGACAACGTTGGTTTTAGAAAAAACTCCGAACAATGCATTCAGTTATGAAACTATGAAAATCAATTTCACCGATTTTGAAGCAAGACTAGCAGGGAAAATACGTTTTGGGTTACATATCAAACTCACCCGCACCCCGGAACCAATTTAATATACGAAGTCCTAAAGTTAAAAATAAAATAAATAATTTTCATTTTAGTTCTATTATTGTTTTAAAGTTTCAAATTATGTGTAACTTTTATTTTCTTACTATTTCAAATGAAAAACTTATTTTACACCACATTACAAATTTCAGAATGTATAGACAATATGGGTATCTACTTTTTGCTTTTACTTTGGATCTTCCTCTAATAAGTTGACCACTCTCAACACGGACATCTATATCCATTACTTCTTTAACATGAGAAGCTACTGTTTGTCATCCACATTATGGATCTTTTCTATACTTCAAAATTTAGGATTAAGGAAAGTTAAATCTTATTATCCTCATTATTGGATCTTTTATATACTTCAAAATTTAAGATTATAGAAAATTTAAGATTACAGAAAAGTTAAATTTGTATAGATTTATTTTTGAGTCGAGAGTTTCATTTAAGATTAAAGAAAAGTTAAATTTGGATAGATTTATTTTTGAATTGAGAGTTTCATTTATGAGGAGATGTATAATTTTATCGATGCTCAATATAGTTTTTTTTTTAAAACAATGTTAATTATAATAAAAAAAATATACTATGTAAGTTTTGTTTGTTGTTTATATGAGAAAATAAGTGTGAGTAAGATGTTTAAATTTTATATTTAAAAAATGCAATTTAAATAATGAAAATATTTTATCTTCCTTGGCTCATGTTAGGTTGGTGAGTAAAATGGATCTAGGCTGATGTTAGGTTCATGAGTAAGATGGATCTATGCTGGGAATTATGGATCTAGAAAGCTTCAAGAGAGATAGAAGTTCTTGATGTGCAAGCCTTTTTTAGAGTGCTAAACTTGGAAAAAAGTTTACAAGTCAAGAGAGTCGATTCTCTTGATACAATTGATATATTCATAATTATATAGATCTACATGGATGCGGCCATTGTTTTCTACAGTGCTGTTCGGTAACTCAGCACGGGTACCATTTCATGGCCTGGCAATGGGCCAAAACATTTACAGGATGAAAGATTATGGAGCTGGCTCGAACCGCTTGGAGTTTTCCAATTACGGGTAAGAGCTTTCCTTAGTCGGTGGGAAACTCTTAAGGCGTGGAGTTTTACTCTCTGCATCTAAGAGAATGCCTGTTCTACAACCGAATTCCACCATTTTAGAAGAGGGTTGATTTCTTTACTTTTAATGGGTTTTTCCCCCAATGAGGGCAATCATGAGCTCGATGTAATTAACATTACAGATAAAGCCAGAGCTTATTTTTGCTCGGAAATTATGTAGTTTCTTTTCGTGTTATCCACCTCGGTGACAATGAGAGTTTTACAAATTTGTACAGGTTAATGATTCTGCCATTTGGTATGGCTCTATGGTCAGTGGTTTAAAGCATTATCTGCTTAGATTTGTTTTCAGAACCTTGCTAGTTTATATGTATATACCTAGTCTCGCATTCGCGCCCTCTAAAAAAAAATAGATCTACATTGGTGGTCTCTCTCCATACACACACCATATGTATTCTTTCATTGTTTAAATTACATTTTTAATGCATAAATGGATTCCGCATTTTGAAAATCTCTTTACCACTTCGATTATGTAGATTACCGAGTTTAAACTTACAATTCTAACAAATCTTTATTAGATTTTGGACAAAATAAAATGAAAATATATTTCATAGCTAAAATGTGAAATAGTTGGACTACTTAAAATATTTTAACCATAAAAATTATTTTTCCTAATTATGTCTTAACCCCATATATTATATATGTATATAATATTAGAATATTTTACTTAAAATATTTTAACCATAAAAATTATTTTTTCTAATTATTTCTTAACCCCTATATTATATAACCCCTATATTATATATGTATATATTATTAAAATATTTTACTTAAAATGAATATAAAAATATTTTATTATTTTATTTAAAATAAAAATTAAATTAAAATGTATTTTTCATGAATCATATTATTGTATTACTCATTTTTTTTTACGTTAAACTAATTCATTTTGTGAGCAATAGAATATTTTGTTATCATTATTTTTTTAGTTTAATTTTTATATATTCATATATATATATATATATAATTAATAGTGAAATAAACCAACATATATATATATATATTCAAATAATTAACTCAATTTTTATATTGATATTGAAATATTCTTAAAAGTATAAGAGTTATATATTTTTTTAAGTAGAAATATAATTTTTTATTTTTATTTTTTACATTTAATTATTTTTTATTTAAAAATAATAAATTTATGTTAATTTAGTGAAATTTTTATAGCTTTAACGTGAAAAGCAAATATGTACTTCTTATTATTATTATAAATAGCTATATTTTTTATTTAAAAAATATTTAAAAAATATTTTATATTTATTTTTAAAAATAACATATATGTAATGTCTCCAACTCGGGTAAAACAAATTTTTTTTTTTTTGGTATTATTTACCCTCACCAGGACACATGGCTCGTTGACATGGTCTTATTCATCATAGGAAATTCTAATGTTTAATTGTGGCACATATATGTATACAGCTTAGAGTTTTTCCGAGTCCCAACGTAAAAGTCTTGAGGCTCATTTACTTGCCTCTTGGGTGACATGTGAATGCTGTCCATGCGGCAGCAGAATGCCAGGTAGCTCATTTGCCTTCACATGGCAGAGAGAGGGTGCCATTAATCTGGCTGTCCGTCCAGTACATGTCTGGCAGATTGAATCCCATCACCGTGGGTAGTCCCGCCATCATCAACGGTGGAGGTCTCTTCCTGCTATCCAACGGCTATCGCAAACTTCCGGTTTCCATCCTATGCCTCGGTCTAGGGCGGAGGAGCTCATTTGGAGAGGTTGCTCCTCGCGGGGCCAGCTCTGGTCAGCTCAATCCATGCCACCCGGAGTGTCGACCTCTTGGTTCTGGTTCACCGCTGGCGAATCCGGGTCTACTGCCCCCTTCAGGTAATCTACTTTGCGGTGAAATTGTTCTATGAGATTTCTTTCCAGGTTAGCAATGCCTTGGTTCTGCAACAACTGTGACCTCGTCCCTTCGTTGTTTGCAGTGCTCAGGTCTCGTGGGTGATAATCTGTTGCAACCCTGAGAGACGAGTCTGGTATACGATGGTTCCACCCTACTCAGGTAAACCTTCGACTCATTGCAGATGTTTTCCTTTTCTAATCTGTCACAGTTTTTCCTATTTTATCATACTGACGCAATTTTCTTGTTTTATTTCATGCTCGGGTTGTTCGGCTTCAGGTTGGATGCCTACTCTAAACTAAGGATAACCTCCCCTGCACAAGGTCCCGGGGTTCCAGGTATGCACATCTCCTTCGGCCGAGCCCTCGAAAGGAATGTCTTTGTTTATTCATACATGGAGGGTTAGAAAGGGGTATTCTCTGGTTGTGGCTCTGTCGAGACATATGGAAGTTCATAAGGCCGTGCTCGGGCGATTTTCATGTGTAATTCTATCTCCTTTGTTATAGGAATTTTGGCTTAAGCCATAGCTCAGTTCTTAATCGGCCCTTAGTGGCACAGCTGTACATAATCATGTCACGACATGCTTCTCTCTTATAACTGCAATGTAACTAAAATACTTGGTATTGAGTTCAGATATTAAAGTTTTGGTTCTTTTACTGTTCCTATGCTGCATGCTTTAAATCTTTATTTTGTGGTAGATGAATAGCAAAGTGTTCTTCCTTGAAGGTCGGATTCAACTAGCTGTAGACTTTAACTATGATTTATTATCTATCTGTATTCACACAGTTCTGTGAATATATCATATATTGGGTTTCGGTCTTGACCCTGCTTACTACCGCAGGCATAATAACATTCTGCTAGATTCTTGATCTGGGTTCCTTAGGGTTTGTTGCTTAAAATATCTTACTTGAAGGTTTGCGATACCCAGGTATGAGTCCTGGCTGCCTAAGGGTTGCTGCCGGGCCTATTCAAGCTCAGGTGCTACTCTTGAATGGTGGCCCCACGGCACTGTAGCTCAACCTTGGCTACAATGCACCGTGGCTCTATTTTGCGGTGGTCCTTATTTATATTGTTCATAGAAAATATCTTCGGTTCTGAGATTGTCAACTATCATTCAAAGTTACAGTGAAACAGTCTGAAGAATGGGTTAATTACTACCCTCCTGGTCTTTCTATGTCTTGCATGGTTCTTTTCACTACACTGTTAACGTAGATATTAATGCAGACCATCTCTTGTCTGTTTGGTTTCCATTGCATGGCGCAGTTTCAATGTTTATATGTCAATGTACATTCTTTATTATAGAGTTTTCTTGTCTGTATTTACTCTTGTGGAACCCTGCACTGGCTATTTCTAAACCCGTAACCATTTTTAATTTCATAAGACGTTGAAATGTTATTATGATTCTATACAGGGTAGACCCTGCTCACAACCCCAATGTGTAAACCCCCGGGGTCATATGACTCTACCAAATGACCTTGAAGAAACTAATTCACAGAGGTTAACTTTCAGTTTAATACAATTATTAATTATAGTTTTCTATTAAGACTGAATTACAGAAAGAAAATTTTCAGTTCACTGTATCATCAATGAAATTTCAGGTTAACACTACGTACTTGATTTTTCTGTCCAACAGTAATTCCAGGAAATATTCACCTCTGCTTTTTGCAGTTAGCCAACCTCCCGACCATGAGACTGTCCTCCGAGACCAGTCTCCCCCTTGGCTCACTCAAGGACAAACAGTCCTTGACAATTGGTTTCGCTCTGCGCCCTTACCATCCGGTCCTCACCAGACTTGGCAAGCTCCCTTTCTCCTGCCTTCTGTCGGTCCTCTACCGCACAGTATCCCCCTTTCCTTCCTTTCCTCAGAAGTCACCCACGGTGGAGAGGGAGGCAGTTAGGGTTTTCAACTGTTTCTTTTTATTAAAAAAAAAGAACATAACTTCCCTCCTCAGAAGTTACATAATATTCCTGTGACCAGGAACTCATTTTATTTATTTGCTCATAACGAAATATCAATTTATACAACATGTAGTATCATCATCCATCAGTTTGTTTCTTTTCCTTTTAACTATGGTAAATAAAATATTTACAAAATCCTGGGGATATTACATCTCCCCCCCCTGAAGTTGGACATCGTCCCGATGTCCTTCAGTTATAAACAGCTTCGGGTAAGCCTGTCTCATGAATTCTTCATCCTCCCAAGTGGCCTCATCAGGCCCAAAGTGTTGCCATTGCACTTTAATTTGGGTAATAGCTCGCTTCCGTAGCAGCACTTCTCTCCGGTCGAGAATGTTCACCGGCTCGACCAAGATTTCTCCTTCCGGTTCGACCTGCAACATGCAATATCTTAAATTAGTTTCTTTTAAAAGAAAATCTTTAGGCTGGTCTACCGGAAATAATTCTCACCTGTACATCCTGCCATTTGATCACATGTTTAGGATCATACACGTATTTTTTTAATATAGAGACATGAAAGACATTGTGGACTCGTATGTGACTCGGCAAGGCGAGCTGGTAAGCCACCGGCCCAATTCTTGCTAAAATCTGGAATGGCCCACAATATCGGGGTGCCAACTTGGCACTCCCGCTCCATTGCAATGTACTCTTTTTTGCCTGAATCCGCACATACACATGATCATTGACTTGGTATTCTTTAAACCTCCTCTTCTGGTCAGCAAAGTTCTTCTGCCTATCCTGGGCAGCTTTTAAGTTAGACCGTACCTTTTTGACCATATCCTCCATTTCCTTGAGCATTTCCAGCCCTAACATTAGTTTGTCTTCTGGTCCACCCCAGCTTGAGGGGGTGCGACACTTCCACCCGTACAAAACCTCAAAAGGGCTCATTTGCAAGGAGGTATGATAGCCGTTATTGTATGCAAATTCAACCAAGTGCAGATACTCCTCCCATTTAGTGGGTTGCTGCATCACATATGCCCTTAACATGTCTTCCACCACCTGGTTTACCCACTCCGTTTGTCCATCGGTTTGGGGGTGATATGCTGTACTGAAATTCAGCTACATCCCTAATTCCATGAATAATGTTTTCCAGAAAACTGATGTGAATTTCACATCACGGTCCGAAATTATTGTCCTTGGTAGCCCATGCAATCTAAATATGTTTTGCATAAAAATATGGGCAATCTGTACCGCCTTGTAGGTAGACTGCACAGGTATAAAATGCGCTGCTTTACTCAATTTGTCTACCACCACCATAATAGAATCGTTATTCTTCCTTGTCTTAGGTAGCCCTGTTATAAAGTCCATAGAAATGGTTTCCCACTTCCATTCCGGAATGGGTAATGGCTGCAACAACCCCGCCGGGTGTTGATGTTCTGCCTTAATCTGCTGGCACTCCAAACACTGTGCCAAATACTCAGCCACATTCTTCTTCATACCCGACCAATAGTATTCTTTCCGAAGTGCTGTGACCATTTTCTGATATCCCGGGTGCCCAACATAATGACTTCTATGGAATTCATCCAAAATTAAATTTTGAATGCTGTTTTGATTAGGCACATACAGTCTTCCTTTGTAATACAACATTCCAGCTGTATCCACAGTGTAATCCTGCTGTTTTCCTCTGCTGGTAGAGTGTTGTACTTGCTGTTTTATTTGCTGATACATCATATCCTGCTTCGCTGCCCTTTGAATCATCTCGACAAAGGGGCTTCTCCACTCACTGGATGAAATTTCATATAAACTTTGTAATTTTTGACTCAGAGCGTCTGCCACCCGGTTCTCTTTTCCTTTCAAATGTTTGATCTCGAAATCAAAACCACCTAGGAAATCCACCCACCGTGCTTGCCTAGCATTTAGAGTGGGTTGACTGAAATAATTGGTTAGGCTATGGTGGTCTGTTAATAATAGGAATTTTCTTCCCATAAGGTAATGCCGCCACATCTTCAAGGCGTGAATAATGGCTGCCAACTCTAAATCGTAGGCAGAATATTTCTGCTCATGTTCCTTCAGCTTCCTGGATTCATAAGCAATTACCTTCCCTTCCTGCATCAACACACCTCCTACACCTTCTTTGCTTGCATCAGTGCACACCACATACTCTTTGTTAGGATCAGCTATGCTTAAAATGGGGGCAGTGGTGAGCAGGTGCTTCAGTTGCTCAAAACTTCTTTGACATTCCGGGGTCCATCTGAAGGCTCTCCCTTTTTTCTGTAAGGAAGTGATAGGATACACTACCCTTGAGAATCCCTCCACAAATCGTCTGTAATAATCGGCTAATCCCATGAAAGATCTGATGTCTGCCACGTCCTTTGGTACTGGCCATTCCATTATAGTCCTTATCTTTTTGGGATCTACTGCGATCCCTTCCTTCATGATTATATGGCCCAAGTACTGGATTTCTTCCTTGAAGAAGTCGCACTTGCTGAACTTGGCATATAACTGGTGTTCCCGGAGGGTTTGCAGCACTAATCTGAGGTGCTCCTTATGCTCTTCCATGGTGCGGGAATATATCAGTATATCGTCAATAAAGATCAGCACAAATCTGTCCAAATATTGATGAAATATGTTGTTCATTAAACACATAAAAGTCACTGGGGCATTAGTTAACCCAAAGGGTAGCACCACAAACTCGTAATGTCCATACCTTGTTCTAAAGGCAGTCTTGGCTATGTCTTCTTCCTTAATCCGGATTTGGTGGTAACCTGATCGCAAATTGATCTTGGAGAATACTGTTGCTCCTTTCACTTGATCAAAGAGTTCATCGATCCAGGGCAAAGGATACTTGTTTTTGATGGTCAGTTTATTCAACTGACGATAATCTATGCACATGCGAAGGGTCCCGTCCTTTTTCTTAACAAACAACACTGGAGCCCCCCAAGGAGACACACTTGGGCGAATGTAATTTTTGTCTAGCAGTTCTTGTAACTGCATTTTTAACTCTGTCAACTCAGGTGTACTCATTCTGTAAGGTGCCCGGGATACTGGTGCTGCCCCTGGTATCAACTCGATAGTAAAGTCTATATCCCTCTTAGGTGGCAGTCCAGGAATTTCCTCTGGAAACACATCAGCAAATTCTTGTATCACAGGGATGTTGTCCAATGTGGCTGTTTTATCTTTCGAGTTAGCATAGCCCACTTGGATGGCATACATCTGACACCCCTTTCTAATGCATTTCGCTAATTGAGAGGCAGTTATTGGCCGAATCTGCACTGATCGCTTAATCCCCTGCAGCTCCTGCCTCACACCAAGTTCATCTCTATAATAGATAGTCTTTGTTTTGCAGTTGACTAGGGACCAGTGTTTTTCTAGCCAATCCATACCAATAAGGACATCATAAGAACCAAGGGGAAGTACATTCAAATCTGCCTTTATTGACTGTCCTGCTATCTTTAAGGGACAGTTATCGACCTTAGCAAGTACTCTTCGCTTGGCCCCTGTAGCCAGTTGTACTAACCATGGGTTCCTAAATTTAACAGTTTGCAATTTACATTGCTCCACAATCTTAGGACTAATGTAACTTAATGTGGCTCCGGGGTCAATTAAAACAGTTACAGTAAGGTCTGAGATTTTACCTTCGAATTCCACCATGGTCGGCTGGTACTCCGCCTGACGATCTTCCAGGGCTGCATTAATTCTTGGTAGGCTGCGTCCTACATCACCGACTGTAGATGCTTCGTGGATCTGGGAAACCTGTTCGGTCCCCTTTCGCTGTGGGCAGTTTTTAACGTAGTGGGGCCCACCACAGCCCCAACACTACACCGGGGGTCTAGCTGTCCCATCACTATCCATCTTTCCCGGTTGTTCACTGATTCTGGATTCATTAGCAGGCTTTGATCTCAACGAATTCTTCTGTAAATTTCTGTTGTTCTGTCCTTTGGCGAGACTCTTATTACTGCTACCATGATTCCATTTACTGTTTACAGTCATTTTGCTGCTTCTCTTATCACTCCATTTCTTACCCGAAATTTCTCCCTTTTGTTTACTTTGCTGGTAACAGATTCTGGCTTTGCGTATTACTTCATCCATGGTTTTTGGATTGTCAAACTCGATTCTTTCCCTCATGCTCAGGGGTAAACTATTGACAAACCTTTGTACTTTTGCCTTTTCCTCTCGAATATAAGGCACATAACGCAATAAGGAAGTAAAGCGGGTAATAAATTCATCCATAGTTTGTTGTCCCAATCGCAAGTCATGGAATTCCCTAGCCTTTTCGTCATAGAAATGCTCAGTCAAGTATCTTTCTTTAAAGTACCTCTGAAATTTTTCCCAAGTAATATTCTGCTCGCTTACACCTTTTACAATTTTAACTTCTTCCCACCACAGGGTGGCTTTTCCCTGCAGTTGGAAAATGGCCAGCCGTGCTTTGAGGTTGTGGTCGTACTCGTATAGCTAGAAATATTTATTCATATTAATCAACCATGCTTCAGCAACTTCCTCCAATTCTCCATCAAAATGCGGCGGTTTAATCTTGCGGAATTCCCCTTGCAGCTCTATCCGTTGCCTTTTAGAGGTGTGCTGCTCGGAAACATTATCAGACCGTTCCTCTTGTTCTTCCTCCCTTCCTTCTGTCCCTTCGGGTCCTGTATGGTGACCCTGCTCCTCAGATTCCCTTTGCTGCCCCGCACTTGGGTTCAATGGTTGCTGGTTTTGCTTATCAGATAGGCTTTTGATAATCCTTTCCTGCTCTAAAGTTAATCTTGCATTATCTTCACGTAGACGGGCCATTTCATTCTTCAACTCTTGTACGGTCTCAAGTATTGCGTGATTCGTACTGCGGGCCTCTTCTCCGAGTTGCACCCATAATTCTGGGTTATTTTCAGGACCCGTTACAGGCCCTTGACCCGCCGGAAACCTGTGTGAGACATTATCTGCTCTTCTCATCTTGGTAGTCTGCTGTTTCCCTGTTCCCAACCTAAGGAAAGTGACAGAAGGATGATTAATGCTTTAACTGTTTTTTTTTTGAAAAACAACATAACTCGTAAAATTAAGCTGGAATAAAATGCTGTTACTTTTATCTGTCCTTGCCCATTTTAATATGAGGATACACTCCCAAAGGCCACAGTTTTTGAAACTGGGCTCTGATACCAATTGTAATGTCTCCAACTCGGGTAAAACATTATTTTCTTTTTTTTTTTTTATGGTATTATTTACCCTCACCAGGACACATGGCTCGTTGACATGGTCTTATTCATCATAGGAAATTCTAATGTTTAATTGTGGCACATATACGTATATGGCTTAGATTTTTTCCCAGTCCCAACGTAAAAGTCTCGAGGCTCATTTACTTGCCTCTTGGGTGACATGTGAATGCTGTCCACGTGGCAGCAGAACGCCAGGTAGCTCATCCGCCTTCACATGGCAGAGAGAGGGTGCCATTAATCTGGTTGTCCGTCCGGTACATGTCTGGCAGATTGAGTCCCATCGCCGTGGGTAGTCCTGCCATCATCGACGGTGGAGGTCTCTTCCTGCTATCCAACGGCTATCGCAAACTTCCGGTTTCCATCCTATGCCTCGGTCTAGGGCGGAGGAGCTCATTTGGAGAGGTTGCTCCTCGTGGGGCCAACTCTGGTCAGCTCAATCCATGCCGCCCGGAGTGTCGACCTCTTGGTTCTGGTTCACCGCTGGCGAATCCGGGTCTACTGCCCCCTTCAGGTAATCTACTTTGCGGTGAAATTGTTCTATGAGATTTCTTTCCAGGTTAGCAATGCCTTGGTTCTGCAACAACTGTGACCTTGTCCCTTCGTTGTTTGCAGTGCTCAGGTCTCGTGGGTGATAATTAGCTGCAACCCTGAGAGACGAGTCTGGGATACGATGGTTCCACCCTACTCAGGTAAACCTTTGACTCATTGCAGATGTTTTCCTTTTCTAATCTGTCACAGTTTTTCCTATTTTATCTTACTGACAAAATTTTCTTGTTTTATTTCATGCTCAAGTTGTTCGGCTTCAGGTTGGATGCCTACTCTAAACTAAGGATAACCTCCCCTGCACAAGGTCCCGGGGTTCTAGGTATGTGCATCTCCTTTGGCCGAGCCCTCGAAAGGAATGTCTTTGTTTATTCATACATGGAGGGTTAGCAAGGGGTATTCTCTGGCTGTGGCTCTGTCGAGACATATGGAAGTTCATAAGGCCGTGCTCGAGTGATTTTCATGTGTAATTATATCTCCTTTGTTATAGGAATTTTGGCTTAAGCCATAGCTCAGTTCTTGACCGGCCCTTAGTATTATGGCACGGCTGTACATAATCATGTCACGGCATGCTTCTCTCTTATAACTACAATGTAACTAAAATACCTGGTATTGAGTTCAGATATTAAAGTTTTGGTTCTTTTACTGTTCCTATGCTACATGCTTTGAATCTATATTTTGTGGTAGATGAATAGAGAAGTGTTCTTCCTTGAAGGTCGGATTCGACCAGCTGTAGACTTTAACTATGATTTATTATCTATCTGTATTCGCACAGTTCTGTGAATGTATCATATATTGGGTTTCGGTCTCGAACCCGCTTACTGCCGCAGGCATAATAACACTCTGCTAGATTCTTTATTTGGGTTCCTTAGGGTTTGTTGCTTAAAATATCTTACTTGAAGGTTTGTGATACCAAGGTATGAGTCCTGGCTGCCTAAGGGTTGTTGCCGGGCCTATTCAGGCTCAGGTGCTACTCTTGAATGGTGGCCCCACGACACTGTAGCTCAACCTTGGCTACAGCGCACCGTGGCTCTATTTTGCGATGGTCCTTATTTATATTGTTCATAGAAAATATCTTCGGTTCTGAGATCGTCAACTATCGTTCAATGTTACAGTGAAATAGTCTCAAGAATGGATTAATTACTACCCTCCTGGTCTTTCTATGTCTTGCATAGTTCTTTTCGCTACACTGTTTAACGTAGATATTAATGCGGACCATCTCTTGTCTGTTTGGTTTCCATTGCATGGCGCAGTTTCAATGTTTATATGTCAATGTACATTCTTTATTACAGAGTTTTCTTGTCTGTATTTACTCTTGTGGAACCCTGCACTGGCTATTGCTAAACCCGTAACCATTTTTAATTTGATAAGACGTTGAAATGTTATTATGATTCTATACAAGGTAGACCCTGCTCACGACCCCAATGTGTAAACCCCCGGGGTCATATGACTCTACCAAATGACCTTGAAGAAACTAACTCACAAAGGTTAACTTTCAGTTTAATACAATTATTAATTGCAGTTCTCTGTTAAGACTGAATTACAGAAAGAAATTCTTCAGTTCACTGTATCATCAATGAAATTTCAGGTTAACACTACGTACCTGATTTTTCCGTCCAAAAGTAATTCCAAGAAATATTCACCTCTGCTTTTTGCAGTTAGCCAACCTCCTGACCATGAGACTGTCCTCCGAGACCAGTCTCCCCCCTGGCTCACTCAAGGACAAACAGTGCTTGACAATTGGTTGCGCTCTGCGCCCTTACCATCCGGTCCTCACTAGACTTGGCAAGCTCCCTTTCTCCTGCCTTCTGTCGGTCCTCTACCGCACAGTATCCCCCTTTCCTTCCTTTCCTCGGAAGTCACCCACGGTGGAGAGGGAGGCAGTTAGGGTTGTCAACTGTTTCTTTTTATTTGTTTAAAAAAAAAGAACAAAAAAAAAACATAACTTCCCTCCTCAGAAGTTACATAATATTCCCGTGACCAGGAACTCATTTTATTTATTTGCTCATAACAAAATATCAATTTATACAGCATGTAGTATCATCATCCATCAATTTGTTTCTTTTCCTTTTAACTATGGTAAATAAAATATTTACAAAATCCTGGGGATATTACAATATATTAGGTCTACGTTGACCATGGACATAACTGTAGATAGGTCTACGTTGACCATGGACATAACTGTAGATAACCATTATACAAATAATTGTGTCTCTCAATGCAATATATTTCCTACATTGTAGATGACCATGGATGGAATCATAGATAACCATCATACAAAGAAATGTTGCTACTTATGTTTCATTGAGGCTTTTGGGGGATGGGCCATATGGAGGGATGGGAAAGGGAAGTTTGCCAATGTGATGTAAAACCTTATCATGGATGATTACAATGAGACCTTGTGCGTTGGGGCAGTAACGAGAATTAGTTGTTGCAGAACTTGTTGGGGTAGTTCGTGACCTTATGGCAGAAGGTGAAAATTCCCATGACAGGGGTGGACAATGATGAACTTTGCAATGGATGGGTCATGCTTAGCCAAGTGGAGAATTGGCTAAGTGCCTAGCATGACTCATGGATAGATTAAAGGAAGGGCACAATGGAGTTATGATACATGATACTTGGGTAGACTTTTTCATGGATGAGACCAAGAGGTAGTCTCCGTGGACCTTTAGTAGGAGAGGAAACAATAAAGGAAGAGACTCATGACAACATTATGAGGGTAGAGTGACCGAGGGCACTAACCTGAATGAAAGAAAGGATGTGATGACCGAAGTTGTGTTGGGTTTACTAGAGTGGACAAGATGGGAAGTTGAAGTCATGGGCATCAAGTTGGATAGATGGGTGCATGGAAGACTCCATGAAGGTACATTATGCGGGAGCACTCATAGAGATACCACTTATGGGCATCAAATAAGTGGCAAGGTAGGGATGTTGTGCGGATGGACTTACTGGTACGATATGGAGACATTTTGCAGATGAGCTGGTAGGGATGTTATGCACATTTAGAAAACAAGGCCATGGTTGTTTTTGGAATCATGGGAAACCTACGAGAGTATTCACATGATCAAGAGGGTAGAGGCAACTTGCGATGGCACTTGAGACCGAGACAAGTGTTCTTGTTGAGGAGTTGGATGGAGATGGTTCATGGGAGCTCATGATGACTTGAGAGATTTGTAGCTGATGGAGACTTCATACTTTCGTTGTCTTGGAGTATCTGGTTTGTCGAGAAGTTGAGGTCATATGTTGTACTTGACTTTGATGTAGTATGGGATACATACCTTGGGCACATAATGGGGTGTGTTCGTGAGGAGTGACTTGGTGTATACGATAGAGATGAGACACATTGGAGTTGGATGGAGTTGTAGTGATGGGAGTGCCTTTGTGGGAGCACTTGGGCATGGGTTGAGTTGACGAGACTTAACCATTTTTTATGGACATGGAGGCTGTTGGTCTATGTCCATGGGAAGCACATGGGCGAGATGATGAGGAAACTGTTGACTTGCCCCTTTGGCAGATTTGACGGATGAAATATTGCAGATGAGATGGGGGTTTCTTCATGGACCTGGATATAGCACATTGAGCATTGGATTGATGGGATGAGTTCTTGATCGAGTTGAGGTTGTGACAAGATGTTGCATAAATGCCCAATGAAGGCATTAGGAGGTGCATTCTCATGGGTTGAGCATGACAGTTGGACTGATCACCCAACTAATTCGAGTCATGAGGGATGTTAGTGTGCTGAGATGTGTTTGAGTTTCATAGCAACAGTTCACATGACGACGATGATACATGGTGGATTAACACGATATGAGTTGTGCTCGTAGCATGCAGCTGAGTTGGAGGGAGCATCCTTCCACATGATGGTGCAAAGTGGAGGATTGCGACGAGTTTGGTTGATGACCATGGATTGAGGAATATAACCCATACATGGAGTCATGAGCCTTGGTAGAGGTTCAGGCAATGGTGAGTTTGAGTTGGGAAGGATGGAAATTTGTGTTGGAGTTGATGACACTATGCGAGATTTTGATAGTGGTGATGGAGTTTGTAGGGATGGTGTTATCGAGGGCAACAACATTTTTATAGTGGGGGAGGATGTCACGACCTTGAGTTGGTTGAGTGCCCATGATGATCATCGGCAGGCATGAGAGTCGAAAAACTGACAATGCGGGGACGAACGCACCCGAGTTGTGTGATGGGCATGCAGACGTAGTGGCGGGCGCTCGTGTTTGGTTAAAGACGACTGGTGCTCAGTTAAACGCATGTGCAAATGAGTTTAGTTAAAGGCATGCAGATGGTGATTTCGGTTAAAGGCAACTTGGTTAAAGGACCATGCAGACAAGTTTAGTTAAAGGCCTGTGAATGACAAGTTCGGTTAAAGATGTGAGGATGGTCAAATGGATGGGCGTACAGACGATGAGTGCGACAAGGCATGCTAATAGGAGAGGTCGTGTGAGGGTGTTCGACCAAATGGCTCGAGTTGGTTGAACGAGGTGAGGGCGTTTGAGGGTGTTCAACCAAACGAGGCACATGGGTCACACGGGTCGACCGGGTGGAGCACACGGGTCGGATAGGTCGGGTGAAGCAAACGAAACATGTTAAACGGACGTGTCAGTTCATAAATCGTTTAGGCAATGAGCATATATATATTGAATGAAGTGAAGTTCATTCAAGGCATCCATCATCTCAACCAAGTTCAAGAAGGACAAACAAGTCTGAAGCCTTCGGTTCATTCAAGTGAACTTTAGGGCGTGCGACGGCGCGACAGGGCATGTGCTCACATGGACGGGCAGAATGAAGTCCCGAAAGGCATGTGCTCACATGGACGGGTAGAATGAAGTCCCGAACGAGTTTGGCTTGAACGAATTTTCTAGAAAAAAATCTTGAATAAGATTTTGGAATGAGTTTGGAAACAAGTTGCTGAATGAGTTTCAGAACACAAGTTTGGAAACAAGTTTTCTAAACGAAATTTTGGCACGGGTCTATCAAATGAAGATCCTACACGACCCAGGTAGGTCACACGACCCAGGTGGCCTACACGACCTGGGTGGGCTACACGACTCAGGCAGCCTACACGACCCGGGTGGGTTGCATGAGTTGCACAACTCGTTCAAGATTTAGGTGAATAGTGCGAAGGGTTGCACGACACGGGTATATAGGTGGGAAGTCTTGCACGACAGGCTGCATAGATTGGTGTGCCGGGGCATATTTTCACACAGTTGTAAAACATTGTAAACTTGTAAAATAACTTGCAGATTTTTATAAGTATATTGGGCAGAATGTTCAGGAGTTGCCCCTCCCTTCATAATCTTGTGTACACTGTCATATTGTTTTTTTGGATGAAGTCATACTTGTTATGAATTAGATGTTAATGAAAGTTAAATGAATGTATTTTTGTTGCATTTATATGAAGAATTGAACACTTAATGAAAAATAATCCAAGTGTTGGTGATAGACGTAGTCTGTGAACCATAGTAGTAAGAAAACGAAAAGGTTGGTTGATGCCGCACACCGCTTACAAGTGGAAATTGAGTCACCACTAGTGTGGTGGTGTGACACTAATGGTGGCTTTGTGGTGCACATCAATATTATAGAGTCAAGTCAAATTTATATAGAATTTTATTTTTTTATTGTTAATTTCGAAATATTTGCTATCATTATTATATTAGAGACAATTATTTTATAAATGTTACAACAAGTCAATTATAGTGTGTTTTTAAAAATTTAAAATCACGTGGTTAGGTAAATAAATTATTTACCAAATTACTCGAACTAATATTTTTTAATATTTAAAATAAAACAAAAAAATTAACTTTTATACACTAATATGTGCACTAATCATAAAATCAAAATTTACCTTAAAAAAAAATTACATATTAAATGTAAACTCGTTTTACACTCTTTCTTCTTTTTTGTTTTTAATATGAAAATCCATTATACTTTAAACATATTTTCTCTCGAACCTTAATTTTAGTTTGGAAATTTTAAATTAATTAAAAATACTCTAGAATCCAATTAATTTTTATTTAATATTATAATTAAAAATTTCTTCATATTATATATTTTAATTATATAAAATAACAACTATTTTTCTAATTAACTTTTTCTTTGTTCATCACCGAACAAACTTCTTTGTCACACAAAACAAGCTTTTAATAGTGACTATCATTCCCCTAACCAAACTCCGAAAATATCTTAATGATAATTAATACCTTGTGTTTTTTTGAAGATAACACAATAGTTTGTATTATGATTCCATTTATTGACCAATCATCTAATGTTAACACAATAGTTTTCTATTACTATGATTCCATTTATTGAACAATCACCTAATGTTAGCACAATACTTTTGAATTTACTTGGACATTATTTAAAAAAATATAATATTGAGTTATAATTGCATTTAAATTATTTTTTTAATATCGAGTTATAATTGCATTTCAATTAATTTTTTTATTAATTTATTATATAAAAAACGTAATAACAAAATTTAAAATTTACTTGTTTTCTATTCTGATGATTCCATTTATTCACGAATCAACGAAATAGCTTTCTATGCTTATGATTCCATTTATCGACCAATCATCTATGGCTAACACAATAGTTTTATATTCTTATGATTCCATTTATTCACAACTCATTTAATGTTAACAGAATAGTTTCTTATAATTCCATTTATTCGCCAATCCTCTAATGTGCAAGCATTTATAGTTAAAAGTAAATTCTAGGTCTGTATCCCTAGATTAAAATGTTTACTTAGTTTTTTCTTTTTATATTAAGTATAACAACTTTTCAATGAATATTTTTGAATTTACTATGAATACTTGAACATTATTTAAAAAAAAATATAATATTGAGTTATAATTACATTTAAATTAATTTTTTTATTAATTTATTATATAAAAATGTAATAACAATTTTTAACATTTATTTTTAAATAGTTCTCTATTCTGATGATTCCATTTATTCACCAATCGACACAATCTACTCTTACGATTCCATTTATTCACCAATCATCTAATGTCAAAGCATATGCATATATTTATAGGTAAATGTAAATTCTAAATCTATATCCATAATGTTTAATTTTGATTTTTTAATTTTTTTTTAATAAGTAGTTAACCACTTTTCAATGATATGCTTTTGAATTTACTATAATTATTTGGACATTATTTTAAAATTATGCTATTGGGTGATAATTGTATTTAAATTAAATTTTTCATCAATGTGTTATATAAAAATATATTAATAAATTTTAAAATTTATTAAATTATATTATTTAGGAGGAGATTCCCTATGTTACTATAATTACTTAGCGGATGTACCCTATGCAATCCAGGAGAAAAATAGGGAATAATTAATAATAAAAACATAAGTATACACACAATAGTAATTGTATTTAGAAAATTTATGAATTTTTTTTTTTTGAAGCGGAACATGATTTCAAAGATTAGTTATGGTTTTCTTTCTTAATTTTTATAAAATAATTATAACGATAAAATTCTTGGTATTCTTTCCATTCTCTATATTTCTATTAATATAGTTTAGTCCATGGTAGTGTTACTTATAATCTTCATGTATACAATGTGTAATTGATTTACTTAATTTTCACATTTATCTTATAATATATTATAATTGTTTTTATGAAAAATTGTCTTTTTAACCATTTATCATTTTTTTAAATACTTATGATCTGCTACTATTCTTTTCATCTTATACATGGAATTCCTATAAATTTTATTAATTGGCATTCATCTTCGTTGCTTAGAAATAGATCTTGTGTCTTCTTATCTCTTATCACACGGTACCATTTCATTGCTCCATGGTATTCATGTCTTATTATAGTTCCACCTTTATTTCGTTTGTTTAATTTCTTAGTCTTATGTTATACAATTAGGCTTATGCTGGATTTACCATAGAAAGTGAATTCAATCCTCAAGATTGATTTCCCGAGTTAGTACAACCAGAATGTAAGAGAGATCACCCTATTGAAGATCAAAAGTCACACGGGATTATGCATTAGGGGATTTTTGATGTCTAAAATGGGCATCCTAAGGAAATTATAAAATAATAGTGGAAATAATAAAATAAGATTAGATTACATCATCAAATTTTAGAGGGAAAGTCGTTGTATGCATAATTTGATTCCTCATCCAAGGAGTACCCATGTTGCATACTTTCGATGGACCCTTCTATACGAAAAATGAGACACATGAAAAAATCACGTTTTTTCATGTATTTCTCATTTTTCGTGTAGTAGGGTCCATCAAAAGTATGCAACATGAGTACTCCTTGGATGAAGAATTAAATTTTGCATCCAATGAGTACTCCCGCTTGAAATTTGAGTAAAAACTTAGGGAGATAAGTTGAAAATATGAGTTGAAAAAGTTATTTTATTATTTTTTAATTTTTGTACTTTTTAACTGAAAAAATGGTGAATCATCCCCCATTTTCATGTATTTCTCATTTTTCGTGTAGTAGGGTCCATCAAAAGTATGCAACATGAGTACTCCTTGGATGAAGAATTAAATTTTGCATCCAATGAGTACTCCCGCTCGAAATTTGAGTAAAAACTTAGGGAGATAAGTTGAAAATATGAGTTGAAAAAGTTATTTTATTATTTTTTAATTTTTGTACTTTTTTACTCAAAAAATGGTGAATCATCCCCCATGTTTGACATCATCATCTTGAATCCTATTGGTTCTTATAAATTTTATTTTGGTTGTACATTTTTCTTATGAGGTCCATTTTAGACCTCAAAAATCCCATATGTTGATGATTATCATGGAATAGAACTATGTGTTGGGACATGCTCTAATGTCTAGGAACCAAGAATGGAGAATTAATACCATAATCTAATTAGATATTAAATAGAAGAGAAAATAACACTTCAAGATGATGGGTGGTGTTTAGATAAACCATTATATAATTAAAGCACAAATATTATGCCCTGGAGTTGGGCATGGCTTTAATCGAGGCATGCACCAAAAGCGACATCCACATCACATCATTTGTGGGATTTATATTGCAAATAATGTGGTTTTATGGGGTATTTAGTCGGGGGTTGAGTACTCTACCAAGAATTGCCACTTCAACAAAAAAAATATGGTGGTGAATAACCAAGAGGTGTGGGCAAGAGAATTCCTAAATGAGTGGATAAAAATGGAGATTTGGGGTTTTTGCTTGAGTGCATATGAATTGGGACAAGGATGTCTTGGTGGCATAGGTGCCACAAGGATGTGTCATGACTAAGTGTGCCAACCTACCCAAGTGAAGGAGTATCCAAAGTACTAGAGAGTGCACATAAACTTGGTGACATGAGAATCATAAGAGCACAACATGACCAAGGATTTCTTGCCCATAAGCATGTGGTACGAGTCATACCAAGGCATGAATGGACCAAGTGAGTGAGCTAAGTGACATTGAATGAGTTGAATGGATAAAGCGAGTGTGCATGAACCAAAATGAGGTAAACAAAGTGGGACATGTTGAGTGCTTAAGGATTGAGCTCGATATAAAGCACATTTGAATTGTTTGAGTGGTAGAGTTGAGCCAATCAATGTTGAAGGGTCATTGCTCCACATAGCTAAGTGGAGGCACAATCTAGATGGAGTATCATTGTAATACACTGGGAAGTTGCAGAACATGTTGGTGTTGCATGCTTAAAGGGTCATGGTGCACCCAACAAAGCAGATTGTAACTTTGCAAATCCCCTTGAGTTGTGATAGGTGGTATCAGAGATACCACACAAGAAGCAACATTTTATCTCTTCACCACATGGAGGTGGAATATAAAAGCTACCACACAAGGAGCGATATAACTATTCACCACATGTAGGTGGAGTATCTGAGTTACCACACATAAAAATAGATAGTTCAATTCTTCATCAAACGAAGGTGGTATCATGGAAGCCCAACTGGAGGTCCATGCAGGGATATAAATAGGTGTGAAGGAGGTTTTTACTTACCTCAGAGAAGAAATTGAATTTAGTGGAAGATTATAAGTTCAATTTCCATTTTTTTATTATAGATATTAGGGAAAGGGACTTCTATAATTGATTACCGAGAGGAAAAACGATTTTTTGCTATTGGTTTTTGGTATGTGTTTCATTGGTGGAAAATGAAGTGATCCTTAGTAAGGTCAAAACTGAATTTTGAAAGCAGTAATTCATGAAGGTGAACACTAAGTCTAACCCAGTGGACTAAGATAAGGTGCCATTGATAGATAGATTCCAATATGTTGAGAGAATATTAGCAAGGTTGGTAGAGGCTATGAAAGGGAAAAAAATGGGTTTGATGACATATGAGGGAAGATATGGGGAATTAAGGAATCCATTGAGGATGGTTCCTACTCTATTGATTATGCAACAAGGAAATGCTATGATCTCAAAGATTAGATGAAGTACATAGAAGAGAAAGTGTGGTCACTTGTGGCAATATAAAGAGACCAAGTTGAAACTATAACATTATGTAGGTTATAGGGTAAAGTTCAACTAGTTCATCTACGAGGGTGAAACAAAAAGAACCAAAATTGTATGATGAGACAATAAGTGCTAAATTATTGGGGAAATTCTATTAGGATGTGGAATATATGCTAGAAAAATGAAGGAATATTTCAAGGAGAAAGAGTTCAATGCAATTTTCATGTATTTCACAACTACAACAAAAGTTGTGGTGGAGGAGTTGAAGATATAGAATCCATTCACATCAGACATAAGATATTCACTTAGACAAAGTTGAAGGAATATTTGTATGCATAGTTTGGACTAGGAAATCAAGAGTGGGTGGTGAGGGATCATCAAAAGGTTTTGAAGAATACCAGAAAGATCCAACCTACGTTGAGGAATTTTCAGGTCTTATGTTGATAATAAGAGAGATGCATGATACTGAAATGATGTATAAATTTGTCTGCAATCTTCAACCATGGGGAAAAAGGAATTCATGGAGCAACATGCCCTAACTATTGTAGAAGATATCACTAAAAAAATAAGTTTTTGCACTAGCAAATAAACGAGAAGGAGAAAGAGGAAGTGTAGAGTGATAAATGAAAGAAGAATAAATACAAAGAAAAGCGAAAGGTTTATAAATAAGGCAAGGAAGTAGGTGCAACCAAGTAGAAGAGGCACATATCATGTTGGATATATGGAAAATATCATTTGGGAAGGAATTTTCCCACTAAGAAGAAGGTGGCTACTTTAGTGTAGAGATATGTACAAGAGGTAGGAATGATGCAAGTAAGGTGAACATCATAGACTCAAAGAGTAGACCCAAGTGTAATAGTGAAGATGGCCACCATCTTCGAGGATGAGCTCCATTTTCTTAGAGTTACATGTGGATGTATGAACAACAGTGAGGAAGAGCATGCTATCTCAAATCCTGTGAAGATCATGACTGCTCTAACAGACTAGATAAAAGGATTAGAGAGGTGGATGAGAATTTGGGAGTAGATAGGAGAGACTATGATGACATCAATGGTTTAGAGAGGTGACTGGGGCAGTGTGCCTTGGTATCTTGAGTCTAAGGAGATTTGTTGAGGATGTAGAGGGTAGGATTGGGCTATATCCACCTTTGTTGACCTATGTGATGAGGAAGTATGAAGGAATGCATCTAGAAGGGAAGATAAGAGATGCAAGTAAATATCATCATAACCACCACTCATTTCCATCACATTGATCCATGAGTATATGGATCCTAGTTGTAATTAGATGACAAGTCGAGATAATGGGGGTGCCTAGGGTGGTACCTCTACAATGGGGAGATTGATGTAGGAGCTTGAATGATCTAAGGTCAAGGAAATTGAATTTTATGAGGTATGAGTTCTGATGGAACTTGGTGCAATGACTAGATTAGATATATAATTAGTGAAGTTCATAGTTACACGAGGGGATCCAACACACGAAGATATGCATATTAGAAAAAATATATGTATTATAATTCCAAAATTTAATTATCGAACTAGGGCTCATGAGCTTAGAGATTCTAAAAAAATATATTCAAGATTAAATCCTAATTTAATCTAATCCAAAGCGAGGAACTATCGCTATGAATCAACAAATAAATGAGATAATCAGAAACAAAACAACTACATTGAAACTAAAGAATATCTAGGAAGTCCTTGTCTCAGATCCCCTAATTGAGCTCTGAAATACTATCTTTCACTCATGGGGGCTTCAATGGGGGGAGAAATACCATACCACGTGGGTTCATATTGGGGGATATATGTTAAGGAAAAAGTGACATAATATATTGGGTGATATATAGGGGGTAAAGGGTTTTTATATTGGCTAGTATAAAAAATGGAGCTCAAAGTTAATGAAAAATATAAAGGGGTATAAAAAATGTTAATGAAAAAATGGATACCTACAATATCTAGTGAAAGTAGGGGTTTTTAAATTCAGAAGGTGTATTGGGTTCGTATTGATAGGGGGTTAAATAATGCGATTTTTAGAGGTATTTTCCAATATGTAGTCAAATTATGGGTATTGTTTAGTATGCCACGAACGCACGTGATATGTCAGAGGTACATTAAGTGAAGCCCCTGTGCTTTCGTTGCTCCCAGGAAAGCATTCAAGTACTAGATGCAGGTTGGATCTGGACGAGAAAAGGATTCTAGTTCTAGTAATTATTTTCTTCAAATTTAATATTGAAAGTAAAGCCATGTAAATGAAAACATTGGTATAAATTATAAAGGAAAATATCCTATAATAATATACCAATAATTGATTACTAATTGTTGGTTACTATTGGTTGATGGTTAGTTGAGAAATAATTCAAACCTATCGTAAATCACTCAAAGCATCATAAAAACACATAGATAAAACTAATTATTATGAATCCAAGCACTCGCTCACAATGCTTTCAAACTAGTCATTGTATACACATTACAAAGAAATTATTTGAATGGAACATTACACCCTAACTGTCATACTGGAAAACCACAAAGATATGAAAAATTATCTATTCAATGGTAGAGGTATGTGTTCACAAAGTTTAAACATAGAACTTATATAAAATCATGGATCAATAATAGTTACACAAACCAAACATATATAATAATAAATTTCTATAAACTTCCAAGTCAAATTATGCTCCTTAAGCACGATGGAACAAAATGATATCCTTCTAGAAATGAAACCCAAATATCAGTTCCAATAGTCAATACAATATGGAAATTGATAACATCCAAAGGTAATCGTTATAGAATACAAGGGTTGTACTGCATAATTAGTTTCTTTGCAAGCAATTTTACATAGTGAGGATCAGTGGTAAACATAAGACTATCAATTATATGAATGTTGCATACCATACCCTATATAAACAATAATAAATCCAAATAAACACAAAAGCAAATAAAATATAATTTTTTACAACAAGAACTCTTTTATGGGGGGCCCTCCCACAATGAATTTGCACTGAGCTATGATCTTAGGAAGTGAAATATCTCATGAAATAAAACATCAAGCTCTCAAAAATTCCATTAATAAAAAGCAAGTTACATAAGGTCTATCATAATTTCTTAGTACAAAGTTGTTACAAAATATACAAAAAACTCAATCAATTGACTATATATGATTATTCTTTAGATAACTCCTTTGAAATCGAGGTGCCTGAGAAGTTTTATAGTGTTTTACATCTAAAATTACATTGAGTCTCAACTTTGGAAAGGGTTTGACGATAGATTTCAATCGTTGGATCTAAGGTGGGGATTTCTTGTAATAGTCAAGACATAAATATAATATTTTCATTGTCCTTGTACAAACCATCAGACCCATCAAGGGAAAAAGGTGACCCACTAGATACACATGCTCTGCAACCATGATTCTAAAATAGGGTTTGAAGATAATTGGATATATCGCAAAACCAGCCATACGTTATTCTAACCTTGACTTTGCTAAAGAAGGATGTGAATCCATGCTAGGGAAGTAGTTTCCATGTTTTCACATACTTAACTAGTAGAGTGAACCATACATGTGGAGAGCCATGAACATGTTCTCATTGATTCAATAATCGATTGGTACCAAAACTATAATAGTGGTACTAAAAATGAATTGTAGTAAATTGTCATTAACAAGAAAAACCTCAAAACATACTTAAACCTAATTAAACACATGGAATTTTAAAAGACTAAGAAGTGTGTACTCGATCACAATATATATAGGAACTAAAGGTTAATATAGGTTTAGGAGGAAAAAGTGTGTGACAGCTAAGGAAATAATTTCCAAAAAGGGCAGCTAGGAGTAACAATTTTGAGGCTCAACAATGCAAAGGTTATGTCCCAAGATGTAGTGAGAGACAATATATAGTGGAGTTGTACATCATGATTTTGATATCTAGAGGGAGATGACTACAGGGTTATGGATGGATTGTTGCTAGGATGGAAATAATTTTGAGTGGGGAAGGATGTTATGCCCTAGAGTTGGGAACACCTTTAGCTGAGGCATGTGCCAAAAGTGACATCCCCATATTTGTAACTTTTTATCACAAATAATATGGCTTTATGGGGGATTTAGTTGAGGTTTGCATAGTGGGCCAAGATTATGGAAAATAACCAAGGGGTGTGGACAAGAGAACATCGAACCAAGTGGTAAAAAACTAATACCTAGGGTTTCCACTTGAGCGCATATAAGTTGTGATGAGGATGGATTGGTGGCACAAATGCCAAAAGGGCATGACATGATCAAGTGTCCCAACCTCGTCAAGTGAAGGAGGAATCAAATTAGTCGATATCATACTTGATCTTAGTGGAATATATGTCGCAAGGGAACGAAGCGACTAAGGAGTGTTCCGCCATAGCCATGTGGAACAAGTTGGCCGAAGGCATGAATGGATTGAGCAGGAGTAAGTGAGGTTGAATAGAATGATGAGGTGTGATCCAAGCAATATTGAATAAGTTGAATGGACCAAGTGGGTACGAGTGAATTGAAAGGAGTTAAAGTGAGTGGGATGAGTCAAGCACTTAAGGATTTGCCCCAAACTGAAGCATATGAAAACCGTTATAGTGGTAGAGTATAACAAAATGACATTGAAGGTTTGCAGCTCCATATAATTAAGTGGAGTTGTACATATATGGAGACCCATACATAGGAGAGGGGACACAATAATGAATTGCAATATGAAGACACAAATCAAGAGAGTGTGAGGTCACAAAAAAGAATTTGATTGAGTAAAGATAAGGACGAGCCTAGTATAGGATGAAACAAAGGGTGAAAGAGTTCAAGTAAGTGTATGCTACCTTAGAAAAACCAAGCGGTCTAATTGAAGAGAACCAATGACGTTGTGGGCATTGTGAAGATGATTGCAAGTTTTAACCCTATACAGAAATTGCTGCAAACAAGTTCTTAAAAAGAAAAAATATACAATGGCAAGAACATAGAACAAATATACACATATTTTTTCCCTAGGTCCCAAAACCGAGACTACTATATTGATTTTTCATTATCTTCCTTTCAATGTTGCAATACATATATATACATGTTGAAGCATTCATAAACCCTAATCCATTAACCCTGAATTTGAACATAACCGTAGTCCCCTTGACCAGATCTACAAAATACCATGGGAAAAAAACTATCATGTCCAAAATCATGTGAAAAACCCATGCACAAAACTATGGGTAAGTTTGTGCACCATCTTTGGGTCTGCCCCCCATCCTTGGGTCCGCCCAACTATTATTGTGTTTGCATAAAATAAAAAATTCCGGGGCGCTACCACCCTGCCTATGACCCCCCCGCTACGCTTGATGCACAATAAAAATCTTGCTTCTAATTGTGGAAATAATATAACACATACCCAACATTCTCCCACTTGTTGTTTTCTACCTAGACAGGGGATCACAGGAGAGAATTTTCATTGGTCCAGCCCTGCAATGCTCATTGTTTCTCTACACCAATAAAACTTGAATGAGACAAGGAGGAGAGATTGTAGGAGATATGTCCTCCTCATTTAATCCTCACTCATTCGAATATTCCTCCATCAAATCATTCTAGCTCAGAGTTGCAAAAATCTCAGTCATGAAGATCAAAAGGCAACCGAGCCAGTGACAGTTAAGAGCCAATTCATCTTGAGTTTGGGAGCCAAGCCTCCCTATATTTAGGGAAGTCATTGGAGACTTCAGTTGTCTAAATAAGATGGCCTAGAGCCTCATTAGGATTCATATTTTTTAGGTAAGATCACTAAGCATTTTCGATTTCAAGACTTGTGGAAGACATTGTTATGTATTTTTTCCGATATGATAATGAGAATGAGCGTTACCTTGATCCAACACTGAGTTGAATCAGAGGGCTGAAGATCTTGGGTTAGGGCACAACCCTAGCAACCAAGGCTCCTCTTCTTGTACTTGTACGCTTAGTTTATTTCGTAGATTAATGGTTGAATTGGTTTTAGCATTATTTCATTGCAAGTAGTTGTGAATTTGGATTAGTTTGCTTCCATTTGTACCATACTTTAGTAGTAGCTTAAAAAGATAAAGGAATACCAAAAAGATGTTATCAGGTGGATTTAGCCTCACTCCTCCCTTCAGGGACCATGGTTTGAGGAAAGAACTCCTATGCAGCCCCAAAATGAAAAAATTCCGATTTCTCATGGAATTTAGGGTTTTCTGCTACTTAGGCCAACATATTTTCAGTTTTCAAGAATAGGATTCAATTGTCATCTCTAATATCTTCAGCCTTGTATTAGATCTCATAGCGTTTCACATTATTCTGCAAGTATTTCCATGCATGAGCTAAGAAACTAGATAATAAAATTATGTTATCTTTAGTTGATTGAAAATATTTCTTATTTGACATGATTCATGGATAAATGCCAGTGATTGATGCAGTGCAGGAGTTCCAACAATGCAAAAAGATATCATGACCAAAAACCCCATCCTAACCTCATCCATCCATGATCATCACTTTTTCCATTAAGTCCCTCAAACAATTAATCCTTCCATAAGAACAACTTTCGAGGTTTATTGAGCAAATCCAACCATCTTACAAACTCTATTTTGAGTTCTGAAGAAATCTTAGTCACTCCCTTGCCTTATTTCTAGGATTCAACTGTGTTAAGTAAGTCATTCATCTATGACGATTTCCATGCAATGAGTGCTAAGTGGACTATTTAAAAATCATGAGAAAGTAGTCGGTTACGAATACCTCTCATGGAAATGTTCATATATGAATGACTTACTTAATGCAGTTGAATCCCAGAAAATGATATCTAATACAATGCACTGCGAAAACCCCAAATACTTAATTCAAAAGAGTGAAAGGAACTGTACTTGAATGGTTCATGAGGCACAATACTTGCTAAGGTTTTGCAAATGGGGTAACAAGCTAAGTGGGCTTGATTGTTGGGAAAACTCCACAGTTAAGTGCGCTTGAGCCAGAGGCGATCTGGGATGGGTGACCTCCTGGGAAGTCATGGTTGCCGGGTGCAAGCCCTGGAAGTGATGATTGACGCTATGTGATTTATTTCACTAGTTTCAATCCCACTTCTTCACCCCTGTGAACATCACTCGATGCAATGAGTGCTAAGTGGACTATTTAAAAATCATGAGAAAGTAGTCGGTTACGACTCCCTCACATGGAAATGGTCATAGATGAATGACTTACTTAACGCAGTTGAATCGCATAAAATGATATCTAATACAATGTACTGCGAAAACCCCCAATACTTAATTCAAAAGAGTGAAAGGAACTCTACTTGAATGGTTCATGAGGCACAATACTTGCTAAGGTTTTGAAAATGGGGTAGCAAGCTAAGTGGGATTGATTTTTGGGAAAACTCCACAGTTAAGCACGCTTGAGCCAGAGGCGATCTGGGATGGGTGACCTCCCGGGAAGTCATGGTTGCCAGGTTCAAGCCCTGGAAGTGATGATTGACACTATGTGATTTATTTCACTAGTTTCAATCCCACTTCTTCACCCCTGTGAGATCACTCGATGCAACGAGTGCCAAGTGGACTATTTAAAAATCATGAGAAAGTAGTCGGTTACGACTACCTCTCATGGAAATGGTCATAGCTGAATGATTTACTTAATGCAATTGAATCCCAGAAAATGATATCTAATACAATGTTATCTTGTTGTTGATTTCAACTAGGTTTAACTGATATTTTGACATGGACATAAACACATATTTATAGACAAATTGGCTTTGTAAACCTTGCTTCAGAGTGATTTCGTGTAAAAGAGAAGATGATGGATTTTCTCCAACGGTTGGGTTTCCTAGGGTAAAATTATAGTGCATGGATTTATTTCTATGATCTTTACTGTTTCCACTGCATTTACTGTTGATAACTTCTATGAATAATTTCTTAATGATATCAGTGGCATGAGATAAATTGCTTGAATATCATTAGGTAATAATTACCATATTAGAAATTTGTTTTTCTAATGCACACCTCGTATAAAATTCAACACTAAGGACTAGGCTAGTATGATAGTTAAATTATCTCTTTCTAAACAAGGTCTTAAGGGTAACCGTAAGCATATATGAGTAATGAACAAAGTTGTGGATTAGAGATATTGCATTCTGTGGGATTGAGGCTAAGTCTCTAGGACTCATCGTCATAACCATATATTCAATAGAGAGGTTATGGTCCAATAACCAATAATCTACACTTCCATTAAGATTTCTAATAGATCCCTTCATTCTAAGGAAGCATACAAAGTAGTTTTATGGGACTTCATCCATGCCTTGGATTCATGCATCCTCGAGGTTCTTACATGATAAACAAATTGTCTAGTAAAGCGTGGAATGAGGGAAGTTGTTTGGTAGTCCTAGAATTTAAGCATAGAGTTAATATTACATTGAATATAAAATACGATTGTAGTGAAGGTGTTTAAGTTTCATTCTTATCCTATATACTTATCATCAAAAAGGTGTTTTTACGTTGAATAAATATTTTATATTTTGACAACTTGGTTTAGGCATCATTTGTTGTTTGTTTACATGGGTGGAATTTTATGTCATGAAAAAGAAATGTTTCATTCAAAATATTCCTTGTTACTGTAACCATTTCATTTCTCAAAATTAGCGATTCCTTTCTCCTTGTCCTCAATGAAATACAATCTCAGACCTTCGCTCTAATAAATCTAAACAAATAGTATGCGAAATTTCCATGGTTTGTTTAGAAAATATACTTACAAAATTAAAAAAAATAAAATTATTAGCTTAACAAAAAAAATTCCTTTAAATAATTACTTTACATAATAATAATAATAATAAAATGAATGAATAGGATGGACTACAAAATAAATGTTCAATGAAAAGGGTTCAACTAGGACTCCTAAAAAAGGAAAATACGAGGAGAGGGAAACATGAATAATGGCCTTAGAAATATGGAAGGTGTACTTATGTGAGTCCAATAAAGAATATGCTAGATGCAATATGAGACAATATAACTTGCAAGTGACCTCAAAGATATCAAAGAACCCAAACATGAAATATGTATTTTATGTGTGACCATTGAACTGTTTGATCTCTAGATTGCTTGATAATTCAAGGCTTCAATGTTTTGTACTCATGCAAAAATTCATATGAGCATTCTCAATAATCCGATAATTATCAAATTTGACTTAAAATCACACACCATTCTCTATCAAATGAATGATGTGTGTATTTAACATATTTTCCATATTATAAGTCCACTTTAATATTCAATTCAAGTCATAAATAATGTATGCATTGACAATGATGTGGATTCATACTCTTTTCAAAGAAATTTCCAAAATTTCCATTTTACATAAAAACAAAGTATGGAAATAGTTAGTGTCTGGGCACATCAAAATATGATTTATTGTGATTTGTGAAGAGTTTGGGGCATTCGTGAACATGTTATGAATGGCTATGAAACTTATCTAGATGATGTAACCACAAGAAAAGCTATGCTAGTGTATTGTATTGAGTAAAACCTACTTATTAGCTTTATAACTCAGTTGCTATAGTGTAGAAGTTCCCATTTGACTATTTTAAGTTCCAACAAGAATAATTTTGGCAATTGTGGAAGATTTTAAATATATTTATGATGAAAATATACACTTCTAAGTTAATTCATTTAGGGTGTCCATCATGAGAGAATACACACTCATCCATGCCATCCATCACTAGCGCTAGTAAGGAAAAGGGTATGTAACTTGGTTCCATAACACTTAGTCACCCATCACCCATATATTCTTGGTTTTCAATTTGATTTCCATTTTTCCAAATTCCCTACAAAGTATTAATTAAATTGTGGATAAATAATGATGATAATCAAGTTAGCAAAGGAATTTTTATCTATATACCCATTTTCATGATATAACCAATGAGAATAAAGACCACCAAAGTTGTTAGGTCCCTATACTACTAGTGTAACCCCTTATTGTTATTAGTGCAACCCACTTATTATATTATTGTGCCCATATAGTCCCCATGTTGTTATTATTATGCCCCATAGAAGTCCACTATTGTTATTGTTATGCCCCTACAATATTATTGTTATGTAGGCTCTAATTGTATTGGGACCCCTTAGACTCTTATATAAAGAAAGGAGGTCTTGTCATTTGTATCATCCAAGAATTGTTCATTTGTGTAAGGTAAAGGAGGTTTCCCCCTCAAAGAGGCTGATTTTTAAGTCGTTGACCTATCTTTTCGATCTTTTTGTGAGCTGGTTTCATAACATTTGGTACCAGAGCTTTGGATTCTAGGGTTTCGTTGCTCCAAACAGGTCATCGTGGAATGTTCGCCATAACTTTTTCTCTACAAATTTTCAGAAGCTAAAAAAAACACCCATTTGAGCTAAACTCGTTCTGAAACTTGGTACGAATTTCAAATCTTGTATCGCTATATTTTCAAAGATATGATCTCAGGAAGTTAGGTTTTTTGCAAGCTCCAGAATTCCATCTCAAACAGGTCATCATGGCATTTTCGCTATATTATTTTTATATGAAGGTTCAGACTCTGAAATTAAAACCCATTTGAAACGAAATCTTGGTGAAGCATGGGCCCTAATTTCAAATCTTGCTTCACTATATTTTCGGATATACGGTCCAAGACATTTAGGGTTTTTTAGACGCCCGAATTACATTCCAAACAGGTGACCTTGGGAAAAATTGTCATAACTTTCTCTCTGAGCATTAGATTGAAATTTCGTAAGAAGTTATAGAAATAGGATAGATTGTACATTTCTGTGTATTTTTTTCAGGTTCAAGGTCGAAACAATGACACGTGGAAGGTTGTACAAGTTCGCTCTACTGAACTAGTCTATAATCAGGTCATCGTAGGAGATTTGGCATAACTCTTTATTGAATAATCCAATATTGATTAGGCTGGTGCGTTAGAAAGAGGACTCATAGGGATACCATAGGATAACATTTAAGAACTTGAAGATATGAAATTATAGTTACAATCATTTAAATATTGAGCTCCTAAAAGCAAGAAAAATAATGACTCGAATCAAGAAAATAGAAACACCTAGTAAGAAAAATTAGATGGATGATTTTAATAATGTGATCAAAGCTAAGATAAATAGTTTTATATGTGTTTTGGAAGCTAATATCGATGGTATGAAAATAGATTTGAAGAAAGGCATGGAATATTTGAAGAAAGACATGGAAGGTGTTTAGTCAATTTAGTGTCCTAAATTGCTTGCGTAAATTATGAACCGAGGTTCGTAAACTGATGAAGTGTAGTGCATTGTATGTTCTTAGTTAACCCTTATTACTTCGTTGTTTTGTATTTTATATCATTTTTTGGGGTTTCGGTTCTTTGATTCCTAATGATGTACAATCTGAAATATGAGAAACTGAATCTAAACTTCCTAAAGGTGAACCAAGAGGTTAAAACTAGTCAAAATGTAAGCTAAAAGAAGGAAAAATAAAGCATCTCTCCTATCTTGTCATTAATCCTAAGCCATGAATCTAATTCTTAAAATATAAAGGTAAAGTTGTAAGTCAATTTGAAATAAATACAGGGAATGAAATTAACTGAAGTACTTCTAGTTACTCTAACCTTCAATTTTGAAAGATAACTTGCTTGAGATGGAATACAAGCAACTTCTGTACTTCATGATCTAGAAAGAAACTAAATAAAAACACGCAGAAGGTGACTGATTGGTTTCAACCCTTATGTAAAGTGATTTTTTAACCATTTACTTTAGGATGGATATCAACTTGAAATGGTGATAAAAAACATTCATTAATACAGTACATTGACAACTTGAACTAGGAAATAAATAAGAAAAAGAGTGAGTAAAATAATCAACAATTCATCCTCATTACTTTCAATCTTACTCTGTTTAGAAACAAAGTCGTTTCATTTATGAAATGGATTGGAGAAACAAGATTGCACAATTGAATTCTAACATTATGCTACTGATCAGAACTAAAAGAAATAAAGCTACAAGAAATCAACCTAAGTTATAAACACTGCTAAAAGAAAATGATGAAATTAAAACTGAACAGAAAAACAAATGAAAGGAAAACCTCCTTCAGTGCAGGGGCCCTCTACAACTGACTGGGTTGAGCTACTAACTTAATTCAAAAATCTCCTTCAAATGATCATCGGTCAACACACAACTTTATATTATAAACATGAACAAGAAGTCCAAAATTACAATGCTGCAAGTCTGAGCTTAATACATCAAAAACTTCAAACCCCTTCCAGTTTTGTACAACTGGTATTTAAAAGAAAATATTCATAACTGTCTTTAGAGGAAAATTAGCTACAGGTGGTCTACACGTATCACAACCGGACTGTGCAAATGTTTGATCAGCTACAGGTGACTTGAATTCGATCAAGATGGTTTCACAGAAACATTAACATAGGTGGCTGATCCAAGTTAATGCTTCAACAGAACTGTTGGATTTATTAATTAACCACGAAAGGGTAGAAAAAGAGTCCTATTGCTTTCGGGTTTTATATGTTTGACTCCACCTTTGACTGTGGTTTTGAGCTGGCTTTTTTATCGATCTGGGCTAGGTGACTAGGATAGGATCCACATCGAGATGATCCCAGAGATGCCCATGTGGCTGGTTTCTTCGTTTGACACCTGTAACCTGCCAAACCACGGAAGTAGCTACGGAACACACAATTCGCTGTAGAATAGGCTGCGTTTCATAGCTAATTTGCAAAAACTTATTCAAATAGAAAAAAAAAAATATAACATGTCAATCATTTTATGTCCTCCTTAAGACAAAATCTATCATTTATCAGTGATGGGGATCTGTATTCTTATGGAAAAGCAAGGGAAAGAAGTGAGAAAAGTTGTCAATGAGAGGGCAATTACGAGGTTCAACATACCCCCACTGCAAAATCATTGCATGTCCCCATGCAATTTTACCAAAAATGTGAACTCTTCTTTCCTATTTCATCTGGTCAGACACCTCTGCTAGTACATCTAATTTTCTTCTCTTGCTCCTCTTTGAAGTGATTTCCATGCTGGGTTTCTTCATGAGAAGTCTGTATTTAAGATTGATGACTATTCTGTTCAAGTTTATATTCTTCCTCTTCCTCTTCAACTTCCTATTCTTCTTGTATGATAGCCCTAGGTGCAGTATTATATTATCATGAATGGATTTATCCAATTTGCTTTGTTCCTTTAGGGTTTCATTTTCTTTCGTGATATGCCTATTCAATATCTCTAACTCATACATTTCCTGTTTGAGAGAGTTAGTTAGAGGTTCTTGTGGATTGACAGGTTGTTTTGGATTGGTTGAGGATTCTGGATCTATTGAGGCACTTTTCTTCTCTAGTGATTCTATGTAATCATAAATTTGTTGCTGCACTGTTTAGGAGAGTTTTGAGGACTGTGTGTGAATGGAACATTATCAGGAGATGGTATTGGGGTTTCTTCTTCTAGATTTATGAACTCTGTTCCCTTTGATGATACCTTCTTTACCATACCTCGGAGTCTAGAGCTCCTTCTAAGTTGTAGGGGGCTTATGTTCTCCTCCTTTCTACCCTTTTTCTCCTTTCCTATATTTTTCTTTCTCTTGATTTGTTCCCTAATCTCTGTCAATTTTTCAGAGATTAATTGTTTGTCATCTTGTTGTAATGAAGATTCAGGTTTGTTTCTAGTAATTCCACCAGCTTTCTTTTTTATCTTCCCTTTTTGCTTGATCTGCTCCCTGATCTCTGTCAATTTTTCAGAGACTAGCTCTTCATCATTTTTCTGTGTGGAGGACTTAGGTTTGCTTTGAATGGTCATACTGGTCTTTTTCCTCCTACTCCTTCTAACACTACAATCTTCAGGTGATTCTGGTGCCTCTTGGAAATAGTTTCTTTTCAGGAAGTTTTCCCAAGTATCTCCTATTCTTTTCAAATGAAACTCAACTGGTATTTTTACCAACCCATGATGGTATATAGTTGTGTCTATGAATTCTATTTCCTTTTGTAAATTTGAAGCCATCCTCCTTGAACTGTTTAGAAGGAAGAAATGGAGGTTGATGTCTCCATTTTCTAGAAAGTTCATCAATAAACGTATATGATAGACATACATGCATCTGAATCTCCCTTCACAGGTAATAAATTTTTGTAATATCAAAAGCATGCTTCTCCATTTATTTTTAAGTGTTGAAATAGGAATTCCTTTTCTAAACACAATGACATCCATACCTGGGTTCCTGAGGATTACCTTCCATGATTCACTATGAAATTCCTTATTTTTGAACCATCTCTCACCAAGTCTTGGCAGTTCTGTAGCCTCTACTATGTAAGATTATGTTACTGCAAACTTAATGTCTCCAATTTCTACTTCTGTACCATCGAATGATCTAGCAAAAGATTTTGTGATCTCTTTGTGATAGCCATCAAATTTTTCAATGAAATTGAGCCATCCAGCCTTCTGCAACATCTCCTTGAGTTGTGGGTATCCTTCCATATATTTTTCCCCTACGGGCTCTGTCCTGACAATGAGTCCCATGGATTCTGTTTCGTAGAATTTAGTAACCTTCAGAATTACTCTCCTTGTCTATGAAATTGACTGACTACGGGTATGGTGAAAAGGAACTATGGGTTTCCGTGGAATAAGTAGACGGTGAGGGTTTGGAGATACGTGAATACATTGGTCACATCATAGTTTTGACCATTAACAGATGGAGTTATTAGGGACCGTTTAAGTACAGAGTATGGAGAATGTAGAGGAGGTGTGGTATGATAAAATTATTATAGACCGTTTGGTACCGAATGTGGAAGATGTGGTGGAGATGTGGTATCATGAAGTGGCAGTCAAATCAAATAATGACTTGTTAAGGAGACATACGATCATTCATATTATACATGACTTATGTTTGTAACTTGTTGTTTGAAATAAATTTTGCATTTTACCTTTAGAACTTAACCTTTTGCTTGATAATTCTTTTGGTGTTGATCCGTAGGTACTTTGAGAATCGGTTATCTCCAAAACTTGATTCTTCAATTTCCACGCATTCATGATTTATTTGTGAGCTGTACAATTGTGCCAAAGCTAATAAGTAAGTTGTAGCTGCAGAATCAGATTAGATGCGAAATGGAATCAACTGCAGAATGTGAAAAGAAGGAAAAGTGAAATATGGCTATGGAATATGAATGTAAAAATAAAATGGAAATGAGTTATGACAATGAGATGGAATGAGGTGTAAGATAAAATGAGAAATAGGGTGAAATGAAGTAAAACTGTAAAAAAGATAAAATGAGAAATAGGGTGAAATGGAGTAAAATTGTAAAAAAGATAAAATGTAAATGAAGTATGACAATGAGATGAAGTGGAACTGTAAAAAAAAAAATGAAAACAGAATGAGATGGAATGATATTATGAATTTGCAAACTTTAAGCTACAAATGAATGTAGATTTTTGTCACTACTTATTACAGAAAGGAAATGGAAAATATAGGATGTCAGAAATCTCTAATATTCACCCTGTATTTTCTGTATAAGTATGCCAACCAATGATTGGTTTTCAAACTCATACAATTTTTTTTAGGAAAAATAAAGACTAAGTTAGTGGAGAAGAAGAATTCTTCTTCACTAGCTTCATTTCAGAGTTATTATGGAAAATCTTAATGAACTCCTCTCTTGAAATTGGTTTCTGATATATCTTCAACCGATGACCATTCACAAGAAGAGGTATTTTTCTTCCATCTATTGTCCTTATCTTTACTGCTCCATTATTAAAGACTTCTTCAATCTCATATGGCCCAAGCCAATGAGTTTGAAACTTCCCTTGAAAATCTTTGAACTTTGAATCAAACAACAGTGCCCAATCTCCTGCTTGAAACTTCTTCTCCTTAATATATTTATCATGTCATTTAGCCCTCTACTGTTGGACTATACTGGTTCTTTGAACTGCATCTTCCCTGATTTCATCAAGTTCATTGAGTTGCTCCAATCTATGTTTTTGTGCCTCTGATAAATCCAGTCCCAATTGGACTTCCATCTTGAAGGTTTTGATTTGAAACTCTATAGGGAGCAGGACTTGTTTCCCATAAAAAAGTTCATAGGGTGTATGTCTCATTGTGTTCCTCCATGTAGTTCTATAGGCCCATAAGGCTTCAGGAAGCCTTTCTTCCCAATCTCTTCTATGTAGATGAACAATCTTAGTGAGAATTCCTTCAATCACCTTATTTGTAGATTCAACTTGACCATTTGCTTGTGGATGATAGGGAGTAGATTTCCTATGTTTGGTCTTGTAATCTTCCACAAGACCCTTCACCATTTTATATGTAAATTGAGATCTTTGATATGTCACAATTTCTCTTGGAACACCAAAACGAGTGAAGATGTCCTCAAAAAGAAAATTAACTACAGATTTTTCATTAGCAAAAGATAATGCTTTGGCCTCTACCCATTTAGTGACATAATCAGTGCATACTAATATATACTTATTTTGCTTAGATGGAGGATTAATTGGTCCAACAAAATCCAAGGCCCATTTTTCAAAAGGTTCAATGAGTACCTAAATTTGTAGTGGCATTTCATTTGAAGGAGCAGGTTTCCCTACCCTTTGGCAGCTGTCATAGCTCTTGACATATTCTTTGGCATCTTTGAAGATGGATGGCCAATAATACCCTAAAGAAAGGAATTTATAATTTGTCCTCTTGTCAGCAAAGTGCCCACCACACGACTCATCATGACATGCCTTAAGAATCTTAGGCATTTCATCTTCCCGAACACATCTTCTAATCATAAGATTTGGGCCTGTTTTATACAATTCATTAGTGATCCATGAGTATCTTGCACTTATCTGAATCATTTTTCTTTTCTCTCTAGGAAACAAATGTGAAGGCAATTTCCTTGTGACTAAGTAATTGGAAATATCTTCCACCAAGGAGTTTGACTAGTCACTGCAAAAATATATTCATCGGGAAACTTATCTTCAACTGGAGTGGCATCCTTGATATTTTGAATTCTGGACAAGAAATAAACAACTTTGTTTTGTTTTCCAGGTCTATCTACCATAGTAATATTGAATTCTTGCAAGATTAAAAGCCATCTTGTAACTCTGCCATTAGTAATAGGTTTATTCATTAAGTATCTAATTTCAGAGTGATCTGTATGAACAAAGGTTTCATAGCATGTTATATAATGTCTGAACTTGTTGATTGCATGAACAACAACTAAAAATTCCTTTTCAGTTACAATATAATTCAACTTAGTGGAAGTCAAATTCTTACTTGTATAGTAGGTGTAGGGAATCAAATCTTTTTGTCCTAATATAGCTCCCAGAGCTGTATCTGAAGCATATGTTGAAATGTGAAAAGGTAGTTTCCAATTTGGATCTCTCAAGATGGGTGCTTCAGAAATTTTTGTTTTTAAAGTCTCAAATGTTAACTGGCAGTCAGGATTCCAATTGAATTCACAATCCTTGGTGAGTAATTTGAAGAGTGGGGATGCTATTTTAATGAAATTTTCTACAAATCGTCTATAGTATCTTGTAAATCCTAGAAAACTTCTAACATCCTTTTGGAAATTTGGAATTAATAATTTAGAGATGACTTAAAATTTAGATTTATCAACTTTAATCCCATCTCCTGAAATGTGATGCCCTAAAACAATCCCTTCTGTAAACATCATAAAACATTTTTCATGGCTTAGTGAAAGGTTTGCTTCCTTACATCTTTTAAGAAATTTTTCCAAATTTTCCAAAGCTTCTTCAAATGTATTCCCATAGATTGTGAAGTCATCCATATATACCTCTACACAATCATGTATTAGATTAGGAAAAATTCATAGTACTGCTCTTTGGAATGTTGCAGGTGCATTACATAACCCAAAAGGAAGTACTTGGTAGACATAGGTTCCCCATGGACAAGTAAATGCGGTTTATCTTGATCTTTAGGTGCCACTTGAATCTGATTATAACCACTAAAACCATCCAAGAATGAGAAATACTTCTTACTTGCTAATGTATCTAACACTTGATCTCTAAAGGGCAAAGGAAAATGATCTTTAAGGGTGGCTTTATTCAATTCTTGGTAATCAATGCACACCCACCATTTACCATTCTTTTTAGGCACAATCACTAAAGGGGAACCCATTGGCTTTCTGAAATTGGGTAAATGAAGTTTACATTCAACAGTTTTTGTAGCTCTTATTTCACAATTTCCATAAGATTTGGATTCATCCTTCTTGAGGTTGTCTAATAGGTCTACAATTTTCCTCAATGTAGATGTGATGTATACAAGTCTTAGGAATAATTCCTTTCATGTTAGTATATTTCCATGCATATGCAGCATAATGTTGTTGTAATGTCTTGATTAGCTTTTCCTATTGCAATTTCTCCAAGTTATTCTTTATGTTCAATGTTCTCCCTGGAAAGATTTCAATTGTTGAGCTACCAAATTCTTCCATAGAATAAAGAGAAATCTTCCTAGATGACAAATATTCAATATTGGATTTTTCTAGAAATTGATCATGTTCATATTTTGGAGATGATTCAAAAATTTCCATTGTATTTAAGATTTGACTATCTTCACTAATGTCTGAAATAGTAAAGAGAGGCTGAATGTCATTTTCATCATCATTCCATTCTTTTTCATCTATTTCTGTGATTGTTCTTGCTGGAGGATATAGAGTGAATTTCTTTATTGAATTCCCATCAGAAATATACATGTCACTAGATCTACAGCTAATGAAAGCATCAATTATGGCCAACCAAGGTCTTCCTAATATGAGTGGATGTCCTCCTAGATTGTTCTTGGGGGTTAAGATCATAAAATAAATAGGATATTTCCAAGAATCTAAGGATACTGAAATATCTTTTAACACTCCATCTAGTTTGATTACATATCTGTTCGCTAATTGTAGTAATGTAGGTGTGTAAAGAAGATTAGGAAGCTTGAGCTATTCCATGGTTTGTTTGCTCATGAGGTTTATCGCTGCTTCTAAATCAATCAATGTATTTGGAATTTCAACTCCATTGAAATTGGACTTCTTGGATCTACATATTTTTGTATGGTAATTTTTCCCATTATTATATCTGCTATTTTTCCTACCAGGTGATTATTTTTGTTTCTTTTGCTTTTCTTCCTGGTTTCTTTATGCTCAACTCCTTTATTGTTTTAGCTAGGATTGGAATCTCCTTAATGGCTTGTAACTGTTATCACCCCAAGAAACTCTCCTAGGTTGCATATCAGAGATGCTCGGGAACATTACAAACTCAACAAAAATGTTGGAAAATGGTGGATGAATGAAAGAAATGCTGCATATTCAAGCCAGATAACCACTTCTACTGTGCTTGACCTCAGACATGGGTGAACACCCCCAGACTACAAGGATTTAGACCACCAATTACTCATAGTTTGAGGATAAGGTGATAATGGAGAAGATTGACCACACCAGCAGATGCACAGGATCATGTGATGGCCGGTTGCAACCAGTTAAAAGGTTTGTAAATCTGTTTTCTAATACACAGACAGGATGACAGTTCTCTGGCACTAAAAGAACAGAAAACTGCATACAAATTCAATGATACATGTTAAATCCTAACACAAAGGTGGGATGACAACCCCTTTAATGCTAACATTAACAACACATGAATAAATGCAAGACAGGCACAGCCTGGAACAAGAAGAAGAAGTGGACAGTGAGAAATTAATAGAAAAAGAAGCTTGCATTAGCTAAAAATGAAGACCAGACGCTGCAGGTGTCACAACAGTTACAATCTCCAGAAGTTGAACCTTACAACAAAATAACACTCATCAACCTATTACATTGTGTTTCTTGGCATATATAAAATCTGTTTACAAAATTTGCTCTGCTGAGCTACACGAGAAGGGGTCATAATGGACCACCTAACATATTAATTCTCAGAGATGGGCCTCTGTCATGATCTGACTATGTTAAAGAACCAATCGGCCTTTCTGGACATTCTACTGTCCTTCTCGGGCAGATGAAATGAAAAATGAATGAAACCCATAACTATTCGATGCTTTAAACTGCTCGAGGTAGTCCTTTTTCCTTCTCGGCCCTGTTGTTGATTAATTGTAGTTGTTGGAGCTTTATTGTGCAGAGTACAGGTAGCAGATGACTTCGTCCTTCCTCGGGTAGCAAAGAGCAGTCGGAGGTGATACAGGTAGAATGGCGGGAGCAGGCTGAGCAGAAAAATCAATCTCAACTATCGGATCACGAAAAAAACGGTGGAGATCGCATCAGGAGGATATCGCGGGCGGGCGGAGCAACTATAAATCATCAGATAAAATAAACAGACGACCTGGATTAAATTATGGAGTCTATCGGGAGAAGGACAATCGGGGTTAACGAGGGCCGTTGGATCACCGTCGGGCAGATCCAACGGCCATCGCAAGAAGAAGATGTGGGAAGTTTAAACAGCGGGAGAGCGGTTTTTGGGGGCAGGCAGTATTCCCCACACCGCCTATCGGCCATAAGTGATTTCCGTATACAAAGGCGCGATCCAATGAAACAGCGCCGTGTGGCAGCTGGAAACCACCCCCCCCGTGGGTTAACGCGCGCACAAGTCGCGAGATCAGGGGGAGCCTCCACCGCCCGATGAACGATGGACAGTCAGATGACAGGGAAGATGCACGATAGTTAATCGGCGAGAGAATGGCGGTTTTATTGGCGGGCGGTTTTCCCCACACCACCTATTGGTGTCAGCGGTATTCGTATAGGGTGGGCACGATCAAACAGATTTGTGACACATGGCAGCCCAAAACCACCACCCCCGCGAGTTATCGCATGCGCAGGTCGGGTGATCAGGGGATGCGTCAACCGTCAGATCTGCGATGGATGGTTAGATCACAAGGAACGAGCACGAAGTTTAACACGTGGGAAAGGGGACGAGAACCGTTGGATCGCGACGATCAACGGTAAATATTTAGCAAACGACGAGAGGTTAAAATAGTGCTGGTTTGTGTGTTATGCGGCTGGGGTTAAAGAAAACAGGTTATAATTGATTAAGAGGTTAATGCCGGGGATTAAACGAAGAATGCGTTTAAAGGAGGTTAGAACGGGGATCGGGGTTTAAAAGAGAGCGCAGAGTTATATGCTCGGGTCATATGGTGACTCAGAGCTAAGTGCTCAGGGCTTTAAAAAACATGGGTTTACACAGCGAAACAAAGGAGAACGGGAATACTTAAACGGGGAACAAAAAGGTTTCGGGGAAAGAGAAACGAAGGCAGGGCTATGGAGTTACAATGAGAACGAGGGAGAAAAGGAAACCAACAGCTGCGAGCACCTTAGCAACCAAAACCAGCATTGTCCATGGTACCTTTGAGCCTGTAAACGCTGAATTGTATAGCAGAGCTAACATTGGCTCCTTCTGGGGATGAGATCCTCCCTGTGAGGTCTCAAGAATCTGCAGACCAATGCCTTCATACAAAACTCAGCTTAAAAAATTATGCCTAGTATCCATTGGGCATGGAGTCAAACCAAGGCTTCACTAAAAACTTGAAAAAGAAACTGCTTACAATCATTAAGGCCTGAAAACTTAAAACTTCAAAAACTGCCCATTTGTCGGGCCGTCAAAATTGTTGCCTATCCATTTCATCATAGATCAGCAAGACAGGATTTATTTGATCCTCCACCTCAAACAATTTAGGACTTTTGAGCTTCATAGGTAGATATGGATCAAATTTCATTTCCCTTTCGTGTATTTTCCTCCTTGGACGTTGTTTACAGGAGCCTTTGTACACCTGCTGGATAATCATGGCTGTGTACATGTCTGTGTCATCTGTGGTCTGCACAACCAATATGAATGATGAACCATTGTTTTCTTGTGCAGGGGACATAGAAACAACATCTGCTCCTTCATTTTTCTTTGAACAATCCTTATCCAAGGAGGAGTCCCATAATTGTACATTTTCTTCCTCTTTCATCTGACAAGCTACCTCTTCAGTCTGTGTAGAGGCCATCTGAGTAAGTATTAAAATATCAAGACCGAGATGATCAGTTTCAACCTTGAGCATTGAATTTTGTTCTGCCTCAGTGTTCAAGGGGCAACTGTGAGGGATTGTTATTTGATCAGACAAAGAAACAAAAGATGATGGGGAGCTGTCCGCTCCCTTCTTGATTACCAGATTGGGGACAAAATCAGGCTAGAAAATTGGCAGATTTGCATAGCCACTAGAAGATGTGCTGGCTTCGGGCACAAATTCTTGGAGGAAGAAGGGATCAACTGCTATTTGATTCTGCTGATCAACTTGTTGTTCTGCAGCTACAACAAATTGTTGAGCAGTGCCTTTGGATATTGCTTTCTCATAAGCAGCCCTTGTTAGGAAAGGTGCACCTTTCAAAACATGGACCTCCTCCTCATGCTGCACCTCTTCCATGACTATATTCTGTAGAAGGGGCCTCACCCCTTAATCTTCGTTTGCATCTCTATTTCTCTGCAAAATTGGCACATGCTCATGTGTTCCTTTATGTGGATTTGGAGTTGGCAAAGAAAAGGAACAATGAGCTCCTGCTTCTTCAAAATTCTACTCAACCTTTAGCTTGGAAACCTCAGAGGCCAAAAATTCAATCATCCTAGCCAATTCATCAATTTCAGAATCATAGGATGATGAGGATTCTCCTCCCTGCCTTCTGTTTTCATCATCACCTTCGAGACTTTTTGCAGCAATGATGTTTGCTTCTATTTCAAAGGCTGCATTTTCAATATGAGCCAAAGAAGAACATCTTCGTTCTCTTAACAACAGGTAGAATTGAGAATCGAAGTCATTATCATAGGTGAGCATGGCAGAAGAAGGGGAAAGTCTTACTTCAACTGGCATTCTGCTGTACATATGATTGAATCTGATGTTAAAATCAGATAGCAGCTCACCATCTTCTCTCTACAAGTTCCCAAATTCATCATGATAAAAGAGCAAATCTTTGTTATTTCCCCAGTGCTTTAAAAATACATCATCTAGAGCATCAATGTCTGCAATAGACCTAGGGGGTAAATTTCTAAACAATTTTCTAGCTTCCCCATCTAGGCTTTGGACAAAAACCCTCATCTAGACATCCTCTTCATTGATATCCAAGTTATCAACATAGCTATAAAAGGACTCAAGGTGCTCTTCAGCTGATATTTCTTCTGAACCAGTAAAATTTGGCATGAATTCTTGATAGTCTTCTGCAGGCATGGCATTCAAAGGGGTAGGCAAGACCAGGGGTCCATACCTAGCAGCAACTATTCTTTCTATCTTTGTAAGGGCTTGTTGGCCTGCCATGACTAAGGTATTCGAAAGGGATACTGGTGGAATGAGTGGAATGAATCAATGAAAAGAATGACAGAAACAGAGGAATATGATGGACAACATGGATGCTTCTTTCAACTAAGGTCCGAAAGGGAAATGAATGAATAAGGAGCTATATGAATCTTTGAAGGTATTTCTACACTAGCAGAGATACATAAAAATTTCAAGGCTTACCTGATCCTGATGCTCCTTTCTGCAATATTTTCATCTGCTTAACGGTCTTCTCAGAATCAGGCACTGGTTTAGCTGATGATTTCTAAGGATTTCTGCGAGCATGCTTCACCAACTGTGCCAGAACTGCAATGTGGAGTCGCCAAATGATGGTCTTCCTCCAATGGAGTTGCCAGATAGATGATTACAACCAAAATATGTGTTCAAACCTTGTCTATCATCAAAGTTTGAAGCTATGTCATTCTCCCAGGGAAGTTGAGCTTCGATTCTCCTCTCCCTGGCAACGACGCCAATTAATGTTATCACCCCAAGAAACTCTCCTAGGTTGCATATTAGAGATGCTCGGGAACATTACAAACTCAACAAAAATGTTGGAAAATGGTGGATGAATGAAAGAAATGCTACATATTCAAGCCAGATAACCACTTATACTATGTTTGACCCCAGACATGGGTGAACACCCCCAGAGTACAAGGCTTTAGACCACCAATTACTCACAGTTTGAGGATAAGGTGATAATGGAGAAGACTGACCACACCAACAGATGCACAGGATCGTGTGATGGTTGGCTGCAACCAATTAAAAGGTCTGTAAATCTATTTTCTAATACACAGACAGGATGACAACTCTCTGGCACTAAAAGAACAGAAACCTGCATACAAATTCAATGATACATGCTAAATCCTAACACAGAGGTGGGATGACAGCCCCTCTAATGCTAACATTAACAGAACATGAATAAATGCAAGATAGGCATAGCTTGGAACAAGAAGAAGAAGTGGACAGTGAGCAATTAACATCAAAAGAAGCTTGCATTAGCTGAAAATGAAGACCAGACACTGCAGGTATCACAGCAGTTACAATCTCCAGAAGTTGAACCTTACAACAAAATAACACTCATCAACCTATTACATTGTGTTTCTTGGCATATATAGAATCTTTTTACAAAATTTGCTCTGCTGAGCTACACGAGAAGGGATCATAATGGACCACCTAACATATTAATTCTCAGATATGGGCCTCTGTCATGATCTGACTGTGTTAAAGAACCAACCGGATTTTCTGGACATTTTACTGTCCTTCTCGGGCAGATGAAATGAAAAATGAATGAAATCCATAACTATTCAATGCTTTAAACCGCTTGAGGAAATCCTTTTTCCTTCTCGGCCCTGCTGTTGATTATTTACAGTTGTTGGAGCTTTATTGTGCAAGGTACAGATAGCAGATGACTTCGTCCTTCCTCAGGCAAGAAAGAGAAGTCGGAGGTGATACAGGTAGAATGGCAGGAGCAGACTAAGCAGAAAAATCAATCTCAACCGTCAAATCGCGAAAATAAACGACATAGATCACATTGAGAGGCTATCGGGAGATATCGCAGATTGGCGGAGCAACTATAAACCATCAGATCAAATCAACAGATGGCCTGGATTAAATTATGGAGTATATTGAGAGAAGGACGATCGGGGTTAACGAGGGCCGTTGGATCACCGTCGGGCAGATCCAACGGCCATCGCACGAAGAAGATGCACGAAGTTTAAACAATGGGAGAGTGGTTTTTGGGGCAGGCGGTATTTCCCGCACCGCCTATCGGCCATTGACGGTTTCCGTATACAAAGGTGTGATCCAATGAAACAACACCGTGTGGCAGCCAGAAACCACCCCCCCGCGGGTTAACGCGCATGCAAGTCGTGCGATCGGGGGGAGCGTCCACTGCTCGATGAATGATGGACGGTTAGATGATAGGGAAGATGCACGATAGTTAATCGACGGGAGAATGGCGGTTTTATTGGCGGGCGGTTTTCCCCACATCGCTTATCGGCGCCGACGGTATTCGTATAAGGTGGGCGTAATCCAAGAGATTCGTGACGTGTGGTAGCCCAAAACCACCATCTCCGTGAGTTATCACGTGCGCAGGTCGCGCGATCGGGGGATGCGTCAGCCGTCGGATTTGTGATGGACGGTCAGATCATAAGGAACGAGCGCGAAGTTTAACGCGCGAGAAAAGAGACGGGAATCGTTGGATCATGGCGATCAACGGTAAATATTTAGCAAACGACGAGAGGGTAAAATAGTGTGGGTTCGTGTGTTATGCGCCCGGGGTTAAAGAAAACGGGTTATAATGGATTAAGAGGTTAATGCCGGGGATTAAACGCATAATGCATTTAAAGGAGGTTAGAACGGGGATCGGGGTTTAAAAGAGAGCGCAAATTTATATGCTCGGGTCATATGGTGACTCAGAGCTAAGCGCTTGGGGCTTTAAAAAACACGGGTTTACACAGTGAAACAAAGGAGAACGAGAATACTTAAACATGGAAAAAAAAGGTTTTGGGGAAAGAGAAATGAAGGCAGGGATATGGAGTTACAATGAGAACGAGGGAGAAAAGGAAACCAACAGCTGCGAGCACCTTAGCAACCAAAACTAGCATTGTCCATGGTACCTTTGAGCCTATAAACATTGAATTGTATAGCAGAGCTAACAGTAACAAAGGGATTTTGATACAGACTTTTTTCAATTCATTTAGAAAATCATAATAAGGCAACATAATATGCTTTTCTACTCCTCTATCAACTTGTGACCTTTCAAGAAAAGGAGGTGTAGAAGCAGATACTGGTTTCTCAATGATGGGATTTGAGTTCACTAGTTCTTTTTGTTTTTCATTTCAGTATTTTGGTTTTGGAGAGATGTTCCTTCAAAACTTTTATTGGGCTTTAGAGAATGTTCTCGAGAATTGTCTTGTTCTTGAATAACTACAGAATGCCTTTCCTTTTCTAATATCCTACCAGATCTTAGTTGAACATCATTGAGATCTAGAGGAGTGATCATATAAGTTGGAAATTGTTATCCTTCCACCATGTAAGTATTATGAGGATTTTTATTGTTGGGGTTTGGTAATGGTTGGGAAGGTAGCTGATTTGGTCTCTGCTGAAATGGTAGTAAGAGTTGAGTATTTTGGTTTTATTGTGGAAATGGTAGTGAAAGTTGAGGGTTCTGATTTTGAAGTTGTGGCTGCTGATTTTGTTGTAGAATGTGTGGGGAAGAATAATTCTGATATGATGGAGGATATTGATAATATTGAGAAAATCTCCCATAAGGATTTTGTACTCCTTGAGCCCAAGGTTGAGATTGAGATTGAGGTTGAGGCCAAGGTTGTAGCCAAGAATTCCAATTTAGTGGGGGTTGAAGATACATTTGATTGTTAAATCCCTGATTTTATGGCCCCTGCCAAGGTCTTCTAGAGACAAATAAAAGAGGTTCTACTGAATTTGGAACTTTTTCTTCTTGAAAAACAACCTTAAGACCTGGAACTGAAGGAAAACCCTTGGTCTCATGGTTTTCTGAGCAAATCATACAAGTCTCTATAATTTTTGCATCCAAAGGACATTCTCTTAAAGCGTGTTTTGTTTTTTTTTTTGTTTTGTTTTCTGCTTGTTTTGCAACTTAATGGTGTCTATTTACTCACTAAGGCTCCCTAGAATATCTGTTTTGAATTCATCAAGCATATTCCCAATTTTTGCCCTACTCACTGATCCAGTTGCAGACTTATTCACTCTAATAAGAGAAGGATCTCTTGGACCTTTCCCAGTTTTGGATTTCCCTCTTAAGAGATGAACACATAATTCTCCTATGTCACTTAATGGGAGTTGAGAGATATCTCCCTTCCCCATCATGTTAAGCATATCTATCCACTCATCTCTAATGGCTTTTAATAAAAGAGCTTTTAAGGTATCTTCATCTAAATTGTACATCTTTGCTCTTTTCAAGTTATAGTTGAATCTTTCAATTAAATCCTCCAAATTTTCATCCTCTCTTTGTATCATTTTGAACACTTCATCCTTGTGATTGGTAGGCATGCAATAATCCAAATACCTATCCAGAAACGCTTTCTTCATGTCATTCCATGTTCTAATGGATTGAGTGACTAACCCCATGAACCACTTCAAAGCAGCTCCTTTCAATGTTCAAGGAAACAAATTAAGTTTTTGAGAGTCTTCTAAGTAATCATAGGTTCTACACAAGACTTCAAACTCAAATAAAAAAGTTTCAGGATCCTCACTTTTTAACCCATGGAAATTTGGTAGGACAAAAGGTGAGATATTTTTCATTATGGCATTTGTTTCTTCATCCACTATAGGGAATCCAAAAGAATTATCTATTTCCCTATTTCCTCTACCTCCTCCATTATTTCCTCTACCTCTTCCTCTACCCCCTCCTCCAAACAGTGTGAATTCTCCATCCTCTCCTTCTTCTGCCATTATAGTTTCTTCAGAGTTAGTATAAGGTTCAACTTGCAAGGTTACTTTCTCTTCCTCTAGTTCTTCTATTAATGGAATATGGGAGAGAGGTTCTACTTCTTCTTCCTCACCAGGTATTCCTAATTCTTCAAATAAAATGTGCTCCTCTGTGGAGGTGAAAAAGGCTACTCTTGCTGTTGGAGACCCAAGATTTTTCTCCTCTAGGAATGCCTCGATAGATGAAGTAGTAGATACTTTTGATGAGATCTATGACCTTAGAATTTCATGAGTTCTATGGATGAAAGTATGAGCTTGAGATGGAGGTGTATCTCTTCTTGTTCTTGGTGGAGTAGGTGGTGTTGTAGGGATTGAACTCTTGCCTCTAGCTATAAATCTACCCCTAGAGTCTCTTTCTCTATGCATATCAATTTTTTTTGAATGTAAGAGATAAGGTTACCTAATTACACTCCCCCTGAAATGACGCCAAAATTTTTAGTCAATTTAGTGTCCTAAATTTCTTGCATAAATTATCAACCGAGGTTCGTAAGCTGATGAAGTGTAGTGCATTGTATGTGCTTAGTTAAGCCTTCTTACTTCGTTGTTTTGTATTTTATATTGTTTTTGGGGGTTTTTGTTCTTTGATTCCTAATGATGTACAATCTGAACTATGAGAAACTGAATCTAAACTTCCTAAAGGTGAACCAAGAACTTAAAACTAGTCAAAATCTAAGTGAAAAGAAGGAAAAACATAGCATCTGTCCTATCTTGTCATTAATCCTAAGTCATGAATCTAATTCTTAAAATCAAAAGGTAAAGTTGTAAGTCAAGTTGAAATAAATACAGGGAATGAAATTAACTGAAGTACTTCTAGTTACTCTAACCTTCAATTTTGAAAGATAACCTTCTTAAGATGGAATACAAGCAACTTCTGTACTTTGTGATCTAGAAAAAAACTAAATAAATACATGCAAAACGTAATTGATTGGTTTCAACCCTTATGTAAAGTGAATGCTTAACGATTTAGTTTAGGATGGATATCAGTTTGAAATGGTAATAAAAAGAATTCATTAATACAATGCATTGACAATCTGAACTAGGAAATAAATATAAAAAACAGTGAGTAAACTAATCAACAATGCATCATCATTACTTTCAATCTTACTCTGTTTAGAAACAAAGTCGTTTCCTTTATGAAATGGATTGGAGAAACAAGACTGCACAATTGAATTCTAACATTATGCTACTGATCAGAACTAAAAGAAATCAAACTACAAGAAATCAACCTAAGTTACAAACATTGCTAAAAGAAAATGATGAAATTAAAACTGAACATAAAAACAAATGAAAAGAAAACCTCCTTCAGTGCAGGGTCCCTTTGCAACTGACTGGGTTGAGCTGCTAACTTAATTCAAAATTCTCCTTCAAATGATCATCGGTCAACACACGGCTTTATATTATAAACAAGAACAAAAGGTCCAAAATTACAGAGTTGCAAGTCTGAGCTTAATACATCAAAAACTTCGAACCCCTTCTGGTTTTGTACAACTGGTATTTAAAAGAAAATATTCATAATTGTCTTTTGAGGAAAATTAGCTACATGTGGTCTACACGTATCACAACCAAACTGCATAAATGTTTGATCAACTACAGGTGACTTGAATTCGAGCAAGATGGTTGCATAGAACCGTTAACACGAGTCGCTGGTTTGAGTTAATGCTTCAACAAATTGTTGGATTTATTAATTAACCACGAAAGGGTAGACAAAGAGTCCTATTGCTTCTGGGTTTCATATGTTTGACTCCACCTTTGACTGTGGTCTTGAGCTGGCTTTTTTATCGATCTAGGCTGGGTGACTAGGATAGGATCCATGTCGAGACGATTCTAGAGATGCCCATGTGGTCAGTTTCTTCGTTTGACACCTGTAACCTACCAAACCACGGAAGTAGCTACAGAACACACAATTAGCTATAGAATAGGCTGCATTCTGTAGCTAATTTGCAAAAACTTATTCAAATAGCAAAAACATAAAAGTATAACATGTCAATCATTTAATATCCTCCTTAAGACAAAATATATCATTTATCAGTGATGGGGATCTGTATTCTTATGGAAAAGCAAGGGAAATAAGTGAGAAAATTTGTTAAGGAGAGGGTAATTCTGAGGTTCAACAGAAGGTATAGAGGAAGGTGGGACAAAGTTGCTACAAGAAAGGCCTCCTAATGATGAAAAGGTAGTAGAGGAAACTCATGATGAGAAAAAAATAAATGTTAATCATGATTTCATAGAATCTAAAATTAGATTGAAGACCCACCATATTCCAAAGATCTATATGAGGAAGTTTGATGGCAAGGATCCCATGACATGGATATTATAGATGGATAAATATTTTGATCTACATGATGTGCACCTGTTACAAAATGTACGTATTGCATCCTTATATTTAGAACCGAATCAATTTTTATGGTATAAAGGGATTTTTTTTTATCGTAAACCACTTGTCACTTGATCAATTTTTACGGAAGAAATGATAGCACATTATGAGGACACAAAAAGAAACACCTTTTTTAGCCAATTGATAAATCTCAAACAAAAGGGTTCAATGATGGAGCATATTGAGGACTTCCAAAAATTGAATATAAGGGTAAAATATATTCCAGAGGAGCATATGATTGATGTGTTCATAGGGACTTTAAAGGATAACATCCAACATGAGGTTCACCTTTGGGAACCTGATTCATTGGAGAAGGCATTCAGGCTGGCAAGAAAAATGGAAAGCAAAATTATGGCAACAAGGAAGCCTACCACTCACAACTATAAAGATGGAAGTGTTGTTTCTCCTAGCCTTTCACCACCTACAACGTTGAGACCACAAAAAAATTGGAAGAAAAACTGAAAAAAGGGATTTGTTACAATTATGATAGAAAATACACTAAAGGTCATAAGTTTGTTAAGAAGAAATTAATTTACATAGGTGGGGAAGAGGAGAAAGAAAAGGAACAAGAAACGTCAAAAGAAGAGGATATACACCAGGAACCAATCCTAGGGAAAGAATAAATGAATCTGACCATATCTTGTAATGCATTGACATGAATTACCACTCCTCAAACTCTGAAGATAGAAGGGCATACCAAGAAGAAAAAGGTAATAGTGTTGATTGATTCAGGTAGTACCCATAATTTTATTCATTGTAAGATAGCCAAGGAATTGGATTGCTTCCTATATCCAACAGCAAAGTGTCAAGTAATGGTTGCAAATGGAGGAACCATAAATTTCTCTAGAAAGTGCCATAATATCAAGCTATCCATGGGATAATATGTCTTGAATAGCCCAATGCTTTCCATTCCAATGGGTGGTGCAGATGTTGTAATATGAATCCAATGACTCCAATCTTTGGGTATGATAGCTTTTAATTTTCAAGAACGTTTCTTGAAATTTTTTTGGAAAGGAAAGGAAGTTGAATTAAGGGGTATTGAAGGGAAATTGGGAAATATAATCAGCTCTAACAACATGAAAAAGCTTCTAAAGAAAGAAAAATGGGGCATAATTTTACAATTATGTTCACTAGAGGTTCCCACATCGAAATCATCTATTTCTCCATATCTCCAAGACGTTTTGGATAATCATTCCAAGGTATTTGAGACTCCCAAAGGCCTCCCACCTATGCATGATCATGATCATGCTATTCATTTGATTCCAGGAAGTGTTCCCCTAAACATCAGGCCTTATAGATATCCATATGCCCAAAAGAGTGAAATTGAACATATGGTTGCAAAAATTCTAGAGGTTGGTATAATTCAACCTAGTCAAAGTTTTTTCTCTGCTCCAGTGGTATTGGTAAAGAAGAAGGATGGATAATGGTGCATGTGTCCGGATTATAGGGAGCTCAACAAGCTGACTATTAAAGATAAATTTCCCATTCCTGTCATTGATGAATTATTGGATGAATTACATGGAGAAATTTACTTCACAAATTTGGATCTTCGTTCAGGATATCATCAAATCAAAATGAAGATTGAAGACATTTCAAAAACAATAGTTAGAACTCATGAGGGCCATTATTAATTTTTGGTCATGTCTTTAGGCCTTACCAATGCATATTCTACATTTCAAGGTTTGATGAATTCCATTTTCAAACCCTTCCTTAGAAAATTTGTGTTAGTATTTTTTGATGATATATTAATGTACAACAAGTCTTGGAAGGATCATGTTTAACATGTTGACAGGGTGCTCAAACTATTGGAGGACAAACAATTATATGCAAAAATCTCCAAATGTTTCTTTGGAGTACAAGACATGGAATATTTGGGTACTCAGTTAGCTCATAGCTCATCTTATCATCCTCATCTGATGGGGAAATTGAGATAGTGAACAAATGTTTGGAAGGATATCTTCGTTGCTTTGTATCTGATAAACATACATAATGGGTCAAATGGTTGCCTCTGGCTGAATGGTGTTATAACACTTCCTTCCATACTGCAACAAAAATGACCCCATTTATGCCACTTTATGAATATCATCCACCATCCATCACATCATCTTTAAAAGAAAATTATAAGGTTCAAGCAGTGGAAGATCACATCAAGCATCAACAACAAGTTCTCAGACTCTTAAAGGATAACCTCACTTTGGCATAGAATAGAATGAAACAACAAACATATCAACATCAGAGTGAAAGTAGTTTTGATGTATGTGACTAGGTATTTCTACGACTATGACCATACAAACAAATGTCCCTCAAGCAAGCTAAGAAGGATAATAAATTATAACCGAAGTATTATGGTTCGTACAAGGTGTTACAAAATGTTGGTACTATGACGTACAAAGTGGAGCTTCCTGCATCTTCTCGAGTGCACCCAGTTTTCATGTTTCATGATTAAAGAATGTTATAGGTGAGAAGATCCCAGTTCAAGCAATATTTCCAGAGCTTGACGAGGAATGAAAAATCATATTGGAACCGAAAGAGATGACAAAAGCAAGAAATCGACAACTACAAAATCGATCAATTTTAGAGTATCTCATCAAGTGGAAGAACTTACCTGCTGAAGATTCCACATGGGAGGATGAGAATTTTATATATAAGCATCTCGAACTACTCAAGCATTGAGGACAACACCTTTTGAAGGAGAGGGGGATATTAGGTCCCTATACTACTAGTGTAACCCCTTATTATATTATTGTGCCCATATAGTCCCCATGTTGTTATTATTATGCCCCACAGAATCCCACTATTGTTATTGTTGTGCCCCTACAATATTATTGTTATGTTGGCATTGATTGTATTGGGACCCCTTAAACTCCTATATATAGAAATGAGGTCTTGTCATTTGTATCATCCAAGAATTTTTCATTTGTGTAATGTAAAAGAAGTTGCCCCCTCGAAGACGCTGATTTTTATGTCATTGATCTATCTTTTTGTGAGCTAGTTTCATAACAAACGTTCTCATGGATAGTGAAACTTTAGTGTGTAAAGGTCACTCTATAGTTAATTTTCCTTATAGTTTTCCACAAAAGGAATTCACCAATTCCCATTTTTTATAAAAACAATTTAGCCAATATATATATATATATATATATATATATATATATATATATATATATATATATATATACTAGAAATTTGAATATTTTCTCAAAATTATAGCAAAAAATTTCATAGTTGGCATTTAGGAATTAGTAATATACCCCAATGTCTTTACACTATAACCTGTGTATGAATGCTTAAATTTTCTCTACACGTGGATATGTTTAAAAATTGGATTGAACCCAAGGATGAATGGGTTCCTAATATTTTTGAATCATTGTCATTTGATGTTCAACGATAATATAAACTAATTAATATTTTTTCATGAATACAAAACACATACTCTCTCTCTCTCACACACACACAAACACACACACATACACAACATAGTAATAGAATGATTTAATAGGGTGGGGTGTTAGAGATTAACAACTTGCAATAGAAAGGTAAGGTTGACACAAGGAGAAATATACACTAGGGTTCTCATCCTAAAATGGATACATGGGTTGAGGGAAATTTTATGAATCATAATCCTTTGTTCTTAGACATAGCGCCAAAGTAATTTTTCAAGAGGAATATATTGAAACATGGCTTGAAGTATGATATGGGAATTTGATTCCTAGAAGGAATATATCATATATTTTATGTTTCTTTTTACAATTTTGGTGAGGTTGCCTTGTTTAAATTTCTAGTTTATCATGATTATGTAATATAAGTTGTTTACAAACAAGACAACTGCAAAGATTTATTAATATGAAACCATTATAATTGGTCTCCATGATATTCTCTCCCTCTCTCTTTCAATCTATGCTTGTTGCACCTAACATCATGGAACTATTTTCCACTATATTATCTTTCTTGATTTATGTATGTTACAACAAATATCATGAAATTCTTCCAACGTTCCCACTTGGTTTCTTAAAATGGAAACATATAAAAAATTAATGTGATTCTCTTCTCATTATTTCATCATGATTACAATTAAGTAGGTAAGTGTGAGTGGGTGAAATTAATTATTAGATTCCCATTATGAATCACGAATTCCATTGGGTGTTTTTTGAGTTTCAAGTAGCCAAATGGCCTTATTTTCCCTACATATATAGAGTCAAACCCACCTTGGTAAATGCTAAGCTACGATTTTGAGGTTTTGATGTTAACATCGATATGATATCCATTTCACAAGCACCACCCTATATATATATATATATATATCTATATATATATATATCTCTCTCTCTCTCTCTCTCTCTCTCTCTCTCTCTCTCTCTCTCTATATATATATATATATATATATATATCCGCTAGAGAGCTTACTCCATTAATTTCTTCTCCTTGACCTTGAATTTCGCAGGAACATAGAGTTCATTATTTTTTATCTATATTTGTGTGAAGCAACAAATTGTATTTCATTTATTTATGGGTTCAACTATCCTTATAATTGCATCGTAATTTTATTTAGCTTGAAGATTATTTTGATTGATTGTGCACGTATCACACCTTCCACTTACTAAAATGAACATGAAGATACTATTTATGTTAAATAATTTTCAAAGATAATTTGAAATCCTTTTGATATTTTATGATAATTTGATAAAGATGTTAATAATTTTCATTGTATATTTTAACAATACTGAAGAATATTTTGTTAATATGATCCCTTAACTGTTAGAAGGATTTTCTAGGATTATGTTTACTTAATAACACCTGAGACATATATTCTCAACATCAATTTTGTGGTGGGAACAAGATCCTAACCCAAATGGGGTACACAAGATTTATCTTCCTTAACCAAGCTTGGTAGAGGAGATTGACCAGCTTCTTTGGATGTTATCGTACAGGTAAAAAAATTAATTTTAGCAATAAAAACCAATAAATTAACAGGAATTTGCCTTGCATTACTCAGGGTATATATATATATATATATATATATATATATATATATATATATATATATATATATTTGCATATTAACATTGACATACATATTTATTGATGCCATCCATACAAATAATAGAAGGCAAGGAGAATTAGAAAAGAGGAAAAATTAATAAGAAGTTTAGGATTTCAATATTAAGGGAGATATGCTTATTTAATATAAAAACTATACATATGTCATATATCTTACTAAAAAATAATTTGTTAACACTTTTGACCTACCATATTTTTCTCACATGTGTGAGGATCAATTCTCACATGTACTCCATTTCCTTAAACTCTCTTGAGGGAGTGAGCAACAATCTCCTTAGCATTAGCATCTAGAAGTCACAAGCAAAGTCTCATTATGATTCCATGATAAATAATGAGAACACACAAAAAAGTTAAGGAATTACTATATATGCACATGCAAACATTTTATCTTATCTATATTGAATGATATATCTATTTATAAATTAAAAAAATAGCAAAATTTTATTGGAAGACTCCAATCATTGCACCAACAAAGGAACGAAATCTCCATATAATACCATGATAAATAATAAAAAACACACAAAGTTACTAGATATGCAGACGCAAACTTTTATTTTTTTTATTGAAAAATACATCTATTTAAAATTGGTTTTAAATATTCAAAATTTTAAACTAAACAAACTAGTTATAATAAAAATATCCATATAAAAGTTTTAACATACTATCTCTATTCCATAACTCATAATTCTTATAGACTGTATTATAATAAATAAATAATAAATATGGACAAAATATCTTTAAAAGCATACGATTCCATTTAAGAATATAACCCTTATCAACAATATTATGATTCATAATACACATTAACCATATCACATTGTGCAAGAAATTTGTTGTTTATATTATCATTGTCATTTTATAATTCATAATTATTATTCACAATTATTTTATAATTCTTAATCCTTTGAAAATTTTTATTTGAGCCTGGAGTCTCCATGGTCAAAGTTCTCTATGGTTAATTGAACTTTGAGTGAAGAAGGTGGCCATGAAGAAGTTTTCCATTACACTAAAACCCACAGGTGTTGATAAACGTTCCAAACCATTAACTAAAATCCTCAGAATGGAAATTACGAATTCCATAGAAATATGGTGATTCTTCCAAAACTAAGCACATGATTAATTCCTACGAATTCCATAGAAATATGGTGATTCTTCCAAAACTAAGCACATGATTAATTCCTATATTATATAATATATATGGGATTTTTTTGATTGGTCTTTGGTATCATCCTCATAAAATGTGAGCCCTATGATATCGAAAACTCGAACTGTTCCTGTGGCTTTTTTAGTAGTGTACTGGAGGCTCAATTCGGAGCCATAAATCGTACTCGCACACTTGAACGGAGCAATAAATACGATTGGGCCAAATTAATATAATTAATAAATGTATATTTGATATATATTTGGAAGAGAAATTCTTATATATGATTTCTAACTCATAATTTTTATAAACAATCTTAGGATTGGGAGCAAATATTAACCCTATCTCTTTAAAAACATTAATTCAGAGGACACATGAACCATATCACTTTGCAATAAATTTGTTTTAGTTTTCACATTGCATATGTTATCATTCCGACATGCCTGTTTCCGTTTTACTTTCCTATGAATCATTAACATTTTTTACCTTGCTCCGTTGGATCAGGTGAGACACTTTCAACCGTTGATTTAAGCATTGCCGAGATTATAGATGGTTGTTACAAATGGATAAAGCTCAAAGATTTTTTAAGCATTGCAGAGTTTACAAGAAATGGTTACACAAAGCTCGAAGATTTTTTAAACATTGCCGAGTTTACATGCAGTTGTTACACATTAGCACACATCACAGGACTCGAAGATTTTTTAAGCAATGCCGCGTTTACATGCAATTGTTACACATTACAGGGATGATTGATTTCTAAGCATGAGGCTGTCAAAAGCCAACTACAAATGAATAAAGCTTGAAGATTTTTTAAGTTAAGGGAAGCTTTCTATTATTACCCGGTATTGTTTCCGTTTACGCGCTGGGCTGCATGCATGCCTGCTGTTATTATTAGAGCATTGCAGTCCCGTTCATTGTCAGTGGATTTGAGCCCTCCAAGCTCACTATCGAGCTCCGCACGCATATCGCCCTAACAATTCCCAATCATTCTTCAAAATGACTTGTTTTGACAGGAAGGGAGAAAAAAAATCCGGAATGCAGGCACCCTCTGCAATTTTTTAGTGTTTTATATTGATGGGCCAAGTAGGTAATTAACGGTGTTTGTTAGATAGTTTTTGCGGCTACTGGATGTAGCTAATTAACGGCGTTGTTAGATGGTTTTTCCGAGCTGCAATTAGTGACCGGAAGTAGATGATTAACGGCGTTGTTAGTTAGGTTTTACGATTAGCCATAGCCGCCGGCTTGCAAGCGATAAAAATCTGAGATCCTAGCCCAGCTGTGCTGTTTGCTGTCTGTACATTATGGTCCTAATGTGACTGTACGTGTGGGCGTGACTGTTCACTGTAACTATATAATGGTATTTGGTTGGATTGATCATTAATGTGTGAAGGCCTTCGTACGCTGTAGAGGATTGGGAATGTCTCCGTATGACTGACAAATTTACACATGAAGTGAAATATTTAATGCTGAATTAGCATTTCCCTGTAATTTTCTTACTAGTTCAATCACATCAAATTCATCAAATTCTTGCAATGAAATATGATTTTTTTTTGGTTAGTTTGACCTCTGAACAATGAAGAATAACTGGAGTATTTGCATTCATGACCTATTAGCTTGTATGTTTTCCATGTGTTTGATGAAATGTCTAGTGTGTTGTAGGCATCTAGGTCAAGTTTCTGATTTGAGATTGATTTTTTATCTTTTTTGTCATGTTAATTATGATTCTAGAAAGTCTTAGGAAATTCTGGGCAGTGGTCTAGAGGCTGGCTTGAAAATGTTGTACTGATTCCGCGACCGCATTCTCATAACTAAAGATTTTATGTCATAACTGTTGGAATTTAGGCTTATGAGTACGGTTATAGCTTCATAACCACATACATGCCTTGTTATGGGTGCGTTTGTGGGCCCAGGATAGAGAAAAATGGTCCCAACTCAGCGTTTGGTCACCTCAGGTGGTTGTTCAATCTCTGAGTGACTTATAGTCCCTGTAGGATGTCAGTATGTGGTCAGTTTGTAGGCCCCACTTCCTCAACTAGAACAGGGAGGTCGGGTCATGTCATAATGACACCCATCTCATGTTTACCCTAACAGGCTTGTGAATTTGGGTAAATGTGGGAAGAGGCATTACAATTCTCACTCATTGTATATTTGTGTATAGTTGATTAACTTCCCCTAGTTAGTTGTATATATATGTATGATAAGAAAACTAGTTAAAACCTAATGATTTATTTCTCATAAGAGGGAGAAATATCACATAAACATAGTTGTAAAACCAATTAGGAACAACTATCCCAAATGGCTTGGGTTATTAAAGAGCCCTGGTTAGGGATGTTCCCTCCTATTGACAAGTGGGTCAATTTTGTCTCTCAATAATTGGATCATTATATTATTTATCTTATATGTCTATCGTTTTAGAGTGAAGAATTGGCTGAATCAAGTAGCAATGTCATTTTTACCAACAATTTGGAATATTAGTGATAAAAAATATTATGATCCATTTTGAGGCCTTAAATGAGCACTTTTTGCACCCTCAAACTTAGTAGGGATCTAGATTACATAATCTACACACTCGTACCTTTCTAGTGGCAAAAAATTGCCTCAATAAAAAATAATATGGCAAAGTTATACCTCTTGGAAATTAATCTATCATGATTGGCCCACATAATTTGAGAAGGTCCCACGTCAACCCCCGTTACTCACAGAAAATAAGTTATCTATGTGTGTACTATGAAGAAGATTCTAGAAGGGTTGAGTTGTAACTCATGATGGAGATTGAATGGGTTAAATTTAACCCATTGCTTGTTATTAAATTATGTTATAATTGGGACATTGTGATGAAAAGGGGTTCCAATCTATTCAAGTGTTTTCTTTTCCATAGTAAAATGGAGTAGTTAAGTGTAAATTAAAAAAGACCATAATAAAAGATATTTGTATTGTATAACAACCCACAAGCCATAGATCTTAGATAAATTTATAAAAAAATGATAATCCTTTATATTTAAGTCAATTCCATTCTAAACAAAAATAAACAAAGTAACCTCAATTCCCAACCCAATTTTTTTTTAAAGGAGTTTTCCAAATTATATGTTTATGTTCATCGTAACTAATGTGTGTTTCTCTTTTGTTGTTCTGTATTTTCAGTGATAATAGATCTCGAATTTAAAAAAATTAACCTTCAATGATTTAAAACTAAACCACCCACACCAACGTTAAATAATTCATAATACCAACATTTATTGACATATAAATGTTATATGTGGACGACGGTTGTATAAAGCTGAGATTTCAACTTTTATTTATTATGCCATTTCATCCCTCCCCTTTGGTCGATCACTTTGCTAGTTCGACCCTCCTTGAAATCTAAGATCTCATTTCATTCATACTTTTCTGACTCTTCTTGTTGGTAGACATTTCTACTCATCGCCATGGCTAAGCATTGATGATACGATCATGATTTGAGTTTGAAAATAGATGGTAAGTTCAGTTAAAGATGTGTGGATGGGCATATAGACATACATGTGGATGGGCGTGCGAACTATGAGTGCAATTAGGCGAGGTCATGTGAGGGCATTGAAGGGTGTCCACCTGAATGAATGGGTGAAGTCGTGTGAGGGTGTTCGAGCCAAGCGGGTTGGGTCGATCGAACGTGGTGAGGGTATCCAAGGGCGTTCGACTAAACAAGTCACACGGGTCACATGGGTCAACAGGGTGGAGCACACAGGTCGGGTCGGCCGGGTGAAGCAAACAAAATGGGTCGAACAGATGTGTCGGTTCATAAATCGTTTGGGAAACGAGCATATATATTGGACAAAGTGAATTTTGTTTAAGGCATCCATCATCTCAATTGAGTTCGAGAAGGACAAATGCATCTGAAGCGTTCGGGGTCCTTCGGGTGAATTGCAGGGAATGTGAGGGTTGGAACTAAGTCTTGAACGACTCTTCTGCACGAGTTTGGGCAGAATAGATTTTCCGAACGAAAATCCTAAGCGAGATTTTGGAACGAGTTCTTGCACACAGGTCTGGAAACAAGTTCTTGAAAGAGTTTGGGCACGCAAGTTTGAGAACGAGTTTGCTGAACAAAATTTTGACACGAGCCTGTCAAACAAAGTTCCTGCATGACTCAAGTAGGTTGCACGACCCGGGTGGGCTGCACGAGGTGAGTGGGCTGTATGACTCGGGTGGGTTGCACGACCCAGGTGGGTTGCATGGCCCGGGCAGGCTGAACAAAAATTGTGCATGGGTTACACGACTGATTCAAGATTTGGATGAACAGTGCGGAGGGCTACACAACACGAGTAGACAGGTGGCCATGCCTACACGATAGGTTACACAGACTAGTGTTTCGGGGAAGATTGTCGCAAAGTTGTAAAACATTATATACTATTTGAGAGTTGACCATCCCTTCATAATCTTGTGTAGACTGTCATATTGTTGTTTTGGATGAATTCATACATGTTATGAAGTAGATGTTAATGAAATTTAAATGAATGTATTTCTGTTGCATTTATATGAAGAAGTGAACACTTAACGAAAATAATCTAAGTGCTAGTGATATGCGTATTCCATGAACTATAGTAGCAAGAAACAAAAAGGTTGGTCGGTGCCACACACCACCCATAAGTGGAAATTGAGTCACCACTAGTGTGGAGGTGTGACAGATGGTTTCGTAGCTCGTTTTGCAAAAATAGGTCTTTGTCGAAGTTGTGAAGCAGTGATACATCTGCCACTTCGTGACAGATGGTATCAAAGCTTGGTTCAGGGCAGACTGAGCTAATTTGGAGTTTTAAAGATTGGGAGAGGCACACCATGGGGTCAAGTCAAGCTAAACAAATTCCATTGGCAAAATTACAAGATATGGAACAAATATTGATAGAGTTGTGGGAAGAACTTTGTGCAATAGGAGAGGCTCTTTGTGCATTGGCTAGGGAAGGGATATCTGACACGAATAAAAGTGAATTCTGTGAAATCATGGGCAAATTGGACTATACAAAAGCAGGAATGATGAAGTTGAAAGAAGAGAAAGGTGTGCTATGGATGAAGGAAACCGAGCTTGAAGTGAAAATAACTCTTGAGGAAGAGCATGTCATAGTTATATCCATGTTGAAGAGGAAGCTGTGACGCATAAATAAGAGGAGTTTTGTGGGATAGAGCCTACTATAGTTGAACCGAATTTGGAGGATGTTGCAGATGTGCCAACGAAAGAGGAGGAACTTGGGATGATTGAACCAACCCAAGTTGGACCAGATTTGTGCACATTGCAGACATTGGAGGAAGAAGGCACTCGCATGGAGAGACCTCATGAAGATGTAAGTATTGTTGTTACTTATGTTTCATTGATGCTTTTACTGGATGGGCCATATGTAGGGATGGGAAAAGGCAGTTTTCCAATGTGATGGACAACCTTACCATGGATGATTACAATGAGACCTTGTGCATTGGGGCAGTAAAGAGCATTAGTTGTTGCAGTACTTGTTGGGGTAGTTTGTGACCTTATGGTAGAAGGTGAAAATGCCGTGACAAGGGTGGAACATGATGAACTTTGCGATGGATGGGTCATCCTTAGCCAAGTGGAGAATTGGCTAAGTGCCCAGCATGACTCATGGAGAGATTAAAGGAAGGGCACACTAGAGTTATGATACATGATACTTGGGTAGACTTCTTTATGGATGAGACCAAGAGGTAGTCTTCATGGACCTTTAATGGGAGAGGCAACAATAAAGGATGAGACATGTGACAACATTATGAGGGTAGAGTGACCGAGGGCACTAACCTAAATGAAATAAAGGACATGAAAACCAATATGGTGTTGGGTTTACTAGAGTGGACAAGATGGGAAGTTGAAGTCATGGGCATTAAGTTGGATAGATGGGTGCATGGAAGACTTCGTGAAGGGATATTATGCAAGAGCACTCATAGAGATACCACTTATGGGCATCAAAGAAGAAGTGCCAAGATAGGGATGTTGTGCGAATGGACTTACTGGTGCGATATGGAGACATTTTGTAGATGTGCCAATGGGGATGTTGTGCACATTTGGACAATAAGGCCATGGTTGTCTTTGGAAACATGGGAAGCCTATTAGAGTATTCATATGACTGAGAGGGCAGAGGTAGCGTACATGGAACGTAAGAGAGAGACAAGTGTTCTTGCTGAGGAGTTGGATGAAGATGGTTCATGGGAGCTCATGATGACTTGAGATATTTTTAGCTAATGGAGACTTCATACTTTCGTGGTCTTGGAGTATCTGGTTCATCAAGGAGTATCTTGTACTTGACCTTGATGCAGGATGGGATGCATACCTTGGGCACATTATGGGGTGTGTTCATGAGGAGTGACTTGATGGATACGATAGAGATGAAACACCTTGGAGTTGGATGAAGTTGTAGTGATGGGGGTGCCTTAGTCAAAGCACTTGGGCATGGGTTGAGTTGATGAGACTTAACCATTTTGGATGGACATGGAGGCTGTTTGTCTATGTCCATGGGAAGCACATGGGCGAGATGATGAGGAAAGTGTAGAGTTTCCCCTTTGACAGATTTTATGGATAAAATATTGTAGATGAGATGGAGGTTTCTTTATGGACCTGGATATAACACATTGAGCATTGGATTTATAGGAGGAGTTCTTGATCGAGTTGAGGATGTGACAGAATGTTGGAGAAACAACCGAGAAAGGCATTAGGAGGTGCATTCTCATGGGTTGAGCATGATAGTTGGATTGATCATCCAACTAATTCGAGTCATGAGGGATGTCAGTGTACTGAGATGTGTTTGAGTTGTGTTGGAGTATCATAGCAGTAGTTCACATGACGATGATGATACATGATGGATTAACACAATATGAGTTACGCTCATAGCATGCAGCTGAGTTGGAGGGAGCATCCTTCCACATGATGAGGCATAATGGAGGATTGCGATGAGTTTGGTTGACGACTATGGATTTAGGAATATTACCCATACATGGAGTCATGAGCCTTGGTAGAGGTTCGTGCGATGGCAAGCAGAGATTTGGGAAGTATGGACATTATTGTTGGAGCTAATGACACTTTGTGACATGTTGATCTTGGTGATGGAGTTTCTAGGATGGTGTCGTTGAGGGCAACATAATTTTTATAGTGGGGGAGGATGTCACAGACTTGAGTTGGTTGAGTGCCCGTGAAGACCACCAGCGAACGAGAGAGTCTAAAAATTGACGATGCGGGTACGGACGCACCCGAGTTGTACGATGGGAATGCTTACATAGTGGTGGGTTCTTGTGTTTGGTTAAAGACAACTGGTGCTCGGTTAAAGGCATGTGCAAACAAGTTCGGTTAAAGGCATGTAGATGGTGAGTTCGGTTAAAGGTATGTAGATGGTAAGTTCGGTTAAAGGCGCATGGAGACAAGTTCAGTTAAAGGTTTGCGAATGACAAGTTTGGTTAAAGATGTGAGGATGGTGAAACGGACAGGAATACAGACGATGAGTGCGACAAGGCATGTGGACAGGAGAGGTCGTGCGAGGGCGTCCACCCGAATGAACGGGCGAAGTTGTGTGAGGGTGTTCAGCCAAACGGGTCAGGTTGGCCGAATGAGTTGAGGGTGTCCAAGGGTGTTTTACCAAACGAGGCACACCGGTCACACGAGTCGACCGGATGGAGCACACGGGCTAGGTCGGTCGGGCGAAGAAAACGAAACAGGTTGAATGGACGTGTTGGTTCATAAATAATTTGGGAAACATACATATATATTGAACAAAGTGAAGTTTGTTCAATGCATCCATCATCTCAATCGAGTTCAAGAAGGAAAAACAAGTCTAAAGCCTTCGGGTCATTCGGGTGAACTTCAGGGTGTGCGAGGGTGCGACAGGGCATGTGCCCACATGGACGGGCATAACGAAGTCTTGATTGAGTTTGTGCTGAACGAATTTTCTGAATGAAAACCTTGAATGGGATTTTGGAACGAGTTTCAACGCATGAGTTTAGAAACAAGTTGCTAAATCAGTTTTAGAACAAAGGTTTGCAAACAAGTTTGCTAAACGAAATTTTGACACAGGTCTGTGAAATAAAGATCCTGCATGACCCAGGTAGGTCACTCTACCCATGTGGGATGCACGACCTAGGCAGGCTAAACGAAAATTGTGCATGGGTTGCACAACTGGTTCAGGATTCGGGTGAATAGTGTGGAGGGTTGCATGACACAAGTATACAGGTGGGAAGGCCTGCACGACAGGATGCACATACTAGTGTGTAGGGGAAGATTGTCGCACAGTCATAAGACATTGTAAACTTATAAAATAACTTGCAGATTTTTATAAGTATATTGGGTACACTGTTCGGGAGTTTCCCCTCCCTTCATAATATTGTGTACACTATCATATTGTTTTTTTGGATGAAGTTGTACTTGTTATGAATTAGATGTTAATGAAAGTTAAATGAATGTATTTCTGTTGCATTTATATGAAGAAGTGAACATTTAATGAAAAGTATTCCAAGTGTTGGTGATAGGTGTAGTCCGTGAACCATAGTAGTAAGAAAATGGAAATGGAGTCACCACTAGTGTGGAGTTGTGACACTAGTGGTGGCTTTGTGGTGCACATCAATATTATAGATTCAAGTCAAATTTATACAGAATTTTATTTTTTTATTGCTAATTTCGAAATATTTGCTATCATTATTATATTTAATTTATAAATCTTACAACAAGTAAGTTATATAAATAAATTGTTCACCAAACTACTCGAACTAATATTCTATAATACTTAAAATAAAACAAAAAAATTAACTTTTATCCATAAATATATATACTAATCATAAAATCAAAATTTACATTAAAAAAATTATATTAAATATCAACTCGTTTTACATTTATTTTTTAATGAAAATTCATTCTACTTCAAACATATTTTCTCTAAACCTTAATTTTAGTTTCAAAATTTTAAATTAATTAAAAATACTTTATAAGCCAATTAATTTTTATATTAAAATAATAATTAAAAATTTCCTAATATTATATATTTTAATTATATAAAATAACCACTCTTTTTCTAATTAACTTTTTCTTTGTTCATCACAACAAACTTCTTTGTCATGCAAAACAAGCTTTTAATAGTGACTATCATTCCCCTAACCAAACTCCGAAAATAACTTAATGATAATTAATACCTTGTGCTTTTTGAAGATAACACAATAGTTTTCTATTCTTATGATTCCATTTATTGACCAATCATTTAATGTTAACACAATAGTTTTCTATTCTTATGATTTAATTTATTGACCAATCATCTAATGTGAAATCATATATTTATAGGTAAATGGAAATTCTATGTATCTATATATTATAATTATAATTTGTGTTTTCTTTTTATATTAATAAATTAGTATAATAATGACAATACTTTTGAATTTACTATAAGTAATTGCACATTATTTAACATTATTTAAAAAAATATAACATTGATTTATAATTTCATTTAAATTATTATTTTTATTAATTTATTATATAAAAATGTAATAACAAAATTTAAAATTTTCTTTTAATTAGTTTCCTATTTTGATGATTCCATTTATTCACGAATCAACACAATAGTTTTCTATTCTTATGATTCCATTTATCGACCAATCATCTAATGCTAACACAATAGTTTTATATTCATATGATTCCATTTATTCACCACTCATCTAATGCCAACACAATAGTTTTGTATTCTTATAATTCCATTTATTCACCAATCATCTAATGTGAAAGCATATATTTATAGTTAAAAGTAAATTCTAGGTCTATATACATAGATTAAAATGTTTAATTTGTTTTTTATTTTTATATTAATAAAGTAGTATAACAACTTTTCAATGATAATATTTTTGAATTTACTATGAGTACTTGAACTTGGTTTAAAAATGATACAATATTGAATAATAATTACATTTAAATTAATTTTTTCATTAATTTATTATATAAAAATGTAATAACAAATTTTAAAATTTATTTTTAATTAATTCTCTATTATGATGATTCCATTTATTCACCAATCAACACAATAGTTTTCTATTCTTACGATTCCATTTATTCGCCCATCATCTAATGTCAAAGCATATATTTATAGGTAACTGTAAATTCTAAATCTATATCCATAATGTTTAATTTGGTTATTTATTTATTTATTAATAAAGTAGTGTAACAAGAATTTACTATAAGTATTTGGACATTATCCAAAAAAAAATATACTATTGAGTTATACTTATATTTAAATTAAAAATTTCATCAATTGGTTATATAAAAATATATTAATAAATTTTAAATTTACTTTTAATTAATTTTAAAATTCATTAAATTATATTATTTAGGAAGAGATTCCATAGGTTAGTTTAATCACTTAGGGGATGTAATCTATGCTATCCATGAAGAACACAAGGAGTAATTAATAATTGAAATATAAATATACACATAATAATAATTATATCTTGAAAATTTATGCAATTTTGTTTTAATTAAATATGATTTTAATGATTAATTATGGTTTTTTTAAGTTAAATATGATTTCAATGATTAATTATGATTTTCCTTCTTAATTTTTATAGAATAATTATAAGGATAAGGCTCTTGGTATTCTTTTCATTCACTATATTTCTATTGATATAGTTTAGTTCATGGTTGTGTCACTTATAATCTTCGTGTATACAAATGTATACCATGTGTGTAATTGATTTATTTAATTTTCACATTTATCTTACAATATATCATAATTATTTTTTATGAAAAATTGTCCTTTCAATTATTTATCATTTTTTCAAATACTCATGATTTGTTACTATTCCTTTCACCTTATACAGGGAATTCTTATAAATTTTATTACTTGACATTCATCTTTGTTCCTTAGAAATAGATCTTGTGTCTTCTTATCTCTTATCACATGGAACCATTTCATTACTCCATGGTATTCATGTCTTATTCTAGTTCCACCTTTATTTCGTTTGCTTAGTTTCTTAGTCTTATGTTATACAATTAGGCTTACTGTAGAAAGTGAATTCAATCCTCAAGATTGATTATCCTATTTAGTACAACCAGAATCTAAGAGAGACCACCCTATTGAAGATCAGAAGTCACATGGGATTATGTTGATGATTACTATGGAATAGAACTATGTGTTGGGACATTCTCTAATGTCTAGGAACCAAGAATGGATAATCAATACCATAATCTAAGTAGAGATTAAATAGAAGAGAAAATAACACTTCAAGACGATAGGTGGTGTCTAGATAAACCATTATATAATTATAGCACAACTATTATGCCCTAGAGTTGGGCATGGCTTTAATAGAGGCATGCACCAAAAGTGACATCCCCATCACATAATTTGTGGGATTTATATTGAAAATAATATGATTTTATGGAGTATTTAGTCGAGGGTTGAGTAGTGTAAGAGGACTTGCCACTTCAAAAAAAACAATATGATTCGAATTGGATCCATAAAGAACTGTCAAAAGAACCATGACTGTATCAGGTTGGGACAAACATCAAAGAATTCCAAAACAACAATAAAAATACCCTGAACCAATGGAAATGGTAGCTAGCGTGGAATGACGAGGACCTCGGTCAAAGCGTGCTGACCGGCACCCATGGAGACTGCGCGGGAGGCCGAATTAGCCCCTGGGAGCCCCGGATCGGGAAACAGAGGTGGATTTTGATGTGCGATTAGCACTTAGTGCTAATTGTGCATTGAAATCCACCTCTGTGAAAAGGGCCAAAATGGAGAAGCCCCGAGCACTCAGACGTGTGGGGAGCTGGAGAACCGCGGACAAAAGGCGAAAAAACACTAAAGGACAAGGCGGGACCCACTCCAAAAAATTGGCGGTATTGATTGGGGCGTCCTCAAATGGTAAGCGGTTTTGGAGAAATTGGAGCAATCCCATTCAGTGATTGACGCGTGGCGAGCGGAGGAGAGAGAAAACCGCTATTCATCGCGCGCTAACGGTTGAGCAAGTCAACTGTGCGAAACGTGCAAATGGCGTTGGATCTGGGGGATCCAGATCGGACGACTGATGTCGCGCTAGATGGGGGAAGCAGAATCGACGAAGGATTAAGCCGCAGTTTGTAAAGAATTTGAGGTCCGTTTGACCACCACGGTGGAGGAAGACTCATTCCATGACGTAACTGAAGAATTCAACCGATGAAGCAGGCTGGTGTGTTACAGGAGGACATGTGGCCACTCCCTGCGAGCTGATGATGACGCCGAACAGGGAACTCCAAGCACAACTGCAGAAGGTGATTCGACAGAGGCGGAAGAGGAACCGAACAGACATGGGAATGAATGGCTCTAAAGCCATGAACAGAGATAGAAAACACAGAGACACAGAGAGGGATAGAAAATCTTTGAGAGATAGAGAGACAAGAATCCTGAGAGGAGGACGGAACGCAGAGAGAAAAAGATAGTGAAGCAAAAGTAGTAGAAGACAGAGGGCCGAGCTGAACAAAGGTAGCATCGAGCATCTGAGAGCTTGAGAGATTCAAGCCATCCCAGAGAGGATCTGTCTAGACTAAGCACCACATTGGGCTCTCTCCACTGTAGACCAGAAGGTCACAAAGCTGGTAGGCAACAAAGTCTGTGCACTCCAGTGGCTTGGGGAATCCAAGAACCACCCTGCCAAGAAAATTTGCTTCAGGTGACTCATATTGAGCTCCTACATTGCAATTCTCTGCTTAAAGACACAATAAAACAAGGCCACCACTGAGAGCTGGACCGGAGATGTAGCCCTGGAGGATAGGGTGAACTCCTTATTAATTTCTTGTGTTCTTGTATTGCATACTGTATTTCTCTGTTATCTTTCCATTTAATCTGTCTGTGTATTGGCAATCTGATCGATCCGTTGCTTAAATTAGATAGATACACACATTAGCACATGAGTCTGTAATACCTATATTCAATAAATATTTAACTGAGGTCACTCATAGGGTGATTATCAGATCAAGTGGTATCAGAGATCTAGGTTGTAAGGTTAGACAAGCTTGTGTTGGTTTAGCTGTTGAATGCTCACTAGATCAAAGCTCAAATTAGGAGAAGGAGAGTTGGTGGAAACTAATCCTGAGATTGGGAGAGTCTATCCTCGGAAGACAATGTCAGAGGAAGGTTCTGTGGGGCCAGACCCTCAATTCATAGGAAGTTTCCTAGCTATAAAATCTATGGTAGAAGAAATGTATAGGGACTTTAGAAAGCATAAGGTTGAAGATTCATCAGGTTCTAAACAAGATAAAGAAGAAGATGAGTCTCACTTCCATGACCACTCCAAAGGAAAAGGGAAAACGGAAAGCTTTCTCACACCTCCTAATAGCCCTGTGCATAATAAGAAAGCATCTAGATGTTAAATTTGATTTGCCTATATATGATGGAGAGGTAAATGCTGAAATGTTGGACAATTGGATTAGACAAATTGATGTGTATTGCAGGGTACAGAACATAGACTCAAACAAGAGTAAGATTCAGCTGGCAAGCCTACGCCTAGGAGGCACTGCCTTGGTTTGGTGGGAAGGAAGAACCCAAGCTGATATGAAAGGACATGGTAAGACCATCTATGTCTGGAGTGAATTTGTTTCTGCAATTAAAAAGTAGTTCTATCCATTGGCTTACATGCAACAAGCCATGAAGAGTTGGCAAACTCTTCGACAGTTGAAAGGGCAAAGTGTGCAAGGGTATAATCAAGAATTTAGAAAGAGAGCATTGATGCTGGGTATCTCATTAGACTCACCAGAGACTCTTTTGAAGTACAATGGTGGTCTACACAGCTACATGAGGCATACCATCCTCATGTTTAATCCCACTAGTATAGATGAGGTATCTGTACAAGCTACTCATCTAGAAGCTAGAGGAAAGAATGGAAATCCAGAAGTTGGGGGACCATCCTAGCCCACTACAAGCAAGAGAAAGGAGAAAAGAAAGTAGAAGTGGAAAGCAAGGAAGGCTAACACTGCACAAAAAGGAAAAACTTCATGCACTCAATGTAAAAAGGATGGGCATGATGATGAGCACTGTTGGATTCTGCATCTAGAGCTGAGACCTAAGAAATCCGAGGGTAAGAAGAAGAAGACTGCTGCAACTATTTAGAAAGATTTGGGGTTAGAGTCAGGAGTTGAAACAACTATTGCAACCATAGGTATAAAAGGTAAGAATTCTAAAGCATCTACTAGTAATTCTACTAAATCTGTTATTGATGAAGAAAATGAGAGAAAAAGACATGAGCTTTTCCATATTCGAGTTGTTTCCAAAAATCAAAATATTGATACTTTGTTTGATAGTGGCTCACAAGTAAATCTAATTTCTGAAGAAATTGTAAAGAAATTGGGATTAGAAACTACACCTCACAAGAAACCATACCCATTAGGATGGTTAAATGATAAAGCACAGCTACAAGTGACTAGACAGTGCAAACTCAATTTTTCTTTTGGGTCAGAATTTGTAGATGAGGTTGAGTTAGACATAATTCCTTTGGATATATGTGGAATTGTTTTGGGAAGTCCTTACTTGTATGATATGTTGTGGGGAAAAATGCCTATGCAGGACGATCCTATCCACCTAAGGTGTGACAGCGCCTTAGCAACAAACGAATACAACTATTATGATTTCTTCCTTTATGAAATGTAAAAGAGGGGAGATCGGCAGACTTACCGTTATCTTCCGGTTGTCCCTCGAACTAGATCCTCTTCTCTTTGTGTGTCCACAGCTACTTGGCTCCTCGCTTGCTCAAGAGAACAACTACTTGAATCCCACGAGATCACAAGAGAACAACTACCTGTGACAAGAGAGCAGCTACTTGCGACAAGAGAAGAACACAATACAAAGACAAATATACATACTCACAAATGATTCAGGATTAGAAGTAAATCAAATATACTAATGCAATTATACAAAAACACCAGCATATAGGAAAGAATCAAGATAGCTTTATTGAAAGTAACAGGATTCAGGAAGAGATACAACCCATAGGGCTCCAACCCAGCATCTTCTTCCCAGCAGAATGGAATTCCTTCTTCAACTCCCTTCAAAGCATAACACACCCAATGTTTCTAGCCACAAACCAACAACAATTCTTTGCAAATACCAAATTCCAGCCTCTAGATCTCATGGAGGAGAGATCCATATATAGATGTTTGGAGGGAGGATGAGTCAGCTTGAGATCTGACTAGTGTCCTCTCCCTCTCTCAGTTCTTGAGTCCACTTGGAGGTTCTTGCTTCCACTTGGAGATTTGGAACCTCTTACTCATCACCAGTCGAATTCCCTGATGCAAGTGTCATTTTGGAAGCTTCCTGAGCATTGACACCTTGAGAAATGAGCCTGCCACTTGTCCAGTTACGCTCAGTGCAGGTAGCCTTTGTTGCAGTTGACATTCAACGTAGGTAGACAGTGGAGCAGTTGACATTCAGCGCAGATGCTCAGTGGAGCAGTTGACATGATCCAGAATTGGCTTGTTTTTGAGTGTTTTCAGGTGGAGAACTTCTGTGAATTGCTGTGGTTAGCTGGCCTTGTTCCTCTAGGGGTAGGAACAACATGTTTAGGGACTTTGGATCCCTTGATTATGGACATTTCATGCTCAATGCTGTAAGGCATAAAAATGTCTATAACATGATAGAAAGGCTATTTTCTATAGAGCTGAGAACAAGTATCTACTTGTTAAAGATGGAATCAAATACTTTGTAAGAGCCCATAAGCTCAGAAATAATTATACTCTCATAAACTCAGGGCAGATGAAAAGAATGATAAACTCATGCAAACAATTCTTACTGATGGTTGTAAAGGAAAAGAAACCTGATAAAACCAATGTATTTGAGGGTTATAGTGCTGTACAACAAGCTGATATAGAAAAGGTTGTTTCAGAGTATGATGTCTTATTTCAAGAACCTAAAGGTCTGCCACCCAAAAAGGGAATAATACATTATATTATTTTGCAGCAAGATGTTCCATTGCCTAATATTGGAATGTACAGGTTGTCTACTTTAGAGAATGCTGAAATCAAGAAGCAGGTGCAGGAGTTGCTTGAGAAAGGGTTCATTAGGCCTAGCACATCACCATGTGGGTCACCAATCATTTTGGTGAGAAAGAAAAATGGCTCGTGGAGAATGTGCATTGACTACCGAGCACTGAATAAGATAACAATAAAAAATCGTTATCCCCTTCCTTGCATAGATGATCTTTTAGATCAATTGAAGGAAGTTGTTTATTTCACCAAGTTGGATTTGCACAGTGGATACCATTAGGTCAAGGTTGCAGAGAAATATGCATGGAAGACTACTTTCAAAACAAAGCAGGGATTGTATGAATGGCTGGTTATGCCTTTTGGCTTGACCAATGGTCCTACTACTTTCATGAGATTAATGAATGATGTACTCAGACCTTTTCTTGATGATTTTGTTATTGTGTACCTACATGACATTTTGAATTTTAGTAAAACGTTGGAAGAACATTTAAAGCATGTTAAGAAAACACTAGATGTTTTGAAAAGAGAAAAAATTTATGTTAAACACTCAAAATGTGAATTTGGCAAAACATCTCTAAACTACTTGGGTCATATAGTAGGGGGAGGTGAATTGAAAATAGATCCTTCTAAAGTGGTAGTCATTGTAAACTGGCCTAAACCCAAGTCTGCTACAAAAGTGAGAAGCTTCTTAGGAGCAGCACAATGTTGGAGGAAGTTCATTTCTAACTTTTCCTCAATTGCAGCTCCCTTACATGCTTTAATAGGATTGAATAAGGTGTTTCAGTGGGAAGGCAAACATCAGAAAGCCTTCGACACCTTGAAAGAAAAGATTAGTACAACACCTGTACTAGCACTGCCTGATCTGCAAAGACCATTTGAGATCCAAACTAATGCCAGTGACTATGCCATGGGATCAGCGTTGACACAACACAGTAAATCCATATGTTATCATTCTGAGACTTTTAATCCTGCAGTAGTTAACTACCCTGCATATGATAAAGAATTGTATGCATTAGTTCAGAGTGTGAAAGAGTGGAAACATTATTTATGGGCAAATAGACAGTAATACATACTGATCATCAAACATTTCAATACTTACACTCCCAAACTAAGCTGTAGCAATGAAGACATTACAGATGGATGGGTTTTCTACAACAGTTTCATTTAGTCATCAGATATAAAAAGGGCATACATAACAAGGTTGCAGACATGTTATCTAGACCCATTATAAATGCATCTACCATACTTAAGCATAATTTTGTACTACATGAAAGCTACATTGAACAATATGCTCAGGATATGGACTTTAAAGATGTATATGCAACTTTGAGTCAAGGCAAAAGATTAGAAGAATTGGACTATCACATGAAGGACCGACTCTTGTATCATTGTGGGAAACTCTACATTCCACAAACTGAGAGAGTAAAAATAATTAGGGAAGCACACACTTCTCTGATATCAAGTCACTTTGGGGTAAGTAAAACAGTTGCACAGCTGCAAAGATTTTGTTATTGGCCAAAAATGAATGAGACCGTTTCTAGATATGTAATAGGGTGTGCTATGTGTGCTAAAAGCAAGTCCAACAATAGAAAACTAGGCTTGTACACTCCATTGCCAGTTCCTTCTCACCCTTGGGAAAGTGTTTCCATGGATTTTGTTGGAGGACTGCCTAAATCTAGGAAAGGTCATGATTATCTATATGTTGTTGTGGATAGGGCCAGTAAAATGTGTATTTTGATACCTTGTAGTAAATAGATTACAGCTGAACAGACTACAAAATTGTTCTTTGAACATGTATGGGTTCATTTTGGATTACCCACTTCCATTGTATCTGATCGAGACACCCAATTTGTGGGGAAGTTTTGGTCAAGTCTGTGGGAACTGATGGACACCAAACTGAAGAAAAGCACAACTTTTCATCCACAAACAAATGGCCAGACAGAAGTAGTTAACAGGATAGTGATCCAGTTACTGAGAGGATATTGCAGCAAACATCCTAAACTTTGGGATGAACACTTGTGTTATGTGCAACATGCTTACAAGAGAGCAAAACACTCTTCTACATAGAGATCTCCTTTTGAGACCTATTTTGGTTTCACACCAAGGTCTCCTTTGGATTTTGTCTTTGGCAAAGATACCATGGTTGATAGACACAGTGATGTGGACAAGGCAACTAGGTTCATTGAACAGATCCAGGAGATCCACTAGGCAGTATAGGAATAGCTGGAAAAGAGCCAAGCCAAGTACAAGGCCAGGCATGATAAGCATCAGATGGAGCATAGTTTTTAAGTTGGAGACCAAGTCTGGCTGTATATCAGCGAGGACAGAATGCAAGGTGAAGGTAAAATGCTAAATACTATCAGGTATGGACCCTTTAGGATACTTGAAAAGATTGGTGAAAATGCTTTTTGCTTTGATCTACTAGCATACATGCACACCTACTCAGTCGTAAATGCAGATTGCTTGAGATTTTCCGAACCTTCAATAATTGAGGACCCTAAAGAGCAATGTCAATTGCCTTCTATTGATGACCTGCCACCTAAATATCTTAATGAATTGCAGGAAGACACAGTGCTGGACAGGAAGGTGAGGACAATGCACAGGGGAAATGTGGAGTACCTCAAGATTGGTCTCAAAGGCTCAAAGCCAAGCAGTGCAAAGTGGATTGAGATTGGACAAGTGAGAAAACAATACCCTAACTTAGTAGATGTTTGAAAACCAAATTTTGGTGGTCCAAAATAATTTTCAGTGGGAAGGCCGTGATCCGAATTGGACCCATAAAGAACTGTCAAAATAACCATGACTGTATCAGGGCAGGACAAACATCAAAGAATTCCAAAACAATGATCAAAAACACCCTGAACCAGTGGCAATGGAAGCTAGCGTGGAACGATGAGGAACTCGGTCAAAGCGCGTTGAGCAAGGCCCATGGAGACTGCGTGGGAGGCCGAATTAGCCCCTGGGAACCCCGGATCGGGAAACATAGGTGGGTTTTGATGCGCGATTAGCACTTATCGCGCATCGCTGGGTGAAAAGTTCTGAAATGGAGAAGCCCCAAGCACTCGGATTCGTGGGGAGCCAGAGAATCGCGGACAAAAGGTGAAAAAGTGCTAAAGGACAAGGTGGGACCTGCTCCAAAAAAACGGTGATATTGATTGGGGCGCCCTCAAATGGTAAGCGGTTTTGGAGAAATTGGAGCGATCCCATTTAGCGATTGATGCGTGGCGAGTGTAGGAGAGAGAAAACTGCCGTTTATCGCGCGCTAACGGTCGAGCAAGTCAACCGCATGAAATGTGCGAATCGCGTTGGATCTGAAGGATCCAAATCGGACAGTTGAGGTCGCGCCCGATGGGGGAAGCGGAATCAACGAAGGATTAAGCCGCAGTTTGTAAAGAATTTGAGGTTTGTTTGATTGCCACAGTGGAGGAAGACTCATTCCACGATGTAATTGAAGAATTCAATCGACGAAGTAGGCTAGCGCGTTATAGGAGGACATGTGGCCACTCCCTACGAGCTGATGATGACACCGAACAGGGAAATCCAAGCGTAGCTGCAGAAGGTGATTCAACGAAGGCGGAAGAGGAACCAAACAAACATGGGAACGAATGGCTCTAAAGCCATGAACAGAGACAAAAAAAACGGAGACACAAAGAGGGACAAAAAGACCCTGAGAGACAAAGAGACTAGAATCTCGAGAGGAGGACGAAATGCAGAAAGAAAAAGACAGTGAAGCAAAAGCAGCAGAAGACAGAGGGCCGAGCTGACCAAAGGCAGCATCGAGCATCCGAGAGCTTGAGAGATTCAAGCCATACTAGAGAGGATCTGTTCAAACTGAGCACCACATTGGGCTCTCTCCACTGTAGACCAGAATGTCACAGAGCTGGTAGGAAACAGAGTCTGTGCACTCTAGTGGCTTGGGGAATCCAAGAACCACCTTGCCAAGCAAATCTGCTTCAGGTGACTCATATTGAGCTCCTGCATTGTAATTCTCTGCTTAAAGACACAATAAAACAAGGCCACCATTGAGCGCTGGACCAGAGATGTAGCCCTGGAGGATAGGGTGAACTCCTTATTAATTTCTTGTGTTCTTGTATTGCTTACTGTATTTCTCTGCTATCTTTCCATTTAATTTGTCTGTGTATTGGCAATCTGATTGATCCATTGCTTAAATAAAATAGACACACACACCAGCACATGAGTCTGTAATACCTATATTCAATAAATCTTTAACTGAGGTCACTCATAGGGTGATTATCAGATCATAAGATGATGGTGAATAACCAAGAGGTGTGGGCAAGAGCGTGCCTAGATGAGTGGAGAAAAATGGAGACTTGGGGTTTCCACTTAAGTGCATATGAATTGGGACAAGGATGTCTTGGTGGCATAAGTGCCACAAGGGTGTGCCATGACTAAGTGTGCCAACTTGCCCAAGTGAAGGAGGAGCCAAAGTACTAGACAGTGCACATGAACTTGGTGACATGAGAATCATAAGGGAATAACATTACCAAGGACATAACCATGTGGGATGAGTCATACAAAAGCATGAATAGACCAAGTGAGATAGAATGAGTTGAATGCATAGAACGAGTGTGCATGAACCAAAATGACGTAAACAAAGTGGGACCAGTTGAGTGCTTAAGGGTTGAGCTCAATCTAAAGCACATTTGAATTGTTTGAGTGGTCGAGTTGAGCCAATCAATGTTGAAGGGTCTATATATCTATATCTATATCTATATATATATATATATATATATACAGATGGACATACATTTGTTGAAGAGAGGACAAAACAATGAACCACATGATGAAGATACAAGTCCAAAGATGCGTGTGAGGTCACAAGGAAGAGAAGTGAAGTGAGTAAAGGCAAGGGGGAGCCAAGTTTAAGATAGAACAAAGGGTGTAGGAGCTTAGGTAAGTATGCATTATGGTAGTCAAACTGAGTGGGATAAGTGAAGAGAAGCAAGGGTGTTGCAAGTACGTTGAAGATGACCCATCACATCAGTCGAGCTAGGTGACACAGTTTTATGGGAAAGTAAAGTTTTGTTGCCTTGTTTTTTTATTAAGTGATAAGCCATTGTCTTAAACCCATCATGTAAATAATATTTGCAAGGGTGGAGGGTAATTTCATACAAATTATGCATTTGTGATATTGTTTATGTAATTTCTTTACATTTGATTCTCATGAATGAATGTTAGATGAATTTCTATGACAATAAGGTTTACTTGCACTATATTGAAGGGTTATGATATTTCACTAAGTAATGAATAATATATATATATATATATATATATATATATATATATATATATATATATATATATATATATATATATATATATATATATATATATATATATATATATATAAGTTTATTGTGAGGCACACTCTAGATGGAGTATCATTGTAATACACTAGGAATTTGCAGAACATGTTGGTGTTGCATACTTAAGGGGTCATGGTGCACCAACAAAACAGATTGTGCAAATGCGCTCGAGTTGTGATAGGTGGTATCGTAGATACCACACAAGAAGCAACAATTTATCTCTTCACCACTTGGAGGTGGAATATCAGAGCTACAACACAAGTAGTGGTATATCTATTCACCACATGGAGGTGGAGTATCTGAGTTACCACACATAGGAAGAGATAGTGAAAATCTTCACCAAACAAAGGTGGTATCATGGAAGCACAACTGGAGTTCCATGCAGGGATATAAATAGGTATGAAGGAGGTTTTTACTTACCTCAGAGAAGAAGTTGAATACAATGGAAGATTATAAGTTCAATTTCCATTTTTTCTTATAGATATTAGGGAAAGGGAGCTTATGTAATCGATTACCTAGAGGAAAAAGGGTTTTTTTTCCTATTTCCTTTTGGTATATGTTTCATTAGGGGAAAATGAAGTGATCCTTAGTAAGTTCAAAACTCAAGTTTTAAAGAAGAAGTTCACGAAGGTGAACACTAAGTCTAACCCAGTGGGCTAAGATAAGGTGCCACTGATAGATAGATTCCAATATGTTGAGAGAATATTAGCAAGGATGGTAGAGGCTATGAAAGAAAAAAAAATGAGTTTGATGAGATATGAGGGGATATATGGGAAATTAAGGAATCCATTGAGGATGGTTCCTACTCTATTGACTATGCAATAAGGAAATCCCATGATCTCAAAGATTACATGAAGTACTTAGAAGAGAAAGTGAGGTCACTTGTGGCACTATAAAGAGACCAAGTTGACACTATAACATTATGTAGGCTATAGGGTAAATTTCAACAACTAGTTCATCTACGAGAGTGAAACAAAAAGCACCAAAATTGTATGATGAGACAATAAGTGCTAAATTATTGGGGAACTTATATTAGGATGTGGAATAGATGTTAGAACAAATGAAGGAATATCTCAAGGAGAAAGAGGTCAATGCTGTAGATTTTAACCCCGTATAGAAATTACTTGCATACAAAAAATAAACAATGCGAGAGCATAACACATAAAACACATATACACATAGATTTTCCCCTAGATCCCAAAACCGGGACTACCAGCTTGATTTTTCATTATGTTCCTTTCAATGTTACAATACATATTTATACATGTTGAAGCATCCAATACCATGGACCGAAAATCATCGCATCCAAAACCATGGACCGAAAACCATCGCGTCCAAAACCATGTGCGAAAATCATGCACAAAATCATAGGTAGGTCCGCCCAACCTAACATAGGGTCCAAAACAAAAATTTTCCGGGGCACTGCCCTGGACCCCATAGAGTGGGGTTACCTGCACCCCTCAAACCCCCTGTGACCCCCCCCGCTACGCAATCGGTGCAACGAAGGGGGGGCTCTGCCCCCCTTCTAACCCCCCGGTTAACTACGTGGGCTAGTCGTGGAAATAATATAACACAACCCAACATTCTCCCACTTGTTGTTTTCTTTCCATAGGGGGCCACAAGAGAGCTTAGTCATTTATTCAGCCCTGCAACGCCCATTGTTTCTCTAAACCAAGAGAACTTCTTAGAGCTCACATATTTTGTCAACGCATCTACATTATTCTTCGAAGTGTCCACCTTTACCAGCAACACATTTTAGTCTTCTATCATATCCCTCACAAAGTGATACTGAACATCAATGTGCTTTGTCTTTGAATGATATGCAGTGTTCTCTTCCAAGAAAATTGCACTTTGGCTGTCACAGTCTATCCTTATAGCTCCCTGTACTAACCCCATACTTGAACACAATCTCTGCAACAAAACTGCTTCCTTGCTTGCATGAGTGGCTACCATGTATTCTGCCTTTGTAGTTCATAGTGCCACTACAGATTGTTTCTTACTCATCCAATTGACTGCACCTCCATATAGGTTAAACACATACCCACTTGTAGATCTTCTCTCATCTAGATCTCCTACCCAGTCTGCATGAACAAAGCCATGAATATCCAACATTCTGTCCAATCCTGGTCTTCCTTGGTAGCACAAACCATAATCACTAGTGCCATGCAAATACCTGGAAACCCGCTTCACTGCTTTCCAGTGCTCCTTCCCTGGTTTTTACATAAACTTGCTCAATACTCCCACTGCATGTGCAATGTCTGGTCTAGTACAGACCATCACATTCATCAGGCTACCAACTGCACTTGCATATGTAACACAGGACATGTCCTCTTCCTTTCTTATGTCTTAGGAAACTATTCAACAAACAACTTTACACCTACAGGACTAGGAACCTTCACCAGTTTATTATCCTGCATATTAAACCTCTGCAATATTGTCTCGACATACTTCCTCTGGTTTAACCAGAGCTTCCTCTTTGTCTGATCTCTTTTAATTTTCATGCCCAAAATATATTTTGCAGCACCAATATCTTTCATGTCGAATTTGGAGGATAAATGGGTCTTCAAATCCTGCATAATTTCCTTGTCATTTCCAACTAGCAACATATCATCCACATAAAAGAATAGATAAATAACACGGTCACCAATTAATTTAAAATACACACAGTGATCTTCTTTGCTTCTGGAGAAGCGAAGTCCCCGTATAAATGTATCAAATTTCTGATACCACATCCTTGGTGACTATTTTAACCCATACAGAGACTTCTTTTACCTGCATATTAGGTATTTCTTACCCTTCACCACAAAACCTTCAGGTTGCTTCATGTAGATCTCCTCTTCCAGATCCCCGTGAAGAAATGTTGTCTTCACATCCATCTGTTCTACCTCAAAATAAAAAGCAGAAGCAACAGATAAAAGTAATCTAATATAAGTTACCTTGGCAACAGGAGAAAAAATATCACCAAAATCAATTCCCGACACCTGGGAATAACCTTTTGCTACCAACTGAGCTTTGTATTTCTCCACCTTTCCTTCTGCGTTTGTCTTCTTCTTTAACACCCATTTGCTGCCAATGGATTTCCTTCTAGCCGACAACTCCACCAAATCCCAAGCCTCATTTTTATGCAATGATTCCATTTCATCAACCATGGCCTCTTTCCAGAGTTTTCCATCCTCTGAATCTACTGCTTCCTTCACAGTTCTGGGATCATCATCAATAATAGATAAAGCAAAATTTGAATAGAAAGTAGATGGACTATACCTTTCTGGCTGCCTTCTTTCTCAAACTGATCTTCTCACACCCAGAATTTGTGGCTCTTCATCTTCTAATTCGTCCTCTACTGTAGAGTCTGATTCTTCCTCCTTTAGCTCAAACTCTGTCTTCTCAGGTTCCTTTGGTTGGACTTCATGTTTAATAACATCTTTCACCTCTCTAAACACCACATCTCGGCTGTACACAACCTTCCTTGTTACTGGGTTCCGAAGCTTATAACCCTTTAAACCATCCTTATACCCAATAAAGATGCACTTTTCAGATTTACTATCCAGCTTTGTTCTTTTCTCCCTTGGAACATGTACATATGCATCACATCCAAATACCCTCAAATGTGAAAGAAAGGGTTTCTTACCAGTCCATATCTCTTATGGAGTCTTATCCTCCAACGCTAATGAAGGTGATCTATTGACCAGGTAACATGCAGTCTCCACCACCTCTGCCTAGAATTCTTGTCCTAACCCAACACCATTGAGCATGCTTCTTTCCCTTTCCATCAACGTCTCATTCATTCTTTTTGCAACTCCATTTTGCTGAGGTGTATATGGAGTAGTCTTTTGCCATGCTATACCACACCTCTTACAGAATTCTTTAAATTCCTTACTACAAAACTCTCCACCGTTATCTCTCCTTAGCACCTTTATCTTCTTCTTTGTCTGGTTTTCCACCAGAGCCTTAAATTCTTTAAACCTGTCAAAGACTTCAAATTTCTTATTAAGGAAATATATCCATGTATTCCTTGAGAAGTCATCTATAAATGATACATAGTACACAGACTTACCTAGTGATGGAACCCTTCATAGGTCCAAACACATCACTGTGCACAAGCTCTAATATCTGTTTCGCTCTCTTACCACCAGAGGGGAAACTCACCTGATTCTGTTTCCCATATACACAATTTTTACAGAAATCAAAATCCAGAGAGCTATTACTCATACCTTCAACGATACCTTTACCATAAATTATTCGAAGGCCTTTATCTCCAATTTGTCCAAGCCTTTGATGCCACAACATGGTCTTCTCTCTAGAGACCACTAGATTTTTTGCTCCACTTTCCGGAACCACGGAATTGTTGCACCCATCAAAAACAATGCTACCTTGCAGCTTGTATAGAGTTCCAATCCGAACTCCCCACATCAATACCAGTGCTCCCCGAATCATCTTGCAGGTATCCTTCTCGAACACTATTTTTACACCTGCATCATCTAGCTTGCTTACGGAAATCAAATTTCTGGCCAATGCAGGAATATGTAGAACACCTGGAAGTGTTTTAACCCTTCCACATTGCAACTTCAACTTTACTTTTCCGCGACCAACGATTCTAGCCTTCCTGTCATCCCCCAAGAAGGCATCACCACCATCATATTTCTCATACTTGCAGAACCACTCTCTATGGGGAGTGAAGTGAAAGGATGCACCTGAGTCAATCAACCATGCCTCGTGATCTACATGTGTACTTGAAGAAGCCAAGTGCACACCCCCACCTTCATCTGAGGTTGTTTTTGCCTCTACAAAAGGAGCATCATCAGAACCCTTTCCTTTGTCAGGAGCTTTAGATTTACAGTCCCTTTTGTAGTGCCCTTCCTTTCTACATTTCCAGCAAACCACCTTTATAGGTTTTCCTGGAGATTTAGATCTGCCACTAGATGACTTATTTTTTTTTCTGTTCTTAGACCATCCTCGTACAGAAAAGGCATCACCATTCTGGCTCTCCAATTTTTTCCATTTCATCTCCTCCGTTAGCAAGGATGAGACTATTTCATCAAACTGCAAGGCAGTTGCATTGCTACCTATTGCAATAACCAGACTATCCCACGAATCTGGTAGAGAACACAACAAACTGATGCACTTATCTTCATCTGAAATTTTAATATCGACCGATAATAACTGACTTACCATAGTATTAAATGTGTTCAGATGCTCTGTCATCGAGTCTCCATCTTTCATCCTCAGGTTATACAACTTTTTCCGTAGGAACATTTTATTCACCAGAGACTTAGATTGATACAAAGTCCCTAACTTTTCCCACAAAGCCTTTGCCGTAGCTTCCCCTGATACATTCAGCAATACTAAATCTTAGACACACAATCATATTGTGCTCTTTGTTTTTCGATCTAACTTCTTCCATTCTTCATCGGACAATCCCGTTGGTTTAGTACACGGATCTACCGCGATCCACTGATCTTTATCCACCAACAAATCCTCCATCTTGAGTTTCCACAACTCAAAACTTTGACCATTAAATTTCTCGATCTCTATCTTTCCACTGCTCGCCATCTTCTTTCACTACCAGAATCGATCTTGCAGATCTCACACTGAATAGGGTCTACCACAGGCCCAAGCAAAACCCCTTAGCAACAAAGGCATCCCCTTGAAGCTAAAACAACTTTGATACCAAATGTAGGTTTTAAACCCGTACGGAAATTACCTGTATACAAAAAATAAACAATGCGAGAGCATAACACATAAAACACATATACACAGATATTTTCCCTTGGATCCCACAATCGGGACTACCAGCTTGATTTTTCATTATAATCCTTTCAATGTTACAATACATATTTATACATGCCAAAGCATCTAATACCATGGACCGAAAACCATCATGTCCAAAACCATGGACCAAAAACCATCGCGTCCAAAACCATGTGTGAAAATCATGCACAAAATCATAGGTAGGTTTGCCCAACCTAACATAGGCTCCAAAACCAAAATTTTCCGGGGCGCTGCCCCAAACCCCATAGAGTGGGGTTACCTGCACCCCTCAAACCCCCTGTGACCCCCTCTGCTACACAATCAACACAATGAAGGGGGGGCTCTGCCCCGCTTCTAACCCCCTGGTTAACTACGTGGGCTAATCATGGAAAGAATATAACACAACCCAACATAGGTTATAGGGTATTTCAATAGCTAGTTCATCTACGAGAGTGAAACAAAAAGCACCAAAATTGCATGATGAGACAATAAGTGCTAAATTATTGGGGAACTTCTATTAGGACGTGGAATAGATGTTAGAACAAATGAAGGAATATTTCAAGGAGAAAGAGGTCAATGCAACTTTCATGTATATCACAGCTACAAAACAGTTGTGGTGGAGGAGTTGAGTTGAAGACTTAGCATCCATTCACATCACACATAAGATATAAACTTAGACAGAGTTGAAGGAATATTTGTATGCATAGTTTGGACTAGGAAATCAAGAGTTAGTGGAAAGGGATCATCAAAAGGTTTTGAAGAATAGTGGAAAGATCCAAACCCTTCATTGAGGAATTTTTAGGTCTTGTGTTGATAATAAGAGAGATACATGATACTGAAAGGATGTATAAATTTGTCCGCAATCTTCAACCATGGGGAAAAATGGAAGTCATGGAGCAGCATGCCCAAACTCTTGCAGGAGCTATCACTAAAACAAATAAGTTTTTTGCACTAGAAGATATATGAGAATGACAAAGAGGGAGTGTAGCATGATAAATGAAAGAAGAAGAAATACTAAGAAAAGGGAAAGGTTTTTAAATAAGAAAAGGCAGTAGGTGCAACCAAGTAGAAGAGGCCCATATCATGTTGGATATATGGAGAATATCATTTGGGAAGGAATTTCCCCACTAAGAAGAGGGTGGCTACTTTAGAGTAGAGATATGTACAAGAGGTAGGAATGATGCAACTAAGGTGTACCTCATAGACTTAAATAGTAGACCCAAGTGCAACAGTGAAGATGGCCACCATCTTCGAGGATGAGCTCCATTTTTTTAGAGTTACATGTGGACGCATGAACAATAGTGAGGATGAGCATGTTATCTCAAATCATGTGAATATCATGACTTCTCTAACAAACTAGATAAAATAATTAGAGAGGTGGATGAGAATTTTGGAGTAGATAAGAGAGACTATGATGACATCAATGGTTTAGAGCGGTGACTAGGGGAGTGTGCCTTGGTATCTTGAGTCCAAGGAGACTTGTTGAGGATGTAGAGGGTAGGATTGGGTCATATCCACCTTCATTGACCTATGCAATGAGGAAGTATGGAAGAATGATTCTAGAAGGGAAGATAAGATATGCAAGTAAATATCATTGTGACCACCACTCATTTCCATCACATTGAGCCATGAGTATATGGATCCTAGTTGTAATTGGGTGACAAGCCGAGATCATGGGGGTGCCTAGGGTGGTACCTCTACAATGGGGAGATTGATGTAGGAGCTTGGATGATCTAAGGTCAAGGATATTTAAATTTATGAGGCATGAGTTCTGATGGAACTTGGTGCATTGACTAGATTCCGATACCTAATTAGTCAAGTTTAAAATTACATGAGGGGATCCAACACATGGATATATGCATGTTGGGAAAAATATATGTATTATACTTCCAAAATTTAATTATCAAACTGGGGATCATGAGCTTAGAGATTCTAAAAAAATATATTCAGGATTAAATACTAATTTAAACTAATCCAAAGTGAGGAACTACAACTATGAATCAACAAATAAATAACATATTCAAAAATGAAAAGACTACATTGAAATTAAAGAATATATAGGAAGTCCTTGCCTTAGATCCCCTAATTAAGCTTTGAAATACTATCTTTCACTACTCCTAGGAAAGAATTCAAGTACTAGATGCAAGTTGGATCTAGAGGAGCAAAGGATTCTAGTTCTAATAATTAGTTTCTTCAAATTAAATATTTAAAGTAAAGGCATGTAAATGAAAACATTGAGATAAATTATAAAGGAAAATATCCTATAATAATTTACCAATCATTGATTACTAATTGTTGGTTACTATTGGTTGACGGTTGGTTGAGAAATAATTCAAACCTATTCTAAATCACTCAAAGCATCATCAAAAAACAAATATAAAACTAATTATTATGAATCCAAGCACTCCCTCACAATGATTTCAAACTAGTCATTATATACACATTATAAAGAAATGATTTGAATGGAAGATTACACCCTAACTGTCATATTGGAAAACCACAAAGATATGAAAAATTCTCTATTCAATGGTAGATGTACGTGTTCACAATGTTTTAACATAGAACTTATATAAAATCATAGATCAGTAATAGCTACACAAGCAAAACATATATAATAATAAATTTATATAAACTTCCAAGTCAAATTATGTTCCTTAAGCACGATGGAAAGGAATGATATCCTTCCAGAAATGAAACCCAATTCTCAGTTCCAATAGTCAATACAATATGGAAATTGATAACATCCAAAGGTAACCGTTATAGAATACAAGGGTTGTACTGCGTAATTAGTTTCTCTGCCAGCAATTTTACATAGTGAGGATCAATGATAAACATAAGATTATCAATTATATGAATGTTGCATACCATAACATATATAAACAATAGTAAATCGAAATCAACACAAGTGCAAATAAAATATAATTTTTCACAACAAGAAATCTTTTGTGAGGAGCCCTCCCACAACAAATTTGGACTAAGCTACGATCTCAGTAAGTGAAAGATCACACGAAATAAAATATCAAGCTCTCAAATTTTGTATTAATTAAAAGCAAGTTACATAAGGTCTATCGTAATTTCTTAGTACAGAGTTGTTACAAAATATACAAAAAACTCAATCAAAAGTTTGACTATATATGCTTATTCTTTAGCTAACTCCTCTGAAATTGAGGTGCATGAGAAGATTTATAGTGTTTTACATCTAAGATTACATTCAGTCTCGCCTTTGGAAAGGCCATGGTTCAAGGATAAATTTCAACCGTTGGGTCTAAGGGTAGTGATTTCCTGTAATAGTTAAAGCATAAATATAACATTTTCATTTTACTTGTACAAACGATCAAACCCATCACAGGAAAAAGGTGGCCGACTAGATCCACATGCTCTGCAACCATGATTCTAAAATACGGTTTGAAGATAATTGGATATATTGCAGAACCGTCCATATGTTAGTCTGACCTTGAGTTTGCTGAAGAAGGATGTGAATACATGCTAGGGGAGTAGTTTCCATGTTTTCACATCGTTAAATAGTAGAGTGAACCCTACATGTGGAGAGACACAAACATGTTCTTGTTGATTCAATAATCCATTGGTACCAAAACTCTAATAGTGGCACTAAAAGTGAATTGTAGTAAATTGTCGTTAACAAGAAAAACCTTAGAACATAATTAAACCTAATTAAACACATGGAATTTTAAAAGACTAAGAAGTGTGTACTTGATCACAGTATATAGGAAATAATGTCCAAAAATGGCAGCTAGGAGTAACAATTTTGAGGCTCAATAATGCAAAGGTTATTTCCCAAGATGTAGTCAGAGATAATATATAATGCAGTTGTACATCATGATTTTGATATCTAGAGGGAGATGACCATGGGGTTATGGATGGATTATTTCTAGGATGGAAATATTTTTGAGTGGGGAATGATGTTATGCCCTAAAGTTGGGAACACCTTTAGCTTAGGCATGTGCCAAAGGTGACATCCCCATCACACCATTTGTAACTTTTATATCACAAATAATATGGCTTTATGGAGGATTTATTTGAGGTTTTCATAGTGGGTCAAGATTGTGGAAAATAACCAAGAGGTATGAAAAAGAGAACACCAAACCAAGTGGTAAAAACAAATACTTATGGTTTCCACTTGAGTGGATATAAGTTGTGATGAGGATGGCTTGGTAGCACAAGTGCCAAAAGGGCATGGCATGATCAAGTGTCCCAATCTTCCCAAGTGAAGGAGGAATCAAATTACTATAGATCGTATTTGAGCTTAGTGGAATAGATGTCGCAAGGGTACAAAATGAATAAGGAGTGTTCCCCCATAGCCATGTGGAACAAGTTGGCCCAAGCCATGAATGGATTGAGCAGGAGCAAGTGAGGTTGAATACAATGATGAGGTGTGATCCAAGAAAGATTGAATAAGTTGAATGGACCAAGTGGGTGTGAGTGAATTGAAAGGAGTTAAAGTGAGTGGGACCGGTCGAGCACTTTAGGATTTGGCCCAAACTAAAGCAAATTAAAATTGTTAGAGTGGTAGAGTAGAACAAAATGATGTTAAGGGTTGTAGCTCCATATAATCAAGTGGAGTTGTACGTATATGGATAGCCATACATAGGAGAGGGGACACAACACTGAGTTGCAATATGGAGACAAAAATCAAGAGATAGGTATGAGGTCACAAAAAAAGAATTTGATTGAGTAAATAGAAGGAAAATCCTAGTATAGGATGAGGTAAAGGGTGAAAAATTTCAAGTAAGTCTACGCTACAATAGAAAAGCCAAGCAGTCTAAGTGAAGAGAACCAATGATGTTGTGGGTAGTGTGAAGATGATTGTATGTTTTAACCCTGTACAAAAATTACCTAAAATGAATTCTTAAAAGCATAAAATATACAATGGAAAGAACATAAAACAAATATACACAAAACTTTCCCCTAGATCCCAAAATCGGGACTACTATATTGATTTTTCATTATCTTCCTTTAAATGTTACAATACATATATATACATGCTGAAGCATTCATAAACCCCAATCCATTAACCATGAATTTGAACATAACTGTAGTTCCCTTAACCAAATCTACAAAATACCATGGTAAAAAAACTATCATGTCCAAAACCATGTGCAAAACCCATGCACAAAACCATGGGTAAGTTCGCCCACCATCTTTGGGTCTGCCCCGCATCCTTGGGTGTGCCTAACTATTATTAGGTCCACATAAAAAATAATTCTTGGGGCGCTACCACCCTGCCTATGACTCCCCCGCTATACCCGTTGCAACATACAACTCCTGCTTCTAGTCATGGAAAGAATATAGCACATATCCAACATTCTGCCACTTATTGTTTTCTACCCAGACATGTGATCACAGGAGAGATTTTTCATTGGTCCAACCCTGCAATGCCCATTGTTTCTCTACACCAAGAAAACTTCTCAGTGCTCATAGACTTTGTAAATGCATCTACAACATTCTTCAAAGTGTCCACCTTTACTAGCAACACCTTTTTGTTCTCAACCACATCCCTCACAAAGTGATACTGAACATCAATGTGCTTTGTCTTCGAATGATAAGCAGGGTTCTTAGCCAAGAAAATTTTACTTTGACTATCACAATCTATCCTTATAGCTCACTACACCAACCCCATACTTGAACATAATACCTGCAACCAAAATGATTCCTTTCTTGCATGTGTGGTTGCCATGTATTCAACATCTGTAGTTGAAAGTGCCACTATGGACTACCTCTTACTCATATAACTAACTGCTCCTCCAAATAGGTTAAACACATACCCACTTGTAGATATTCGTTGATCTAGATCTCCAGCATAGTATACATCAAAAAAACCAAGAATGTTAAAAACTCTGTCCAATCCTAACCTTCCTTGGTAGCACAAACCATGATCACTATTGCCATGAAAATACCTGAAAACCCGCTTCACTGATGTCCAATGCTCCTTCCCTGGTTTCGATGTAAACCTGCTCAATACTCCCACTGCATGTGCAATGTCTCGTCTAGTGCAAACCATTGCATACAATAGGCTACCAACTGCACTTGCATATAAAACACGTGACATGTCCTCTTCCTCTTCTTGTATCTTAGGACAATGTTCAGGAAATAAATTTACACTTACAGGGATAGGAACCTTCATCGGTTTACTATCCTGCATATTAAACCTCTGCAATATTGCCCCAACATACTTCCTCTAGTTTAACTAGAGCTTCCTCTTTTCCAGATCTCTTTTAATTTCCATGCCCAAAATATAGTTTGTAGCACCAAGATCCTTCATGTCAAATTTGGAGGACAATTGGGTCTTCAAATCTTGGATAATTTCTTTTTCATTTCCAATTAGTAACATATCATCCACATACAATACCAAATAAATAACACAGTCACCAATTAATTTAAAATACACACAGTGATCTGCTTTGCTTTTGGTGAGGCCAAGTCCCCATATATATGTATCAAATTTATGATACCACATCCTTGGTGACTGTTTTAATCCATAGAGAAACTGTTTTAACCTGCATACCAGTTCTTTCTTACCCTTCATTGCAAATCCTTCAGGTTGCTTCATGTAGATCTCTTCTTCTAGATCCCCATGAATAAATTTTGTCTTCACATCCATCTGTTCTACCTCAAAATCAAAAGAAGAAACAATAGATAAAAGTAATCTAATAGAAGCTAACTTGGAAACAGGAGAAAAGATATCACCATAATCAATTCCTGGCACCTGGGAATGACCCTTTTGTACCAGCCAATATTTTTATTTCTCCACATTTCCTTTTGAATTCATCTTCTTCTTAAACACCCATTTGCTTCCAATGGGTTTCCTTGCAGCCGACAACTCCACCAGATCCCAAGCCTCATTTTCCTACAAAGCTGCAATTTCATTAACCATGGTATCTTTCTAGAGTTTTCCATCCTCTAAATCTACTACCTCCCTAACAGTTCTAGGATCATCATTAGTAATAGATAAGGCAAAATTCAAACAAAAAGCACATGGACTATACCTTTATGGATGATTTCTCTCTCGAACTAATCTTCTAAAAACTGGAGTTTGTGGCTCTTCCTCTTCTGATTCATGTTCTACTATAGAGTCTGATTCTTCACCCTTTAGCTCAAACTCCAATGATAATTTTAGGGGCGAATGTTCGCCTTTTGGCGAAATTAAGGGGTTTTAAATTTTTAGTGGGCGAATATTTTGTATCATAGTACATTTTTACAAATCACCTCAAATAGCCCACCTTATTTTAAGGGAGAGGGTAAAAAAGGTAAATTTAGCCCTTGAAATTAGGACTTACAACCTTCCATTCACCCATTTTCAAGAATAGGTTTTATTTAAGTGAATCCATTCGCCCATTTTCAAGAATAGGTTTTATTTAAGTGAATCCTATGGGCCAAATACCATATTTATAAAAGAGGTATGGTAAATTAATAAAAATATAAATAAATGAGAGGTATGGTAAATAAATAAAACATTTTTTATATTTACTCCATAAGTCACCTTATATACATGTAAGGGTGTAAACAAATAAAAATGTAAGTAAAGTGGAGGTATGGAAAATAAATAAAACGTCTTTTTATACTTACTCAAAAGGTATGGTAAATAAATAAAAATATAAATAAACTAGACGTATCGTAAATAAATAAAACCTCTTTTTATATTTAGTCCATAGCCCTCGTTCTATTTATGAAGGCTCAAGAAAGAGGTTTTATTTAAGTGAATCCTATGGGCCAAATACCATATTTGTAAAAGAGGTATGGTAAATTAATAAAAATATAAATAAACGAGAGGTATGGTAAACAAATAAAACATTTTTTTATATTTACTCCATAAGTCACCTTATATTTACGAACACTCAAAAAATGGGTTATATTTAGGTGAAACCTATGGCCAAAATACTATGGGACAAATACCATGGACTAGATTGTTATTAATACCATGCAAAAAACCATTATCAACCTTCATATTAGAATTAATAAAAATAAAAATGGCACATGGTATTGACCCATGGTATTCACCTGGAATGTAGCCTATTTAAATGGGGGAATTAAACGAGCATGTAGTCTATGCTAAGATTCATTAGGACTTTACAAAGTTTTATTATTTAGTGAAAGACTCGCCAAGATCTTACAAGATTTTATAATTGAGTAAATTATTCGCCATGCGTGGTGAGAGATTCGCCAGAAAATTATATATACATATTATATTATTGATAAAATCGCCTTCCATTTTTCCTATATAGCATGGAGATTCGCCCATTTATTATATTTATAAATTTAGGGGGTTCTTAAAATTTTCCTTGTCAAACTCTATTGTCTTAGGTTCCTTTGGTAGGAATTCATGTTTAATAACATATTTCACCTCTCTAAACACCACATCTCAATTGTAAAAAACCTTCCTTGTTTCTGGGTTCCGAATCTTATAAACTATTAAACCATCCTTATACCTAGTAAAGATTCACCTTTCATATTTACTATCAAACTTGGTTCTTTTCTCCTTTGGAATATGTAAATATGAATCGCATCCAAATACCCTCAGATGTGAAATAGATGGTTTCTTATGAGTCCATACCTCATGTGGAGCATTATCCTCCAACGTCGATGAAGGTGATCTGTTAGCCATGTAATATGCAGTCTCCGCCGTCTCTACCCATAATTCCTATCCTATCCCGACACCACTGAGCATCCTTCTTTCCTTTTCCATCAATGTCCTATCCATTCTTTTTGCAACTCCTTTTTCTGAGGTGTGTATGGAGTAGCCTTTTTTCATTCTATACCACACTTCTTACATAACTCTTCAAATTCCTTCTTGCAAAACTTTCCACCATTATCTATCCTTAACACCTTGATCTTCTTCTCTTTCTGAGTTTCCACCAGAGCTTTAAAATCTTTAAACCTGTCAAAGACTTAAGATTTATTCCTAAGGAAATATACCCATGTATTCCTTGAGAAGTAATTTATAAATGATACATAGTAAACAAATTTACCCAGTGGTGGAACTGACACATGTCCAAACACATCACTGTGCAGAAGCTCTAATCTCCCTTTCTCCTTCTTAGCACTAGAGGAGAAACTCACCTGATTCTGCTTCCTATATACACAATGTTCACATAAATTGAAATCCAGAGAGAAATTAAACATACCTTCTACCATACCATTACCATGTAGTATTCAAAGGCCCTTCTCTCCAATATGTCGAAGACTTTGATGCCATGATGTGGTCTTTTCTCCAGAGGCCACTAGATGTTTTCTCCACTTTCAGGAACCACAAATCTGTTGCACTGATAAATAATAGTGTTACCTAGAAGCTTGTACAAAGTTCTAATATGAACTCCCCACATCAATACTAGTGCTTCCCGAACCATCTTGCAGGTATCTTTCTCAAACATTTTTTTACACCTGCATCTTCCATCTTGCTTACAGAAATCAGATTTCTGGCCAATGCCAGAATATGCAAAACACCAGGAAGTGTTCTAATTCTTCCACCTTGCAAATTAAACTTGACTTTTCCGCGTCTGCTAATTCTAGCCTTCCTATCATCCCCTATGAAGACATTACCACCACCATATTTCTCATACTTGCATAACCACTCCCTATGGAGAGTGAAGTGAAAGGATGCACTTGAGTCAATCAAACATGCCTCATGATGAACTACATGTGTACTTGACGAAGAAGCCAAGTACACATCCCCACCTTCATCTGAGGTGGTTTTCACCTCTGTAGAAGGAGCATCATCATATCCCTTTCCTTTCTCAGGAGATTTATATCTACAATCCTTTTTGTAGTGCCCTTCCTTTTTGCATTTCTAGAACACCTTTACAGGTTTTCTTGGAGATTTAGATCTCCCACTCAAGGAATTTTTTTTATTTTTTTCTAGGGACTGTACTTGTACAGACAAGGCATATCCATTATGTCTCTCCATATTTCTTTGCCTCATCTCATCAGACAGCAAGGATGAGACTATTTCATCAAACTTCAAGGTAGTTGTATTTCTACCTATTGCAACATCTAGATTATCGGATGAATCTGGTAGAGAAAATAGTAAGATGATGCACTAATCTTCATCTGAAATTTTTATATCAACATATAACAAGTTTCTTACCACAATATTAAAGGTGTTCATATTCTCTGTCACCGAGTCACCATCCTTCATTCTCAGGTTATACAACTTTTTCCGCATGAATAATTTATTCACCAGAGACTTAGATTGATACAAAGTCCCTAACTTGACCCAAAAATCCTTCATTGTAGCTTCCCCTGATACATTCAACAATATTTAATCTGAGAGGCATAATCATATTGTGCTCTTTTCCTTCTAATCTAACTTCGACCAACCTTTAGTTGACATTCCTGCTGGTGTCATGCCTGGATCTACAACAATCCACTGATCTTGGTCCACCAATAGATCCTCCATCTTGAGCTTCAACAACTCAAAAATTTAACCATTAAATTTCTCAATCTCTATATTTACACTACTCACCATCTTCTTTCATCACAAGAATCAATCTCGTAGATCTCCCACTGAACAGGGTCTACCACAGGCCCGAGCAAAAACCCTCAACAACAAAGGCGTCCCCTTGAAGACAAAACAAATCTGATAGAAAATGTAGGTTTTAACCCTGTAAATAACTTACCTGTAAACAAATTCTTAAAAATAGAAAATATATAATGGGGAGTACATAAAACAAATATACACAGAGAATTTCCCTTGGATCCCAAAACCGGGACTATCAGATTGATTTTTCATTATATTCCTTTCAATGTTACAATATATATATATATATATATATATATATATATATATATATATATATATATATATATATATATATATATATATATATATATATATATATATATCCATGCAGAAGCATTCATAAACCTTAATCCTTTAACCCTAGATTAGAACATAATCATAGTTCCCTTAGCAAAATCTACAAAATACCATGGGCATAAAACCATCATGCCCAAAACCATGTGCAAAACCCATGCATAAAACCATGGGTAGGTCCACCCACCATCTTTGGGTCCGCCCCCCATCCTTGGGTCTGCCCCCCAATCCATTGGTCCGCTCAACTATTATTGGGTTTGCATAAAAAAAAACTTGGGGCACTACCCCGAACCTTGTTCAAGGGGGATACCCCCCTCGCCGTACCCAACACAACATACAACTCCTGATTCTAATCGTGGAAATAATATAATACATACCCAAAAATGATTCGTTAGGTCTATTGAGCTATGTGACATGGTTTTCTATGAAAGTAAAGTTTTGTTGGCTAGTTTCTTGTATTAAGGATTGAGCCATTATCTAACGCCCTCATGTAAAGAATATTTTCAATGATTAATAAAATAAGGCTATAGGGTTGTTCCATACGAATAGTGTGTTTTTTATATTGTTGATTTCATTTCTTTACATGTGCTTCTCATAAATAAATGTTAGATGATGTTCTATGAAAATAATAATTACTTTCACTGTATTGAAGGGATATGATATTGCTCTAAGTAACCAATAATATATAAATTATATAAGTAAGATTACTATGAGACATAGTCTGAGTGTATTCATTAGGGAAATTTGGAGGTATAAAATGGGCCTCCTAAAGAAAATAATAAAATCATAGTTAAAATAATAATATAGCATTTATGATTTTTTTAAGAAAAAAAAGGAAACTACTTATTTTATTATATTTTAGTTGATCTCCTTATAGTTTAATCAAGTTTCAAGTTTAGACTCCCATTGGATATCGAATTAAATGCCACATCTAACGAGTACCCACTCTGCATACTTTAAATTATACCCACATCGAACACGTTTTTCATGTATTTTTTATTTATTTTTAATGTGGGTTGACTCAGAAGTATGTAGAGAGGGCACTCCTTGGATACGGGATTTAATTTATCATCCAAAAGTTGTCTACACTTGAAACTGGAGTAAACCTATAAGGAGATAAACCAAAAATACAATAGAAAAATATAGTTTTCTTCTTTTCCCTCCAAAATATTTACCCTTGGGGATGTCATCATGATCTTGAATCCTAATTGTGCTCTTAAAGTTTATTTTGTTAGTAGATTTTTATTTTTAGGCCCATTTGTTTACCTCAATATTCCCCTACTGAATATTGTACTAAAATAAGTAGTTGTGAATCATGTGAGTACCTCATGCTCAAGAAGTCATGTTGCACCCAACAAAGCGCCCTGTAACTACATGGAACTACTATGGTCACAACATCAATTAATTATGATCATAACATCATAATGCATAATTAATAATATTACATCATCACAATACAATAAGATGCATATTCGATCCATAGGGTGTTTATTTATAGGTACCAGATTTAGCCAGTCTCCTTGAATTATAGAGGATTTGGTCCAATGCGTTATGACGCCAAAGGGGGGCTATATTGGATTAAATGAATATGGTATTCCCTAAGGCGGGGGGACATATGAGGGTAATGTACATTTTGTATCTAAATATATATGTAATAGGGTCATCCTAATAATGAAGAGACCACATGTGCAATGTGTGGATAAATATATATAGAGATCACATATTCATTATTCAAGACATGTGATTTGGTATGTGTGAACATATTTGGTTATTTAGAGGAGTTTATCCTATTGTTATATGTATTGGAGTTTTTCTATACTCTTATGAGCCTAGGTTTTGCTGCTTTTAATATATCATATTGGTATTTTTTTCTATAAAATTATTTCTAGGAGGTTCCATATGGTGAAATTTGGATAATAATGAAGACATATCTCTTGGAATATATAGTATTTAAAGGAATTTATGGTTCTTGAATGCTCTTGAAATTTATTTCAAACAAGTTAGTTTTACATTTTCATTATAAGTTTTTTCTTCCAGGAGGTTTTAGATGGTGAAATTTGGACCATATTGAGGAGAAATATCATGGACATTTTGGTTAAAATTTTATATTTGGGTTCTATGTATTTTAGAGATATGTCCCAAGGAAGTAAGGGTTCCTTAACACTCTTTAAATTAGTTTCAAACATATCAATTTGGAACTTTTTTTATAATTTTTTTTCAAATATTTTAGATAGTGAAACTCAAATCATATGAAGGAGAAATTTTGGTTAACATCTAGTTCAAATTTATGATCTTGATTCACTATACTTTCAGATATATACTGTAATGAATTTGGGGTTCACATCTGGTTCAAATTTATCATCTTGATTCACTATACATTCAGAGATATGTAGTAAGGAATCTGGGGTTCCTAAATGATCCTGAAATTAATTTCAAATGGGTTAGATTTATATTTTCTCCATAACATATTTTCTAATATATATCATACTATTAAATATTTCAAGGATCATAGGAGACATATATAAGTACCTCATGTAAAAATATCAAAATTATATTTGAAAATTTGAGGATGTGTTACACTATACAAGTTTACATATGGGAAGAGGCCAAAAATCAACAAGCTTTTGGGAAGGTTACCATAACCTTCACATAACACATCAAATTTTGATTACACTTGTGGAATTGCAAAGAACAAATATCAAAGTAATATAGGCCAAAATTACAAATTCATAAGAGTTGAAATTGCATAGTTACAACAGAAGAAATATTGGGCAGTAGAAGAATCTCCAAATAAGGGTTTGAAAAGGTATGCTAACTTCAAATTATTATTTATCAAGGATGTCTTATTTAGGTTATTAAAAAGATATCGAGAAGTGAAAACATAAAGTATTATGCTAGTAAAATGATAGTAATCAAACAAGGTCATTACCGATCACATTTTCAAGTTATAACTTGAGGGTGTAGTGTATACCTTAATTAACAATCAAATTTAGTAACAATATTTATAGATGATAAAGATAAATATGAACTTAATCCTATGGAATGGTTGAGGAAAATAAAGGAACATCATTCAAAACTTGTTTTTGTGAGCTTTTATTTTAAGGGTAAATCTTCCAAGTGGTGGAATGAGTTTGATGAAGATACTAGATTTCATATTACATGGGAAAATTTTGAAGAATTATTTTCAAAAAAAGTGGATCATGCACTCATAGGTGTAAGTAATGAGTGCATGATCCACTTTTTTTGAAAATAATCACATAGAAGGTGAAATCAAAAAGGAATTCTAGAATTGGGGAAGGATGTCACAATTTGATAAATGTGATCATAGTGCAACTTCAAAAGGAGAAAGAATAGAATATTAAAGAGGGTCACCAGAAGATACTTGAATAATTTGAACTCCATCTATAGGAAGTATACGAAAAATATGATGGTATTAGCTCCAAGGCTAGAGAATTCTATGAAAACAAAGACGATAAAAAAAACCATTATTTCGAAAGAGAAGATAGATAAAAAAAACTTGTTATATAGAGTGAAGGAAAGGAATCAAATCTAAAACCACATCCACATCCTCATTAACAAGAAAGGTTACAAGGAAGACAAGAAGGCTAATATCAATGTTATCAAGGAAGACAAGAAGATACATATTATCATTATCAAGGAATAAGATACTTATTCATCAAAATTCATGGAATAAGGCATCACCAAATCATTATTCAATGGGACTTTATCAAATATTGACAACTAATACAATCGGAGAAGTCACAACAAGAATGCATAGAACTGAGGTAAAGAAAACTATGCAACAACTAGCCATCAAGGATTGAGACTTGAAAGAATTGAGTTTGAATGGATGGATCATCATCAGTGGCAAGAAGAATTTAGGAATCAAAGAAAATCATAATATTTGGTTTCATCATATGTAGTTCCCTTAAAAACAAATCTTTAAGGACATAATTTTTGAAGATTGGTATTATCTTATAACCCCAAGGTGGGCCTATATTGCGTAAGAGTATATAGTGTGACCAAAGGGGGCAAATATATGGGGTTAAGCATACTTTTAATATGTAAATATATATGTAATAAGTTCATCCTAATAATTACGGGACCACAAGTGCAATGTGTAGATAGGTATATATAAACACCATGTATTCATTATGCATGACAAGTCATTTGGTTTGTGTGAATGTATTTGGGTATTTGGAGGATTTTGTCTTATCATTATTTGTATTGGAGTCTGCTCCACTCTCAATTATTGTACATATTGTGTACTTATGAATTTTATGTCTTTGGATAATAACACAATGATGAGGCTCGATCATTACAACTATTTTCGATTAATCAATACTATCTCATCAATTATTTTCATGCCAATTAGTTGATGGTCCAAGTTTATCACTGTCTTGTAGTTGGTTACTTGACAAACCTGATGACATTTAATCTATTTTCCTACAAGGTGATCATTTGACTAATTGCTCCAAAATAGATTTTGGATAGACTCCTAAGTCTAATTGTTCCTCACAGAGGAAAATGGAAGTCCAAGGATGTTCCTAGAAATAGCCCCATTGTAGAGATCTTTTCCTTCTGAATCTACTGCAACTTGAATGGGCTAAAATGGACTTCGGAGGCAGAAGTTATCACAAAAAGAAGTTGCCCTTTATCCTCTGAGAAAGAGGCAAAATCTTCAAAAAAATGGCAAAAAACCCTTATAAAGGGAAATTGCATCGGAGATGGTCCAAGAGGTGGACTTAAGCAGAGGCGGAAGAGATCCCGATTGCCGATCCCCGACTTATCGGGTCGGAGGCAGACATATGTAAATAATGTAAGGAAGGGACCCTGGGCCGATGCAACATTGCGATTGCCGATATCGGCGTCGGCAATCGGCGTAATCAATAAACAGAACCCCCGGGCCAACACAACATGCGATCGCCAATATCGGCATTGGCAGATCGACACACCCAAAAGGGAAGGACCCCTAGGTCAACGTGACATGCGATCGCCAATATCGGTGTCGGCAGATTGGCATACCCAAAGGGCAGACCCCTAGGCCATTACGATTGCGATTAGCGATTAGGACCCGGACCCGATAGGGATTATGGACCCGATCGCATAAATTTTGAGATCCATATTTTTGGATTTTCTATGTATTAACACATTTCCACTATAAAACCGAAATACAAAGGAAATGTGCCCAAAGCGATAAAAGCTAGACCCAAAAGAATTATAAACACAACCTTATATTATTTGAGTTTCGTAATGAGCGGGATTTCAGGCGGGCCTCAGGTAGTAAGCGGTTTTGGACAGGCTCTGCCCGATCCCATACACTAGCCGACATGTGGCTTGGCACTGGAGAGAGAAAACTGCCTTTTCGGGTGGGTAATCTCCGTGCGCATAAGCCACCTGAAATGAATATTAACCGTCGAATCAGAGATCACCCAGATCAACGGTGGGCTGGCAATAGCGACTAAAGGCGGTTCTGAAAGGATTATAGGGCGGATTCAATAATATTTCAAGTCCGATAAAAGGCGTTTTGGTGAATTTTCAGTGTTTCTCTGTGTAAACAGAGAAACGTCTATTTTTGGATTTAAAATGCACTGATTGTCCCTTCCATTTAAAAATAGGTGGCCACCATACTTGAAGACGTTACACCATGATTGGTTAATGCTCACAGGGGATTTGAAAGGACAAGGAGCAGAGAAGCCGTAGAGCCATAGAGGGATGAGTACGCGCAGAGAAATGGCTGGGGAATCCACAGAGCCGAAAAAAATGCCTCAAAGGAGCAGAAAGCCCACTGGGCAAGGACAAGAGGTCGCTGAAGGAGAGCTGTTAGCTAAAAGAGAGAGCTCAAAGAAGCCAGAGCCAGAGCTGAGAGCTAGAGCTAGAGCTGAGAGCCAAAGCGAGAGCATAGAGCCAGAAAGCCGAGAGCTTCAGATCCAAGGATGAGATGGTGTTTTAAGCCCATTGCTTCTGTGTAAAACATTGGAGTTGAGTGTGGAGCTTGTAAAAGAACTGATGCCATAATCTCAGAGAGCCTAGCTGAGTTGACTAGAGCTCAAGGAGAAGTAGCCCAAGAGTTTTGGGTGAACTCCAAATTAATATTGCTATCCATATGTTTGCTATTTGTTGCACTATTGCACTCTTACATGTATTTACATATCAGCACAAACAACAGATTTTAAAGCATATAATCAGTTAAAATAAACATAAGAATACACCTTATTGTCAAGCACATTATTAATTCCGCATTGCTTAATCATAGTTGTTTTGGGAATAATTAAGCTTTAGAAGTGGGAGAGGTTCTTGTAATCTCACAAGATGCCTTTAGTGACCCATTTTAAGATCAAGTGGTACACCTTATTTTCAAGCAAATTATTAGTTCCGAATTGGTTAATCATAGTTGTCTTGAGAATAATTAAGCTTTGGAAGTGGGAAAGATTCTTGTAATCTCACAAGAAGCTTTTAGTGCCCCATTTTCAAATCAGGTGGTATCGTACCATGATATTGATTAACCACACCTTCAAGAAGGTGATATCAAAGCTGATTATACCAGAGCAAGTGGTATTAGATCAGAATGCTTGATTGACAGAGAAAAGATTGCTTGTCTGAAAGATGTTTAAACAATCAAATGTTGATTTTATGCTTGTTTGCAGACTCACTATTGTTTGAGTTTGCAGAGGTGAAGGGAAAGCTATTAATAGCTCAGTCCAGGAAGGGCAAGAAGGAAGAAGGGATGAAGGCATTATTCTATCCCAAAGGACATCAAAGAAATCCTTGAAGCATGAGAGGTTTGTTGCAAAAGTTTGCTTAAATAAGCTCTTTATTAATCTTGTTTGAAGTTCTTTGTTCATTGGCATAATGAAAACTTCTATAAGTGTATCCTCAAATTCCCCCTTCATCACAAGATTCTTTGACGGAGACATGAAGCAAGACTTGTTCATCATGATGGACAAGGTGAGAGAAATGTATGAGGATGGAAGGAAGAGCAACATACTTAGAGAGCAGTTGAATTCCGTGGAGGAAGAGAAGCAGATGCTTTCCAACAAATTACAGGAAATGGAGAGGCAACTTCATATTGCAAATATGAGCCTGAAAAGGATGCATGAGTTGGAGTCATAGCTCTTTGTTGCCAAAGAAGACTTGGTCAAGTATCAGCTTGAAGATGAGGTAAACCATTCCAGTTTGTCTTCAAATTCTTCTAAGAATTCTTATATTGGTTCTTTTGAAAAATATACTAGAGGCATAGGTTCCAAGTTAATGTCCAAGATGGGATATGGAGGAAAGGGCTTGGGTAAACATGCACAAGGTATTGTTGAGCCAATAATAGTTGAGGAAAGGCCTAAGTATTTGGGTCTTGGTTATGGAGAGTCTTATGGAGAAAGTTCCAAAGCTGCCATGAAGACCATTGAAACAGCTCCAACAAGGAGTTTCATTGCAGGTATTCTACCTCAAGAGTGTGAAGATTGTATTCAGGAGGAATGCAATGGCTTGAAACATCATTTGCAGGATGCAGGTGTTCAGAAGCACACACTTAAACCAGGGAGTTGTGAAAACTATGACAGCCTTGAAGAGATTGATGGTGTTCCAAAGGGAGCCACTTCTTCATTTGCTTCACCTCCTCATGAAGGAAATAAAGGTGAAAGAGAAAGGTATGAATCTAGTTCTAATCATATTCCTTTTGATTTTGCAAAGCATGATAAATTTACACATAGATATGGGAAAAGAATTGCATGTTCCTTTTGTAGTTTGGATAACCATCATGTTTCTACATGTTGGAAGAGAATGGCCACATACAGGAAACTTTTGAAGGAAAAGAAGCAAGAAGCCAAAGGTCCATTGGACAAGGAAAATAATGTTGTCAAGAGGATGCACATGTGTTGCACTTACTCCCATAAGCAAGGGCATCTTGCTGAAAGGTGTTGGACTCTGAATCCATCAACGCTTCCACAAAAGCTGAAGGAAGTGGAAAGAGAGGATGGCAGAAATGGAAAGGAAGATTCCATGAATGATGTGTCTCAGGATGATTCCCATGTTGATGCTGATGTGCAGACAACGGAAGGACCTTTGAAATGAATTGGTAAGAAATGGTTAGAGTTCTTATCCAATTAAGAGTTGCATGTCTATTGATATAATGCATATATTTGCATTTCTTTGTTAATGGAATGCAAGTTGCGGGATTTTACCAAGAAGGTGAATGGAAAAAGTTGAGTAGGAGACTCACTGTGTTGCTGCAACATTATATTTCATTTCATCTTCTAAAGTACAATGTGCTTAAGCGAAAGTTGAAGGATGAGATGCATGCATGAGCTTGATGTGCATGAACATAGGGATGCTGATGTTTTCCTTGTATTTGAACATGTATGTGTAATTAACTTGCACGGTTGATTGCTTTGACATGCATGTAATGCAATGTTGACTTGAGAGAAGTTAACTTGGTCTCCAAGATGGAGATAATGATGAAGTGTTAATCTTTTGAAAGAGTCCTAATGGTATTTTTCTACATGCTTGACTTGAAGGGTCATTTGTTTTATAGGCATGTTTTGTGGACTTGTTATCTAGTCCATCATTGGTATGCAGATATAAGACATGGAGGTGTTCACAAGATGTGAAATCTGTTTCTTTTATGAAGCAGGAGTTTAGTCAATCCAATTATTGTCAGTGATTATGTTGTTGACAAATTTTTAAACAAGTACAAATGAATTTTTTTGTGAAGCAGATGTACTTCACATTGGTTTGAGCCACCTTAGATCAATGATAAAGGCAGAGAAGTTAAAACTACCTTCTATGACCATCTCAGCAGGAGTTCTGCAAGAAGGCAAGGAGGAATGTAGTTCTTCCCAGGAGGAATAGCACATCCAGGAAAGAAAGTGGTCAAAGACTTTGGTTCAGAGGCACTATTCAAGGAAAGTGTGTGGAGGCTGAAAGAAGAGGGTGCTGTTACTCTCATTTACTGTTCAGATCAATATATCAATCTTTTGGAGACCAAAAGTTCTTTTAGTGGGAAGACGTGATCCAAAATGGATTTTGGATAGAATCCTAAGACTAAGTGTTCCTCACAGAGGAAAATGAAAGTCCAAGGATGTTCTTGGAAATAGCCCCATTGCAGAGATCTTTTCCTTCTGAATCTACTGCAACTTGAATGGGCTGAAATGGACTTCAGACGCAGAAGTTATCACCAAAAGAAGTTTCCCTTTATCCTTTGAAAAATAGGCAAAATCTTCAAAAAAATGGCAAAAAGCCCTTATAAAGGGAAATCGCATCAGAGATGGTCCAAGAGGTGGACTTAAGCGGAGGAGGAAGAGACCTCGATTGCCGATCCTCGGCATATTGGGTCAGAGGCAGACATATGTAAATAACGTAAGGAAGGGACCCCAGGCCAATGCGACATTACGATTGTCAATATCGGCGTCGGAAGATCGACATCAGCGATCAGAGTAGTTAATAGACAGAACCCCCAGGCCAACATGACATGCGATTGCCGATATCGGCGTCGGTAGATCGGCATACCTAAAGGGCAGACCCCCAGGCTGTTGCGATTGCGATTAGTGATCAGGGCATAGACTTGATAGGGATTATGGACCCGATTGCATAAATTTTGAGATCAATATTTTCGGATTGTCTGTTTATTAACACATTTCCACTATAAAACCGAAATACAAAGGAAATGCGCCCAAAGTGATAAAAGCCAAACCCGAAAGAATTATAAATGCAACCTTATATTATTTGAGTTCTGTAATGAGTGGGATTTCGGGCGGGCCTCAGGCGGTAAGTGGTTTTGGACAGGCTCCACTTGATCCCATACACTGGCTAACATGTGGCTGGCGCTAGAGAGAGAAAACAACCTTTTTGGGTGGGTAATCTCCGTGTGCATAAGCCGCCCAAAATGAATATCAACTGTCATATCAGAGATCACCCAGATCAATGGTGGGCTGGCAATAGTGACCAAAGGTGGATCTGAAAGGATTATAGGGCAGATTCAATAATATTTCAAGTCTAATAAAAGGCATTTTGGCGAATTTTTCATTATTTATGTGTGTTTCTCTGTGTAAACAGAGAAATGACTATTTTGGGATTTCAAATGCGCCGATGGTTCCTTCCATTTAAAAACAGGTGGCCAACATACCTGAAGACATTACACCGAGATTGGTTAATGCTCAAAAGGGATTTGAATGGACAAGGAGCAGAGAAGTTGTAGAGCCGCGGAGGGATGAGTACGCATAGAGAAACGGCTAGGGAAGCCACAAAGCTGAAAAAATGCCTCAAAGGAGCAGAAAACCAAGTGGATGAGGATAGGAGGTCGCTGAAGGAGAGCTGTTAGCTGAGAGAGAGAGCTCAAAGAAGCTAGAGCCAAGAGCCAAAGCTAGAGCTGAGAGCTAGAACCAGAGCCAAGAGCTAGAGCCAGAGCGCAGAGCCAGAAAGCCAAGAGCTTCAGAGCCAGGGATGAGATGGTGTTCTAAGCCCATTGGTTCTGTGTAAAATAGTGGAGTTGAGTGTGGATCTTGTAAAAGAACTGATGCCATAATCCTAGAGAGCCTAGCTGAGTTGACTAGAGCTCAAGAAGACGTAGCCCAAGAGTTTTGAGTGAAATCCAAATTAGTATTGCTGTCCATATGTTTGTTATTTGTTGCACTGTTACATGTATTTACATATCAGAACAAACAATAGATTTTAAAGCATATAATCAGTTAAAATAAACATAAGCATACACCTTATTGTCAAGCACATTATTAGTTCCACATTGGTTAATCATAGTTGTCTTGGGAATAATTAAGCTTTGGAAGTGGGAGAGGTTCTTGTAATCTCACAAGAAGCCTTTAGTGCCCCATTTTTAGATCAGGTGGTACACCTTATTGTCAAGCATATTATTAGTTCCACATTGGTTAATCATAGTTGTCTTGGGTATAATTAAGCTTTGGAAGTGGGAGAGGTTATTGTAATCTCACAAGAAGCCTTTAGTACCCCATTTTCAGATCACTAACTATACATTGTTACTCGACCCTTCAATTGACTATCTCTAGAAGCTCCATAGGTGTGATGAACCAACATAAACTTAACTTGCAACACTATGAAATCCTTCATTCTTTAAGGAAGTGATACTACCTCTTGTCTTTCTTAGTTACTCTCCAAACATGGAGTTAGTGTTAGAAAATCAGAAAGCTGGAAATATTTTCGTATGTTGATAATTACTTGTGATATCTTTGAATTCTTATTAAATTTCTTATGTTCTTATTTGATCTTTGTTTCAGCAAGCAATTATCAAAAGCAAAACATGAAGATCAAAGACACTAGATGTAGGCACTGTACCAGGGCTAAAATCCCTCTATAGGGGAAAACCCAGTCAAACTCTTCCACTATCAAATTCATGTTGAGATATCCCAAGACCCCGAACCTAGAGACCTTCCTCCTCCACCAAATCATCCTTTCAATACAACTCAACAAACTTCATTGGAATTATTGTTCAGCAAATTTATCCCAACAAAAACTAAGAATTTCATCCCCTAGCAAATCTAAAATTTCAGCCAAACTATATTACTACAACTCCAGCCCTTCCAACAACTCAACAACTTAACACGTGTGTGTGTGTGTGAGAGAGAGAGAGAGAGAGAGAGAGAGTTTTGACTTCATGTGATTGATAAAGACCTCTGTCTCCTTCTCTATCCCTTTCCACATTCTTCCTTGAATTTCACATTTTTCCTTCCCCCAACAACTGTAGATCAAACTTGGTGAGTGAATGCTCCAAACGAGGTCAAGTTATTGCCTTTATATAGGACATTTTCCCCCTTATTTAGGCCGACTTGTCCAGTTTGAGGCCAACTTGGTGGAGGAGGCCTAATTGACCTATTTTACATTAAAATAAAATTATTTCTTGATGAGTAAATCCCAAGAAAGGTCTTTTACATTATGACACAGCCAAGGATGCTTGACCTAAAAAATAAAAGCCTATAATGGAGGATTTGACCTAAAAACCATTGACCCAAGCATGAAACCCATGCTTTAATAAGTCAAATTATTTAATAATAAAAATCCTTTTTATTTCTTTTGACAAATACATTAGATCATGACTCAAATAAAATTGTGAAGAACGCCACTAGATACATTCTTCAATAGTTAGGATAACTCCATCAAACAAAAAAAATAAGACTATTTATCTAATATATCTATATTCCATATAATAAATAATTAGTACAAAGAAATGATTTTCCATTAGCCATTTCTTAGGATTCTTCCATATCATAATTTTCCCATCCAATCATTATTTACCGTGTGTCCACTATCGACGATTCATACAAATCCACTTCATCTCATCCATCTACCTCTTCACCTTCCATATCATCATCATCATATCCGCCCACATCATCAAATCCATGCTCCATTCCTTTCTTGACCAAATCTTCATCAATCGATTACATAAACATTGATTATAAGGGTATAATCAAATAGGAGATGGTTCTCTTGCATTGAACTCTTGGTTAAAGAAAAGTAGTCCCTCATTCTTATGTGGTAAAAGATTATCAACGTCAAAAATTATTTCAATTCTTTTCTCCTCCTAAACTATGAACTATTCATCACTCTTATTTTACTATAATACATGACACACCATTTATCTATTTCTATCTTTATCTCTTTTTCATGATCACCATAAAAAATACTCATCTTCTTCTCAACCATGCAATTACCACATGACCCAAATTCAATCATATCCTCATAATGACATTCCGCTACCATTTTTTCATGCAATCTACAAAAATATTTTAATTTCATTAACCACTCTTGCTTGAAACTACATAACATGGAATTAGCTACTCGACAAGCTATACCTATTTTCTAATCAATTTTTCACGACTACACATACATTCCATCAAAATATTCACTTATTCATAAAATAAAACCATCCAACACATAACTTCAATGGCCTTTATTTTCATCCAACATCTCTCACTTTTGTTGGCAACAAATCCATTCCATCTATCTTCATTTTTACAAATAGATTTAAATCGGCTATCTTCCAGGTAAAAAAAAAAAAAAAACAAACATTTTACCTTTAATTTAGTTAATCATAATATTCATTTCAATACTTCCTCTCCCATAATTCATTAATATCATAAGAATCATCATGTTCTACATTTCCTTCATCTTCTTCTTAATTTTATTATTAGCCCTTCCTTTCTTCCACTAGCTTTTGTTCTGTGTTTTCATCTCTTATTTCATAGAGTGGTAGTCAACTGGCACCCCTCTTCCCCACACCCATCGTAGTGTTATCAAAATCACATAATGAAAGATATGTGCACACGTCGCCTTACATCACACATAAACTGCATATAATCATGAATATAAATACAATATAATTTACTCATAATATTACCAATAATAACATCAACACAATACATAAATCCATACATATTTATGAAAGAGATATAGGTAGGATAACGGAAGGAAAAGTTATGGTCTCTAGATATCTATCATTATTTTCATTTATGAATCGATTGTATCCAATACATTTTTAGTACAATCATGAGGATTGCCCTGGTCATTTTCTTAACATATATACATATGATTCTTTGATCTCTATGTATGTAGCAATGCATATTGGCCTTCATCATTCCTCTCTCAACATGGAGTTAGGATGGCTCCGTAAAAGCCTTAGTACTAAGGCCCAATCTCCAATATCATCAAGTTGTGGAAGGGATTACCCAATTGGATCTAGCAATTATCCAAGGCATTTACCATATTACAACCTACCCATTTATCCATTGTTTGCCACATTTCTATTATCCACCATTCATCCACACCGACATTATCTCGTCCATCCACCTCACTACTTTCCATATCATCCTCACGACTTCGTAAACATTGTTTAAACATTCTTTTAGGGGATACCATCAAATTATATATGACATTTTTGCATCATCATTTATATAGTTTCAATCTTGCACAAAAATTTCTTGACTACAATATTGGCATAAAAAGGTTTTACTAAAAATCCCTTTGAGGTAATTATGTTAGACCCAAGGCATATTATTCCAAATTTTGACAAATATGTATACATATGATTTTTTCGTTAGGTCTATCGTTTCATTTTAATTATTTTTTTACATGAAATATAATCAATAATAACTCATCACTCTTGATATTCTTCATAAATTTCCAATACTTCTATAGTTTCATTTCAATTAATCTTCAACCTACAATATAATAAATAATAACCACTCTTAATGTTTTTCATAAATATATATCCATTTTAAACTTCATTCATTAATTAATAATTTCATTAATGTATGAATGTGATACCCATAGCACTATGATACAAATGTAAAAATAATATCTCCACCTTTTATAGAAGATTTTCCCTTTCAAGGTATATGAATTTCTTAACGTACTTCTTTTAAAATTTATTAGTATCTTCATTTTGAAAAGTTCATTATATTTCGTTACATAGGTTGTATTCTTAAATTTTTTTCCTCTTATTATTCTAGTTTTCTAAGGGTGGTTTAGGGACACTGAGTGACCACTACATCCATAGGAAAATCCATGTAGATCAACCCGTTGGCCAAACTAACAAGGCCTAACCCCAAGGGCATCAAGGAGATTTGACCCTCTGACCTCCCAATACAAAAGGTACTTAGCAACAAGAACTTGACCAACTAAGTTATTCCTTGGGGCTACCTTTCTTATTCTATTATAATAAATGATATAAGTAATAATACCCTATTCTTTATAATAAATTTTAAATTATTTAAGATTATACTCATCTCCATTATTTCATCTTTATTTATTTAAGTCATTACCGGTTCATTTTCTAAATTTTTTTCCACATCAAATAGAATGCATATAATTGCCTTTTATAATCATCAATTGGTATCATCAAATAAACCATCCTATAATGAAAAATAAAAGATCTTATAATAAATAGCCACATAGATTTTGTGTATTAGATTAAGAACTTTTTATTATATCATATTTTATTTTATAGAAATTAACTTCATGTTTTCTTTTGATGTATGCTGCTATAAATATATAAATAAACAAGTTTAATATGCAATTTTGTTGTTGTATTTTATGCAAAAAGTAATTGATAACATAAGTATAAAAATCTCCCTCATGCCTATGCATAAAGATCTTTAATTTTTTTAATTATTAAAACATGGCTATGCATAAAAATCTTAATTTTTTTTAATTATTAAAACTTATGATTTGCAAGGTTCCATTTTGTAAGTGACATTATGATAATTTAGATCTTCTTCAACTTTTGAATTTAAGTTTCTACTTTAGAATATTAAAACAAAATCTTAAAATATTAACACAAATAAAATTGTTAACCTTTTTAAGTATGGAGATTTTATAATTGAATTCACAAAGTTAAGATTAGTAAGTGTTTAGTTAAAACAACGAAATTTCTATTTTTCATTAAAATCATTTATAACAAAAATTTACATAACAAATGGCATAATTGACTTTTGTTGGTTGTCTATATTCTTAAATAACTAATGCATCTACAAATGCTTATAAGTCTTTACCTTGCATTATTTGACAACTTGATATTTCAAGGCCTTTTATGACTCCTACACAAGGTGCCCATAAAATCAAGCTAACTATTAAAGGTAGGTAGAAATGTTTGAAAGAAAAATATTTAATATCATAAAATCAAGTTAGCTATTAAAGGTTGGTGAAAAAAGTTTGAAAGAAAAATATTATATAATATTAAAGGAACACATAATTAATTATGAAAAGACACATTCACTTAGGGGCATACCAAAGAAATATAAAGATTTATAATGGAGGGGACACTATTTTTTCTTATCAATACATCATATTATTTTGAAATATGTTGTTAGTATAGGAATAGTTATGTTTTAGTCATTTTATATTTTTATGAAAAACAATAGAAAAATATTTATAAGTATTGAGACACTTTAAGTTATTAACATATTAGGTAGGAAATAAATGTAAAATTGAGACTATAATATCACTTCCAATTAGATATCAGTTTATGAAGGTAGAAAGCAATTTTAATATATATATATATATATATATATATATATATATATATATATAATTCAACTCAAATGTCAATCATTTATCTAAAGAAGTTGTATCAATGTAGGGAGGGACACAAATGCATCAAGAGTTTAGAGGAAGAACTTAGATTGCATTTTCAAAAATATCTTTATATTGATATAGGAAGTGACATAAAATCACAAATATGTTTGTTGGATTTTTTTTGTAGTTGTTACAATAGTATTGGAGTCCTAGTAATAAGACTTAAAATAGATTTTGTTAAAGATTTCCCATTATAATTTAGTATTTTCTTTAAGGATTTTATTTAAATAATGACATAATATATATATATATATATATATATATATATATATAATATAAAATTACTAAATTATATGTGTTAATATTATATATAAAAATATTAATACATATAATTTAATAATTTTATATTTTATATATATATATATATATATATATATATATATATAAACATTGTAAATGGGCCTTAGATTAGAGTAATTTACAATTTTGACTTACAAGTAGTTCAGTAGGAATAAAGATGTGCATATTTAGATGCTTGTAATTTTTATTTTTAATTTTTATTTTTGGTTATTTATATATTTATATTATTATTGATATTAAAATATTGTTAAGGAAATTGTTACTCAATTTTCTATCGATTTTCTATCAATATTTTGAGTATACTATATTTACTAATAAATATTCTTAAGGAAATTGTTACTTAATTCTCTATCAATTTTCTATCAATATTTTGAATATACTATATTTGCTAATGCCAATGTCCAAAGAAATTGTTACTCAACTCCCTATCATTATTTTTAGTATACTCTATTTGCTACCATGTGCAATGTAATGTATTTGATATGCGAAGTACTTTTATGTAGTCTTGGAATATTTTGAATCATCAAAATTGTTACTCAACTCCCTATCATTATTTTTAGTATACTCTATTTGCTACCATGTGCAATGTAATGTATTTGATATGCGAAGAATGTTCTTTTATGTAGTCTTGGAATATTTTGAATCATCAAATGTTGTTAGTGTTGAGATTCAAAATTTAGACCTATGTTCTTTTATGTGGCCTTGGAATATTTTGAATCATCAAATGTTGCTTTTGTTGATATTCAAGATTTAGACATATAAACAGATAAACATGAAAATGACCAAAACAAACTTACTGAAATTTAAAAAATTATTATAAAAATAGTAAAAATAACTTTATTTAATTTTATAATAATTTATTTCATAATATAAATGAGTGATTTTCATACTAGTCATTTTTTAAATATGAATTTTTTTCAAAATGTAAATTACTCTTTTCAAAATATTTTTTTCTAAAATAATTTACAAATTTCGCAAATTTACCACTTATATAATTTTCCTTTAAACCTCTAAAATATATATACCATTACAATTATATATATTTGAAATAGTAATAATAATATTTCATTTTAATTAACTTTAAAATAAAACATAAAATATATACAATAAAAATTATATATATTTAAAATAATAATAATAAATTTTTAATTAACTTAAAAAAAAACACATATAAAAAACTTTGCTGCTATTTTAGATAAATTCACAACTAACACTTGTACAAACAGTATATCAAATATTATTAAAATACACCGCCAAACGTTTTTAAATCAAATTACGTAAAATATCATATCCAATTACGTAAAATATCACATCGACATTGTTGTTTTCGTAAATTCACCTCTTATCATCACATACATTTATTCTCAATCGATATATCATATCCACATTGTTTTTTATATTATAATTTTCTACTATGTAATAATTACATGCACGAAATTATACATTTATTCTCAATCAGTATACACAATTTTTTTATAATTTAGTTTTACACCATTTAATAATTACATGCACGAAATCTAAGTTTTTAATTGACAACAAAACAAAATAGGATTATTATAATGTGGAATGAATAAAAAAGTTTATTTAATTCTGTAATTCTAACAAGTTCACGTTTTTCTTCATGAATTGGCAACGTCCAAGGAATTCAAAAGCAGTCTGATAGTTACATTGCTTAAATATTATATAAAGTTTTATTATATTTGGGATAGGTATAAATATTACATATTTATTTTTGTTTTTTCATCGTTTATTAATTTGTTTTTATCAAAAATTTACTATTTATCTAATAATATTTATTTTTGTTTTTTATTATTATTTAAATATTTTTGTTTTTTATTATTATTTAAAGATATTTGTTTGTAATGTAATTGGTCGATGTTTTATTATGGGTTGTTTAGTAACTTTTATTTCTATTAGTTATTAATTTTTTATTTTATTTCCTTTCTATTCAATCTTTCTTTCTTTCTTTCTTTTCTCCTTTTTTTTTTCCTTACTATTTCCATTTTCATGAATTATAATTTTTTCTCCATATTTTCAATTTAAGATGAAAAATTAATATATATATATATATATATATATATATAACTTTTTCCTAATTTTTTATAGTTTTATTATGTTTTAGTTTGACTTATAACTTGTTGAATTTGTTTTATTTAAGCATAGTTTCAAGGATACCAAAAATTCAAGAAATTAATCTTCTTGAATTCAAGAAGTTGTTTTATTTATTTTTATTTAATTCCTTTCGTTTTTATGTGATTAATGTCTATTATTCTGGCAGGTACAAGGATTTGAAACTCCAATTGGGATATTATCAAGGTCCCACTTTGGAGTTCCATATTCTTTTCAAGTTGTTGGAGATTGTTAAGTATTTATTGTGACGTTAGTCTTCAATTTCTAATATTTTTCAATTGGTTTGTTAAAGTTGTTTTATCTTCTTTCCTCGAATATAACACAGAAGATCATTCTCAGTGACCATGCAAAAAGTTAATGTGTAAAATTTGTTAAAGCTGTTTAATGTACTACAGCTTTATTCTTGGTTTTATTCAAAGTCACTGTCAAATTCAATCAATTTAATACATAAATTTTTTTATTTTATTTTCAAGATGAAATGTTTTAGGAACTAAGTATTTTGATTAGAAATTAAGTGTTTTGATATCCATCTATAGTTACTAGTGATTTAATATATATAACTTTGCTAGTTACAATTTAGTTGTTAAATTAATAGTAAAACAATTGTTATTATGAATTATTCATAAATATTAATTAAATGTTTTTACAATTTAATTTAAAATTAATTTAATACTAAATCACAAATTATAGATCATTTATAATCAATTTTTCTCTGGAAAAGAAAAAAACGTCATTTAAGTGATAAAAATAAAAGTTTTATTTCATATTCCCATGCCTTCACTATTAGATAGCTACTCCTCGGGATTAAGCTTGGGGTAGTTTGAGTAGTTATTGGAGTTCAAGAAGACTCGGAAACTAATTCAATTATTTCCTCTATGTACTAATACATACACATTGTACATCATTGATTGAAATCATTAATATACAATTTATTTGATTTCATGTTTGATTGTATTACAGTGGTATCAGAGCTGAGGTTAATCTGCGATGTCAAATAAAATGAGCCACTAGCCTTGTGGCCATCCAGAGCATTGGGCAAGAGGAAGAGTTTTGATTCAAATATTTTCATGAAATCTTGGAACACTGTCTATTTTGTGTTTTCACTTTAAAAGGCTCACGTTGTAATCAGTCTCACTAATAGAGGTTTCCCTGACAATAATAAAAAAAGGTTGAATTGATGGCCTCGTTGTTTTTTAGTGGAGGTGGAAGATTCATGTTCATATCTTGTATCACCATTTAATACATTCAAGGTTCATAGATAACTGGGAGTTGAAAAGGGCCAAGACTTCACCATGTTGTTGTCCTCAATGGAGTCAAGAAGCACACAAAAAGAAAATTGTAGACGGGGCAAATGTTGAGAGCGAGAGAGAAATGAGTGAGAAGTTTTGTCGATGTTATATAATGTATTTTGATATATAAATTTGAGGTAGGTGACCAAGATTTGATGTTCCCTTTCCAAATTTTATGCATATTAATTTCATTGAAAGTGCACAGAAAATGGGCGATTTTTTTGGTCAAATTCACTCTTGAAATACATAATCTGACCATGGACTATTAGAGGGAGAGGTTGTTTATTTCGATCAGGTGGTTGGTGTTGCTGTTGCTGGAGTTCGAGTTCTGTTGGTTGTGTTTTATGTTAGAAATGATAGGAGCATTGAATGACTATTTTACTGCAGTTATTTGATTAATAATTGGTAGTGGCTGATGTGAGTATGACCTCCAGTTTTTCAAATTGACGAGACATCAAGCATTTGTTTCTTCATATGATTCAAAGGAAACATGGTTGTCCCTCCAATGGTGAATGCATAAAACATTTTTCTTAGAAGCGCTGTGGAAAGAAGAAATAGTTGGGCATTAAATGCGAATAGACATTTTAACAACAGTCAAGGAATTTGCAGTTGGACTGGATGAATCAGCCAACCAGTCCATCAAGTGGAGAAGCAATTGAGTGGCGGATGGCTTCATTGATCAACATGAAGAAGTTTGAGGATTTTCCTTCTCACAGAGAGGAGGATGCGTGATCAGACCACTGTGTTGTTGAGGTATGTGGGTTTTTTCGAGGCATTAATTTAATTTTACTGCAGGGTATAGAACATCTTATTTAAGTGCATAGTCAAAACCATTGGTTGGCTTAAAATTTTTCGGTTGGAGCATCACTGACTGCCCTATATTAGATCCTGCAAATCACATGGTGTAATGAATTTAAATAGAATCTGCAAATCAGTCACACCAACATTTATATCTCTTGACTATTTTAGTGTATTTTCCATCGATTTAGCCACCAACCAGCACAGTGTTTGCAAACCCAATTTGGGTGGGGTTTAGTTAATTTTTTTGTTGTTCATTTTTTGTTATTAATTTCAGTTTATTTTCAACAAATTTTTTTCTTTTTTTACAAACATGATCTGGGCTTAATCAATTAATACACTTGCACACACAAGCACACCTTAAGCGAAGGGCGCTTGGTTTACACCACCAAGCCAAGACTTAACATAATAAATTTATCTCCCCTCATTGAGACAAAGGCATATTGTTGATCTCCCTTCACCATTTCTGTGTCACGTGTGTCCTACCACCATTGCGCCACTAAGGCATTTGTCACAGAGACTATTAGGCCTTCACCCCCAGTTTCTGCTTGGGCATATTACCTCTCCCCGTCGGGTTCGATTTCATAGCCCTCCGATTCCCCACACCGACTCTTCTCCTAGTTCATCTGATTCCTCATCTAATTCCGAGCCTCCTTCACCGCATATCGTCACCACGTATGGACCCACATCTGGTACAGGAACCCAACTTGGTGTTGGCTATGGTTCTATCTTGGTGGTCACATCAAATGGAATAGTCTTAAGAACCATTCCGGTAACCCCGATGCTCCCCTTTATGGCTGGGTTAAGTCTACTGGATTTTAACCAGTTGATAAGAAACCCCATACACCATGATGCTGGTTGGCCCTCTATGCCGACTAAGCTTCCCTTAGAGATCCCGAAGTTTGAAGGTAATGCTGGAGAGGATCCTACCAACCATGTCTGATAATTCCACATGTGGTGCTCATCCAACTCCATAACCAATGACTCCATTCATCTTCGGCTATTCCAATGCACGCTCACTAGAGACGCTGCAAAATGGTATGTAGACTAGCCCTCCGCATCTCATTCCATTTTCGTGACGCTTACTAAAGTGTTCCTCTCATATTTCTAGTTACCTCTCTGGTATGACACTGGTACGGAGCTATTGACCACATTCCGCCAGTCCTTCACCACTCGCCTTTCTGACCATGTTCAAGAGTGGCGTCGAAGGAGGAGCACATGTCGTGCCCTACCTTTCAAAGACCGTGTCTATTTAGATTGGTTTCTTAGGAGCCTTTTATCTCCCATTGGAAAATATGTCACGTTCCATTTTCCTCATACTGAGGAAGAAGCTCTTCAAACCGCTCTGAGATATGACCTGATTTATGCGCAATCCGGTTATGTCTATACCGTCATTCCATACCTCCCTCATCCTGGAAGTGCCAATGCATCGGGGGCATCTCACACCACCGACGATATCGTTGGATCCCTTTCACACTCTTCGCCATATACTCAACAAAGTTATGGCTACCCGCAGGGGGGCACCAGTTCCTCCAACACTTATGCCCCTCCTACTAGCAACATGTTTCTAGGACCCCAACCTGTCTACCAAATTGTTGCTCCTCCTTATGTACAACCTAGTGCTCCAGCCCCTCAAGCATTAGCACCACAGCCTCCCATGCATCCTCAACCCCAAAAACCACCACCTCCTTAGGGTCAGGTGTTTGCACAATAGAGTGCTACCAATCCCCAAAATTCGAAGAAAAAGAATAAGGGGAAGGGTAATAAGGGTAACCAGGGTAATCAAGGTAATCGGCCTTGTGAACCCTAGGCGACCCAGCCTAACACCAACAACCAACAACACAGAAACTAGCCCAAGAAGAATAAGGCTATTCATACTAACAAGCCTTATGCATGTTATGGGGTAGAGGGCCATTATACACATGATTGTTCTCTTTTACCCCAGATGCGCCAAATGTGGGAAGCTCAAGCAGCTTCCAGAGGTCAACAATCACCTCTGAATCCTACGCCATCTCAACTGGCAATGCTCACAAATCCTTTCCCTCAGCAAGGATTTGTTGTTGCTTAACCTCATCCAGGTCAAGTAGATTATCCCCCCCAACCTTCTGATCCCGGTGACTACCAGATCCTTACGGTGAACTCTGATGAGGTTAAACCCTCCAATATCAACCTGCAAACTCAGTCGCATCAATATGACAAGCCCTCGACTTCGTTTTGCTACCGAGTCCAAAACCAAAGTATTTTCTAAGCCTCTTATGACACCAAATAGTCCTTTACAGATCCCTCAACCTAAAGTTGAAGCCATTCCTACGATCCCAAAGGGACCATTACACCGTAATGCGGCTTCTAACAGATCTTCCCATACATACAACATAGTAGAGGACTTGGCGCAATTACTTGTTTCCATGTCGACGTTGGAAGTCCTCTAGTCGTGCCCATCTTAAAAGAAAGCTCTACTAACTGCCTTGGGTGCAGTGTATCCTTCTGACCATCACTTGATTGTCTTCTTAGTTGATACATCAGAATAACCCCCCATTGCCTTCATCTGTTGCCTTCTAGATACCAGTTCAAATCCATAATGCCATCATCTCCCAATGCATTATTAACGAAGGTGCATCCACCTATGTGATGTCCACTGCTATTTGGAAACAACTTAAGTCACCCGAGTTGTCCCCCTCCACCATCACCTTGCGTGCTTGGGATGGACACTCCTCCCAGCCCCTTGGCATGTACCGCAACTGTCCAGTGACCCTCGCAGGAAAGATTCTCCATGTCGTCATTGAAGTCATTAATGCCCCTTTGGATTACAACATTCTCTTAGATCGTAGCTACACATATGCTATGTTAGCTGTGGTGTTTGTGGTGTTCCGTAAGATGTGCTTCCCCCATGAAGGGAATATCGTTACCATCGATCAGTTGACTTACTACGAGCCAACATTTGTGACCTCCCCTGAGTCCATTATCTCGTTAATGTCCGACAAACAGCCTTCAACTCCTACCATTAGTGTTTCACCCAGAGTCTATATATATTCCTCATTATTGGGTGATTTCCTTGGTCCCCCCCCCTCCCATATCAAAGCCTAACTCTATGAGAGTTTACATGTTACAAGTGTCATGGGCTACCCTTAAGGAGTCTGGTACACTTGATCAACAACTAGCTCCTCAACGCCCTACTGTTGCTCTTCCAGTTGAACCCTCGGGACCCACTCCCCCAGGACCTCCTCCGTTTGTGGTGCCTCTCCTATGTTTCCACTAGGAACCGTTCCTCCAGGTCTCAACCATCAAGGAGCTATTTCTTTAGGACATTACCCTATGGGCCAGATACCTTTCTTATTCCCCCCTTTGGGAATTTTTTCTGTCCCTATCATGGCTTCGATGGTCCTTCCTAACATGACTTTAGGGATGCTGGTATGGTACATTGATCCCCCTGCAAACATTTCACCCGGTTAGCTAAGACCTTATCATGCTTTGACCCCAGTTTAACCGGTCTCTACGACCACTGTTGCTATTTCAGTTCCATCACAACCTCAACAGGAACTAGCTCTTGCTGCGAAAGCATCTAGACAAGGGGGCAAAGATAAATGGAAAGAACCTAAGGACAAGGCTCCCCAAGCTCCTCCAGCTCCTAAGGCCCCAAAGCCATCACCCCCATGCACTTTGTGTAAAGTTGTTGGGCACACCACCACCAATTGTCCTGAACTTCCTCAACTTAAACCTTTGGTTCATGAAGCAATCCCTTAGTCAAATATACTGGAAGTCCATGTTAACTTACCGGTCCTAGCTAAGAAACTCAAAATGTTGGACAAAAACCACCCTTGTGCCATATGTGATCATCATGGTCACTATTCCGATTGCTTCCCTCGCTTGGATGAATTTCACGATTGTCTTAGGGCGATTCGCGAATACGAGGCCACTCGTAGTGGATCATCTACTTCTCTACCCATGGATTCTAGTACCACTAGTCAACCAGAGCATGGAGACTCTGGCCCCACTATTTTGATCCCTCCCCCTGATATCAAGATGATGAACACCATAGACCACATCCTTTACGTGTCGTCATCCTTGAGTTCCTCGCAAGAAAACCTTTCTGAGGTTTTTGCGTGTGCTTCTATTGAACCTCTTTCAACATAATCCCAGGTCTCAACATCTGTAGATCCTACATCTACTAGCTCATCATCTACCATTCCAGATGATGCATATGTGAACCTTCTTTCTCAGGTTGATGCACCAGGTAGTTCTACCACATCATGTAGTCAGTCTTCCTCTCGTCCTCCCATCTCCCAACCTAATGAGGACACCATGGAAGCTATGTCTACCCCTAATTACCCCTACACTTAATCAAGGGGCGTTTCTTTAGAGGATAATGAAGGCCATTTCCTTCCTAATTCTCCTAATGCGCTCTACCTCAAGAAATCTTGCTCATAGCACATCCCTTTGATTTGCATGTCTTTATTTCTCCCATAAAGTTAGGTAGATTGCATCATCTCATATGTTTTCTTTTTCACCTTTCAGATGGATCCATCATCCACACCGTATATCGGTCATGCCGACAGTGCGAGTTGGTTCTCCTAGAATCTAGCCTCGGCATCCTGGGCCAGTTTTACCCCCTTGCATACCTTAGTCCTTTCGAACGGCGGGTGCATTGGAGCTGCCACCAATAATCAGGCCTAATATGATGTAGTGATAGGTTTGTTAGTTGATTCCCACGCTCATCACACCTTTCATCTTCATGTTCGTTTATATTCCTTGCTACTTGTCATGCAATTGAATGGTGTGTATCATGTACATAACCAAGTCCTATTTGGCAAATATCTACGACTTAAGTTGTTGGTACGCGAATTTTAAACCATTACATTCAGTCATGTGCCTAGAGCCCAAAATAACTATGTAGATACCATCACAAACAACATTCTAGAATGGCATTTATCACATGTATACCACAAAATATAACTATAAGAAAAACAAATGGCGAACCATCATTGTCATATAAAATGCATAATCATATTCTGTATCATACAAGTGTTTGGAGCCCTTAGCTCTAAATACATCCGGTATGCCCATAGCATACTGGGGGGAAAATAGGCCCCTACATCTCCTTAACATCATTTGGAGGATCGCGTGCCAAGTTGGGCCAAGATGCTTGAATCCCTTTTTCGAGCACTCAAAACACAATGGCATTCCACAAACTCCTCCTCCTAGGGGGCATCATTCCCACCTTTTCATATCAGATCAGTATCCCATGCTTGGGGGCATCATTCCAACCTTTTCATATCAGATCAGTATCCCATGCTTGGGGGCATGATGGTTTTACCCTAGCCATCTTCTCAGTTAAGTCTTGGCCTAGATCCCACTGGATCTAGGTATGGTCGATTATCCTCCCATTCCTTGGATAGTTTTTCCTACCGGCCTCTTCGACAAGCCATATGCGAATCAAATATTGTAGAAGTTTGATACCATATCTTCAAATATTCTACTCTATGTCCACATAGTCCCCATGTTCACCTTCGTGGGTGAGGATGATTATAGACCTCCTCTAGTAGTTCATTCTCGTTTTCCTCTTCCCTTAATTCTTCACCACGAACCATCGTTCCAAGAATCATTTAGGCCATCTTTAGACAAGTGAGGCCACTTTCCTGAACGTTGCAAATCTCTATTCTGATGGTTGGTTTGTCCGCTATGATCTTCATAAGATTTAGGGCCTTCTCTTCCTCTCAAATTGGAGGGAAAACACCCTTTTATAGCAAAACCCACAGTTTTTTTTGTCGTACATTGCGACTAGACTGTAGCTCCATTTGATGAACCATAAACACCATTAGAAATCTCTCATCGAGTACTATAATGGGTCTTCCTCAGTTTTTGATGATTTGACACTTCACCAGGAAGCCATTTTTCCAAGAAAGGTCACTTCGTTGCCTCTCAAAATTGAATTTCATCATAAAACGACACTTTTACTTTGAGGACCTCCTCATCTTAATACTTTTCATACCATATCTTGAATTTCGTCATGAGGAACCATCATTTACTCATGTTTTGATGGTCCCCACCGGGCCTAGTCTTTGTGGCAGCGTCATCGATTCACCCTTGTTTAAAGCATCTGCGATGAGTCACCCTTGCATCTATGGAGTCTGTTTCACGTCCCATTCTATCATGTCACAATATTACATCCATATTTGCATACCATTCATCATGTGTTTCTCATTTTGGCCTCTAGTCATACTCTCCCCATCCCCTCCGAAGTTGAGTCCGTCACTGCTAGGTCCACCATGCACTTTATGCTCTGACAAAAGAAGTCATCTATTTGCCCTTCAGTCCCATTTTTTCCACATTATCCTTGGTGTCAGTTCATCAGTCACATTACTATTTTCCCTCGTTCTTTAGTTGAGGATCCTCATTGCCTCATCTATCACATACCCTATTCTGTCAACATCAGCTCATTTATTCCAGAAGAACGACCTAGAGGGCGGTGTATCTTGGTTCTAGCTTCCATTCTTGTTCAATGTCTTGGATCGAGCAGAGGGTCTCATTATTTTCCTTTGACTTGGTTGTTTCATGTTCGTGATCCATACACTTGATGGTCTAGTGATGCAGCAGATTGTACCAGTAATTACCAGGAATGTGTGAGATGTTTCAGACCTCATGAGGGGTTGGCCCTTCAGGTAGCCCCCCCACATGCTTGGATGCATACCTACTATGATACAACCTCATATGTAGTTCCACAGAGTTGATGGGTTTGGTTCCTATCGATCGCAATGTTCATAGCATGCACGTCTCCTCTAGATGATCCATTCAGTTTTACAGAGCCCTTCCTTGTTCAATAGGGCTTCTCCGGTTGTTCTACCCTCCCTCCCACCCATTTTCTTGAGGGAAGGGCCTTTGTATCTCATGTACTCAGATATTATTGTATTCAGTCCTGGCTCATGTTTTTTCCAGGTGCATTATGTATATGGGACACATTGTATTATTTTTTGGCTTTGTTATGCCATCATGTCATGTACCATTCATCATGTACTTCATTGCTCAGTTTTGTATTTCTAGGCGAACAATTATTTTTGTACTAAGTTATCTCAGCGAGTATGGGTATGCCTCCCCCGCCTCGTTGAGGTCTGGTACATCTTAATTTTTCATGATTGGTTCTTTTCATACATCTTTGAGAAGAAAACATTACAACATTGGGGTTGCCCCCCGAGTTGAGGAGCAGAGAGAAGAAATAAGGGCGAAACAGGAACCAATTGACAAGTTTGTTGACATCAATCCGCAAAATCCAACACTGGCCGTGAGACTAGTAGAGGGGGTTGTTATCAAACAAGAATTCATTGAACAGTGCACAAAGTGAAGGGCCCCCATCCAGGAAAGGTACTGGTTGCAATTTAAGGAGAATATGCAATTAAAAATGGAGATTATTAAGTTAAGGAAGCAGGTGTTATGCTTAGGGAGATGAGTGAGGAAGCGTAAGAGGAATTTTGGTTGGGCTGATGCAAATCCTGGAGCCAAAACCATTTCAGTAGAAGTACAGACCGAGCCATTTTTGCATCTGTTTGAGTCGCGAGAATTCTTTTTCACCGCATAAATTCAAAAATAGTAGGCTACTTCATCTTGCATTCAACGAGGGTCTATCTCTTTGGAATCCCACCAATAAGGAGTGAGAGGAATTTGAGAACAAGCTGTGAAAGTAGTAACTAATTACATGACCCAGATGGAGAAAGCAAGGCAGAAACAAGAAAAGTAGCAAAAAGGGATTAAGGAACTAGAAGAGAAAGAGCAACTACTGAAGGCTGACAAAGATGAAATGTTTGCTCTGACGTAACAGGTAATGGCATGCCAAAATCTTGCTAATATTTATTCTTTGTTCCTCCATGAACAATACCTTTTCTTCTGTTTGGAGAGAATACATAAGGAGATAAGCCATGAAATCAAAGATCTAATACAATTTCTAGAGATCTTGAGTGGTCACAATATCATGAACTAGCACTTGATGTGCGAACTCTACGTGCACGATTATTTTCTGGTGACCGATCAATCATTCAATCTAGAGCCATATGTGGGGGATATTCAGTTGAGAGCATTCACTTCCTTCACGATTAAGCAGGTTAAGTGGAAGAAGGCCTTGTACACATTCAAAGAGAACCAAGCGAACATGTCACTTGTAGTTCGAGCAGAGCATTATCAGGTTGTGAATATTTTTAACAAACATCGCACCTTCTTGGGAATAGAAGGAAAGAAGGGTTAGATGATGGAAACACAAAAGTGGCATGCTGACATGTGTACAAAGAATTTTTTTTCTTGTCAGGAGGAGGCCCGGGCCGACTGTCAGAAACGATGGGTGTTGTCATCATCTGCAGTCAGGATACGTGGACCTTTTGGGGCCCCTAATTTTGTTCGGGCTTTGGACATAATACCACGATATATCGCATGTATTCATATCTATGGGACTCAATGTATGGGTTTGAGATTTTGTTTTCCCATTGTTTGGTTTCCAGCTGAGCAATACACACCTACTTATGTGGTACACAAGGATTGGTGGAAGGAAGTCCTTCACACAGATGGATACAAGGTTCCTAGAACAGAAATGGCTGTGAAATATGACCTTACATAGCTCTAACACAGATATGCATAGGAGATGAGTTGCATGAAGACATGTAGAATTGCTAGTTGGGGGGAGATGTTAGTTGCTAAATTTGCCCACTTTTTACCCGCCTTTTTATCCATTTCCTATACTCATTGCATGTCCTTGTTGGTCGATTTGTATTCTAAACAAAAACGATTTGGAGGAATGATGATCAAAAGCATGATTCATCATATGATGACTATCGAGTTGGCAATGCTATATTTGGATATCAGCTACAATGATGGTTCAACCTATCAACCAAAATAAGTTCTATCTCAATAATAACTATGTATTTGTAGGTAGAAAACTTCTGTAATCTTAGGCATTGTTAGCTGTTAATGAAATGTATAAGTAGTGATTACGGGGCTGGGAAAACCACCAGTAAGAGATAAGGGAGATTTCTGAGATGTAACAACAGACCTCTGTAATAATATTTTTGGATTAATACAGTTGCTCATCTTTTGAGTATTTTATAGATTTTGATCTTGCCACAACCTTGATTAGGGAGTTGGGCCCACTCTCATGACCAGGCACTGTTGGATTAGATGTGTGCATAGGTTTATTTTTTGTTGTGTTATCTCTTTTTTGTGTAATGATTTTAGTGTGTTGTTGTGCGTTTTAACTTGTTGTTACTATGATTGTTGTTGTAGTTATAACTTTCTGTTACACATTGTTATGTTATGATTAAATGTTCAATGCTAGGTAGGGAACTTTTGGCCTTCATATACCTTTCATGATAGCCTTGAAATAACTAGTCAAGCCCCAGGTTGACAATTAATGTGGAATTGGGTGAATTGCACAATTCATATCTGAACACCAACAATCACCAAGTGTAGAAGGAGGCAGAGTAAATGACATACAAACCAAACTACTACATAATATAAATACTAAGGTTTGCGTAGTGATATCCCATCCCTTGATTTCCATCCTGTCATTTCAGTCGTTCAGGCATTGCCATTATGATCAAATGCACCCCATGTGAAGGAGGGAGACATGGAAAGTAAGGATTGAACACTTAGTTTCCCAATGCAGAGCAAAACAAGTGGTATTCAAGATGTTGTGGTTCCATATCACTAAGTGTCAAGAGGAATTAACTACGTGCCTATGAGATTTAATTCATACCATGCATGCGTTGGTAGTAGTATCCAAATATCTATGAACATTACAAACCCCAGAGAGACACAACTTCACATACCCTCACATACACATGCACAGATAAGCATAATATTAATATCATAAGTCCTATAATGATAGGAAGTTAAACATAACAATTATTGATCAAGGGAGGTATACCCACATTAGTATTACACATTTGATGTGTATATTAGACATAGGCACAAGTGTTAAATGTTAAATGCAGGTTAGGAATAACATCACGAGGTAATAATATTAAAAGTGTATACTTTTTAAATCAACTCATGGAATAAGCCTTCAAATGTATAATTTTTAATAAACTCATGGAAGGGCATTCATAATCAATACCATATTCACAACATCTTCATAGGAAATCAATAACATAAATAATTGTAGGTATGATGTTGTTATATATATATATATATATATATATATATATATATATATATATATATATATATATAAAGTTTTTTTTGTAATGGACTGTAGTGGATTGTGAATTCGTGACAATTAGGACAACCAACCCAAGCATTAGTTCCCATGGAGAAGAATCAGAAGGATATGTCAAACGTCAATTGCATCATTTGTCATGAATTTGGACACTACCCCTCCCAGTGTGCTGAGAAGAAAAGGAAGAGAAAGCAACTTGCATCAACAATCAATGTTGCTGATAATGATGATGAGTATCTGCCTTAGAAGAAGTCACATATTTGTTAGGGATGGAGTGTAAAATACTCAACAATTTCTTCCTTAATCAAGGGATAAGTACTTCTAATCATATTTTTATCCCTTGGTTATTATCATTACTTTTATTTTTTTTCAACCTCTTGTCCTTGTATTTTTCTGCTTGGTTATAATTTTTCTTCCATGCCGTCTTGAATGGAGTTTGCAGAAAGTAAAAATAGATCTGTTGTGGAGATTGTCAAAAGGGATGATTCATGCAAAATATGGAAACATCGAGAAGTACCAAGTGAGGTTGTGACAACAGGGTTCTACCAGAAAGAGGAAGTAGACTACGATAAATTTTTTTCTCCAATTTCTAGATGGTTAGTATTCAAAAAAGGAGATTGTACAAATTATTAGGACATTTAGAATGTTAGGTCCTTATACTACTAGTGTAACCCCTTATTGTTATTAGTGAAACCCCCTTATTATATTGCTGTGCCCATGTAGTCCCCATATTGTTATTATTGTGCCCCATAGAAGCCCACTATTGTTATTATTGTGCCCTTACATTATTATTGTTATGTCGGCTCTGATTATATTATGACCCTTTAGACTCCTATATATAGAAAGGAGGTCTTGTCATTTGTATCATCCAATAATTGTTCATTTGTGTAATGTAACGGAGGTTTCCCCCTCGAAGAGGCTGAATTCTAAGTCGTTTATATTTCTTTTCTATCTTTTTGTGAGCTAGTTTCATAACATTTGGTATCAGAGCTTTGGATTCTAGGGTTTCACTACTCCAAACAGGTCATCATGGAATTTTCCCTATAACTTTTTGTTTGCGACGTTTCAGAAGCTAAAAAAAAACCCATTTGAGCTGAAATAGTTCTGAACCTTGGGTCTGAATTTCAGATCTTGTCTCGCTATATTTTCGGTGATATGGTCTAAGGAAGCTAGGATTTTTGCAAGCTCCATAATTCCATCTCAAACAAGTCATCGTGAAATTTTCACTATAATTTGTTTTCTATGAAGATTTAGATTCTGAAATTAAAACCCATTTGATCCGCAATCTTGATGAAGCTAGAGCACGGATTTCAGTTTTGTCTTCACTATATTTTCAGAGATACGGTCCAAGACATTTAGGGTTTCTTCAAGATCCCGAATTGCATTCCAAACAGGTAACCTTGGGAAAATCATCACAAATTTCATTATGAGCATCATATTGAAGTTTTGTAAGAAGTTACAGAAAGAGGACGACCTGTAGATTTCTGTGTATCAGTTTAAGGTCCGAAGGTTGAAATAGTGACACGTGGCACTTCGTACAAGTTTTCTCTTCTGAAAAGGTATATAATCAGGTCATCTTGGGAGATTGTGCATAAATATTTCTTGGAGAATCCAATTTCGATTCGACTGGTGGAATTGGAAAGAGGATACAGAGGGCTACCATAGGTAGTAATTTTAGAACTGGAAGATCCGAAATTACAGAGTTACAGTCATTTCAAGATCGAGCTCCTAAAATCAAGAAAAGGCGATATGAGGAAGTTTGATGGCAAGGATCCGGTAAATTGGATACTATAGATGGAGCAATATTTTGATCTGTCATGAGGTGCAACTATTACAAAAGGTGTGTATTGCATATTTATATTTAGAACCGAATCAATTTTTATGGTATGAAGGGCTTTGTTCTCATAAACCACTTGTCACTTGGTCAATTTTCACGGAGGAAATGATAGCACATTATGAGGATACAAAGAGAAACACCCTCTTTAGCCAATTGATAAATCTCAAACAAAAGGGTTCAATGGCAGAGCACATTGAGGACATTCAAAAATTGAATATAAGGGTAAATGATATTCCAGAGAAGAAAAGGATTGATGTCTTCATAGGGATTTTAAAGGATAAAATTCAACATGAGGTTTGTCTTTGGGAACCTGATTCATTGGAGAAGGCATTCAGGTTGGCAAGAAAAATTGAAAGCGGAATTATGGAAACAAGGAATCCCACCACTCACAACTATAAATATGGAAGTGTTTTTTCTCCTAGCCTTCCACAACCTACAAGGTTTACACCACAACAATTGGAAGAAAAAAGAGAAAAGGGCTTTGTTACATTTGTGATAACAAATACACTAAAGGTCATAAGTGTGCTGAGAAGAAATTATTTTACATAGATTGTGAAGAGGAGGAAGAAAAGGATCAAGAAACATCAAAAGAAGAGGATATACACCAGGAACCAACCCCAGAGAAAGAAGAAATGAATCTGACCATATCTTGTAAATCATTGGCAAGAATTACCACTCCTCAAACTCTCAAGATAGAAGGACACATAAAGAAGAAAAAGGTTCAAGAAGTGAAAGATCACATCGAGAAAGAAGAAATGAATCCGACCATATATTGTAATGCATTGGCCGGAATCACCACTCCTTAAACTATCGAGATAGAAGGACATATCAAGAAGAAAAAGGTAATAGTGTTGACTGATTCGGGGCAATACCCATAATTTTATTCATTGTAAGATAGTCAAGGAATTGAATTGCTTCCTATACCCAACACCAAAGTGTCAAGTGATGGTTGCAAGTGGAGCAACCATAAATTGCTCTAGAAAGTGCCATAATATCAAGCATTCCATGGAAGAATATGTATTGAATAGTCCAATGATTTCCATTCCAATGGGTAGTGTTGATGTTGTACTAGGAGTCCAATGGATACAATCCTTGCGTATAATAGCTTTTAATTTTCAAGAACTTTTCATGAAATTTTCTTTGGAAGGAAAGGAAGTTGAATTAAGGGGTATCATAGGGAAACCGAGAAGGATAATCAACTCTAAAAGAATGACAAATCTTCTTAAAAAATAAAAACGAGGCATAATTACACAATTATGTTCACTAGAGGTTCCCACATCGAAATCATCTATTTCTCCAGATCTCCAAAAAGTATTGGAAAATCATTCCAAGGTATTTGAGACTTCTAAAGGCCTCTCACCTATTCGTGATCATGATTCTATTAATTTGATTCTAGGAAGTGTTCCTCCAACAATCAGGCCTTACAGATATCCCTATGCCCAAAAGAGTGAAATTGAACATATGGTTGCATAAATGCTAGAGGCTGGTATAATTCATCCTAGTCAAAGTTCTTTCTCTACTCCAGTAGTATTGATGCACAAGAAGGATGGGTCATGGCACATGTGTCCGGATTATAGAGAGCTCAACAAACTCACTATTAAAGATAAATTTCCTGTTCTAGTAATTGATGAATTATTGGATGAATTGCATGGTTTAATTTACTTCACCAAGTTGGATCGTCATTCAGGATATCATCAAATAAGAATGAAGACTGAAGACATTTTGAAAACAACATTATTGAAGAAAGATGCATTTTCATGGACTCCAGAAGAAACGAAAGCCTTTGAACATCTTAAAGAGGAGATGTGCCAAACACCGGTCTTAGCTATGCTAGACTTCACAAAAACCTTTATTGTGGAATATGATGCATCAGGAAATGGAATTGGTGATGTTTTAATGGAAGAAGAAAGACCCATTGCTTTCGAAAGTCATCCAATCAAAAGAAAGTATTTACACAAAGCTATTTATGAGAAGGAAATGTTGGAAAGAGTACATGCACTTAGAAATGGCGACCTTACATAATGAGAAGATACCAGTTCAAACAATATTGCCAGAACTTGACGAGGAAGGAAAAATCATATTGGAACGTGGAGCAGTCACAGAAACAAGGACTTGAGAACTATGAAATCGATCAATTTCAGAGTATCTCATCAAGTGGAAGAACTTACCCATTGAATATTCCACATGGGAGGACAAGAATTTTATAGAGAAGCATCCAGAGCTACTCAAGCATTTAGGACAACACTTTTTGAAGGAGAGGGGCATGCTAGGTCCCTATACTACTAGTGTAACCCCTTATTGTTATTAGTGCAACCCCTTTATTATATTGTTGTGCCCATGTAGTCCCCATATTGTTATTATTGTGCCCCATAGAAGCCCATTATTTTTATTATTGTGCCCTTACATTATTATTGTTATGTCGGCTCTGATTATATTATGACCCCTTAGAATCCTATATATAGAAAGGAGGTCTTGTCATTTGTATCATCCAAGAATTGTTCATTTGTGTAATGTAAAGGAGGTTTCCCCCTCGAAGAGGCTGAATTCTAAGGCATTTATATTTCTTTTCTATATTTTTTTGAGCTAGTTTCATAACACAGAACCATGCCAGATGACTAGAATAACTTTTAGTTTTGAGGGAGTAGATAGTGAGGTAGAATTCCAGGAGAAACCTTTGAAGAAAATTTCATGAGTTGAGATTGTCATATGCTCATAGATGTGAAGTCTCAAAGAGAAATATGGCTTCTATAAGGGGACCAAGGAAAAAAATAGGATATTCTTTAGGTGACAAAGGGAACATCAGTGGGAGAGGGGAAAACCAGGATTACCACAAAAGGATTTGCTTTAGTTTTAGAGGGATATGGCCTCAGGAGTTTGAGATGAAAGATATTGGCCTGATGCATTATTTCTTGGGATTGGATGTGTATAGATCAAATGAGATGTTCCTCAAAAAATGGAAGTACATTGTCGATATTTTTAGGAAATTTGGTATGATAGATTGCAAGTCCATGGCTACAACTATGGTTACCAATCAGAAGAAGCTGAGTGATTCTAATTAAATTGTGATTTGGTGGATCCCTCGATGTACAAGTAGTTGATTGGATCCTTGATGTACCTACTTAACACTAGGCTAAATATTTTCTTTTAGTGAACACCTTGAGCTAGTATATGGTTGAGCCAAGGAAGATACATTGGGTTACAACAAAGCATGTGTTGAGGTAATTGCATGATATAGTTGGATATGGTTTGAGATATGTATCAGGTGGTTATATGAGGTTGTAGGGATACACTGATTCGGATTGGGATAGGAGTGTAGAGGAAAAAAAGAGTACCATAGGGTGTTTCTTCAACTTGCGATTGATTATGATATCCTGGTTTAGCAAGAAGCAAACTTTTGTCACACTTAGTAAAACAAAGGAGGTGTAAATCATAGCCAATATCACAAGTCATGGAGCAGTGTGGGTTCTAAATATTCTTGGAGAAATATTTGATAAAGTCACTTCATACGAGACATGGTGTAGAAGGGAGAAATGAAGCTCAAGTACATATCCATAGAGAAACATATTGTGTACATTTTTGCATAGCCTCTGTCTAGAGTAAAGTTTATATACTTGAAAGGCAAGCTTGGCATGATGCATAATGTTTCCCTCAATGAGAAGGATTGTCGATTCCTTTTTCGGATTGGACAAATCTTCTCCTGAGAAGCCATGAAGGAGTTATTTAGCTGGGTCATGCTGACTTGACCAAAGGAGATTGATGTAATTCACCTAAGAATCCATGAAGGTATTTGGCTAGGCCATGCTAATTTGGCTAGGGGTGAATGCTCCAGGGGAATATGTTCTCCTGAGAAGCCATGTTGATTTGAGTAGAGGAGATTGATAAATTTACCTAAGGATCCATGCTGATTTGGCCAGGGGTAAATGGCTGAGGATACTCATAATGGAGTGATCCATAGATGCTCATCTTAGGAGTCACATTCCCTATTTCAGGAGGTAGTAATCTATAGACGTGCATGTGAAGAGTGACATTACCTACACAAGGATGGAGTGGTCTATAGACGTGCATGTGAGAAGCGACATTACCTACTCTAGGATGGAGTGATCTATAGACATGCATGTGAAAAGAGACTACATGAACCTAGCAAGCTCATGAAATTTTCTTGTGGAAGGAGAAATTTCAGCTAAGGTGAAATCTGTTTGTAGCTAATTAGAATACCTCACATGCTAAGAGGGAGTGTTGATTTTTTGTAGCGTCGGGAGGTATTCTCACTTTGCTAAAGGGCCTCCAACTCATCCTAGGAAATGTATGTAAAATTTAATTTTTGAAAAGTCAAGTTGACCTTCCTATTGAACGAATACGTTCCTTTAAGTGTCAAACCCATTTCGAAAAGTATAAATAGAATATATGATGACTCTTTTCTCCACCTATGGAGAAGCAAGTCTGATTTTATTTTTTTCTAAGGTTTATCTTCTCTCTTGGCCACACATGTGAGGAGAAAGAGGACGAGTTGACCCGTGTGTACTAGAATGTTTGATCTCTATTTTAACTAGAGAGAACTGAGTTTGACTGGGCTGCAACTGGGGGTAGGCCATTGGCTTTAGATTTTATCTGTTGAATTTTGACCATAATTGTCTAGTTTGACTAGTTTTGACTAATGTTATCTTGTTTTTTATTTCAACTAGGTTTAAATGATATTTTGACATGGACATCGACACATATTTCTAGACAAAATAGATTTTTAAACCTTGTTGAAGAGTGATTTATCCTAAAAGCGAAGCGATTGTATTTTCTCCACGGGTTGGGTTTCCTAGGGTAAAATTATTGTGCATGGATTTATTTCTATGATCTTTACTGTTTCCTTGCATTTACTGTTGAGAGTTTTTGTGAATAATTTCTCAATGATATCAGTGGCATGGGATAAATTGTTTAAATATCATTAGGTAATAATTACTAGATGATAAATATGTTTTTCTAATGCACACATTGTAGAAAATTCAACACTAAGGACTAGGCTAGTATGATAGTTAACTTATCTCTTTATAAACAAGGTCTTAAGGGTAAGCATAAATAAGTAATGAACAAAGTTGTGGATTGGAGATATTGCGTTCAATGGGATTGAGGCTATGTGTCTAGTTCTCATCGTCATAACTATGTCTTCAATAGAGAGGTTTGGGTTCAAAAACCAATAATATGTACTTCCATTAAGAGTTCTAATAGATCACTTCATTCTAAGGAAGCATACAAAGCAGTTTTATAGGACTTCATCCATGCCTTAGATTCATACTTCCTTGAGGTTCCTACATGATAAACAAATTGTCTAGTAAAGCGTGGAATGAGGGAAGTTGTTTGGTAGTCCTAGAATTTAAGCATAGAGTTGATATTAAATTGAATATCAAATATGATTGTAGTGAAGCTATTTGAGTTTCACTCCTATCCTATATACTTATCAACAAAAAGGTGTTTTTACATGGAATAAAGATTTATATTTTTACAACTTGGTTTAGACATCATTTTTTGTTTGTTTACATGGGTGGAATTTTATGACATGAAAAATAAATGTTTCATTCAAAATATTCATCGTTACTGTAACTATTTCATTCCTCAAAATTAGCGAATCCTTTCTCCTTATCCTCAATGAAATACAATCTCGGACCTTCGTTCTAATAAATCTAAAAAAACAGTGTACAAAATTTCCATGGTTTGTTTAGAAAATATACTTACGAAATAAAGAAACAAAAGTATTAACTTAACACAAAATTTTCCTTTAAATAATTACTTTACATAATAATAATAAAATTTTTGAATGAATAAGATGGACTAGGAAATAAAAGTTCAATGAAAAAGGTTCAACTAGGACTCCTAAAAAAGGAAAATATGAGGAGAGGGAAACATGAATAATGGCCTTAGAAATATGGACGGTGCACTTATGTGAGTTCAATAAATAATATGCTAGATGCAATATGAGAGAATATAACTTGCAAGTGACCTCAAAGATATCAAAGAACGCAAACATGAAATCTCTATTTTATGTGTGACCATTGAACTGTTTGATCTCGAGATTGTTTAATAATTCTAAGGCTTCAATGATTTGTACTCATGCAACAATTAATATGAGCATTCTCAATAATCCGATAATTATCAAATTTGAGTTTAAATTAGACATGATTCTCTATCAAATGAATGATGTGTGCATTTAACAGATTTTCCTTATTATAAGTCCTTCTACTTTATTCTTCAGTTCAAGTCATAAATAATGTGCTCATTGACAACGATGTGGATTCTTACTCTTCTAAAAAATTTCTAAAATTTCCATTTTAGATAATAAGAAAAAGTATAGAAATAGTTAGTGATTGGGCACATCAAAATATGATTTATTGTGATTTTTGAAAAGTTTGGGGCATTCATGAACATGTTATGAATGGCTATGCAAATTATTTAGATGATGTAACCACAAGAAAATCTATGCCAGTGTATTGTGTTGATTTAGGTATCTATGCCAGTGTATTGTGTTGATTTAGGTAGTTTTGTTGAGTAAAATCTACTTATTGGATTTATAACTAAAGTGTTATAATGTAGAAGTTCCCCTTTGACTATTTTATGTTCCAACAAGAAGACTATTATCCATTGTGGAATATTTTAAATATATTTATGATGAAAATATATACTTATAAACTAATTCATTGAGGGGGTCCATCACGAGAAGAGAATACACACTCATCCATGCCATCAATCACTAGCGCTAGTCAGGAAAAGGGTATATAACTTGGTTCCAGAAAACTCAGTCACCCATCACCCATATGTTCTTGGTTTTGGATTTGATTTCCATTTTTCCAAATTCCCTGCAAAGTATTAATTAAAGTGTGGAGAAATAATGATGATAATAGAGAGCAAAGGAATTTTTATCTATATACATATTTTCATGATATACCCAATTAGATTACAGACCACCAAAGTTCTCATGGATAGTGAAACTTTAGTGTGTAAAGTTCAACCTAGAGTTAATTTTCCTTATAGTTTTCCATAAAAGGAATTCACCAATTCCCATTTTTTATAAAAACAAATTCAGCTGAAGTATATATGTATATATATATATATATATATATATATATATATATATATATATATATATATATATATATATATGTATGTATATGTATGTATATGTATATGTATATACATACATATACATACATATACATACATATATATATATATATATAGATATATCTAATTATAAATTTTAATATTTTCACAAAATTATAGCCAAACATTTTGTAGTTGGCATTTAGGAATTAGTAATATACGCAAAGGTATTTACACTATAACCTATGTATGAATGTTTAAATTTTCTCTACACATGGATATGTTTAAAAATTGGATTGAACCCAAGGATAAATGGGTTCCTAAGATTTTTGAGTCCTTGTCATTTGAGGTTCAACATCAATATAAACTAATTAATAATTTTTCATGAATACAAAACACACACACTTTCTCTCTCTCTCTCTCTCTCACACACACACACACACATACCATAGTAATAGAATGATTGAAGAGGGTGGGGTGTTAGAGACTAACAACTTGCAATAGAAATGTAAGGTTGCCACAGGGAGAAATATACACTAGGGTTTTCATCCTAAAATGGATACATGGGTTGAGGGAAATTTTATGAATCATAATCCTTTGTTCTTAGACATAGCGCCAAAGTAATTTTTCAAGAGGAATCTATTGAAACATAGCTTGAAGTATGCTATGGGAATTTGATTCATAGAAGGAAGATATCATAGATTTTATGTTTCTTTTTACAATTTTGGTGAGATTACCTTGTTTAAATTTCTAGTCTATCATGATTATGTAATATAAGCTGTTTACAAACAAGACAACTACACAAATTTATTAATATGAAACATTATAATTGGTCTCCATGATATTCTCTCCCTTTCTCTCTTTCAATCTATGCTTGTTGCACCTAACATCATGAAACTCTTTTCCACTATATTGTCTTTCTTGATTTATGTATGTTGCACCAAATATCATGAAATTCTTCCAAGATTCCCACTAGGTTTCTTAAAATGGAAGCATATAAAAAATTCATGTGATTCTCTTCTCATTTTTTCATGGTGATTACAATTAAGTAGGTACGGGTGAGTGGGTGAAATTAATTATTAGATTCCCATTATGAATCCTGAATTCCATTGGGTGTTTTTTGAGTTTCAAGTAGCCAAATGGCCTTATTTTACCTACATATATAGAGTCGAACCCATCTTTGTAAATGCTAAGCTATATGTTGAGAGTTGGTATAGTGATTGGACACAATTTTGAGGATTTTGATGTTAACATTGATATGATATCCACATCAAAAGCACCACCCAAAATACACACACACACACACACATGCCTCCGCTAGAGAGCTTGCTCCACTAATTTCTTCTCCTTGACCTTGAATTTCACAGTAACATAGAGTTCATTCTTGTATTTCATTTATTTATGGGTTCAACTATCCTTATAATTTCATCACAAGTTTATTTAGCTTGAAGATTATTTTTCTTGATTGTGCATGTATTGCGTCTTCCACTTGTTAAAAATGAACATGAAGATACTCTTTATGTTAAACAATTTTTAAAGATAATTTGAAATCTTTTTTATATTTTATGATAATTTGACAACGATGTTAATAGTGCTCATTGTATATTTTAACAATAATGAAGAGTATTTTGTTAGTATGATCCCTTAACTGTTAGAAGGATTTTCTAGGATTATATTTACTTAATAACACTTGAGACATATAGTTCACTCTATAGTTAATTTTCCTTATAGTTTTCCATAGAAGCAATTCACCAATTCCCATTTTTATAAAAGCAATTCAGCCAAAGTATATATATATATATGTATAAAATTTAAATATTTTTTCAAAATTATAGCAAAAAATTTTCATAATTGGCATTTTAGAAATTAATAATATACCCCAATGTCTTTACACTATAACCTATGTATGAATGCTTAAATTTTCTATACACGTGGATATGTTTAAAAATTGGATTGAACCCAACCATCAATGGGTTCCTAATATTTTTGAATCATTGTCATTTGAGGTTCAATATAATATAAACTAATTAACCAGTTTTCATGAATACAGAACACATACTCTCACACACACAACATATAAGAAATGGGTAGGTTCATTCCCGGTCACTGTGGGACGTATAAGGAATGGTGTAAATATTGGCAATCTCATACAACGTTGTAATGGCCACGCATGCGATCTGAAATTGCGAGTGAGTAAATGAGACAGCAACAAGTGAATATAACGTTTAGACGGCCTGGAGTCTCCTGGAGTCTCCTCTGAGCACATGATATATATATGAGATTTTTTTGGTTGGTCTTTCATAACATCCTCAAAAAATGTGAGCCCATGATATCCAAAACTCGAACTGTTCCTATGGTGTTTTTAGTAGTGTACTTGAGGCTGAATTCGAAGCCATAAATCGTACTCGAACACTTGAATGGAACGATAAATACGATTGGGCCAAATTAATATAATTACTAAATGTATACTTGATATATGTTTGGAAGAGAAATTCTCATATATTATTTCAACTCATAATTCTTATAAACGATCTTAGGATTGGGAGCAAATATTAACCATATCTCTTTGAAAACATTAATTCAGAGTACACATGAACCATATCACTTTGCAATAAATTTGTTTTAGTTTTCACACTGCATATGTTATCATTCTGACATGCTTGTTTCCGTTTTATAATTCGTAGCTGTTAACAGTTATTTTAACTACGGAAACATGCATTCTGAAATGTGTTTCCGTTTTATTTGGATAGATGTATCTATATAACAAATGGCCAAGGTGTCCATCCAATTTAAGATAAAGTGAGACATATTGAAATGGTACATGTTTCTCTTCTCATACTTTCATGGTGAACTTGACATGATTTCATGTGAGTTATGAATTTCAACTAATTTATTGATTTGATTGTGATTGTGATTGTGAGTTATGAATTTCAACCGCATTTATCGATGTTTGATTTTCTTGGTGGCAAAATAATGTTATGTCATGGATGTATGTAAGTAATGGTTTATGTTTCATAGGGTACCCCTGATGACCCTATGGAAACACCACTTTTACGTTTCATAAATAAATCCACACAAACTAAGAAATATATATGAGACCAGTTAGATCATTTTAATACCCTTCTTCCTCTGGATGAAAATCAAAGCATAACCAAGGGGGCCAAAACTTGTAATATGAGCTTAAAATGTAGAGTCAAATAATATCGAGTACTTTCATAATGAAGATATATTTTGATATTTCACTCTGTGATTTATGGTTCTAATTGTTAAAAAAGGAATGGTTAATTTTTGCTAAGTTTATAATGTGATGGTGCAATTACCAGTGATGTGATGATTGTGATGTGATGATTGTGATGGAATTTTTGTTTATGTATGTATGTGTATATTTGATTATCTTGATTTTTTTGTAAATGCATTTACTTATATTTTTTTTACCTAAAACACTATAATGAATTCTTTAGGCAATTTGTTGAGATTCAATTAAGCAAATGAACTCAACAAGTGTGTTTCCTCTATATTAATAAGTTGGAGTATCAACTAGTCACCCTTAAGGTAACGTAGAGAAACCATTAGTTTAGGTGGGGGTGTATAAATAATAGTGGAAACATGTAATGGTGAGCTCATAAACATTGAATTGAACAAGGAGGTATTATCATGGGATGGGGTTTAATCATATGAAGGTAGTATGGTCATGCTTACAAATGGCCATATAGAGAGAGAAAAAGGAGGCTCGTGAAGAATTTAGTGACATTCAAAAGATATTATAGCCTAAGTGAAAATAAACACCAATTAAAAAAAAGGAAGGTGTGTGGAATTCAAGAGGGGTGCATGTTGAACCCGAATGAGATGGATAGAGAAACCCCGAGTTGAGAGGCATGACCTCTAACCACACCAACCCCCATCTCCCAAACTATGGATAAGGGTGTATAATTCATGCAATTTGCAAGGAGAAATGTGGTACAAGAGGTTGGAAACATTAGAAAAGAGTTCTATGAAGAAGGAGGAGGTATATAAATATGTGATCCATGTTAGCTAGGGCTAACCGCCAAATTCATTTTTCCTAGTGGTATCTCTTACCAGAAAAAAATTAAAAATAGAAGAAGTATGTCAAAAGAGTATAGAAACCCTTCAAGGAAGACATTTAATTGCACAATATTCAAAAATACTGAGTGAATAACATATCTTAAATTCTAGTAATTGAAATTCATTTTGAAGAAGAACATTTTCTATTGTTCATCAATGCACTAATACTATTTGAAATTTTGTCCCAAAAAATTCTGTTAGCCAAGGATAATGCCTATGGTCAATTCCTAGCATATACATCTTGTCATCTAGAAACAAAGCTAATTGGATAGTAAATCTAAACCTTTAGAGGGTGGATGTATCTAGAAGATGGGCTGTTAGATACAAGAATTCAAACCTTAAAAAAAAATAATCATACATCATTTTTTACAAAGGCAAATAAAGAGAGAAGAGAGAGAAGTAGGAGGTTCATGAATATTGCAATGGGAGTCCAATAAGCCTACAACCTAACTTAAAAAATTCATAAGCCCTAAATAATGGAGGTGCATGGAATATTTGAAGGAGGTGGGTTAGATCATGGAAGATAGATAAAGAAATGTTCAACTAAGAGGCAAGGCCTGGAACCACACCATCCCCTATCCCCCAAACTATGGATATTGTTAGATAACAATGACTAAAAGTGTTGTATGGTTGAGTCAGCTTGCAAGGAGAAACTTTGTGCATGAGGTTGGAAAACATTAAAAAAGAATAGTACTAATAGGGAAAGGGTAAAAATATTAGGGACCTATGCCAGTCACTGTCAAACATGGTGGCCCAATTCCTTTGCCTTGGTACTATCCCTTAAGAAAATGGAACTACAGATAAACAAATATGTCAAAGAAGTACTCCAACACCTACAATAATTACTTGCACATTGTTCAAAGCATTGAATGAATAATGTATGTTGAATACAAGTCATTTTCATTAAATATGATGAATTCCATTTCCTACTTTCAATCAGTGGAGCGTCACATGGGATAAGGACTAGGCTAGGTATGGAACTTAACTTATCTCATTCTAAATAAGGTCTTAAGGGTAAGTGAATATGAGTAATAAAACTAGATGTGGATTGGAGATAGGTCATTGAATGAGATTGAGGCTAGGTATCTAAGGCTCATCATCATAACTATATCTTCAATAGAAAGGTTTCGGTCCCATAACCAATGATCTACACTTCTATTAAGAGTTCTAATAGATCTAAGGAAGCATAAAAAGTAGTTTTCTAGGACTTCTTCATACCTTGGATTCATATTTCCTAGAAGTTACTATGTGATAAATAGATTATGAATATATAAGAGGAATCTACTAAAGCATGGAATGCAGGAAATTGTTTTATAGTCCTAACATTTAAGCACATAGTTGATATTAAAATGAGTATAACATTTGACTCTTGTGAAGTGTGTATGGAAAATTGGTCAAAGGAAGTTTTGCATTTACATTCCCAGCCCCTATAGTTCTCAACAAAATAGTGATTTTACGTCAAAAATAGATTCTATATTTTACAACTTGGTTTCAACATCATTTGTTGTTTGTTTACATGGGTGGCATTTTCTTACATGAAAAAGGAATGTTTCATTCAAAACATTCCTTGTTACCATAACTATTTCATCCTCAAAATTATGGATTTCTTTCTCCGTGTCTTAAATGAAATACAATCTCAGACCTCTGTTTTATTAAATTCACACAAATAATGTGCACAATTTCCATATTTTGTTTACAAAATATACTCACATAATAAAGCAACAAAAGTAATAACTGTTTAAAAAAATAATTTCCGTTCAATAATAATAAAATTAAATTAAATGAATAGGATGGACTACAAATAAAAATTTCAATGAAAAATGTTCAACTAGGATTGTTAAAAAAGGCAAAGATGAGGAGTGAGAAACATGAATAATGGCCTTAGAAAGTTGCAAGGCACAATTATGCCAGTCAACTAAAGAATATGCTAGATGTAATATGAGAGAATATAACTTTCAAGTGACTTGAAATATATCTAAGAACCTAACTAGAGAATTTCTATTCTAAGTGTGACCATTGAACTATCGAATCTATAGATTGCTTAGTAAGTCAGGCTCTAATCTTTTATACACATGCAACAATGGATAGTAGAATTCCACATACTCCTATAATTATCAAATTTGACTTAAAATAATCCACCCTTCTCTATCAAATTAATGGTAGGTGTATTCAATACATTTTCCATGTTATAGGTCTTTCTGCTTTAATCTTCAATTCAAGTCATAAATAATGTGTTGATTGACAATGAAGTGGATTTTACTATTTTGAAAGAAATTTTCCATTTTAGATAAAAATAAAGTATGTAAACAATAAGTGTTTGGGAACATCAAAAATGCGATTTATTGTGACCTGTGCAATGTTTGGGGCATTCATGAAAATGCTATCCATGGCTAAGCAAATTATCTAGATGATATAACCACAATAATATCTATGCTAATGTATTATGTTGGGTTAGGGAGTCTTGTTGAGTGAAACCTACTTATTGGATTTTTAACTGAGGAATTATAGTGTAGAAGTTCCCCTTTGACTATTTTATGTTCCAACAATGGGAATTATAGCCATTTTCCAATATTTCCAATATATTTATGATCAAAATTTACAATTCCAAATCAATTCATTGAGGGAGTCCATCATGAGAAGAGAATAGGAATTTGTCCATGGAATCCATAGATGGCCCTAATCATAAAAAATGTATGCTTACTTCCAAAACACTAAATCACTGATCACCCAGAGTTATATGGTTTTGGGATTGATTTCCATTTGGCTGAATTCCCTTCATAGTATTTATTAAAATGTGGAGAAATAAATGATGATAACTAGGCTAGAAAAGGATTTTTTTATTATCTATATACTCATTTTCATGATATACACAATGAGATTAAACACCACCAAAGGTCTCATGGATAGAGAAAATTTAGTGTGTAAATTTCATCCCATCATTAATTTTACTTATAGCTTGCCGCAAAAGGAATTCACTAATTCCCATTTTTTCTAAAAACAATTCAACAAACAATATTTATAAATTTGAATATTTTCAGAGAACTATAGCCAAAAATTTCATAGTTGAAATTTAATGAATTAGTAACATACCCCAAGGTATTTACACTATAACCTAACTATGGATGCTTAAATTTTCTCTTCTCATGGATATGTTTAAGAAATTGATTGAACCAAAGGATGGGTAGGTTCATAAAATTTTTGAATCCTTATCATTTGAGCTTCAAGATCAATAAAAGAAAAATTAATATTTTCCTATGAATACAAAACACACACACACACACACACTCTCTCTATCTCTATCCCTCCCTCTCTCTCTCTCACACACACATAAAAAAAAATTAAAAAAAATACATGGTAATATAATGATTGAAGAGGGTGGGGTGTTAGCAACTAGCAGCTTGCAATAGAAGGGGAAGGTTTCTATAAAGAGAAATATACATTTTGATGATTCTCCTCCTAAAATGGATACAAGGGTTGAAGAAATATTATGATTCATAATTGATGTAGGAGCATCCGACACTCTTTATCAAACGAGGAATCCAAAATGGAGCAAGGAGGACGTGGACCATCGGAACAAAACATGGAACAAATTTCTGTTAAAATAGAGCTAGTTTGATGGACTTAATTAAATGTAATCTGCCATATGTATGCATATAGAGAGATTAGTTGAGAGATTTGAGGAAAGGATGTGATCAGATCCTTCACAAGGTTCGATCGAATCTTCCCTTATATATATATATATATATATATATATATATATATATATATATATATATATATATATATGATGAACCTGCGTGTTCAATAGGAGAAGAGACAGATAGTAGGCTAGAGAGTGACAAATAGAATTTGTGTAAACTAGAGTGGTCAAAATGTAATCAAAGGGAGATTGTTCCTAAGGCTGAAATGCCTTAGATCTGTATTCATATCGTGTATAATATAAAAGTGTGTTCAGTGTTGAATTTGTGCGTCTGTGTGTTGTTTCATAGATAGTCCGAATATTCTGTGTTGTAGGTTTGATCGACCATCGATCACTGTAAGGATCGATGGCGATCCAATGATAATATGAGTGATGTGAGTGTTTTCAGAGTGTGGCAGATCCGTGTTAAGTGCAGAGATCCATCAATAAGCAGAAGATCAACGATGTAGGTGACAAAGAATGAGAACCATCGATCGTTTAGATCTAACGGTCATCGCATGGTGGAAGAGTGCAGAAGATAACTAGCGAAGAGGTGGTTTCTCGAGACAAAGTGGTATTTCGGGTGAGGTAGAAGTGGTAAGTGGTAATTTGGGGTGAGCACTTGATTCCACTAACCGAGCGACATGTAGCCCTTGGGAGGAGAGAGGAAACCACTTTTCGGCGGGTAATCCCCATGCTATTTGTCCACCCAAAATCAATGTCAATCGTTGGATCAAAAGGAGGTGATCAACGGTGGAGGATTGTCGTGCAAGTTGATTTGATCAGAGATCGGAGAATGGAAAGTGCAACGGAAAGGCGATGGACCGAGATGTGGACCCGATGATTTATGAATGCAGGTTTATAATATTTGAAGTCCAGTTTATGTGTTTGGAGCAAGGGCTTCCCATGTAATCCTTGTATTCTGATATGTTGTATGGTCCCGGGTTTAAAGCCTTAAGGCCTCAAATAAATGATTCTGATAGGTTTGTGGGCCATAACCCACAGGCCTCAGGAGCGAAATTTGTAAATGAAATGGATTTTTCCTTACCCCAAAATCCGCTTTCATCAATAATCCTTTGTGTTTAGACCTAACTCCAAAGTAAGCTTTCAAGAGGAATATATTGAAACATATCTTGAAGGAAGGTATCAACAATTTTATGTTCTTTTTACAATTCTAGTGAGATAACCTTTTTTAAATTTCTCTATCACGATTATGTATTCTATTTTGTTTGCAAACGAGACAACTAAAAATATTTATTAACAAGAAACCGTTATAATTGGATTTCAAGATATTCTCTCTCTATGTTTGTTGCACCCAACATTACGAAACTTTGTTCTCTTTCTTAATTTATGTCTATTGCACCCAATATCATGAAATTCTTCCAATGATTCTAGAAGATTACGTAAAATGGAAACATACAAAAAAATGGATGTGATTCTCTTATCAAACTTTCATGGTGAACATTATCATCATGCACATACATATACCATCTTTTATGTTTCAAAGAAAAATAGAAATGAGGGATCGAGGTTTAATACGTTCCATGAAAGGTCAAGGATGAGAGTTGTAAGAAATATGGAAAGTACACATATATCTTACACTACATTTGTTTGTTGATGAGGTGTTAATACCATACATTCTTTTAGCTAAGAAAATGGAATATAATGAGGGTCCACAAACATTGTAACATGATATTGAAAGGCATAATAAAAAATCATGAGCTTGTTGGCAATTTTTTATTTTGTTTTGTTTTGTTTTTAATACATTTGATTTTTCCATTATTCTCTATTATTTATTGTTTGGGGAGTTCATAAAATAATGGTCTCTTTTTTATTTTTTGGGTATGGGGTTTATTATGTATTGGTACAAATACTGATCATGGATGATCAAAATGGATTTTTCTCTTAGGTACACATAAGTATATTCAATATTTTTCTTTCTTTTTCATTATAAACATTTTAGGTTATACTTAAACTTTAAACCTGAAACTTTATTGTTAGACTTCCATTGTGAATTATGAGTTCCATTGGGTATTGTTTTGAGTTTCAAGTAGACAAATGGCTTCATTTTCTCTAGAGACACCCAATCAAACCCACCTTGGTAAATATTAAGCTACATGATGAGAGTTGGATTAGTGGTTGAACATAATTTTTAGGATTTTGATATTAACATTAAGATGATATCCATATCAATAGCACAACCCAAAACTTAATGTACACACACATTTTTTTAGGAACAAAGTTAAAAAAAAAAACTTTCTAACATGTTGACACTTCAATTTAACAAAGTTTGTGTGGATTTATTCACATTTTTATTATTCACTAGGTGATTTTTTCTATTGGGTTTGAAAATTCCATGATTTTTGTTTTCATGTTGTTATTACTTTCATTATTTATCTAGTCATAACCTTGGTTCTTGCAATTCGTTCATATGGATTTTGTGTGTGGTTTCGTAGTCAAATCTGTTGATTTAATTGGTTCATGCATTTCAATTTGATGATTAATGTTAAACTCTTAGTGATTCTATAAAATGTATTTGAGCAAGATTTCATAGTGGAGATACCTATGTTTGCATTCATTATAAGGAAAATTGTTGTCAATATTTGGATGCACACATGTGTATATTTGGACTTGCCAAGTCAACAATTATCATGGTTCAAGTAGAGTGTTTTCTCCACTATTTTCTTCTACTTGACCTTGAATTTCTCAAGAGCATAAAGTTCATGATTTTTTATCTATATCTGTGTGAAGGAGCCAATTGCATTTAATTTATTTATGGTTTCAACTATAACTCTCTACTTTTTTCTTCTACTTGACCTTGAATTTCTCATGAACATAGAGTTCATGATTTTTTATCTATATTTGTGTGAAGCAACCAATTGTATTTCATTTATTTATGGTTTCAACTATCCTCATAATTGCATCACAAGTATACTTAGCTTGCAAATTGTTTTTAGTTATTGTGCATGTAGCGTTCCTTCCACCTATTGAAGAATCACATTGTTTAGTTATTGTGCATGTAGCTTGCCTTCCACTTATTGAAGAATCACATTGTTCTACTTGCTAAAAATGAGCAAGAAGATACTCTTTTCATTAAAAAAATTTCAAAGATAACTTGAAATAGTTTTGATATTTTATGATAATTTGATAAGCATATTATTAGCATCATTATATATTTTAACAAAAGCGAAAAATATTTTGAAGATATTATTTCTTAAAAGTTTGAAAGATTTTCTAGGTTCATATTTACTTAAAGAAAAAGAGATATATTCCTAACAAATATTTGGTAATAAGAACAAGATCCTAATCCAAATAGAGATCACAATATTGATCTTTAATAACCATGCTAAGTAGCGAAAATTGACATAATTCTTTGATTATTATCATAAATATAAATATTATTTATTTTTAACTATAAAAATTAATAAATCAATAAAAAATTGACTTGCATTATTGATGGTCAATAATGTTTAAATATTCTTCTTTACATATTAATATGTATATATAAATATTATTGATCCCATCATAAAAAAATAATAAAATGCAATGAGACATAGAAAAGAGAAAGTCAAAGGCAATTTAGGATTTTAATATTTAAGTATATATGTTTATTTAAAATAAAATCGTCACATATACCGAACTTTGAAGTGACAACCACTCCTTTCTTACACTATCATGAAGTGAAAACGACTCCTTTCTCACACTATCATGAAGTGATAACCACTCCTTTGGACTGACATTTGGAAGCCTAGTATAATAGCATAATAAATAATATAAAACACACTAAAAATAAATTACAAAGTTATAAGATATGCACACACCAACACTTTTATATATATATATATAAAAACCAAACAAAGAGTGTAATAAAAAACACACTAAGAATAAATTACAAAGTTATAAGATATGCACACACCAACACTTGTGTGTAAGTATGTATATATATATATATATAAACAAACCAAACAAAGAGTGTAATAAACTTTTTATTGAAATACTCTAATGTTTGGAGCAACAAACTTTTTATTGAAATACTCTAATGTTTGGAGCAACAAACTTTTTATTGAAATACTCTAATGTTTGGAGCAACAAATAGCTTTATAATTAATAAGTATATATGTAATAAACTTTTTATTGAAATACTCTAATGTTTGGAGCAACAAATAGCTTTATAATTAATAAATATATATGTAATTTATTACGAAGTTATTAGATATGCACACACCAATACTTGTGTTTAAGTATATATAAAAACAAACCAAACAAAAAGTGTAATAAACTTTTTATTGAAATACTCTAATCTTTTTTTATTGAAATATTCTCATCTTTGAGCAAGAAATAACTTTATAATTAATAAATATATATGCAATTTATTACAAAGTTATTAGATATGCACACACCAACACTTAGTGTTTAAGTATATATAAAAACAAAGAAACGAACAAAGAGTCTAATAAACTTTTGCTTGAAATCCTCTAATCTTTGGAGCAACAAATAGCTTTATAATTAACAAATACATATGTAATTTATATTTACAAGAGAGAGATTTAACTCATAACTCTTATAGACAATAATAAAAAAATCCACTAAAAATTACAAAGTTATTAGATATGCACACTCAAACTCTTTTAAGTGTATATATAAACAAAGAGAGTAACCGACTTTTGTTGAAATACTCTAAGCTTTGGAGCAAAAAATAGCGTTATAATTATTATAATTAAAAAATATATATGTAATTTATATTGGATTGAATGAGATTTAACTGATAATTCTTATAGCCAATATTAATAATATCTTCATCTCTTTAAAAGCATTAATTCATAATACATCACTTTGCAAGAAATTTGTTTTAGGTGTCACACTCCATATGTTATCATTCAAATTTCAGATAAGCTTTTTTCCGTTTTACAATTCATAGTCGTTGTCAACAATTACAGTTCTTGCTCGCGATTTTTATTGTAGGCATATGTTATCATTCTAATATACTTGTTTCTGTTTTATACTTCATAGTCGTTGTTAACAATAATTTTATAATTCATAATTATTACTCATCTCTGAGCCACTCGCACTGCACACAATTAGTTCCTTTGAACAATTATATACCTTGGAAGGCATTTTTCTTTTGTGGTTTCTAAACCCGGTTCTTAATTCTCACAATGTTCATAGCATCCTCAAAAAAGTTGCATGGATCTTTGAGTTAAACAGTTTAAAGCGAGAGTGTATGATATTGGACACACATGTGATGGCAACTCGAACTGTTCCTCTGGTTTTGTAGTGTTTTCGAGGTTGAATTCAGAGCCACAACTCACACATATGCTCTACCTTCTAAAGTGTACAGAAAGAGTATGCAAGCAACATCATCGAAATATATCTCAAGCATCCGTAAATGCATGTAGAACTCGTCCAAATGGTCTTCAACTTTGGTATTCTTATCAGGATCAAAATTTGACAACAACTTTTCTGGATGTTTTGGCATCTTGTGAAGATTGTCCAGAAGAGCGAGTGGCCCTTGTGTCATCTAATCCAAATCTACGTTGGCTATGTCTTCATCTCTTTCCTCCTTTTCTTCTGAATTTGAACAAGCTTCTCCTTCATTATTAAATATGTGAACTAGAATGTTCCTCGTAAGAAAACTGGAAATCTTCCCCTTCACTGTTTGGATACTCCTCAATGGGTGGAAGTTCCCCTTGATTTCTTGTAGGTTCAACCAGCTCCTCAAGGGTTGTGATAACCAAAACATCCACCGAAGAAACCAATATGCTGTTGGGGGTTGTTTCTTTCTTTACAAGATTATAAGGTAGAATAGAAATAATAATGATTAAACCAAGAGCTCTTGAAAAATGATGAGTGATGGGATTGATAATCTAGAGTTGATTGTAAGTAATGTTAAAGGCTTTTCCCAGAATAGTCTAAACAATTTCTTCTTTTTTTTTCAGGAGTATGAGTTAGAGTGGAAATGGGAACATTGTTGCCTTGTGCGGAAGTCTATTTTTTAGGATGTGGTGAATTTTTATCCATAAATATATGGTTTCCCTCCTTCTCGCACTAGAGTGCTGATGATGCTCGATATTGCCAACATGCAAAGGGGTCTCCCTAATGAAAAATCTTGATTAGACTTTGCACTATTTGGTGTAAGAGCCCTTCTAGAAATAAGGCTCAGATGCAATTTTTCTTAGAGATTTTCCTTAGTTGTAATGTTCAGCATGAGAGAGTAATGTTCGTGTACTTTTGAATGAACAAGTGGGTATGCCTTGTGGAATGTTCAGTTGCATAATGTATCAAGATTCAAGGGGAAAATAAAAATGAGACTTTAAAAGATATTAATAGTACTAATCTAGGAAAGACACATGAGAATATGTATATGAATAAATCATTGATCAACTAGCCAAATAGTTCACATAAAAGAAACGATCATTAAAACAAATACAATGCACCTTCAACAAGATAAGCACTGAATCCACCAAAATATTTCAATTTCTTTAGTACACATGAAAACGACATATATCACAAACATTTAAATAATAGTCTTACAACATTTACGACATACACATGAAAGTGTGCTAGCTCAATGAGCTTCAAGTATTAAGAAACGTTCCAAGATACATCAGTACAATGAACACCACTAGCTCAAATAGTGGAGTGTTAGAGCAACCACTTCCTCTTCCAAAATAATTATCTTCCTCTCTAATGTGTGGTAGGAAGAGCCAAGGCGAAAATTCCTTTCCATGAGCTGTGAGGGGTTATATATAACAAATGGGGTGAACCTTCACCTCCCTTGTGAATCTTGGACTGCTATCAAGACTCTTTTACTTCCATATAAACTTTTGACTCCTTCATGACTTTTCACATTCTATATATGACTCTTGAACTTCCACATTACATTGCATTTTTATATATTGAAAATTACATAGTCATATTCTCAAATTATGTGGCAGATGATGACCCATATAACACCATGACACCTTGACAAAACATGACATGAAATTGATGACATGCATTGAATGATGATATGGAAATCTTAATCCATTCTTTCTGCTATCTTTATGTCCTATTGATAGATGGTACATGTTATTCTTCTTCCTCCTCCATGAGGCTTGAAGTTAGGGAGTCTTTACTATGATCTTCGATATTCAACTGTTGTCATAATTTAGTGCTCTTTCATCTTCTCATTCATTGATTAACTTGTGTTTTCAGTTGCACAAGTGTCTTCTAGCATGGTATGCTTATTCTTCTCCTTAATCATCATCCGATCATGACATGATATAATACCTACAATTAGATACAACTCATGAAGAGACAACATCAGTCTGAAAAATCCTAGTTTAACATGCTTCATGAAAATCACTATCTGAGCTAGAACTAGGTGTTGGGCTAAGAGACTGACTGGAGGGTTGCATAGTTCGTAGTTCTAGAGGTAAGGAGTGAAGACTGAGGCTTGAGATTGTGTAGTGTGTAGTTCAGGATGGCCAGGGTAGGGTAACTGCACAACTTAGGAGCCCAAGGAGGAAGTCTTGAGGCTTGAAGTTTCAAGGTGCACTGTTCTGGAGGGAGAGAAGCCTAGGGATTGTTTAGTTCAAGGAGGAAATTTAGGAGCTTGAGGCTTGACACTACGCAGTGTGCAGAAGGCATTGACTAGGAGGCTAAACTGTGCAGTTTTTCAGCTAAAGGGTTAGGGTTGAGCACTAAGACTGCATAGTCTGTAGTTTAGGAAGTAAAGAACTATGCATTGCACAATTCCAAGAGGCAAGTATGAGCTTTAGGGCTGAGACTATGCAGTGCACAATTCTAGAGGATTGAGTGAAGTCATGTTGCTCGGGCAAGAAATTTTTAGAATTTAGCTAAGTGTGGGATTATTTAGGTCAAAGTGAGTAAGGAAAAAAATTGAACATGATCATACACTCAAAACAAATCGATAACACAACATTGATCAATGAGAACACATTGAACAACATGATCCCCTTAATGTGACAAGTCACAACAATACAACAACTTCCTCCAAGTGCGACACTAAAGGTATACTTTGTGATGAGAGTGACGACACATGTGCGATAATGCTTAGAACTTTGGGAATGAATCTAATACATGTCTATATGATAGATATGACTCATTAACTATAAAGTTACCCCTTGAAATAAGTCATAACTCCATGTATGTGATAGGCAACACTCCCCATGTCAAAAGACAACACTTTGGTTTTCTTCCAAACAATACTTGAAAAGTTAGAGAATATACATGGTATAACTCTTACTACTATAAACGACAACATGCAAGGTCAAATTAGACTCTGAAATCTAAATGTAGGCCAAAATTTTTGAGGGTGTTTTCAACGAAACCAAAATCTGGAACTAGTAGATGGGATAAAAGAACCTAGTTGGGTTAAAAGGCATCTCTATCGAGGTTATAGATGCCTACTAGTAGCAGTGGCCATGCTTGTGCTATTGAAGTTAATTTAATACTATAATTTTCTTGGTTTCCTTATCTTTCCCTAGATTAATTAATGGTAAAAACTAATGGGTTCATATTGTATTAAGTTCTGAATTATGATGGAAATGATTTGGGTATGATGAGAAGTTCTAAATTTCAACCATACAAGATAGGAATGAAATTTTTTAGGTTACTTGAGGATTAAAATATCACAACATCTAATCTTTATTCCTTGAATTTTATAGCTTTGTATTCATTCAACTAGAGATAATTGCTTCACCTAGCGAGTTTCCATTTGTTGGCCTACCAATGGCTCCCCTACATTTTGAACAGAAGTAAGCCCCCCTAATTTGAAATTTTGGAAAATTCCCCCTTTATTGCATTTGATTAGTTGATGGTTTCTCTTATATTTGTTGTCTAGATTTTATGCTTTTGGATCCTTTTGGGTTTGGCATGATGTTTTGATCACATTATTCAACAAGATGTCTTTCATCATTTATGGGATAGTTTCCATATGAGTCTCCTTCTTTTGATCATTATGCTCACTAGATTTATTCAAGGTCATTACATACTTTTAACTAGTCAATATTTATGATGGCCAAGCACTTGCATCAAAATTTGATTAGGTAGTTTCTATTGACACATGATATAGAGATGATCTTATTCCTTTCCGATATCATTTCTTAACACATCATTTGTATCAATCCTTTGGATTGTTGTCTTCATTGGTAGATCTTGAGTGTTTCCCCACATTTATTTCCTTGTTTACCTTCACTTCTCCAAGAGCTCTTCAATGATTTATAATTTTATTGGTTTTGATGCCTAATTTCAAATTCATGATTGTGTTTAGTTTCGATTTCTTTCTTTGCCTTTGGAATGTGGTTGACCTTCATGTGAGTTTATGTACATATAATGTTATGAATATTAGCTTAGATTTAAATAGATATATGAGTAAAATTAATGTACTTATGATGATTATTTTATAATTATGTAATAATTTAAAATAAAACATATCCACTCTATATATATAAGATTATTCCTAAGTAATATATGTATATAAAATAATGAATACTTTATACCCTGTATATATTTTAAAATTTAATATATTGTAATCAAATCACATGTATTTACTATATTACAATCTAAACATAAAATAATAATATCATATTATACACATGTATAATGTATATTACATTAGATATATAATTTAAATAATAATATTGAGTTCTTCACGCGTTTCTTTTGTAGCTGCTACAACACCCTCCAAATTTTTTCCTACATTGAAATTTTGGAGCCCCCTAATGATCATTTCATCTGTCATTTTAAGTCATTAATGTCATTCTCGGTCTTGTTTTCTAAGTGTTCAAGCATTCTCTTAAAAAACGCAAGTGTTGAAGCTACTTGCTTTAACATGCTTAGTTAATTTTTCCTTCATAGTGCACTCTCGCAAGATAGGCCTAGCTCACTTCTTGGTGATAGTGGAGCACACTTCTTGCCAACGAGCAGAGTGAACTTCTTGTCGACAGCATGTGCACATTTCTTGGGAGCAAGCTAGGCACACCCTGTGATCAGTAGCATGAGCACACTTCCTATGGGTAAGTCTAGTGCATTCTTTGAATATAGTGAAAGCACATATCTTGGAGATAGTGCTAACGCACTCCTTGTTGACAGTCATTGCACACTTCATGCTGACATAGAGAGCACACTTTCCCAACCCTGCACTGTTTCACTTCTTAGTGGTTGTCATTGACACACTTCCATCTCCTAGTTTTCTAACATGCATTGATCGCACTTGCAAACCCTAAACATAATTGCATGTGTTATCTCCTTATATAAAGAATCCATCCCATAACTCATTTCACATTCATATTTTTCTATGGATCTTTGTTCACTCTTAGAGAACAAGGATAATTATTTCATTTTGGTTGCAAGTGTGTCATCTTCCGAGTAAGTTTCTTAAAAATCACTTTTGCTTTTGCATGTGTTTCTTTCATATATTTTTCTCTTGTATGTGGCACCTCAGTTCTTGCATGATGTTTTTGGTGTCTCAATATAGTTGAGTTCATTTTCGAAAGGCCTCTAAGTAATAGCACACTTTCTAATTATAATCGACACTTCTATCGCAAATACTTATGCTATAACTTGTACTTGGAGATTAATGTCGTTTTGTTGTCATTTCAATGTATACATATTGGTTTTGGGTACTTTTCATATTCTGGTTATGAGTTTTACTATCTATGTGTGTGTGATTATGCTCAGTACTTTTTTTTTATTCTCTTACTCTATCTCTCTTGTTCCACTGATCTCACACTTAATCAATTTTGGAGTTCTTCCTTGTCCTCACATCATACACAAGTTATGAACACATTTAACTTTGAGCCAAGTGATAACTACATTATGCACTTCCAAGCCTTAGTTGTGAGACTCTTGTCTCTTGAATCGGCACCCTACACCTATATAGAGGTTAACTCCCTTCATAAGTGCCTTGCATATCTCTTGATCATAGTCATCAAACTCTGGTTGCTTACACTTTCCCTCTATGCCAATCCTTGATGAGCCTTGCCTTCATGATCACCTTGCACACTCCCAATGGATAGTAAGGTCATCCCTTAGCCATTGTAGCAATGACCTATGCTAAACCTAGGAACTTCCTCTTAGTCATTGCGCACTGCGCATTCCCAGTGACCAAACTTGTCACCCTTGCCTCTTGGACTTGCAATCTATGCCCATAATTGTCCCTTTCTCTCCTTCCCTTATGTAGTGTGCAATTGTAGTGTTGATACCTCCACCTCTTGCCTCCTGAACCTGCACTCTATGCCAAATAAATCCCCTCTCTTAGTCCTTCCACACTGTCCCATGACAATCATCATCTTGCATGAGTAAACAAGGTATAATAGGTGATTTTGGGATTGATATTGTCTCACCATGAATGAATTCCATTTGTAGGTATTATGATCTCAACATGGCAGATAATGTTCAAAGAGGGGTTTCAAGAAGACACTTGTGGAGATGAGACAGGAGGATACCATCATGCAAGAGATAAAAGAATTCTAAACTATGACAGATAGATGGAAATCCAGGATAACTTGGAAGGCTTTAATACTATATCTAGATCCTTTGGAGGGTGAAGATGAAGTACATTTCAGATCTATCATGGAGAGTTGAATACATGGTAGCAAAGAGGAGAAATTGGCATTGACACATTATCATGGAGTCTCATGTCATAGTCACCAAATTCGAGCTTTTCAAAATATGAACATAAGAGCATTGTTTTGTTCCATGTATTCTCGCCACAATTTTGGTGGAATGTAATTTTGTAATTTCCAAAATTAGAAAATGTAAAGTTTATGGAAGTTCAAGGGTCACACATGGAATGTGAAGAGTCGCTAGTAAATCTAAAGGTCATGTAGGAGCTCAAAAGGGAGGTCAAGAGTCACATGGATGGTGAAAGGTAACCTTATTTGTTATAAATAGGCCCTCATGTCTTAAGTAAAGGACTTTGGGACTTCTAGATTTAGCTTCTCATCCGAAGCATATGAGAGAGTCATCATTCTTCAAGGACCAACTAGTTGCTTCATGTTCCACTATTGAAGCTAGTGATGCATCATTATAATTGTGTGTTTGGAACTTTCACTTAATATCTTGAGGCTCTCAGAGCTGACACACTTTCATGCAGTATTGTGGATGTTGTAAGACTATTCTTTTAACGTTGACGATATATATATATATATATATATATATATATATATATATATATTTGTGTTCATATGTATTTAAGTAAAATGAACAATTTCATTATCTTTCATACACATCTTGTTGAATGGAGTGTCTTACTTGTTTCCATGATCGCTGTTATTTTGAAAACTTTTTGAAGATTAATTAACAATTCTCTCTATGTACGTGTGTGTCTTTATTAGGATAGTACTATTACTTTTCTTCTAAAGGCTCACTCTTTCTTTTCCCATATGTGAAAGTAATTTATATACATTGAAATTGGTGTTTCACATAACGAACTTTCTTATCTCAAAATTTATGTGCATGTTCTATTATGTTGTTTATTGCAGCCAAGGAGAATCTTTAATATCATTGTAATGACAACCAAGCTAAATTATTAGATGGGGATCCTATCCCAAATGGTGTGAGGTCTAGTTTGGGCTTCATGTCAGGGAGACCCCCTACTATTGGCAGTATCTAGTATCATCAACAATTTATTTTCGCAAAATGAAGGCAAGCATTTACTAAAACAAGGGGAATCATAACTCACGATGTTTGATGAGGATAAATACACATATGATATATGGAAAGGTAAACCACAATATTTTACTTCCATTGAAACTTCAAACATATATACACATATGATACATCATCTAAATTTCCATCGACTATAAACATTGTTCTCTAAAATTCATTTTGGTTTGGCATTTTATGGACTATGGATAGTGTTACTCTCGTGTGGGTCAAACAAAGGTGTGGGAATTTCAAGCTTCAATTTAAAATTCAATACAAATGCAAAGTGAAGGGCTTCTATATTGGAGAATCTAATTCCAATCACCTACTAGGTATCAAAACCATCCATCGAAGTGTCCCAATTCAATTTCAGTTAGTCCAATTTACTTCAGTGACACTACAATTATTTATTACTGATGTCTCAAATGTAATCTTATTTAATTGATTCGTAATATTGAGAAAAGAAATCCTATGCTCCATGTTTTTCTTCATTTTCTTGTCAATGGTATTAGAGCTAGTTTGCATAAGACTCCCTGAGAGAGCAACAATGCGAGCGTAGTTTGCATAAGACTCCCTGAGAGAGCAACAATGCGAGCGAAGTGAGAATAGTATAAAGAAATAGTGAGGCTACATAAAACTTTTTGAGAGAGAAACATAAATTTGAAGAAGCCTTTTGCTAAAAAGCAACAGAGAGAAAGCCAAATCTGGAAAACAAGGCTAGGTTTTATTACAAAAAGGAAATTAGTGCCCAACGCAACCATGCTCAAGGAGCAAGTGTGTTGGCCCTGAAAAAAATCAGAAACTCGGAAAAATAGCAGCTAACACAGACAGACAATCTCGAAAGGTGCGTTGACTAGTTACATAGAAAAAATCGTCTCAGTTTGGTCATTGATTTTAATTGAAGTATTTGAAAGGCCTTCCACGAAGGCTCCACGCCACAGAACTAATCACGAAGTGCCAAGTCACTGGAGCACATAAGGCGAAGCATGAATTTTAAAGCAAGCACGAGCCATAACAAAATCGATGAACGGGATAAGTCGAGATCCTTCTTCACGGGATTCGTAAACTTTTTTTTCAGAAAATATATTTTTAAATCCAAAGTATGTCATACTTTGTTCATAATATTCGTAAAGATGTTTATTTTTATAAAAAAGGGTGATTGAAATCATTGAAAGTGCATGAAATTTATTATAAGAGATCCGTGGGTATTGATTAAAAAAACTCATGCTCTTGAAAAAAAAAGAAAGGGGTTTTCAAGATATTGTTTTCAAAAACATTATGTAATTCTTAAAAGCTCATGTAATTAAAAAAAAAAAAAAAAACCTAAAGGGGGCATTGTGATATCGGTTAAAAAAAGGTTTGTGAAAGCATTACTTTTGTAAAAGTTTTAGATGTGTTTATTTTGTCGAAGTTAAGTAGTAGTGAAGATATCGAAAACATGTTTTTGTTCTAGACAACTGCTATGTGTGTAAGTACAGTTATTTTTTGAGTTATAATTAGTCAACATTTAACAAATGGGAAAAACAAAGAAGCTAAGAAAGCTGAAACAACAACTAAAGATGTATGAAGATTTTTTGAAAGAATTGAAGTGAAGAGGCAAAATAACTCCTTTGCATTGAAATGAATACAAGAATGAGTAGAGAACAACATTATTCCCCTGATTTCACACGCGGAGACAACAAAGGAGGCTTGAGATACCTTTGAGAGGAGTTTTGGTGTAAGGGGGAGCATTGAAGTTGAAGGAAGATCTATAGAAGTAGAGCTACAACGAGACGAACAATTTGTTGAATCCCATTGTGCTCAGACACAAGTGGATGAATATGAAAAATTTGTAGAAGAAGTAGAGAAAGAGCACACAGATGCTCTTGAATCCCACAGTGCACAACCACAAGTGGATGAAAATTTGATAAATCCAACAACAGAGCTTGCTGACGACAGTGAAGCTGCTATTGGAACAACAAATGTTATGGTGAATCTAGCAATTCAATTTGCTGTTGTAAAGTTTGATGATGACTTTCTACTTGATGATGAATGGTTGCAGATGATGCAACAAAAACATCATATTGACATGATGTTATTTGGTGAGATAATCCCAGTTGAATCTGAAAACCAAGTGGAAAACAACCTAAAAGAGGCAGAGACAAAGATAGAGGTTGAGGCAATGAAGGAAGCCCATGAAGAGAAAACAGAGAAAAAGGCAGAGAAATAAACACAACAGGGAAAATCTGTCATTGCATAGCAGAAGGAACATAACCAATGTGGTTCTGTATATGTTTTTACACTTACCATTGATTTCCAATGTGGAGGTAAATAGGACAATTATGTAGAAGATTTAAAGTTCCTCGAAGCATGGCTTGCAACACCATGCCTTGATAGAGTCTACATAGAAGCTGCATAAATCAATGTTGAAGACAACATGCATGATGAACACATCAATCAAATTTTGAGGTCTTGGAGTTTAGAAGAGATAAAATTTTATTCTCATCTTATGTTGCAACAGATTGATGGTGAAAAACACACTACATAAGATATTATGTGACATCAACCCATATACAAGCCGATTTTTGAAGAAGTCCATGACATACTTCGACAACCTGGAACAATGGAAGACATGCACTAGTAAATGATGAAACTGAGGGTTGAAGGATACAACAAGAAGAAAGAGCTAAAACAATTTAGAGGCTACAGGATCTAGAAGAAAAGAAGAAGAAAAGTTGAAGTATTTTTTTTAAAATTGTAAGCCTACCTGAGACATAGACCAACAAACATCTTAATTGAATTTTTATGTGGTTGTAATTAAGGGGGAGTGTTGGAGAATCTAATTCCAACCACTTGCTGGGTGTCAACCGTCCATCCAAGTGTCCCAATTCAGTTTTAATTAGTCCAGTTTAGTTCAATCCCACTACAGTAATTTATTACTGATGTCTCCAATGTAATCTTATTTAATTGATTTATAATATTAAGAAGAGAAATCCTCTGCTCTCTTTCATCATTTCTTTTCATTCTCCAAAATTTTTTTATTACCATGCATATACTCTTATTACATTCCACATTGCCAGCACTCATTTCACATGTGAAGAAATTGACACACGATGATACACAAATCGTAAACATTCCATCAACTCATATGTCACATGAATTAGAACATCAAATAAGCATGGCATGCCACCATGTGGAGGTGGGAATAGTAATGTGCATACATTATCTAATATGTGAATACAATAGCTGTAGTCTAAAAATTATGCTTTTTTGCCTTGAAAGCTATGGGAATTCTAGCCATATTTTGACAAAAATTCGCAGAAATTTTTGTAAATCTAAGTAAAAGCTATCAAAATTCATAATTTTAGATGTCCTAGATGTTTTTGATGGTGTTGAATCCATTTCCACCATCAAAAACATAATTCAAACACTCGAATTACAAGATTTTTTACCTAGATTCTAACGTTTTTAGCCGTCCAAATAATTCCTCCACCTCCATAAACAACTCCAATACAAGATAGTTTCGAAACATAACATTATATTTATATCATACGTTCCAAAACCTAAAACACCAAAAGATAACGCATTTAATCTATGAAGTGAAACACAAAACATAACAAAACTATGCCTATATATTTTTCTATATAATATTTTTCTATTCGGTGTGCATGGACAGTTTTGTTGTGTATTGTTTGCCATGAATGTTATGTAGTTTTTCTTTGGTAGGAGTGATGCCACGTCTTATCCTAAAGTGCCATAAATCATGTTATTTCACTAATCCAACCACATTAAAACTCGGGTCAGTTACGGATTATGTGCATTATGTTGAGGTGGGAGGCCCTGAAGGTCAACTAATTGTTAATATATACGGTGGCAAATTCAACCCAACAAATCCAACTCAGTTCAGTTACGCATTATGTTGAGGTGGGAGGCCCTCAAGGTCAACTAATTGTTAATATAATTGTTAATATATACAGTGGTAAATTCTACACAACAAGTCCGTGTCCGCAACAGAAGTCAAAATTAACAAATTGTCACCATTCCTCCCGTGCTCGCTGCCATTTTCTTCACTACACTTTTTTCCCACTGCACTTACATTGGATCAGAACAAATAATTACACAAGCCAACACTCATCGACCCACTAAAATTACACTAGTATTTGACTCGCTCACATGTCATGCGACTTTGCCACGTCCAATGCTACCACATTTTTTACATGAGATTTATTCTCCTAACACAATTACAACGTGAATCCTGAACCCTGTAACCATATTTCATCTGTTATAAATGAGTTTGAGTGATATAGTTCATGTTTAATTATTCGAAACCAACTTATGCCATCATCGTTTGTTTGAAGCCAATTTTGCATTGACTAGCCAAGATCTCAATGTGTAAAATGTTTTTCATTATTTTCAATCTACATTTATTCCATGTTATACTTTCTTCAGTCAAATTCTTATTGATTAGATTATTATGGAGTCAAAAAGATTATATTACAGCTTAATATCATGTATAAATTTGTTTGTCTGTTATTAAAATTGAAATTTTATTTTAGTTAGTCAATTTTTTTTTTTTTTTTTGAAAAAATAAATTAAATAATTATACAAAACATTTAAATAATATCTACTCATAAAAATATTCGCAAATAAAAAAATTGGATCCCTCTCCACTCATATCTTATATTAGATCCTTATCTAAAATAGATCTATACTAGTCATACAAATTGTCATGCTAAATTTTACTCATTATGTAAATGGTAGAAAATAAGATTACAACCCTATATTGTTAGAAATCTGCAGTTTCTAAATCCTAATGTGACCCGATTAATTAAGTCATAAATAAATCATTCTATAATTGAAGCATTAAAGCGTTAAAAGCATTAAAGCATTAAAGCATGCATTAAAGCATTAAAGCGTTGAATTGGTATATGATGGACGTACCAGATTAAGAGTTAAAAATAATATATATAAAGGATTGGGTCCTCTCTCTCCCCACAAGAGTTGTATTCTTCTCCATCAAGAAACACACAAGGAAGTGAGGGCAAGAGGAGAGAAACCGAATTCTGAGAAAAAGACAGAAGACAGAACAGAAGACAGAAGACAGAAGATGGCAGCCATTACATCTTCCGCTGTTAGTCAAGGTATGTCATCTTAAACAACATATTAAGTTCTTAATGTGAAATATTTGGTGTTGATGATCTTTGGGCTGTTAATGGAAATTTTTACATTTGGTATCGGAGCTATGATCAATAACTGAATATTTCCTATGATTGTAATTGATCTGTTCTGTGCTTTACTCATGTGATTGAGCCTTCGGGAAATTGTGGGGGTTTTATGAAATGATCACGAAACAAATCCTGCGCATGCTTCACAACGCCCATCGTGGGTTAAGAGTGATTGCCCTTTGCTTATACTCTGGTTTCGAGATTAAATACCTCTTGCTGGATATATAATCATGCTTTGTTGGATTGTTTTCTACTGATCGAGATTAATCTTTTAATCAAGAGCTCATATTTCTCATCTACGACATTCCCATTTGGCGTCACTAACAGAGTTCTGGGAATAATGGGTATTTTTAAGTGATCATTGCTTCCTGAGTTTTGTGTACTTGGGGCAATTTGAGTCGGACTTCATTCCAGTATCTGAAGCATGCATCAGGGATGAGTTTTGATCCGTGGAATCATTAGACTCGCACATAACGTTGCTGTGCGAAATCAGTGTTTTGAAGCATGGATCATAACACGACTCCGTTTCTCAGTAATTGGATCTCGAACCTAGATTATGAGTCCAATTTTTATAGGACTGTTTTATATGTGTGAAGCTTGTTAAACACACATTACAGGGTGATTTATTTATTTTATCCTATAAATTTAAAAGTGTGATATGATGCCCAATCAAATTGAAAATCCATCTGTTCGCTATAAGACGAATGTAATCAAGGTTTCTTCTTATATGTTCGTTGTTAGTATCACGTGAGTATGGATGTCAATCCTGATTTGACTTCGAATTTTCGCATTTTGTTAATGTTACTCTGTTTAATTTTTCAATTTGGGTAAAATACGGATGGAATTTTACGGTAAAATTATCGATGGAAATCCAATCTGTTGTTTGAATGAACCGTTCATGTGAAAATCTAGACCTTCGTAGAGACAGTCAATATCAATCATAGTCCGAAGGGCTTTGGCGCTTGTGGTCTAGGCATTATCTGTTGTTTACATTGTTTAACAAGATATGCGTTCGTGTCATGGTACTCTTCCCATCATCGTGGTATTCGTAGGAGCTTGTTAATACCATTTCAAAGGCTATCTTCCTACCTTGACTCCTATGGACGCATTTGAATTATTAGCTGGAGACTTTTATTTGCACGTAGGACATGCATACTTTTCGTTGCTTGTTCGGAATTTACATTCATGTTCAAATGAGTATTATGCTGTAATATTGCATTTAAAGACCACATCCCTATTCCCAAACAATTGCTTGTCTCATTTACATGCATGCGTGAACAATAATGTGAAAACACTAAAAGGGGTCCGTAGTAAAATGAAAATAAAATGTATGATCCTCGGAGACCACGTAACTATGGACAGAGATATTTGTTTTGAATTCCTTGTTACTATTCATATGGGTGTCTTCCCTTCAATCCAGATTGAAATTATTGACACATTTATTTTGATCATGAAGGATTAAATATTTGAAGAGTTTTGATGATGAAACGTTGACTTTACACGAAAGTGTATGCTTGCATTATAGTTTTGCAGTGTTTACAAATTAATGAAGGGAAAAATAATGTGATGCGTAGCAGGGACAAATATTTGAAAGTGTGCATTCTTTAATTGTCTGTGCATGCATGGTTTCAATGCCAAAAAGAATTAATGGTAAGCGTAAGTTTTTAGAAATGCATGATCTGAATATTTGAAGTATGAAATAAAGGGGTTTCAATTGGGTTAAGTTTCATGCATCATTTACTGTTTTGGCTTTGCACGATTAAAGTTTACTGGTACAAAATAATCGTTTGAAATTTGGGCATAAAAGTAATTGCTCTATGACTGATTGTTTTGCATAAGGTATGTGTTATAAATTATTTATGCACATGAGATTTATGATTTTGTTAATCACCAAAGTGGTCAAAATCAGAATGTTGTTTTGCATAAGGTATGTGTTTATGCACATGAGATTTATGATTTTGTTAATCACCAAAGTGGTCAAAATCAGAATAACCATTTAGTGCATAAGTGACATAATGATTATTGATAGAAATTGCCAGTTATAATAATACCAATTAAGAACTGGCGTCACTAATGATAGAACCTGAGAACTTATCCAAAGGAAAGTCTTGTTCTATAACTAGTTGACATGATGAGGTTTAATAGATATTTTGATTAAATAAATATTGATCATCCAAAGATGTCAGTTCTATTTAATTGAATATATTTATTACCTACTTATGTTTGGTATTTAATTATGTTAAGTATAAGATAGTATCTACCCAAAGGAGTGCTATATTATACTATTATGCCTACATCTGAATCGCGTTAGTTATGAGCTAACAATTATTTCATTTTGCAGGAGTTTCCATGAATACACATGCTTCATCTGTTACATTGTTCACTGGTGTTAATTTTTCTGAATGGAGTGAACAAGTCAATTTCCATTTAGGTGCTCAGGATCTTGACTTGGCACTCCTTGAGGATAAACTTGCTGCTCTTACAAAAGATAGTACTGAGGCAGAAAAATCACACCATAAAGCATGGGAACGCAGTAACAGATTGAGCCTTATGTTTATTAAGATGACTGTTGCTAACAACATCAAGTCAACAATTCCACAAACAGAAAGTGCTAAGGAATATATGCAGTCTGTGGAAGAGCGTTTTCGTTCAGCTGATAAGTCACTCGCTGGCACTCTTATGGCAGAACTCACGACCATGAAGTTTGATGGGTCGCGAACTATGCAAGAGCACATTATAGAGATGACTAATCTTGCAGCGAGGTTAAACTCCCTGGGACTTACAATAGAGGATTCTTTTCTTGTCCAGTTTATCCTGAACTCGCTACCTTCTGAATATGGACCTTTTCAGATTAACTATAACACTATAAAGGATAAATGGAATGTTAATGAATTGGCCAGTAGACTTGTTCAGGAAGAAGGACGGTTGAAAAATCAAGTGAATCACTCAGTAAGTTTTGCGAGTAATAAAGCTGGTAAAGAAAAGAAAGGAAAATCAAGTCATTTCAAGAAGAAAAAGGCACCTGCTAAGAATGGGCAGGATAAGGAAAAGAAGGAACTAAAGGATGTTCAATGTCATTTCTGTAAAAAGAAAGGACATTATCAAAGTGACTGTCCGAAAAGGAAAGCTTGGTTCGAAAAGAGAGGGATTTCGTATGATCCGAACCATAAGTCCAAATGAAGATCGTTTTCTCTTTATGGGAAACGGAATGAAATCTTCAATTGAAGGCATTGGGACTTATCGTCCAATTCTAGAAAGTGGATATGTATTAGACTTATACAGTACCCTTTATGTACCTTCATTATCTAGAAACCTTATTTCCGCAAGTAAATTGGATATTTCTGGTTTTAGATGTGTGATTGGATCTGGTTGTTTTGATTTATATAAGAATACTGATAATGTTGGTTCTGGTATTCTAATTGATGGTTTATATAAATTGAAACTGAATGACACTTATGTGAATTCCTTGTTGAATGTAGTAAATAATGTTGGATGTAAACGTAGCAGGTTGAATGAAAATTCTGCTTTCTTGTGGCATAAACGACTAGGTCATATATCCAAAGAAAGAATGATGAGATTAGTAAGTAATGAAATTTTGTCAAATTTGGACTTTAGTGATCTAGAATTATGTGTGGATTGTATTAAAGGTAAACAAACCAAACATAATAAGAAAGGAGCCACTAGAAGCAGCCAGCTTCTTGAAATAATACACACTGATATTTGCGGACCTATGGACACTCCAGCCTTTAATGGAGAAAAGTATTTCATCACTTTCATTGACGATTTTTCCCGTTATGGTTATGTCTATTTGCTTCATGAAAAATCTCAATCTGTGAATGTCCTTGAGACGTTTGTAAAGGAAGTTGAGAGGCAATTAGATAAAAAGGTGAAAATCATAAGGTTTGATAGAGGTGGTGAATATTATGATGAGTCAGGCCAGTGTCCAGATCCATTTGCAAAATTCCTCGAAAGTCATGGCATATGTGCACAATACACAATTGTAGAAACTGGTAATGCAAGATTCATTAAGAATGGTGAAGTCAGTGGGAGTACTAGAAGAGAAATAGTAGAAATAAAGGAAACAAGGGTAAATGTTACATTGCCTAGAATAGTTCCCTCATCTACTATTACTCCAAATGTTGTTCCAGTTGTTGTAGAACAACATGATGATAATAAACAACATATAAATGAAGAAGTACTTCCTGAAGGAAATGACTTACATAATACTGATATGCATGAACCACAACAAGTAGCATTAAGAAGACCTCAAAGAAATCGTAGGTCAGCTATTTCTGATGATTATGTGGAATCAGATTATGATATTGGAATCAATAAGGATCCACAATTCATACATTATGGTTGCAGAACTTTATTTTAGGACTTGCAGTTGTCGACACCATTAGCAAGCCGCTGAAAATTTATTGTGATAACTCTACAGCAGTATTTTTCTCAAAGAACGACAAGTACTCTGAAAGGTGCCAAACACATAGATCTGAAGTATCTTGTTGTGAAAGATGAGGTTCAGAAACAAAGAGTGTCAATCATGCACATCAGGACAAAACTTATGATTGCAGACCCTTTGACGAAAGGGTTACAACCAAGACAATTTAAGGAACATGTTCAAAGAATGGGTCTTGGTTGTATTAATAATAATTGATGTGTGACATTCTGAGCTCTTTTATGTGTTTCTGATATACAATTATGTGTCTCTTGTTTTAATGTATTTTATGTAACTTTAAACAAGAAAGAGTCTTATAAAGATATTATGTTTAATCATTATGATATAAGACATTATGTGGACCATTATGCTGTTTTATATAAATTATGAATATGAATTGATGGATTGCTGGTATTGTAGTATATGGAAGGGAATGCATTGAATTAATAGTGCACAACCACCATAACTCTCAGCAATTTATCATAGTATGATGTTCAACGCTTAATATTATGAATAGTCGGGTCAAGTGGGAGAATGTTAGAAATCTGCAGTTTCTAAATCCTAATGTGACCCGATTAATTAAGTCATAAATAAATCATTCTATAATTGAAGCATTAAAGCGTTAAAAGCATTAAAGCATTAAAGCATGCATTAAAGCATTAAAGCGTTGAATTGGTATATGATGGACGTACCAGATTAAGAGTTAAAAATAATATATATAAAGGATTGGGTCCTCTCTCTCCCCACAAGAGTTGTATTCTTCTCCATCAAGAAACACATAAGGAAGTGAGGGCAAGAGGAGAGAAACTGAATTCTGAGAAAAAGACAGAAGACAGAAGATGGCAGCCATTACATCTTCCGCTGTTAGTCAAGGTATGTCATCTTAAACAACATATTAAGTTCTTAATGTGAAATATTTGGTGTTGATGATCTTTGGGCTGTTAATGGAAATTTTTACATATATAACACCACACATATTGTTTTTTTGCTAACTCATGTAAAGATGGTAAATGGGATCATATTCTGAGATGAGAGAGTATCAAGATTAACTAAAATCAAGCCAAAACACAATACTCGTTTCAAACTGAAATATTCATGAATATTTCAATGATTTTCTTTCGCTTTTAATATGACGTTTTTCTTTTTTTTTGTTCTATAGAGCGAATGAAAATCTTATGATCGTAGGTTGAAGTAGGCTCGTTCGGTAAAACAAAAAAGGAAGTAGACATACCATTTGTTTTTCAAATGGCAAAACCCTACCACAAGATCAAGGAAAGAAAGAAGGCGAAGAACTGAGCTAGATTACAGGTTCAATTTATGGGAAACGGTCAGATAACATCTTGAGGTTTCATTGCATAATTCATAATAGATTTGTAAGTGGCCTTGTAGCAAAGCTTAGAATGTAGATCTTTTCTGTGACAAAAGTAATCAAGTTTAGTGGGAAAAGCTTAAAAACTGGATTTTTAGAAGAATTGATGAATCTTCAATTGGGCTTCAAACTCAATTTTTCTAAACCTTGAACTGATTTTTAAAATGGGATTTGACTTGCCCCTTTTGGAAAAGGTGGTTGAACAGAATCTCTTCCAAAGACCATCGTGAGATTTGTTTCTAAACTCTCTATATGATTATAAAGAGTGTGATGTACTCTTTGAGAGGGGGTGGGAGGCGCCCAAATGCTACAGCAGTGGGTAGATAGATACAGTCGTATAAACTTTGTGACATTGAAGCTTATATTATTTATTGTAAGTTTGTGGTGAGTGTATTTAGTATAATCTATAGTTCACTTTCCATAAGTTCATTGTTGTTTTTGGAATTTCATAGATTTCCTTAATTATGTTTAAGGAAATCTTGTAATTTAAACAATATTTCTCATACGATTATGTCTCTTTGAGAAAATGTTAATATATATTCTTATTTATTTGACATAAACTAGTTTTATTTACCGAGCTATAAATCGAGTTATTTTTCTAATCACGGTTTTCTACTTGGAAGTAATTAAATTAAATTTATGTATGTTGTGCTCTTTTATTTTTATTTTTTCAGTACAAAAAAAATTGATAGTATTAAAAATCAGATAAACATATAAATACATCAATATAGACTGAGATTATAGAATAACTTGGCTATGTAGCCTGATGAGTATAAACTAGAGTAAAATTGCCTGAAAGCCTAAAATACCCAAGGGTACCGGAAAAAGAGATATTCTATGAGCAATAACCAGAGGGAAGACAGTGCTTTTACCAGATTGATTGCCTAGATAGGAAAAAAACCCCTTATGGGGTCGACATCTGCCAGCTGGGCGAAAGTATGCCTTATGTGCAAGAAAAAACAGTTGCTTTGAAACATACGTGGGAGATGATATGAAACAGAAGATTTATGAACTAGGTAGAGAAAAGTTCTTAATCGAATATGTTTCGGCTTCCATTTTTATGTCCATTTTCCATTTGCCCATTTGAGTTAGGAGCCCTTTCTTCGACAATTCATCTGCTTGGGTATTCTGGGATCTGTTGACATGATGTATAGAATAATCCTTCCTCCTTCTCCATAGTGAGTCAATTCTGTTCATCCATCCAGAAAGATGTTGATTTTTTATAATACCTTTGCTGTGACATGGTCTATAATTATTTTAGAGTCTCCATAGATCTGTAAAGACTGAATATTTAGGAATAAGCTAAAATAAAGTAGCCCTGATAGCGCCATAGCCTTGGCCTTGTTGTTAGTTCATTTTCCCCCATTCCAATATATAGAAAAATGTTGATCTTCTTCCATGATTATGAAGACTCCACAAGCACATATACCATTTTGTGCCGCCCCATCAAAAAAAGCTCTTGGGAGATTCATATGACTTGTTGTCTGCTCCTTTGATTTTTCCGTTATATGTTGTGAAATCTTGAGGGGAATAGAGTTATAAAGAGTGTTAATGTTTTCAAAAATGATCTTAAAAGCTTCCTTTCTGTTTTGGAACAAAGTGTTGTTCCTTTATTTCCAGATTGACCAAAACACTAGTTTAGGAATAGGTCTCCAAATTGCTTTTTTGTTGCTCCACCACACAAGAGCTTATTTTAGTGAAGGATGCGGAACATAATTGAAACCAAAAAAGGAAGAAAGGTTCCTCCAAATCTCGAGAGTGTGAATGCATTGCAAATGTGTTACTATAAGTTAGGTTGTTCTATTTTAATGCAAGCACAATTAGTTAGACTGTTCTATTTTCTATACATGTTTATTTTCATTCATTTATAATTAAGGGATAATTTTACTTAGTATTAAGTGAATGATAAATAGGAAATTGAAACAGAAAACAAAAATAGTTTCATATTTTACTATATTTTATTAGGCCATGGCATATCTATTAATAATAGTTTTGCAACGCATTTCTAATTTTTGATGTAAAATAAATTAGAAAGTTTTAAAAGCCCTTTGAGAGTTATTTCATTTGCTTAGAAGAAACAACAAGTATAGTTATGTTTTTGCTGGCCATTCTTCCGTTCATGTTACGTTAGAAGTTATATGTACTTATAATATATATATATATTTTGTATAAAGTTATAACTTATTCTTTTATGTTTTGTCACTTTATTTCACACTCGTTAGGGTCATCTTTTTAGTGATGGTAATTGTTGTAACAATTCTTCGTTGATTTTCCATGTAAATAAAATATAAGACCAAGGTCACAGGACATGTATTTCAAGCAATATGTTGGGAAAAGCATAGTGATGGGTATCACTTGTGATTAATTAATAGCTATGCAAAATAGTAAAGATAAAGAAACAATAATTGACATTTTATTTATAAAATAAAAGAAAAATAGGAAAAAAGGAAGGTGAAGAGACACAAATTTGCATGAGAGTGAAATTGAAGGGAAAATTGAGAAAATAGAGGCCTCAATGATAAAAGGGCTTCTGAGGATCAATTCACAACCTTTTATCAGTTCAATTTTGGAGCTCTCATTTTATTATCTCATACTCTTGCATACTTAAAGAAATCTTGAAGCATACTTGGAGCATGCTTGGAGAACTTTAGCATTCACTTGGATTGGAGAAAAAAGGAAAATAAAAGTAAGGAGCACAAAAAAATAGTTTGATCAACAACTACAACTGGATTACTTCGTAGGTAACAGGTTGCATGTGTGATTTCTTTGTTGATTTCTGAATGCATGGTACATGCATGTGATTTTCTGGTTATGTGTTGTCATTGGCATGAAGATTTGTCTAGATTGACAGCGGTTTTAGCCTTGCATTTCCATTTCCTTAATAGCCATGGTGTTGTGGGTTTTTCACATGTTTTTTTTTTTTTGTTGCTCATGTTCCATATGGCTATGGGTTGTAACAAATGCTCTAGAAGCCGTGGAACATCTTGGGTTGAGTTACTAGTCATGGAGCCTATGTTGGGACAAACGCTCTAGATCTCTTGGTGGGTTGAGTTACTAGTCCATGGAGTTGGGTTGGACAAATGCTTTGGAGATCTGGAAGGTTGTGGGTTGAGTTACTAGTTCATATAGCCCTGGACAACTTGGGTAGAGACTGATTTAGTTGGTGTTAGGGATGTCTAACCATAGAGGTGGAATCACTATGGTTGAGGGTTGAAGTGGTTTGGCCTATGTAATTCTTGGTTTTGTTTTCCCTCGGTTATTCCATAATGTTCCACATTCATGCTTGGAATATGACGGAGGGGTGATTAGCTGAAAGAGAGATTTGGTTCAACCCAATCTATGGCTCGATGGTACGTGGAAATCCCCGACTTGGTTGGTATTTTCATTTATTAATATGAGTTATTATTCTACTGTGATTCATGTATACCTATAGTGATTATGTTGTTAATATTATGGTTGAGTTGCCATGGTTTCTATGTTGGTTATTTGTTGGTTGTAAGTTGGTTATATGATGTGTACCATTTATGACTCTTGTCATGAATTGTTTAGTTATTGATTGGTTGATGAATATATGGAATAATAAATGTTGTTCTAGCTACGTGGAGAGGGCATATAACCTTCTTAGTGATTCTAAAATGAATCTTAGAATAATACGATCAAATATGCATTCATGAACTGTAGCTTACATGTTTTCCATGTGTTTGACGAAATGTCTAGTGTGTTCTAGGCATCTAGGTCAAGTTTATGATTTGAGATTGAATGTTTAGCTTTGTTGTCATGTTAATTATGATTCTGGAAAGTCTTAGGAAATTATGGGCAGTGGTCTGGAGGTTGGCCCGAAAATGTGGCACTGATCTCGCGACCACATTCTCAAAATTGAAGATTTTAGGTCATAATTGTTGGAATTTAGCTTATGAGTGAGGTTATAGCCTCATAACCACATGTATGCCTTTTTGTGGGTGCGGTTGTGGGCCAAGAGTAGAGAAAAAGGGTTCCAACTCAAGGTTTGGTCACCTGAGGTGGTTGTTCAGTCTCTGAGTGACCTATATTCCCTGTAGGATGTCAATATGTGGTCAGTTTGTAGGCTCCACTTCCTGAACTGGAACTGGGAGGCTAGGTCATGTCATAATAACACCCATCTCATGTTTACCCTAATAGACTTGTGAATTTGGGTAAATGTGGGAGGAGGCGTTACAATTCCCACTCATTGTATATTTGTATATAGTTGATTAACTTCCCCTAGTTAGTTGTATATATATGTATGATAAGAAAACTAGTTAAACCCTAATGATTTATTTCTCATAAGAGGGAGAAATATCACATAAACATAGTTGTAAAACCAATTAGGAACAACTATCCCAAATGGCTTGGGTTATTAAAGAACCTCAGTTAGGGATGTTCCCTCCTATTGACAAGTGGGTCCATTTTGTCTCTTAATAATTGGATCATTATATTATTTATTTTATATGTCGATCTTTTTAGAGTGAGAAATTGGATGAATCAAGTAGCAATGTCATTTTTACCAACAATTTGGAATATTAGTGATAAAAAATATAAATGATGTAAATGTTATATGTGGACCACACTTGTACAAAGCCGAGATTTTGACTTTTGTTTATTGAGCCGAGAAGCTCATTTTACAGCCAAGTATGATGTGTAACCTTGTCCATATGTTTTTTATCAAAGTTGAAATTTTACTCATATCTGTCCAAAAAAACAAAAATAATAATAATAAACTATACAAAATATTTAAATAATGTCCATTCATAAAAAAAGAAATTACATATAAAGAAATTAGATCCCTCTCCACTCATATTAAATTCGTATTTAAAATAAATCTACAATAATTACTAATTATTATACCATTCAGGCCCTCCTTAAAATCTAAGATCTCATTTCTTTCATCATACTTTTCCGACTCTCCGTGTTGGTAGACATTTCTACTCGTCGCCGTGGCTAAGCATCGATGATACGGAAGTGATTTGAGTTTGACAATTACAAATTTTAACTGATTTCGGAATCAGATTTATTTGGGTCTTTAAAATTGTTATTTGAACAACATATCGCTTAAATTCATAAGCTTTAGGTTATCACAGGTATACTATATTACAACCAGGTGATAAAACCTAGTGAAAACTTCCCATAATTTTAACTGACAGTTAGACCACGTTTTACTAAAGCGTTGGATAATTTTGATCACAGAGTTAACTAATAATTTGACAACGCCTTATGATCCTGTTGGATAATTTAGAAAAAATTCCAACAATTGATTCATAGTTGTGAAACAATGAAAATCAATTTCACCGCTTTTCAAGCAAGACTACCAGGGAAAATGCGTTTTAGCTTACGTATCAAACTCACCCGCACCCCGGAACCAATTTACTAAACAAATTCGTAAAGTTGAAAATAAAATAAATTATTTTCATTTTAGTTATTATTATGTTAAAGTTTCAAATTATGTGTAACTTTTATCTTTCTTATTATTTCAAATGAAAAACTTATTTTACACCACATTACAAATTTCACACCGTACAGACAATATGAGTATCTCCTCTTTGCTTTTACGTTCGATCTTCCTTTAATAAGTTGACCACTCTCAACACGGACATCTATATCCATTACTTCTTTAACGTGAGAAGCTACGTTTTGAAAAGATGAAATCCCCAAGTCTAGTTTATCATCCTCATTATGGATCTTTTATATACTTCAAAATTTAGGATTAAAGGAAAGTTAAATCTTATCATCCTCATGGTACCTTTATATATTTCAAAAATTAATATCAAAAGTTAAAACTTAATTTATGAGGAGATGTGTAATTTCATCCATATTAAATATGTATATTTTTTTTTAAATAATGTTAGCTATAATAAAAAATAAAATAAAATGAATATACTATGCAAGTTTTGTTTGTTATCAATATGAGAAAATAAGTGTGAGTAAGATGTTTAAACCTTATATTTCAAAAATGCAATTTAAACAATGAAAAATTAATATATATATACAATGTTCCACCAAGGTTCCGGGATGAGGGAGCGAGAGGGCGCGGGAGCACCCTATGCAAAAGCTCCCCACCATTTTTTAGGAAACGTGGGGGAGCGTCAGGGTCTGAAAAACTTATAAATATAAAATATAATTTATTAATTGAGTCCACTATGACAATTTGGTTTGAATTGAAAGAGTCAAAACATAATGATAAAAAAGGAAATGAAAAAAATCCTTTGCTCCTAAAGTTAAAACTGTTTTTATAATCTATTCACTCAACTAATAGTCTAGACTCTAATACCTTCTGCGTTTAGGAAAGAAAAGGATATAATTTAAAATTTTAAACCTATGCTCAATTGTTCTGTAGTCTGCACATAAATGATAAATCTCTCAGCTCTGTCAATGTGCCCTGAATTAGTTACAAACTTTGCTTCAGATCTCTGAAGATGCCACTATTTTGCTCTAAAAGGGAGACCGAGAATCATGACAAGGTCTATTGATAGCAAGTGAATTCAGATGTATAGAAGACCTCGACCATTACAAACTTCCTCTTGCACAGTTTTGTATTGAAGATCAGATCCTAAAGATGTAAGTGATATGCCCAAAATAATAAAATATCCAGACCTTCAACCTCCTTTAAGGCTTTAAAATTAAAACTAGTAACATAATGACTGGCTGGTAAGTTACATCCCATTGAAATCTTGGTTTATAGAGCTGTGTTTTTAATACGAATGCATTTCATCTATGAAATTGAACAGCTTCCGACAAAAGGCCGTCATATGAAAAGTTTTAACTTAAATATATGCCCTTGGTACTAGTTTAGATAAGTTCTAAATAACAATATCGCGTGAGGATCTACAGGAGTCTGGAGATTATACAAACAAGCCAGCAAGTATACACAGGTCCCCATCTTTTGTATTGTTAAAACTTTAAGTTACTATAGTGAAGTTCTAGAGCGAGAGAATTTATTTTTCATGGATTCCACAATAGTATGTGCAAAGGGTCATTACAATATATACACATTGAGAAGTTGCATTCAACTCACACTCTTCAGCACAGTCAAGTTTGGTTGACACTACTCTGAGACAGACGCTGTGATGATTGCCCAAACTTCATTCACATGCCCAATGATTCGAAAAGGGCTATTGTACTGTGCAATGATAAAACCTGCAGAATATATTTAAAATCGAGACAAGGCCGTCATATGAAAACCAGTGTGGCCGTAGACAAGGCCGTCATATGAAAACCTGTAGAATATATTTAAAATTTTAAATTTATAATTGAAACATGGAAACCTGGTTTCTTTCGAGAAAGTTGCATTCATACTAAAATTAAAATATTTTGACACAAGGTTAGTTGGTGTGACTTCTATGTTTTGGATCTCATCGCAAGAGTAAAATCAAAATGTCAAAGCAGAGGTGCTCCACGGAACCATGGTGACTCCACGGAAGAACTGATGGCTGGAAGAAAATATCAAAACATGGAACCTCCATCTGTAGTTTAGTTACGATAGCATTGTCGCTTAAAAAAAATAGCCGTCAAGACACACCAAACAATGCGCACTATTGATCTGTTGGAGACTTATAAGTTATATCACATTTGAACCCCATCACATGGGAAAATTTGGAAGGGCAGTGTTTGCCATGCATTCAGAAGAATTTGGGCTTGGAAACACCGAAACAGTGAACACGTCTTCAATGAACAGCAGTTCATATACACAAACATATCCAAACGCATTCTTTAGATGCACTCTAAACGCAGTTACGCAGTGGCAAATGCTCATGAAATGAACTGTTACTAACCTGTTAGGCTGTAGTAGTCCGCTCCTCGCACGCAGCGCTGCTCGCACGATGCTTGAAGGGAGGTGCTGCTCGCACGATGCTCGATGGGAGCTGCTGCTTGTAGGACGCTCGATGAGAGGGAGGGAGGAGTTCTGGAATGATGAATCTGAACAGTGAAATCGAACGTTGTGAGTGGAGCGCTCAACAAACTTGCAAAGGCTGTGAGTGTGTTGTTCATGGTTCAGGCTGCCGTTTTTATAACATGAAACAACGATTTTCCAAAACCCTAAGCGTTAATTAACTGTTAATTAAAGATTAGGTTCAGCGTTTAGTTAATTAAAATGGTTTTTAATGCATTAAAGGTGTGCCACGTCCCCCCTCGTCCCCCCACATCCCCTCTCGTCCCCCCTCGCCCCCCCACGTCCCCCCTCGTCCCCCTTTTTGGAAACGCCCCCTCAGGAAAGGGAAACGTCCCCCTGGCACGTCCCCCTGAGTTTCCTCATTTTTGGGAGCGTGGGGAAACGTCCCCTACTCGTCCCCAAGTCCCTGGAGCGTGGGGGAGCGAGGAAACTAGACCCCTAGGGGGGGGCGAGTCCCCGTGGAACACTGTGTATATATATATATATATATATATATATATATATATATATATATATATATATATATATAGAGAGAGAGAGAGAGAGAGAGAGAGAGAGAGAGAGGGGGGGGGGGGTGCGGGGGAGAGAGGAATGTATTGTTTTCTCAAATTTTGCTTTCTAAAAGAAGTTTGCACCTGAAGATGTGAAGATATTTGATCCCTCTTAGCTCGTGTTAGGTTCGCGAGTAAGATGCATTTATGCTGGTAATTATGGATCTAGAAAGCTTCGAGAGAGATAAATGTGCTTGATGTGCAAACATTTTTTAGAGTGCAGAACTTGGAAAAAGGTTTACAAGTCAAGAGAGTTGGTTCTCTTGATACAATTGATATATTCATAATTATATAGATCTACATTGGTTGTCTCTTTCCACACACACACCATGTGTATTCTTTCATTGTTTAAATTACATTGTTGAATGCATAAATGCACTCCACATTTTGAAAATCTCTTTACCACTTTGATTATGTAGATTACCCAGTTTAAACTTACAATTCTAACAAATCTATATTGGATTTTGGACAAAATAAATTGAAAGTATATTTCATAGCTAAAATGTGAAGTAGATTACCCAGTTTAAACTTACAATTCTAACAAATTTTTATTGGATTTTGGACAAAATAATTTGAAAATATATTTCATAGATAAAATGTGAAATAATTAGAATAGCAATTTTTTTTTTAATATATATATATATATATATATATATATATATATATATATGCTTTTTTAACCCCATATATTATATATGTATCTGCTATTGAAATATTTTACTTAAAATGAATTTTAATATATTTTATTATTTTATCTAAAATAAAAATTAAATTGTATTTTTCATAAATCACATTATTGCATTAACATATTTTTTCAATAATTAATATATTATTAAATACATATAAATTTTATTTAACCTTATATATTGAAATTTATTTCTCACTGATTACTATTTTTTTTCCTATGTTAAACTAATTCATTTTTTAAGCATAAGAATATTTTGTCATCTATCATTTTTTTACTTTCTTTCTTATATATACATATATGTGAAATTAATACTGAAATAAACCAACAAATATATATATTCAAATAATTAACTCAAGTTTTATATTAAAACATTCTTAATATATATATTCAAATAATTAACTCAAGTTTTATATTGAAATATTTTTAAAATATAAGAATTATATATTTTTTTATGTAAAAATGTAACTTTTTATTTATTTACATTTAATTATTTTTTCATTTAAAAATAATAAAATTTTGTTAATTTAGTGTAATTTTTATAGCTTTAACGTGAAAAGCAAATCTATACATTTTTTATTATTATAAATAACCACATTTTTATTTAAAAAATATTTTATATTTATTTTTAAAAATAACCTATATCAGGTTACATTGACCATGAACGGAACCCCAGATAACCATCATACAAAGAAATGTGTCTCTCTATGCAATATATTTCCTTACTATAATTTTTCCTTACAATGCATATACTCAAGAGTTATGAAGTAAAATAGATTTATAAGATGCATTTTTCAGTTGATGTTAGATCTTTCTTCAAACACCACCTCTTTTTATTATTGTATTTATTTATCATGTTAATTTTAAATATTTGTATCCTTTTCAGCGTAAAATATGTTAGTCATTTTTCATAATCCATTAAATTAGAAAATTTTATAATGTATATATTTTTCTTATTTTAGTTTTTAATTATTTATATATATATATATATATATATCACCTATCTTTATTTCATTAAGTTAATTCTCGTGTTTAAATAATTTTGTACTAAAATACATCTATGCCAAATGATTTGATTTTTCACATTCTAATTGTCAAGGCTTTAAGTTAGTCCAACATTTGTGATGACCACAGGCAGCTGAGAGAGTAAAAAAATGACGATCTGGGTACAAGCACACCCGAGTTGTGTAATGGGTGTGTAGACGTAGTGGTAGGTACATTGTAGTGACCGACATCCATGTTTAGTTAAAGGTGACTCGTGCTTGGTTAAAGGCGTGTGTAGACAAGTTTGGTTAAAGGCATGCAAATGGTGAGTTCGATTAAAGGTGCGTGCAAACAAGTTCAGTTAAAGGCACATAGATGGAAAGTTCAGTTAAAGATGTGTGGATGAGCATACAGATAGACATGCGGACAGGCGTGCGGACTATGAGTGCGATAAGGCGAGGTCATGTGAGGGGATCGAAGGGTGTCCACCCAAACGAATGGGCGAAGTCGTGTGAGGGTGTTTGAACCAAGCGGGTAGATTCGACTGAACGTGGTGAGGGCATCCAAGGGCGTTCGACCAAATGAGTCACACAGGTCAACCAGGTGGAGCACACAGGTCGGGTCAGTCGGGTGAAGCAAATGAAATAGGTCGAACAGACGTGTCGATTCATAAATCATTTGGGCAACGAGCATATATATTGGACGAAGTGAATTTTGTTCAAGGAATCCATCATCTCCATTAAGTTTAAGAAGGAAAAACACATCTGAAGCGTTCGGGTCCTTCGAGTGAACTGCAGAGAATGTGAGGGCCGGAATGAAGTTTTGAATGAATTTTCTGCACGAGTTTGGGCATAATATATTTTCCGAACGAAAATCCTAAACGAGATTTTGGAACAAGTTCTGGCAGACAGGTTTGGAAACAAGTTCCTGAACGAGTTTGGGCACACAAGTTTGGAAACGAGTTTGCTGAACGAAATTTTGACAAGGGATTGTCAAACAAAGTTCCTGCACAACTCAAGTAGGTCGCACGACCTGGGTGGGCTGCACGAAGCGGGTGGGCTGTATGACTCAGGTGGGTTGCACAACTCGAGTGGGTTGCATGGCCCGAGCAGGCTAAAAAAAATTGTGCATGGGTTACACGACCGATTTAGGATTTGGGTGAACTGTGCGGAGGGCTGCACGACACAGGTAGATAGGTGGGTAGGCCTACACGATAGGCTACATAGACTAGTGTGTCGAGGAACATTGTCGCGTAGTTGTAAAACATTGTAGACTGTTCGAGAGTTGACCCTCCCTTCATAATCTTGTGTGCACTGTCATATTGTTGTTTTGGATGAATTCATACATGTTATGAAGTAGATGTTAATGAAAGTTAAATGAATGTATTTTTGTTGCATTTATATGAAGAAGTGAACACTTAACGAAAAATAATCTAAGTTCTGGTGATACACATAGTCCATGAATCGTAGTAGTAAGAAACAAAATAGTTGGTCGGTGTCACACACCGCCCACAAGTGAAAATTAAGTCACCACTAGTGTGGGGGCATGACAGATGGTTTCATAGCCCATTTTGTAGAAATAGGTCTTTGTCGAAGTTGTGAAGCAGTGATACATTTGCCACTTCGTGACAAATGGTATCAGAGCTTGGTTCAGGGTAGATTAAGCTAATTTGGAGTTTTAAAGCTTGGGAGAGGCACACCATGGGGCCGATTCAAGCTAAACAAAGTCCACTAGAAGAATTATAAGATATTGAACAAAGATTGATAGAGTTGCGGGAAGAACTTCGTGCAACAAGAGAGGCCCTTCGTGCATTGTTTGAGGAAGGGATGTCTGACACGAATAAAAGTGAATTCTATGAAATCATGGGAAAATTGGACTGTATAGAAGCAGGAATGATGAAGTTGAAAGAAGAGAAAGGCGTGTTATGGATGAAGGAAACCAATCTTGAAGTGAAAAGGACTCTTGAGGAAGAGCATGTCATAGTTATATCCATGTTGAACAGGAATCCGTGACACATAAAGAAGAGGAGCTTTGTCAGATAGAGCCTACTATAGTTGAACTGAATTTGGAGGATGTTGTAGATGTGCCAACAGAAGAGGAGGAACATCGGATGATTGAACCGACCCAAGTTGAACCAGATTTGTGCACGTTGCAGACATTGGAGGAAGGAGGCACTCGCATAGAGAGACCTCATGAAGATGCAATTATTGTTGTTACTTATGTTTCATTGAGGCTTTTGCTGGATGGCCCATATGTAGGGATGGGAGAAGGAAGTTTTCCAATGTGATGGACAATCTTACCATGGATGATTACAATGAGACCTTGCGCGTTGGGGTAGTAAAGAGCATTAGTTGTTGCAAGACTTGTTGGGGTAGTTTGTGACCTTATGGCAGAAGGTGCAAATGCCTGTGACAAGGGTGGAACATGATGAACTTTGCGATGGATGGGTAATCCTTAGCCAAGTGGAGAATTGGCTAAGTGCCCATCATGACTCATGGATAGATTAAAGGAAGGGCACGCCAGAGTTATGATACATGATACTTGGGTAGACTTCTTTATGGATGAGACCAAGAGGTAGTCTTCGTGGACCTTTAGTGGGAGAGGCAACAATAAAGGAAGAGACCTGTGACAACATTATGAGGGTAGAGTGACCGAGGGCACTAACTTGAATGAAAGAAAGGACGTGAAGACCATTGTGTTGGGTTTACTAGAGTGGACAAGATGGGAAGTTGAAGCCATGGGCATTAAGTTGGATATATGGGCACATGGAAGACTCCGTGAAGGGACATTATGCGGGAGCACTCATAGAGATACCACTTATGGGCATCAAAGAAGAAGTACCAAGATAAGGATGTTGTAAGGATGGATTTACTGGTGCGATATAGAGATATTTTGCAGATGAGTTGATGGGGATGTTGTGCACATTTGGACACCAAGGCCATGGTTGTTTTTGGAAACATGGGAAACCTATGAGAGTATTCATATGACTGAGAGGGCATAGGTAGCTTGTGTGGAACTTGAGACGGTGACAAGTGTTCTTTCTGAGGAGTTGGATGGAGATGGTTCATGGGAGCTCATGATGACTTGAGAGATTTTTAGCGGATGGAGACTTCATACTTTCGTGGTCTTGGAGTATCTAGTTCATCGAGGAGTTGAGGATAGATGTTGTACTTGACCTTGATGCAGGATGGGATTCATACCTTGGGCACATTATGGGGTGTGTTCATGAGGAGTGACTTGCTGGATACAATAGAGATGAAACACCTTGGATTTGGATGGAGTTGTAGTGATGGGGGTGCCTTAGTCGGAGCACTTGGGCATGGGTTGAGTTGATGAGACTAAATCATTTTGGATGGACGTGGAGGCTATTTTTCTATGTCCATGGGAAGCACATGGGCGAGATGATGAGGAAAGTGTAGAGTTTCCCCTTTGACAGATTTGATGGATAACATATTGCAGATGAGATGGAGGTTTCTTCATGGACCTGGATATAACACATTGAGAATTGGATTTATGGGAGGAGTTCTTGATCGAGTTGAGGATGTGACAAGATGTTGGAGAAATGAATTACAAAGGCATTAGGAGGTGCATTCTCATGGGTTGAGCGTGACAATTGGACTGATCACCCAATTAATTCGAGTCATGAGGGATGTTAGTGTGATGAGATGTGTTTGAGTTGTGTTGGAGTATCATAGTAGTAGTTCACATGATGATGATGATACATGGTGGATTAACACAATATGAGTTGTGCTCGTAGCATGCATCTGAGTTGGAGGGAGCATCCTTCCACATGATGAGGCATAATGGAGGATTGCGACGAGTTTGGTTGATGACCATGGATTTAGGAATCTTACCCATACATGGAGTCATGAGCCTTAGTAGAGGTTCGTGCGATGGAAAGCAAAGGGTTAGGAAGTATGGACATTTGTGTTGGAGCTGATGACACTTTGCGACATTTTGATCTTGGTGATGGAGTTATTGGGATGGTGTCATCGAGGGTGACAAAATTTTTATAGTGGGGGAGTATGTCATAGCCTCACGTTGGTTGAGCGCCCGTGATGACCACTAGTGGGCGAGAGAGTCTAAAAATTGACTATGCGGGTATGAACGCATCCGAGTTGTGCGATGGGCGTGTAGAAATAGTGGCGGGTGCTCGTGTCTAGTTAAATATGATTAGTGCTCGGTTAAAGACATGTGCAAACAAGTTCGGCGAAAGGCATGCATATGGCGAGTTCGGTTAAAGGCACATGCAAACAAGTTCAGTTAAAGATGTGTGAATTGAAAAGTTCGGTTAAAGATGTGAGGATGGTCAAACAGATGAGCATATAGACGATGAGTGTGAAAAGGCATGTGGACAAGAGAGGTCGTGCAAGGGCGTCCACTCGAATGAACAGGCGAAGTCGTGTGAGGGTGTTCAACCAAATGGGCCAAGTTGGCCAAACGAGGTGAGGGCTTCTGAGGGTGTTCAACTAAATGAGGCACACCGGTCACACGAGTCGACCAGGTGGAGCACACGGGTCAGGTTGTTCGGGTGAAGAAAACGAAACAGGTTGAACAGACATGTCAGTTCATAAATTGTTTGGGAAATGTATGTATATATATTGAACAAAGTGAAGTTCATTCAAGGCATTCATCATCTCAACCGAGTTCAAGAAGGAAAAACAAGTATGAAGCCTTCGGGTCATTCGGGTGAACTTCAGGGCGTGCGAGGGCGCAACAGGGCATGTGCCCGCATGGACGGGAAGAACGGAGTCGTGAACGAGTTTGTGCTGAACAAATTTTCTAAATGAAAATCTTGAATGATATTTTGGAACGAGTTTCAACACACGAGTTTGGAAACAAGTTGTTGAACGAGTTTCAGAACATAGGTTTGCAAACAAGTTTGCTAAACAAAATTTTGACACGGGTCTATGAAACGAAGATCCTGCATGACCTGGGTAGGTCACACGACTCGGGTGGGTTGCATGACCCAGGCAGGCTGAACGAAAATTGTGCATGGGTTGCACAACCGGTTCAGGATTCAGGTGAATAGTGCGGAGGGTTGCATGAAACAGGTATACAGGTGGGAAGGCCTGCATGACAGGATGCACAAACTGGTGTGCAGGGGAAGATTGTTGCACATTTGTAAAACATTGTAAATTTGTAAAATAACCTGCATATTTTTATAATTATATTGGGTAGATTGTTCGGGAGTTGCCCCTCCTTTCATAATCTTGTGTACACTGTCATATTTTTTTTCTTGATGAAATTGTATTTGTTATGAATTAGATGTTAATGAAAGTTAAATGAATGTATTTATGTTGCATTTATATGAAGAAGTGAAAATTTAGCAAAAAATATTCCAAGTGTTGGTGATATGCGTAGTCTGTGAACCATAGTAGTAAGAAAACTAAAAGGTTGGTCGGTGCCGCACACCGCCCACAAGTGAAAATTGAGTCACCACTAGTGTGGGGCTGTGACACTAGTGGTGGCTTTGTGGTGCACATCAATATTATAGATTCGAGTTAAATTTATATAGTTTTTTTTTTTTTAATTTCAAAATATTTGCTATCATTATTATATTCAGACAATTATTTTATAAATGTTACAGCAAGTAAACTGTTATAATATGTTTTTGAAGACTTGAAATCATGTAATTGAATAAATAAATTGTTCACCAAAATACTCAAACTAATATTCTTTAATATTTAAAATAAAACAAAAAAGTTAACTTTTATCCACTAATATATACACTAGTCATAGAATCCAAATATACATTAAAAATATATATATATATTAAATATCAACTTGTTTTACACTTATTTTTTAATGAAAATTGATTATACTTCAAACGTATTTTCTCTCCAACCTTAATTTTAGTTTCAAAATTTTAAATAATTAAAAATACTTTATAATCCAATTAACTTTATTTAAAATAATAACTAAAAATTTCCTAATATTATATATTTTAATTATATAACATAACAACTCTTTTTCTAATTATTTTTTTCTTTGTTCATCACAGAACAAGCTTCTTTGTCGTGCAAAACAAGCTTTTAATAGTGACTATCATTCCCCTAACCAAACTCATTCGAACTCCTTCGAAAATAACTTAATGATAATTAATACCTTGTTTTTTTGAAGATAACACAATAGTTTTCTATTCTTATGATTCCATTTATTGACCAATCATCTAATGTTAACACAATAGTTTTCTATTCTTATGATTTCATTTATTGATCGATCATCTAAATTTGTGAAAGCATATATTTATTGTTAAATGTAAATTTTATGTTTATATCTATATATTATAATTTAAATTTGTTTTTTCTTTCTATATTAATAGAATAGTGTAACAATGACAATACTTTTGAATTTACGGTAAGTACTTGGACATTATTTAAAAAATATAATATTGAATTATAATGGCATTTAAATAAATTTTTTTATTAATTTATTATATAAAAATGTAATAACACATTTTAAATTTTACTTTTAATTATTTTTCTATTCATGATTCCATTTATTCACGAATCAACACAATAGTTTTCTATTCTTATGATTCCATTTATCGAACAATTATCTAATGCTAACACAATAATTTTCTATTCTTATAATTCCATTTATTAAAATTTAAAATGGGGTGGCTAGTCCCCTGAAGAAGCATTTATTAGGCCATATGTACAATATATTTACATGAATACAGGCAGATAAACCGTCATATCAATCAACATCAATCTCCATATATCAAATGCACTGCCGAGCAACATCAAAATGGTGGATCGAACACAGGCAGGGAGCGTATAAGCCTGCCGCCCCGCCACTGGACCATGCACACATGTACAAATTAATCAATCATCTATTAATCAATCATCTAATGTGAAAGCATATATTTATAATTAAAAGTAAACTCTAGGTCTATATCCATACATTAAAATGCTTAATTTGTTTTTTCTTTTTATATTAATAAAGTAGTGTAACAACTTTTCAATGATAATACTTTTGAATTTACGATGAGTACTTGAACATTATTTAAAAAAGATATAATATTGAGTTATATTACATTTAAATCATTTTTTTCATTAATTTATTATATAAAAATATAATAGCAAATTTTAAAATTTATTTTTAATTAGTTCTCTATTCTGATGATTCCATTTATTCACGAATCAACACAATAGTTTTATAATCTTACGATTATATTTATTCACCAATCATCTAATGTGAAAGCGTGAAAGCGTATATTTATATGTAAATGTAAATTCTAAATATATATCCGTAATGGTTTTTTTTTTTTTTTTAAAATAAAGTAGTGTAACAGCTTTTCAATGATATGCTTTTGAATTTACTATAAGTATTTGCATATTATTTAATAAAAATATATATTATTGAGTTATAATTGTATTTAAATTAAAATTTTCATCAATTTATTATATAAAAATATATTAATATATTTTAAAATTGATTTTTAATTAATTTTAAAATTCAGTAAATTATATTATTTAGGAGGAGATTCACTATGTTACTATAATCACTTAGTGGATGTACCCTATGCTATCTATGAAGAACACATGGAATAATTAATAATAAAAACATAAATATATACACAATAATAATTATATTTAGAATTTTTTTTGAAGCAAAACATGATTTCAATGATTAATATGGTTTTCTTTCTTATTTATAGAATAATTATAAGGATAAGGATTTTGGTATTCTTTTCATTCTTTATATTTCTATTAATATAATTTAGGCCATGGTAGTGTCACTTATAATCTTCATGTATACTATGTGTGTAATTGATTTACTCAACTTTCATATTTATTTTACAATATATCATAGTTATTTTTATGAAAAATTGCCTTTTTAATCATTTATCATTTTTTCAGATACTCGTGAACTGCTACTATTCTTTTCACCTTATACATGGAATTTTATAAATTTTATTACTTGGCATTCATCTTCGTTGCTTAGAAATAGATCTTGTATCTTCTTATCTGTTATCACATGGCACCATTTCATTGCTCCATGGTATTCATGTCTTATTCTAGTTCCACCTTTATTTCGTTTGTTTAATTTCTTAGTCTTGTGTTATACAATTAGGCTTAGGATGGATTTACCATAGAAAGTGAATTCAATCCTCGATTGATTACCCTAGTTAGTACAACCAAAATCTAAGAGAGATCACCCTATTGAAGATCAACAGTCACATGGGATTATGCATTAGGGGATTTTTGAGGTATAACATGGGCATCCTAAGGAAATTATAAAATAATAATGGAAATAATAAAATAATATTAGATTACATCATCAAATTTTAGAGGGAAAAAAGACAAAACTATTTTTCAACTCATATTTTCAACTTATCTTCGTATGGGTTTACTCAAATTTTGAGCGGAAAGACTCGTTGCATGCATAATTTGATTCCTCATCCAAGGAGTACCCATGTTTCATACTTTCGATGGACCCTGCTACACAAAAAATGAGAAATACATGAAAAACGTGATTGTAATCACGTTTTTTCATGTATTTTTCATTTTTTGTTTAGTAGGGTCCATCGAAAGTATGTAACATGAGTAGTCTTTGGATGAAGAATTAAATTTTGCATCCAACAAGTACTCCTGCTCAAAATTTGAGTAAAAACTTAGGGAAATAAGTTGAAAATACTAGTTGAAAATGTAGCTTTATTATTTTTTAATAATTGTACTTTTTTACTCCAAAAATGGTGAATCATCCCCCATGTTTGACATCATCATCTTGAATCCTATTGGTTCTTATAAAGGTTATTTTGGTTGTACATTTTTCTTATGAGGCCCATTTTAGACCTCAAAAATCCCCTAATGTTGATGATTACCATGGAATAGAACTATGTGTTGGGACATGCTCTAATGTCTAGGAACCAAGAATGGAGAATTAATACCATAATCTAATTAGAGATTAAATAGAAGAGAAAATAACACTTCAATATGATGGGTGGTGTTTAGATAAACCATTATATAATTAAAGCACAAATATTATGCCCTAGAGTTGGGCATGGCTTTAATCAAGGCATGCACCAAAAGCGACATCCCCATCACATCATTTGTGGGATTTATATTGCAAATAATGTGATTTTATGGAGTATTTAGTCGAGGGTTGAGTACTGTACCAACGATTGCCACTTCACCAAAAACAAGATGGTGGTGAATAACCAAGAGGTGTGGGCAAGAGCATGCCTAGATGAGTGGATAAAAATGGAGACTTGGGGTTTTCGCTTGTGTGCATACGAATTGGGACAAGGATGTCTTGGTGACATAGGTACCACAAGGGTGTGTCATGACTAAGTGTGCCAACCTATCCAAGTGAAGGAGGAGTCAAAGTACTAGAGAGTGCACATAAACTTGGTGACATGAGAATCATAAGAGCACAACATGACTAAGGATTTCTTGCCCATAACCATGTGGGATGTCATACCAAAGCATGAATGGACCAAGTGAGTGAGCTAAGTGATATCGAATGAGTTGAATGGATAAAGCGAGTGTGCATGAAACGAAATGAAGTAAACCAAGTGGGACGCGTTGAGTGCTTAAGGATTGAGCTCGATATAAAGCACATTTGAATTGTTTGAGTGGTAGAGTTGAGCCAATCAATGTTGAAGGGTCATTTCTCCACATAACTAAGTGGATTCATATATATATATATATATATATATATATATATATATATATATATATATATGGACATCCATGTGTTGGAGAGAGGAAAAAACAATGAACCACATGACGAAGACACAAGTCCAGAGATGTGTGTGAGGTCACAAGGAAGAGAATTGAAGTGAGTAAAGGCAAGGGGGATCCAAGTTTAAGTAGAACCAAGGGTGTAGGAGCTTAGGTAACTTTCGTTATGGTAGTCAAACTGTGTGGGATGAGTGAAGAGAACCAAGGGTGTTGTAAGTAGGTTTAAGATGATCCATCACATTAGTCGACATAGGTGCCACAATTTTCTGGGAAGGTAAAGCTTTGTTGCCTTGCTTTTTTTATTAAGTGATAAGCCATTGTCTTAAAATACTCATGTAAATAATATTTGCATTGATTAATAAAAGAAGGGTGGAGGGTCATTTCATACAAAGTATGAATTTGTGATATTGTTGATGTAATTTATTTACGTTTGATTCTCATGAATGAATGTTAAATGAAGTTCTATGACAATAAGATTTACTTGCACTATATTGAAGGGTTATGATATTTGACTAAGTAATGAATAATCTCTCTCTCTCTCTCTCTCTCTCTCTCTCTCTCTCTCTCTCTCTATATATATATATATATATATATATATATATATATGGACATCCATGTGTTGGAGAGAGCAAAAAACAATGAACCACATGACGAAGACACAAGTCCAGAGATGTGTGTGAGGTCACAAAGAAGAGAAGTGAAGTGAGTAAAGGCAAGGGGGATCCAAGTTTAAGTAGAACCAAGGGTGTAGGAGCTTAGGTAACTTTCGTTATGGTAGTCAAACTGTGTGGGATGAGTGAAGAGAACCAAGGGTGTTGTAAGTAGGTTTAAGATGATCCATCACATTAGTCGACATAGGTGCCACAATTTTCTGGGAAGGTAAAGCTTTGTTGCCTTGCTTTTTTTATTAAGTGATAAGCCATTGTCTTAAAATACTCATGTAAATAATATTTGCATTGATTAATAAAAGAAGGGTGGAGGGTCATTTCATACAAAGTATGAATTTGTGATATTGTTGATGTAATTTATTTACATTTGATTCTCATGAATGAATGTTAAATGAAGTTCTATGACAATAAGATTTACTTGCACTATATTGAAGGGTTATGATATTTGACTAAGTAATGAATAATCTCTCTCTCTCTCTCTCTCTCTCTCTCTCTCTCTCTCTCTCTCTATATATATATAACTAAGCTTATTGTGAGGCACAATCTAGATGGAGTATCATTGTAATACACTAGGAAGTTATGGAACATGTTGGTGTTGCATGCTTAGGGGGTCATGGTGCACCCAACAAAGAAGATTGTAACTTTACAAATCCTCTTGAGTTGTGATAGGTGGTATCATAGATACCACACAAGAAGAAATTGTTTATCTCTTCACCACATGGAGGTGGAATATCAAAGATACCGCACAAGCAGTGGTATAGCTATTCACCACATGGAGGTGGAGTATCTGAGTTACCACACATAGGAAGAGATAGTGAAAATCTTCATCAAACGAAGGTGGTATCATGGAAGCCCAACTGGAGGTCCATGTAGGGATATAAATAGGTTTGAAGGAGGTTTTTACTTACCTCAGAGAAGAAGTTGAATTTAGTGAAAAATTATAAGTTCAATTTCCATTTTTTACTATAGATATTAGGGACAGGGACTTCTATAATAGATTACCCAGATGAAAAAGGGTTTTTTGCTATTGGCATTTGGTATATGTTTCAATGGGGGAAATGAAGTGATCCTTAGTAAGGTCAAAACTGAAGTTTGGAAGAAGCAATTCACAAAGGTGAACATTAAGTCTAACCCAGTGGACTAAGATAAGGTACTATTGATAGATAGATTCCAAGATGTTGAGAGAATATTAGCAAGGTTGGTAGAGGCTATGAAAGGAAAAAAAATGAGTTTGATGAGATATGAGGGAAGATATGGGGAATTAAGGAATCCATTGACGATGGTTCCTAGTATATTGACCATGCAACAGGGAAATCCCATGATCTCAAAGATTAGATGAAGTACATAGAAGAGAAAGTGTGGCCACTTGTGGCACTATAAAGAGACCAAGTTGACACTATAACATTATGTAGGTTATAGGGTAAAGTTCAACTAGTTCATCTACGAGAGTGAAACAAAAAGCACCAAAATTGTATGATGAGACAATAAGTGCTAAATTATCGAGGAACTTCTATTAGGATGTGGAATAGATGCTAGAACAAATGAAGGAATATTTCAAGGAGAAAGAGTTCAATGCAACTTTCATGTATCTCACAACTACAACAAAGTTGTGGTGGAGGATTTTAGTTGATGATATAGCATCCATTCACATCACACATAAGATATTCACTTAGACAAAGTTGAAGGAACATTTGCATGCATAGTTTGGACTAGGAAATCAAGAGTGGGTGGTGAGGAATCATCAAAAGGTTTTGAAGAATAGCAGAAAGATCCAAACATACATTGAGGAAATTTCAGGTCTTATGTTGATAATAAGAGAGATGCATGATACCGAAATGATGTATAAATTTGTCTGCAATCTTCAACCACGGGGAAAAAAGGAAGTCATGGAGCAGCATGCCCAAACTCTTGCAGAATCTATCACTAAAAAAATAAGTTTTTGGACTAGTAGATAGATGAGAAGGACAAAGAGGAAGTGTAGAGTGATAAATGAAAGAAGAAGAAATACCAAGAAAAGGGAAAGATTTATAAATAAGGCAAGGAAGTAGGTGCAACCAAGTAGAAAAGGCACATATCATATTGGATATATGGAGAATATCATTTGGGAAGGAATTTTCCCACTAAGAAGAAGGTGGCTACTTTAGAGTAGAGATATGCACAAGAGGTAGGAATGATGCAAGTAAGGGGTACCTCATAGAATCAAAGAGTAGACCCAAGTGTAATAGTTAAGATGGCCACCATCTTCGAGGATGAGCTCCATTATTTAGAGTTACATGTGCATGTATGAACAACAGTGAGGAAGAGCATGTTATCTCAAATCCTGTGAAGATCATGACTGCTCTAACAGACTAGATAGAAGAATTAGAGAGGTGGATGAGAATTTTTGAGTAGATAAGAGAGACTATGATGACATCAATGGTTTAGAGAGGTGACTGGGGGAATGTGCCTTGGCATCTTGAGTCCAAGGAGACTCGTTGAGGATGTAAAGGGTAGGATTGGGCCATATCCACCTTTGTTGACCTATGTGGTGAGGAAGTATGAAGGAATGCGTCTATAAGGGAAGATGAGAGATGCAAGTAGATATCATCATGACCACCACTCATTTCCATCACATTGATCCATGAGTATATGGATCCTAGTTGTAATTGGATGACAAGCCAAGATCATGGGGGTGCCTAGGGTGGTACCTCTACAATGGGGAGATTGATGTATGAGCTTGGATGATCTAAGGTCAAGGACATTGAATTTTATGAGGTATGAGTTCTGATGGAACTTGGTGCAACGACTAGATTAGATACCTAATTACTGAAGTTTATAGTGACATGAGGCGATCCAACACATGAAGATATGCATGTTGGAAAAAATATATGTATTATAATTCCAAAATTTAATTATCGAACAGGGGCTCATGAGCTTAGAGATTCTAAAAAAATATATTCAGGATTATATCCTAGTTTAATCTAATCCAAAGTGAGGAACTATCACTATGAATCAACAAATAAATGACATATTCAGAAAGAAAAAGACTACATTGAAACTAAAGAATATCTAGGAAGTCCTTGCCTCAGATCCCCTAATTGAGCTCTAAAATACTATCTTTCACTACTCCCAGGAAAGAATTCAAGTACTAGATGCAAGTTGGATCTAGAGGAGCAAAGGATTCTAGTTCTAGTAGTTATTTTCTTCAAGTTAAATATTGAAAGTAAAGGCATGTAAATGAAAACACTGGAATAAATTATAAAGGAAAATATCCTATAATAATATGCCAATCATTCATTACTAATTGGTGGTTACTACTGGTTGATGGTTAGTTGAGAAATAATTCAAACCTATCCCAAATCAGTCAAAGCATCACCAAAACACATAGATAAAACTAATTATTATGAATCCAAGCACCCCCGCATAATTATTTCAAACTAGTCATTGTATACACATTACATAGAACTTATTTGAATGGAACATTACACCTTAACTGTCATACTGGAAAACCACAAAGATATGAAAAATTATCTATTCAATGTTAGAGGTATGTGTTCACAAAGTTTAAACATAGAAATTATATAAAATGATGGATCAATAATAGTTACACAAACCAAACATATATAATAATAAATTTCTATAAACTTCCAAGTCAAATTATGCTCCTTAATCACAATGGAAAGGAATGATATCCTTCCAGAAATGAAACCCAAATATCAGTTCCAATAGTTAATACAATATGGAAATTGATAACATCCAAAGGTAATCGTTATAGAATACAAGGGTTGTATTGCATAATTAGTTTCTTTGAAATAAATTTTACATAGTGAGGATCAGTGATAAACATAAGGCTATCAATTATATGAATGTTACATACCATAACACATATAAACAATAGTAAATCCAAATCAACACAACTGCAAATAAAATAGATTTTTTTACAACAAGAACTCTTTTATGGGGGGCCCTCCCACAATGAGTTTGGACTGAGCTATGATCTTAGGAAGTGAAAGATCACATGAAATAAAACATCAAGCTCTCAAAAATTCCATTAATAAAAATCAAGTTACATAAGGTCTATCATAATTTCTTAGTACAAAGTTATTACAAAATATACAAAAAACTCAATCAAAAGTTTGGCTATATACGGTTATTCTTTAGATAACTCCTCTGAAATCAAGGTGCCTGAGAAGTTTTATAGTGTTTTACATCTAAAATTACATTTAGTGTCACCTTTGGAAAGGCCATGGTTTGAGGATATATTTCAATCGTTGGAACTAAGGTAGGGATTTCTTGTAATAGTCAAGACATGAATATAATATTTTCATTGTCCTTGTACAAACCATCAAACCCATCAAAAGGTGACCCACTAGATCCACATTCTCTACAACCATGATTCTAAAATAGGGTTTGAAGATAATTGGATATATTTTAGAACTGTCCATATGCTATTCTAACCTTGAGTTTGCTGAGTTAGGATGTGAATCCATGTTAGGGAAGTAGTTTCCATGTTTTCACATAATTAACTAGTAGAGTGAACCCTACATGTGGAGAGCCATGAACATGTTCTCGTTGATTCAATAATCCATTGGTACCAAAACTCTAATAGTGGTACTAAAAGTGAATTGTAGTAAATTTTCATTAACAAGAAAAACTTTAAAACATATTTAAATCTAATTAAACACATGGAATTTTAAAAGACTAAGAAGTGTGTACTTGATCATATTATATATAGGAACTAAAGGTTAATATAGGTTTAGGAGGAAAAAAGAGGGTGACAGGTAGGGAAATAATGTCCAAAAAGGGCAGCTAGGAGTAACAATTTTCAGGCTCAACAATGCAAAGGTTATTTCCCAAGATGCAGTCAGAGACAATATATAGTTGAGTTGTACATCATGATTTTGATATCTAGAGGGATATGACCATGTGGTTATGGATGGATTGTTGATAGGATGGAAATAATTTTGAGTGGGGAAGGATGTTATGCCCTATAGTTGGGAACACCTTTAGTTGAGGCATGTGCCAAATATGTCATCCCCATCTTTGTAACTTTTTGTCACAAATAATATGGATTTATGGGGGATTTAGTCGAGGTTTTCATAGTGGGCCAAGATTATGGAAAATAACCAAGAGGCGTGGACAAGATAACACCCAACCAAGTGGTAAAAACTAATACTTAGGGTTTCCAATTGAGCGCATATAAGTTGTGATGAGGATGGCTTGGTGGCACAAGTCCCAAAAGGGCATGACATGATTGAGTGTCGCAACCTCCGTAAGTGAAGGAGGAATCAAATTAATAGATATCGTATTTGAGCTTAGTGGAATAGATGTTGCAAGGGAATGAAACAAATAAGGAGTGTTCCCCCATATCCATGTGGAACAAGTTGGCCCAAGGCATGAATGGATTGAGCAGATATGGATTAAGCAAGAGTAAGTGAGGTTAAATAGAATGATGAGGTGTGATCCAAGAAATATTGAATAAGTTGAATGGACCAAGTGGGTACGAGTGAACTGAAAGGAGTTAAAGTGAGTGGGACGAGTCAAGAACTTAAGGATTTGGCTCAAACTGAAGCATGTGAGAACCATTAGAGTGGTAGAGTATAACAAAACAACGTTGAAGGTTTGCGGCTCCACATAATCGAGTGGAGTTGTACATATATGGAGACCCATACATAGGACAAGGGCACAATAATGAATTGCAATTTGAAGACACAAATCAAGAGAGTGTGAGGTCACACAAAAATAATTTGATTGAGTAAAGATAAGGATGAGCCTAGTATAGGATGAAACAAAGGGTGAAAGAGTTCAAGTAAGTCTACGCTACCTTAGAAAAACCAAGCGGTCTAATTGAAGAGAACCAACGATGTTGTGGCTAGTGTGAAGATGATTGTAGGTTTTAACCCTGTACAAAAATTGCCTGCAAACTAGTTCTTAAAAACAAAAAAATATACAATGGCAAGAAAATAAAACAAATATACACATATTTTTCCCTAGATCCCAAAACCGAGACTACTAGATTGATTTTTCATTATCTTCCTTTCAATTTTACAATACATATATATACATGCTGAAGCATTCATAAACCCCAATCCATTAACCTTGAATTTGAACATAACCATAGTTCCCTTGACCAGATCTACAAAATACCATGGGAAAAAAATTATCATGTCCAAAATCATGTGCAAAACCCATGCACAAAACTATGGGTAAGTTTGTGCACCATCTTTGGGTCTGCCCCCCATCCTTGGGTCTACTCAGCTATTATTGTGTTTGCATAAAAACAGATTTTCCGGGGCGCTATCACCTTGCCACTAACACATACCCAACATTCTCCCACTTGTTGTTTTCTACCTAGACAGGGGATCACAGGAGAGATTTTTCATTGGTCCAGCCCTGCAATGCTCATTGTTTATCTACACCAATAAAACTCGAATGAGATAAGGAGGAGAGATTGTAGGAGATATATCCTCCTCATTTAATCCTCACTCATTCGAATATTCCTCCATCAAATCACACTAGCTCGGTGTTGCAAAAAGCTGAGTCATGAAGATCAAAAGGCAGCCGAGCCAGTGATAGCTAAGAGCCAATTCATCTTGAGTTTGGAAGCTAAGCCTCCCTAGATTTAAGGAAGTTGTTCGAGACTTCAGTTGTATAAATAAGACGGCCTAGAGCCTCATTAGGATTCAGATTTTTTAGGTAAGATCACTAAAGATTTTCGAGTTCAAGACTTATGGAGGACATAATTATGTAATTTTTTTGATATGATAATGAGAATGAGCATTTCCTTGATCCAGCACTGGGTTGACTCAGAGGGCTGAAGCTCTTGGGTTAGGGCCCAACCCTAGGAAAAAAGGCTCCTCTTCTTGTACTTGTATGCTTAGTTTATTTCATAGATTAATGGTTGAATTGATTTTAGCATTATTTCATTGCAAGTAGTTGTGAATTTGGATTAGTTTGCTTCCATTTGTGCCTTACTTTAGCAGTAGCTTAGAAAGATAAAGGAATAAAAAAAATTTGTTAGCAGGTGGATTTGGCCTCACTCCTCCCTTCAGGGACCATGGTTTGAGGAAATAACTCCTATGCAGCCCCAAAAAGACAGAATTCTGATTTCTCATGGAATTTAGGGTTTTTTGCTACTTAGGCCAACATCTTTTTAGTTTTCAAGAATAGGATTCAATTGTCATCTATGATATCTTCAGCCTTGTATTAGATCTCATAGTGTTTCACATTATTCTGCAAGTATTTCCATGCATGAGCTAGGAAACTAGATAATAAAATTCTATTTTCTTTAGTTGATTGAAAATCTTTCTTATTTGACATGATTCATGGATAAATTCCAGTGATTGATGCAGTGCAGGAGTTCCAACAGTGCAGGAAGATCTCATGACCAACAATCCCATCCTAACCTCATCCATCCACGATCATCACTTTTTCCATTAAGTCCCTCAAACAATTCATCCTTCCATAAGAAACTTTCCAGGTTTGTTGAGCAAATCCAACCATCTTTAAAACTCTATTTTGAGCTCTGAAGAAGTCTTAGTCACTCTTTTGCCTTATTTATCCCACCATTCGCCTTCCCTAAGACCTACACCACCTTCTAAATCACTCCTATTTCTCTTCGCCAGATCCCATAGGAATATAGGGGATCCCGTAGGAGCATTAGAACATCTAGTAGGAAGCATTAGGACATCATATAGGAAGACCTATAGTGGCCTTTTTTGAGGTTGAATTGTGGAAAAAGAATCCATGAAGACAGAAGAAGACCCCTACTTGCCTCCCAAGCCATATGACCTTTCACCACCATCCCTAACCCACTTGCCACATCACCAAGAGGATTTAGCATTCATATTTTTCACACAAAAAAAGGACAAAAAGGAAAAAGGAGTTATGGTGTTCATTTACATGCACATCAGTACAATGTTTGGTTATTTCATATTGCATGCCTAGGACAGTGGGATTACACACATGTTAACCTAGAATTATTTTGAAGCAAAGCCTCTTAGCAATTAGTTAAATGAGTGGTGTGTTTAAGCATTTGATTTCAGTCTTTCCTTACTACATTAGACAAGATTTCAGTTAGTGCAAATTTCTCCTTTCCAAATTGGTAATCAAGCTTCTTCTGAATCAATAGAAGGCTAGTTTGAAAAACCATAGTGGTGTATCGCCAGCTTAGCAGTGACAAAGATTGGACCGATTGCATCTGCTTGTGTATACAACACTGTCACCTCCAAGTTTGTATGAACCCCAGGTTGATAAAGTAAAGTTGGTAGCCCCAGGAGTTGCAACATTCTTATTGCAGTACTAGTGCTCATCATTTTTTGGCGCCATCGCTGGGGAGGTGTCTAAGTAAGATGTGATTTATTCTTTCTTTCTTCCATTTCTTATCTCTAAGATTTTTCTATTAGCTTCATTTATGCAAAAGTAATTGTAAGTGGTTTTCTTTCTTTTCTATTCTGCAAGTGAGATTTCATTTAGCAGTTAGTTTCTATTTAGTTTTTTATTTCAATTATGCAATTAGTCTCAAAGCTTGAAAAAGACCATAAAACAAAACAAAAACACTTCTTTCATGCCTCGTAGAAATAGGGATAACTTAGGAAAATTTCTATCAAATGCTGGGTTGTGTTATATTCTTTCCACGACTAGCCCACCTAGTTAACCCAGGGTTAGAGGGGGGCGGAGCCCCCCCTTCGTTGCACTGACTGCGTAGCGGGGGGTCACAAGGGGGTTTGAGGGGTGTGGTTAGCCCCCCTCTACGAGGTCTAGGTTAGCGCCCCGGGAAATTTTCTTTTGGACCTTATATTAGGTTGGACGAACCTACCTATGGTTTTGTGCATGGTTTTCGCACATGGTTTTGGACGCGATTGTTTTCGGTCCATGGTATTGGATGCTTCAGCATGTATAAATATGTATTGTAACATTGAAAGGAACATAATCCAAAATCAAGATGGTAGTCCTAGTTTTGGGATCCAGTGGAAGATCTCTGTGTATATGTGTTTTATGTGTTATGCTCTCGCATTGTTTATTTTTTGTGTTTTAGAATTCATATGCAGGTAATTTCTGTACAAGGTTAAAACCTACATTTGGTATCAAAGTTGTTTTGGCTTCAAGGGGACGCCTTTACTGCTGAGGGGTTTCGCTCAGGCTTGTGGTAGACCCTATTGAGTGGGAGATCTGCGGAATCAATTATGGTGGTGAAAGAAGATGGCGAGGTGTGGAAAGATAGAGATTGAGAAATTTAATGGTTAGAGTTTTGAGTTGTGGAAACTCAAGATGGATGATCTATTGGTGGATAAATACTAGTGGCTCACGATAGATCTGGGTACTAAACCAACGGGAGTGTCCGATGAAGAATGGAAGAAGTTGGATCGGAAGGCAAAGAGCACAATACAATTGTGTGTCTCAGATTCAGTATTGTTGAATGTATCAGGGGAAGCTATGGCTAAGTCTTTGTGGGACAAGTTAGGGACTTTGTACCAATCTAAGTCTATGGTGTGTTGTAGCATCCACTGTTCATTTTTATTTAAGTTTTATTTTCATTTTTATAAATAAAAAAGTATGAAAGAAATGGTTGATTTTATATTTTCAATGGCTTTGAAAGTGATAAACCTGCGAGAATATCTGGGTCATTTGATCAACAAGCCAAATATCCAACAGTAATCACAAAAGTTAATTAGAATGGGTTTATTTCGGAGATAGGATGTGACGGCATATCAAACATAGTTTAAATTTGCTGAAGTCTGGGCCAATCTCAGCTGTCCATCCGAAGAAACGGGATCCGACGGATATCGGGTGAAAATGTAATCAGGTTTTAGCGTTAAGATCGGACCTGATAGATCATTAACTAGTGGTTTATATTTCCCATAGGGTCCTTATGGGAGTCAACAGAGCATTGAAAAGGCAAACTCGATAAGGTTTAATTCAAACGGGTTTAAAGTCTCGTGAGTTCCGAAGGATCGGACCGTTTAATGAATGAGTGATCGGACGGTTCACGTACAGCTAAGGTGGACCCGACAAGTTTATGAATCAGATTGTTAATCCTTTTCAGTTCCATGGTAAACTATGTTCCGCATAAATTAGTTGATTCTGCTGTTTAAGAAAAATAATCAAAATTAGAGGGAGATGATCAAAACTTCAAAGGGTTGGGTTTCCTTGTGTTTTGGCCAATCAAAACACTCCCGATACATACGTGGGCCCAGGTCCATGCACAGGGTTTTGTCAAATACAGTTTATTATGATTAAAACAGTTTAATCATTATTAAAGCATCTACAGAGAAACTTCATCAGCAGCCAAGCAACAGAGCTGAAAAGCTAACAATCATCATCATTTTCTAACTTCCGTTACTTCCTGTTATTCTATGTTCTTTAGAATGAGGTGTCTTTTACCCTCTGTGTAATGTTCTGTAATAATTTTTACTCTAGACAGTTAGGAAAATAGTTAAGTAGTTTGACAGTTTGGTGATTACCAACTGTCTCATAATGTATAAAAAGGGGAAAATTTAGAAAGAAAGGGTTCGAATTTTGGAGAACTTGGATACTAAGCCACTGAATTCTTGATACAATTGTTGATTAATGAAAGAATCAGAAGTTTTCCATACATTGTTGGGTATGATTTTGTGACTTCTCTGTTATGTGTCATCTTATGTTTTCTTCCTTTAAGTATGGTAATGAAGCTGCATGTCTTTATTTGCTTATGTAAATGAAGTTAAAATCCCTTAAAAGAGTGCTCCTATACTTGAAGTTCACACCTCTGCAATTCTTCTAAGTTACAGATAGTATTTTTTGTGTAAGACATCATATTATCTATAACTTCTCCAAGTGTCATAGATAGTAGATACTGTGTAAAACAACATATTGTCTTTGACTTATTCAAGCTTTCTTCATTCATCATTTATATTCAACAATCAAATGGCATTCTGATATTTTCTTGTCACCTAAGTATTGAGGGTTAAAAACCAGATTTCTGGTCCTTCATTTGAGAACACAACATATACTTAACTGAGAAATAAGTGACAATAACTATAAACATTAATGTCTTAAGCACAATTTCTACATAGCCAAGAAATTGGTTTCTTAAGGTACAACATTAATTGGCACCATTGCTGGGGAGAGAAGACAAGAACACTTTTCCATGGGTTTTCAATATTTTTCTCTGGTTGTTCAATGAGGAGGAAATATTTGGATGTTTTTAGTAAAATCAATAACTCTAGTTCCAAAAGGTGACTCCACAAGAATAAGAACCACAACCTGAAAAACAATTGAATAAGAACACTTCTCCCCGGGTTTATTAAGTTTGAAGTTAATTCTTGAGGGTGACAAGTTTCAGCAGTTGGTTGTACATTCACACCTGTAATATTCACTTTAGAGTTTTCTTTTTTGGGATTTAATGGCTATCACTACATTCTTAGCCAATAAATTTAGCCTACTAGATTTTACTGGGATCACTTGCTATCCTCATCATATGCCTACATTTCATGAGTGGAATGAGTATCTTCCAAGATTCAGTGGAAATGAATATGAAGATCCGGTTCAACACCTCCAAGAGTTTCATGAATGCATGGAGTAGCAGAGTATCATTCATGAAGATGTGAAGATAAAGTTTTTTATGTTTTCTTTGGACCAAGAAGCTAGGGTTTGGTACAGGTCTCTGCCTCGTTTAAGCATTTCATTTTTGAAATATTTCCATTCAATGTTCAATTCTTTTTGTAGAACTTCTTATGCACACAAGTTTCTTTTTGAAGGTTGTTGTGAATATTATGATTCTAAAGAAACTTTAAAAGCTCATGATAATCCTGTTGAAGAAACTAATGATCATGTTGATAATATATCAATAATTCAGAAAGGTTATAGCTAAATTAATTATGGGCAAGTCTCTAAAAGCAAAGAACTATCATTTTCTCAAAATGATGTTGAAAATTTTAAAGAAAAATTTTCTTCAATAATATCACAAGAAAAGAATTGGTTGACCCTGTTCCAAGCAAATCAAGAGAGCATTCAAATGGAGAAAAGTTCAAACATGCATCAAGAATTTCTGCCCAGCAGTCGAGAAGAGGGAGAAATAATTAAGTTGCAAATAAATCCCCAGAGATCTTATTTTGTTAAATTTGATGGTCCTCCTATTTATAACAAAAATGGTTCAGATGAGGAACAAGATGAAGGTCTTCAAGTTCATCAGTTGGGTGTTGGACATAGAGAAGAAAACTAGCAAGTGGGAAATGTTGGACAACAATATGTTGAGCCATTTATCATAGCAAAAGAGGCTATCTTATGTAAAAAGAAAGCTGATAAAGAGATTGTATATCATTGCATTGAAGAACACAATGATGCCCATGGATCAGAGGTAAACAATCTATTTGAAGTTGGCCATATGTCATATAGTGATGTGAAATTTTTTTTTTCTTCTAGAGGTCATAATTACAAATTATTTTCGATCAAAGCTCAGAGATGAAAAGTGGAGACTTAAACATGACATCGATCACTTTCTTAAAGATGTTGTTAATTGTTTTATTGAGCATATTATCCCAATAGAAGGTTTTTTCGAGCAAGAACCTTCATACATAGAGACTTTCTTTTTTGGAGCTGATCGGGGCCATATTTTTTCTTATACTTTTAAAGATCTTGTGGCAGATTACATGGAGAAATTTATTAACAGCCTACACATACCATTTTGCGGATATATTCCTAATTTTTTTTGTGAGTTGCCCTTATGCATAGTTTATTTTTCGTTCAGGATGAATTATATTTTCAAAATTCACTGGCAGAATGGTTCTAGATCAGGCACTCAAATGCTAACTTGGTACCATTGGAAGATTGACTTCACCTGATTGAGATCAGTCATGTACACAGGTAGAAACCTGTACATAAATAAGCTCAGATGTTGAGAATTTGGTTTCAGTTGTAGTTCTTCAGTTTAATTTTAGCTGATAAATAAGGGTGATTGTCCCAGTTGGAAGCCAGTTTGTACAGGTTTTAGATTTCAAGAATGTCAGGTTTTAGTTTTTCAAATCTTAGGGTTTTCAGAATTTCGGACTCCATACCCAACTAAGGCTACTAATCTATGATTCTCAGCACCTTGCTATCAAAGCACAAGCATCCAATTATTGTAGATACAGGAGTGAAATCAATGTACAAATGCCATAGAATTTAAATTGATTAAAAAATATATGACTCCATGCCCTAGGTGAAGGCACTGATCTACGGTTCTTAGTGCTTCTGTGGAAAAAGAAATATCCCCAGGTGGAGCCAGATGTTGTAGCATCCATTGTTCATTGTTATTTAAGTTTTATTTTCAGTTTTATAAAATAAAAAAATATGAAAGAAATGGTTGATTTTATATTTTCAACGGCTTTGAAAGAGATAAACCCACGAGAAGATTTGGGCCGTCTGATCAACAAGCCACAGATCCAACAATAATCGCATAAGTTAATTAGAATGGGTTTATTTCATGTAGGAATTTACAGGGTAAGTTCCTCAGAAAGAACACCAGAAGGACACCGCTCACAACTAGATCTCAAATCAATACACCAGTATTTTTGACGTGGTTAAAACCCTCAAAGAGGGAAACAGTCCACGGCCTGAGCCAACGTGGCCACTTCAGGCAATTTATTAATCAAAGAATGAAAATTTACATAAGCTTTCTCTCATAGACGGATTACCCGAACAATGACCCTCCATGCGCTTTAAATAGAACTCATGGACCAATCGGGTGTCAAGCCACGGATCAAGTGTCGGTAATACCGAGGAGAGAGTGAACCGTCGGATCACTACATATCGTGATCGTCGGATTGTAAGTTACAAAATGTACAACGGTAAAGAAACACACTTTACCTAACTCTATACCTAACTCTATACTAGACCAAGTTGAACTTAACTATTTCCTATGTGTCGGAATATCCTAACATTTCAGAGATCAGATGTGACGACATATCAAACACAGTTTAAATTTGCTGAAGTTCGAGCCAATCTCAGCCGTCCATCCAAAGAGAGGGGATCCGATGGATATCGGATGAAAAATTAATATGGTTTTAGCATTAAGATCAGACCTGATAGATCATTAACTGGAAGTTTATATTTCCTATCGGGTCCATATGAGAGTCAATAGAGCATTGAAAAGGCAGACTCAATAAGGTTTAATTCAAACAAGTTTAAAGTCTCGTGAGTTCTAAAGGATCAGACCGTTTAAGGAATGAGTGATCAGATGGTTCACATATAGCTAAGACGGACCCGACTGGTTTATGAATAAGATTATTAATCCTTTTCATTTCCGTGTAAATTAGCCGATTCCACTGTTTAAGGAAAATAATCAAAATTAGAGGGAGATGATCAAAACTTCAAAGGGTTGGTGATTGGTCGGGTTTCCCTATGTTTTGGCCAATCAAAACACTCCTGATACATATGTGGGCCTAGGTCCATGCACGGGGTTTTGTCAAATACAATTTATTATGATTAAAATAGTTTAACCATTATTAAAGCATCTACAGAGAAACTTCATCGGCAACCAAGCAATAGAGCTAAAAAGCTAACAGTCATCATCATTTTCTAACTTCCGTTACTTCTTGTTATTCTATGTTCTTTAGAATGAGGTCTCTTTTACCCTCTATGTAATGTTCTGTAATAATTTTTACTCTAGACAGTTAGGAAAATAGTTAAGTAGTTTGACAGTTTGGTGATTACCAACTGTCTCATAATGTATAAAAAGGGAAAAATTTAGAAAGAAAGGGTTCAAATTTTGGAGAAATTGGATACTAAGCCACTGAATTCTTGATACAACTATTGATTAATGAAAGAATCATAAGTTTTCCATACATTGTTGGGTATGATTTTGTGACTTCTCTGTTATGTGTCATCTTATGTTTTCTTCCTTTAAGTATGGTAATGAAGTTGTAGGTCTTTATTTTCTTATGTAAATGAAAATAAAATCCCTTAAAAGAGCGCTCTGTAGGTTTTAACCCTGTATAGAAATTACCTACATACAAATTCTCAAACACAAAAAATAAACAATGCAAGAGCATAACACATAAAACACATATACACAGATATTTTCCCCTGGATCCCAAAAATAGGACTACCAGCTTGATTTTTCATTATGTTGCTTTCAATGTTACAATACATATTTATACATACTGAAGCATCCAATACCATGGACCAAAAACCACTACGTCCAAAACCATGGACTGAAACCATTGTGTCCAAAACCATGAGAGAAAAATCATGCACGAAACCATAAGTAGGTCTGCCCAACCTAATATAGGGTCCAAAAACAAAATTTCTGAGGCGCTGCCCTGAACCCCATAGAGTGGGGTTACCTGCACCCCTCAAATCCCTTGTGACTACCCCCGCTACGCAATTGGCACAATGAAGGGGGGGCTCCACCCCCATTCTAACCCCCCAGTTAACTACGTGGGATAGTCGTGGAAAGAATATAACACAACCCAACATTCTCCCACTTGTTGTTTTCTTTCCACAAGGGGCCACAAAAGAGCTTAGTCATTTATCCAGCCCTTTAACACCAATTGTTTCTCTACACCAAGAGAACTTCTAAGAGCTCACAGATTTTGTCAATGCATTTGCAGTATTCTTCAAAGTGTCCACCTTTACCAACAACACCCTTTTGTCTTCTATCATATCCCTCACAAAATGATACTGAACATCAATGTGCTTTGTCTTTGAATGATATGCATGTTTCTTTGCCAAGAAAATTGCACTTTGGCTATCACAGTCTATCCTTATAGCTCCCCATACTAACCCCATACTTGAGCACAATCTCTGCAACTAAACTGCTTCCTTGCTTGCATGAGTGGCTGCCATGTATTCCGCCTATGTAGTTGATAGTGCCACTACAGATTGTTTCTTACTCATCCAACTGACTGCACCTCTAAATAGGTTAAACACATACCCACTTGTACATCTCCAGCCCAGTCTGCATCAACAAAGCCACGAATATCCAACACTCTGTCCAATCCTGGTCTTCCTTGGTAGCACAAACCATAATCACTAGTGCCACGCAAATTCCTGAAAACCCGCTTCACTATTGTCCAGTTCTCCTTCCTTGGTTTTGACATAAACCCACTCAATACTCCCATTGCATGTGCAATGTATGGTCTAGTACAGACCATCACATACAATAGGCTACCGATTGCACTTGCATATGGAACACGAGACATGTCCTCTTCCTCTTCTTGTGTCTTGGGAGACTATTCAACAGATTACTTTACACCTATAGGAATAGGAACCTTCACCGGTTTACTACCCTGCATATTAAACCTCTAAAATATTTTCTCAACATACTTCCTCTGGTTTAACTAGAGCTTCCTCTTTGTTCGATCTCTTTTAATTTCCATGCCGAAAATATAGTTTGCAGCACCAAGATCTTTCATTTTGAATTTGGAGGACAGATGGGTCTTCAAATCCTGGATAATTTCTTTGTCATTTCCAACTAGCAACACATCATCCACATACAAGACTAGATAAATAACATGGTCACCAATTAATTTAAAATATAAACAGTGATCTGCTTTGCTTATGGTGAAGCCAAGTTCCCGTATAAATGTATCAAATTTCTGATACCACATCCTTGGTGACTGTTTTAACCCATACAGAGACTTCTTTAACTTGCATACCAGTTCTTTCTTACCCGTCATCGCAAAGCCTTTAGGTTGCTTCATGTAGATCTCCTTTTCTAAATCCCCGTGAAGAAATGTTGTCTTCACATCCATTTGTTCTACCTCAAAATCAAAAGCAGCAACAACAGATAAAAGTAATCTAATAGAAGTTACCTTGGCAACATGAGAAAAAATATCACCAAAATAAATTCCTAGCACCTGGGAATAACCTTTTGCTACCAACCAAGATTTATATTTCTCCAACTTTCCTTCTTCATTTGTCTTCTTCTTGAACACCCATTTGCTTCAAATGGGTTTCCTTCCAGCTGGAAACTCCACCAGATCCCAAGCCTCATTTTTTTGCAAATATGCCATTTCATCAACCATGGCCTCTTTCCAGAGTTTTCCATCCTCTGAATCTATTGCTTCCTTCATAGTTCTCGGATCATCATCAGTAATAGATAAAGAAAAGTTTGAACAAAAAGCAAATGGACTATACCTTTTTCGTTGCCTTCTTTCTTGAACTGATCTTCTCACACCCGGAGTTTGTGGCTCTTCATCTTCTGATTCCTCCTCTACTGTAGAGTCTGATTCTTCCTCCTTTAGCCAAAACTCTATCTTCTCAGGTTCCTTTGGTTGGACTTCATGTTTAATAACATCTTTCACCTCTCTGAACACCATATCTCAGCTGTACACAACCTTCCTTGTTACCGGGTTCCAAAGCTTATAACCCTTTAAAACATCTTTATACCCAATAAAGATGCACTTTTCAGATTTACTATCCAACTTGGTTCCTTTCTCCTTTGGAACATGTACATATGCATCACATCTAAATACCCTCAGATGTGAAAGAGAGGGTTTCTTACCAGTCCATACCTCTTGTGGGGTCTTATCCTCCAACGCTGATGAAGGTGTTCTATTGACCAGGTAACATGTTGTCTCCATCGCCTCTGCCCAGAATTCCTGTCCTAACCGGGCACCACTAAGCATGCTTCTTTCCCTTTCCATCAATGTCTTGTTCATTCTTTCTGCAACTCCATTTTGCTGACGTGTATATGGAGTAGTCTTCTGTCATGCTATACCACACTTCTTACAGAATTCTTCAAATTCCTTACTACAAAAATCTCCACCGTTATTTGTCCTCAGCACCTTTATCTTCTTCTCTGTCTCGTTTTCCACCAGAGCCTTAAATTCTTTAAACCTGTCAAAGACTTCAGATTTCTTCTTAAGGAAATATATCCATGTATTCCTTGAGAAGTCATCTATAAATGATACATAGTACAGAGACTTACCCAGTGATGAAACCTTCATATGTCCAAACACATCACTGTGCACAAGCTCTAATATCTGTTTCGCCTTCTTACCACCAAAGGGGAAACTCTCCTGTTTTTGCTTCCCATATACGCAATTTTCAAAGAAATCAAAATCCAGAGAGCTATTACTCATACCTTCTACCATACCTTTACCATGAAGTATTCGAAGGCCCTTCTCTCCAGATACCACTAGATTTTCTGCATCAGTTTGTTGTGTTCTCTACTAGATTCATGGGATAGTCTGGTTATTGCAATAGGTAGCAATGCAACTACCTTGCAATTTGATGAAATAGTCTCATAATTGCTGATGGAGGATATGAGATGGAAAAATATGGAGATCCAGAATGGTGATGCCTTGTCTGTACGAGGACGGTCCCAAAACATAAAAAAAATTAAGTCATTGAGTGGGAGATCTAAATCTCTAGGAAAAGATATAAAGGTGGTTTGATGGAAATGCGGAAAGTAAGGGCACTACAAAAGGGACTGTAAATCTAAAGATCTTGACAAAGGAAAGGGATCTGATAATGCTCCTTCTACAGAGGCAAAAACCACCTCAGATGAAGGTTGGGATGTGTATTTGGCTTGTTCAAGTACACATGTAGATCATGAGGCATGGTTGATTGACTCAGGTGTATCCTTTCATTTCACTTCCCATAGAGAGTGGTTCTACGAGTATGAGAAATACGATGGTGGTGATGTCTTCTTAGGGAATGATAGGAAGGCTAGAATCATTGGTCGTGGAAAAGTAAATTTGAAGTTGCAAGGTGGAAGGGTTAGAACACTTCCCGGTGTTCTACATATCTCTGCATTGGCTAGAAATCTGATTTCTATAAGCAAGCTGGATGATGCATGTGTAAAAACAGTGTTTGAGAAGGATACCTGCAACATGGTTTAGGGAGCACTGATATTGATGCGTGGAATTCAGATTGGAAATATGTACAACCTGAAAGGTAGCACTGTTGTGGATGGGTGCAACAATTCTATGGTTCCTAAAAGTGGAGCAGAAAATGTAGTGGTCTCTAGAGAGAAGACCATGTTATGGCATCAAAGGCTTGGACATATTGGAGAGAAGGGCCTTTGAATACTTCATCGTAAAGTTATGGTAGAAGGTATGAGTAATAGATCTCTGGATTTTGATTTATGTGAAAACTGTGTATATGGAAAGCATAATTGGGTGAGGTTCCCCTCTAGTGGTAAGAGGGTGAAACAGATATTAGAGCTTGTGCACAGTGATGTGTTTGGACCTTTGAAGGTTCCATCACTAGATAATTCTATGTACTATGTATCATTTATAGATGACTTCTCAAGGAATACATGGATATATTTTCTTAAGAAGAAGTCTGAAGTCTTTGACATGTTTAAAGAATTTAAGGCTCTCGCGGAACACCAGACAAAGAAGAAGATAAAGGTGTTGAGGTCAGATGAAGGTGGAGATTTTTGCAGCAAGGAATTTGAAGAATTTTGTAACAGGTGTGGTATAGCATGGTAGAAGACTACTCCATACACACCTGAGCAAAATGGAGTTGGAGAAAGAATGAATAAGACTTTGATGGAAAGGGAAAGAAGCATGCTCAGTGGCGCTGGGTTAGGATAGGAATTCTGGGCAGAGGAGATGGAGACAAGATGTTACCTGGTCAACAAATCACCTTCATCAACGTTGGAGGATAAGACTCCACATATGGTATGGAATGGTAAGAAACCCTCTCTTTCACATCTGAGGGTATTTGGATGTGATGCATATGTACATGTTCCAAAGGAGAAAAGAACCAAGTTGGATAGTAAATCTGAAAAGTGCATCTTTATTGGGTATAAGGATGTTTTAAAGGGTTATAAGCGTTGGAACCTAGTAACAAGGAAGGTTGTGTACAACTAATATGTGGTGTTCAGAGAGGTGAAAGATGTTATTAAACATGAACTCCAACCAAAGGAATCTAAGAAGATAGAGTGAGCTTAAGGAGGAAAAATCAGACTCTAAAGCAGAGGAGGAATCAGAAGATGAAGAGCCACAAACTTTGGGTGTGAGAAGATTAGTTTGAGAAGGAAGGAAGCCAGAAAGTTATAGTCCATCTGCTTTCTATTCAAATTTTCCTTTATTTTTTACTAACGATGATCCCAAAACTGTGAAGGAAGTAGTAGATTAAGAGGATAGCAAACTCTGGAAAGAGGCCATGGTTGATGAAATGGCATCTTTGCACAAAAATGAGGCTTGGGATCTAGTGGAGTTACTGGCTGGAAGGAAACCCACTGGCAGAATATGGGTGTTCAAGAAGAAGACAAAGCTCCATTGGTAGCAAAAGGTTATTCCCAGGTGCCAGGAATTGATTTTGGTGATATTTTTTCTCCTGTTTCCATGGTAGCTTTTATTAGATTACTTTTATTTGTTGCTGCTTCTTTTGATTTTGAGGTAGAACAGATGGATGTGAAGACAACATTTCTTCATGCGGATTTGGAAGAGGATATATACATGAAGCAACCTGAAGGCTTTACGGTGAAGGGTAAGAAAGAACTGGTATGCAAGTTAAAGAAGTCTCTGTATGGGTTAAAACAATCACCAAGGATGTGGTATCAAAAATTCGATACATTTATATGGGGACTTGGTTTCACCAGAAGCAAAGAAGATCACTGTGTGTATTTTAAATTAATTGGTGACCATGTTATTTATCTAGTTTTGTATGTGGATGATATGTTGTTGGTTGGAAATGACAAAGAAATTATTCAGGATTTGAAGACCCAATTGTCCTTCAAATTCAACATGAAAGATCTTGGTGCTGCAAACTATATTTTGAGCATGGAAATTAAAAGAGATCAGGCAAAGAGGAAGCTCTAGTTAAACCAGAGGAAGTATGTCAAGACAAATACTGCAGAGGTTTAATATGCATGATAGTAAACCGGTGAAGGTTCCAATTCCTGTAGGTGTAAAGTTATTTTCCGAACAGTGTCCCAAGACATAAGAAGAGGAAGAGGACATGTCCCTTGTTCCATATGCAAGTAAAGTTGGTAGCCTAATGTATGCAATGGTATGTACTAGACCAGGCATTACACATGCAGTGGGAGTATTGAGCAGGTTTATGTTAAAACAAGGGAAGGAGAGCTGAAAAGTAGTGAAGCGAGTTTTCAGGTATTTGCGTGGCACTATTGATTATGGTTTGTGCTATCAATGAAGACCAGGTTTGGACAGAGTGTTGGATATTTGTGGCTTTGCTGATGCAAACTGGGCTGGAGATTTGGATCAGAGAAGATCTACAAGTGGGTATGTGTTTAACCTATTTGGAGGTGCAGTCAGTTGGATGAGTAAGAAACAATCTAAGTGGCTCTATCAACTAAAGAGGCAGAATACATGGAAGCCATTCATGCAAGCAAGGAAGCAGTTTGGTTGCAGAGATTGTGTTCAAGTATGGGGTTAGTATAGGGAACTATAAGGATAGACTGTGATAGCCAAAGTGCAATTTTCTTGGAAAAGAAACCTGCTTACCATTCAAAGACAAAACACATTGATGTTCAATATCACTTTGTGAGGGATATAATAGAAGACAAAAAGGTGTTGCTCGTAAAGGTGGACACTTTGAAGAATACTGCAGATGCATTGAAAAATCTGTGAGCTCTGAGAAGTTCTCTTGGTGTAGAGAAAAAATGGGCATTTTAGGGTTGGATAAATGATTCAGCTCTGTTGTGGCCCCCTATGGAAAGAAAAAAACAAGTGGGAGAATTTTGGGTTGGTTATATTCTTTCCACGACTAGCCCACCTAGTTAACCAGGGGGTTAGAGGGGGGCGGAGCCCCCCCTTCGTTGCGCTGACTGCGCAGCGGGGGGTTCATAAGGGGGGAGACAACCCTGCCAGTACAGGGGGTTTGACGGGGGTGGTTAGCCCCCTTCTACGGGGTTAAAACCTACACAAAATACCCCCACCACTTCAAACAACCAACCTTCCCTCTTCTTCGGTTGTTGTGAATTAGAGGAGCCCTTTGGCGAACAACTAGAGATTTTTGAAGAGCCTACAGGGGGAGAAGGAGAAGGAGAACCCATTCCAACTGACCTAGTGGCTGAAAATAGAAATGAAAAAGGACATAGAGAAAGAATTGAGGGCGTTTTTCCCATCAGAGAAATTAATGGGGATACGAAGATGAAAAACATAAGCCCCTCTTCTCTTCTTAATTTCCATGGCCTGACCTAAGAACATCTAGATACTTTCTTGTTTGAGTTCATTGTCATATGCAAAACTTATGATTACACCACTGACAAGCAAAAGTTAAAATTATTCCCATCCACTCTCAAGGATGCAGCTTTGCACTGGTTCATGGGTTTACCTAGGGATAGCATCACAACCTTGGCTCAGATGTAGCAAGCCTTCAACAATAAGTATAGAGACTACTGCAGGTCCAAAGACACTAAAGAGGAAATGTTTAGGATGACCTTGGGGCATGATGAATGCCTCGAGGATTATGAGGAAAGATTCCAGCTTAGCTATAAAAGGGTCAGGTGTACTCTTGATCCCGAGTCACTAAATCTAGTCCTACTCTTAGGGCTAAGGGGAGATCTTTTGGATACCCTAAACCTGCTAGCAGGAGCGGACATCTACCAACTACCCTATGAAGATATCAAGACTATCTTTAGGAACCATTCTAGGGCATATATGAAAAATGGTAGGGGTAGTCAACCAATGGTCATCTCATCCTCTTCCAACACATCCATAAAAGGTGAAATTAGAAATATGCTGGAAGATTTCAAGAGTGATATGTTGCAAACCCTTTCACTACAAATGGACACTATGCACATCAAGAGAAAGAAGGAGGAAGACAAGAGAGAATTATCCATCTTCTGACCTAGATGCACAGAGAGGCACCCTAGGAATGAATGTCCATTAAACTTGATCGAAATCTTCTCAGTCTGTGAAGAAAACCACTCCAAAGACTAGTGCCCTTCTCTACCTGGACTAAAATATGTGTATCAAGGAATTGAAGGGGTGATTGAACAACTCTGCTACATAAATTAAAGAAGACCCCATGGGCCTCAGTCATACCAGCAGGGCATACAAGGGTCATCCCATGCATATTACAAACCTAACCAAAACACATCCATTCGCTCTTGGGGACCCCCTACTCATCCCTCCTGGTCTACACCTTCTCCTTGGTCTTTTTCACCTCAGTACCATTCCCAGCTGACCAACCAATCATTTTAGCAATATACTCGGCCACAACCTCATTGGAATGCACCACCCCAGGGGTGGAGGCCCCCATACAACAATGCTCCAGCCTTATTGCCTTCACCTCCTACTCAACCACAAATTTTACACACTACTCCACCTAAACAACCTCAAATGCTTGCCCAGCCAAATCTGAACGCGAACAATAGACAGACACATCAAGTATATAGTGGAGAGACATCCTATCTTGCTTATGCTGTGGAGATTTAGGAAATAAACCTAAGATTTGGGAGAGTACTCATGGATAACCAACATCCATCTCCACCTAGGGAGAGGGAGGAGGAAAGAGAGGAAAGCATGCCTAGAGTGAATCCACCGCCCTTTCCTGAGAGATTAACTCATCTAGTCTAGCCTACCCTAAAAGAGAATGAACTTCTGGGTGAATTGAAAAATCTAAGTGTCAAAATTCCATTTCTCCAAGCCATTAAGGATGTACCTATTTATAATAAATTGACTAAATAGAAGTGTTTCAAACATCTAGGGAGGAGAAAAAGAGATACCCCTACCATTAATGCCATTGGACAACTTTCGGACTTAATGTCAGGGTAGGTAACTTGCCCAAAGTATTTGGACCCTAGAAGCTTTGTAGTAGATGGGCACATCAATGGCACCATTGTCCCACACACCTTGATCGATCTTGGGGTTTCCATTAATGTAATGACTAAGGACACCATGCTCAAGCGCAATCTCCAGGGTTCGTTAAGAAAGACCACAACAATATTGCAACTTGCATACATTTCCACAGTAGCCCCTGAGGGGATTGTTAAGGATGTGATGGTCTCCATTGACTCCTGGGAGTACCCTACAAACTTCCTAGTTCTCTAGCCTAAGGCCAAGCTTAGTTTTTATCCTCTCATACTTGGGAGGCCTTAGTTAGCCACTGTCGATGCTTACATCAGCTGCAGGACTACAAATATGACTATAAAAAATGGGCATTTGTGTACCTTCTTTCTTAGCCATCTTTAGAACATGACTTATGTTTACGGATAGAAGAGGAGGAAGAAGATTAAATCTACTCAGCCCATCTCTATACCCTAGAAACTTCCATGGGAGGAGGACAACCGGATGAAGATGATTTGATTGAACACATACTCCAAAGTCCAACTCCCAACACCTTGTCCTTAGAGAAAGTAGTAAAGGAAACCAAGAGAAACCATCAAATTGATATATTCTTGGCTGATTCAAACCCTACTCGTGTCAAAACAATAGAATTCAGCCCTGAGATAAATTTGAAATTCAACCCCTCTCTTTCTATACACCAAGGAGAAAAGTTGTGCAACATGCTAAGGGAACATCTGGATGTCTTTGCTTGGAGTTACAAAGAAATGAAGGGAGTGCACCCCTCAGTGTGTACTCACCATATTTATATTAAATAAGGTTGAAAACCAGTCCGACAACCCGAAAGGAGAATGAATCCATCTCTCAAGGATATAGTCAAAGAAGAATTGCAAAAGTTGCTGGATGCAAGATTCATTTACCCTATCTCGGACAGTGGGTGGGTTTCGCCTTTGGTGTTGGTCCCAAACAAAAAAGTGGAGGATTTGTGTCGATTACAGAGAGTTAAACAAAGAAACAAAAAAGGACCATTTTCCTCTACCTTTCTTTGACCAAGTGCTACATGGTTTGATAGGGAAAAAGTTTTTCTCTTTCCTAGATGGGTTGATCCAAGTTGACTTGACTCCCGGATTCAACCAGGATCTTTTTCTTTCGTGATATGATTATAATTCCATTTAAAAGAGAATAAAGGGACATATATGCATGATGTAAATAAGAAGGAACATGACAAGAATCAACAACTTAAATCACAATACATTGATAACGGAGTTCGTCTAGGAGGGACTACATCTCTAAGCCTTGGTGTCAAGATGGTGTACGCTGCTTCATTACGTGCTGGAAAGGGTGATGATCTACATGCATGTGTTTTTCTCTATCATACAAGGAATATGCCATCATGCAGGAGTGGCTCCAAGAGATGTTCCGCTGCAGGAACTCTCATTCAAAAAAGGACTCCTATCAGCATGACATAATTTCACATATGTTAATGACGAGCATCTCGCTAACATCGCATCAAATGGATCTCAATTCAAACATACATGGAGACACATGAGTATCCTGTCAACATGACGACAAAGGGATCTCAATCAAAACATGATAATAAGTACATCTCAAATCAAGAACAAAACAAGATCCCACATCAAACATTAAACAGGGATCTATACAACACAATGCATCTCAAGAAAAGAGACAAAGAAGTACATGATCACACTGCATATACCTCACATCAAGGAGTTATCTGAAGAATAGAATGATAAACTGTTGGATCTGGCTGTACCATCAATCTCAAGGCGTCGAATGTCATGGAAATGACTGCTCGCACATTGAATGCTGACGCCTACACTCCACTTTGAAAAGTGGTCGAAAACATGGAATGGTCAAATGGAAAATATAATTGCACCCTTAGATTCGTGGTGTCGAATATTGTAAAATCGACTATCAAATTTTTGAAGTTTGACAAAGTGAAAATCTGGGGCTACAAGAATCTTTTAGATTCCCCCTAGATTCCTCAAAGATTCCCTCCTCCGGGTCATCTAAAGATCTGCTACTCAGATAAAAATTTTGTCTACGCCATCAAGTTCCTTGTGAAATTCTGAGAAGAATGAGTATGACATTGGTTGCATTCTGACTCTGGCGAATTTCAGCCTCCAAGGAATCTGAAAGATTACCTCAAGATTCTTGAAGATTCTCCTCTGCTCAAAAGGTGAATCCAACCTCGCCATTACGTTTTTGCGAAAATTTGAGAAAAATGACTGTAAAATTGGTTACATTCTGATAAAATGAATTTTTACCTCATCATGGAATCTTTAAGAGTCTCTGCAAAATTCTGTCTCAAAAAATGTGCCATCATTCTGCCTCCTAGAACTGTGTCATGGTTCCATTGTTGAAAGCCTCGTTCTCGGTTCCTCTCTTTGTTCCCCATTCCATCATTCGGTCCTTATGTCCTTCGTTCTCCCCGTGCAAATAAATTTCGGGTTTATGTAATGTTCTCGGGAGGAGATATCAACAAAAGGGCTGTTGTGGCACGTTGTTGGAGGAGTAGTTTAGGAGGGCGTAGGTCGTGGTGTCAAATCCTCTGCCCCTTCAAAATTGGTCGATTGTTTATGTTTTATGCTGGTCAATTTATTATGATCTCAATCGTTACATTTATGGCTTGCTTTGGTTGTTGTATTAATGTTTTGAGTTGGTGTGATGTATGCCACATGGGGCTGCCCAGTGGGGGATGACCCACGTGGGCTGGGCGGGTTCAATTCCCACCAGCTCCATTAACATATATGTTTAACATCAGATAGGGGTGTGGGCCGGGTCCACCGAAGGTGGCCTAACCACCCCAATGTTAACATATTAGTTTGGAGGGTGGTTGGAGGGTTCGGCGGGGTCATGGCTGCCAACCCATATTTAATTTAAAATTTTGTTTTATAAAGTTTTATTATGCAGTTGGGCCAGTGGGGGTAACAGCCTGTCAACCCTTTTCTTAATGTTTATTTTCTTTTTAACATATACAGTTTGGATCCGATGGTGGTGGCGGGGGTCATGGCCTGCCACCCAATTAATATATATATTTTTATTTTTATAACTATTATAGTCATTTTCAAATATTTCGAAAATAAGGGATATTGGGCAATTTAACAAGGCCACAATTTCGCCTGTTTTTGGGAGCTAGGTTCCGACGCCGGTTGATGGTGAATTTGTAGGACACTTAAACCTAGCCCACAACCCAACTTTGACTAAAACTTTGACTGGATCTTTCTCCCTCATACAAGCTTGGATTTGAGTGTCATTCACATCGTTGGAATCAGGGCGATGAGCGCTTCAATATGGTGCTGGTTTGGGAGCATTCTGACCACTTTGAATTTTGACCATTTCTGAGTCCTCTTGGACTTCTGCTTGTGTCTGGAGCCACCTGGATCAATCCTCCCCAATGAGGAGCTTTTGGTCCTCCAAAAGCATGAAAAATAATCTGCGACTTCTCAGTAACTTGTCTGCAATTACAAGTGTCTGATAAGTCACCCTTCCTTCTCCTTCACCTTTGTCCTTTAGAGCCATAAGCGATGAGCCGACACCTGCCACCCTTTGCAAACCTGTTGTACAATTCTGCAAATTACATGCTTAACTTACAATACCAACTAATGACCCAAGCACCCCATACTTGCCACGGGTTTATAACACATACTCGGTGGACAAGTTTATATCAAAATGGAAACAATACCCTAGCTACCAAAAACAAGGCCAACATATCATTGTTGCTTCAACAAGTGATGGAAAACACATCACCACTGCAACACATGATTTACACAAATAAGCCCAAACACTATTGTTTCATTGACAAGTGATGGTAAACACAAAATCACTTTCACAGTTTAAAATGCAACACAAAATAAGACTAGACATCATTGTTGCCTAACAGGTGATGGAAAACAAATAATCACTTTTACATTTTGAAATGCAACAAACGATTAGAAAATATAAGACCATGGCATTCTATCATGCCTAGAAGAACCATTTCTCACTTATCAAGGTGAATGGGTTGCCTCCTTGTGATGCATTCGTTGGTCGAACAACCGTTTCATCTGGTTCGTGCACCGACGCTTTGCCTTTAAGGCGCTACTCTGGATGGAGCCTCCAACAAGTGGCTCTTTGATGGCTACCTCTATTGCAATGACTGCAATACATCTTCTTCCTCCAGATCTTCTTAACATGTTTCTTTACCTGCTATTGAGAGGGTCTTTCATGCCTCCTCCTTTTGTGTGCTGCTATTCTTTTCCAGCACTCAACAAATGTATGGTTATGTAATCCACAAAAGGTACATGTTTTTCGATACCTTGATTTATGTCCATCATTAACAACATGATTATATTTGAAATGAACATTCTAATATCGAGACTGGTTATACCTTTCCTTGCTGCCTCTGGTGTCATTATGGCAACAAGAGCTTGCCTCAACTCTTTCCCTGCAATGGGCACTGCCATGGGATGATGGTGATGTTTTCCCATCATTCTATTTCCTTGAAAATTTCGATGATGTCTTGGAAGCATCTGACACCTTCGAGCATTCTCCTTCAGTTTATCCCAAGCCTGCAAATCGAGGTCTCTACACAACCTCCAATGGTTGAGTTATGCCTTGGTTATTAACATCAAGTTCTTCCTCCTTGTACCTCATCCTGGTAAGGAGCCTCATGTTTGTCCTTGTAATTGGTATCTCCACATCTCCAACAGAAATCATACTATGTGAAGACGAAACTGAAGGGAAATTAACATCTTTTACCTTTCATATTGAGTTGGAAAGAACTGCTGAGGGTTGCTCATCATCTATTGTTGGTGGTTCACTATCTGTCTTGGCGCATTCCCCAACTTCATTTCTGAGATACCCAAGTCCTGTTCAATAGGGTAATTCTTCTACTTTGATGGGATTGACAATGCCTTGGCCATTAATTCCCAATCCTTTTCCTTCATACCCAATTTTCTTCAATAGTTTGGAGCCAATTCCTGTGGTATGATTTTCAAAAATATTGAAATCATCATCAAGAAACATACATGAATTCAGAGAATTAATCTTTACCTCACGTGGGTCATGCTGCAACTTTTCCAAGGCCTCATCCTTATCTTGCAGCTCTTGTAGCAAACTATGTTTCTCCTCTTTCTCTTCTAGTAGGAGCATCTTCAATTCTGTTGGACACCTAATCCTCAATGGGTTAGTGTGGAAGTCGAATGGACAAAAGGAGTCCAAGAGACCTTGGGATGTGAAACCCAATGGTCACATAATGTACTATAAATGTATATCTCTTGTTAATAAAAATTGTACTCTCATGATTTATCATTCATATTGTTCTTGCTCCCATGTGTGTCTAACATGGTATCAGAGCAGGCGTATTCCTGCCCTGCATAATTAATTTGAGCCATTTGTTTTATGGCCTTTCTGTGCAGTTTATTTCTGCCATGAAATTCATGAATATTTCCTCATGAATATTTCTTCAGCTCAATTTTAGCTGCAACCTGATTATACTGCTGCTGGTGTCTGCTCTCCATATAGAAGCGCCTCCATACCCCTGACAATGCCTGCGCTGCTCCTCCATATAATTAGCTGCTCCTAACACTGCATGTGCTCTGTCCTGGCCTCTGCCTCTGCCTTATTCCCCTCTGTCCTGAAATAACCTACCTCTGCCAGCGCTGCACATCTGTCCATACTGTCAATTTTTATAGCACTGTCATTTCCTGTTTTAGCACTGAGGCTGACATGGAATCAAAGTAAAGCAGAGATACGCCACCATCGATGAAGGTCCAGCTCCTGGTATGTGGTATTGAATCATATTAACACTTGGAATCATGTGTTGAATGTGTTTTGAATATTAACGTTGTGGTACTGAATGCGTTATTGAATGGTTGTTGAAATGTTGTGCACTGTGTGTTAGAATGGTATATGCGTTGAAACTGACATGGTATGCGTTGAAACTGACTTTCGTATATGCGTTGTTCAAATGTCATGTTGAATGCATTTTAATTGTTGTGTGGTATAAAAATTTTAACACAACGTTTGAATATGTTCAATGCGGTATGTATAGAATGGTATTAACGCTGCGTTTCCTACCATGGTAACTGTTGAATGTGGTATGGAAGTGGTATCGACATTTGAATAGTGTTGAACTATACAGTGCTCTGTTGGTGTTGAATAATATTAACGCTGTGTGTTATATCAGACATTGAACTACAGCAGTATATGATAATGGTCCATTGGCAACAATATCCAACCCAGCAGGTTTTGTAGATACAACTGCATATAAAAACTCAGCGTCAGCCGCTGCATATGGAAATTCAGTAGTCTATTCTGCTAACACATTCTGGAACCTGGGTTGAATTGAATATTATATGCGTTTGACTGGTATGCGTTGCTGTGCGTTGAATAATTTTTGTGCAGGGCATGATCCCATTTGAAAGTTGTGTGATTTTCCATACTCCACCCTGCAAACGCATCAACTCCCACATATTATTGTTGCATCTAACTCCAAACTCTGGTTAAAATTCCATTAATATTCAGGTTATAAATGCTTCTGCTATTGTGAGTCTTTCACTCATCTGTCAACAGAAGCTATCACCAAAGGAAACCATCTCATCTATCTCTGCGATAGCATATCCAAACACCTCTCTCATCGCAAGTCGACCAAATGCCTCTCTCATCACAAATGCTTGAGACTCTAATTGACTTATGTTATCGTTATTAAAATGCCCAGGAATGGTTTCAAGATCGAGCTTGAGAAGTCGTCCCCAAGTGATTTTCTTCGTGGTCAAGAGTTCAATGTGGTTTTATTATTCTGGAGTCTCATTGCAACCTTAGATTGAGAAGTTGTTGTCTAGTGTGAGAGCATTAATCCACTAACAAAAAATTGCTTGCGTCCATCAGAGAATTTCATCCTCAGGAGGTCGAGAGATAGCTTTAGCGTCTGCAGAATCTTCAACGTGGGATTTCGATATCCTGAGCGTATTCGTTGTTTAGCAGAAGTGTGGGCTTGTTGATTGTTGATATCATTGTGACCTAACCGAGCCTCCATGCCAAATTGGGTTGAGTTTAACATTTATTTTGAACGAGCCGAATTATGAAGATCAAACCCACTGTTCAAGAGAGTCATGGACCAAGTTTATGAGGTTAGCAATCTAATTGGGTGTGATTTATTCTCAGGAGATCAGGAGCCTTCCTTTGTTCAGTCCATGTACACATTTTGTGGAGTTGCGTTCATTTTCGGTGCAAAGAAAATTGGTGATGCAAGAACTGCGCAGAAGTCTTGACGCAGGGGAGAAAGTTGTGATTGAACTGCATGTCTGGTGCGATTGTGTTGGTGGCAAAGCCATCAAACACCAAACGTATTTTCCCTTGTCTGAAGGGGTGATGCAAAGAGTGTAATTTTTTTGCAAATATTTCCCTTAGTCCTGATCTCAACATATATGTTGAACCAACAGGCAATCGAACCCAATTTGCATAGTTGGTGGAAATCGAACTGTATATTGAGCACCTGATATACCAAGATAATAATTATTCTGGAGCGAATTTCTGTTTCATACAGAGGTTCATGCGACCAGAGGCATTGGCCACTAAGCGTTGGTATTTATCCCCTCTTGTTGAAGTCGATATCACTCAATGTCAAATTGTGGAAGTCTGGTTGAATGTGTGCTCACAGGGTGACAGAAGATTGTTGAGCTACTATACATAGCAATTGGGAGCTCATTGTCGTCGTAAGTCCCAGGACAGAATAAACTGAGACTAAGTTCGGTTTGAAGGCTTGTGGGAGTTTGTCTTTGGGGGTTCCTTGTGGAATTCAGGAGCTCGTATTGGCATAAAATTGCAGAAGACCGAGCTTGTCATACTCAGGTGGTTGAAACCACTACTGTACAATGTCAGAGGAAAAGGTTGCTCTTGGGTACAATTTCTGGGTATTGCAAAAGTGGGAAATCTTCATCTTATACAGTTGAAACTTCTACCGAGGTTCTATATTTCAGTACCGTTTTCTCTTATGTTTCCAGATATCGCTATTTTTTAGTTATATCTCTGTGTGAAGCAAATAAATAAGTACTAAACATTATTGTACTCATGCTTATAAGGGTGGACTGATATCTAAAGGAATGTGCATTGGAGGCTAAAACAAAAAAAAAAGAAAAGAAAAAGGGGGGAGTGCATTTTTGGTCATTTGATTGTTTTTACAAATACATTGTTGATTTGATTGTCTGAATAATGGAGAAAAATCATGGATTATTAGAGTTATTAAGCACTCTAATCTTATCTACTGATGGAAGTACAGTTAAAGTCAACAAAAACACTCTCAGAGATATTCAAAAATCTTTACAATATGCACAGGAAAAGATTGATTTTTTGCAGTTTGAATCTCAGCTACAGCAAGAAGAATTAAAACAGAGGAGTCATTCTGAACATGTTTCTGTTCAAAACATTGAGACTGCAACGCATCAACAACGAGTCAATAATGTTACAGTTCATTCAGATAAAGTAATAAGGTTACATGCAGATGTAGAGGTTCAGCTTGCACTTCCCAAGCCCATCATCAGACCTTGGGAACAACTTGTCCACAACAAGCACAGAACTGGGCTTGGATATGACAAGGACTTGTCCTTTCATATTCCAGACTATGCCAAGCCCATTCAGTTTCAGAGTGCTGGATTCATTCATGACAGTTCACCTGCTCCTCATGACAATTCAGCTTCATCTGTTCCAGACTCTGCCCCTCTTCCACAGCAACAACAACAACAACAACAACGGATTGTAAAATGCCAACACTGTGACCGAGTTGGCCATCTGAAAGATCACTGTTTTGATCTTCATCCATGTAAGCACTGTCAGAAAACCAATCATTCTTCAAACAGATGCTTCAAAAACAAACGTCCTGCAAGAACAAAGATTCATCTTGGATGGATCGCTTCTTGGCAATGGGCATCAACAGCCAAGAAGATATTCCAAACACATGTCAGAACTTGTTCCAGAATATTGAACAGTCTTGCAGTTGAATTTTTTCCATCATCTCACCTTGTATCTGACAGGGGGGGAAATGATGGTCATCTACAAGCTTCAAAGCCACATCGAGCGAGCCTGAGCCACAACCTGCCACACCAATTTCAGAGTTGTAGCCAGAAACAAAGATGCCCCTGAACATGCCTTCAGTTGGCAATCTCGGACACTTCCTCTAGCAGAAGACTTCAGCTTCTTTCCAGTTTTGGAAGAATTCCAGGAAGACAATTGAGAACACTTCCTCTAGTAGAAGACTCCAGCTTCTTGCTAGTTTTGGAAGAGTTCCAGGAATTGCATTAAGCATTCTAGAGTTGTTTCTCATCCTTAAACCATCACAGGCTGAGACTTCCCTTTTCAGGTTGAAGTTCTCCCTTTTATGCGAGGTGAGGCCTCCCTTTCATGGTTGAAGGTTTCCCTCTTCAAAACAATAGGAGCACTTCCTCTAGCATAAGACTTTAGTTTCTTGCCAATTTTGAAAGAGTTCCGAGAACTTCACTAAGCGTTCCAGTGTTGGTGGTCATCCTTAAACCACCGCCCTTTATACCAACATTTCAGAGAGCACATTCAGCCTAGTGCTGCCATGAATTTTTGCACATTTTGTATTACAGCTCTCCTCTTGGACTCATACATAACCCTTCGGATTAAGGGGGGGAATGTTGGACACCTAATTCTCAATGGGTTAGTGTGGAAGCCGAATGAACAAAAGGAGTCCAAGAGACCTTGGGATGTGAAACCCAATGGTCACATAATGTACTATAAATGTATATCTCTTGTTAATAAAAATTGTACTCTGATGATTTATCATTCATATTGTTCTTGCTCCCATGTGTGTCGAACAAATTCATCGTTATCTGTTTGAAGATTCTGGTTTCTGTGCTTTAGTTCTTCCAGGGCCTCTTCCGTGGCTTGCCACTGAAGCTGCACTCACTCCTTATCCTTTGTCTCTTTTTGTATAGCTTCATACATTATTTCGACCTTTTGGGAAATTCTGAGCATGGTCTCGTACATCACTTTTTCATCCTCCATCATTGCATGTTCCATTGTTCACACTCGCAATTCACATCCACACAAAGACCACTCTGATACCAAACTTGATCCGAGTTGACTCAACTCCCGAATTCAACCAGGATCTTTTTCTTTCGTGATGTGATTAGAATTTCATTTAAAAGAACATAAAGGAACATATATTCATGTTGTAAAGAAGAAGGAACATGACAAGAATCAACAACATAAAACATAAGACGTTGATAATGGAGTTCGTCTAGGAGGGACTATGTCTTTGGGCCCCAGTGTCAGGATGGTGTAGGCGGCTACATTACATGCTGGAAAGGGTGATGATGTACATGCATGTGTTTTTCTATATCATACAAGGAATATGCCCTCACGCAGGAGTGGCTCCAAGAGATGTTCCGCTGTAGGAACTCTCATTCAAAAAGGACTCCTATCAGCATGACATAATTTCATGTATGTTAATGATGAGCATCTCACTAACATGGCATCAAATGAATCTAAATTCAAACATACATGGCAACACATGAGTATCTTGTCAACATGACGACAAATGGATCTCAATCAAAACATGACAATAAGTACATCTCACATAAAGAACAAAACAAGATCCCACATCAAACATCAAACAGGGATCTATACAGCATAATGCATCTCAAGCAAAGAGACAAAGAAGTACATGATCACACTGCATATACCTCACATCAAGGAGTTATCTGAAGAATAGGGTGATAAACTGTTGGATCTAGTTGTGCCATCAATCTCATGGCATTGAATCTCATGGAAATGAATTCTCGCACATTGAATGCTAACACCTGCACTCCACTCTGAAAAGTGGCCAAAAAAATAGAATGGTCAAATGGAAAATCTGATTGCACCATTAAATTCATGGGGTCGAATAGTATAAAATCGACTGTCAAATTTCTAAATTCTGACAAAGTGAAAATCTGGGCCTACAAGAATCTTTTAGATTCCCCTTAGATTCATCAAAGATTCTGTCCTCCAGGTCATCTGAAGATTTGATGCTCAGATCAAAATTCTATCTACGCCATCAGGTTCCTTGTGAAATTTTGAGAAGAATGAGTATGGAGTGGGCTGCATTCTGACTTCGGCAAATTTCAGCCTCCAAGGAATATGGAAGATTCCCTCAAGATTCTCGAAGATTCTCCTCCATGGGGAATATGAAAATATGCAGCTCAAAAGGTGAACCCAACCTTGCCATTGCATTCCATGTGAAAATCTGAGAAAAATGACTATAAACTTGGTTACATTCTGATAAAATGATTTTTTACCTCCTCATGGAATCTTTAAGATTCTCTGCAAAAATTATGTCTCAAAAAACATGCCATCATTCTGCCTCCTGGAACTGTGTCATGGTTCCACTGCTCAAAACCCCATTCTTGGTTCCTCTCTCCATTCCTCGTTCCGTCTTCTGGTCCTTACGTCCTCCGTTCTCCCTGTGCAAATAAATGTCGAGCTTATGTAATGTTTTGGGGTGGAGATATCAACAAAAGTGTTGTTGTGGCACGTTGGTGGCAGAGTAGTTTAGGAGGGTGGAGGTCGCCATGTCAAATCCTCCACCCCTCCTAAATTGGTCAACTTTTTATGTTCTATGCCAAGAAGTTTGTTATGATCCCAACTGTTACATTTATGGTGCGTTTTGGTTGTTGTATTAATGTTTTGGGTTGGTGTGATGTACGCCACATCGGGCCACCGAATGGGGCCCGACCCACGTGGGCCAGGCGGGTTCAATTCCAACTGGCTCCATTAACATATATTTTGAATAGTGGATAGGGGTGTGGGATAGGTCCACCGCAGGTGGTCTGTTTGTTATGATCCCAACTGTTACATTTATGGTGCGTTTTGGTTGTTGTATTAATGTTTTGGGTTGGTGTGATGTACGCCACATCGGGCCACCGAATGGGGCCCGACCCACGTGGGCCAGGCGGGTTCAATTCCAACTGGCTCCATTAACATATATTTTGAATAGTGGATAGGGGTGTGGGATAGGTCCACCGCAGGTGGTCTGCCCACCCCAACATTAACATATTAGTTTGGTGGGTGGTTGGAGGGTTCGGCGGGGTCATGGCCGCCGACCATATTTAATTTAAAACTTTGTTTTATAAAGTTTTGTTATGCGGTTGGGTTGGCAAGGGTCATGGCATATCGGCCCTTTTTTAAAGTTTAATTTTTTTTTAACATATACAGTTTGGATCCAATGGGGGTCGGGGGGGGTCATGACCCACTGCCCAACTAATATATATCTATATATCTATATATATATATATATATATATATATATATATATATATATATATATATATATATATATATATATAATTTTATTTTATTTTATTTTTATAACTGTTATAGTCGTTTTCAAATATTTCGAAAATAAGGGATATTAGGCATTTAATGAGGCCACAATATCGCCCATTTTTGGGAGCTAGGTTCCCACACCCGTTGACAGTGAATTTGTAGGACACTTAAACCTGGCCCACAACCCAACTTTGACTAAAACTTTGACTGGCTCTTTCTCCCTCATACGAGCTCGGATTTGGGTGTCGTTTGTACTGTTGGAATTAGGGAGACAAGAAATTTGATCTGATGCTAGGTTTGGAGCATTCTGACCACTTTGAATTTTGACCATTTCTAAGTCCTTTTGGACTTCTGCCTATGTCTGGAGCCACCTGGATCATGGGTTCAGCTGGTACAATCAAATCCAGATTAGCCCACAGGACCAGGATAAAGCCATCTTCACCTGTGCTTGGGGTACTTTCGCTTATAGGGTCCTTCCTTTTGGCCTATGCAATGCCACTGCCACTTTCCAGAGGGTAGTCCTAAGTATCTTTGTCGAGCTAGTCCATGATGCAGTAGAGATTTATATGGATGATTTTACACCCTATGGGTGTGATTTCCAGAAGGCTTTGCCCAACTTGGGTAAGGTGCTAAATGAATTCATTGAAAGGAACTTGTCCCTCAATCCCAAAAAATGTGAGTTCTTGATGACTGCAGGGACTATTATATGTCATTCAATATCCCAAAAAGGACTGCAGGTGGACCCAAATAAGATAGCCATCATCTAAAGGGTCCCACCTTCGCAAAAACAGAGGGATGTCAGAAGTTTTCTAGGTTTATATGGATACTATACGACATTTATAAAAGACTTCAGCAAGTTAATTTCTCCTTTGTTTGGTTTATTTGAAAAAGAATCTAAATTTTTATGGGCAGAAAGCTGTTAAGAGGCCTTGGACACCCTAAATGACAAGTTGACCACTACACCTATTCTCTGAGGCCCAAATTGGGCCCTTCCTTTCCATATATATGCTGATGCCTCTCACAAAGACATAGGAGCAGCTCTAGGCCAGATAGATGACAAGTTACCTTATGCCATTTACTTCATCAGTAAGAATTTTTCAAAAGCCAAACTGAACTACATAGTGACTGAAAAGGAGCTCCTAGCTATTGTGCATTCATTGAACAAATTTAGGTATTACATTACAAGTTACCAAAAATTTGTACATACTGACCATGCTGCAATTAAATAATTGATGAATAAACCTGATGTAAATGCCTGAAATATTAGATGGTTACTTTTATTACAATAGTTTGATATAACTATTATTGATAAGTCTGGTAAGGAGAATGTTGTTGCAGATTTTTTATCCAGATTGACTTTCTGTGCAGGGGAGGAAGGAATGGTTGATGATCAGTTACCAGATAAACACTTATTTTCCATTTTAGTTCTCTCTCCATGGTTTGTTAACATAGTAAATTACATGGTGTTTGCATAGTTTCCACCAAATTTTTCCTCCAAAGAGAAAAGCGAGATTGTGAGGAAGAGTGCCCCATTCACTTGGATTGGGGGAAACCTCTTCAAACTATGCTCGAATCAAATTTTTAGAAGATGTGTCAGGGAGGAGGAAGTTTTTGACATCCTTCTAACATGTCATGATGGGCCTTGTGGAGGTCACTTTGCAGCAAAAAGGACAACATTCAAGGTGCTACAAGCTAGTTATTATTGGCCCACTCTTCACTAGGATGTGAGGAGGTATACTAGTCAGTGTGATTGGTACCAAAGGATGGGGAAACCTACCCCAAGGGATGAAATGCCTCCACAACCTCAAGTGACTTTCAAGCCATTTGAAAAGTGGGGCATGGATTTCATTAGACCCATTGACCCTCCATCTAGGCAAAAGCAGTACATCATTGTGTGCACTGACTATTTGACCAAGTGGGCTGAAGCCAAGGTCATCAAAGCAGCAACAGAAGAGAAAGTGGTTGAGTTCTTAAGGGAAAATGTATTTTATAAGTTTGGGTACCCTAGAGAACTGGTCACTAATCAAGGCAATTAGTTTTCATCTCACGTGATTGAAAATTTGTTAAGCCAACACAAGATCAAGCATAGAGCATCCACTCCTTACCACCCACAAGCTAATGTGAAAGTGGAGGTAACCAACAGAGCACTGGAAGGCATTCTGACCAAATTGATTAGCAGCAATAGAAAGGACTGGGCAGATATATTAGTTGAGGCCACTTGGGCCTACAACACCACTTGGAAGACCACCACTGGATTCACTCCTTATGAGCTAGTATATGGGAAGAAGACCCTGCTGTCCATTGAATTTGAATACAACACCTCAAGAATGGCAACACAACTAGATCTAAATCTCACCAGGGCACAACAAGAGAGATTGCTCCAACTGAATGGGTTAGATGAGTTTAGGATGCAGGCCATCCTGTACACAAAGGTAACTCAAGTTCAAAGGAAGATTTCGTATGACAAGAACATAAATGAAAAATAGTTTCAAGAAGGTGATTGGGCTCCGTTGTATGATTCCAGGTACAAGAATTTTAAAGGCAAGTTAAGGACTAGATGGTTAGGGCCTTATGTCAGAGAAAAATGTCATGATAATGGGTTAGTACAGATAAAAACCATTGATGCAGAGGCTATCCCTTTACTTGTCAATGGGTAAATATTGAAGGTATACAAGACGCCCTTGTCAAAGCAAGAATTCATCAATGGCATCAGCAAGACAGTGATGGTGGTGGATCAAGTCTCAGCTTCTACCCCATCAAGTCCCTGAAAAAAAAAATGAAAAAGAAAAATAAGGAGACTCAGGTGAAAACCTCCACGAGGCACCTGAGTCCCACTGTTGGGTTGAAAACCTCTTGAGGCAGTCCAATGGTGTCGAAAAAAGAAAAGAATAAAAACATCTCTTGGTGAAAACCTCTGTTGAGGAACCCAGGGAAAGCATCTAGGATGAAAACCTCTTGGAGGCATACTAATTGTTTCAATATATATATATATATATATATATATATATATATATATATATATATATATAAGAGAGAAAAGAAAATTTTTGACAATGTTGTTTGCAGGTCAACAGAAGGAGGATCATAGCAACTTGAGGGGAGCAAAAGGACCTATACAATCCATATTTTCATTCCTCCATCCCATATTCTTCATCATCCATCAATACCTCCATTTATGAACTCCTCTAGCTCAGTTTATACATGCTCTGTGTTTTCTATAGGATTCCCTATAATCCTACAGGATTCCCTAAAAACCTACAAGAGTTTCTTGTAGGAATTATAGTGGTTTGGTAATCCCCAAAAAAGTGACCCTAGAGAAATGGGATGACCAACCTATGTCAAAAAATAAAATTTTTACTCCACCACCTCATCACCATGCCTCTCACCACCATGCCTCTCACCACCATGTTACCCCTACACTCATCCAATAAGTCAATTCCAAAAAGACTACAATTTTCAAAACATAAAAAATAAAACAAATAGAAGAGAGTGAGAATAGAGGACAAGGGGAAAATACCTCAAGGCTATACCTCTCACCTACCAATCACTATACCCCTTCTCTACCCATGACAACAATCCTCATGCTCCAGAAGTAAAGAAAAGAATGAAAGTTTAGGGGAGAGGCAGCTATAGGACATCCTGTAGGTTTCCTGTAGCAAATCTTGTAGCATCCTATCCCATAAAAGGAAATTTCACAGGGTTGTAGTCATCTTCAACATAGGGATGCCAATGTCAAGGAATTTTCCTCTAGAGCTTAGTAGCAGCATCAAGATCATCAACATCACTCTCCAATACCTGCACATCAAAGGAAACAAGCATCAAAAGAGGCCAATACAACAAAAAAAAAAATGTAGCAAATACATAGCATAGGGACATCATTCTTCAACAAGTAGCAACATCAAAGCATCTTACCCACAGGTATGTCATCTTGCTTATGCTCTCTTGTTAGCACAATATAATAAAAAATGTAGGATTAAACACATATTTCATTAAATTTGGAATTAAATAGTGGATCTAGAATTTCAAAAGAACCAAAAAACACAATTCTAGTGATGTGCTTGTAATAAAATATTTCCAAGTTTAATGAAATATGTGTTATTATGAAAGAGTTGGTTTTAAAAGCAAAGGTGGCCAGTTAACTTGGCCACCTTTGACCAATCGACAAGGAGAAAAAGGTTAGACCACTCCGCACGTGGTCTTAGTTAAATTACGGATGATCAAAGTGGGAGATGATTACAAGGTAAGGAGGAATGATGGAGTGATAGTGGGACCAACGATCCAAAAGTGGGTGCTCATACTTAGGCAGCCAAGACACCATCCCACACGATCACCCAGATGAGGAAACAAAACACTGATTTCCATGCAAAGAAGGCATTCACAATCTAAAGAATTCATCGAAACAAGTTTGTTGTCGGCCTCTTGAAGCAACATCTACAACAAAGAGAATGAGCATTTTGCAGCACAGAGGCACCTACAGGATCCTACAGGAAAACCTACAGGATCTTACACAAAGACCTACAGGATACAAAGTAGTCATCTACAGAATTATCAGTGGGAATTTAGGGAGGAAAGATCAAAAGTTGGCCTCATCAGACAGTAACCAGGAGGTAGGAGCTATACCTTCCCATATTTTCAAGTTAAAAATAAAGAAAAAAATCCTCCATTTGGTTAAGGAAGTTGTAGTCTAGGGGAAGTATATTGTAGAGTTATCATTTTGAATCTCTCACCCACTAGAATGCTTGAAATATACCCATACAAGCCTCCACAATTACCAAGGGAAAGATGACAGGGGGTTTTAACAAGAGGGAACCCACAAACACAATAAGAATTCATCAGCACCCTCCTCTAGTAGAAATATTCACAAGGCACAATTGGATGGGTTTCTTTGAAAGAATGAGGGGATGCGATGATGAGGTGGATAGAGACTTCTCTCTCTCACTCATACCCCTCACTAGGACCCCTGCCACTACTGTGGTGAAAGGCCTCTTAGTAGAAATCACCCCTGAAGTCATAAGCAAAATCACCACACTTCCTTTAGGGTTTCCTTGGAGAAAAGAAGATAAGGGTAACAACACCCTTGCAAAGAAGAAATTCTTTTTGGAAGGGTAGGAGACAATGGAGGACAAAAATAGAGTTGGAAGAGGAAGCCTTACATACCCTTAGAATGAAGTTAGCTACCACCTCAATAAATAGATATCATGTGAAGGGAGATATAGTGTGGTGTATTTATACCATTCCAGGCTTTTCCAAGAACTGAGATTTGGAGCAGACACACCTCCTCAAAACAAACTAAGTATACCCTACTTTCTTCTTCAATCAATGATAGATATGAGCATCAAAGTGTAGGAAGGAAAACATCAACAACTAGCCCATCATGGGTTAATCAAACTTATCCTAGAAGATGCTCTCCAAAACCTAAGACTCCCTATTACATGGAAAACTTTCAGAGACATGCAGGCAGAGGGAGAAATAAAAGCTCTTGAATATGACAAAATCCCCACTGCTAGTGAGAGGGATGAAGAGGAAACAAAGGAGGAAAAAGAGGAAGAAAAGGAGGAGGAAAATGAAGAAGAGATAGAAGAAGAAACAAAAGAAGAAACATATGAACAAAGTGAGGAACTGGAGGAAGAAGAGGAAGAGAAAGACAAGGATGAGGAGGAGAATGGAAAAGAGGAAACATAACAGAAAGAAGAACAAAGGTCTACAGTTCAAGGCAAAGAGGGGGAAGAATCACAAAGGGAATCCCCAGAACCCACTGAGAAAGAGGCAACAACTGCTCTTACTGCCCTAAGTACACCTATCAAGCCAAAAGGGAAGAGATGAAGACAAACCCCATTGTACTTTAGGACAAGAAAAAGAATAAGAATTAGGCAAGGAAGACCTCAAACACCAACCAAAATTCCTATTGTCATTGAAGACTCACCAAAGCAGCAAGAGAAGATAGCTCCTCTTGAGAAAAATCAAGGAGAAGGATCATCGGGACAAGCCTCTCCCAAATATCCCATCACCTAAGTTAGGAGGTCCATCACAAGGTCTGCCTCATCAAGGAGAAAAGGCCTCCTACAGGAGACACAAAAGGACCTATAGGAAGCAGAGGCCATCCTACTGAAAACTCTGCTAAACCTACAAGAAACTCATTAAATGGATCAAGAAGGTATCACTCAACAAGAAACAAAGAAGGAAGACCCAAAACTGAGAGAACCTAGTCCTCAACCCAACCTCGACTCTTACTATAGGTTCATTGAAGGGGGTAGGGTCATCCCACAAAAATTTTCCATCCCCTTATTCTTTGAGCTTGAAAAAGAAAGGGAAAGAACACAGAGGTGGATGAAAATTGCCAAATCCAAAGGAGTGGAGGATGTGGGCTACATGGAGGATAAGGTAAAGGAGATGGGAAGAGAACTGAGTAGCATAAGGGACAGAGAGGCAATTATGAATGCTCAGTTGGAAGCAGAGAATGCATGGATAAGGGGACAATTATAAGAAAGGGAAATCCAGTTGGCAGCTATGGCCAGTTTATCCTTAGAGGCAATCCAGTGTAGGATGCCAGCAAAGTCTTATGCCTTGTATCTTAAGGAACAATGGCTACAATTCCAAATTAAGACTTTTTCACAAAGAGGCACTATGCCTTTCCAAGACTATAAACAATTCATTGATCTCTATGATCAAAGCACCCTGGAAGATAGAGAAAAAATGTTTGAGTTTTACCTACACAACTTGGCCTTGACATATTTAAATGTGTGGGACCCAAATTCAAAACTAGGGGACTTGCAATTGATAGCCTTAGCATCATGGATGCATCATGAGGAGGAAAGAGCTGAAGAGATGAAGAAGGTAATGGAAAGAGAAAAGACATAACCCCTCATGATAAGAACTGAGAAATCTAACCTAATGGCTATCATCAACACCCACAACCTGATTGTAAATGATCCTAAGCTTGCACCTAGGTACCTTGCTTCCTAAGAGTAGGAAATCACACACTTTGAGGACATGTTCAGGCTGTTAGGAGATGACAGCATGCAAGCTTTCCAAAGGATATGGAACACCTTACCTTATAGCTTGAAAATCAAAGAATACCATTCTCCTCAAAGAATGAGAGAGGCACTAAACAGAACACCCATGTAAAAGCAAGCTCTACAAAGACTCAAAGTCAATTGGATTGGCTTGAGACTCAGTCCACCATTTCTCTTAGGAATGTTGGATGGAAGGAAAGAAGAAGAAGAAAGAAAGAAGTGGGAAGAGATAGAGAGGAAGGAAGGATTTTATTCACGGGAAGAAGAAACTACAACAGAAGCATGGGATGTCAGGGAGGCCACTAGAGCAATGAAGGACATGGATATAGATTGAGTTTCTCAGAGGATGAGAAACACTTTCAATAGGGGGGTGATGATGAGCCTCATCATTGGGTACCTATATGGACTTTAATACACCTCCAAGCTTATTAAAATCAACTCTTCTCATAATTCCTTACATATTTTAATTATATTTTTCTTAATGAGATGAGTAAAAGTAAGATGTTATGTCTAGTGGTCCAATGTGCATTGATTGCAAGCTTTTTAGAAAAAATCATGGCAATTTTGGCTAATTAATGGCAGAAAATCGAATGAGACAAGGAGGAGAGATTGTAGGATATAGATCCTCCTCATTTAATCCTCACTCATTCAAATATTCTTCCATCAAATAACACTAGCTCGGAGTTGCAGGCAACTGAGTCATGAAGATCAATAGGCAGTTGAGCCAGTGATAGTTAGGAGCCAGTTCATCTTGAGTTTGGGAGCAAAGCCTCCCTAGATTTAAGGAAGTCTTTGGATACTTTAGTTGTATAAATAAGAAGGCCTAGAGCCTCATTAGGATTTAGATTTTTAGGAAAGAGCACTAAGCATTTTCGAGTTCAAGACTTGTGGAAGAGATTATTATGTAATTTTTTCAATATGATAATGAGAATGAGCATTTCCTTGATCCAACACTGAATTGACTCAGAGTGCTGAAGCTCTTGGGTTAGGGCCCAACCCTAGCAACAAAGGCTCCTCTTCTTGTACTTGTATGCTTAGTTGATTTCATAGATTAATGGTTGAATTGGTTTTAGCATTATTTCATTGCAAGTGGTTGTGAATTTGGATTAGTTTGCTTCCATTTGTGCCTTACTTTAGCAGTAGATTAGAAAGATAAAGGAATACCAAAAAGCTATTAGCAGGTGGATTTGGCCTCACTCCTCCCTTTAGGGACCATGGTTTGAAGAAAAATGTCTTATGTAGCCCCAAAAAGACATAATTCTGATTTCTCATGGAATTTAGGGTTTTCTGCTACTTAGGCCAACATCTTTTCAGTTTTCAAGAATATGATTAAATTGTCATCTTTGATATCTTCAGCCTTGTATTAGGTCTCATAGTGTTTCACATTATTCTGCAAGTATTTCCATGCATGAGCTAGGAAACTAGATAATAAAATTATGTTTTCATTAGTTGATTGAAAATCTTTCTTGTTTGAAATGATTCAAGGATAAATTACAGTGATTGATGCAGTGTAGGAGTTCCAACGGTGTAGGGAGATTTCATGACCAACAACTCCATCCTAACCTCATCCATCCATGATCATCACTTTTTCCACTAAGTCCCTCAAACAATTCATCCTTCCATAAGAACAACTTTCTAGGTTTGTTGAGCAAATCCAACCATCTTACAAACTTTATTTTGAGTTTTGAAGAAGTCTTAGTCACTCCCTTGCCTTATTTCTCCCACCATTCACCTTCCCTAAGCCCTACACCACGTTCCAAATCACTCCTATTGCTCTCCGCCAGATCACGTAGGAATATAGGGATCCTGTAGGAGCATTACGACATTCTGTAGGAAGCATTAGGAAATCCTGTAGGACAATCTGTAGTGGCCTGTTTTGAGGCTGAATTGTGGAAAAATAGTCCAGGAAGACAGGAGAAGACCCCTACTTGCCTCCCAAGACATCTGAACTTTCACCACCATCTCTAACTCACCTCCCACATCACCAAGAGGATTTAGCATTCATATTTTTCACACAAAAAAAGGACAAAAAATAAAAAGGAGTTATGGTGTCATTTACATGCACAATAGTAGAGTGTTTGGTTATTTCAGATTGCATACCTAGGAAAGTAGGATTACACACATGTTAACTTAGAATTATTTTGAATCAAAGCCTCTTAGCAATTAGTTAAATGAGTGGTGTGTTTAAGAATTTGATTTCAATCTTTCCTTACTACAGTAGACAAGATTTCAGTTAGTGCAAATTTCCCCTTTCCTCATTGGTAATCAAGCTTCTTCTGAAGCAATAGAAGGCTGGTTTGAGAAACCATAGTGGTATATCGCCATCTTAGTAGTGACAAAGAGTGGACCCATTGCATTTGCTTTTTTATACATCACTGTCACCTCCAAGTTTGTATGAACCTTGGGTTGATAAATTAAAGTTGGTAGCCCCTGGAGTTGCAACATTCTTACTACAATAATGGTGCTCAACAAACTGATCTTCACAAAACTAGAGTTTGTGGCTCTTCCTCTTCTAATTCATGTTCCACCGAGAGTCTGATTCTTCACACTTTTGTTGAAAATAGCAACAAGAAATTGTTGGCATTATGATACAGGTGTTGTCCTTGATGGTAACTCACAGAGATGAAAGTTCACAGTGCAGCAGGTCAATAGCAAAGGATTACAGATCAGACTCCAAAGAATGAATAAAGAGCAGTATACGCTGGTTCACTTTGTCCAAGGCACGTATACATGCGGTTTAACAGAAAAAAAGTAGTGTATGACGTATACACGCACTTTCATAGGAGGAAAAGTGTGTACATGATGGAAAACCAAGTTTGTGGTCCAAGGTATTTGATCCAAGGTATTTTGGTCCAAGGTAATTGGTCTGAGGCATTTGGTCCAAGGTATTGACCCTAGGTATTGGGTCCAAGGTATTGGTCCTAAGTGGTTTTGGTCTAAGGTATTGAGAAAGGCCTAAGAGTATATAAGGAGGAGAAGATCATTAGGCCAGGTGGTGTAAGCAATGAGATTCTAAGGAATACTTCTATCTGAAGTATATATTATGTTGCAGGGTTATGTTTGGGACCGGATCTGAAATTTTCATGTGCACCTTGAGTTCAAAATTGGATCAGGAATCATGAGACTTGAAATGACTTATTCTTGAATGATTTGGTATTGGTTGAGACCAGATTTGATATTTTGTGCATGTTCTACTTATTATCTATCATGATCTGGGTTTGTCTGAAATCTGAAATTGCAGTGAAGTTCTGAGTCAAAATTTGCAGATCTATATGTAGGTTCGTCTCGGCCAATGTGAGTGTACACGCAAGTTCAACTATGTCAAGTAGCGTATACAAAAAGAAAAAATTATGTTCAGATTTGACTGATGTATCTGATCAAATTCTGTTATTTTATTGCTGTCTGTCAATGAAGTTCTCTTAGATCTGAACGTAGAACTGTTGTATAAGGAAATTGAGTCTAATTGATTGATTGATTGAGAATGAAGGGTGATCCTTGCTGCTATTTGTTTTGAACTCTATAATATGACAGTAGATCTTCAGAATTTCACTGATTGGCACAGTCTGTAGTTCAAAAGTTTATGATTCAGTATCTTTAGTGATATACGAAGGTTGGGTTAAAGGAAGTAGCGTATACATGTAGGTTGGGTTCAACCAAGTACTATATACACTCTAATGCATGATTTTTGAGGTTACAACTAGTTCTGGATGATGATGCAGGCTTCTGGGTTCAACGTAGTGTTCTGGTGTCAGTGATCTGATTATTTAGATTAACTAAATATTGGTTGATGCAGTTTAAGTTTAAAATACTTTGATGGGTCCAGTGTGAAAATTTGATTAAATGTGGCCTTCATCTTTTGGTATTGTGATTCAGGAGTATCCTGTTTGAAAATTCATGAAACGTGGTTCTTGGTGGAAGAGTGGAGTTTTCTGTAGGTTGGCACCTACGTACTAGTAAAGTTATTGGCTAGTACAAGAGCTAGGGGGTTGTAGCTCCCTTCCAGTAGAAGCTAGAAAATGAGAGAAGGTTGTAACCTTATGCAGGTAGAAGCCTGCGTACTGGTATGAGTATACACCAGTACAAGATTGTAAACAGATTTTCTTATTATTAAAAGAAGACAGAGGTGACAGTAGCAAGTGGTTTTTATCCACATTGGGTTTCCAACTTAAATCTTGGTGTCCATGTGTGTTTCTTATGTGTGATGCTTTATTTTTCTTTTACTGCACTATCTAATAAATCTCTGATATACTAGTTTAAGCTCAAAACATGATAAACTATCTAAATCACAAGTTCTCTGCATATATGATAGTTTCTTTAAGCACAGTCGTGTGTACACGCTAGTTCAATTCACTGAAGTAGTGTATATAAATCTATTTGGGAAATAAAATTATTGATCTAATAATACTGATTCATCCCCCTCTCAGTATTATTTCCAACAATTGGTATCAGAGCAGGTCCTTAAGAAGAAGCTTGATCGCTTGAAGGGAGATCCATCAACATGAATAATCAAGAAAGCATTGGATCCATCAGACCGCCAATCCTTGATGGGAGCAACTTTGTTTATTGGAAAATAAGAACCACAACCTATCGACAATCACTTGGAATGGATGTCTGGGAAATTGTGGAAGGAGGATATACATTTCCAATAGCAATTCCTACAGATACAACAGGTGAAAAGAAATATGAAACCAATACCAAAGCTGTCAATACTTTATTGGGAAGTCTGTCATAATCAGAGTTTGTCAAAGTCATGCAGCTCAAATCAGCCAAAGAAATATGGGACAAAATCATTCTGAGCTACGAAGGAGACTCTCAGGTAAAATGTGTTAAGCTTCAAACTCTCAGAATTGAGTATGAAACTCTTAAGATGCATAGTGATGAAAGCATAGCTAGTTACTTCCTACGTATAGATGAGGTTGTCAATTGTATGAAGAATTTGGGTGAAGAAATTAAGGAAGTTACCTTAGTTGAGAAAGTTTTGAGATCCTTGTCTGATAAATTTGAATCCAAAGTGTCTTACATAGAACAAAAACGTGATCTGCAGAATATCACTATGACGCAACTTCACAGAATCTTAAATGCCTTTGAGATGAGAAAAGGAGGACTATCAAATATGAGAGAAGCCACATTCAAAGCTTCAGCAAAAGGAAAGGAAGAACACAATGAATCAGGACATATTTCAGAAGAAGAATATGAGGTAGACTTTGTCAGAAAGCTTCAACAAGGTTCTGGAAGGTTTAGAGGTAAGTTACCCTTCAAATTCTTTTCTTGTGGCAGAGTCGGTCATTATGTTGCCAAATTTCCTCATAAAGGTAAATTTGAAAAATGAAAGGAATATGAAAAAGGGAAAATAAAACAAGTTGTGAATAAAAGAAGTTACTATACTCATGAAGATAGTGATGGTTTATCTAATAGTGATGAAGATGAAACTGGACAAGATTATAGACTTCTCATGGCTTATGGCGATGATAATTTTTGGGATGCTTTAGAAGAAGACCTTCATGAAGAAATATCTAAACTCAAAATCTGTTTAGAAGAAAAGAATATGATTATAGATACCTTAACATACCAACTTGCTGAAAAAGAAAAACACAATGAAAAACTAGAATTTGAAATTGTGGGTCTAAGAAAGGATCTTGAGAAAATGAAATCTCTCAATCTTAGATTTGCTAAAGGATCAGAAACGTTAAATGAAATTATCAAAGTTTAGTGCTCTCCTCTGATAAATATAGGTCTTGGATATACTATAGAAGCATCTCAATCACAGAAGACGTCAACCTCCACCAAAAGCTATCTTGATGCAGCAAAGACCAATGAACAGTATGACAATCGTCAGCAAAGGCATAAAGTAGATCATCAGGTAAATTAGACTCAATTTACTCCAAGGATGAATAGAAGCCACAACCAACCTCAAGTAAATCATATACAATTTTCTCCAAAGATGAATATCAATAGAAACTACAATTACCAGGTCAATAGTCGTAGGAACTTCTTTAGTGGGCAATGTTTTTCATGTCATAATTTTGGACACAAAGCTTCTCAATGTGTTGCTTTTAAAAACATCATGACTAGAGAAGCACAAAATCAAAGGAATGTAACAGGGATCAAGAAAAGTTCCTATAATAACTTTTCTCTTCTTGAAAATGAAATAGAATGCTCAATCTGTAACAACTTTAGTCATGAAGAATCTGAATGCAGGAGAAAATTTCAACAAACATCTCAAAAGGATCAAACTCCATTAAATCCCAAGATATGGAGAAGGAAAGAATCTCAAACAGAAAGATGTGGTATAGACTCGTAGGTAGAAGGACAAGAAAATCAGTGGTAAATCGACAGTGGATGCTCAAAACACATGACAGGTGACAAAGAAAAACTTCACTCATATAATGCCTTAGAAAAGGAAAAGAATGTCTCATTTGGAAATGAAACTCCTACTATAATAAAAGGTAAAGGCTCTGTTTTCTTGAAAGAAAAGGTCAAAGCTAGAAATGTTATGTATGTAGACGGTTTAAAGCATAACCTGTTGAGTGTCAGTCAAATGTGTGATCAAGGAAATGAAGTGGTGTTTCGATCAAATGGATGTGTTGTTCGTGAGCTTGGTACAGGAGAGACCATGATCAAAGGTACAAGAACTCCAAACAACTTATACATACTCAAGGGATGACAACAACGGTGTTATCTAAGAAAAATGATGAAAACTAGCTGTGGCATTGAAGATTAGGACATCTACGCTTTTCTCAAATAAAAAAAGCATGCAGATTCAAGGTTGTTCGTGATCTTCTAGATATCAGCATCCCAGAAAATACAATATGAAAAACATGTCAAATAGGCAAGAAAACTAGAGTTCACTTCATGGAAAAGGAAGGGTCAACTAGTAAGCCTCTTGAACTTGTCCATACTGATTTATGTGGACCATCAAGGAAAAAGTCACCTCATGGAGAAGAATACTTTATTTTGTCCATTGATGATTTTTCCAGAATGTGTTGGATAGGTCTTCTAAAGCATAAAGATGAAGCTTTTGAAAAGTTCCAAGCCTTCAAAGCTTTGGTTGAAAATGAATCCGATCGAAAAATCAAATGTCTCAGATCTGATCGAGGAGCGGAATTTACCTCGGATGAATTCTTTGACTTTTGTGAACAACATGGAATAAAAAGGCAATTCTCCACCACAAGGACTCCTCAGAAAAATGGTGTGGTTGAAAGAATGAATAGAACAGTTCAACAAATGGCTTGAGCTATGCTAGATGAATTTGAAACTCCTGCAACCTTTTGGGTTGAAGCTTCATTCGTTGCCGTAACTATTCTCAACCAAGCAAATTTTCGGGTAAAAAACACTAAAACTCCACATGAACTTTGGTATGGAAAGAATCCTACTGTAAAATACTTTATAGTTTTTGGAAGCAAATGTTATATCAAAAGGACTATGAAAAACTTGGTAAGTTTGAACCTAGAGAAGATGAAGGTATTCTTCTTGGTTATTCTTCCAGAAGTAAAGGATATAAATGTTATAATAAAAGACTTGGAAAAATTGTTGAAAGCATTGATGTTGTAGTTGATGAAGCATGCAAAAATCCAAAACAGATATAATCAACAAAAGATTATGACAATGAAGAATATGGAGATTATCTTCCCACATCAAATCAGAATCATATTGAAGAAGAAGCCAATGAAGCACCAGAAGAAGAGATAATGGTAGAAGAAAAGACTTCTTCCAGGTATGTTAAGAAAAATCATCCAGAAACTCCAATTTAGTGGAAAAAGAGGTAGGTGTACAAATAAGAAGAACTATTATAGGGACCTCAAGCTATCTAGCATTACTATCCTCCACCAAACCTCAAAATGTAAAAGAAGCATGCAAATATGAATGTTGGGTCAAGGCAAATGATGAAGACCTTGAGAAAATTGAAAAAAATTATACTTGGGAATTAGCTCCTAGACCTCATGATAAAAATATTATAGGAACTAAATGGATATTAAAAAACAAGCTGAATGAAAATGGAGAAGTAATTAGAAACAAGGCCAAACTTGTTTGTAAAGGGTATGCTCAATAAGAAGGTATAGATTTTGAAGAAACTTTTGCACCGGTTGCCAGACTTGAAGCCATAAGGATGTTTCTTGCTCTTTTTAGCTTTCAGAAATTCAAAGTATACTAAATGGATGTAAAATCAGCGTTCCTGAATGGTGATTTATAAGAAGAAGTTTATATTGAATAGCCAAAAGGATTTATTCTTAGAAATGATGTAGAACTTGTATGCAGACTCAAAAAGGCCCTCTATGGTCTGAAATAGGCTCCAAGGGCCTAGTATTACCGCCTTGACAAATATCTACACCAAAAAGGGTTTACAAAAGGTTCAGTAGATAGCAATCTATATACAAAGATTGAAACTAATAAATTGTTAATTATTATTGTATATGTTGATGATATCATTTTTGGTAGCAATGAAGAATCCACGAGTCATAATTTTGCTTCAGTAATGCAGCAAGAATTTGAAATGTCCTTGCTTGGTGAACTTACCTATTTTCTTGGTCCACAAGTTCAACAAAATAAAGATGGTATTTTTCTTTCGCAAACCAAATATCTCAAACAGATCTTGAAAAGGTACGGAATGGAAGATTCTAAACCTGTATGTACCCCAATGGTAATAGGATGCAGTCTCAGCTCAAATGATGAATCAACAGTAGTACATCAACCAACTTACAGATCCATGATTGGCAGTTTGCTTTATCTAACAGGTACCTGACCTAACATCATGCATGTAGTAGGAATAGTTGGAAGATTCCAAGCAAATCCAAAGGAATCACACCTTCAGGCAGTCAAAAGAATTTTCAAATATCTTCAAGGAACTTAGAACTTTGGTTTATGGTATCCTAGAGATGCAGATCTTACTCTTCATGCATATACAGATGCAGATTGGGTAGGAAGTGTTGATGATAGAAAAAGCACTAGTGGTGGTGCATTCTATATGGGTTCTAGGTTAGTGTCTTGGTTCAGCAAGAAACAAAGTTCAATTGCTTTATCTACAGCTGAAGCAGAATATGTGGCTGTTGCATCTTGCTACACACAACTACTTTGGATGATGCAAACCTTGCAAGACATTCAGATCACATATACTCCACCCATCTCCATTCTATGTGATAATACAAGTGCCATCAGTATTTCAAAGAATCCAGTCATGCACTCCAAGACCAATCACATACCCATCAAATACCATTTTCTATGTGAACAAGTGCTTGAACAAAAAGTCAAATTGGAGTATGTTCCCTCCAAAGAACAGGTTGTTGATATATTCACTAAACCACTGCCCAGAGAAACATTTGAATATCTCAGACAAAAGTTGGGAGTAATTGTTGCATCATCCTGCTGTTAAATCTAATTTTTCAGAGAAAGGTTATTATACGCGTGTTTCATGAAGTTTAGTCACATACACATGCAGGTTTCTGTGGGTCAAGGAGCGTATATGTTTTTCAGACAAGAAAAATAGTGGGGCAGGCTCTGATATGGGTGCTCTGTCTGATGTTGATGATTACAGTCTATTGATATGCTCTATTCATTAATTTTTATCTAACTGACAAAGATGCCTTGATCATTGACTTGTTAACAATGCACAGGTAGCACAGGTTCAGGGGGAGCATTAGCCTTCACTCACATTCTGCATTGTTGGCATTATGGTTGCTGAGTCCAGCTATGGCTTCAGATATTTATACCTTTTGTTGCTTAAGTCATGTAAAATTCTAGGGTGTGATATGTCTTCTCATACATTTGAATGAGTCCTATTAGACAAATGATGTAATTTGTATCCCCACTTTGCATGAGATGGATGATGTAATTATATTTCTGTCATGTATAAACAATTGGTATATCCCCACTTGGTTGGGTGGATGAGTCAAATTTGGTATATCCCCACTTGGTTGGGAGATGAATGTATGTATGAGTCATTGGTGATAGGAAGGTCATACTCACATAGTTGAGTTATAGAGTCATGCTATTCTTTTGGAGAATATTTTTGTAGATTCAGCATGTACTCAGGGGGAGCATGAACAACATAGGGGAGCGAATATCTTGGTCCGCCCTTTGCCCTTGATGTCAAAGGGGGAGAGTGTCTTGGTGGTGTTGTTTCCATCAAGTCCAAAGGGGGAGATTGTTGGCATTATGATACAGGTGTTTTCCTTGATGGAAACTCACTCAGATGAAAGTTCACAGTGCAGCAGGTCAACAGCAAAGGATTACAGATCAGACTCCAAAAAATGAAGAAAGAGAGGTATACGCTAGTTCACTTTGTTTTATGTTTTATTTTTTATTTATTTTTATTTAATTCATTTTATTAATGTCTATTGTTCTTGAAGGTCAAAGTATTTGAAACTCCAACTGGGATATTATCAGGATCCCGCTTTGGAGTTCCATATTCTTTTCAAGTAGTTGGAGATTGTTCAATTTTTGATATGTTTCAATTGGTTTGTGAAAGTTGTTTTATCTTTTTTCCTTGAATGAAACACAAAATATTGGTCTCAATTACCATGCCAATTGTTAATGTGTGAATTTTGTTAAAGTGGTTTAACCCACTACAACTTTATTCCTGGTTTTATTCAAACCCACAAAAAATTCAATCAATTTAATACATAAATTTTTAAATGATTTTTATTTTATTGTCAGCTGAAATATTTTAGGAACTAAGTATTTTGATTAGAAAATAAGTGTTTTGATATCCATGTATAGTTACTGGTGATTTAATTTATATAATTTTGATGGTTACAATTTAGTTGTTAAATTAATAGTAAAGTAATTGTTATTACAAATTATTCATAAATATTAATTAACATGTTTTTACAATTTAATTTAAAAAATAATTTAATACTAAATCACAAATTATACATCATTTCAAATCAAATTTTCTCTGCAAAATAAAAAGATGTCATTTGAGCGATAAAAATAAATGTTTTGTTTCATATTCCCATGCTTTCACTATTAGACAGCTAATCCTTGGGATTAAGCTTGTGTTAGTTTGAGTAGTTATTGGAGTCCAAGAAGACCTTGAAACCAATTCAACTATTTCATATATGTATTAATATGTACACATTGTATATCATTGATTGAAATCATTAATATAAAGTTTATTTGGTTTCCAGTTTGATTGTCTTACAGTGGTATCAAAGTGAAGGTTAATCTGATATGTCAAATAAAATGAGCCACTGGTCTTGTGGCCATCCAGAGAATTGGGCAAGAGGAGGAGTTCCGATTCAAATATTTTCATGAAATCTTGGAACACTGTTCTTTTATATTTCCACTATAAAAGGCTCACGTTGTAATCAGTCTCGCGGACAAAGGTTTCCCTAACAATAATAAAAAAGGTTGAACTGATGGTCTCTTTGTTGTTGAGCGGTGGTCTAAGATTCATGTTCATATATTTTATCACCATTTAATACAGTCACGGTCAATAGATAATCGGGAGTCGCAAAGGGCCAAGACTTCACAATGTTGTTGTACTCAATGGAGTTAAGAAGCACAAAAAAAAAAAAAAATTGTAGAAGGGGAAAATGCTAAGAGCGAGAGAGAAATGAGTGAGCAGTTTTTTTGATGTTATATCACGTCTTTTGATATATAAATTTGAGGTAGGTGACCAAGATTTGATGTTCCCTTTCCAAATTTTATGGATATTAATTTCTTTGAAAGTGCAGGGAAAATGGGTGATTTGTTTTGGTAAAATCCACTCCTGAAATACATAAACTGATCGTCGACTATCAAAGGTAGAGCTTGTTTATTTCGATCAGGTTCTTGTTGTTATTGTTCCTGGAGTTTGAGTTCTATTGGTCTTTTTGTATGCTATAAATCAGAGGAACGTTGAATGATAGCTTTGTTGCAATTGTTCGATTAACAACTGGTAGTTGCTGATGTGAGTTTGACCTCCAGTTTTTCAAATTGATGAGACATTGAAAATTTGTTTCTCCATATGATTCAAAGGCAACATGGTTGTCCCTCCAACAGTGAAGACATAAGACATTTTTCTCAGAAGCGTTGTGGAAATAAGAGAGAGTTGGGAATCGCTATGCATGCACTTTCAATCACCTCTACTATCACTTAGTGTCGCCATGCATTCATTGTCTTATTTTCATTCAGTTTCCCATTGGTGAGTCAGACCAACCTTGGACCGACCTTTTCCTTCACTGAGACTGCATTGCGCAATCTGGGGAAGGAAGGCTCTGCCTTCCTCTCCAGAAATGTGCATTTCTGCCCATCACTTCCCTCCAGGACTGTTTTGCACATTTTTAAGGGACAATGACTACTGGCCTAGAAAATTGCACAATGCAGTCCCTAAGCTCGGAGTCACTCCCAGCTGGAATTGTGCATTGCGCAATCCGAGTAGCCAGTAGCCAGTTTGGATTGCGTATTGCGTAGATCCAGTAGCCATTCCTGCCTACCAGACAACCTAGATTTCCTTTTGTGCAGTTATGGCAGCCATTCACCTAGCCTCCTAGAAGAAATTACGCAATCTTGCCCATCAGTGTCCCAGGCATGTGTTGTGTCATTCCCCGAATTTGCTTTGCTTCCATTGACAGATTTCTTTCCATGCATGTTTCTTGTCTCCAGATCTTTCAGGTGTTCATCTGTTTCAATGGCTTCCAAGAAAATGGGATCACAGGACACTGATGGAATGCAGCTGGAGCAACAGTTGAGCAAGTGTCCTCTAGTCTTCCGATCTATGAAGATACAAAGCTGTATATAGACAAGGACATCAAACTAAAGTGGAAAGATGTCAATGAAACATTTGCATGCACTTTTGCAGAAGACCTCAAAGACCGTTAGGTGTACATGAACATTCACAAGTCTGGCTTGTACTGGATTACATGTAGATATCCTTTGTTCCCATGCGTGGACATGATACACTGGATCATCTCTCATACTGACTCGAGACGATGACCTTGAGTAGTGTCAGCAGGACAAAGCTTGCAACCTTCTGGGAATGAGATTATGATATGATGTATCAGATGTCAAAGCCTATGACTGTCATAAAGACTCCATTCAGCTTACCAAACAACAATGCTAACTCCAGAGACATTATGAAGAATTGGGTAAAGGAGCCAGCTCAATTCAGGTTGACACCCAACCAGATATACAAGAAACATATACTGAGGAAGGCGTACCAATACTTGATCATATTTTCTTGTTGACTGTATGGACAATCAAGCACAAAAACCTTCCCACAGAGTTGGGTAGTTGCATTGGACCAATTGGCTAGAGAAGGAAAACCATGTAACTGGTTTGGCATACTGGCTCACCAGCTGAAGGAACAAGTAACGGAGACTCGATAGTCACCTGGAGGTATGCATGTAGATATTTACATGTCCGCCTACATGTTAGATGCATTCTTTGTTCGACAGGAGTTCCCAGCCTTGGAGTGGGCATGGTTACTGTTGGAGACTGTTGTGAACACGTATTTCAAGTTGTTGTCCGAATGCAGCTTCAAAGGAGTAATCACACGGCTGTCTGATCATTTTGTCACCCGAGAGTACAAGATGATATTCGAACAGGATCCATTCTACATGTTAAAGGAGGTAATGGAGGCACTGATAGGCATTACAGATTGGTATGCCTCACCGTCTGACACTTTCATCCGAATGTTCAATGTGGAGAATCCTCCGCATTTTCTTTCAAAGTTCACCTTAGACGTACTTGTCATGTAGGAAGTAGCATATCACATCTTAGTAGGATTGATAGCTAGATTGCATCGAAAGAAGAAGGCACCTTGGCCCGCTCTTCCATTGCGGATTTGGTTATATGAGATACAAAGTATCAAGCAAGCGGATGTCGAAGAAGAACTAATGAATAAGTACCCATTCGAACTCCAAAGCTACAATTCGTATGACCCACATTTCATTGTGAAAGATCATTGCACGAGAGTTCAGTTCAACAGGATCCATGGGGTGTGTCATTAGGCCGAGGAGGACCCATGGAGATATTGCTATAGTTTCTCCAAACCTAATGAACTGGTCGACTTCGCTGTGGAGTGGTTAGTGAAGTAACATGAAGCAACATCACGGAGAGCACCAACAATAGCAACAATAGTAGCAGAGGAAATCATACCAGTGTGCAACAAATGTAAGAGGAAGATTTTCAATCACATGGAGGAGGAGCAAAGCTACAAGTTTCGACTAGATCCACTTGTAGAGAAAACAAGTATGGCTATAGAGGAAAAGAGGCAGCAGTGTGACTAGCGAATCGCATGAATACAGAACGATAAGAAGAGAATGGAAGAAGTAGAGAGGGATTTGCATGAGCTGAGGGAGCAACTTCGAAAGGAACAAGTGCTGCACAAATAGGAGAGGGAAGTGAAACAACAATAGATACAGAAGGGGGTGCAACATGTGCAAATAGACAAAACAATGCCCGTACAGGTAGTTGATTCATCTGAACAGTTGGCATTAGGTGAATAGGGTGAACCATCGCAGGGGAAAGAATTCGATCATGAGATAGAACAAGCACTTCAATAGTTGAATGCAGACATGGAGCAACATGAGTTGGAACAGGACACCGACCTCATGCCTCACCACAAAGAGGTCAACTCACCCACTTCAATGCATCTAGATGATGAGCAAGTCTCAAATGACCAAGGAGGCACTGAGATCCTTGGTGATTAGCCGGAAGAAGACATACACAACATCTCGTTCGACGAATCTCAACATAGAGTTGTGTAGTCTTGCAGAGTATCAAATCTAGATGATCAAACATCTCTTGTGCAAGTTGAAGAATGAGTGATCATCACTGATGTGTACAAACATCCAACTACCTTGGCCAATGCAACTAGAGTGTATGCTGAAGCCACTAGCTCAAGTGTTTGCTTCCTAATAGCTGAGAATGAGAGAATGGCAAAGGAACTACAAATGACCAAGCAAGGAGGAGACTTGGTGACAATGTTTGCGCAAGTTGAATTGAAGAAGTCAATACTAGATGAAGTATTATCACTTGACACAGTTATAAGAGCATTGTACTCCAATTTTGGTACCGTGCACAACGCAGTCGTCCATCTCAATGGATGGCAACAGCGATGTGCTAGAAGAGAACGTATCTTGATTGAATTGCATGCTAATTTTGGTGACATGCAAACATGGATGATGAAGTACAAGGGAGCCCCACTTCACTTGCTTAAGATGATGAGGATCAATGTGGTCGAGCTGAAAGGATGTATCTAGAGTCAGATATGGAATTATGAAGAGCTCCCACAGTTCATCACTAACATTCAGGTTTCCCATGCATGAGTATTCAAGAGTATGGATGTTGTGGTGTGCACACATGCGATCCCATCACTTGGCACTCTCACCCAGGTGAAGCCAAAGAAACAGGTCGAACCTGATCTTGACTTGTACTTCGACGAGTTGATGCACATTGCCACTAGCCTAGACTTCCCCATCAGTGCAGACATCATGCAGAAGTATGTTGCTTGTCCAACCACCTTGAAGACAATGATGTGCATGCTTTTAGATGGCTTAGACAGAGGAGCTCGAGCAGTGTACTCGTATGCTATGGAGGCAAGGGTCAGGTTTCAGAAAGATGTCACCATGGAACACACAAACACCATTAAGGACTACAGATCTTGGCGTCAGTATGTTAGTGTTGATCAACATGAAGATGTTGAGGAGTTGGACTTCCATGGTTGTCTAAGTTAGAGTGATGTCTAGTTTGGCTTGCTCAAGCCAGTTGTGTTTACATGGGTACATGTGCATTGTAATGTTAAGTCATGTCAAGTTTAAGTCAAGTGTAAATTATGGATGTAACTGTCATAGAGTAGGTGAAGAGTCATGAGGGTAGTTGAACAGTAACAAAGGGGAATGTTAAGGGACACCCCACGCTTTGCTATAAATAGTCCCTCATAACTCATTGTATAGGCTTTTGGTCAGCCAAGCTTTCGATAAGACTATCTTGGAAAGATCTTGGACAGTATTGTAATGTGCCTTGGCTTTTCCACTGCACGAAGTTAGTTCATCTCTTTGGTGGAGCTCGTGGATGTGGTTGTAACGTTCCACTGTTGGGGCTAGTGGGTTTACATGGATGTATTATATGATTGGAATTTACACTTTTTATATAATAAGAGCCAACATGTTTTCATGCATATGTTGTTATTGTAGTTGGATTGTTATGGTTGCTGTAGCAATATATGTTGTTTAACTTATGTAGCTGTGTATGAACTATTTTGTATGCAATTATATGAATCTTGTTGCAGATGTGTTGTTGGTTTAGCCATCACTTTGGATTGCCAGCTAACTTTCTTTCCAGCTTTGTGATGAATCTTTGCTCATGTGTTCCCTTCCCATCCGAGTACTATTACATGTTTCCAAGGGGCGCACTCCTCTCAACCCACCTATGTTAGAACCTCTCATGCACCTTCCTTGACTCACTACAGTGGTCACACCCTTGCTACCAACAGATTTATCTTACTTGCCTCCTTGCGAAATTGTGATCAAGGCATTACCACACAACCCACTGCTAGGACTCCTACACCAAACAGTCTAAGGGAGATCCCCTTGACATGTTGGCAAGCCCAGCACCATCAACATAACCCCAAGGTGGGCCTATATTGTATAAGAGTATATAGTGTGACCAAAGCGGGTGAGTATATGGGATTAAACATACTTTTAATATGTAAATGTATATGTAATAAGGTCATCCTAATAATTATGGGACCACAAGTGCAATGTGTAGATAGGTATATAAAAAGACCATGTATTTATTATGCATGACAAGCCATTTGGTATGTGTGAATGTATTTGGGTATTTGGAGGATTTTGCCCTATCACTATCTATATTGGAGTCTTCTCTAAGCTCAATTACTATACATATTGTGTACTTATGAATTTTATGTCTTTGGATAATAACACAATGATGAGGCTTGACCATTACAACTATTTTTGATTAATCCATACTATCTCATCAACTATATTCATGCCAATTAGTTGATGGTCCAAATTGATCACTGTCTTGTAGTTGGTTACTTGACAAACCTTATGACACTCATCTATTTTCCTAGAAGGTGATAATTTTACTGACTATATATTGTTACTCGACCCTTCAATTGACTATCTCTAAAAGCTCCATAGGTGTGGTGAACCAACATAACCTTAACTTGCAACACTATGAAATCCTTGATTCTTTGAGGAAGTGATACTACCTCTTGTCTTTCTTAGTTACTCTCCAAGCATGGAGTTAGTGTTAGAAAATCAGAAAGGCATAAATATTTTCTTATGTTGATAATTACTTGTGATATATTTGAGTTCTTATTAAATTTCTTATGTTCTTATATTATATTTCTTTCATCAGGAAATTATCAAAAGAAAAACATGATGATCAAAGACACTAGATGTAGGCACTCTACCAAGGCTAAAAGCCCTCTACAGGGGAAAACCAAGTCAAACTCTTCCACTAGAAAATTCATGTTGAGATAGACCAAGACCCTAGACCTAGAGACCTTCCTCCTCCACCAAATCATTCTTTCAATACGATTCAACAAACTTCATTATAATTCTTTTCCAATAGCTTTAGCCCACAATAACTAAGAATTTCGTCCCCTATCAAATCCAAAATTTTAGCCCAGCTATATTACTGCAACTCCATTCCTTCCAACAACTCAAACGCTTAACACATGAGAGAGAGAGAGAGAGAGAGAGAGAGAGAGAGAGAGAGAGAGAGAGAGAGAGAGAGAGAGAGAGTTTTGACTTCTTGTGCTTGATAAATACCTCCATCTCCTTCTTGTGCTTGATAAATACCTCCATCTCCTTCTCTATCCCTTTCCACATTCTTCCTTGAATTTCACACTTTTACTTCCCCCAACAATTGCAGATCGAACTTGGTGAGTGAATGCTCCAAACGAGGTCAAGTTGTTTCCTTTATATAGGAGATTTTCCCCTTAGTTAGGCCAACTTGTCCAGTTTGAGACCAACTTGGTGGATGAGGCCTAATTGACCTATTTCACATTAAAGTAGAATTATTTCTTGATGAGTAAATCCCAAGAAGGGTATTTTACATTATGACATGGACAAGGACACTTTACCTAAACCCTAAAAGACTACAATGGAGGCTTTTACCTAAAAACCATTGACCCAAGCATGAAATAGATGTTTTAATAAGTCAATTTATTTAATAATAAAATTCCTTTTTCTTTCTTTTGAAAAATACATTAGATCATGACTCTAATAAAATTATGAAGACTGACACTAGATGCATTCTTCAATAGTTAGGATAACTCCATCAAACACAAAAATTATACTAATTATGTAATATATCTATATTCCATCTAATAAATCATTAGTACAAAGAAATGATTTTCCATTAGCCATTCCTTGGGCTTCTTCCATATCATAATTTTCCCATCCACCCATTATTCACTGTGTGTCCACTATCCATGATTCATACAAATCCATTTCATCTCATCCATCTATCTCTTCACCTTCCATATCATCATCATCATCATATCCCCTCACATCATCAAATCCATACTCCATTCATTTCTTGACCAAATCTTCATTAATCAATTACATAAACATTGATTATAAGGGTATAATCAAATAGGAGATGATTCTCTTGCATTGAAATCTTGGTTAAAGAAAAGTATTCCCTCATTCTTATGTGGTAAAGGATTATCAACTTCAAAAAATTATTTCAATTCCTTTCTCCTCATTAACTATGCACTCCTCATCACTCTTATTTTACTATGGTACATGACTCACCATTTCTCTATTTATATATTTATCTCTTTTTCATGATCACCATGAGAAATACTCATCTTCTTCTCAACCATGCAATTACCACATCACCCAAATTCAATGATATCATCATAGTGACATTCCACTACCATTTTTTTCATGCAATCTACAAAAATATTTTAATTTCATTAGCCACTCTTGATTGAAACTACATAACATGGAATTAGCTACTCAATAAGGTATACCTATTTTCAAATCAATTATTCACATCCACACATAGATTCCTTGACTAGAAATTCCATCAAAATATTCACTTATTCATAAAATAAAATCATCCAACACATACCTTCAATGACCTTTATTTTCATCCAACATCTCCCACTTTTGTTTGCAACAAATCTATTCCATCTATCTTCATCTTTAAAAGTAGATTTAAATCAGCTATCTTCTATCAAAAACATTTCACATTTAATTTAGTTCATCATAATATTCATTTCAATTCTTCCTCTCCCATAACTCATTAATCTCATAAGAATCATCATGTTCTACATTTCCTTCATCTTCTTCTTAATTTTATTATTAGCCCTTCCTTTCATTCACTCGCTTTTTTTCTTTGTGTTTTCATCTCCTATTTCATAGAGTGGTAGCCAACTGACACCCCTCTTCCCCACACTCATCGTAGTGTTATCAAAATCACATAATGAAATATATGTGCACACATCAGCTTGCATCACACATAATATAATTTACTCAAAATATTACCAATAATAACATCAACACAATACATAAATCCATACCTATTTATGAAAGAGATATAGGTATAATAATGAAAGGGAAATTTATTGTCTCAAGATCTCCATCATTATTTTAATTTAAGAATCGATTCTCTCCAATACGTTTTTAGTACAATCATGGGGATTACCCTAGTCATTTTCTTAACATACATACATATAATCCTTTGATCTCTAGGGATGCAGCAATGCATATGGGCCTTCATCATTACTCTGTCAACATGGAGTTGGGATTGCTCCATGAAAGCCTTAGTACTAATATCAAACCTCCAATATCATGAAATTGTGGAAGGGAATACCCAATTGGATCTAGTGATTATCTAAGAGATCCCCAGTAAAAAGTATTTTCTTGGCTAGCCATTCTTTAGGAATTTACCATATTATAATCTACCCATTTATCCATTGTTTTCCACATTTCTACTATCCACCATTCATCCACTCTGACATTATCTCGTCCATCCACCTCACTACTTTCCATATCATCCTCACAGCTTCGTAAACATTGTTTACACATCCTTTTAGGCGATACCATCAAATCATCCATGACATTTCTGCATCATCATTTATATGGTTTCAATCTTGCACAAAAAATTCTTGACTACATTATTGGCATAACAAGGTTTTACTAAACATACCCTAAGGTAATTATGTTAGACCCAAGGCATATTATTTCAAATTTTGACAAATGTGTATACATATAATATTTTCATTGGGTCTATCGTTTAATTTTAATTAATTTCTTACATGAAATATAATTAATAATAACTCACCACTCTTGATGTTCTTCATAATTTTTCAATACTTCTATAGTTTCATTTCAATTAATCTTCAACATACAATATAATAAATAATAACCACTCTTAATGTTTTTCATAAATATATATCCATTTTAAACTTCATTCATTAATTAATATTTTCATTAATGTATGAATATGATACCCTTAGTGCATGATACACATGTCAAAATAAAATCTCTACTTTTTACAAAATATTTTCCTTTTCATGGTATATGAATTTTTTATGAGACTTTTTTTTGCATTTTATTACTATTCTCTTTTTGAAAAGTTCATTATATTTCATTAAATATGTTGTATTCTTAACTCTTTTTTTCTCTTTAATATTCTATTTTTCTAAGGGTAGTTCAGGAACACTAAGTGACCACTACATCCATAGGAAAATCCAGGTAGATCAACCTAAAGGGATTTACTCGTCGGCCAGATTAACAAGGCCTAATCCCAAGGGCGTCGAGGAGATTTGACTCCTGCACCTCTCAATAAGACGGGTTCTTAGCAATAGGAACTTGACCAACTAAGCTATCCCTTGGGGATACCTTTATTATTCTATTATAATAAATGATATAAGTAATAATACCCTATTCTTTGTAATAATTTTCAAATTATTTTAGATGTTAATCATCTCCATTATTCCATCTTTACTTATTTAACTCATTACCCCTTCATTTTCTATTTTTTTTTCCTTTAAGTCAAGCAAAATACATATAATTACCTTTTATAATCATCAATTGGTATCATCAAATAAACCATCCTATACTGCAAAATAAAAATTCTTATAATAAATAGCCACAAAGATTCTAGTGTACTAGATTTAAGAACCTTTTATTATATTATATTATATTATATAGAAATTAATTTTATGCTTTTTGTCTATGTATGGTGCTATAAATATATAAATAAACAAGTCTAATATGAAATGTTGTTGCTGCCTCTTATGCAAAAAGTAATTGATAGGATAAGTATAAAAATATCGCTCATGCCCATGCATATAGATCTTGTTTTTTTTTTTTTTTTAATTATTAAAACATGCCCATGCATAATAATCTTATTTTTTTTAATTATTAAAACTTATGATTTGAAAGGTTGCATTTTGTAAGCGATATTAGGATAATTTAGATCTTCAACTTTTGAATTTAAGTTTCTACTTTAGAATATTAAAACAAAATTTTAAAATATTAACACAAATAAAATTGTTAACATTTTTAAGTAGGGAAATTTTATAGTTGAATTCACAAAGTTAAGATTAGTAAGTGTTTAGTTAAAGCAACATAATTCTATTTTGCATTAAAATCATTTATAACAAAAATTTACACAACAAATGACATCAATTGGCTTTTGTTTGTTGTCTATATTCTTAAATAACTAATGCATCTACAAATGCTTATAAGTCTTTACCTTACATTATTTGACAACTTGATATTTCAAGGCCTTTTATGACTCCTACACAAGTTGCCCATAAAATCAAGCTAGCTATTAAAGGTAGGTAGAAATGTTTGAAAGAAAAATATTTAATATCATAAATCAAGTTAGCTATTAAAAGTTGGTGAAAAAGGTTTGAAAGAAAAACATTATATAATATTAAAGGAACAAAGTTAATTATGAAAAGACATGTTGACTTAGGGGCATACCAAAGAACTATAAAAATTTATAATTGAGGGACATTGTTTTTTCTTATCAATACATTATATTATTTTGAAATATGTTGTTAGTAAAGGAATAGTTATGTTTTAGCAATTTTATATTTTTATGAAAAAAAATAATAGAAAAATATTTATAAGTATTGGGAGACTTTAAGTTATTAATAGATTAGGTAGGAAATAAATGTAAAATTGAGACTATAAAATCACTTCCAATTAGATATCATTTTATGAAGGTAAAAAGAAATATATATATATATATATATATATATATATATATATATATATATATATATATATATATATATATATATATATATATATATATATATATATACAATTCAACTCAAATGTCAATCATTTATATAAAGAAGTTGTATCAATGTAGGAAGGGACTCAAATGCATCAAGAGTTTAGAGGAAGAACTTAGATTGTTTTTTCAAAAATATCTTTATATTGATATAGGAAGTGACAGAAAAACACAAATGTGTTTGTTGGATTTTTTTGTAGTTGTTACAATAGTATTGGAGTCCTAGTAGTAAGGCTTAAAAAATATCTTGTTAAATATTTCCCATTATAACTTAGGAATATTTTATTTAAGTAGTGACATAATAATTTTAAATGTTTTTCTTATATTAAGTAGATTATATTTGTTAATATTATATATAAAAGTGAATATATATAAATTAATTTCACATTTAATATATATATATATATATATATATATATATAAGCAAAAGTTTTTCCTTCTATTTCTTTGAACCAAAAATAAATTTACAGAATATACAAGAACCATGACCTCTGCATGGACTCAAGAAAGCCAAGGGCATGCTGCCATAGTAAAGCCCCACCCCTGAACAACTTACAATGTTAATCTCTCAAATCAACCTTAGGTTAAACCATAAAAAACATAAACCTAATCAAAAGCTCCACTGGCCCCCCACGTCATTATCACGACAAACTTGATAAGACCGGCGGCCCCACAAAGAAGCACTTGCAAATTTGACCATTAAAACAACCTTCAAAATTGGATGACACAACGAAATGTCGCACGGCTAAGATGTGCGAAACATAATGCGTGATGGAGGGTGGTTTTGTTACCCCTCCCTAGCCATGTTGCGGGAGCCTAACGGAATCGCTCCCAAAAAACTAAACCACTTGCCAAACTAAAGCCGAGCGATCACCCGTAAACCGCTTGAGCCTAGTTTTCCGACCCGAGAGAGGAATGAAGGGGAACCATCGTTGTTGGAAAATAGGAACCATCCTTTTCTGCATAATCTCGCCTTAGTACATGCAACAGAGACTACCGCCATTTGTGGATAGAACCCTGTACTGCAATTCAAAAGGAAAGGGAGCTGGTCACTTTCCACCAGGGTGTTATATGCCTGCTATGAGCATGCCCTTCTTCTAGGTACCAACTCGAGAACTAAGATCAAACCTGTATAGACATCTTCATTCCGTGCCTTTCCCTCTGGCCCAATATTTGAAAATTTCTCTATCCTCTGCTGATTTCTCTTCGCATATAGCTTTTACTCTGCCCTGAGGCATCTCCTTCCACTTCATTTCAAATCTGCTCTCTGAATTAATCACCCTTTGATTGGCTAGAGTGTCCACTAGTTTGTTGGCTTCTCATTTAACATGTATGAAACTAACAATTTGAAGACTCAGGAGATGTTTTTGAATTCTTTGATACACTTGTATTAGTCTCCACTGTTTGGAGACCTTCTCCAGCGCTGCTCCACAACTGATTCTTTTAACAACTTTTATGGAGATCTGTTAGGCCCCTATACTACTAGTGTAACCCCTTATTGTTATTAGTACAACCCACTTATTATATTGATGTACCCATGTAGTGCCCATATTGTTACTATTGTGCCCCATAGAAGCCCACTATTGTTATTATTGTGCCCTTACATTATTATTGTTATGTCGGCTCTCATTATGTTATGACCCCTTAGACTCCAATATATAGAAAGGAGGTCTTTTCATTTGTATCATCCAAGAATTGTTCATTTATGTAATGTAAAGGAGGTTTCCCCCTCGAAGAGGCTGAATTCTAAGGCGTTGATCTATCTTTTCTATATTTTTCTTGAGCTGGTTTCATAACATTTGGTATCAGAGCTCTGGATTCTAGGGTTTCGCTGCTCCAAATAGGTCATCGTGGAATTTTCGCTATAATTTTTTTTCTGCAACGTTTCAGAAGTTGCAAAAAAAACCCGTTTGAGAAGAAATCGCGCTGAACCTCAGGTCCGAATTTCAGAGATTTTTGCGCTACATTTGTGGAGATATGATCTGAGGAAGTTGGTCTTTTTGAAGACTCCTGAATTAAATTCCAAATAGGTCACCTGGGGAAAATCATCATAACTTTCTCTCTGAGCATCGGATTTAAATTTTGTAAGAAGGTACAGAAAGAGAACGGACTGTAGTTTCTTGTATATATTTTTTAGTTCCAAAGGTCGAAACAGTGACACGTGGCACTTCATACAAGTTCGCTCTTCTGGAAAGGTCTATAATCAGGTCATCTTGGGAGATTGTGCATAAATATTTGTTGGAGAATCCGATTTGGATCAGATTGGTGGCATTGGAAAGAGGACACAGAGGGCTACTATAGTTCACAATTTCAGAACTTAAAGATCCGAAAGTACAAAGTTGCAGGCGTTTCAAGATTGAGCTCCTAAAATCAAGAAAAAGCAACATGAGGAAGTTTGATGGCAAGGATCCGGTAAATTGGATACTTCAGATGGAGCAATATTTTGATCTACATGGTGTACCACTGTTACAAAAGGTATGTATTGCATCTTCATATTTAGAACCGGATCAATTTTTATGGTATGAAGGGCTTTGTTCTCGTAAACAACTTGTTACGTGGTCAATTTTCACGGAGGAAATGATAGCACATTATGAGGATACAAAGAGCAACACCACAACAATTGGAAATAGTAAAAGGGCTTTGTGACATAGTGGAAAGTAAAATTATGGAAACTAGGAAGCATACCCCTCACAACTATAAAGATGGAAGTGTTGTTTCTCCTAGCCTTCCACAAACTACAAGGGTTACACCACAACAATTGGAAGAAAAAAGAGAAAAAGGGCTTTGTTACAATTGTGATAGCAAATGCACTAAAGGTCATAAGTGTGTTGAGAAGAAATTATTTTACATAGAATATGAAGAGGAGGAAGAAAATGATCAAGAAACATCAAAAGAAGAAGATATACGCCAAGACCCCACCACAGAGAAAGAAGAAATGAATCAGGCCATATCTTGTAAAGCATTGGCAAGAATTACCATTCCTCAAACTCTCAAGATAGAAGGACATATCAAGAAGAAAAAGGTGCAAGAAGTGAAATATCACATCGAGAAAGAAGAAATGAATCCAACCATATCTTGTAATTCATTGGTCGAAATTACCACTCCTCAAACTATCAAGATAGAAGGACATACCAAGAAGAAAAATGTTCAAGAAGTGAAAGACCACATCGAGCATCAAGAAATGAATTCGACCATATCCTGTAAAGGATTGGAAGAAATTACCACTCCTCAAACTCTAGAGATAGAAGGACATATCAAGAAGAAAAAGGTTCAAGCAGTGAAAGATCACATCGAGCATCAACAACAAGTTCTCCAACTTTTAATGGATAACGCCATTTCAATGCAAAATCAAACGAAACAACAGGTAGATCAACATCGTAGTGAAAAATGTTTTGATGTAGGTGATTGGGTATTTTTACTGCTACATCTCAAGCAAGCTATCTATGAGAAGGAAATGTTGGCAATACTGCATGCACTTAAAAAATGGCGACCTTACCGAATGGGAAGACTCTTCAAGGATGAGGATGTGGAAGCATTGTTTTGTGCTATTTCTATTATCCAACCAGATTGGATAAACGAAGCAAGGGATGAATGGAAGAAGGACGAAGAAGTATGGCCACTTATTCAAAAGTTGCAAAAGATCCCAATTCAAACAATATTTCCAGAAATTGAAGAGGAAGGAAAAATCATATTGGAACCTGGAGTAGTCATAGAAACAAGAACCTGACAGCTACGAAATTGATCAATTTTAGAGTATCTCATCAAGTGGAAGAACTTACCCGCTGAAGATTCCACATGGGAAGACAAGAATTTTATATAGAATCATCAAGAACTACTCAAGCGTTGAGGACAATGCTTTTTGAAGGAGAGGGGCATGTTAGGCCCCTATACTACTAGTGTAACCCCTTATTGTTATTAGTACAACCCACTTATTATATTGATGTACCCATGTAGTGCCCATATTGTTACTATTTTTCCCCATAGAAGCCCACTATTGTTATTATTGTGCCCTTACATTATTTTTGTTATGTCAGCTCTGATTATGTTATGACCCCTTAGACTCCTATATATAGAAAGGAGGTCTTTTCATTTGTATCATCCAAGAATTGTTCATTTATGTAATGTAAAGGAGGTTGCCCCCTCGAAGAGGCTGAATTATAAGGTGTTGATCTATCTTTTCTATCTTTTTCTTGAGCTGGTTTCATAACACGATCTCTGAGTTTGCTTCTATTATGATATTTGAGCTGTGATTTAGATTCAACAGCTCTAGGAATTGCTCTAAAGCCATTAATTCAGCCATATTGTTTGTGGCTTTACCTAAGGCAGTAGAAAATGAAGATTATGAATACTTCTTCATCTCTTAACACCCCTCCATATCCGGCTAATCTAGAGTTGCCTTTTGAGGCCCCATCAATATTGCATTTCAGGTATCCTTTCGGTGGAGGCTACCAGAAATCCTTTTCCTTTCCCAAATTTCCTTCTTTTCTACTGAGTGCATTGGTATTGATCTCTTGCATTCTCAGTTGTCTGAGAGTTCTCATCTCATTTTCTAAGGGAGGGTTTTTGGGATAATTACGAATAGTGGTACTAACTGTCTCCTTAATTTGCTTCAAGATCAGATCCAACAGGCGAAGAGGAATAGTTTTTTCATCCTTGAAAATTCTTTTATTCCGTTCTTTCCAAACATTCTTGATAATGAAGCTTGGCGTAAAGGCCCAAGCCAAATTGAGAATCTCATTCTCTGAAAAGTTCTTTCTACACTTGTTCAGGGTATTAGTGATGCTTCCTTTATCTTTGTCTGTCTGTTGAAAAATGGTGGCAAAAGAATCCCACAACCAGGTAGTATAGGTGCAACTGTTCAGAATATGCTCCATTTTTTCTTCTTGAGCTTCACATAGCTGACATCTAGAAGGCCCAATAACCCCTCTTTTTCTAATGTTGTCCCAAGTTAAGATTTTTTTGTGGTGAACTAACCACATGAATAGCTTGATCTTCATCCACCCTTGGTGGCTCCATAGTTGATGCCAAGAATTCGTTGAATCACTATAGTCTAGGTATAGGATGATTCTCTTAGCTTCCTTGAGATTAAAGGAGCCTTCTTTATTAAGGCCCCATCTTAATTTATCCTGCCCTCTGTTACCATGATTTTCCTTTGTCTTAGCACGTTCATAATTTCCTCAGCTTTTCTTTTTAGGGGGCTGTCATCTCTACAGTCTATGCTTCTCAAATTTCTCCACTTTCCAAAGTTGTGAAGAAGATTCCAGAAATATTTTACTTTGGTTAATCCCTGGGAATCTGTTTCCAGCTTGAGGGTCATGTAGTCCTCTTTTAATATCATTGGTTCTTGTTGATCTCCTGCTCTGATTTCCCATAAACTATTTTCTTGTATTAGGCTTCTGTTTTCCTAGGCTTTATTCTATATGTAAGAGCCCTTTATGTTTCTAGACATTCTAATAAGATCCTTTGTTTTCCATGAACTTGCATATTTTTCTTTCCAGGTTTTATCCCATTGAGCTTCTGGTTCTTTAACTCATCTCCACCAGAGTTTGGCTCCTAGTACTTTACTTAGAATTTCCTGATCATCTAAGCCTAGATCCCCATAACTTTTGGGTTTACAGATTTTATCCCAAGAAACAAGGGCCCATTTCTTCCTTGTCTCTTCCTTGCCCCAAAGGAAGTCTCTCTGGATATTTCTAAATTGCTGTAAGACACCTTTGGGGGCTAGGAGGGTTGTTAACAATAAAACCAGGATTGACTGAAGAACGGATTTTGTCAATATCAACCTACCAGCCAGGTTCAATGATCTGATAGTCTAATTTTTAACTTTGCCTTGCATCTTGTTAAGCACCGGTTCCCAAATACTTTTGTGCAGGGGCCTGGCCGTAAGGGGAATTCCAAAATACTTTGAAGGGGGGAGTCCCTTTGAAAGCCTAAAATTCTGGAGATGTTTCTCTGAATTTTAATGTTAGTATTTAAGAAAAAAAAATTTGACTTGGAGAGATTGATTTCCATACCTGTAGCCAAGGTAAATTTACTCAGGATTTGTTTGTACGTTGAAGCCTCTCTGACTGTAGGAATACCATGCAACATTTTGTCATCCACAAATGGTTGGTGAGTCATTGTTTGACCATTCTCCGTTAATTGAAGGCCCTCAATTTTTCCCAAGGATTTAGCCTAATTAATGGCTTTGCCCAATCCTTCAATCATGAGTATAAAGAGAAAAGGAGATAGTGGATCACTGTGCCTGAGGCCTCTAGAAGGAGTGAAGATTTCATAGGGTGAGCCATTCACCAAAATAGAGAAGCTGGAAGAGGTTACCAGAGCCATAACCCATCTGACCCAGTTGTGATCGAACCCAAAAGCAGAAAGGACCTTCTTGATATAGATCTAGTTTACCTTGTCATAGGCTTTGCAATATCTGATTACATGATCATACCGGCTTGTCTTTTGCTGGTTAGCATGTGAACTGCCTCGTGAGCTAGAATAATATTATTAAGGATTTGTCTGCCTTCCACATAACGAGATTGTTCCCTTGAGATTAAAGAAGGAAGAAGAGGTTTGAGTCTGCTAGCCAATACCTTGGATATAATCGTATATACCACATTGCATAAAGTAATGGGTCTAAACTTATCAGCAGTTAGGGCTGAATCACGTTTGGGGATCAGAGAGATGAAGGAGGTGTTGAGGGCTTTCAGAATAGTCCTGTTTCTTCTAGAATCCTCCACAACATTCAGGATGTCCTGCTTGACAATGTTCCAGCTGGCCATAAAAATGTCTACATTGAAACCATCTGGACCTAGAGATTTTCCATTCTGCATGTCTTTAATAACCTCAATGACTTCCTCTTCGGTCACTGGTTTATTCAGGTTAAAATTATCCTCTCTTGACACTAGCTTCTCCTTTGAGATCAAAAATATGTCTAACTTGGAGGCGACTTCAGCCTCACCTCCTCTTTTGTTGTTCCAAGTAAAAAGGCCATTATGTGTTGCCGAGTCAACTAGATTCATATCATTTGTGAAGGTTTGGAACAATTCAGAGTCTTTATTAAGCAATCTTGTACCTCCTTTTTTTTTTTTTTTTTCCGAAAGTGATTTAATCATGTTAAAATCTCCTCCCAAGACCCAAGGTATTTCTTCATTTCTACTTCTGAGCTTTGCCAAGGAATTTAAGAGTCTGAGTTTCTCATCTAATCTTTGAGGACCATAAACATTTGTGACTAGGAAAGTATCCTCGACTCCCACTGGTTGAATAATTACAGATAAATAGTTTCTTGATGCCTCCGCATCTAATATGCTGACTTTTTGGGGGTTCCATAGAGTGAGGATGCCGCCCGTTGTGTTCTTTGATTTCACTTCTAGAAACTCAGATCTATCCATCCATTTGCTATGGATTTGCTTTAATTTTTGAATGGAGCATTTTGTTTCCTGAATAAAGATTATATCCAGTGTTGCTAGTTTCATCCTGTTGCTTAGCATTCTTTGTTTTCTTTTACTACTTAGACCTTTGATATTCCAAGATATGAACTTCATAATTAAAGATTTGTGAATAAGTAACTGGTTAGGTCTTTCATCTTATCCGAATCTATCATTAGCTTTCCACACACCATCAAGAGCTCATTTTGCTTTTTCCTGCCCCTTTTCTTTCCTGGATTTCTAGTTGCTAATCCTGGAGTTGATTTCATAGTTTTCACACCTCTGTTCTCCTGCTTGTGAATACTTTTACCTTTATCCAACCCTCTTTCCTGGGTTTTCCATAAAAAAACTGTTGTACATTCTGGAGCATTCTTCTTGAGGTATTGATTCTATTCCTCTCTTGGTTCCATGCCTTAAGAATCCTTCTAGGTCTCGGTTTTCCTTATCTAGAATATCCTGTAATTCATGATCTTCCAGATCTATTTCTCTTTGGGTCATTTCCTGGTCCATCTCCATTTCTGTTTCACTCATAACAGTCTCATTTTGATAACCCATATCATGAGATTGTTTATTGTTTTCTTCCTTTTCTTTTTCATTAGGATCTTCCTCTTGAGATTGATTTTCCTTCGTGTTTTCTTCATTCACCTCCAGCACTTGAAACTTGTTCTGACTGACCTTATGCCTTTCATTCTGTTATTGCTTTATTCCCTTTTTGCCCCCTTTTCCTCTACTTGTCACTTTCTGAAAGCTATCTATATCCTTCATAGTATTGAGGTTCATTTTGTGATCTTCTTTGCTGAGAGGGCAATCTTTGAACATATGTCCATGCTCATGGCATCTACGACATCTGAATGGGATATGCTCGTAGTCCACTGTTTGCACCCACTCCTCATCAAAAACTTCCAAAATAACTTCATCTGGAAGAGCTTCTGATAGATCCATTTCCACACATATTTTTGCAAAGGAGGTATATTTCCCTCTTCTTGTGGCTTCAGATACTTTGACAAAACGCCCTAGTTTATTACCAATAGCTGCTAGCGATTCAGTTTGCCAATAATCAAGAGGTAGAGAATAGAGCCTTACCCATACTGGAACCGAGGTGAACGTCCCCCGCTTTGGGACGAAGTTCATCATCCAAGGCCTCATATAGAGACCGACTGCTGCATAAAAGTAAGGCCCTCCTTCGCATATTCTATCTTTGTCTTCGATGTTTGAGAACACTACTGTGAAGAAACCCTTTGACCCAAGATGTAGGTCAATGCTTCCTTTGGATTTCTAGTGATACTTGATCCACGTATGTAAAGCTTTTTCAGTGGGCCATAGTCCCATGAATTTACAAATAATGGCGTAGTTCCCCATGTGCTCTCTGTGCGCTTGCAGAGCAGGATCATTTAATATTACTATGGGAGTGATTTTTGCTTTAGGCTTGCAAGGTCCCTTTTTCTTTTGGTCTCGTGAACCCTGATATTTGTCTTCTTCCTTCTTGTCCTTTGTGCTACTGTTTACCTTATTCTTGGTCTTTGTCTCCTTTTCATTATCTTTGTTTCTTTTTTTTTCCTTCAACCAAGCCTTCGCTGTTTATCACCAGTGATTTACCTTTGTTGGTTACTGCGTCCTTGTAGGAGGGAGTCGAGCTCCCTCCCTTGCCTCCCTCCACTAGAAACAGTCATTGCAACTCTCTGAACCCTCTCTGCTCGCTCCTGCCAATTTTCGTTTTCTTATACATACATACATACATACATACATACATACATACATACATACATATATATATATATATATATATAACCAAAAAAGAATATCATAAAATAAAATGTGGTTGCTAAAAATTTTCAAAAATTTGAGAAAACTTTGTAAATTATTTTCAAAAGTTACACATTAATTAAAACTAAAAGTGAACTATGAATTTGACACAATTATTTAGAAATAAAATTTTCATGCATATTAAGATTTGATGTATGTCCTATTTTTCATAAATATTGAAATTTGATGTGTGTACTATTATGATACTTGGTGTTATATATATATATATATATATATATATTTCTATTTTTTATAAATAATAAAATTTTCATAAATATTGAGATTTGATATGTATTATTATAACACTTAGTGGCATATAATTTTTATTTTTAATTTTTAAAATAATTTTAATTTCTAATAAATTGTATTTATAACATCATAAAATTAGTTATTTCATCTATACAAGTCAATAAAAAAAATTCAAAATTCAAAAAATATATATTTTTAGTTTCAAAATATTTAGTTTAATAAATTTTTTTTTTCAAAACTTTACAAAAAAATTTCAAAATTTAGTAATTGAAAAAAAAAAAAAAAAACTATAAAATAATTAAAATATAAATATAATAAAGTAATAAAAGACTTATAATCTAGTTGTTCCATATAAACTTTTTGCAAAATTTATTTCTATTTATTATTTTTCATGTTACATACATCATTTTTTATTACATAATAGTTACATTGTCTATGTTATCCGTATATTCTACACATGAGATACCAACTAACAATACAACAATAGTTAAGGACCTATTTCTTAATCACCCAATAGCAATTCAAGAAAATTGCTCTACCTCCATCCATCAATAGAATGGCAAGGGGCTGACAAATATTAGGAATGAAATGATATTGGTAATACCAACATTGGAGTTCATTTTCCCTTTATCTTCTCCAAATATTTAGCTTCAAAATTTCATTATTCCCCATATTGCAATTACAACTATGAAAAATATGCTTTATGGTTATGAGCAAGAAGAAATGGTTTTGATAAGACACTTTCATTACTACACAAGTCTAATCCATTATATTGAGGTGGTTTTACTTCATTAACGTAATAAAAAAATTACATGCTTAATTTAAATTCAATCCGTAGGATTAACATCATTAAAAATAGCGAAAGGATAACATCCCTGACATCTTAGAAATATTTTTAATTTTGTTTAGGCAGTCACAAATATCTCTAAGACATTACGTTCTTTTTGTCCGATCATATATTTGTAGGAGTATCTACATTTTTTTTTTTTTCATGGTCAAGTATTGGAGGTACAATAAGGAATTTTAATGATTTCTATTTTTTTTTCTCCTTATTTTGATTTATATTCCAATTTTACGAATTATAACATATTCAAATTATCTATAGTATATTTAAATTATCTATATTAATATTATGAAAACATTGTAAGTAGACATTAAGTTAAAGTAATTTATATTTTTGAACTACACGTAACACTCAAACTCAACACTCAGACTCAAGTCAAACCTGAGTCGGAATAAAGATGTGCATACTTATATGCTTGTATTTTTTTTTTTTTTTCATTTATGCATTTATATCATTGTTGATATTAAAACATTATTAAGGATATTAAAACATTATTAAGGAAATCGTTACTCAATTCTTTATTAATATTTTGAGTATACTATATTTGCTGATGTCAATGTCCAGGGAAATTGTTACTCAATCCACTATCATAGTTTTAGTATATTTTATTTGCTGATGTCAATGTTCAACGTAATGGATTTGATAAGTATGTTTTTTTAATGTGGTTTTGGAATTTTTTGAATTATTAAATATTGTTTTTGTTTTTTTAAAGTTTGGTGGGACTTTATTTTCATCATGTCTAATATATTTTTTTCCCGATCAAGGTGGAGAATTGAACTAGTAACTTCACATCAATAAATGCCATAATCGTTTATCCAAATTCAAGATTTAGACATATAATCAAATAAACATTTAATTTTATAGTAATTTATTTCATATTATAAATAAGTGATTTTCATGCTAGTCATTCTTTAAATATAATTTTTTTCAAAATTTAAATTTAAATTACTCTTTTCAAAATTTTTTTTTTTTTGAAATAATTTACAATTTCACAAATTTTAAAATTATATAATTTTCCCTTAAACTTCTAAAATACATATACCATTACAATTATATATATTTAAAATAATAATAATAATATTTTTTGTAATTAACCTAAAAAACATTTTATATATATATATATATATACCATTAGAATTATATATATTTAAAATAATAATAATATTTTTTAATTAATCTTAAAATAAACATATATAATAGACTTTTCTATTGTTTTAAAGAGTTGTTTTTAGTGTGAATTTTTGGATTTTCCTGTACCGGCGGAAAAGATTGAGGTGAAATTTTGATTTGTGTTATTTAAACTAATTTTTTGATTGTATATATAAATTCTTCACCCTAAAAAACCCTAAAACACTTTGATTATGCAAGAGTTAACCATCAAACTAAAAACAACTTTATTTTAAATAAATTCATGACTAATAAAAATAAAAAATTCACACCTAACGCTTAATATATTTGAAATAATAATAATAATAATTTCTTAATTAACCTCGAAAGAAAACATAGAGGAAAACCTTTGATAGCAATTCATAACTAACACTCGTACAAACGGTATATCAAATATTATTAAAATACCTCGCCAAACGTTTTTAAACTCACATCCACTTCACATGCTTGAATTTTAAATCTAATTTGGTAATATATCACATCAACATTGTTGTTTTCGTGAAATTTCACATCCATATTTGGTAAAATATCATATCAACATTGTTGTTTTCGTAAATTCACCCCTTATCATCACATACATTATTTTTTATAATATAGTTTCTACTATGTAATAATTACATGCACGAAATTATACATTTATTTTCAATCAATATACACATTTTTTTTATAATTTAATTTTACACCATGTAATAATTACATGCACGAAATCTAAGTTTTTAATTGACAACAAAAAAATAGAAATATCATTTATTCTCAATCGATATACCATATCCACGTTGTTTTTTATAATACAGTTTCTCCTATGTAATAATTACATGCACGAAATCTAAGATTTTAATTGACAACAAAACAAAATAGAAATATGATAATGTGGAATGAATAAAAAATTTATGTACAAGTTCACGTTTTTCTTCCTGAATTATTGTAATAATTTTGGCGACGGAATTCAAAAGGAGTCTGATAGTTACATTCCTTAAACATTGTATACAGGTTTTTATTATAATTACCGCAGCTATGTCAATACACATTTATTTTTATTTTTGGTGTTTATTAGTTAATTTTTGACTAAAAATGTGAAATTTTATTTTTTGTTTTTTTATTGTTATTTAAATTTATTTATTTGTAATGTGATTGGTCGAGGTTTTATTATGGGTTATATAGAAACTTCTAATTCTATTAGTTATTAATTTTTTGTTTTTAGTTTTATTTCTTTTCTATTTAATTTTTTGATTATTATTATTATTATTATTATTTCCATTTCCATTTCCATGAATTATAGTTTTTTCTCCATATTTTCAATTAAGATAACAAATTAAAAAATTAAAAAAAATTCCTAGTTTTTTTTAGTTTTATTATTTTTTAATTTGACTTACAATTTATTTTTATTTTAAAAATCTTTTCCCAATATTTCTTTTTTAGTTTTCTTACTTTTTAATTTGACTTATGCTTTTTTTGTTTTCTTTTATTTCCTTTCTATTTAACTTTTTTTTTTTCAATTTTGATGAATTATAGTTTTTTCTCCATATTTTCAATTTAAGGTGACAAATTTTAAAAAGAAAAAAATATGGAATTGAAGATTACAAATTTTAAAAAGAAAAATTAATTTCCCAATTTTTTTTACTTTTACTACTTTTTACTTTGATTTATAGTTTTTTTTTTTTTTTTTTTTCTTTTAAAATTCTTTTCCCAATTGTAACATTTGTCTCAACCAAAATACAATAATAATAAAAAAACTATTTATAATACCACATAAATATTGCGCTTACCATGCAACAACATCATCATCATCATCATCAATGTTTCCAAGACTTACCATATAATACGGGGTTCAATGTTTAAGCATTAATATAAGTTTGAGGTTAAATTAAATGAACTTTGGGAAAATCCGATGGTTCGACATTCCATACACTTCACTGTACATTGCATAATTTAATGGGATTAATGACAAACAATACTACATGATGGTTTGTTGTTCGCATGGTTAATGTTAATGCATGCCATCGCCAGAAGGCTCTGGTGGCTTGCGACATCTGGCTTTGCTTTTACCATCTGATTTGGGGTTGGCGATTCGACGACTCTGAGCAAGTAGGGTTTATCTTCGTAACCGCTCCTCCCGTGTTCATCCGTCAGTGGTGTCACTTGGGTGATGTCATTCTCTGGTTTCTTTGCTCTGCAACTGAATCATTCCTCCGTTGCGCTGAGAGGCTTTATGCTTATTCGTCCTAGTTCCGATGGGGTTTTGGCTAATGTCATTCTCTGGTTTCTCTGCTCTGCAACTAAATCATTCCTCTGCTGCGCTGAGAGGATTTACGCTTGTTCGTCCCAGTTCCGATGGGGTTATTTTTCCATGCTTCATCTAACAGGTACTTTGCTACACCATTTTCTCATTTCTCTCCTAGTGGACGTTAACCATCATCGACAACGTTTCCAAGGCTTACCATATAATATGGGGTTCAATGTTTAAGCATTAATACAAGTTTGAGGTTAAATTAAATGAATTTTGGGAAAATCTAATGGTTCAACATTCCATACACTTCATTGTACATTGCATAATTTAATGGGATTAATGACAAACAATACTACATGATGGTTTGTTGTTCGCATGGTTAATGTCAATGCATGCCATCGTCAGAAGGCTTTGGTGGCTTGCGACATCTAGCTTTGCTTTTACAGTCTTATCTAGGGTTGGCGATCCGAAGACTTTGAGCAAGTAGGGTTTATCTTTGTAACCGCTCCTCTCGCGTTTAGACATCAATGGCATCACTTAGTTGATGTCATTCTCTGGTTTCTCTGCTCTACAACTGAATCATTCCTTCATTGCGCTGAGAGGCTTTATGCTTGTTCATCCGGTTCCAATGGGTTTTTGGGTGATGTCATTCTTTGGTTTCTCTGCTCTACATTTGAATCATTCCCCGCTACGCTGAGAGGCTTTATGCTTGTTCATCCCGGTTTTGATGGGGATTTTCACCATGCTTCATCCAATAGGTACTCTGCTACACTATTTTCTCGTTTCTCTGGGTTGTTGCCTCTTACTGTCCATTCCTCCTCGGGGTTACTTAGATGGGTTCTGCATTCATTTCCCTATACAGGGAGTACTCACTTCTGCCAACTTATCTGTCCAGTGGAAGACAAATAGGGAGGCTTTTGATCTCGAGAAGGTAAGCAGCAGAGGCTATCTTAAAATTATTCAAGATTTGTTTCCCCATTTTCTAATTTAATCACTAATATTTTCTTTTCTTGGTTTCTTGGCGTAGGCGGGCTACGCTCCTCTGGAATTGGTTTATCTTAGGTATTCTCTGGTGAGATTTTCATTGATTTGATTAACAGTTCGATGGGTAGGGTTTCTGACTTCATTCTCTGTGTGATGACAGGTACAATCCCATGCCGAGTTCACTCCTTTCGTGGCCATGGTGGCTTTCAATGCATTTTTACCACTCATGGATTTGCGTTCTTATTTTCAGGTTGGTCTCAACATTGAACCTTACGACATTTGCTCAGTTCCAATGGTTTTGTATGGTCATTCTGCTTGAGTTCTTCACTGGCTGTCATTCTTGCTGTAATGGGTGAAATCAACTGTTTGTTTTTGTTTTGGGCGATGGTTATATGCCAGTCATAGCCAGATGTTAATATGTTATTTAAATGGGTTCTGGGAACTTTGCAAACCATGTTGGTTCCAACTGTTCTCCGGCATAGCTTGTGTGACTTGGTCTTGTCAAGGGTTTAAGTTAATTTCTCTTTCTTTGTTTTGGATTATTTGTGAAAAGAACTTGTATGCACATTTTGAAGTGCTCCACTGCTATGTATACAATTTGAATATTATATGGGTTTATGTTCTCGCTTTTGAAAACTTACACGGCTTCTACAACCGGACTTATCAGTCCACCTCAATGGACTCTTTCAAATTCGAATTATGGTTTAGTGTTTTCCTTAAACAGAATGAATGGATTGTTGTTTTAATTCTTCCTGGTTTGAGTAACAGTTAATATAAATCCTTGCATTCAATAAAGAGAATTATTTTGATTAGAGGCATTAATAGAGTTCTTAGAGATTTGATTGATTATTGTATACTATTTCTTGCTTCTTGATTTATAATTACCGGGAAAGATTGAACAGGTTAGCATACAGATTTGTCACTAGATATACAATATACAGTTCTCAGAAAGCTTGAAGGATATAAGTACTATTCTGTTTCAATAATTAAATCATTCTGTTGGCTATACTGAGCATACATTCTATTAGCATCTCCTGCCTCAATGTCTATGATATCTGCTTTTTCATCTCTAAGATATTTAGTTACAATGCTTCTATTTTAAATATCATGTATCGTCCTACATAGCTATCCTCTGTTTGAAATCATAATTAGTTCTTTGGAATAAATACTTCTAACTAATTTAAGTTGCAGAACTAGAAATTCCAGTTTTAGTTAATGAAGTAATCATGGTAATATCATTTTCTGTTAATAATTCTTAAAAACAGGATTAGACTACTTATTTGTTCACAACATTAATAATTATGTAATTATGTTCTTTGCTTGGAAGGTCTCACCACCCAGCCATGAGTCTTGGCAATTATGTCCAGACTCTCCCCCAAGCTATTCCTTCTCCACACAGTCCAGTAAGGTATCTTGGGCTTCAAGACACACAATCCATCCTCAAGTCACATACCTCTCCAACTGTATTCAAGACTTTCCCACTGGTTTATTCCACCTAGGTCAAGGAAATCTAGGCAGCATTGTTTTCCCCCCTTTACTCATCCGATCTCTTCTTTCCTCTCTCTCTGGCTCCCCAACCTTTTCTCTCTTCCTCCTCTTGAGGAAGAAGATGAGTAACTGTTTTTTTTAACTATTTCAGGGGGTTAACAACTCTTTCCTTCATTTTTTGTTAAAATATTCTAAATCCTAATTATTCATTAATCAGGTAACAAAATATGTTCTAGCCTCTCAGACTTGTCATTTAACATTCCATGTCAAATAAAATAAAAAGATAAAGTAAAAAGTAAAACTTGGTAACAACAGTAAATCTTTATGCAGTGTCTTTTAAAATTCTTTTCCCAATATTTCTTTTTTAGTTTATATATATATATATATATATTGTCTTTTTTGTCTTTTTTTTTTTTCTTATTTTTCAATTAGAGTTACATTAATCATAATTTTTTTCATACTTTGTTGAATTTGTTTTATTTAAGCATAATTTCAATAATGTTTTCCTCAAGCATATAAAAAATTCAAGAAATTGATCTTATAACAAGAAATTGAATTCAGGAATTCAAGAAATTAATTTTCTTGAATTCAAGAAGTTGTTTTATTTTTTATTTTTTATTTATTTTTATTTAATCCATTTCATTAATGTCTATTGGTCTTGCAGCTCAAAGGATTTAAAACTCCAACTGGGATATTATCAGGATCTCGCTTTGGAGTTTCATATTCTTTTCAAGTCATTGGAGATTGTTCAATTTCTGATATGTTTCAATTGGTTTGTTAAAGTTGTTTTATCTTTTTTCCTCGAATGGAACACAAAAGATTGGTCTCAATTACCACGCTAAACATTAATGTGTGATTTTTTTTTAAAGTCGTTAAATCCACTACAACTTAATTGCTTTGTTAAAGTTTTTTTATCTTTTTTCCTCGAATGGAACACAAAAGATTGGTCTCAGTTACCACGCCAAACATTAATGTGTGAATTTTGTTAAAGTCATTTAATCCACTGCAACTTTATTATTCCTAGTTTTATTCAAACTCACAGACAAGTTCAATCAATTTAATACATAAATTTTTAAATGATTTTTATTTTATTGTCAGCCAAAATATTTTAGGAACTAAGTATTTTGATTAGAAACTAAGTGTTTTGATATCCATTTATAGTTATTAGTGATTTAATTTATATAACTTTTCTAGTTATAATTTAGTTGTTAAATTAAATTATTCATAAATATCAATTAACATGTTTTTACAGTTTAATTTAAAAATTAATTTAATTTTTCTCTACAAAATAAAAAGACGTCATTTGAGTGATAAAAATAAAATATGTGTTTCATATTCCCATGCTTTCACTATTAGATAGCTAATCCTTGGGATTAAGCTTGACTTAGTTCGAGTCGTTATTGGAGTCCAAGAAGACCCTGAAACTAATTGAACTATTTCTTGTATGTATTAATATGAACACATTGTACACGATTGATTGAAATCATTAATATACAGTTTCTTTGGCTTCCAGTTTGATTGTCTTACAGTTGTATCAGAGCATCTGATATGTCAAATAAAATGAGCCACTAGTCTTGTGGCCATCTAGAGCATTGGGCAAGAGAAGGAGTTCTGATTCAAATATTTTCATGAAATCTTGGAACATTGTCTGTTTTGTGTTTCCACTATAAAAGGCTCATGTTGTAATCAGTCTAGTGGACAAAGGTTTCCCTGACAATAATAAAAATGTTGAACTTATGGTCGCGTTGTTGTTGAGCGGCGGTGGAAGATTCGTGTTCATATCTTGTATCACCATTTAATACAGTCAAGGTCAATAGATAATTGAGAGTAGAAAAGGGCCAAAAATTCACCATGTTGTTGTCCTCAATGGAGTTAAGAAGCATAAAAAACAAATTGTAGACGGGGACCATGCTGAGAGTGAGAGAGAAATGAGTGAGTAGTTTTGTTGATGTTATATCATGTATTTCGATATATAAATTTGATTTAGGTGACCAATATTTGATGTTCCCTTTCCAAATTTTATGCAAATTAATTTCTTTGAAAGTGCAGGGGAAATGGGTGATTTGTTTTGGTCAAATCCGCTCCTAAAATACATAATCTGACCGTGGAATATTAGAGGAAGAGCATGTTTATTTCGATTAGGTTCTTGCTGTTACTGTTGCTGGAGTTCAAGTTCTACTGGTCTTGTTGTATGGTAGAAATAAGAGGAACATTGAATGATAGTTTTGTTGCAATTATTCGATTAACAACTAGTAGTGGCTGCTGTGAGTTTGACATCCAGTTTTTCAAATTGATGAGACATTGAAAATTTGTTTCTACATATGATTCAAAGGAAACATGGTTGTCCCTCCAATAATGAAGGCATAAAACCTTTTTCTCATAAGCGCTATGGAAATAAGAAAGAGTTGGGAATTGAAGGCGAATAGACATTTTAACAACACTTAAGGATTTTGCAGTTTGATTGGCTGAATTAACGAACCAGTCCATCAAGTGGAGAAGCAATTGAGTGGCGTATGGCTTCATTTATCAGTGTGAAGAAGTTTGAGGGTTTTCCTTCTCACAGAGAGGAGGATGCATGATCAGACCATCGCATTGCCAAGGTATGTGGGTTTTTTCGAGGCATTAATTTAATTTTACTGCAAGGTATATAACATCTTATTTAAGTTCTTAGTCGAAACCATTTCTTGGCTTAAAAATTTACAGGTGGGGCATCATCGACTACCCTTCATTAGAGAATACAAATCACATGGTGTAATGCAATTAAATAGAATCTACAAATCAGACTTGATCATTGATTGTGTAGGAGGAGTGGAATTGTTATTGTTATATGCTGCAAACCAGTCATGTGTCTTAATCACTTCAAGTCAAGATAGAATAATTAAAAGAATAAAAAATATAGTACCTTGGATAACTAATGTAAAGCACAGGAAGCATGGACAAAGTGTAAACTATTTCTTGAAAAATGCATTTGTAAAACGATCCAGGAATGGTTGGTTGTTATTCTCCTTGCCGTGTTTATTTATGTTCCTAACTCATTTTTTTTCTAAAGGATCCTCTTCCAGGTCATAGAGAATATCTGGAACTATTACACTATGATACAATTTTCTCAATTCCTTAGAACCCTCAACGCCTAAATTTGTGAACCCAGTCCAGCAGAATAAGCATTCAACATTCGACATAGGAATAATTGGAGCTGTAGTTGAGATGTCATGCTGACCTCTTTGAAGGTGAAGAGATTTTCAGTGTAGTCCAGCGACAAGATAAATGAAGTACGAACTATTCACAGGTTCAAAGCCAAGTATAGTTAAAAGATTTTTTTATTAAATTTTGACTAAAATAATTCTTATTGAATATTACCATGCATTATTTTTGGAGAGATAAGTTTTGTGTTTTTCTTGGAGAGTAGATATTAAAAGGATCAACCTGCAGTTTGGATATTAAAATATATATAAAATAAGTTGGTTTGGTTGAAAAAATTAACGATAACAATTAAAAGTTTGAGAGTTAATTTAATATTACTTCTATGAAAAAAAATTTTGCATAGAACTTTGGGAGGACAATTGATTGAAAGAATGAAGGTTTGTATGATGATTTTTTTTGGTAATGACATTTGAATGAGAAAAATTATATATGGTGGAAATGGTGATATTGGTAGTAAGATATATTTGAATTGGATGAGTGGAAGCTTTACAAGAATATTCTTTTGAATCGTAATTAAATTGGCCGAACAATGCAAACCATTGAAACCCCTGGAGAAGATTATTTCTCTACCTAGTCATAAGGGTTGTTGATTTGAAAGAAGATAAATTGTAGAAAAATTTGTTTTCATCTTTTACTTATTATTTGTCAAATTATGTTGTAAATGGGTGCATTTTTGGTTGAACCTGACACCTAGTTAAATCACTATAAATTTTCTTGTATTGGGTACATTCTTAGTGATAAAATGGCCTAAATCAATTTTTTTCTACAGTTATTAAATAATTTAATGTCATCTATTGTTCATAATTGTGTCCAAGTCAACAAGGACAAGCTCTTTGGCATCCAATCATGATTACAAAATGCTAAAAGAAAAAATGAATTCTTGGAGCTAGAGCCATAGTTTCAGCGAGATGAACTACATGAATTACAGAAGAAGAATTGTGAAATTTTTCTTGTTTAGAACAATAATGTTTTTTGAGCACGATCATCAGTCAGAGAATGATCAGAGAAATAGAGTGATTTCAAGAGAAAATTTGGATGTAGTTAGAAGTTCTGATGTGAAACCTATTATAAGACCATGGGAAGAGATTACACACAATAAACACAAAATTGGTTTGGGTTATAACAAGGATATCCTCAATATATTTGTTCACATTCCATATTCTTCTAAACATATAAAATTTCAAAGTTCTGGATTTCTGGATGTTGTTGTTCCAGAACAAGTTGATAGATGCCAACAATTTAATAGTGTTAGACATGTGAAATATTGATGTTTTGATCTCTACCCATGTGAGCATTGTGGAATATGAAATTACCATACAAATAGATTGTTTAGAAAGAATACTATTGCAAGAGAGAAACTAAATTACAGATGGATTGCTTCTTGGGAATGGACAAAAACATCCAAGAAAATTTACACGTCATACCGAATTATTATTATTATTATTTCCATTTCCATTTCCATGAATTATAGTTTTTTCTCCATATTTTCAATTAAGATAACAAATTAAAAAATTAAAAAAAATTCCTAGTTTTTTTTAGTTTTATTATTTTTTAATTTGACTTACAATTTGTTTTTATTTTAAAAATCTTTTCCCAATATTTCTTTTTTAGTTTTCTTACTTTTTAATTTGACTTATGCTTTTTTTGTTTTCTTTTATTTCCTTTCTATTTAACTTTTTTTTTTTCAATTTTGATGAATTATAGTTTTTTCTCCATATTTTCAATTTAAGGTGGCAAATTTTAAAAAGAAAAAAATATGGAATTGAAGATTACAAATTTTAAAAAGAAAAATTAATTTCCCAATTTTTTTTACTTTTACTACTTTTTACTTTGATTTATAGTTTTTTTTTTTTTTTTTTTTTTTTTTTTTCTTTTAAAATTCTTTTCCCAATTGTAACATTTGTCTCAACCATAAATACAATAATAATAAAAAAACTATTTATAATACCACATAAATATTGCGCTTACCGTGCAACAACATCATCATCATCATCATCAATGTTTCCAAGGCTTACCATATAATACGGGGTTCAATGTTTAAGCATTAATATAAGTTTGAGGTTAAATTAAATGAATTTTGGGAAAATCCGATGGTTCGACATTCCATACACTTCACTGTGCATTGCATAATTTAATGGGAATAATCACAAATAATACTACATGATGGTTTGTTGTTCGCATGGTTAATGTTAATGCATGCCATCACCAGAAGGCTCTGGCAGCTTGCGACATCTGGCTTTGCTTTTACCATCTGATATGTGGTTGGCGATTCGACGACTCTGAACAAGTAGGGTTTATCTTCGTAACCGCTCCTCCCGTGTTCATCCGTCAGTGGTGTCACTTGGGTGATGTCATTCTCTGGTTTCTTTGCTCTGCAACTGATTCATTCCTCCGTTGCGCTGAGAGGCTTTATGCTTATTCGTCCTAGTTCCAATGGGGTTTTGGCTAATGTCATTCTCTGGTTTCTCTGCTCTGCAACTGAATCATTCCTCCGCTGCGCTGAGAGGATTTACGCTTGTTCGTCCCAGTTCCGATGGGGTTATTTTTCCATGCTTCATCTAACAGGTACTCTGCTACACCATTTTCTCATTTCTCTCCTAGTGGACGTTAACAATCATCATCATCATCGACAACGTTTCCAAGGCTTACCATATAATATGGGGTTCAATGTTTAAGCAATAATACAAGTTTGACGTTAAATAAATGAATTTCGGGAAAATCTAATTGTTCGACATTCCATACACTTCATTGTACATTGCATAATTTAATGGCATTAATGACAAACAATACTACATGATGGTTTGTTGTTCGCATGGTTAATGTCAATGCATGCTATTGTCAGAAGGCTTTGGTGGCTTGCGACATCTAGCTTTGCTTTTACCGTCTTAGGTAGGGTTGGAAATCCGACGACTCTGAGCAAGTAGAGTTTATCTTCGTAACTGCTCCACTCGCGTTTAGACATCAATGGCATCACTTAGTTGATGTCATTCTCTGGTTTCTCTGCTCTACAACTGAATCATTCCTTCATTGCGCTGAGAGGCTTTATGCTTGTTCATCCGGTTCCAATGGGTTTTTGGGTGATGTCATTCTTTGGTTTCTCTGCTCTACATTTGAATCATTCCCCACTACGCTGAGAGGCTTTATGCTTGTTCATCCCGGTTTTGATGGGGATTTTCACCATGTTTCATCCAATAGGTACTCTGCTACACTATTTTCTCATTTCTCTTGGTTGTTGCCTCTTACTGTCCATTCCTCCTCGAGGTTACTTAGATGGGTTCTGCATTCATTTCCCTATACAGGAAGTACTCACTTCTGCCAACTTATCTGTCCAGTAGAAGAAAAATAGGGAGGCTTTTGATCTTGAAAAGGTAAGTAGCAGAGGCTATCTTAAAATTATTCAATATTTGTTTCCCCATTTTCTAATTTATCACTAATATTTTCTTTTCTTGGTTTCTTGGCGTAGACGGGCTACGCTCCTCTGGAGTTGGTTTATCTTAGGTATTCTCTGGTGAGCTTTTCATTGATTTGATTAACAGTTCAATGGGTAGGGTTTCTAACTTCATTCTCTGTGTGGTGACAAGTACAATCCCATCCCGAGTTCACTCCTTTTGTGGCCATGGTGGCTTTCAATGCATTTTTACCACTCATGGATTTGCGTTCTTATTTTCAGGTTGGTCTCAACATTGAACCTTACGACATTTGCTCAGTTCCAATGGTTTTGTATGGTCATTCTGCTTGAGTTCTTCGCTGGCTGTCATTCTTGCTCTAATGGGTGAAATCAACTGTTCGTTTTTGTTTTGGGCGATGGTTATATGCCAGTCGTAGCCAGATGTTAATATTTTATTTAAATGGGTTCTGGGAACTTTGAAAACCATGTTGGTTCCAACTTTCTCGGGCATAGCTTGTGTGACTTGGTCTTATCAAGGGTTTAAGCTAATTTCTCTTTCTTTGTTTTGGATTATTTGTGAAAATAACTTGTATGCACATTTTGAAGTGCTCCACTGCTATGTATACAATTTGAATATTATATGGGTTTATGTTCTCGCTTTTGAAAACATACAAGGCTTCTACAATCGGACTTATCACTCCACCTCAATGGATGCTTTCAAATTCGAATTATGGTTTAGTGTTTTCCTTAAACAGAATGAATGGATTATTGTTTTAATTCTTCCTGGTTTGAGTAACAGTTATTATAAATCCTTGCATTCAATAATGAGAATTATTTTGATTAGATGCATTAATAGAGTTCTTAAAGATTTTATTGATTATTGTATACTATTTCTTTCTTTTTTATTTATAATTACCGGGAAAGATTAAACAGGTTAGCATACAGATTTGTCACTCGATATACAATATACAATTCTCAGAAAGATTGAAGGATATAAGTACTATTCTTTTTCAATAATTAAATCATTCTGTTGGCTATACTAAGCATGCATTCTATTCTATTAGCATCTCCTGCCTTAATGTCTATGATATCTGATTTTTCATAACTAAGATATTTAGTTACAATGCTTCTATTTTAAATATCATGTATTGTCCTACATAGCTATCCTCTGTTCGAAATCATAATTAGTTCTCTGGAATAAATACTTCTAACTAATTTAAGTTGCAGAACTAGAAATTCCAGTTTTAGTTAATGAAGTAACCATGGTAATATCATTTTCTTTTAAAAATTCTTAAAAACAGGATTAGACTACTTATTTGTTCACAACATTAATAATTATGTAATTATGTTCTTTGCTTGGAAGGTCTCATCACCCAGCCATGAGTCTTGGCAATTATGTCCAGACTCTCCCCCAAGCTATTCCTTCTCCACACAGTCAACAATTCTATTGCAGTCAGGTATCTTGGGCTTCAAGACACACAATCCAGCCTCAAGTCACATACCTCTCCAACTGTATTCAAGACTTTCCCACTGGTTTATTCCACCTAGGTCAAGGAAATCTAGGCAGCATTGTTTTCCCCCCTTTACTCATCTGATCTCTTCTTTCCTCTCTCTCTGGCTCCCCAACCTTTTCTCTCTTCCTCCTCTTGAGGAAGTAGATGAGTAACTGTTTTTTTTAACTATTTCAGGGGGTTAACAACTCTTTCCTTCAATTTTTGTTAAAATATTTTAACTCCTAATTATTCATTAATCAGGTAACAAAATATGTTCTGGCCTCTCAGCCTTAGTCATTTAACATTCCATGTCAAATAAAGTAAAAAGATAAAGTAAAAAGTAAAACTTGGTAACCACAGTAAATGTTTATGCAGTGTCTTTTAAAATTCTTTTCCCAATATTTCTTTTTTAGTTTATATATATCTATATATATATATATATATATATATATATATATATATATATATATATATATATATATATATATATATATATATATATATATATATATATATATATATATATGTATTTTGTCTTTTTTGTCTTTTTTTTTTTTTTCTTATTTTTCAATTAGAGTTACATTAATCATAATTTTTTTCATACTTTGTTGAATTTGTTTTATTTAAGCATAATTTCAATAATGTTTTCCTCAAGCATATAAAAAATTCAAGAAATTGATCTTATAACAAGAAATTGAATTCAGGAATTCAAGAAATTAATTTTCTTGAATTCAAGAAGTTGTTTTATTATTTATTTATTTTTATTTAATTCATTTCATTAATGTCTATTGGTATTGCAAGTCAAAGGATTTGAAACTCCAACTGGGATATTATCAGGATCTCGCTTTGGAGTTCCATATTCTTTTCAAGTCATTGGAGATTGTTCAATTTCTGATATGTTTCAATTGGTTTGTTAAAGTTGTTTTATCTTTTTTCCTCGAATGGAACACAAAATATTGGTCTCAATTACCACGCTAAACATTAATGTGTGATTTTTTTTTAAAGTCGTTTAATCCACTGCAACTTAATTGGTTTGTTAAAGTTTTTTTATCTTTTTTCCTCGAATGGAACACAAAAGATTGGTCTCAGTTACCACGCCAAACATTAATGTGTGAATTTTGTTAAAGTCATTTAATCCACTGCAACTTTATTATTCCTAGTTTTATTCAAACTCACAGACAAGTTCAATCAATTTAATACATAAATTTTTAAATGATTTTTATTTTATTGTCAGCCAAAATATTTTAGGAACTAAGTATTTTGATTAGAAACTAAGTGTTTTGATATCCATTTATAGTTATTAGTGATTTAATTTATATAACTTTTCTAGTTATAATTTAGTTGTTAAATTAAATTATTCATAAATATCAATTAACATGTTTTTACAGTTTAATTTAAAAATTAATTTAATTTTTCTCTACAAAATAAAAAGACGTCATTTGAGTGATAAAAATAAAATCTGCGTTTCATATTCCCATGCTTTCACTATTAGATAGCTAATCCTTGGGATTAAGCTTGACTTAGTTCGAGTCGTTATTGGAGTCCAAGAAGACCCTGAAACTAATTGAACTATTTCTTGTATGTATTAATATGAACACATTGTACACGATTGATTGAAATCATTAATATACAATTTCTTTGGCTTCCAGTTTGATTGTCTTACAGTTGTATCAGAGCATCTGATATGTCAAATAAAATGAGCCACTAGTCTTGTGGCCATCCAGAGCATTGGGCAAGAGAAGGAGTTCTGATTCAAATATTTTCATGAAATCTTGGAACATTGTCTGTTTTGTGTTTCCACTATAAAAGGCTCATGTTGTAATCAGTCTAGTGGACAAAGGTTTCCCTGACAATAATAAAAATGTTGAACTTATGGTCGCGTTGTTGTTGAGCGGCGGTGGAAGATTCATGTTCATATCTTGTATCACCATTTAATACAGTCAAGGTCAATAGATAATTGAGAGTAGAAAAGGGCCAAAAATTCACCATGTTGTTGTCCTCAATGGAGTTAAGAAGCATAAAAAACAAATTGTAGACGGGGACCATGCTGAGAGTGAGAGAGAAATGAGTGAGTAGTTTTGTTGATGTTATATCATGTATTTCGATATATAAATTTGAGTTAGGTGACCAATATTTGATGTTCCCTTTCCAAATTTTATGCAAATTAATTTCTTTGAAAGTGCAGGGGAAATGGGTGATTTGTTTTGGTCAAATCCGCTCCTAAAATACATAATCTGACCGTGGAATATTAGAGGAAGAGCATGTTTATTTCGATTAGGTTCTTGTTGTTACTGTTGCTGGAGTTCAAGTTCTACTGGTCTTGTTGTATGGTAGAAATAAGAGGAACATTGAATGATAGTTTTGTTGCAATTATTCGATTAACAACTGGTAGTGGCTGCTGTGAGTTTGACATCCAGTTTTTCAAATTGATGAGACATTGAAAATTTGTTTCTACATATGATTCAAAGGAAACATGGTTGTCCCTCCAATAATGAAGGCATAAGACCTTTTTCTCATAAGCGCTATGGAAATAAGAAAGAGTTGGGAATTGAAGGCGAATAGACATTTTAACAACACTTAAGGATTTTGCAGTTTGATTGGCTGAATTAACGAACCAGTCCATCAAGTGGAGAAGCAATTGAGTGGCGTATGGCTTCATTTATCAGCGTGAAGAAGTTTGAGGGTTTTCCTTCTCACAGAGAGGAGGATGCATGATCAGACCATCGCATTGCCAAGTTATGTGGGTTTTTTCGAGGCATTAATTTAATTTTACTGCAAGGTATATAACATCTTATTTAAGTTCTTACTCGAAACCATTTCTTGGCTTAAAAATTTACAGGTGGGGCATCATCGACTACCCTTCATTAGAGCATACAAATCACATGGTGTAATGCAATTAAATAGAATCTACAAATCAGACTTGATCATTGATTGTGTAGGAGGAGTGGAATTGTTATTGTTATATGCTGCAAACCAGTCATGTGTCTTAATCACTTCAACTCAAGGTAGAATAATTAAAAGAAAAAAATATTACCTTGTATAACTAATGTAAATCACAGGAAGCATGGACAAAGTGTAAGCTATTTCTTGAAAAATGCATTTGTAAAACGATCTAGGAATGGTTGGTTGTTATTCTCCTTGCAGTGTTTATTTACGTTCCTAACTCATTTTTTTTCTAAAGGATCCTCTTCCAGATCATAGAGAATATCTGGATCTATTACACTATGATACAATTTTCTCAATTCTTTAGAACCCTCAGCGCTTAAATATGTGAACCCAGTCCAACAGAATAAGTATTCAACATTCGACATAGGAATAATTGGAGCTGTAGTTGAGATGTCATGCCGACCTCTTTGAAGGTGAAGAGATTTTCAGTGTAGTCCAGCAACAAGATAAATGAAGTACGAACTATTCACAGGTTCAAAGCCAAGTATAGTTAAATGAGTTTTTTATTAAATTTTGACTAAAATAATTCTTATTGAATATTACCATGCATTATTTTTGGAGAGATAAGTTTTGTGTTTTTCTTGGAGAGTAGATATTAAAAGGATCAACCTGCAGTTTGGATATTAAAATATATATAAAATAAGTTGGTTTGGTTGAAAAAATTAACGATAACAATTAAAAGTTTGAGAGTTAATTTAATATTACTTCTATGAAAAAAATTTTTGCATAGAACTTTGGGAGGACAATTGATTGAAAGAATGAAGGTTTGTATGATGATTTTTTTTGGTAATGACATTTGAATGAGAAAAATTATATACGGTGGAAATGGTGATATTGGTAGTAAGATATATTTGAATTGGATGAGTGGAAGCTTTACAAGAATATTCTTTTGAATCGTAATTAAATTGGCCGAACAATGCAAACCATTGAAACCCCTGGAGAAGATTATTTCTCTACCTAGTCATAAGGGTTGTTGATTTGAAAGAAGAGAAGTTGTAGAAAAATTTGTTTTCATCTTTTACTTATTATTTGTCAAATTATGTTGTAAATGGGTGCATTTTTGGTTGAACCTGACACCTAGTTAAATCACTATAAATTTTCTTGTGTTGGGTACATTCTTAGTGATAAAATGGCCTAAATCAATTTTTTTCTACAGTTATTAAATAATTTAATGTCATCTATTGTTCATAATTGTGTCCAAGTCAACAAGGACAAGCTCTTTGGCATCCAATCATGATTACAAAATGCTAAAAGAAAAAATGAATTCTTGGAGCTAGAGCCCTAGTTTCAGCGAGATGAACTACATGAATTACAGAAGAAGAATTGTGAAATTTTTCTTGTTTAGAACAATAATGTTTTTTGAGCACGATCATCAGTCAGAGAATGATCAGAGAAATAGAGTGATTTCAAGAGAAAATTTGGATGTAGTTAGAAGTTCTGATGTGAAACCTGTTATAAGACCATGGGAAGAGATTACACGCAATAAACACAAAATTGGTTTGGGTTATAACAAGGATATCCTCAATATATTTGTTCACATTCCATATTCTTCTAAACATATAAAATTTCAAAGTTCTGGATTTCTGGATGTTGTTGTTCCAGAACAAGTTGATAGATGCCAACAATTTAATAGTGTTAGACATGTGAAATATTGATGTTTTGATCTCTACCCATGTGAGCATTGTGGAATATGAAATTACCATACAAATAGATTGTTTAGAAAGAATACTATTGCAAGAGAGAAACTAAATTACAGATGGATTGCTTCTTGGGAATGGACAAAAACATCCAAGAAAATTTACACGTCATACCGAAGGATATGTTCAAGAGTGATGACCAGCCTTGCAGTGATGAAGAATACTTCTCACTGTGTATCCAACAAGGGGGGAATTGTTGATGGTCTACTACAGGTTAAAGTTCGAGATGTCAAGCGAGCCTGATTCAGAGTTAAGTTGATTGAGTTGTTTGTGAAGGAGCACTTCCATATTTGAAACTTTTCAAGGAACTGTTGTCATAGTTCTAGAGTTTGTGGTCACCTTAAAAGCACATCTTTGGTTGTTCTGAGAACTACTATGAAGATTCCAGAGTTGGTATTGGTTGAGATTTTGAGTTCTCCCATATTGGTTTGTGGTAACCCTTAAAAACCATTTGTTGAGAGACATTCAACTCTTGGCTGAGATGCACTTTTTCATTTTGAGTTCTCATTCATCCCTTTAGATTAAGGGGTGAATGTTAGATAGTTAATCCTCAGGATTAAGATTGGGTTAGTTTGAGTAGTTATTGGAGTCCAAGAATCCCAGAAACTAATTCAATTGTTTCTTGTATGTATTAATATGTACACATTGTACATCATTGGTTGAAATCATTAATATACAGTTTATCTGGTTTCCACTTTGATTGTCTTACAGTCACTGCCACAAACATAATTTTATTCAACTCTATATCAATCATGTTCAATTCCCATGAACTTTGTAGGAGACAAATGTTTGTGCAAAACAAGTTTCTTGGAATTGACATCTCATTGAGTTGAAATAAAATTTCTCTATTTCAATTTGAACAAAACACAAAAAAAATAAAGTTATAAAACTTCATTACAACCAATGAGGTAGGGTGCTCACAAAAAAGAAACATTTTAGCACAACATTTTCACTTCCATTTCTATTTTTTTTATGAAGGGTTTAACTGATCATCTCATACCTTGTGAGAAGTTCATATTCCAATTAGCTATATATAAACTAAGTGGCAAGTACTAGCTACTATGTAGCACTTGTTTAATAACCCTAACTATTATTTGGATTTACCAAGTTCCAAAAATATAACAGGTAAGGTAAAATTTGAGGAAATATTTGCAGTACACCTTTTTAATAATATTATTTATATATTATACAAATTATATATATATATATAGATATTGTGTGGAGTACTAAAAAGGTATGTTTTTAATGATCATTTCAGTGGCTTTTCAGTAGGACTTATGAATCTTTTACATCATGAATGTGGAAAACAATAGAGAATTGTGATAAAATATGTGGAATTAGTATGCAAGACTTATCTGCTGATAGTTGTCATTCTCCTGTGCAGGAAAGGGTAAAAACGAGGAGCTGCTGTTCCAAAGAAGAAGATAAGAACAAGGTAACTGCTGTCCCTTTGACGAAGGACCGAGTGCAAATGAGGCAAAGCAGGCTGAAGCAAACCGGTCCGGAAAAGGAGGAGAAGGCACCAGCTCGGCGGAGGAGAAAAGAAGTGATTAAGGATTAACAGTTTGGCGAATCCCTCAGGATCTTCGATCCTGAGGGATCGCTGCTTTATTTATCTTATCGCTTAGACATCTCCGCCGTTACTCTTATATAAAGGGACGACACTGTTAGTCTAGGAAGGAGATGCTTTTATATAACTTCTTGTTAAAGGTTGAACTTTGCTCATCGAGTCTCGTTGAACTTGGCTCATTGTACTTTCTGTTTTATGCATTAATATAAACTTGGTGATTATCTTATCTATGCGTCTAGATTAACTTAAAGCGGTATACCCTTGAGGCTAAGGGCCTGGCCCCGGAGGACACTTGCTTCTGTATCACTACGATTTGATTTCTGCGTGGTTTCCTTATCGTCACTAGTTGGTAATCTGATATGCTTTATAAGTTACATCACATGCTCTGCTAAGATTCATTCATTAATGTTCTTTCTATTGACTCTGCGTTAGATTATCAATATTTTGAGAGAGGATGCAATCTTATTAGACTTAATTGAACATTGTTATCACTGTGTTATGGAGCTTCTATGCTGAGTATGTGTGTTAAGGAAATTATCTGAAAGGTGTGTTCTTTATGATTCAGGATTCATGTTGTTCCATTTTGAAACACAATTGTAATTCCTAAATTAGATTACTTCTTGAGAGTGTTATGTGTGTATGATTTTCACATGCTGTTCCATAATTAGTAATTAATGTTGTTCCATTAGTTGGTTGCATGATTTGCTTGGAGAACGAAAGATTGGAGTTTTGGATTACAATGAGATCATTTGAGTTGATAGGATAAATTTTGATTATTACTCGCGAGGTTTAGTTATAGCGATTTCTGTTCCATTTCAGAATTGTTGTTCCATTTTAAGCATTGCTGTTCCATTCTAGATTTGTTATTCAATTTCCTATTTTCCGTTCCATTTTTATCTGTTGTTTCATTTACTCGCATTTGGTGTGAGAGACGATCTATGGCTGTAGTGAGCCTCTGCATTTACTGCCTCGCTCCCAGACCCATGGTACATGCTCTAGTTTCCTTTCTGTCAGTTTCCAAAGGGATGGGCAATTGGTGTCAAACCCTTGACTGATAAAGTTTCCTAGCTTTAAGAGTGTGTGCTTTAGTCATTTGAAGGAACTTAGTCATAGACAAGCATTAGTTTACTATTGTGTTTTTGTAGGACGCTGTACTACTAGCATTACTCTGACAAATAGCCTCAGATTGAGTCACTCTTTGAAATAACCAAATGCTCCCAGATTGACATATTAATGTGAGGTAATTAGATGTGAAAGAGACCCATTTTATAGCTCTACATTTTGGCGCCATTGCCGGGAAAAGAGTGTAGCCATTTGTCTTTTTCAGAGTAGTGTACGAACCTGCTAGGGAAGAGTTGGATCTTAAAAATGAAAGGTAAGAACCTGCGTGCGGAGCATGTAAAAGCCCTGCTCCACTATCTTCTTTCCTAACAGATTTGATCTTGCTTTGATTGAATAGAATTTAGCAATTCATTTAAGTGCATGACTAAGCAGAAAAAACCAGAAAAGAATATCAAGCTTCCATCTAAACCTGAAAAAGCCAAGGGGCCGGTGACCCTTGGCCGAACAACTTTCATAGACGAAATCTATAAGAAAACAGAATCTCAGCCATCAGTAGGTCCCAGGAAAATCATTTCTAAGCAGCCTACTAGTTCCCTTCAGGCCACAGGATCACCATCTGTAGCCTTTGCTGAGGTGCATAGTCAAACTGAAGAGCAGGACTTTCAGGAAATTGAAAATTCTACTCCATAACTATTGTAGGAAGGGAATTTCAGTAACTTTTGTGAAGGAGAAGGAGAAACAGGGGAAACAGAGGAACCAAAATCTCCCATTGGAACAGATCAGCCATTAAACAGCCCAGATAAGGGGAGCGCTACGAAAATCATTGTTGATGGAATTCAATCTCCTCAGACATCAGGTATTCCTCTCATCCCAGATAAAGGAAGTGCCATTAAAACTATCCCTGCTAAAATCGTTCCCTCTCAACCTAGGAATACCCTCCTAGATATTCCAGAAGGTTATTGGCATATATTCGATCCCATGGCTCAGAATCAGCTTAATACTCAAACCTCTACATTACAATATCCTATAGTGGATTCGGCAGCAAATGCGCCCATGAAAGTTATCCCTCTTCAACATATCCCTACCTTCCACGGTCTTACATCAGAAGATCCGGATGCATTTTTATTCGAATTTGATGTGTTGTGTAGGGGATATGATTACACCACCGATCCCCAGAAATTGAAATTATTCCCCTCGACATTAAAGGGGGATGCTCTAAGATGGTTTATGGGACTAGGTGGTGGGGTCATCAACAATTGGGATCAGATGAAAGAATCCTTCTTAAAAAAATATCAGGATTATTGTAGGTCTAGAGAATTGAAAGACGAAATATTTCAAATGACAGCCAAACAAAACGAAACATTAGAAGAATATGTGGAACATTTTCAATATAATTTACAAAGATCTCCTTATGCATCACTACCTTTACCTGATAATGTGTTAAAAACTGCATTGATAAGAGGCATGAAGGAACAGTGGATCGAAACATTAAACATTATGGGAAAAGGGGATATTTATCAAGAGAATTTTGCTGACATTATTGATTTATGCATCAGGAGTTCGAGAGGCAGCATAAGAATAAAACCGACAGAATATGATCGGTTTGCAAGAGACAATAAAATAGCAACAGAAGGAGTAACGCGTGTGGAGATTGGAAATTTATTAGAAAATTTTAAAATTGATATTCTAGGGAAACTAAGTACACAACTTGATATTATGCAGGCCAAACAGAAGCAGATGGAGGCAGAGCAAATTTTGGCAATCTTCTGCCCCCGATGCAGAAAAAACATAGTCACAAGGAGTGTCCACTGGATACAGTCCAAACATGTGCCATCTGTACAAACGATCATCTTACGGAAAGCTGCCCCTCACTTCCTGGATTAAAAGCAGTATACAAGGAAGCAGAGGAAGAACCAGAATCGGTGTACTTGATCAACCAGCGCCACCAGTGGCAGTAAAGACAATCTGGTATATTTTCAGACCCAACCTCTTCTTTTCAGCCTCCACAATATAATGCTCAACAATATAATATGTGGCAAAATCAGCCCCAACCCCCATTCTCAAATTGGTCACCACCACCGTTTCCTTCTTCAAACCCATGGCTGAATCATCAAAATCAATATAGTTGGCCGAATTTCCCTTATACTTCACCATATTGGCAAAATAGCCCATATCCTCCGCAATGGACTCCCCCTACTTCACAAGGTTCATCATGGTAGACAAACTGGCAAAGACCGATGCAACAACCAGTAAGAACTATTCCGTTCCCTCAACCTACTCTGCCAGCTCTACAACAAAATCCCCAGTCTAATTTGAGACCGCAACTCCCAGCCCAACCCAACCCCAATCCAAATAACAGACCAGTCCAATCTCTTCAAATCATAGAGTCATCAGAAATAGGACCCGACCTACGGGAGTGTAATGATCTTCAATTACGATCTAGACGTATCATTGAAAATGAGGGAGATAAAACAGTTCATAATGAAGATCAGTTAGTAAGAGAACATCAGTTGCAACGAGAGGATGCAAATAATCAGCAGTCTCATAATCAAGCAACCACATCCTCTCCCCCGTTCCCAAAACGATTAGTCATACCTCGACCTTTACAATATCCTGACTTTGACATTCTGGGGGAATTACAAAATTTGTACATAAAAATCCCGTTCCTCCAAGCCATTCAAGATATTCCTATATATGCAAAAACTATCAAAGAATTGTGCATAAAGAAACCAAGGAGGAATATAACAACTAATCCAAGAGTCCAAGTAGTCGGTACTTTATCTGATCTCTTATCTGGGAAAGAAACACCCATCAAATATGAAGACCCAGGAAATCCAATTGTTACTGTTCAAATTTACGGTTAGACCTTGTCTAATGCCTTAGTTGATCTAGGAGCTGCAATCAATATTTTAACAACCACCACCTGTCAAAAACTCGGCATTACATCTGTAGAACCTACCTCTACTTTGTTAGAATTGGCTGACCGATTTGTGATTAGACCAGAAGGTACTCTACATGATGTTATGGTCTTTGTAGACTCCCGGGAATATCAGACCGATTTCCTGATAATTAATCCAAAAACCCGACTTGATGGACACCCGCTAATCCTAGGTAGGCCTTGGCTTGCCACCGCCGATGCTTACATTGGTTGTCGGCAAGGAAATATGACCATAACTAAAGGACCTGATATTAAGAATTTGATTCTATACCCTCCAACGCAGCCAAGTCTCACAATAATTAAAACTAACAAGTATCCTGTATCATATCTTACTGATAACATTAGATCTCCATTGACTTTACAAGAGGCACTTGATTTTAAAGACCAAACATAAGATGATGCCATTAACAATTTCATAGTCAAACCAAAGTTGAATCCTGCACACAATGTCATATGATAGAAGCAGCATTTGATAATGAATTAGAAGAAGATCCTCTGAAAGACACACATGATCAAACAATACCTGTTACTTCTGTCGCAAATAGTAAAATTGTGGGAATTGAACTGGGAAAAACTTTAAATATCAATGCTAACCTCACATCTGAACAAGAAACTAAGCTCATCCATTTATTAAGAAAATATCAACAGGCATTTGCATGGGATTACCCTGATATGAAAGGAATCGACCCACATTTGTGTACACACCACATTTATATAGAAAAAGATACTAGACCTGTCTGTCAACCGCAGAGAAGACTTAATCCTCATTTAAAGGATGTGGTGAAAGCGGAACTTCAGAAATTGTTAGATGTTAATTTTATTTATCCTATTTCTGACAGTAAATGGGTCTCTCCGCTTGTGGTCGTACCAAAAAAGAATGGGAAATGGAGAATTTGTGTGGATTACAAGGAAATCAATAAAGCAACACAAAAATACCACTTTCCACTCCCATTCATAGACCAAGTGCTAGATACTTTGGCAGGAAAAAAATTCTTTTCCTTCTTGGATGGTTTCAGTAGATACAATCAGATTCAGATTGCCCTTGAAGACCAGGACAAAACAACTTTCACTTGTCCTTGGGGGATATTTGCCTACCGAGTTCTACCTTTTGGCCTATGTAATGCTCCCGCCACATTCCAAAGGGCTATCCTTAGCATTTTTGCAGATTTAATAAAAGATGGACTTGAAGTGTATATGGATGACTTTACACCCTATGGAGATGATTTTGATCCAGCACTAAATACCCTAGAAAAAGTCCTACGACGCTGCATAGCTACCAGGCTTTGCTTAAGTCACGAAAAAAGTTACATGATGATGGCTGAAGGACTTATTCTAGGACACTATGTTTCAGCAGCCAGCATTCAGGTAGACCCGGCCAAAATCCAAATACTTTTGCTTATTCCCACTCCTACTACTCAAACAAAGGTACGCAGCTTTCTTGGATTTTCTGGATATTATAGACGATTTATAGAACATTATTCACACATTGCTACACATTTATATGCACTAACTGGTAACGTTGATTTTCTTTGAACAGAAAAATGTGAACGTGCTTTCAAGGATTTAAAGAAGCTTGTATCCACAGCCCCAGTCCTGCGAGGACCAAACTGGGATCTGCCATTTCAGATACCAGCTGATGCCTCAGATACAACCATTGGCGCAGTCCTTGGACAGGAAGAGGATAAAAAACCATATGCTATCTATTACATCAGCAAAAATTTATCCCCTGCTGAATTAAATTACACTGTTACTGAAAAGGAATTCCTAGCTGTAATACATGTTGTCAATAAATTTAGACATTATATTACAGGCTATCCTGTTATTTTGTATACGGATCATTCCGCCATAAAATACTTAGCAAATAAGCCTGTCACAAATGCCAGAATAACTAGATGGTTGATTTTATTGTAGGAATTCGATATCACAATCAAGGACCGGCCTGGCAAAGAGAACCCTGTAGCCGATTTTCTCTCGAGAATGCCAAATTGATGCAGCAGCAGTTGAAGATCAATTTCCGGACGAACATCTGTTTGCTGTTGCCGTTCAAACACCCTGGTATGTCGATGTTTCCAATTACCTTGCAGTAGGTAAACTAACAAAACACTTAACCCCTAATGAGCGAAAACAGATTGTTCAGAAGAGTACTCGATTCTCCTGGATTGGGGGCTATTTGTTTCATACAGGGGCAAACATGCATATCAGGAGATGTGTTCGAGAAGATGAAATCTTTGACATCCTAAAAGCCTGTCACGACGGACCATGTGGGGGACACTTCACTGAGCGTAGAACTGGACACAAAGTATTACAGACAGGATATTACTGGCCCACAATTTTTAGAGATGCAAAGAAATTTTTCCAAGCCTATGACAGCTGCCAGTGAGCAGGACATCCTGGTCAAGCTGAAGAGATGCCTCTCAAACCTCAGTTAGTCATCGAACCATTCGAGTGATGGGCTCTTGATTTCATTGGACCCATCAACCCCTCATCAAATCAGAGAACATATATCCTGGTGGCAACAGAATATGTCACCAAGTGGGTTGAAGCAGAAGCATTGCCAAGAGCCACAGAGGACTCTGTTATACAGTTCCTCTTCCATCTATTTGTACGTTATGGCCTTCCAAGGGAAATAATCACAGACGGAGGACCACAATTTGCTGGCAATAGATTAGCAGCAACACTTAATAATTATCATGTCCAGCACAAAATTACTACTCCATACCACCAACAGGCGAACGAACAAGTAGAAAGCAGCAACAAGGTAATAGAATCCATCCTAACAAAAACCATTGCGTCACATAGGCGTGATTGGGCTGCCTGACTACCTGAAGCACTTTGGGCCTATAGAACAACATGGAGAAGCACCACTCGTTACTCACCTTATCAATTAGTGTTTGGAAAAGAACCCATTTTCCCTATAGAGTTTGAAATCCAGACATTACGAACAACACAGGAAGTTGGCCTAGATCTAACTGAGGCACAGATTAATCGACTACAACAAATCAATGAATTGGACGAAATTAGGCTCTCCGCACTACAAAATACAGCATTGATTCAACAGCAGCGAGCTAAATGGCATGATGCCCTCATCAAAAACAAAGTCCTCCATGAGGGAGACTGGGCCCTATTATATGACTCTCGGTTTTAGGATTTCCCTGGGAAACTCCAGACTCGCTGGTTGGGACCATACGAAATCCAGAAGGTACATGACAATGGGACCATCACTTTAATCACCATTGACGGTTCTGGATATACCTTCAAAGTGAATGGCCACCGAGTTCGTCTCTATCGTAAACCACTCACTCGGGAATCCTTCTGCCAACAGCTACACAGAGACGCTGATATGGAGATTTTAGGAGAGGAAGAGAAATCTTCCTCACCTGTAATTCATTAAGGAATTCATTTCTTTTCACAATTTGTACATAATTTCTTTTCTTCAAACTTGTTTGTGCACACATAGATTTCAATTTTTCTGCCGTTCCTGAAACGAATGGCATTTGCATGTTTTTGTTGTTCCTTTTCAAAAGGAACAACACTTTTTGATTTTTCTGCTGTTCCTTTTCAAAAGGAACAACACTTTTGATTTTTTGTTGTTCCTTTTCAAAAGGAACAACACTTTTGATTTTTTGTTGTTCCTTTTCAAAAGGAACAATACTTTTGATTTTCTGCTGTTCCTTTTCAAAAGGAACATCACTTGTTGATTTTTTGTTGTTCCTTTTCAAAAGGAACAACACTTTTGATTTTCTGTTGTTCCTTTTGAAAAGGAACAACACTTTTTGATTTTCTGTTGTTCCTTTTCAAAAGGAACATCACTTTTTGATTTTCTGTTGTTCCTTTTCAAAAGGAACAGCACTTTTTGATTTTCTGTTGTTCCTTTTCAAAAGGAACATCACTTTTTGATTTTCTGCTGTTCCTTTTCAAAAGGAAAAACACTTTTTGATTTTCTGTTGTTCCTTTTCAAAAGGAACAACGCTTTTGATTTTTGCTGTTCCTTTTCCAAAGGAACGACGTTCGCTTGTTTTGCTGTTCCTTTTTCAAAAGGAATGCCATTGGTATGTTCTGTTGTTCCTTTTTCAAAAGGAACAACATTGCCGTGTTCTGCTGTTCCTTTCTCAAAAGGAACGACATTTTCACTTTTGAAACCTATGCTCCTTTATTGTTCTAGCATACTTCTTCTCTCTTTTGTGAAATAGCTAACCTCTTGCTGGTCCAAGTGAGGATGCTTCTTGCCCCTATTCTTTCAAATTCTTTTAGAGACAAGCGATGCACTTATGCAATGAATACAAAATCACAACATACTGAAATCAGGCAATTATAAATCGCTATCTTTATAAGGCTACGTATTGGTAAGAGGACAGAAGGAAGGATATACTTATCTTTTGTTGTCATTGTCTTATTAATTTTTCCCTAATTGGTTATCTTTATCATGCCATTTTTTAATTTTTTTTTTCTTTCCTTTTGATTTTTGTTTAGGAATAAGAGCAAAGGATTTATATCCTCCTATTGAGATGATAAGACTTCTTCCACCATTCCTACTCTTAAGGAGTGTTTAACCACCCTTTGTGGATATATAAAGAAAAGTGCTTTATGAAAAAAAGAGAAAGAAAAAGCAAATGAATTATAAATTGTCAAATGCAGGATAGGGGGTCTCATCAAGAGCCAACTTACCATGATCATGAGGATGGAAGCAAAGTGGCATTCCCACTATGGCCACCACACTAGGGATATGGTCCAAAAGGTATAGCAAATAAACAAACCTTGGAACAGGAGGTCTCATCACAAGCCGGCCTGCCCACTCTTCGCCCCCTCCTCGTGAATGGCATTATGGCTAACTGGTTACCAAGCCAGCATAATGGCCTACACTTTGACATCACATTCCTTAATATGCACATAAAGGATCATGGTTCTGGGGGTGAAATAAACAACTCTGCCAAGGTTATGGACACCTGTCGGCAACAGAGCACTGTTAATGGTATCGAAGTCACATTAATTACACCAATAGGTAGGATACTAATACTCTTTTGTTTCTTATATCCTAGGCACTAATCATGAATTACTTCCCGACTTATATACCGCATGAACATTTATTACACCAAATATGGCAAAGGAAGTGACAACGACCACTTGAGATTTGGCAAGTACGATAGACGTCCTATCCCCCGGCCTCGCATCATATCACAGCAGCCTCTTACGTAATACGCGATCTAACTTTACGCCTCGATTTCGGCAATCCATTGTTTTTCTAAACATGGCATATTTTCATACGATGTTCCTTTATGACTTGGTTACAGATCAGGTGTCGCTCCTTTCTTTGACGGCTGGGGTAGCCTATCGCATTGTGGGGGGAGAGGTTCACCTCATGATTCCCTGGGTTATGTATCAGCTCACTATTCGGGAAAGATAGTGCACCAGGAAATGGCACGGTTTAACGGCATAACATTTCTATTTTTTCTATACAAGTTGCTATTCATAAGTCATTTCTGTTGCATACTCTATGATTTTTGCTAAATCCGATGATTACTACCCTCTCTATGTTTCAAACAGCACAAGCAGTTGCTGTTCCATTGAGAATTCACAGTGAAACCATGGTAGGCAGGGCAGTTCGAAGTGAACCACAGGAGTTGACAGTCTCCGCTACTGCTCGGGAGATCTTGGAAAGAGCAGGGTGGCTGACTTATCTCAGTCGCCTGAAGGAGTCCAATGAAACAGTGGCGACGGAATTTTTGCAGAACCTGTAGGACGATCACTCCACGGTGCGGGGGAAGCGGATAGAAGTCACCGACGATATAATTGCAGAAGTCTCGGGACTACCAGCCACTGGACCTGTATGGACATTAAAGAAGGAAAGACTCCAGAAGATCATGGAAATTTTCCAGGACGAAGGCCAGAGCTTAACAATTAAAGGGAAGGGAGTCCTACCAGCAATGCTAGGAGAACCTTGGGCAGAATTAGCGAGAACAGTGCAAAGCTACATCACCTGCGAGGGGAGAAAAGACGTGGTAAGGCCACGACACCTTAAAATCTTAGATGTTTTAAAGCAGAAATGATCTGTAAACCTTCCTGTACTTTTGAATTCTTTACTCCATGACGCCGCACGAAGCCTGAAAAAGGCACAACATGTAGAGTCAGTTGTCAGCCACCATGGATTAACTCGACTAATAGTTAGTCATAGCCTCACCCAGCAGCAAAGCAGCTGGAAAGAATTAATCGCAATAATTGAGGGGAGAGCGACAACACCTTCCCCAAAACGTAAACATACTCTAAGCACACCAGAACGTCCGGAAAAACGCAGAGAATTAAGAAAACAAAAACATGTTGCAAGCACATCCGAATGACCGGAAACACGCCAGGAATCAGCAAAGCGTAAGCATGACACTGATACACTGGAACAGCCAGAGAAACGCAGAAAATCAGTCCGGTTGGCCCAGATAAGAGGAAGGCTGGAAAAACTCCAGGAAAGCACTAGCCAACCAGTGTTAATTGAGGATGAACAACCCTCACGACCAGAAATAGAAGAAGATCAAGTTGAAGGAGAAAAGGAAGGAGAGGCCGAGGAGGCTAAGCGATCCGAAGAGGAAAACAATGAAGTAGCTGAGCATTCGGAAACGGAAGTCGAGCCCCCTGAGACAAAAGTTGAGCATCCTGAGATAGAAGTCAAGCATCCTGAAATGGAAATTGAGCATCCTGAGGCAGAAGATGGACAATCCAGTCAGGAGGAGGAAATGGGACAGTAGGTAGGTAGTCCACCACAGGGCCCAGTGGGAGAAGAGGAATTGGCCGCAATCTTGGCCAATATGGGTGAGTATGGCCAACATTCCGCTCCATCATACCTCCGCGACAGACCCCAGGAAGAAGATGCACATGAAAAACCACATGCAGAAGAGGCAGAGGAAGGAAATCTGCCTGTTCATGATGAAAAAGAGATAGGAGACACTGAGAGGGAACAATCTGTTCCCACGGCACCAGAAGAAATTCCAGAGGAAGTGAGGATAGAAAGCGAAGCCACGGAACCAGTTAGGGTTCTTACCCGAGAACAGCTAGCACAAAACAATGAAGAAATACCCCAGGAGAAAGATCCAGGGACTAGTCGTGGCCCAGAACGCAACAAAAAGCCTGCTGTTCCTTCTAATAAAACATTGGAAATTAGAGAATTACGAAAGGAACAGCGGAGGTTATTGAGCATAATAGCCCAACTCCACCAGCAGATCAGGATCCTGAAAGCGAGGCAAAGGACAAGGAAGACCGCCGGGAAGAAAAAGATGACCACTGTAGAAAGAAACCGCAGGATAAAATGGCGGAGGACTAAAAATCACTCTGTTGATCAAAACCCTACCCAAAATCCAACTGTTGTTCCAATTGAAGCTGAAGGCCCAGCTCCTGTTCCAAATGAAGCTGAAGGCCCAGATGCTATTCCGAAGGAAGCTGAAGGTCCAACTACTATTCCAAATGATGCCGAGGGACAGACTGTTGTTCCATTTAAAAAGGAACAGCTGCAAGCTGGTATTCGTGTTAAAAAAGAAAAGGACAACAAGGAGATTCAAACAGCACCACCCTCAGGGGTGATAAGGGTTTTGAACTCAAAACAACACAATAAGAAAGTTTAGGTAAAACTCCCGGCCTCCACTGATGCATGGAAAAGAGATCCAAAGACAAGGACCTTGCACAAAGGATTGAAACAGGCTTAGCAAGAAATGGAGAAGCTTAGAGAGCAAACAGTCCCTCATGAGAAGTATGAAGAACTCCAACAGCAACTAAGGAACGTCAATCAATCCGAAAGCCAGGCCTTTGAAGGGTGGAAAAAGGAACAGAGGAAAGTTGCAAAGGTAACCCGTAGGCTAGATACTGTTATCAAATAGATGGATACCTTGTGTTCTTTATACAATGACGTTTTAGCATGTAGGGCCCCTGCCAAAAACTATGCTCTGTTTTTATTGGAACGATACTTACAATTAAAAATAAAGGCTGTTAAAGCAGGCGCCCCGATACAAATTAATATTGTCAATGTCTTTATAGATTGTTGTAAACATTATGGGGTGAAGGTCCAGAGATTTCTATGTGAATTTTATTTTCATAACCTCGTGCTAGATCAGGAGACTGAGTTGAACCCTGACCCTTTTGTTGGGAACATTCAATTGCAAGCATTCATCTCATTCGGGGTTAATCAGATTAAATGGCTCAAAGCCTATAACACTTTCCAGAGGCAGGAAAATGGCCTAGATTTGTGGGTAAGGGCTGAGCCTAGGGACCTAGTACGACTATGGAAAGCACATAGAAACCTTATGAGAACTTCGGGTGTCATCGAAACATTAGGACCCATGCACGAGGCACTCATTCGACAAAGTTTAGAATATTTTCTTTCTATCAAAGACCTCGCCATTGATGCAGCCAAACTCCGGTACTGAACCTCTAATCCAAACATCCAGCTCAGGGAGCCATTTAAGTATGAGAATTTTCAATTAGCTGCCAATCGTTTGAACCTCTACGGCGAAAGCATTTTGAGGGCAAGGCCATTGATGAGCCCCAAAAATGTACAATTATGTGGGCTCATTCAACCTCCTAATTTGGCTTAGTCCACCATTCTCATTTGTTTATTGCATGTTTTTGATTATTTTTATGTTAATAGAGTGAATTTGGTTAGTCATTATGCCAACAAGTCTAATGGGTGCTTTGTGTAGCCTTTTTGGTCAACTTGGAGACAAAATTGAAGGTATTAATGAGCACTTGGCAGCCAAATTCGTGGGAGAACAAGCTAGAGGATTTGTAGGAAGGTGTCCCCCTCATTTATGGGCCCTTACCTCGAATTCTCCACCATCAGCTCGGAGTTCAAAGGCCACCAAATCAATGAGCACAAGGGCAGCCAAGCAAGTCAAGTTGGACTGCTGTTAACTACAAGTCTTGGGCAGCCAAGTCCCTAACTTTTAGGAGGACTGTTGGGTCCTCAAATTGTATAAATAAGAAGGCTTGGGGCCTCATTTTGGTTAGCTAGTGGGTAGTCATTTTGTAGCTAGTTAGACATTTTGTTTTATCCATTAGTTAGCTAGTTTGTAGTTCGATTTTTATGCAATAGATTAGCTTTGCTTTCAGCTCATGTTCAAGTTCTCCCTGTGGACAGTTTTGATGTACTCTTCATTCTTGATTAATAAAGATGAATCCAGCTTTGCACCAGCTCTAAATCTATCTTAGGAGGTTGTAGCTCTTGGGGTTGGGCCCATATCAAGTGCCCAGTACCTCCCTTGTTTATCTTTATGTGTTTGCTGCGTTCTTGAAATAAAATCTGCTCTTTAGATTTAATTCATGCTTTGTTACTTAGGTTTCTTTTGATGGTTCAAGTAGCTTTTCATGTTTATAATAGATTGGTAGGAGGTTATTATGCATTTAGATCTTTTGGCATGTTCTTGCTCACATGATGTATATGGTTCTCTTTCCAAACAAAGATGTTGTTTATTCATTTCATTGACAGTTGGATTGAGTTAGCTAGGACTTGGTTTGTTTGCAAGAATTCATTGATTCGTTTGAATGAGCATTGTGCAGGGCATCTCTATCACCTTCATCACCTCCTCATTCATCTGAGCCTCGTCCAGATCAGCTCCTCCATCACCAAGTCTGTTTCCTTATCTCCCATCTGCTCTTTTGCCACGTTACCCTACCTTCTTCTCCATTGTTGTCTCAACTACCTTAAAGCCAAATCAGCCTCCCACATATCATCTCATCACTCCATCCATTAGTTCCTGGGTCACTTCAGACCCCCATCCTACCTCCATAACCATCCATGCATCTTCCATCAACCATCCATCCTCGAAAATCCAATTCGTAAACACCCTGTAGAAGAATTACAGAACATCCTGTAGAAGACTTACAGAACTTCCTGTAGAAACCCCTGCAGACTTCCTGTAGAAGTTCATAAACACGGTTGCATGGCCTCCAGACTTTGTGAAACTCTCACAAAGAATGCTTGGGATCCCTTAGACCCTCTCTGTACCATCCCAACCTTTCCCAAAGCATTTCATCCCTTGATCCATCCCTGCACAGTGGAAAACTAGTTAGAAGCACATGCATGATAATTCCAACAACTTAATAAAAAATACAAAAAGATGTTTTCTTCAGATAGTGATAACTTAGACACATGCATTTTACCTTCCTAGAAGTAATGGCATCTCTTCTCATAGTTTGCATTCTCATTTTTGCATCAGTAGGACTAGTTGGTAGAATTAGGGTTTGCTAGGGTTTACTAGGGTTTGCGTTTCATTTTTGGCTTTCAGTTTCTTTCCGCAAGTAGATTAGCTTCCTTCGAGATAGATTTCATCCATCACTCATAAAGCTTCTTCTGAGAGCATATAGAAGTTGGCTTGAGCCCTAGCAGACTTGTGCCAGCTGACCAAGTGACAGCTGCGACAAGAGCTAGTACTTGTGCATACAGCACCGTCGCTTCCAAGTTTGTACGAACTATCGGGTTGATAAAATTAGAGATAGGGAGCTCCAGGAGTTGTAGCATTATTGCTACAATACTGGAACCCACCATCTTTTTGGCGTCGTTGCCGGGGAAGTGGCAGAGTATTGGTGATTGTTGCTATTCTTCTATTTTCTACTACAACCTTCTGCTAAGTAGTTTATTTCATTTCCATTATGCAATTTCATTTATGCAAAAGTAGATTAGCATTTCTTGCTTTCATAGATTAGCATTTCCTGCTTTCCTAGAATAGCCTTTCAATTCCGCAATTTCCTTTCTGCAAGCGTAGACTAGCATTTCATTCTTGCAATTTCATTTGAGCAAAATAGATTAATCCTTTCCTGCTTTCATTTCAATTCCGCATTTTCATTTTCGCAAGATAGTTAGTTGCAGTTCAATCTATTTCAGTTTTGCAAGTAGAAGTAGGAAAAAGCAAAAAAAAACAACCAAAAAGATTTCATTTCGTGCTTTGTAGGAGTAGAGATAAGTTAGAAAAATGATTGCACAACACCCCCACTGCTTCACACAGCCAACGTTCTTCTTCGATGGCTGTGATGAAAGAACCCCTGGGTGGACATCAAGACATATCTGAAGAACCTCTATGGGAGAAGAAGAAGAAACCATTCCTCTGGAGCAAATGGCTACAAGCAGAAATGTTGGGAGTAGTCCCTTATCCAAAGATGAATTTGCAAATCAGTTGGAAGATTTCAAGAGTGATATGAGGCAGTTTCTTGCCATGCAATTGGATATCTTGCGGATCCAAAAGAAGCAAGATGAAGCCAAGAGGGCTTTGGCCATTTTTTGTCCTAGGTGCACTAGAAAGCATCCTAGGAATGAATGTCCAATGCACTCCCTAGAAGTGTGTTTCATCTGTGAAGAATACCATCCTACAGAACAGTGCCCTTCCTTGCCCAGAATCAAAGCTACATATCAAAGAGCCAAGGGAGCCACTGAATCACTCTGTTATATGAACCAAAGGAGGCCACATGGACCCATACCCTACCAGCAGGAACTACAAGGGACACCCGAGACCTATTATGACCCTTACCAAGCCACCTTCATGCCTTCTTGGAGTCCCCCTGCTCATCCTTCCTGGTTCACACCTCCTCCTTGTTCCTTCACAGATCCATATTATGCCCAACCAGCTGCTCATTCGTTTCACTCTTATGCTCAGCCTCAGCCTCAGTGGAATGCACATCATCAGGGGTGGAGGCCCCAATACAACACTCCTCCCGCTTATTTTCCTCCACCACCTGCTCATCCACAACCAGCGCCTCCTCCTCCACCAAGGCAACCCCAAATGCCTACCCAACCACAATGCCATCCATCTCCATCTCAATTTCACACTTCCACTCAGCTACCCATACCACCATTTCCAAATCCACACATTGGAGTAGCTCAACCCAATTTCAAAGATGAGGCACAACATGTGCAAATGACTCCTCTTGAGCTCAATGATGTTCACCAAAGCTCAGGAAAAGCATTGCAAAAAAGAGATCATCTTGAAAGCATTGAAGGATCACATCCAGCAAAAGAAGATTCAAAAGAGGAGATCAAAGAACCATGGGCTGCACTTGATAAAGAGAAGACATCAGAAGCAGAGATAAAGAAAGATCCCTCATGGTTACCATTAAATCCTCCATGTACTCAAGAGAAAGATCAGCAAAAAGAGGAAGATGAGAAAGTCATGATAGAAAGTGACATGAAGAATGATCCAGATCAGCAAAAGGACCAAGGATATCAAAGCTATATTGAGACATGGTTCCAGACAGTCACTAAGTTGCAGCAGTACTCTCTTCCTCAGCTATGTTTGATCCCTTCAAAGTCAGATCATTTGGTCTCTGAGATCTGGATACCTATCAGAGCATGCATTTCGAGCCTTCACATCATTTTTTCTCTAATCTCGATGTGCACATGGCTCCATTGGAAGTATTCTTATACTTGAAAATGATTTTGTTTTTCAAGTAGGGTAGGGTAGGAAAAAAGAAAAAAAGAGAAAAAAGAAAAAGAAAAAATGAAAAAAAGGAAAATAGAAATCTAAGGTGAAAACCTCCTCGGAGGCGCCTTAGATTGGCTCATTGATTGAAAACCTCCATGAGGCGGTCAATGGGTTGGAAAAAAGAGAAAAGAGAATAAGATATTTGGGTGAAAACCTCCCTTGGAGGCGCCCAAGGCAGGCAATTAGGGTGAAAACCTCCATGAGGCGCCCTAGTTGTTTTTCAAAAAAAAAAAAAAGAGAAAAAGAAAAAGAAAAATAAAGCTAATCTCCATTGAATAATTTCATGTTGCAGCAATGACATTGCAGGTTGCAAGAAGGACGTTTCATGACAGGAGGAGCACTCAAATCAAGGTCAAAGTAATTTTTCTTGTGCCTTCTACAGGAAGCTCTGTATTTCTACAGGAAACATCCTGTAGAACCTTTGGACGAGCCAAATCCAATTTCAAAAGTGAATCTGATGGTGGGAATCTGTTGATTAGGCCTTCAAGCACTTGTGTGCCCATCCCTTGCCTTTCTCCATCATTTTTTCACCTCCTTGTGCTTCTCGTTGTGCTTCTACAGGAACTTCCTGTAGAAATTGTGGGAAACTAGGCATGCATTTCAAAAAGTGGTTTGGCAAGCATGGTAGCTTCCTCAAAGGTTCAGAAGTCTTCCTGCAGTCTTCCAACTCCTCCTCCATCATCTCTATACCTGCATCACAACCAAAATTCATTTTGTCATCCCATGCAACCAAAATGCAAAGTGCCTTGAAGCAAAAACACATAGAGCAGAATTTGTTTTTGCCATAACTTGAAAACCATGCATCCATTTGACAAACCGTTTTATGGGGAATTGTACAAGGTTGATGAAAACATGCCTGAGCAGTTTCATGCAATTCCGGTGCACGGTTTCCAAGAAATCAGCCTCCATCACCATCAGCCATTTTTTCATTTTCTCCATATCCGTGCATCTGTTTTAAAACTTGTTTCATGGGGAGATGCACATGGGTGATAGTAACCTACCCAAGTAGTTTCAGCCGATTCTGATGCACGGTTTCCGAGAAATCGAGCTCTGAAATCTTCAGCCATTTTCCATTTTTCTCGAAATCCATGCATCCATTGATCACGATTTTGCTATGGGAGAGGCATAATGATGATAGGAACATGCTCACCAAGTTTCAGATCAATCCGCTTCACCATTTAGGAGAAATGGCGAAAACAAGTTCTGGTCCTGTGAAAATTCAATGGCAGCAGTTTGAGGGTGCAGATCTGAATGTGGAAATGAACTCTTGTTGCATGCATCTGGCCAGAGGACATTTGCACAAGGAAACCAGCCATGAATCAGCAACCAAGCCATCATGCAACCATAAAATCAAATGCATGCAGCAATGACAGCCCACAACAGCTCACGGCAGCCATTCAACTTCGAGGTATGTGACTGATCTCATTCTTCTATTGCATAGATTTAATTTGAAAACTGCATGAATTGATGGGATGGTGGAATTAAGCCACGGATTAGCAAGGCTCAACTGATTTTCTGCTTTAGAACTCCGCCGGCAGCCACGCAGTGCACGTGGACAATGGACTCACGTAAAAATTAAAAAAAAAAAAATTAAAAGAAAAAACAGTGATAGAAAGTTTAACTCTAGTGCAGTTGATTAACGGGGAAAGGACATGCAGTTCATAACAACTGCAGTTCATGCACAATTGCATGGGCCAGCACGTCTTTGCCACCTCACTCCCACAGCAGTCAACGCAGACCAGCAAGAGACAATACGCAGTGGTCATTTAAATGAGGATTTATCACAGCAATCAAAACTTTGGTTTGGTGGCAGTTTACGACAACAAATTGATGGGAGTTAAACTCCTCCTTATCTCCACTCATACTCACACCTGGCAGTAAAAATATGGCACGATAATCTTCAAGAGAAACATGCACAGCAGATCAACCTCTACGCTGGCTGCTATACACAAATTTGATCGGCTGCATTGGCATTTGGTTGCAGACGTGTCAAATCACAGGTTTTAGTTGAAGATTTGGGTGGGAGTTTGTCTCCCATTTACGTTAGTTATACATATGCACTTGGCAGCCATAAAGAATATGCACAAACAGTTGGATGAACGCTGATTTTCAAGGGAGATATACACAGCTAGTTAGGGAGCAGTTTACAACAGTGATCTCCAGCTATTTCCAAAACATGTCTCGGGATGACAATATCAGAGTGTTGGCCAAAGATATCAGCCCTTCTAGCAGCGGAAGGAAGTTGCAGGGCCCTGAAAGTGGATCTGATCAAGAAATTGATCAATCATATGTGAGTGAAGGCTCAGACCTTGAAATTATGTGCAAAGATCGGTCAAGATATTCACCAAGTAGCTTGACTAGAAACTCTTGTGTGAAGTTGGAAGCTTCCGAGTCAAATGGAAATGAGTAAAGAGGTAGAAGGTCCAGCTGCATATCATGAGAATACCAACGAATCTAGGTTACAAATCTAATATACATCATATTTCTTTATGATGGGCAGTTTAAAATGCCTATGTTCTTAGAGATTTATGCATGTTTTTCCGAAGCCTAGATTGTTTGGCTGTATTTGTCTTGGTTAATGTTGCAGGTATTTTTCACCAACAGGGGATTTGCATTTGTGACTTCCAAGACTGTGGAGGCTACTAAGCAAACCCGTAAGGAACCAAACAAAACCATTGATGGAAGGATTGTTACTGTGAACCTTGCAGTTGATGGACAGAGAAGACTGTGTATGTATATTGCAGAAATAACAAGGGTTACATCTCGGCTCTATATTCAGATCTGTTTAGACATATCACAACGAATATATGTGATATTCAGTATACCTGTGATTAAAGGAAATATCTATGGATGTATAAACCTAGGACCATATATGAACATCATCTCGTCAACCTGCAAGTGTTTTTATCAAAGCGATGAGGTTGAGGGTCCGTCCTATGATCAAGGATCTCAACATACAGTTATATTGGCCTGCATACCTCAGGGTGAACTGCAAATTGATATCTCTCAATGGGTATTTGAATTCCACGGTTGCAATCACAGTTTAGACACACATGGAGATCTAACCGTCAGGTAGACTTCATGGATATGATAAAGAAGCAACAGTGAGGGTCTCAATGATGATGTAACAAACACAAGAAAGACCACCACAGAAGGAACAGGCAGAGGAATGAGGGAAAAGGACAAGCTGTGAGGCCAAAGCAGGGGGTGGTAAAATAACACAAATGCCAAGGGAGAAGCGGTTGCAAGCACGAGCAGAGGAGACTGAAAAAGGCCAAACAAGTAGGGACACACCCAAGGCAGCCACAACACAGTTCAAGGAGAAGGCACCCCCAACCAAGCAAGTAAAATCAGTGAAATTGGTTCTACAGGAAGCTAGCAGACTGTTTCTACAGGAAGCTAGCAGACTGTTTCTACAGGAAGACAGAGACTGTTTCTACAGGAAGCCAGCGAACAGTTTCTACAGGAAAGTTTGAAAAGCGGGAAGCCAAAGGAGAAATCGGCCGAGATGCTAGCCAAGGAAGTCACCAGGGCCATCAAAGACAAGGGGATAGATTTGGTTGCTCAGAGGATGAGCAACACTTTCAGTAGGGGGGTGATGATGAACCCCAAAAATGTACAATTATGTGGGCTCATTCAACCTCCTAATTTGGCTTAGTCCACCATTCTCATTTGTTTATTGCATGTTTTTGATTATTTTTATGTTAATAGAGTGAATTTGGTTAGTCATTATGCCAACAAGTCTAATGGGTGCTTTGTGTAGCCTTGTTGGTCAACTTGGAGACAAAATTGAAGGTCTTAATGAGCACTTGGCAGCCAAATTCGTGGGAGAACAAGCTAGAGGATTTGTAGGAAGGTGTCCCCCTCATTTATGGGCCCTTACCTCGAATTATCCACCATCAACTCGGAGTTCAAAGGCCACCAAATCAATGAGCACAAGGGTAGCCAAGCAAGTCAAGTTGGACTGCTGTTAACTACAAGTCTTGGGCAGCCAAGTCCCTAACTTTTAGGAGGACTGTTGGGTCCTCAAATTGTATAAATAAGAAGGCTTGGGGCCTCATTTTGGTTAGCTAGTGGGTAGTCATTTTGTAGCTAGTTAGACATTTTGTTTTAGCCATTAGTTAGCTAGTTTGTAGTTCGATTTTTATGCAATAGATTAGCTTTGCTTTCAGCTCATGTTCAAGTTCTCCTTGTGGACAGTTTTGATGTACTCTTCATTCTTGATTAATAAAGATGAATCTAGCTTTGCACCAGCTCTAAATCTATCTTGGGAGGCTGTAGCTCTTGGGGTTGGGCCCATCTCAAGCGCCCAGTACCTCCCTTGTTTATCTTTATGTGTTTGCTGCGTTCTTGAAATAAAATCTGCTCTTTAGATTTAATTCGTGCTTTGTTACTTAGGTTTCTTTTGATGGTTCAAGTAGCTTTTCATGTTTATAATAGATTGGTAGGAGGTTATTATGCATTTAGATCTTTTGGCATGTTCTTGCTCACGTGATGTATATGGTTCTCTTTCCAAACAAAGCTGTTGTTTATTCATTTCATTGACAGTTGGATTGAGTTAGCTAGGACTTGGTTTGTTTGCAAGAATTCATTGATTCGTTTGAATGAGCATTGTGCAGGGCATCTCTATCACCTTCATCACCTCCTCATTCATCTGAGCCTCATCCAGATCAGCTCCTCCATCACCAAGTCTGTTTCCTTATCTCCCATCTGCTCTTTTGCCACGTTACCCTACCTTCTTCTCCATTGTTGTCTCAACTACCTTAAAGCCAAATCAGCCTCCCACATATCATCTCATCACTCCATCCATTAGTTCCTGGGTCACTTCAGACCCCCATCCTACCTCCATAACCATCCATGCATCTTCCATCAACCATCCATCCTCGAAAATTCAATTCGTAAACATCCTGTAGAAGAATTACAGAACATCCTGTAGAAGACTTACAGAACTTCCTGTAGAAACCCCTGCAGACTTCCTGTAGAAGTTCATAAACATGGTTGCATGGCCTCGAGACTTTGTGAAACTCTCAGAAAGAATGCTAGGGATCCCTTAGACCCTCTCTGTACCATCCCAACCTTTCCCAAAGCATTTCATCCCTTGATCCATCCCTGCACAGTGGAAAACTAGTTAGAAGCACATGCATGATAATTCCAACAACTTAATCAAAAATACAAAAAGATGTTTTCTTCAGATAGTGATAACTTAGACACATGCATTTTACCTTCCTAGAAGTAATGGCATCTCTTCTCATAGTTTTCATTCTCATTTTTGCATCAGTAGGACTAGTTGGTAAAATTAGGGTTTGCTAGGGTTTACTAGGGTTTGCGTTTCTTTTTGGCTTTCAGTTTCTTTCCGCAAGTAGATTAGCTTCCTTCGAGATAGCTTTCGTCCATCACTCATAAAGCTTCTTCTGAGAGCATATAGAAGTTGGCTTGAGCCCTAGCAGACTTGTGCCAGCTGACCAAGTGACAGTTGTGACAAGAGCTAGTACTTGTGCATACAGCACCGTCACTTCCAAGTTTGTACGAACTACCGGGTTGATAAAGTTAGAGATAGGGAGCTCCAGGAGTTGTAGCATTATTGCTACAATACTGGAGCCCACCAGCCATCCTGGTTAGGATATATATTCCTCAGTCCAATTATCTGGCACCCTGCACCCGGATATCAAGCCCTATATGAGATGCTTGAGGGTCAAACAGGTCAGTTCTTTGACTACCTAGTCACTCACCATGGTTGTAGGCCTTCGCATGAGATTCCTTCTCCAACCTATTCTCTCACTGCTTTGCATGTCAACTACAACGTTTTCATGAGGGCATGAAACAGGGTAAGCAGGGGGGTGTGTGGAGTACTAAAAAGGTATGTTTTTAATGATCATTTTAGTGGCTTTTCAGTAGGACTTATGAATCTTTTACATCATGAATGTGGAAAACAATAGAGAATTGTGATAAAATATGTGGAATTAGTATGCAAGACTTATCCGCTGATAGTTGTCATTCTCCTGTGCAGGAAAGGGTAAAAACGAGGAGCTGCTGTTCCAAAGAAGAAGATAAGAACAGGGTAACTGCTATCCCTTTGACGAAGGACCGAGTGCAAACGAGGCAAAGAAGGCTGAAGCAAACTGGTCCGGAAAAGGAGGAGAAGGCACCAGCTTGGCAGAGGAGAAAAGAAGTGATTAAGGATTAACAGTTTGGCGAATCCCTCAGGATCTTCGATCCTGAGGGATCGCTGATTTATTTATCTTATCGCTTAGACATCTTCGCCGTTACTCTTATATAAAGGGACGGAACTGTTAGTCTAGGAAGGAGATGCTTTTATATAACTTCTTGTTAAAGGTTGAACTTTGCTCATCGAGTCTCATTGAACTTGGCTCATTGTAATTTCTATTTTATGCATTAATATAAACTTGGTGATTATCTTATATTTGTGTCTGGATTAAATTAAAGCGGTGTACCCTTGAGGCTAAGGGCCCGGCCCCGGAGGACACTTGCTTCTATATCACTACGATTTTATTTCTACGTGGTTTGCTTATCGTCACTAGTTGGTAACCTGATATGCTTTAAAAGTTACATCACATGCTCTGCTAAGATTCGTTCGTTAATGTTCTTTCTATTGATTCTGCATTAGATTATCAATATTTTGAGAGAGGATGCAATCTTATTAGACTTAATTGAACATTGTTATCACAGTGTTATGGAGCTTCTATCCTTAGTATGTGTGTTAAGGAAATTATCTGAAAGGTGTGTTCTTTATGATTCAGGATTCATGTTGTTCCATTTTGAAACACAATTGTAATTCCTAAATCAGATTACTTCTTCAGAGTGTTATGTGTGTATGATTTTCACATGTTGTTCCATAATTAGTAATTAATGTTGTTCCATTAGTTGGTTGCGTGATTTGCTTGGAGAATGAAAGATTGGAGTTTTGGATTACAATGAGAGCATTTGAGTTGATAGGATAAAGTTTGATTATTACTCGCGAGGTTTAGTTATAGCGATTGCTGTTCCATTTCAGAATTGTTGTTCCATTTTAAGCATTGCTGTTCCATTCTAGATTTGCTGTTCAATTTCCTATTTGCCGTTCCATTTTTATCTGTCGTTTCATTTACTCGCATTTGGTGTGAGAGACGATATGTGGCTGTAGTGAGCCTCTGCATTTACTGCCTCGCTCCCAGACCCGTGGTCCATGCTCTAGTTTCCTTTCCATCAGTTTCCAAAGGGATGGGCTATTGCTGTCGAACCCTTGACTGATAAAGTTTCCTAGCTTTAAGAGTGTGTGCTTTAGTCATTTGAAGGAACTTAGTCATAGACAAGCATTAGTTTACTCTTGTGTTTTTGTAGGACGTTGTACTACTAGCATTACTCTGACAAATAGCCTCAGATTGAGTCACTCTTTGAAATAACCAAACGCTCCCGGATTGACATATTAATGTGAGGTAATTAGAGGTGAAAGAGACCCTTTTTATAGCTCTACATATTGGAAATAGAGTTTCTAGAATTTTAATTTAATTATCAATAATGAATTATTATTAGGTTGATGGTAGTATTGGATTTAGACAAAATGTTTCAAACATTTTGAATAGTAATTACAAATAAAAAATTTAGATTTATTTTAAAATTAATTATATATTTTTTTATCTTTGTAATTAAATTGATTAATTAAAAGAAATGTCATATAAATGCACTATATCAACCTAGATTATGGTTTTTGGCTATACCGTATTAATTATCCATAATATTATAACAAAATTTATTTATAAATCAAAATTCGCTATAATAAAATAAGATAAAGTTGCACTTTCATAGTTATAAATCTTGTCACATATATATCTATATCTATATATATATATATATATATATATATATATATATATATATATATATATATATATATATATATATATATATGATGTTTATCTATATTAATTCTTTAATCCAGGAGGAAAGCATGGAGTCTACTAGGGTTTTATTGTTTCATAGTTAGAAGCTTGGAGTCGCCATCTAGCTTGAGCCTCTCCCAGTGCTTTATTTTGCATTCGACAATGGGTGTGGACGCCCTTGGGAATTATCTGTGGTAGATCGACTCGAATGCTATTGTACTTTGTAAAAGGTGCCAGATGGTTTTGGGGGGGCGATGCTTTGTGGTAGTTCCTTTGGTCTCGCCCAACATCAAAACCAATTTCTGGCTTCAAAGTGATGCACCTTGCTTCATTGTTGATTGCTCTATTATGGTGAGGTTAGCGTCGGATCCACTGGACAAAAATATGCCAGTATACTCGATCCCTAACTCTCATCTATATGATATATATGTTAATGGTGTTTTCCCATGTGCTTATTTCTGGTGGCCCGGGGGCCGATGGAGGATTTATTGTTGATTGTACACCCTGTCGGGTTTTTTTCCTTGTTTCAACATGATGCGTCAAGATCTATGGGTCATTGGTTCCCATTCCTTAGAAAGATTCCCCACTATCTTTGGGCCTATGGGTGCATCACAGTTTGGTTGGGCTCAGATCCCATATCAATCTTTTATCGAAAACTTAAACGAGAAGATCTCAACATTTTGGGCGAGGAGTTAGGACATGGTAAAAAATCTGAAACAAAGCATTGGGGTTAAATGGGGCATTCCTGTCCTTTTTCAAAGCTTATAATTTGAGGAGTGGGTACTTAAAAACTTATCCCAGATTAAAGGCTATGAGATGCATAGGAACTCAACTGTAATCCTAAATATGGGGTTGTGGGGTGGAGCTTTAGGTCCCAAATTACAAAAAGGAACAACTACAAACTTTAAGGATGAAATGAAAGGCAAACCTTCAACCTTAGCATAACAAGTACAAAACATATTAGACTCATATATTGTTGAACAAATGGATTTTCCTCCAATGCTTGTAGTTAATATTCTAGACATAAACTCCATTTTCTTTATCGTGGAAACAAAAATGATTATTTGTAGATTTAATGGTTTTTTTCCAAAACTAGAAGCATTACATCCATCCTCTTGGAAAACCAATTGTGACCTTTATTTATGCTCTAAACACTTCTTTATTTCCCATTTTAATACTCATAAAGACTATGATTTTGTTCCAAATGAAGAGCCTTGGTTTTGGGGTAATGCTAGGCTCATCACAACCCCATGGTTCCTAGAGCTCGATGCAAAAAACATGGTGGTTTAAAAAATGTGGTTGATACTCCCAAATCTTCCTCTCTCATTTTGGCACCATAAGGTTCTATGGGATATTGGTAACACCATGGGAAAATTCAAAAAGAGGGTCGTCAAAAGAACTGAGAAAGGTATCTTCACATTTTCTAGAATATGTGTGGAAATTGACCTAAGTAAAGGTTTAACAAATCACATTATCCTAAGACACAAAAATCTTCAGTGATCCCAAATACTAAACTACGAGAACAAAACATTTAGATGTAGATTTTGTTTGTAAACATGACATCTTTAGAATACATGCTGATAAACAAAAAAGTCCCCTAAAAAGAAAATGCCACATAAGCCAAGAGGATGGAAGTTTTTAGATACACATCCATATGAGGAGGAAGAAGAACAAAATATGGAGAATTCAAACAAAGAGAAATGAGATATTCAAGAAAAAAATACCACTGCTACTCCCAATGAGTGTGGTACAGATTCAATAACATCCAGGAAACAAAATTACAAATAAAAAAAAATTATATGGAGGATGGATCAAGGGGTACAAAGCGTGCCCATATAGTTGAGGTTTAGAGTCACATAGATAATACTCTCCATAGTCAATGATGAGTGTTTTGAATATCGTTGTAGTGGGCTCCAATTTTGGGGAATCACAACATGTTCAAAAATAGTAAGGAAATACGGGGAAGATATGCAATGTCCACATTACTTGACCTTCCCCATTGATGTATCATTATTCTTTTTTTCTTTATGTTTTTGGAATGTAACAACATAAGGATATAGGAAAATTGTTAATGAATGCACATATCATGTGTGTATTATATACATATACTTATATATATATATATATATATATATATATATATATGGAGGATGGAGTGCCTGCGGTTAACACTTTGTGAGGGTTTTGGGTGATGTACAGGGTACTGCAATAGTCAACCAGACAATGTAGTTACCCTTAGCTTTGGTTTAGTTTTCCTTGGCTATTTTACCCTGGTCGTTTACACTTACCATCTATGGTTCCCGATTTTTGCTGCAATTGTCATAACCTGTTGGGGTTATCATTTTACCTACTGTTTGTGGTATCCTACTTACCTGCTCTACCCTTGATCATCTGTTACTGCTCCCCGTCATTTTCACAGCGCATCTGTTACCATTGGGAGACTTCCGTTGGCCAGCATATTCGAGGCTACCTCCGTTCTAGGCGCAACTGTCAACATGGACCTCGATACTGTCGATTACTCAGATGAATCATTGGAGGAAGGCTCCATCTGGCAGGCCACGTACTCCGCATTTGAAGGTATGTTTAGCACTGGCTTCTCTGGCAATTTTGAAGCATTTCCCTTTGTTAGACCGTCGCATACACACGTTGTTGTTCTTCCGGATGAACTACCTACTTAGCTGTCACTTTCTACGCCTCCGTCTTCCCCGACTACTCTTGGTTTCATTATGGGTTGCATAAACCCCTCCCCTGAGTTGGAGCCTCTCGTTTCTCGTGTACATACCTGACAGACTGACCCATAAGCTATTGTTTCCGGTGTTGACCCCCCGTTCGCTGGCCATTTACCTCAGGTCGCATTTGCTCCACTTTCGGGAAGCTTCACATCTGTCTCTCTATTATTTGACTCCATCCGTGATATTCCACAAAACCTTAACCCTTCCCGACTTAACCCTAACCCTAACCCTGATTTCTCTGACTCTAGCTTGGAGAGGGCTTTGGATTTGACTCATCGCATGGCATCCAGACCACGCAAGAAATACAAGTGCTACAAGTCCAAGGCGTATGATATCATCCTCAGGCTAGAAGAAGACATACAGTGGGGGGATACTATGGATTTTGCAGACAAAGTTTTGGTCGATCACATCAGAGGAAGGAATTACATGACTGCTCGATTGAAGATCTGGGCATCTGAGGTTTGGGGGCACCACCTGGTGGATATCCCTTTTGTCCAGACCTTTGTGAGGGGGTGGTTTGCTCTGAGATTTGCTTGGCCTGATCACACTAATTGGGTTTTGTCTTCCTATTGGCATTTTGAACATGCCCCTATTCTTTTAAAATGCTGGACGCCTCTATTTGACCCTGAGACTGAGCAAATCGGCGTTGGACCTGTATGGATTCGGATTCCAGGACTTCCTCTGCAATATTGGTATGAGGATATATTCAGGTGGATTGGTAACTCTATAGGCACATATATGGAGTATGATAAATCCTATCAGACCACTGGTATGATGGCCTATGCCAGAATTCTGATCAATTTGGACACAAGGGGAGGCTTACAGGAGCACATCACTATTCAGTGGAGGAATACATCCCGTAAGCAACTGATTGACTACGAAGGCATACCATATCACTGCAGGAGATGTCACAAGGTTAGCCATCTGTATAGAGATTGCCCTCTCATCTGTAAGAACAAAAAATTGGCACATGATATGGATCCGGAACCACCCGTGGACATTTCAAAACAGCTTGATGTGGAAGTCGAATCTAAAAAAATCATCAAATCCACTGAAGATACTGAAGGGGCTACTACAGACTCTGGCAAGGACAAGAGGGATGATGCTACTAATCCTCTGTCCTCTCCTCCACTAACGAGATCCAGTCCGGCCAAGGGGGACATCTTCTCACCGGGGAGCGCAACTCTGGGGTAGACTTCCTATCCAAAGAGGCAGCCATTAGGTAGAACGATGACTGGTTAATTCAGGAAGAGATCGATGGGGCATTCTATCAGCATTATCATAGACCTTTCATCGATCTACATGATCATGGGCTATAGGCCCATCTTATTTTGCATGAACACTTGTATATATTTATGCTATTTTATCTTTATTGCACTTGAACTATAGTTTGTGACGAATAGTCACCAATTTTGATGATTATTTCTCTCTCTGCGAAGAGACAGAAACAATTTTGATATAGATACTCTCTGTAAAGAATAGGCACTAGAAATCAGGTAACTGATACCTAATGCTCCCTGTGTGGAGAACATATCATTGGATCATTTTTGCTCTTTTGTACTTGACAGGCAACAGGCCTCAACATGCATATGCTTAAGCATCTACAAAATGTAATTTCTTATATATTAATAGAAATTATGACTTTTTTCCAAGGGAAAAAAAATCATGTGTGTAATATAAAATGTATTTTATTTTCAACATGAATGAAAGTACATACTTCTTTTTACAAAAAAAGAACACTGCTTTTTTAATTATTTTTATAATTAATAATACTAGTAGTTATTTCAAATAAAATTATAGTTTAGTTAATTTTTATTAATTTTTAAAATCTTGATAATGTGAGATGTATGAGGAGGTAAGTTTTTTTATGTCTATACGTGTTTACCCCTTATATATATATATATATATAATGTTCTAATGTGATGTGCATAGAATTGATTATGAATTGATTATATATAGCTTAAGCGAGTTTAATTATTATTGTGAAGTTTTTATATGTTTATTTATATTATATATTATAAAATATTCACATTTAAATTATATAAAAATAAAATTACAATGTAACAAATTGAATTGTATATATTTATTTTTTCCTTTATTATTTTTTTAATTTTAGTAGGCATTATGTTTTATTGTTATTTTTTTTTATCTAATCCACTATTTTGTTGTGTAGGGAGGTGCATTCTATAACTTTTTATGAGGGCAATGTGTGATTCTATTTGTGTTCAACCTAGAGTTTACATGTGTCCCTTAAAAAAATACTCTAAATAAAAACACAATGTTAAATATAATAAAATCATAAATGATTATACATACTTTGTTGGTTTAATTAAAAATATTATAAAACATTAATAATCTCATTCTTAGTGTGCTCACTTGGTTCATTGTTAATATTACAATCTGTTATGAAAGAGATGTGGCAAAAATATTTCACTTTCACTCTTGCAATTATAAATAAAATATTTTGATGTCCATACTAAATAATATAATTTTATATCATCTTTACAAAGATAAAGTAAAAGTAAAAATCAGGGATAAACTAATTAATATTTCAGTATAGAAAATCTCTCTCTCTCTCTCTCTCTCTCTATATATATATATATATATATATATATATATATATATATATATATATATATATATATATATATATATATAGAGAGAGAGAGAGAGAGAGAGAGAGAGAGAGAGAGAGAGAGAGATTGATTAACCACTGATTTATCAAGCACTAGAAGAAATTAAATATCTTGATGCATTAACCTTTTTTCAAGTTTCGTAGTCTAAAGAGAGGTTTGCATATCAAGAGATTGATCCATCTCAGGGCTTGGTAGATCCATTGTTAATATTGATATATACTGGTAGATACTACAACATCACCTCATCATGTATAAATTTGAGAGATAGTCCTACCCATGAAATACTCTTTTTATTACTTGTTTCATTTTTAAAATTTTCCCTTCCATGATGTTTGATTTATAGGAAAATATATCTTTGTTAATATAAGTTTTGTGTTCTCACTTAGTAAACGTTTTAAATTCTATTTTGACCATAAAGCACTGTTCAAGCAAGTAATATCATAGATGCATATGTTTTATATTACTTTAAGCTAAAACCTATTCAAACCTGTTCATTTCTACTCCCAAAATAGCCAATGATTTGGTGTAATTTAGTGCGATTATATATAGTCACTATTTATGTAATTCCAAAGATTTCACAAATTATTTTAAACCATTCTTGAAAAAAGTTCAAGTAGCTTGATTAAACTCCTTAACTATGATGAATTTTGAAAATAAACAATCAATCTCATCTTTCAAAGTGATCAATTAGATTGAAGGAGGATTTAAATAATAAAAAAAGTTTGGACACACTTTTAAATAGGAATTTGGGGGGATTCTAACATGTCAAGTAATAAAAATGTATAGGGTATGCATTTTGAAGAAATTTGATATCTTATAAAAAGAAAGAAGAATAAATTTTTCCCACCAACATACTAATGCCTAAAAAGCCCAAATCCAGTTGTGCTTAGTTTCAAGTATGAATGTATCAAATGTAATATAACCTTGGTATCCACACATTTGAAATTTGCATATATAACCAAAAAATATAATTTTTTTTCTAGTCAAACTAATATATAGACCCATTTTGTAAAAATTGAATCTATTATTTCTCAACATGTGGACACCTGAGTACTTTGACAAACATGGTCAAAGAATTGGAGAGATGGATGATTAGGTTGGAGCATGGAATGAAGAATGATTTTTCGAGGAAGGACACGATAGTAGAAATAATGTTTCAAGGATGTTACCAATAGGATGATCCTTGGTACTGTAAGGCAATAGAGGAGATTTGTTCATTCAAAGAGAGCTAAAGAGGTTGGCCATATGATCTAGAATTGCAGGGAAATATTGAGGAAACAAAATGTAAGATAGGTTCATATCCATAAATTTTTAGATATGTAAAAGAGAAGTATAGAGGAGTACCTCTAGGAAGAGAAATGATAAGGGAGATGGACGTGGTGGGAATCATGACTAGCACATCATATCTTCACATTGAGCTATAAGGAGTTGTCTCATTCTTGCAGTTGGATGGTAAGCCAGGTCACGTGGTGCCTAGGGTGGTACCCATGTAGTAATAGTAGATTGATGTGGGAGTTTGGATGATATGAAGTCAAGGACATTGCATTATGTGAGACATGATTTCTTATGGAACTTTGTGGGATGATCATACTAGCTACCTAATTATTCAGTAATAGTGAGGGTATCCAAAACATGGGGTAAATATTGGCATGATTTCTAGAGATGTAGTCAAATACATCTTCCATTGAGGTGAAATTTCATGATACATCATTCATGGAGAGATGACAAATGAGTGATGACCTGAGGCATTATTGATGACGACAACAACCTTTAGTGTGGGAGAATTTCAGGCCCCAAGACATCAATGTGCACTTAATTGGATGCACATGGTGGTTGATATCCCCATCATAGAAAATGTGATGTTTATATTTCAAAAAGTGCAATGGTTTGAGGTTTTCAGTTAAGGACTCATGCAAAAGTGGTCATGGTTCAACACAAGGTTGAATAAATACGTTAGGTGATAAAACAATTATTGGTCGACAAGGGATAGAAAAATGTGACATGATTTGGAACGGTTTGGAGTTTTCGGTGATGGTGGGAACATGGAACAATCAAACAGATGGGTAAATGACACCATGGTGGAATGGGTGCAAACAAAGAGCACATGACAAGGCGTATTTAACCAAATGGGTAGGTGAATGGTAGGTTGGTTGGGTCACAGTTGGGTGCACATAATTGAATGAGTAGATACATGAAGAGTCATTTGGGCACATTTAACCTAATGCATGAAATGCATGATGGGTTAGCTTGGGAAGACAAAAGGACATGTCCCTTCTATTACTCCACCAACACCACATATATATTTTACTTGCATCAAGGGGAGAGGGGATAGGGACATAGGGACGAAGTAATAAAATTAATATCATAATGGAGCAAGGAATTTTGAAATGAGGGTAACTACAAGGGGCATGCAAAGGAGTTTGTATTAATTTGGACACAGTTAGTCTCCAACCACGGTAATTAGAGGATTGATTGGTCTAGGCTTTGCTAGAGTTAATGGGTTACTGTAGGTTGGGTTACTGTGTGGCAGAGTTCAATTATTGCATGTATCATTTAAATTGTTCAACATTTTTTTTTTTATTAATTTCAAATTCAAGCGGACCCTAATGAAAAGGACGAGCAAGAAATTCACAACCAAGTGAAAATGAGTAATACACAACCTTAAAGGGACATAGATTTAGATGTCAATAGACATCAATTTATTAGACCTTAGAGTATTAGCTTTCTCATAAAACACAAGATCACGAAATCCTGGTATCTGATAAGGATGGAACCTGGTCATAGCCCCAAGTCACGAAGCACTAAGGTTAAGCACCTAAGGGCTAAGCACCCTTGGAATGTATAGTAAGTACCACGTGTTTGTTTTTGAGGTATTAACATGAATAGGAAAGTACCAGTGTTTGAAACAAAATTTATTAACTACTAATGCTTGTTAACATGTGATTAAGATGTGGTTAGAAAATATTGGATGGGTTTAGCAAGGTTAAGAATATCGAGCACAAAATTCTTTGTTGTTTGAGCATATCAACATGATGTGAGCATAGATCTAGTATGATGTAGAAATGATGGGTCCCATACTAGGGTACAAAGCACAAGAGGTTATGTTGTATAAAAGTTAGGATGATACCTGATATGATGTGTTACAAATATGACGTGTCATGGATATGATGTGGCACCATGTGGAAAAAAAATGGCATTCATTTTTGGCCTTTTTGGATGGAAAATTGATTTTTTTATGGATCACAAGTGGAAACAACATATCATGACATGTGGCATATATATGACGTGGAAAGAATAGGTCTATATCAAGGTACCAAAGTACTATGTTACATGGTTGACTAACACTATATGACCATACTGATATTAATATGATGAAAAATAGGCCATCAATTTCAAATCATGTAAAATAGTTTAAACGCTTTGTTAGTTGTTAAAAAAAGGGGTACTAGAGTATCAAAGTACCGAGGTACCGAGATGAATAATAATATGTGACCCTCTAGTATGTGGTATTCATATATCGATTGAGGTCACAACACATGGTTTTAGGTGCACAATGGATTAGATCCTAGAGCTAGAGGGTCTCGTATCTAGGAATATGTGTTTCCAAGAGTTTCCTCATTAAAAAGGGACTCAAATTACAGATCTTTGGGAACAACTATTTTAGATCACAGTCCCAACATTTGGTCATAAAACATGCTTGGTGTTTTAGCCCCCGTGGTTGAGAAAATATGAAAAATAGCATACGAGTTATATGAATATTTGGCTTACTATGGAATTTTTTATTTGGGTGCCTAATTACATGAGCCCATGATTTCATTTGATGGTTTCTTGTGCAACCCATAGAATAGACCCATATGGTGCTCCAAGGCTTATTGTTATCCCAAATCATATTTAATTGACATATAAGCAATAATAAAGCCATGTTTCCTATAAATAACATATAGTTTGGAAGTCATAAGCAAAGGTGAAAAAATAGAATGAAAAATAAGAAATAGAGACGACAAAGTTTGAATCCTATGGAGTTTAGTATGAAGAGTTTTGAGGATGAAGTGAGAAGAAGATTTGAATCTTATATAGTGAACCTATTTAAAATAGAATGTCTAAGTAATGAATTCTACGATGTGAAAAGATGTATGAATTAATTTTGTTAGGATGAGACTAAGTGTTGAAGTGAAAAAAATGTGTTGCAATAAGTAAGCGAAGCTAATCTATGCCCCATACTAGTTCTATAATGAACAAAGTTCAGTGGAAATGATGAGTAGTACAAATTAGAGAGAAACATATAGAATTGTGAAGATCATAGTTAGTATTGTGAAGAACAAAGAGAAATAAATCATAAGTAAAGCATAGGGGATTGGTGTCTCCTTTAGGTTGGTGCTAGTAAATCATGGGATTGGTGTCTACCTTAGATTGGTGCCTATAAATGAAGCGATTGGTGTCTCCTTCTAGTTGGTGCCAATAAATAAATGTAGCAGTAAGTTTATACAAGAATTATCCAAATAATTTTTTTGGTTTTTCCCTTCAAGGGTTTCCATGTACATTGGCGTTCTCATGTGCTGTTTATGTGATGATGCTTTATATGGTTTAAATTATTTTAAAATTTTTAATTAACCATTCTAATGATTCATCCCCTATTATAATAATATTAATTCCAAAAATTGGAATTAGAGTATGTTCCTTCAACAACAATCTAATCACTGAAAGGAAGATCTAACAAGAAACATGGCTAGTCAAGATGGTGGTTTCACAAATATATCTCCCATGTTTAGTGGAACAAACTATGCTTTCTGAAAAGTGAGAATGAGGGCATTTCTAATATCTTTTAGCGTTGAGGTTTGGCATGTCTGGTAATGGATGGATATAAAGAGTTATAAAATCCTTTGATTAATAAACATGACAAACTAGATTTCACCAAAAATGAAAAATAAATTAATTTAATCCTTAGTGTCCTTTAGGAATTAGAATTTGTCAAAGTTATGCATTGAAAATTAGTAGACAAGATATGGGACAAATAAAAAAAGAACTATGAAGGAGATGACCACGTAAAGCACTAAAATTCAAGTTCATCAAATGCAACTTGAAATCATAAGGAGAAAGAAGATGAAAACATAGCAACCTTCCTCCTTTTTGTGGATGAGGTAGTTAATACTATTAAAGGTCTTGATGAAGTGATTTATGAAGTTGTAGTAGTTCAAAAGGTTTTGAGATTTTAAGACACATTAATCCTCCGGGATTATAGTGAATTGTAATTAGTTGTAAATATGTAATTGAAGGTAATTAGGAAAACAAAAAACCCATGTAATTAGACAACCATTTCTCCATGTAATGAATTTGTATCTCTCATTAATGAATAATATATTGGAGTGTTTTCGAGCAATCCTTAGTTTGAGATGGTATCATATTTGAGCGGCTACTATATACGTATTATTGCCCCATGTTTTGCCAGTCTTTCTATAGCATGAGGTACTACTATTTTCCAATCAAACAACTTACCAATGATCGGTAATTGGAATTGTCGAATTGAGTAACAAATGCAAGTGGAGTCTATAGTTTTTTATTGGGATATGTAGACATATGCTTGATAAATTTAAAGATAATATTGTATCATACATACGTATATATAGATTGTATTGAATTACAAAATAATGTGAAACTTTCTTTGATTAAGACTCAAAATAAGGTTACCTAGTAGACTGATGACTTGAGTGAATACAATATTAGAACTAGACATTTGAACGACTTGTGTGAACATGAATGAGATTAGTAGTAGAGTCATGGATTCTTAGTGCTTTCTTAGGGAAATATTTCTCTTCTTCCTAGCTTATAGTCTTATTGCTTGCTTTTCTTAAAGTATCCAAGGGCTTCTCTCCCTTATATTGCGCATACACAAATACTCTCTCTCAATGATTTTTTTTTGAAATCAGACTTTATTCCTTCGAAGAAGTATAGGTTTACTTTTGTTATGTGGCATCCAGATGACGGACTAATAAACAACGGATGGCTATAATAGTGTAGTAAGCAGGCTTGGTGAGTAGTTTATTGTAGTTTGATAGCAACAACAACACCCACTAATGATAGTCGAAACATTATAAGAGCACCGTGGAGCTTGTTGGTTGTGGGCAACAAGAATGCTCTATATTTTATCTTTAATTATTTATCACTCTTTAGTAGAAAAGTTAATTTAGATATATCATGAGTTGAAACAAACACTTTCTTTGTGTGTATATATAAGTGATGGTTATTGTTGCTCTGATTTCATGGAGGTAATGTCTCTAGAACAATGGTGCACTATCTGATTTGTGTTTATATTTTTATAGAAGAAAGGATTAAGGATTTCTTTATTAGAAGATTTTTTATTTAAAAATGCAAAGTCATTTTGGTAAATATGTCTGGTGAAATAATCTGAGTAGAAAATACATTTCAATTTCAGAAAGTTTTTATTTTTTAAATGTAATGGAGATTAAATTTATGTTAATCTATTAAGGGGATGTATTTTGGAAGTATAAAACAAAACCAATGGATTAATGTGTGAAAAATATACAGAAGTTAGTTAAGATTTGTTAAATGAAAAATGCATTTACTAAATTCGATAGTTGGCGTAGTTTAACTGGAAAGGAAAACAATGAAAATTGGCTAAAAAAGATGAATATCACAATCATTTTTAATGATCTATGGGATGGAGTTTTGTGAAGGAAAAGTCACAAAAAAGACTAACAACAAATTTTGATCAGAAGTGAAGACGAAGAAGGAATGACCAATTAAGCCTACATCTTCTAGATACATTGCCATCTCGAAGAGAAAGGACAAGAAATATTTTTCCTTCATCAATGCTACAATAAGTAAGGAGGTAAGAAAACACATTGCATGCATCAATGACTAATTCATATGGTGCAGTTCAAAAATTAAAATATCTTTATGAATATCATTCAAAATTAAAACTCATAAAATTTCTTGTGAATATTTTTAGCCTCGAACTAAAATATGATGACCCTATGGCACTAGCCTCATAAATCAAAGTTATCATACATGACATAGATGCCACCATAGCAAATATAGTTCTTTCTCTCACAATATTTATAAAGGCCCTCTACCCTACCTACTCCCACTACCTTGAATCTTTTCAAGCGAGTGACCATATGAAAAACATGACATTTGAATCCTTATTTGAGAAGGTTGTAGAAAGAGAAAAATACTTTGGAAAGAATATTTACGCATCACAATCCACTGAACATATTGTATGTGTTTCCCAAAAGGGAAAGACTTGTTCTACTATAGGAGACAAAAACAAAAGAGGACATGGGAGAAGGAACTTCAGATGAAGGTGAGGTTAAAGGAATCAGACAGAGAGACCTCATCTACATTGTGCCCATTGTGGATGAAAACGACTTGAAGCAAAAACATGAAGAATTCCATGGGAGAATATTAAATAAAAATAAGAAAAAAGAAATGCTCGAGAACAGGATAAAGGTAACGCACAAAAAAAAACTCATTATATTGTTTCTCACTGTAATATCGGTTTTCATGAGGATGTGTTTAACATTTCATCTTCTTCTTGGAGACACACATGGTTTCTTGACACAGGTGCCACTTTCCACATCACATTTAAGAGAGAATCAATTCATCAATTTGATGAAAAATAGATAGCTTGGTATACTTTTCTAATAGTTCTAGTCTCAAGCATTCAAGGATTGGCACAATAATACTCAAGCTACCCAAAATAGTATAATTTTTCCTACATGATGTTCTCTATCTTCCTCAATTGTGGAGGAAATTGATACCCTTGTGCACATTCACCAAAAAAGAGACTCCATTCATATCTCTGTTTGACGCACACGAAACCTCGTTAGAAAGATATATCTAAGGACTATAATTTCTAACAACAAGTATTGAGTTGAAAACTCATATTCATCGTTGATGATTTTCCAAAAAACGTTGTTCACGGCCTCAAAATGGCTCCATAAGTTCAGGACCAGAAAAACTGCCAAAATTAGTAAATTGTGCTACAATTAATGAAACTGAAAAAATGAAAAAGACAATGGTGGGGTTCCAAGTGGAATAGGCAGGTGGCCACCTACATCCACCTGGATCATTTGACAACAAGAACAATATGATTATATAGAAGAATATAGGCTTCTAAATCTACAGGGGACATCTGCATCTTCTACATAACATTCTAACCATCTCACTCAGCATAATGAGGGTACAATTTCTTCAAGTTTTCTTTGGCATAATATATTTGGACATAGTAATTATGATAGTTTTTGTTTGATGAAAATGAATGGTGTTTCTAGTCATCCAACTATTCCTAGAAAGCTAGAGAAATGTTCTTCCTGTATTCTTGGAAAACATAGAAAACAACCATTCCATGACTCCAATTCTAGAGCATGTAGAAAATTTGGTTTGATTCATGCAAATTTGTGTGTTCCTATGCCTATACCGTCTACAAATCTAAATAAATGCATCATGACATTTATTAATGACTACAAAAAAATGTGTTGGGCATCTTTATTGAAATTAGAAAAGTAAAGAATTTGAAACATTTAAAAAGTTTCATGTATGGATTAAAAATGAAGCACAACTAATATCGGTGACCTTTTTACTAATAATGGCAAAAATATAGTAGTAATTATTTTGAATCCTATGTTTGACAACATTGGATCCAACATAAAAAAAAGTTCCATAAAATATTCAACAAAATGGTGCAGTTGAGAGGATGAACATAACATCATTGAATATGGTTCACTCCATGATATTCTTTAAGAATATAGAATTGGTGTTCGAGGATGAAGTATTTTTGTGTGTAGTCTATGCAAATAAAAAATTTCCATCGCATTCTCTTAGAAAAAAGACTCCATACAAAATTTGGTGTGGCCACACCTCCTCCATTAGGCATCTCAATGTTTTTGGTTCCACCTATTATGCCTTGATTCCAAAACAATATAGAAATAAACTTGATGCAAGGATTCATAAATGCATTTTCTTGGGGTACTCAAATACTACCAAGTCCTGTCATATTTATGATGAGGAAAATAAGAGATTCACAATTTATAGAGATGCCATATTCCTTGAGTCCACCAAAAGTGATGACTATATTAAGATAAAACTTGTTCATCTAGAAATGATTTCTATAATGAAGACATATCATGAATTTGGCAATGAGAATCCAAACATTGAAAGGGTGAACCCAATTCTAGGTCAATCTTTGGAATCTTGCTTTGCAGAATCAAGTCATCATCATCAAGAAGCCCTTGACACCTCATCAAATTTCGATGAAGTTATTTGCAAGATTGAGAAGTTGAACATTGATGATGTTGCACCCTTAGAGAATCCATTTAATCCTTCTCCAAAATGACCAAAGTAGTTGATCAAGAAACTTGAAATTTTCCATCCCAATGAGATCAGAAAGAATGGAACTAGGAGTTCTTCTACATATTTAAATGAAGGTGAAATTTAGGTTATGTGGATGACACATATATGTTGTATAATTGTGAACTAAATTTGTCCATTAACTTTGAGCCCACTTCCTTCAAAGAATATCCTCCTTATGATGAATGTAAAGAAGGCATAAAGAAGGAATATGATACACTCATAAAAATGGAACTTAGAAGTTGGTGGAACCTTTATACATAACCAAACCAATTGGATACAAGTGGGTTTTCTAAAACAAGTATAAATAATACAACTCACTTGACAAGCACAAAGAAAGTCTTGCGTTAAAAGTATTTGCACAAAAATAAGGCGCTGACTATGAGGAAACCTTCACTCCCACAGAAAAATGGGTGACCATCTAGACCATATTCTCTTTGGCAGCGTAGAATGGATGGAAAATCTACTAAATGGATGTGAATACAACTTTCTTGAATGTGGATTTGAAAGAAAATGTTTTATGTCTTAGCTTGAGGTTCTTCTTGTGAAGGGACAAGAATAAAATGTATGCAAGCTCATCAAATCCTTGAATGTTCTAAACCAAGCTCCATGAGCATGGTATGGAAAGCTAACCAACCATCTTCTAAAACTAAATTCCAGACACTACAACCTTCATTATGAAACTTTGTTTGTCAAAATGGTTGGAAAAATAATTGTGTATCCTGTAGTGCATGTATATGATCTATTAATAAATGGAAACAATGAAATCTATATTGTATTTGTGAAGAAAGAACTAAATAAAGGTTTTGAAATGACATATTTGGGACATATTCATTATTACTTGGACACTAACATCATCCAAAATTTGAAATACATATTCATTTCCCAAACGAAGTACGTTGGAGAGTTATTAAACAAGTTTGGCATGGAATAATGTAACTTTCTCTCCACTCCAATAGAACATAACTTGGAGCTTACATCAAAATAAGGGAATGAATTTGAGGATGCAACAAAGTATAGACAACTTGTATGAAGTCTAATCTACCTAACATAAACCAAACCAAATATCTCAAATGTTGTGAGAATCCTTTCTAGATTCATGCAAAAATGATGTGAGGGGCATTGGTGTGCTATACAAAGAGTCCTGAGATACTTAAATGGAACACAATATTATGGGCACACGTACACCAAGGAAGATGGCTTTGGTCTTATTAGACATTTTGATTCAAACTTCGATGGGGACAAGGAAAATGGAGTAGCAACTTTAGGATATATTATTAGTCTAGGATCACCAACTATATACTAGGAGATTTACTATATTGAGAGGTGGGGGTGAATTAATATAGTGCCACATGAGTCATATATTTAAAAACTTTCCCATTTATTAAATTATTAACAATGTTCCATACAAATGGGACCATCACTTTAATCACCATTGACGGTTCTGGATATACCTTCAAAGTGAATGGCCACCGAGTTCGTCTCTATCGTAAACCACTCACTCGGGAATCCTTCTGCCAACAGCTACACAGAGACGCTGATATGGAGATTTTAGGAGAGGAAGAGAAATATTCCTCACCTGTAATTCATTAAGGAATTCATTTCTTTTCACAATTTGTACATAATTTCTTTTCTTCAAACTTGTTTGTGCACACATAGATTTCAATTTTTCTGCCGTTCTTGAAACGAATGGCATTTGCATGTTTTTGCTGTTCCTTTTCAAAAGGAACAACACTTTTTGATTTTTCTGCTGTTCCTTTTCAAAAGGAACAACACTTTTGATTCTTTGTTGTTCCTTTTCAAAAGGAACAACACTTTTGATTTTTTGCTGTTCCTTTTCAAAAGGAACAACACTTTTGATTTTCTGCTGTTCCTTTTCAAAAGGAACAACACTTGTTGATTTTCTGTTGTTCCTTTTCAAAAGGAACAACACTTTTGATTTTCTACTGTTCCTTTTCAAAAGGAACAACACTTTTGATTTTCTGTTGTTCCTTTTCAAAAGGAACAACACTTTTTGATTTTCTGTTGTTCCTTTTCAAAAGGAACAACACTTTTTGATTTTCTTTTGTTCCTTTTCAAAAGGAACGACACTTTTTGATTTTCTGTTGTTCCTTTTCAAAACGAACATCACTTTTTGATTTTTTGTTGTTCCTTTTCAAAAGGAACAACACTTTTTGATTTTCTGTTGTTCCTTTTCAAAAGGAACAACACTTTTGATTTTTGCTGTTCCTTTTCCAAAGGAACGACGTTCGCTTGTTTTGTTGTTCCTTTTTCAAAAGGAATGCCATTGGTATGTTCTGTTGTTCCTTTTTCAAAAGGAACAACATTGCTGTGTTCTGCTGTTCCTTTTTCAAAAGGAACGACATTTTCACTTTTGAAACCTATGCTCCTTTATTGTTCTAGCATACTTCTTCTCTCTTTTGTGAAACAGCTAACCTCTTGCTGGTCCAAGTGAGGATGCTTCTTGCCCCTATTCTTTCAAAGTCTTTTAGAGACAAGCGATGCACTTATGCAATGAATACAAAATCACAACATACTGAAATCAGGCAATTATAAATCGCTATCTTTATAAGGCTATGTATTGGTAAGAGGACAGAAGGAAGGATATACTTATCTTTTGTTGTCATTGTCTTATTAATTTTTCCCTAATTGGTTATCTTTATCATGCCATTTTTTAATTTTTTTTTCTTTCCTTTTGATTTTTGTTTAGGAATAAGAGCAAAGGATTTATATCCTCCTATTGAGATGATAAGACTTCTTCCACCATTCCTACTCTTAAGGAGTGTTGAACCACCCTTTGTGGATATATAAAGAAAAGTGCTTTATGAAAAAAAGAGAAAGAAAAAGCAAATGAATTATAAATTGTCAAATGCAGGATAGGGGGTCTCATCAAGAGCCAGCTTACCATGATCATGAGGATGGAAGCAAAGTGGCATTCCCACTATGGCCAGCACACCAGGGATATGGTCCAAAAGGTATAGCAAATAAACAAACCTTGGAACAGGAGGTCTCATCAAGAGCCGGCCTGCCCACTCTTCGCCCCCTCCTCGTGAATGGCATTATGGCTAACTGGTTACCAAGACAGCATAATGGCCTACACTTTGACATCACATTCCTTAATATGCACATAAAGGATCATGGTTCTGGGGGTGAAATAAACAACTCTGCCAAGGTTATGGACACCTGTCGGCAACAGAGCACTGTTAGTGGTATCGAAGTCACATTAATTACACCAATAGGTAGGATACTAATACTCTTTTGTTTCTTATATCCTAGGCACTAATCATGAATTACTTCCTGACTTATATACCGCATGAACATTTATTACACCAAATATGGCAAAGGAAGTGACAACGACCACTTGAGATTTGGAAAGTACGACAGACGTCCTATCCCCCGGCCTCACATCATATCACAGCAGCCTCTTACGTAATACACGATCTAACTTTACGCCTCGATTTCGGCAATCCATTGTTTTTCTAAACATGGCATATTTTCATACGATGTTCCTTTATGACTTGGTTACAGATCAGGTGCCGCTCCTTTCTTTGATGGCTGGGGTAGCCTATCGCATTGTGGGGGGGGAGGTTCACCTCATGATTCCCTGGGTTATGTATCAGCTCACTATTCGGGAAAGATAGTGCACTAGGAAATGGCACGGTTTAACGACATAACATTTCTATTTTTTCTATACAAGTTGCTATTCATAAGTCATTTCTGTTGCATACTCTATGATTTTTGCTAAATCCGATGATTACTACCCTCTCTATGTTTCAAACAGCACAAGCAGTTGCTGCTCCATTGAGAATTCACAGTGAAACCATGGTAGGCAGGGCAGTTCGAAGTGAACCACAGGAGTTGACAGTCTCCGCTACTGCTCGGGATATCTTGGAAAGAGCAGGGTGGCTGACTTATCTCAGTCGCCTGAAGGAGTCCAATGAAACAGTGGCGATGGAATTTTTGCAGAACCTACAGGACGATCACTCCACGGTGCGGGGGAAGCGGATAGAAGTCACCGACGATATAATTGCAGAAGTCTCGGGACTACCAGCCACTGGACCTGTATGGACATTAAAGAAGGAAAGACTCCAGAAGATCATGGAAATTTTCCAGGACGAAGGCCAGAGCCTAACAATTAAAGGGAAGGGAGTCCTGCCAGCAATGCTAGGAGAACCTTGGGCAGAATTAGCGAGAACAGTGCAAAGCTACATCACCTGCGAGGGGAGAAAAGACGTGGTAAGGCCACGACACCTTAAACTCTTAGATGTTTTAAAGAAGAAATGATCTGTAAACCTTCCTGTACTTTTGAATTCTTTACTCCATGACGCCGCACGAAGCCTGAAAAAGGCACAACATGTAGAGTCAGTTGTCAGCCACCATGGATTAATCCGACTAATAGTTAGTCATAGCCTCACCCAGCAGCAAAGCAGCTGGAAAGAATTAATCACAATAATTGAGGGGAGAGCGACAACACCTTCCCCAAAATGTAAACATACTCTAAGCACACCAGAACGTCCGGAAAAACGCAGAGAATTAAGAAAACAAAAACATGTTGCAAGCACATCCGAACGATCGGAAACACGCCAGGAATCAGCAAAGCGTAAGCATGACACTGATACACTGGAACAGCCAGAGAAACGCAGAAAATCAGTCCGGTTGGCCCAGATAAGAGGAAGGTTGGAAAAACTCCAGGAAAGCACTAGCCAACCAGTGTTAATTGAGGATGAACAACCCTCACGACCAGAAATAGAAGAAGAACAAGTTGAAGGAGAAAAGGAAGGAGAGGCCGAGGAGGCTAAGCGATCCGAAGAGGAAAACAATGAAGTAGCTGAGCATTCGGAAACGGAAGCCGAGCCCCCTGAGACAAAAGTTGAGCATCCTGAGATAGAAGTCGAGCATCCTGAAATGGAAATTGAGCATCCTGAGGCAGAAGATGGACAATCCAGTCAGGAGGAGGAAATGGGACAGTAGGTAGGTAGTCCACCACAGGGCCCAGTGGGAGAAGAGGAATTGGCCGCAATCTTGGCCAATATGGGTGAGTATGGCCAACCTTCCGCTCCATCATACCTCCGCGACAAACCCCAGGAAGAAGATGCACCTGAAAAACCACATGCAGAAGAGGCAGAGGAAGGAAATCTGCCTGTTCATGATGAAAAAGAGATAGGAGACACTGAGAGGGAACAATCTGTTCCCACGGCACCAGAAGAAATTCCAGAGGAAGTGAGGATAGAAAGCGAAGCCACGGAACCAGTTAGGGTTCTTACCCCAGAACAGCCAGCACAAAACAGTGAAGAAATACCCCAGGAGAAAGATCCAGGGACTAGTCGTGGCCCAGAACGCAGCAAAAAGCCTGCTGTTCCTTCTAATAAAACATTGGAAATTAGAGAATTATGAAAGGAACAGCGGAGGTTATTGAGCATAATAGCCCAGCTCCACCAGCAGATCAGGATCCTGAAAGCGAGGCAAAGGACAAGGAAGACCGCCGGGAAGAAAAAGATGACCACTATAGTAAGAAACCGCAGGATAAAATGGCGGAGGACTAAAAATCACTCTGTTTATCAAAACCCTACCCAAAATCCAACTGTTGTTCTAATTGAAGCTGAAGGCCCAGCTCCTGTTCCAAATGAAGCTGAAGGCCCAGCTGCTATTTCGAAGGAAGCTGAAGGTCCAACTACTGTTCCAAATGATGCCGAGGGACAGACTGTTGTTCCAGTTGAAAAGGAACAGCTGCAAGCTGGTATTCGTGTTAAAAAAGAAAAGGACAACAAGGAGATTCAAACAGCACCACCCTCAGGGGTGATAAGGGTTCTGAACTCGAAACAACACAATAAGAAAGTTTAGGTAAAACTCCCGGCCTCCACTGATGCATGGAAAAGAGATCCAAAGACAAGGACCTTGCACAAAGGATTGAAACAGGCTTAGCAAGAAATGGAGAAGCTTAGAGAGCAAACAGTCCCTCATGAGAAGTATGAAGAACTCCAACAGCAACTAAGGAACGTCAATCAATCCGAAAGCCAAGCCTTTGAAGGGTGGCAAAAGGAATAGAGTAAAGTTGCAAAGGTAACCCGTAGGCTAGATACTGTTATCAAATAGATGGATACCTTGTGTTCTTTATACAATGACGTTTTAGCATGTAGGGCCCCTGCCAAAAACTATGCTCTGTTTTTATTGGAACGATACTTACAATTAAAAATAAAGGTTGTTAAAGCAGGCGCCCCGATACAAATTAATATTGTCAATGACTTTATAGATTGTTGTAAACATTATGGGGTGAAGGTCCAGAGATTTCTATGTGAATTTTATTTTCATAACCTCGTGCTAGATCAGGAGACTGAGTTGAACCCTGACCCTTTTGTTGGGGACATTCAATTGCAAGCATTCATCTCATTCGGGGTTAATCAGATTAAATGGCTCAAAGCCTATAACACTTTCCAGAGGCAGGAAAATGGCCTAGATTTGTGGGTAAGGGCTGAGCCTAGGGACCTAGTACGGCTATGGAAAGCACATAGAAACCTTATGAGAACTTCGGGTGTCATCGAAACGTTAGGACCCATGCACGAGGCACTCATTCGATAAAGTTTAGAATATTTTCTTTCTATCAAAGACCTCGCCATTGATGCAGCCAAATTCCGGTACTGAACCTCTAATCCAAACATCCAGCTCAGGGAGCCATTTAAGTATGAGAATTTTCAATTAGCTGCCAATCGTTTGAACCTCTACGGCGAAAGCATTTTGAGGGCAAGGCCATTGATGAGCCCCAAAAATGTACAATTATGTGGGCTCATTCAACCTCCTAATTTGGCTTAGTCCACCATTCTTATTTGTTTATTGCATGTTTTTGATTATTTTTATGTTAATAGAGTGAATTTGGTTAGTCATTATGCCAACAAGTCTAATGGGTGCTTTGTGTAGCCTTGTTGGTCAACTTGGAGACAAAATTGAAGGTCTTAATGAGCACTTGGCAGCCAAATTCGTTGGAGAACAAGCTAGAGGATTTGTAGGAAGGTGTCCCCCTCATTTATGGGCCCCTACCTCGAATTCTCCACCATCAGCTCGGAGTTCAAAGGCCACCAAATCAATGAGCACAAGGGCAGCCAAGCAAGTCAAGTTGGACTGATGTTAACTACAAGTCTTGGGCAGCCAAGTCCCTAACTTTTAGGAGGACTGTTGGGTCCTCAAATTGTATAAATAAGAAGGCTTGGGGCTTCATTTTGGTTAGCTAGTGGGTAGTCATTTTGTAGCTAGTTAGACATTTTGTTTTAGCCATTAGTTAGCTAGTTTGTAGTTCGATTTTTATGCAATAGATTAGCTTTGCTTTCAGCTCATGTTCAAGTTCTCCTTGTGGACAGTTTTGATGTACTCTTCATTCTTGATTAATAAAGATGAATCCAGCTTTGCACCAGCTCTAAATCTATCTTAGGAGGCTGTAGCTCTTGGGGTTGGGCCCATCTCAAGCACCCAGTACCTCCCTTGTTTATCTTTATGTGTTTGCTGCGTTCTTGAAATAAAATCTGCTCTTTAGATTTAATTCGTGCTTTGTTACTTAGGTTCCTTTTGATGGTTCAAGTAGCTTTTCATGTTTATAATAGATTGGTAGGAGGTTATTATGCATTTAGATCTTTTGGCATGTTCTTGCTCACGTGATGTATATGGTTCTCTTTCCAAACAAAGCTGTTGTTTATTCATTTCATTGACAGTTGGATTGAGTTAGCTAGGACTTGGTTTGTTTGCAAGAATTCATTGATTCGTTTGAATGAGCATTGTGCAGGGCATCTATATCACCTTCATCACCTCCTCGTTCATCTGAGCCTCGTCCATATCAGCTCCTCCATCACCAAGTCTGTTTCCTTATCTCCCATCTGCTCTTTTGCCACGTTACCCTACCTTCTTCTCCATTGTTGTCTCAACTACCTTAAAGCCAAATCAGCCTCCCACATATCATCTCATCACTCCATCCATTAGTTCCTGGGTCACTTCAGACCCCCATCCTACCTCCATAACCATCCATGCATCTTCCATCAACCATCCATCCTCGAAAATCCAATTCGTAAACATCCTGTAGAAGAATTACAGAACATCCTGTAGAAGACTTACAGAACTTCCTGTAGAAACCCCTGCAGACTTCCTGTAGAAGTTCATAAACACGGTTGCATGGCCTCCAGACTTTGTGAAACTCTCAGAAAGAATGCTAGGGATCCCTTAGACCCTCTCTGTACCATCCCAACCTTTCCCAAAGCATTTCATCCCTTGATCCGTCCCTGCACAGTGGAAAACTAGTTAGAAGCACATGCATGATAATTCCAACAACTTAATCAAAAATACAAAAAGATGTTTTCTTCTGATAGTGATAACTTAGACACATGCATTTTACCTTCCTAGAAGTAATGGCATCTCTTCTCATAGTTTGCATTCTCATTTTTGCATCAGTAGGACTAGTTGGTAGAATTAGGGTTTGCTAGGGTTTACTAGGGTTTACTAGGGTTTGCGTTTCTTTTTGGCTTTCAGTTTCTTTCCGCAAGTAGATTAGCTTCCTTCGAGATAGCTTTCGTCCATCACTCATAAAGCTTCTTCTGAGAGCATATAGAAGTTGGCTTGAGCCCTAGCAGACTTGTGCCAGCTGACCAAGTGACAGCTGCGACAAGAGCTAGTACTTGTGCATACAGCACCGTCGCTTCCAAGTTTGTACGAACTACTGGGTTGATAAAATTAGAGATAGGGAGCTCCAGGAGTTGTAGCATTATTGCTACAATACTGGAGCCCACCATCTTTTTGGCGCCGTTGCCGGGGAAGCGGCAGAGTATTGGTGATTGTTGCTATTCTTCTATTTTCTACTACAACCTTCTGCTAAGTAGTTTATTTCATTTCCATTATGCAATTTCATTTATGCAAAAGTAGATTAGCATTTCTTGCTTTCATAGATTAGCATTTCCTGCTTTCCTAGAATAGCCTTTCAATTCCGCAATTTCCTTTCTGCAAGCGTAGACTAGCATTTCATTCTTGCAATTTCATTTGAGCAAAATAGATTAGTCCTTTCCTGCTTTCATTTCAATTCCGCATTTTCATTTTCGCAAGATAGTTAGTTGCAGTTCAATCTATTTCAGTTTTGCAAGTAGAAGTAGGAAAAAGCAAAAAAAAACAACCAAAAAGATTTCATTTCGTGCTTTGTAGGAGTAGAGATAAGTTAGAAAAATGATTGCACAACACCCCCACTGCTTCACACAGCCAACGTTCTTCTTCGATGGCTGTGATGAAAGAACCCCTGGGTGGACATCAAGACATATCTGAAGAACCTCTATGGGAGAAGAAGAAGAAACCATTCCTCTGGAGCAAATGGCTACAAGCAGAAATGTTGGGAGCAGTCCCTTATCCAAAGATGAATTTGCAAATCAGTTGGAAGATTTCAAGAGTGATATGAGGCAGTTTCTTGCCATGCAACTGGATATCTTGCGGATCCAAAAGAAGCAAGATGAAGCCAAGAGGGCTTTGGCCATTTTTTGTCCTAGGTGCACTAGAAAGCATCCTAGGAATGAATGTCCAATGCACTCCCTAGAAGTGTGTTTCATCTGTGAAGAATACCATCCTACAGATCAGTGCCCTTCCTTGCCCAGAATCAAAGCTACATATCAAAGAGCCAAGGGAGCCACTGAATCACTCTGTTATATGAACCAAAGGAGGCCACATGGACCCATACCCTACCAGCAGGAACTACAAGGGACACCCGAGACCTATTATGACCCTTACCAAGCCACCTTCATGCCTTCTCGGAGTCCCCCTGCTCATCCTTCCTGGTTCACACCTCCTCCTTGTTCCTTCACAGATCCATATTATGCCCAACCAGCTGCTGATTCGTTTCACTCTTATGCTCAGCCTCAGCCTCAGTGGAATGCACATCATCAGGGGTGGAGGCCCCAATACAACACTCCTCCCGCTTATTTTCCTCCACCACCTGCTCATCCACAACCATCGCCTCCTCCTCCACCAAGGCAACCCCAAATGCCTACCCAACCACAATGCCATCCATCTCCATCTCAATTTCACACTTCCACTCAGCTACCCATACCACCATTTCCAAATCCACACATTGGAGTAGCTCAACCCAATTTCAAAGATGAGGCACAACATGTGCAAATGACTCCTCTTGAGCTCAATGATGTTCACCAAAGCTCAGGAAAAGCATTGCAAAAAAGAGATCATCTTGAAAGCATTGAAGGATCACATCCAGCAAAAGAAGATTCAAAAGAGGAGATCAAAGAACCATGGGCTGCACTTGATAAAGAGAAGACATCAGAAGCAGAGATAAAGAAAGATCCCTCATGGTTACCATTAAATCCTCCATGTACTCAAGAGAAAGATCAACAAAAAGAGGAAGATGAGAAAGTCATGATAGAAAGTGACATGAAGAATGATCCAGATCAGCAAAAGGACCAAGGATATCAAAGCTATATTGAGACATGGTTCCAGACAGTCACTAAGTTGCAACAGTACTCTCTTCCTCAGCTATGTTTGATCCCTTCAGAGTCAGATCATTTGGTCTCTGAGATCTGGATACCTATCAGAGCATGCATTTCGAGCCTTCACATCATTTTTTCTCTAATCTCGATGTGCACATGGCTCCATTGGAAGTATTCTTATACTTGAAAATGATTTTGTTTTTCAAGTAGGGTAGGGTAGGAAAAAAGAAAAAAAGAGAAAAAAGAAAAAGAAAAAATGAAAAAAAGGAAAATAGAAATCTAAGGTGAAAACCTCCTCGGAGGCGCCTTAGATTGGCTCATTGATTGAAAACCTCCATGAGGCGGTCAATGGGTTGGAAAAAAAGAGAAAGGAGAATAAGATCTTTGGGTGAAAACCTCCCTTGGAGGCGCCCAAAGCAGGCAATTAGGGTGAAAACCTCCATGAGGCGCCCTAGTTGTTTTTCAAAAAAAAAAAAAGAGAAAAAGAAAAAGAAAAATAAAGCTAATCTCCATTGAATAATTTCATGTTGCAGCAATGACATTGCAGGTTGCAAGAAGGACGTTTCATGACAGGAGGAGCACTCAAATCAAGGTCAAAGTAATTTTTCTTGTGCCTTCTACAGGAAGCTCTGTATTTCTACAGGAAACATCCTGTAGAACCTTTGGACGAGCCAAATCCAATTTCAAAAGTGAATCTGATGGTGGGAATCTGTTGATTAGGCCTTCAAGCACTTGTGTGCCCATCCCTTGCCTTTCTCCATCATTTTTTCACCTCCTTGTGCTTCTCGTTGTGCTTCTACAGGAACTTCCTGTAGAAATTGTGGGAAACTAGGCATGCATTTCAAAAAGTGGTTTGGCAAGCATGGTAGCTTCCTCAAAGGTTCAGAAGTCCTCCTGCAGTCTTCCAACTCCTCCTCCATCATCTCTATACCTGCATCACAACCAAAATTCATTTTGTCATCCCATGCAACCAAAATGCAAAGTGCCTTGAAGCAAAAACACATAGAGCAGAATTTGTTTTTGCCATAACTTGAAAACCATGCATCCATTTGACAAACCGTTTTATGGGGAATTGTATGAGGTTGATGAAAACATGCCTGAGCAGTTTCATGCAATTCTGGTGCACGGTTTCCAAGAAATCAGCCTCCATCACCATCAGCCATTTTTGCATTTTCTCCATATCCGTGCATCCGTTTTAAAACCTGTTTCATGGGGAGATGCACATGGGTGATAGTAACCTACCCAAGTAGTTTCAGCCGATTCCGATGCACGGTTTCCGAGAAATCGAGCTCTGAAATCTTCAGCCATTTTCCATTTTTCTCGAAATCCGTGCATCCATTGATCACGATTTTGCTATGGGAGATGCATAATGATGATAGGAACATGCTCACCGAGTTTCAGATCAATCCGCTTCACCGTTTGGGAGAAATGGCGAAAACAAGTTCTGGTCCTGTGAAAATTCAATGGCAGCAGTTTGAGGGTGCAGATCTGAACGTGGAAATGAACTCTTGTTGCATGCATCTGGCCAGAGGACACCTGCACAAGGAAACCAGCCATGAATCAGCAACCAAGCCATCATGCAACCATAAAATCAAATGCATGCAGCAATGACAGCCCACAACAGCTCACGGCAGCCATTCAACTTCGAGGTATGTGACTGATCTCATTCTTCTATTGCATAGATTTAATTTGAAAACTGCATGAATTGATGGGATGGTGGAATTAAGCCACGGATTAGCAAGGCTCAACTGATTTTCTGCTTTAGAACTCCGCCGGCAGCCACGCAGTGCACGTGGACAATGGACTCACGTAAAAAAAAAAAAAAAAAAAAATTAAAAGAAAAAACAGTGATAGAAAGTTTAACTCTAGAGCAGTTGATTAACGGGGAAAGGACATGCAGTTCATAACAACTGCAGTTCATGCACAATTGCATGGGCCAGCACGTCTTTTCCACCTCACTCCTACAGCAGTCAACGCAGACCAGCAAGAGACAATACGCAGTGGTCATTTAAATGAGGATTTATCACAGCAATCAAAACTTTGGTTTGGTGGCAGTTTACGACAACAAATTGATGGGAGTTAAACTCCTCCTTATCTCCACTCATACTCACACCTGGCAGTAAAAATATGGCACGATATTCTTCAAGAGAAACATGCACAGCAGATCAACCTCTACGCTGGCTGCTATACACAAATTTGATCGGCTGCATTGGCATTTGGTTGCAGACGTGTCAAATCACAATTTTTAGTTGAAGATTTGGGTGGGAGTTTGTCTCCCATTTACGTTAGTTATACATATGCACTTGGCAGCCATAAAGAATATGCACAAACAGTTGGATGAACGCTGATTTTCAAGGGAGATATACACAGCTAGTTAGGGAGCATTTTACAACAGTGATCTCCAGCTATTTCCAAAACATGTCTCGGGATGACAATATCAGAGTGTTGGCCAAAGATATCAGCCCTTCTAGCAGCGGAAGGAAGTTGCAGGGCCCTGAAAGTGGATCTGATCAAGAAATTGTTCAATCATATGTGAGTGAAGGCTCAGACCTTGAAATTATGTGCAAAGATCGGTCAAGATATTCACCAAGTAGCTTGGCTAGAAACTCTTGTGTGAAGTTGGAAGCTTCTGAGTCAAATGGAAATGAGTAAAGAGGTAGAAGGTCCAGCTGCATATCATGAGAATACCAACGAATCTAGGTTACAAATCTAATATACATCATATTTCTTTATGATGGGCAGTTTAAAATGCCTCTGTTCTTAGAGATTTATGCATGTTTTTCCGAAGCCTAGATTGTTTGGCTGTATTTGTCTTGGTTAATGTTGCAGGTATTTTTCACCAACAGGGGATTTGCATTTGTGACTTCCAAGACTGTGGAGGCTACTAAGCAAGCCCGTAAGGAACCAAACAAAACCATTGATGGAAGGATTGTTACTGTGAACCTTGCAGTTGATGGACAGAGAAGACTGTGTATGTATATTGCAGAAATAACAAGGGTTACATCTCGGCTCTATATTCAGATCTGTTTAGACATATCACAACGAATATATGTGATATTCAGTATACCTGTGATTAAAGGAAATATCTATGGATGTATAAACCTAGGACCATATATGAACATCATCTCGTCAACCTGCAAGTGTTTTTATCAAAGAGATGAGGTTGAGGGTCCGTCCTATGATCAAGGATCTCAACATACAGTTATATTGGCCTGCATACCTCAGGGTGAACTGCAAATTGATATCTCTCAATGGGTATTTGAATTCCACGGTTGCAATCACAGTTTAGACACACATGGAGATCTAACCGTCAGGTAGACTTCATGGATATGATAAAGAAGCAATAGTGAGGGTCTCAATGATGATGTAACAAACACAAGAAAGACCACCACAGAAGGAACAGGCAGAGGAATGAGGGAAAAGGACAAGCTGTGAGGCCAAAGCAGGGGGTGGTAAAATAACACAAATGCCAAGGGAGAAGCGGTTGCAAGCACGAGCAGAGGAGACTGAAAAAGGCCAAACAAGTAGGGACACACCCAAGGCAGCCATAGCACAGTTCAAGGAGAAGGCACCCCCAGCCAAGCAAGTAAAATCAGTGAAATTGGTTCTACAGGAAGCTAGCAGACTGTTTCTACAGGAAGCTAGCAGACTGTTTCTACAGGAAGACAGAGACTGTTTCTACAGGAAGCCAGCGAACAGTTTCTACAGGAAAGTTTGAAAAGCGGGAAGCCAAAGGAGAAATCGGCCGAGATGCTAGCCAAGGAAGTCACCAGGGCCATCAAAGACAAGGGGAGAGATTTGGTTGCTCAGAGGATGAGCAACACTTTCAGTAGGGGGGTGATGATGAGCCCCAAAAATGTACAATTATTTGGGCTCATTCAACCTCCTAATTTGGCTTAGTCCACCATTCTCATTTGTTTATTGCATGTTTTTGATTATTTTTATGTTAATAGAGTGAATTTGGTTAGTCATTATGCCAACAAGTCTAATGGGTGCTTTGTCTAGCCTTGTTGGTCAACTTGGAGACAAAATTGAAGGTCTTAATGAGCACTTGGCAGCCAAATTCGTGGGCGAACAAGCTAGAGGATTTGTAGGAAGGTGCCCCCCTCATTTATGGGCCCTTACCTCAAATTCTCCACCATCAGCTCGGAGTTCAAAGGCCACCAAATCAATGAGCACAAGGGCAGCCAAGCAAGTCAAGTTGGACTGCTGTTAACTACAAGTCTTGGGCAGCCAAGTCCCTAGCTTTTAGGAGGACTGTTGGGTCCTCAAATTGTATAAATAAGAAGGCTTGGGGCCTCATTTTGGTTAGCTAGTGGGTAGTCATTTTGTAGCTAGTTAGACATTTTGTTTTAGCCATTAGTTAGCTAGTTTGTAGTTCGATTTTTATGCAATAGATTAGCTTTGCTTTCAGCTCATGTTCAAGTTCTCCTTGTGGACAGTTTTGATGTACTCTTCATTCTTGATTAATAAAGATGAATCCAGCTTTGCACCAGCTCTAAATCTATCTTGGGAGGCTGTAGCTCTTGGGGTTGGGCCCATCTCAAGCGCCCAGTACCTCCCTTGTTTATCTTTATGTGTTTGTTGCGTTCTTGAAATAAAATCTGCTCTTTAGATTTAATTCGTGCTTTGTTACTTAGGTTTCTTTTGATGGTTCAAGTAGCTTTTCATGTTTATAATAGATTGGTAGGAGGTTATTATGCATTTAGATCTTTTGGCATGTTCTTGCTCACGTGATGTATATGGTTCTCTTTCCAAACAAAACTGTTGTTTATTCATTTCATTGACAGTTGGATTGAGTTAGCTAGGACTTGGTTTGTTTGCAAGAATTCATTGATTCGTTTGAATGAGCATTGTGTAGGGCATCTCTATCACCTTCATCACCTCCTCGTTCATCTGAGCCTCGTCCATATCAGCTCCTCCATCACCAAGTCTGTTTCCTTATCTCCCATCTGCTCTTTTTCCACGTTACCCTACCTTCTTCTCCATTGTTGTCTCAACTACCTTAAAGCCAAATCAGCCTCCCACATATCATCTCATCACTCCATCCATTAGTTCCTGGGTCACTTTAGACCCCCATCCTACCTCCATAACCATCCATGCATCTTCCATCAACCATCCATCCTCGAAAATCCAATTCGTAAACATCCTGTAGAAGAATTACAGAACATCCTGTAGAATACTTACAGAACTTCCTGTAGAAACCCTTGCAGACTTCCTGTAGAAGTTCATAAACACGGTTGCATGGCCTCCAGACTTTGTGAAACTCTCAGAAAGAATGCTAGGGATCCCTTAGACCCTCTCTATACCATCCCAACCTTTCCCAAAGCATTTCATCCCTTGATCCATCCCTGCACAGTGGAAAACTAGTTAGAAGCACATGCATGATAATTCCAACAACTTAATCAAAAATACAAAAAGATGTTTTCTTCAGATAGTGATAACTTAGACACATGCATTTTACCTTCCTAGAAGTAATGTCATCTCTTCTCATAGTTTTCATTCTCATTTTTGCATCAGTAGGACTAGTTGGCAGAATTAGGGTTTGCTAGGGTTTGCGTTTCTTTTTGGCTTTCAGTTTCTTTCCGCAAGTAGATTAGCTTCCTTCGAGATAGCTTTCGTCCATCACTCATAAAGCTTCTTCTGAGAGCATATAGAAGTTGGCTTGAGCCCTAGCAGACTTGTGCCAGCTGACCAAGTGACAGCTGCGACAAGAGCTAGTACTTGTGCATACAGCACCGTCGCTTCCAAGTTTGTACGAACTACCGGGTTGATAAAATTAGAGATAGGGAGCTCCAGGAGTTGTAGCATTATTGCTACAATACTGGAGCCCACCAGCCATCCTGGTTAGGATATATATTCCTCAGTCCAATTATCTGGCACCCTGCACCCGGATATCAAGCCCTATATGAGATGCTTGAGGGTCAAACAGGTCAGTTCTTTGACTACCTAGTCACTCACCATGGTTGTAGGCCTTCGCATGAGATTCCTTCTCCAGCCTATTCTCTCACTGCTTTGCATGTCAACTACAACGTTTTCATGAGGGCATGAAACAGGGTAAGCAGGGGGGTGTGTGGAGTACTAAAAAGGTATGTTTTTAATGATCATTTCAGTGGCTTTTCAGTAGGACTTATGAATCTTTTACATCATGAATGTGGAAAACAATAGAGAATTGTGATAAAATATGTGGAATTAGTATGCAAGACTTATCCGCTGATAGTTGTCATTCTCCTGTGCAGGAAAGGGTAAAAACGAGGAGCTGCTGTTCCAAAGAAGAAGATAAGAACAGGGTAACTGCTGTCCCTTTGACGAAGGACCGAGTGCAAACGAGGCAAAGCAGGCTGAAGCAAACTGGTCCGGAAAAGGAGGAGAAGGCACCAGCTCGGCGGAGGAGAAAAGAAGTGATTAAGGATTAACAGTTTGGCGAATCCCTCAGGATCGATCGCTGCTTTATTTATCTTATCGCTTAGACATCTCTGCCGTTACTCTTATATAAAGGGACGGCACTGTTAGTCTAGGAAGGAGATGCTTTTATATAACTTCTTGTTAAAGCTTGAACTTTGCTCATCGAGTCTCGTTGAACTTGGCTCATTGTAATTTCTATTTTATGCATTAATATAAAGTTGGTGATTATCTTATATTTGTGTCTGGATTAACTTAAAGCGGTGTACCCTTGAGGCTAAGGGCCCGGCCCCGGAGGACACTTGCTTCTATATCACTACGATTTGATTTCTACGTGGTTTGCTTATCGTCACTAGTTGGTAACCTGATATGCTTTAAAAGTTACATCACATGCTCTGCTAAGATTCGTTCGTTAATGTTCTTTCTATTGATTCTGCATTAGATTATCAATATTTTGAGAGAGGATGCAATCTTATTAGACTTAATTGAACATTGTTATCACTGTGTTATGGAGCTTCTATCCTTAGTATGTGTGTTAAGGAAATTATCTGAAAGGTGTGTTCTTTATGATTCAGGATTCATGTTGTTCCATTTTGAAACACAATTGTAATTCCTAAATCAGATTACTTCTTCAGAGTGTTATGTGTGTATGATTTTCACATGTTGTTCCATCATTAGTAATTAATGTTGTTCCATTAGTTGGTTGCGTGATTTGCTTGGAGAATGAAAGATTGGAGTTTTGGATTACAATGAGATCATTTGAGTTGATAGGATAAAGTTTGATTATTACTTGCGAGGTTTAGTTATAGCGATTGCTGTTCCATTTCAGAATTGTTGTTCCATTTTAAGCATTGCTATTCCATTCTAGATTTGCTGTTCAATTTCCTACTTTCCGTTCCATTTCTATCTGTCATTTCATTTACTCGCATTTGGTGTGAGAGACGATCTGTGGCTGTAGTGAGCCTCTGCATTTACTGCCTCGCTCCCAGACCCGTGGTCCATGCTCTAGTTTCCTTTCCATCAGTTTCCAAAGGGATGGGCTATTGCTGTCGAACCCTTGACTGATAAAGTTTCCTAGCTTTAAGAGTGTGTGCTTTAGTCATTTGAAGGAACTTAGTCATAGACAAGCATTAGTTTACTCTTGTGTTTTTGTAGGACGTTGTACTACTAGCATTACTCTGACAAATAGCCTCAGATTGAGTCACTCTTTGAAATAACCAAACGCTCCCGGATTGACATATTAATGTGAGGTAATTAGAGGTGAAAGAGACCCTTTTTATAGCTCTACATATTGGAAATAGAGTTTCTAGAATTTTAATTTAATTATCAATAATGAATTATTATTAGGTTGATGGTAGTATTGGATTTAGACAAAATGTTTCAAACATTTTGAATAGTAATTACAAATAAAAAATTTAGATTTATTTTAAAATTAATTATATATTTTTTTATCTTTGTAATTAAATTGATTAATTAAAAGAAATGTCATATAAATGCACTATGTCAACCTAGATTATGGTTTTTGGCTATACCGTATTAATTATCCATAATATTATAACAAAATTTATTTATAAATCAAAATTCGCTATAATAAAATAAGATAAAGTTGCACTTTCATAGTTATAAATCTTGTCACATATATATATATATATATATATATATATATATATATATATATATATATATATATGATGTTTATCTATATTAATTCTTTAATCCAGGAGGAAAGCATGGAGTCTACTAGGGTTTTATTGTTTCATAGTTAGAAGCTTGGAGTCGCCATCTAGCTTGAGCCTCTCCCAGTGCTTTATTTTGCATTCGACAATGGGTGTGGACGACCTTGGGAATTATCTGTGGTAGATCGACTCGAATGCTATTGTACTTTGTAAAAGGTTCTAGATGGTTTTGGGGGGGCGATGCTTTGTGGTAGTTCCTTTGGTCTCGCCCAACATCAAAACCAATTTCTGGCTTCAAAGTGATGCACCTTGCTTCATTGTTGATTGCTCTATTATGGTGAGGTTAGCGTCGGATCCACTGGACAAAAATATGCCAGTATACTCGATCCCTAACTCTCATCTATATGATATATATGTTAATGGTGTTTTCCCATGTGCTTATTTCTGGTGGCCCGGGGGTCGATGGAGGATTTATTGTTGATTGTACACCCTGTCGGGTTTTTTTCCTTGTTTCAACATGATGCGTCAAGATCTATGGGTCATTGGTTCCCATTCCTTAGAGAGATTCCCCACTATCTTTGGGCCTATGGGTGCATCACAGTTTGGTTGGGCTCAGATCCCATATCAATCTTTTATCGAAAACTTAAACGAGAAGATCTCAACATTTTGGGTGAGGAGTTAGGACATGGTAAAAAATCTGAAACAAAGCATTGGGGTTAAATGGGGCATTCCTGTCCTTTTTCAAAGCTTATAATTTGAGGAGTGGGTACTTAAAAACTTATCCCAGATTAAAGGCTATGAGATGCATAGGAACTCAACTGTAATCCTAAATATGGGGTTGTGGGGTGGAGCTTTAGGTCCCAAATTACAAAAAGGAACAACTACAAACTTTAAGGATGAAATGAAAGGCAAACCTTCAACCTTAGCATAACAAGTACAAAACATATTAGACTCATAGATTGTTGAACAAATGGATTTTCCTCCAATGCTTGTAGTTAATATTCTAGACATAAACTCCATTTTCTTTATCGTGGAAACAAAAATGATTATTTGTAGATTTAATGGTTTTTTGCCAAAACTAGAAGCATTACATCCATCCTCTTGGAAAACCAATTGTGACCTTTATTTATGCTCTAAACACTTCTTTATTTCCCATTTTAATACTCATAAAGACTATGATTTTGTTCCAAACGAAGAGCCTTGGTTTTGGGGTAATGCTAGGCTCATCACAACCCCATGGTTCCTAGAGCTTGATGCAAAAAACATGGTGGTTTAAAAAATGTGGTTGATACTCCCAAATCTTCCTCTCTCATTTTGGCACCATAAGGTTCTATGGGATATTGGTAACACCATGGGAAAATTCAAAAAGAGGGTCGTCAAAAGAACTGAGAAAGGTATCTTCACATTTTCTAGAATATGTGTGGAAATTGACCTAAGTAAAGGTTTAACAAATCACATTATCCTAAGACACAAAAATCTTCAGTGATCCCAAATACTAAACTACGAGAACAAAACATTTAGATGTAGATTTTGTTTGTAAACATGACATCTTTAGAATACATGCTGATAAACAAAAAAGTCCCCTAAAAAGAAAATGCCACATAAGCCAAGAGGATGGAAGTTTTTAGATACACATCCATATGAGGAGGAAGAAGAACAAAATATGGAGAATTCAAACAAAGAGAAATGAGATATTCAAGAAAAAAATACCACTGCTACTCCCAATGAGTGTGGTACAGATTCAATAACATCCAGGAAACAAAATTACAAACAAAAAAAAAATATATGGAGGATGGATCAAGGGGTACAAAGCGTGCCCATATAGTTGAGGTTTAGAGTCACATAGATAATACTCTCCATAGTCAATGATGAGTGTTTTGAATATCGTTGTAGTGGGCTCCAATTTTGGGGAATCACAACATGTTCAAAAATAGTAAGGAAATAAGGGGAAGATATGCAATGTCCACATTACTTGACCTTCCCCATTGATGTATCATTATTCTTTTTTTCTTTATGTTTTTGGAATGTAACAACATAAGGATATAGGAAAATTGTTAATGAATGCACATATCATGTGTGTATTATATACATATACTTATATATATATATATATATATATATATATATATATATATATATATATATATATATATATATATATATATGGAGGATGGAGTGCCTGCGGTTAACACTCTGCGAGGGTTTTGGGTGAAGTACAGGGTACTGCAATAGTCAACCAGACAATGCAGTTACCCTTAGCTTTGGTTTAGTTTTCCTTGGCTGTTTTACCCTGGTCGTTTACACTTACCATCTACGGTTCCCGTTTTTTGCTGCACCTGTCATAACCTGTTGGGGTTATCATTTTACCTACTGTTTGTGGTATCCTAACTTACCTGCTCTACCCTTGAACGGTTGTTACTGCTCCCCGTCATTTTCACAAGGCGTCTGTTACCATTGGGTGACTTCCGTTGGCCAGCATATTCGAGGCTACCTCCGTTCTAGGCGCAACTGTCAACATGGACCTCGATACTGTCGATTACTCAGATGAACCATTGGAGGAAGGCTCCATCTGGCAGGCCACGTACTCCGCATCTGAAGGTATGTTTAGCACTGGCTTCTCTGGCAATTTTGAAGCATTTCCCTTTGCTGGACCGTCGCATACACACGTTGTTGTTCTTCCGGATGAACCACCTACTTGGCTGTCACTTTCTACGCCTCCGTCTTCCCCGACTACTCTTGGTTTCATTATGGGCTGCATAAACCCCTCCCCTGAGTTGGAGCCTCCCGTTTCTGGTGTACAGACCTGACAGACTGACCCACAAGCTATTGTTTCCGGTGCTGACCCCCCGTTCGCTGGCCATTTACCTCCGGTCGCATTTGCTCCACTTTCGGGCAGCTTCACATCTGTCCCTCTATTATCTGACTCCATCCCTGCTATTCCACGAAACCCTAACCCTTCCCCGCAAAACCCTAACCCTAACCCTGATTCCTCTGACCCTAGCTTGGAGAGGGCTTTGGATCTGACTCATCGCATGGCATCTAGACCACACAAGAAATACAAGTGCTACAAGTCCAAGGCGGATGATATCATCCTCAGGCTTGAAGAAGACATACAGTGGGGGGATACTATGGATTTTGCTGACAGGGTTTTGGTCGGTCACATCAGAGGAAGGAATTACATGACTGCTCGATTGAAGATCTGGGCATCTGAGGTTTGGGGGCACCACCTGGTGGATATCCCTTTCGTCCAGACCTTTGTGAGGGGGTGGTTTGCTCTGAGATTTGCTTGGGCTGATCACACTAATTGGGTTTTGTCTTCCTATTGGAATTTTGAACATGCCCCTATTCTTTTAAAATGCTGGACGCCTCTATTTGACCCTGAGACTGAGCAAATTGGCGTTGGACCTATATGGATTCGGCTTCCAGGACTTCCTCTGCAATATTGGTCTGAGGATATATTCAGGTGGATTGGTAACTCTATAGGCACATATATGGAGTATGAAAAATCCTATCAGACCACTGGTATGATGGCCTATGCCAGAATTCTGATCAATTTGGACACCAGGGGAGGCTTACAGGAGCACATCACTATTCAGTGGAGGAATACATCTCGTAAGCAACTGATTGACTACGAAGGCATACCATATCACTGCAGGAGATGTCACAAGGTTGGCCATCTGTATAGAGATTGCCCTCTCATTCGCAAGAACAAGAAATTGGCACATGATATGGATCTGGAACCACCCATGGACATTCCAAAACAGCTTGATATGGAAGTCGAATCTAAAAAAATCATCAAATCCACTGAAGATACTGAAGGGGCTACTACAGAATCTGGCAAGGACAAGAGGGATGATGTTACTAATCCTCTATCCTCTCCTCCACTAACAAGATCCAGTCCGGCCGAGGGGGACATCTTCTCACCGGGGAGCGCAACTCTGGGGTAGACTTCCTATCCAAAGAGGCAGCCATTAGGTAGAACGATGACTGGTTAATTCAGGAAGAGATCGATGGGGCATTCTATTAGCATTATCATAGACCTTTCATCGATCTACATGATCATGGGCTATAGGCCCATCTTATTTTGCATGAACACTTGTATATATTTATGCTATTTTATCTTTATTGCACTTGAACTATAGTTTGTGACGAATAGTCACCAAATTTGATGATTATTTCTCTCTCTGGGAAGAGACAGAAACAATTTTGATATAGATACTCTCTGTAAAGAATAGACACTAGAAATCAGGTAACTGATACCTAATGCTCCCTGTGTGGAGAACGTATCATTGGATCCTTTTTGCTCTTTTGTACTTGACAGGCAATAGGCCTCAACATGCATATGCTTAAGCATCTACAAAATGTAATTTCTTATATATTAATAGAAATTATGACTTTTTTCCAAGGGGAAAAAAATCATGTGTGTAATATAAAATGTATTTTATTTTCAACATGAATGAAAGTACATACTTCTTTTTACAAAAAAAGAACACTGCTTTTTTAATTATTTTTATAATTAATAATACTAGTAGTTATTTCAAATAAAATTATAGTTTAGTTAATTTTTATTAATTTTTAAAATCTTGATAATGTGAGATGTATGAGGAGGTAAGTTTTTTTATGTCTATACGTGTTTACCCCTTATATATATATATATATATATATAATGTTCTAATGTGATGTGCATAGAATTGATTATGAATTGATTATATATAGCTTAAGCGAGTTTAATTATTATTGTGAAGTTTTTATATGTTTATTTATATTATATATTATAAAATATTCACATTTAAATTATATAAAAATAAAATTACAATGTAACAAATTGAATTGTATATATTTATTTTTTCCTTTATTATTTTTTTAATTTTAGTAGGCATTATGTTTTATTGTTATTTTTTTTTATCTAATCCACTATTTTGTTGTGTAGGGAGGTGCATTCTATAATTTTTTATGAGGGCAATGTGTGATTCTATTTGTGTTCAACCTAGAGTTTACATGTGTCCCTTAAAAAAATACTCTAAATAAAAACACAATGTTAAATATAATAAAATCATAAATGATTATACATACTTTGTTGGTTTAATTAAAAATATTATAAAACATTAATAATCTCATTCTTAGTGTGCTCACTTGGTTCATTGTTAATATTACAATCTGTTATGAAAGAGATGTGGCAAAAATATTTCACTTTCACTCTTGCAATTATAAATAAAATATTTTGATGTCCATACTAAATAATATAATTTTATATCATCTTTACAAAGATAAACTAAAAGTAAAAATCAGGGATAAACTAATTAATATTTCAGTATAGAAAATCTCTCTCTCTCTCTCTCTCTCTCTATATATATATATATATATATATATATATATATATATATAGAGAGAGAGAGAGAGAGAGAGAGAGAGAGAGAGAGAGAGAGAGAGAGAGAGAGATTGATTAACCACTGATTTATCAAGCACTAGAAGAAATTAAATATCTTGATGCATTAACCTTTTTTCAAGTTTCGTAGTCTAAAGAGAGGTTTGCATATCAAGAGATTGATCCATCTCAGGGCTTGGTAGATCCATTGTTAATATTGATATATACTGGTAGATACTACAACATCACCTCATCATGTATAAATTTGAGAGATAGTCCTACCCATGAAATACTCTTTTTATTACTTGTTTCATTTTTAAAATTTTCCCTTCCATGATGTTTGATTTATAGGAAAATATATCTTTGTTAATATAAGTTTTGTGTTCTCACTTAGTAAACGTTTTAAATTCTATTTTGACCATAAAGCACTGTTCAAGCAAGTAATATCATAGATGCATATGTTTTATATTACTTTAAGCTAAAACCTATTCAAACCTGTTCATTTCTACTCCCAAAATAGCCAATGATTTGGTGTAATTTAGTGCGATTATATATAGTCACTATTTATGTAATTCCAAAGATTTCACAAATTATTTTAAACCATTCTTGAAAAAAGTTCAAGTAGCTTGATTAAACTCCTTAACTATGATGAATTTTGAAAATAAACAATCAATCTCATCTTTCAAAGTGATCAATTAGATTGAAGGAGGATTTAAATAATAAAAAGAGTTTGGACACACTTTTAGATAGGAATTTGGGGGGATTCTAACATGTCAAGTAATAAAAATGTATAGGGTATGCATTTTGAAGAAATTTGATATCTTATAAAAAGAAAGAAGAATAAATTTTTCCCACCAACATACTAATGCCTAAAAAGCCCAAATCCAGTTGTGCTTAGTTTTAAGTATGAATGTATCAAATGTAATATAACCTTGGTATCCACACATTTGAAATTTGCATATATAACCAAAAAATATAATTTTTTTTCTAGTCAAACTAATATATAGACCCATTTTGTAAAAATTGAATCTATTATTTCTCAACATGTGGACACCTGAGTACTTTGACAAACATGGTCAAAGAATTGGAGAGATGGATGATTAGGTTGGAGCATGGAATGAAGAATGATTTTTCGAGGAAGGACACAATAGTAGAAATAATGTTTCAAGGATGTTACCAATAGGATGATCCTTGGTACTGTAAGGCAATAGAGGAGATTTGTTCATTCAAAGAGAGCTAAAGAGGTTGGCCATATGATCTAGAATTGCAGGGAAATATTGAGGAAACAAAATGTAAGATAGGTTCATATCCATTAATTTTTAGATATGTAAAAGAGAAGTATAGAGGAGTACCTCTAGGAAGAGAAATGATAAGGGAGATGGACGTGGTGGGAATCATGACTAGCACATCATATCTTCACATTGAGCTATAAGGAGTTGTCTCATTCTTGCAGTTGGATGGTAAGCCAGGTCACGTGGTGCCTAGGGTGGTACCCATGTAGTAATAGTAGATTGGTGTGGGAGTTTGGATGATATGAAGTCAAGGACATTGCATTATGTGAGACATGATTTCTTATGGAACTTTGTGGGATGATCATACTAGCTACCTAATTAGTCAGTAATAGTGAGGGTATCCAAAACATGGGGTAAATATTGGCATGATTTCTAGAGATGTAGTCAAATACATCTTCCATTGAGGTGAAATTTCATGATACATCATTCATGGAGAGATGACAAATGAGTGATGACCTGAGGCATTATTGATGACGACAACAACCTTTAGTGTGGGAGAATTTCAGGCCCCAAGACATCAATGTGCACTTAATTGGATGCACATGGTGGTTGATATCCCCATCATAGAAAATGTGATGTTTATATTTCAAAAAGTGCAATGGTTTGAGGTTTTCAGTTAAGGACTCATGCAAAAGTGGTCATGGTTCAACACAAGGTTGAATAAATACGTTAGGTGATAAAACAATTATTGGTCGACAAGGGATAGAAAAAGGTGACATGATTTGGAACGGTTTGGAGTTTTCGGTGATGGTGGGAACATGGAACAATCAAACAGATGGGTAAATGACACCATGGTGGAATGGGTGCAAACAAAGAGCACATGACAAGGCATATTTAACCAAATGGGTAGGTGAATGGTAGGTTGGTTGGGTCACAGTTGGGTGCACATAATTGAATGAGTAGATACATGAAGAGTCATTTGGGCACATTTAACCTAATGCATGAAATGCATGATGGGTTAGCTTGGGAAGACAAAAGGACATGTCCCTTCTATTACTCCACCAACACCACATATATATTTTACTTGCATCAAGGGGAGAGGGGATAGGGACATAGGGACGAAGTAATAAAATTAATATCATAATGGAGCAAGGAATTTTGAAATGAGGGTAACTACAAGGGGCATGCAAAGGAGTTTGTATTAATTTGGACACAGTTAGTCTCCAACCACGGTAATTAGAGGATTGATTGGTCTAGGCTTTGCTAGAGTTAATGGGTTACTGTAGGTTGGGTTACTGTGTGGCAGAGTTCAATTATTGCATGTATCATTTAAATTGTTCAACATTTTTTTTTTTATTAATTTCAAATTCAAGCGGACCCTAATGAAAAGGACGAGCAAGAAATTCACAACCAAGTGAAAATGAGTAATACACAACCTTAAAGGGACATAGATTTAGATGTCAATAGACATCAATTTATTAGACCTTAGAGTATTAGCTTTCTCATAAAACACAAGATCACGAAATCCTGGTATCTGATAAGGATGGAACCTGGTCATAGCCCCAAGTCACGAAGCACTAAGGTTAAGCACCTAAGGGCTAAGCACCCTTGGAATGTATAGTAAGTACCACGTGTTTGTTTTTGAGGTATTAACATGAATAGGAAAGTACCAGTGTTTGAAACAAAATTTATTAACTACTAATGCTTGTTAACATGTGATTAAGATGTGGTTAGAAAATATTGGATGGGTTTAGCAAGGTTAAGAATATCGAGCACAAAATTCTTTGTTGTTTGAGCATATCAACATGATGTGAGCATAGATCTAGTATGATGTAGAAATGATGGGTCCCATACTAGGGTACAAAGCACAAGAGGTTATGTTGTATAAAAGTTAGGATGATACCTGATATGATGTGTTACAAATATGACGTGTCATGGATATGATGTGGCACCATGTGGAAAAAAAATGGCATTCATTTTTGGCCTTTTTGGATGGAAAATTGAATTTTTTATGGATCACAAGTGGAAACAACATATCATGACATGTGGCATATATATGACGTGGAAAGAATAGGTCTATATCAAGGTACCAAAGTACTATGTTACATGGTTGACTAACACTATAGGACCATACTGATATTAATATGATGAAAAATAGGCCATCAATTTCAAATCATGTAAAATAGTTTAAACGCTTTGTTAGTTGTTAAAAAAAGGGGTACTAGAGTATCAAAGTACCGAGGTACCGAGATGAATAATAATATGTGACCCTCTAGTATGTGGTATTCATATATCGATTGAGGTCACAACACATGGTTTTAGGTGCACAATGGATTAGATCCTAGAGCTAGAGGGTCTCGTATCTAGGAATATGTGTTTCCAAGAGTTTCCTCATTAAAAAGAGACTCAAATTACAGATCTTTGGGAACAATTATTTTGGATCACAGTCCCAACATTTGGTCATAAAATATGCTTGGTTTTTTAGCCCCTGCGGTTGAGAAAATATGGAAAAATAGCATACGAGTTATATGAATATTTGGCTTCCTATGGAATTTTTTATTTGGGTGCCTAATTACATGAGCCCATGATTTCATTTGGTGGTTTCTTGTGCAACCCGTAGAATAGACCCATATGGTGCTCCAAGGCTTATTGTTATCCCAAATCATATTTAATTGACATATAAGAAATAATAAAGCCATGTTTCCTATAAATAACATATAGTTTGGAAGTCATAAGCAAAGGTGAAAAAATAGAATGAAAAATAAGAAATAGAGACGACAAAGTTTGAATCCTATGGAGTTTAGTATGAAGAGTTTTGAGGATGAAGTGAGAAGAAGATTTGAATCTTATATAGTGAACCTATTTAAAATAGAATGTCTAAGTAATGAATTCTACGATGTGAAAAGATGTATGAATTAATTTTGTTAGGATGAGACTAAGTGTTGAAGTGAAAAAAATGTGTTGCAATAAGTAAGCGAAGCTAATCTATGCCCCATACTAGTTCTATAATGAACAAAGTTCAGTGGAAATGATGAGTAGTACAAATTAGAGAGAAACATATATAATTGTGAAGATCATAGTTAGTATTGTGAAGAACAAAGAAAAATAAATCATAAGTAAAGCATAGGGGATTGGTGTCTCCTTTAGGTTGGTGCTAGTAAATCATGGGATTGGTGTCTACCTTAGATTGGTGCCTATAAATCAAGCGATTGGTGTCTCCTTCTAGTTGGTGCCAATAAATAAATGTAGCAGTAAGTTTATACAAGAATTATCCAAATAATTTTTTTGGTTTTTCCCTTCAAGGGTTTCCATGTACATTGGCGTTCTCATGTGATGTTTATGTGATGATGCTTTATATGGTTTAAATTATTTTAAAATTGTTAATTAACCATTCTAATGATTCATCCCCTATTATAATAATATTAATTCCAACAATTGGAATTAGAGTATGTTCCTTCAACAACAATCTAATCACTGAAAGGAAGATCTAACAAGAAACATGGCTAGTCAAGATGGTGGTTTCACAAATATATCTCCCATGTTTAGTGGAACAAACTATGCTTTCTGAAAAGTGAGAATGAGGGCATTTCTAATATCTTTTAGCGTTGAGGTTTGGCATGTCTGGTGATGGATGGATATAAAGAGTTATAAAATCCTTTGATTAATAAACATGACAAACTAGATTTCACCAAAAATGAAAAATAAATTAATTTAATCCTTAGTGTCCTTTAGGAATTAGAATTTGTCAAAGTTATGCATTGAAAATTAGTAGACAAGATATGGGACAAATAAAAAAAGAACTATGAAGGAGATGACCACGTAAAGAGCACTAAAATTCAAGTTCATCAAATGCAACTTGAAATCATAAGGAGAAAGAAGATGAAAACATAGCAACCTTCCTCCTTTTTGTGGATGAGGTAGTTAATACTATTAAAGGTCTTGATGAAGTGATTTATGAAGTTGTAGTAGTTCAAAAGGTTTTGAGATTTTAAGACACATTAATCCTCCAGGATTATAGTGAATTGTAATTAGTTGTAAATATGTAATTGAAGGTAATTAGGAAAACAAAAAACCCATGTAGTTAGACAACCATTTCTCCATGTAATGAATTTGTATCTCTCATTAATGAATAATATATTGGAGTGTTTTCGAGCAATCCTTAGTTTGAGATGGTATCATATTTGAGCGGCTACTATATACGTATTATTGCCCCATGTTTTGCCAGTCTTTCTATAGCATGAGGTACTACTATTTTCCAATCAAACAACTTACCAATGATCGGTAATTGGAATTGTCGAATTGAGTAACAAATGCAAGTGGAGTCTATAGTTTTTTATTGGGATATGTAGACATATGCTTGATAAAGTTAAAGATAATATTGTATCATACATACATATATATATATATATATATATATATATATATATATATATTGTATCGAATTACAAAATAAAGTGAAACTTTCTTTGATTAAGACTCAAAATAATGTTACCTAGTAGACTGATGACTTGAGTGAATACAATATTAGAACTAGACATTTGAACGACTTGTGTAAACATGAATGAGATTAGTAGTAGAGTCATGGATTCTTAGTGCTTTCTTAGGGAAATATTTCTCTTCTTCCTAGCTTATAGTCTTATTGCTTGCTTTTCTTAAAGTATCGAAGGGCTTCTCTCCCTTATATTGCGCATACACAAATACTCTCTCTCAATGATTTTTTTTTGAAATCAGACTTTATTCCTTCGAAGAAGTATAGGTTTACTTTTGTTATGTGGCATCCAGATGACGGACTAATAAACAACGGATGGCTATAATAGTGTAGTAAGCAGGCTTGGTGAGTAGTTTATTGTAGTTTGATAGCAACAACAACACCCACTAATGATAGTCGAAACATTATAAGAGCACCGTGGAGCTTGTTGGTTGTGGGCAACAAGAATGCTCTATATTTTATCTTTAATTATTTATCACTCTTTAGTAGAAAAGTTAATTTAGATATATCATGAGTTGAAACAAACACTTTCTTTGTGTGTATATATAAGTGATGGTTATTGTTGCTCTGATTTCATGGAGGTAATGTCTCTAGAACAATGGTGCACTATCTGATTTGTGTTTATATTTTTATAGAAGAAAGGATTAAGGATTTCTTTATTAGAAGATTTTTTATTTAAAAATGCAAAGTCATTTTGGTAAATATGTCTGGTGAAATAATCTGAGTAGAAAATACATTTCAATTTCAGAAAGTTTTTATTTTTTAAATGTAATGGAGATTAAATTTATGTTAATCTATTAAGGGGATGTATTTTGGAAGTATAAAACAAAACCAATGGATTAATGTGTGAAAAATATCCAGAAGTTAGTTAAGATTTGTTAAATGAAAAATGCATTTACTAAATTCGATAGTTGGCGTAGTTTAACTGGAAAGGAAAACAATGAAAATTGGCTAAAAAAGATGAATATCACAATCATTTTTAATGATCTATGGGATGGAGTTTTGTGAAGGAAAAGTCACAAAAAAGACTAACAACAAATTTTGATCAGAAGTGAAGATGAAGAAGGAATGACCAATTAAGCCTACATCTTCTAGATACATTGCCATCTCGAAGAGAAAGGACAAGAAATATTTTTCCTTCATCAATGCTACAATAAGTAAGGAGGTAAGAAAACACATTGCATGCATCAATGACTAATTCATATGGTGCAGTTCAAAAATTAAAATATCTTTATGAATATCATTCAAAATTAAAACTCATAAAATTTCTTGTGAATATTTTTAGCCTCGAACTAAAATATGATGACCCTATGGCACTAGCCTCATAAATCAAAGTTATCATACATGACATAGATGCCACCATAGCAAATATAGTTCTTTCTCTCACAATATTTATAAAGGCCCTCTACCCTACCTACTCCCACTACCTTGAATCTTTTCAAGCGAGTGACCATATGAAAAACATGACATTTGAATCCTTATTTGAGAAGGTTGTAGAAAGAGAAAAATACTTTGGAAAGAATATTTACGCATCACAATCCACTGAACATATTGTATGTGTTTCCCAAAAGGGAAAGACTTGTTCTACTATAGGAGACAAAAACAAAAGAGGACATGGGAGAAGGAACTTTAGATGAAGGTGAGGTTAAAGGAATCAGACAGAGAGACCTCATCTACATTGTGCCCATTGTGGATGAAAACGACTTGAAGCAAAAACATGAAGAATTCCATGGGAGAATATTAAAGAAAAATAAGAAAAAAGAAATGCTCGAGAACAGGATAAAGGTAACGCACAAAAAAAACTCATTATATTGTTTCTCACTATAATATCGGTTTTCATGAGGATGTGTTTAACATTTCATCTTCTTCTTGGAGACACACATGGTTTCTTGACACAGGTGCCACTTTCCACATCACATTTAAGAGAGAATCAATTCATCAATTTGACGAAAAATAGATAGCTTGGTATACCTTTCTAACAGTTCTATTCTCAAGCATTTAAGGATTGGTACAATAATACTCAAGCTACCCAAAATATTATAATTTTCCCTACATGATGTTCTCTATCTTCCTCAATTGTGGAGGAAATTGATACCCTTGTGCACATTCACCAAAAAAGAGACTCCATTCATATCTCTATTTGACACACACGACACCTCGTTAGAAAGATCCATCCGAGGACTATAATTTATAACAGCAAGTATTGAGTTGAAAACTCATATTAGTCATCGATGATTTTCCAAAAAACGTTGTTTAGGGCCTCAAAACGGCTCCAGAAGTTCATGACCTGAAAAACTGGCAAAATTAGTAAACTGTGCTACAATTAATGAAACTGAAAAAATGAAAGAGACAATGGTGGGGTTCCAAGTGGAATAGGCAGGTGGCCACCGACATCCACCTGGATCATTTGACAACATGAACAATATGATTATATAGAAGAATATAGGCTTCTAAATCTACAGGGGACATCTGCATCTTCTACATAACATTCTAACCATCTCACTCAGCATAATGAGGGTACAATTTCTTCAAGTTTTCTTTGGCATAATATATTTGGACATAGTAATTATGATAGTTTTTGTTTGATGAAAATGAATGGTGTTTCTAGTCATCCAACTATTCCTAGAAAGCTAGAGAAATGTTCTTTCTGTATTCTTGGAAAACATAGAAAACAACCATTCCATGACTCCAATTCTAGAGCATGTAGAAAATTTGGTTTGATTCATGCAAATTTGTGTGTTCCTATGCCTATACCGTCTACAAATCTAAATAAATGCATCATGACATTTATTAATGACTACAAAAAAATGTGTTGGGCATCTTTATTGAAATTAGAAAAGTAAAGAATTTGAAACATTTAAAAAGTTTCATGTATGGATTAAAAATGAAGCACAACTAATATTGGTTCACTTTGTACTAATAATGGCAAAGAATATAGTAGTAATTATTTTGAATCCTATGTTTTACAACATTGGATCCAACATAAAAAAAAAAGTTCCGTAAAGTATTCAACAAAATGGTGCAGTTGAGAGGATGAACATAACATCGTTGAATATGGTCCACTCCATGATATTCTTTAAGAATATAGAATTGGTGTTCGAGGATGAAGTATTTTTGTGTGTAGTCTATGCAAATAAAAAATGTCCATCACATTCTCTTAGAAAAAAGACTCCATACAAAATTTGGTGTGGCCACACCTCCTCCATTAGGCATCTCAATGTTTTTGGTTCCACCTATTATGCCTTGATTCCAAAACAATATAGAAATAAACTTGATGCAAGGATTCATAAATGCATTTTCTTGGGGTACTCAAATACTACCAAGTCCTGTCATATTTATGATGAGGAAAATAAGAGATTCACAATTTATAGAGATGCCATATTCTTTGAGTCCACCAAAAGTGATGACTATATTAAGATAAAACTTGTTCATCTAGAAATGATTTCTATAATGAAGACATATCATGAATTTGGCAATGAGAATCCAAACATTGAAAGGGTGAACCCAATTCTAGGTCAATCTTTGGAATCTTGCTTTGCAGAATCAAGTCATCATCATCAAGAAGCCCTTGACACCTCATCAAATTTCGATGAAGTTATTTGCAAGATTGAGAAGTTGAACATTGATGGTGTTGCACCCTTAGAGAATCCATTTAATCCTTCTCCAAAATGACCAAAGTAGTTGATCAAGAAACTTGAAATTTTCCATCCCAATGAGATCAGAAAGAATGGAACTAGGAGTTCTTCTACATATTTAAATGAAGGTGAAATTTAGGTTATGTGGATGACACATATATGTTGTATAATTGTGAACTAAATTTGTCCATTAACTTTGAGCCCACTTCCTTCAAAGAATATCCTCCTTATGATGAATGTAAAGAAGGCATAAAGAAGGAATATGATACACTCATAAAAATGGAACTTAGAAGTTGGTGGAACCTTTATACATAACCAAACCAATTGGATACAAGTGGGTTTTCTAAAACAAGTATAAATAATACAACTCACTTGACAAGCACAAAGAAAGTCTTGCGTTAAAAGTATTTGCACAAAAATAAGGCGCTGACTATGAGGAAACCTTCACTCCCACAGAAAAATGGGTGACCATCTAGACCATATTCTCTTTGGCAGCATAGAATGGATGGAAAATCTACTAAATGGATGTGAATACAACTTTCTTGAATGTGGATTTGAAAGAAAATGTTTTATGTCTTAGCTTGAGGTTCTTCTTGTGAAGGGACAAGAATAAAATGTATGCAAGCTCATCAAATCCTTGAATGTTCTAAACCAAGCTCCATGAGCATGGTATGGAAAGCTAACCAACCATCTTCTAAAACTAAATTCCAGACACTACAACCTTCATTATGAAACTTTGTTTGTCAAAATGGTTGGAAAAATAATTGTGTATCCTGTAGTGCATGTATATGATCTATTAATAAATGGAAACAATGAAATCTATATTGTATCTGTGAAGAAAGAAATAAATAAAGGTTTTGAAATGACATATTTGGGACATATTCATTATTACTTGGACACTAACATCATCCAAAATTTGAAATACATATTCATTTCCCAAACGAAGTACGTTGGAGAGTTATTAAATAAGTTTGGCATGGAATAATGTAACTTTCTCTCCACTCCAATAGAACATAACTTGGAGCTTACATCAAAATAAGGGAATGAATTTGAGGATGCAACAAAGTATAGACAACTTGTATGAAGTCTAATCTACCTAACATAAACCAAACCAAATATCTCAAATGTTGTGAGAATCCTTTCTAGATTCATGCAAAAATGATGTGAGGGGCATTGGTGTGCTATACAAAGAGTCCTGAGATACTTAAATGGAACACAATATTATGGGCACACGTACACCAAGGAAGATGGCTTTGGTCTTATTAGACATTTTGATTCAAACTTCGATGGGGACAAGGAAAATGGAGTAGCAACTTTAGGATATATTATTAGTCTAGGATCACCAACTATATACTAGGAGATTTACTATATTGAGAGGTGGGGGTGAAATAATATAGTGCCACATGAGTCATATATTTAAAAACTTTCCCATTTATTAAATTATTAACAATGTTCCATCACAATATATAACTAGTAAATAACACATGCACTATAATATCATATGAGCAACAATACACTTGAGAATCACAAGAAACACATAGAACACAAGGACACTAGATATTAGCTAGAAACCCATAATGGCAGAAAACCACAACCTTCTTCTTATGTTTTTAATTCATCCCTTACATATGTATTGGAACCAACTAGTATGAAAGCACAAGCTTGCAAGGCACCAACCTCAATCATCAGTGAGCACCCACTCGCTTCAAGCACCAACTTGATGGAAGCACCCACATCATACAAACATTTGTAGACATCCATCTGTTGGAGGCACCAACTCCCAAGTTTTACTCAGGCACCCACATGAAGGAAGCCACTAATCCCTAACTATGAAGCCACCACTTGCCTTGAAGTAAATGACATTCAATTCACTATGGACCTCCTTTCATCCATTTTGATACTAGATCCACCTCTACTCAACAATAAATTCATTTCAAATATCTTGCTACCACTCAAACCCTAAATAATCATGTGAAATCATACTTTCACCACCAAGCTATCATCCACAACATACTCTGTTCTTTTAGCACTCAACCATACTCTCAAATCTTAGCAGCAATAAAAACCCTCTTTGTGCTACTAACACTTATAAATACACTAAAACTAATCTCATATAAACAACATATCAAACCAATCAAAACTCTCTTTTCTCTGTTGCAACAAAATTCCTATACATTCCGCAAGTGACCACTACACTTAACCACTCCTAATAGTCATACATCACAAAACAACACTACTGTATACAATATTTTAACCCTTACACATCAACAATACACTCGAATAGGTATTCAGAAAAATTAGACCTATACAACCTAAACTATAAACAAAATAATCATACACTATCACATAAAATACATCAACACTAAATGATTGCATCACATCAGAACCAAGCCAACTCACACACACAAACTTATTCTTGCAACCACATTGAGTCATTCGAAAAACACAGTATTACAGTTTTCTCATATTGAGGATGCTCAGGCTACCTGTTAGGTCCCTATAATGCTAGTGTAGCCCCCATATTGTTACTGTTGTGCCCCATAGAAACCCACTATTGTTATTGTTCAGCCATCACATTATTATTTTTATATAGGACCTAATTATATTTTGACCCTTTATACTCCTATATACACCAAGAGGTCTTGTCATTTGAATCATCTAATAATAATTCATTTATGCAATGTTAAAGGAAGTTGTCCCCTCAAAGAGCCTTATTTTCTAATCATTGATCTATCATTTCTTTTGTTTTGGGATTTTGTTACATAACATTTGGTATCTAAGCCTGGATCCTAGGGTTTCGTTACTTCAAATAGGTCATCTTGGAATTTTCACTATAACATTTTTTTTCGTGAGGCTTCAGAAGATGAAATTTTGGCCATGTGGAGTATAAATTTGGATAAACATCATATAAAAATTTGAGAACTTCATTTTCTATATTTTTGCAGATATGCTTTAAGGAAGGTAGAGTTTTTGCATGTTCCAGAATTCAGTCTCACACATGCCTTAGGAAAAATCATCATAAATTTCTCTTTGTGCATGAGATTTGAATTTCATAAAAATTTACTAAAATTTGATGGAATTTGGTTTTTCTTTTTATCAATTTTAGGGTTAAAGGTTAAAACATTAACGAGCGACATATTGTAGAAGTTCGTTCTACTGAACTAGTCCATAATCAAGTCATTGTGGGATATTTGTCATAAATTCATCTTGAAGAATCCAATCTTGGTCTAACTAGTGGGGTTCAAAAGAAGGAACAAATGGCCACCACAATATAGAATTTGAGGCCTTGGTAGGCTGAAATCACATGGATACAACAATGTCAAATACAACCTTATCAACAAGCTCAAAATCAAGCTCTAAAAGGAATGCAATTTTAACTTTGCATAATTTATGTTTGAGAAATCAGTTTGAAGTGATTCAAAGGGAATAGTGAAGGATAAACATATTTAGTTGGTTCCAAAATCCCCCCCAAATAGAAAAAATCTACACCCATTAAGCCCTTAGAATGCTCTACTATAATGCATGAAGATGAATAAATGCAACTTGATATATCAAAATTACTGGACCAAGTGAAACAAATTTCACTCTCACAAAGATAAAACATCGATGACATGGATGGTTTAAAAGGGTACATAGAAGGTTTAAATCATACATGGAAGGTTTGAAGGAAGGTTTGACAAAGTTTCTACAAGAAAGGCTTCCTAACTATGACAAGGTAATCCATGAAACTCAAAATGAAAACAAAAGGAATGTGAATCATGATTTTAGAGACTCTCATTTTGGGATGAAGATCAATCATATTTTAAAGATTGATATAAGAAATTTTGATGGTAAGGTTTCGATAACATGGATACTATATATGGATAAGTTCTTTGATCTACATGATGTGAAACACACAAAAATGTATGGATTACATCTTTATATTTAGAACCCAATTAGTTTTTGTATTATAAATCGATTTGTTATCATAAATCACTTGTCAACTGGACAATTTTTACGGAGGACTTGATAGCACATTATCGGGATATAAAGAGAAATACCTTCTTTAGCCAATTGATAAATCTGAAACAAAAGGGTCTAGTTGGGGAGAACATTACGAACTTCCAAAAGATTGAATATCAACATAAATGATATTCTAGAGGAGCATCTGACTAATGTCTTCATGGAGATCCTAATGGATAACAACCAATATGAACTTTTACTTTGGGATCCTAAGTCGCTAGATAATTCATTCAGGGTGGCAATGAAATTTGAAAGAAAAATTATGGAAACAAAGAGCTCTACCACTCACAATTGTAAAGATGGAAGTGTTGTTTCTTCTAGTCTCTCACAACATACAAGGTTGACACCACAATAACTGGAGGAAAAATATAAAAAGGGTTTTGTTTATGTTGCTATAGAAAATATGCTAAAGGTCATAAGTGTCCTGAGAAAAAAATATTTTACATATATTGTGACGATGAGGAAGAAAGGGAACAAGAAACCTCAAAAGAAGAAGAAATACAATAGAAATTGACCACATGGGTTGAATATGAAGAAATGAACTAGACCATATCTTGTAATGCACTGGCAGGGATTACCACTCTTCAAACTCTCAATATAGAAGGATATATCAAGAAGAAAAAGGTAACAATGTTCACTCATTTAGGTTGTACTCAGAATTTTATTCATTATAAGATAGCCAACAATTTGAATTGCTTTCTATATCCAACACCAGAGCATTAAGTGATGATTGCAAATGGAGGAAATTTAAATTTCTTAGGGAAGTTCCAAAAGATCAGTCTAACCATGGGGTAATATGTATTAAACATTCCAATGTTTTCCATTCCAATGGGTGGTGTGGATGTTGTATTAGGAGTCCAATGGTTAGAATATTTGGGGATAATAGCTTTTAATTTTCAAGAACATTTCTTGAATTTTTTTCTTGGGAGGAAAGGAAATTGAATTAAGGGTTATTGGAGGGAAAATTTAGAAGATAATTAGCTCTAATGTCATGGAAAACTTTTGAAGAAGGAAAAATCAGGGGTAATTGCACAATTATGTTCACTAGATGTTCAAACATCTAACTCATCCATTTCTCTGGATCTCCAAAGAGTTCTTGGAAATTATTCCAAGGTATTTTAAACTCCCAAAGGTATTCCAACTATTCACGATCACGATCATGCTATTCACTTGATTCTAGGAAGTGTTTCCCCAAACATCATACCTTACAAATATCCATATTCTCATAAGAGTGAAATTGAACATATCGTTGCAGAGATTATAGAGGTATGTATAATCTAACCTAGACAAAATTATTTCTTTTCTCCAGTAGTATTGGTGCATAAGGATGGATCATGATGTATGTGCCCATATTTTATAGATCTCAATAAGCTCACCATTAAAGATAAATTTCTCATTCCTGTCGTTAATGAATTGTTGGATGAAATCCATGGAGAGATTTACTTCACCGGGATGAATCCTTTCTCAAGATATCATCAAATTAGAATGAAGACAAAAGAAATTATGAAAATAACGTTCAGGACTTATGAAGGCAATTATGATTTTTGGTCATGCCTTTTGGCCTTACTAATACACATTCCACATTTCAAGGTTTAATGAATTCGATTTTCAAAACCTTCACTAGAAAATATGTGTTAGTATTTTTTTATGATATACTAATCTACAACAAGTCTTGGAAAGATCATGTTTAACATGTTGACATGGTGCTCAAACTATTGGAGGATAAACAATTGTATACAAAACCCTCTAAATGTTTCTTTTTGGTATAGGAAGTGGAATATTTGGGTCATATTGTATCTCATGAGGGTGTGAAGGTAGAACTTAACAAAACTAAAGCCATAAAGGAATGGAAAATACCCACAAACTTAAAGCATCTTAGATGATTTCTTGGGTTGGTAGGGTATTATTGCAAGTTTGTTAAGAATTATGGGAAAATAGTAGCACCACTAACAACACTACCAAAGAAAGATGCATTTTTTTCACTCCAGAAGAAACTAAGGCCTTTGAACATCTTAAAGAGGAAATGTGTTGAGCTCTAATTTTAGTTACACCAAACTTCATAGAAACCTTTATTTTGGAATGTGATGCCTTAGGAAATGGCATTGGTGTTGTTTTAATGCAAGAAGGAAGACCCATTGATTTTGAAACTCATCCAATCAAGGGAAAGTATTTATGAAAACCTATTTATAAGAAGGAAATGTTGGAAAAACTACATGCTCTAAAGAAATTATGCTCTTGCCTAATGGGAAGACACTTCGAGATCAAAACAACTCATGATAGTCTTAAATACTTCTTGGAACAAAGATTATCTTGAGAAGAGTAGTAAAATCGGGTCACAAAGATGTTGGGTTATGAATTTGAAATCATCTACCAAAAAGGGAAGAAAAATATTGTTTTCGATGCACTCTTAAGAAGCAATGGGGATGTGGAAGAATTTATCTGTGTCATTTCCATTATCCAACCTGATTGGATAAATGAAGCAAGAGATGAATGGAAGGATGAAAAAAATGTGTGTACACTCATTCAAACGTTGCAGCAAGATCCCGGTGCATCTGATATATTTATCTCAAAAAATGATTCACTATGATACAAAGATCACTTATATCTATGTAAGAACTTCCAACTCAAACAAAAGGTTCTTTTGGAATTACAAACCTCTCCTATAGGAGGGCACTCAGGATTTTTTAAAAATTACGACAGGGTCAAGAATTTTTTTTTTTGGGATGGCATTAAATCTGATATTCTAAAATTTTTGGTAAAATGTTTCTTTTTACAACAAAATAAACTTAAGACAATTAAGACCCCAGGTCTTTTACAACTATTATCCATTCCAATTCAGCATTGGGAGGAGGTATCAATGTATTTTATCACATGTTTGCCCAAATCTGAAGGAAAGAGTGTCATAATGAAGGTAGTTGATAAACTTACCAAGTATGAAAATTTTTGTGCACTATCTCATCCTATGAAATCTAGTACATCTGCTACTGCATTTGTGGAAATAATTGAAAAGCTACATTGAAACCCAAAGATTATTGTGTGTGACAAAGACCCCATTTTCACTAGAAATTTTTGGACAAAATTATTTTCTTGTCTTGGTACTCAATTAGCTCATAAATCATCTTATCATCCTCGATATGATGGGAAAACTTAGAAAGTGAACAAAAATTTGAAAGGATGTCTCCATTACTTGGTATATGATAAACAAACATAGTGGGTCACATGTTACCTCTGGCATAATTGTGGTATAACACTTCCTTCCATACCGCAGCAAAAATGACCCCATTTATGGCACTTTATGGATATCATCCATCATCCATAACCTCATTTTTAAGAGACACTTCCAAGTTTTAAGAGGTGTAATATCACATCAAGAATCAAGAATAAGTTCTCTAACTCTTAAAGGATAACTTGACTTTGGAACATAATCGAATGAAACAACAAGTAGATCAACATCGTAGTGAAAGAATTTTTGATGTGGCCAATTTGGTATTTTTATGGCTAAAACCATACAGACAAATGTCTTTCAAGTACGCTAAGAAGGATAATAAATTATCACCTAAGTTCTATGGCCCTTACAAGGTGTTGCAAATGATTGGGACTATGGAATACAAATTGGAGCTCCTTGCATCTTTGTAGGTACACCAAGTTTTCCATGTCTCATGCTTAAAGAAGGTTATAGGTGACAAGGTCCAAGTTAAAACTATATTTCCATAACTTGACAAGGAAGAAAAAATCATATTGGATCCTGAAGAAATCATAGAAACAAAAATCCAACAACTATGGAATCGATCAACTTTAGAGCATCTCATTAAGCGAAAGAACTTACTTACTGAAGATTCCACATGGGAAGATGGGTATTTCATACACTAACATCCAAAACTACTCAAGTCTTGTTGACAACACTTTTTTGAAGGAGAGGGGCATATTTGGTCCCTAGAGTGCTATTGTAGCCCCCATATTGTTATTTTTGTGCCACATAGAAGCCCACTATTGATATTGTTAAGCCCTTACATTATTATTGTTGTGTAGACCCTAATAATATTTTGACCCTTTAGACTATATATATACCAAGGAGGTTTTTTCATTTGAATCATCTAATAATTTTTCATTTTTGTGATATAAAAGGAGGTTTCCCCCTCCAAGAAGCTTATTTTCTAATCATTAATCTATGATTTCTTATATTTTGGGATTTGGTTACATAACACCATTGTTACTACTTGGCTTGAATCAAACTACCATACAAATTCATTCTCAGCATGGTCTAATATATTGATTTGGTCACACCTCTGTTCTCTTTGCATTTGGTTGTACACTAAGACTACACATTCACTCCTTTATTTTTCCCAAAACAAGCCTTGCATCAAACTCCATATAACACACATTTAATGCATATTTGTCTCTTCATCCATTACTACCATACACCAACAAATGACACCAACACTTCGGTTAATGATTCAACGCACATGCAAAACCATTCCAATTACATGGAAACACACATCACTTAGCTCGATTTCCTATTCACTCCATTGTTTCACTCTGCAACAATTCCAACCTCTTGGGCTGAATGCTAGGTTCCAAAACACACTGAATTTTGATCAATTAGAGTAGATTGATGCATCATGAATTATTTTGTCTCTATTGTGAGCTTCAATTTTTTGAAAATAGGATCAACCAACCATGTACTAGTATTTTAAAATTTTATCACATGTTCAAGTTGTGTCACAACCTATCCAATATGCACCCCATAGTTGCATTGTTCATCAAACCATTGATACATTGTGTGCACTCATTCAATGCATTGACTAGATCAACATGACCTAACCAACATTAATTCCCTTGACACATTCTCGGGTGGATTATCATCAATGGAGACTAATTCAAGTATTTATTTACTACCAAATCTAATTGCTTCCATTTAGACCATATCAACTCAACACCATGGGAGTTTACCATGGATTGTCCCACGGTAATTTATTTTCTAACCACATAAATACATGTCTTGGTAAGGAGAAAAAAAACATACATATGCACTTAGCCCTTATAAAATTAACATATAAATTGTGCTAACCATATTTTCACACAAATCAAATCTACCACTATAAAATACCATAAACCAACAAATATTATGTCAAATAAACACATCACAAAGCATAGGGAACACAACAAACATTGCATGATTCTTTTTTCCATCCAACAACATTGCCCTTCTCATCAACTATCAAATCAGGGAACAAACACACAAGCATATCCTTAGCACTTCCACACCATAATGTTGTTGACTTTGATGCCAACACACAATTTATACCAAAAATCTCCCCTTTTGGAATTGATGGCAACATCACAACCACTTCACCAACTAATTTCATTCTCCCCCTTTGAAATCAATGGAAAAGGGAAAAAAAAGTATATGATTATTATGTTGATCATTTCTCTCTAAAGTATTTGGTTATTGCTATTAATACACCTAGAAGATCAAATCATTAGAAAATAAACAAAACTCCTTTTATCGTCTTCTACAAAAGCAAGGTGACATCAATGTCAAAAAGGCCATCAATCTTCTTTCTATTATTGGACATTCTCCCATTGAACATATGCTTGTCTGATCACAACATCACTCTCCATTGTTGCTAGTCAATTGACTAATTTTATCCTTACTCATTCTTCCCTGAAAGATTATGGAATACACATGGGTTCCTCATCCATCACTTCCATTGTTTGGGCTACAAGGCCCTGAAGGGATTCACACCTCATTCTACTACTCTTCATCATGCCTCCATAAAAAATGCAAGAGGTTTATTCTACTAAACCAAGGGATTCACAACCAATCATACTAAATTATAAACAAGAACACACATGGTTGATTCAAATTCTCTTCAGCTCATGGCTACAACATATATGTTTGTTACCGATATGAGAGTAAGATGGAACAAAATGAAAACCTTCAAACGTTTGGTACCACAACCCCCCCCTGAGCTTGTGCACTCTCCTTCCATGCCTCTTGTTGTGCTTACAAAACTATCTTACTTTCATGCCCTTGGATACTGCAAGCTTCTACTATAACTATAGTTTTAGTGGTTCTTTGGGCTACAAAAGATGCTATTATATGCTCACCTTGAGACCATGAAAGCCTCTTTTTTCCTTGGTAGTTTTTAATATACACCAAGTATTAATGGAATGTAATGGGACTTTTCTTTATTTACTCAAAATATGAAGAGTAATTAATTTTTTTATCCCACTTACCTTTCCCTTCTCTTCCTTTTAGCACATACACATTGTTTGGGGTATTAATTCCATTTGTTATTAATCTCCTTAAGCCTTTTTTTTAGATGCCACAACCTTTGGAATTGAAATTCACTTCATTTCCTCTACCAACCATCTAGATTTCACTTAGAATATTTATTCTTTCCCTAAAACAATAACACATCAATTGAATTTGTTTTCTTATCACCAATCCTGGCCTTACCCTTGCCTACTACCTTGGCTGGTGCAATATCTCCAAGGATAACATGGCCACCTTTTTTTTTATTGAATGAGATAAACCAACTCTTGTCTCGAGTAATGTGATGGGAACACTATGATTATATTCTTCAAGTATAGATAGAACATGATCACACTTGAACTGTTCTTCTTCCTTTTCTTTCCATATTTTGGTGGACTTCTTTCTAATGCACACATTTTCTTCTAGATTTATGAAATTCTAAATAGAATCTTCTTGCTACCTTGATTTCTTTGAGGAGATAAAAAATCTACATCTCTTTCTATATGGCCAATATTGGGACGTGTAACATTTTATATGACTAAGAAACAAAGAAATAGGATTATATCTTCTACTACTCATACTTCTAGTAGGATCTAATCGACCTGGTTCTACAATTACATGAAATATGTCCAAATATATCGCAAAATAAAAATTCAAGATTACTCATTATGGGACCAAAGGTGTTTCTATTCCCCCTTTGGAAACTTGTAGATCTACTAAATACATTTCCAAGAGAAGATTATTTTCTTGTAAAAAATACTTTCTTTAACTCACTCCTCAACCGTTAGTTTTATTGATGGCTTCCTCTCTTACTTCTTATGCTACTTTTGATTTTTGCTAAAATATATTTAGGTGTTGCATTCTTTCTTGTGCATGTATGTAAGCTATATTCTCTATAAAAAATACCAAGAACATATTTAATAGAGGAATATATTTGGATGTTGATAATATTGTGCAATATTTTTGTGCTATTCTGCAAATTCAGCTAACTAATCTTATTTTCTAGATTAGTTCTCATGGAGATAAACTCATCCTCTAACTTTACACTTTGTCTAATAGTTTCTTCTAGGCTACTCATCACATATTCAATTATTTTTACCTCTTCTAACTAGGTTTTCAAGCTGATGAATTCTTCTTTCAGCTCAAACTCCTCGACATATAAAATCTACAATAATTTTTTCTAATCTCTACTGTCAATTTTTAGCCTTTTTTTTTTCAACAGTTATTTTCTCTATTACTACCAAAATTGACTCAATCTTAGCTTCAAAGACTGCTACTTTGTCCTGGATATTCATGGCTAAGAGACTATATTCAAAATTCTCTAATGAACAACTAGACTCTACATCACAATCATCTTGATAAATGGGAACGGTACCTCTTAATATAGGTTTCTTCTCCACTAGGTTTTATATTCCTTTGTCCTCATAATTTGAACTATCCTCTTGGTGATCAGTTGTTATCACACAGGGGGAATAATTCTCAATAGGGTAACTATCTTTATTTTGAGTTTCCTTCATTTTCTTTTTCTTCCTCTTCTTCTCCTTCTTTCCATTGTTGCCACTGATATCTTCTTCATATAGGAATTCCAATCTTTCCCATATATCCTTTATGGATTTAATATAATACATCACCTTCTTAAGATCCAAATTGTGGATATTTCTAAAGATCAAACATTTGACTTGAGCATCCCACTATTTTACATTCTTTGAGGGGGGATCTTTACCATAGCCTTCAGACACTACATTCCAAACATTATATACACAAGATAACAATTCAGATATCACTTTTTATCTCCATACATGATAACTTGCGACATTAAGCAAAGACACACCTTGATGTTCCATGTGAATTTTTTTTTTACTAGATCTCCCTTCCAATAGTTAAGATACACCAGACGAAAACCACTCCTTTATGAATTGTTGAGAGCTTGAATATATTGATTGGGGGAGGGGGGGTGAATCACCATAGTGCTACATAAGTAATCTATTTATACTTGTTCCAATTTATTAAATCATTAACAAATTACCAACACAATATATAACCATCAGATAGCACATGCAATATAACATCATATGAGAAACAATACATATGAAACACATAGAAAACAAGGAAACCATATCTTAGGTGGAAACCCATAAAGGGAGAAAACAACCATATTCTTCTTTCTTTCTTAGTTCATCATTTACATATCTACTGATGCAAGAAGTATGAAAACATTGACTTGTGAGGCACCAACCTCAATCATCAGTAAGCACCCACTCCCTTTAGGAACCTACCTGATGGAAGCATCCACTTCTTACAACAATTCACAATCATCCATTTGCTAGAGGCATCAAACCCCAAGTTTTTCTTAGGAACCCACCTAAATGAATCCATTACTCCCTAACTAGAAAACCACCTCTGGCATTGAAGGCATCGACCTTGAATTCACCATTGAACTCCTTTCATTCATTTTCATACTAGATCCACCTATTCTCAAAAATGAACTGAAGTCAAATATCTCTCTCCAACTCAAACCCTAACTGTTAACATATCATCAACAACATACTTTTTCCTCTTAAAACTCATCCATACTCTCAAAACTTAGTAGAAATACAAACCATCTCTTCATTACTAATACTTAACATTGCACTTAAAATTATTTCAAATTAGAAACATATCAAACCAATCAACACTCTCTCTTATGGGATGCAACAACAATACTATACATTCCACAAGTGGTCACTACACTCGACATCTCACAATAGTCATACATCACACAACAACATTCCCATATATGAAATTTTATCCCTTACATATCAACAATACAAACCAATAGGCATTCAAGAACATATGATATATACAACCTAAACCCTAAACAACAACAACATACTCTCTCACATACAATGCATTAACACTTAAAGACATTGCCACATCAGAACGGAGATAATTCATACATATAAAATTATCCTTTCAGCCACAATGATCTATTCTAAGAACTCTGTGTTACATTTTTTTCATACCCAGGAGCTCAAGCTACCATTAATTCTTAGCTTAGATCAATCCACCATGCAAATTCATTCTTAACATTGTCCAATACATTGAGTTTGTTGCACCTCTATTTTTTTGACATTTGGTTGTAGACTAAGGCTACACATCTGCTCTTCTGTTTTACCAAAACAAGAATTGCATTGAACTCCATAGAGCACATGACTAATGCACATTTGTCTCTTGTTCCATTACCTTCATACACCATTAAATCAAACCAAAATTTAAGTTAATCAATGCACACACAAAATAATTCCAGTTACATGGAAATGTACATCACTCAGCTCCATGGCCCACTCACTCCATCATTTCACTCTACAACAATTCTAATCACTTGGTTTGAATGTTGGGTGCCACAATACACTGACTTTCAATTAATTAGACTATATTGATGCACCATCAATTGTTCTATCTGTATTGTGGGCATCACTGTTGTGAATAGATCATCAACCAACCATGATCTGATATTTCAAAGTACTATCACACATTCAACTTGTGTTACATCCTATTGAATACACACCCCATAGCCACATTTGGACCATTGATACACCATAAAAAATCATTCAATGCATCGACCAAGTCAACATGTCTTAACCAACATTAATTTCCTTGACATATTCTCGTGTGGATTATAATTAAGTGACCAGGTCAAGTAGTTATTTACCACAAAATCAAATCGTTTCCATTCTGACCATATCAATGCAACACCATGGGAACTTTTCATGGATTATCCCATGATAATTTATTTTCTAACCATAGGAATAAATACATGTCTTGCTAAGGAGAAAACAATGTACATATGCACTTAGCTATTATACAAGTAGCATATAAATTGTTCCAAATAGATTTTTCACATAGATCAAATCTACCACTTTCATATACCATAAAACAACAATTACTATGTGAGATAAACACATCACAAAGAGTAAGGAACACAAAAAACAATGCATGAAAACAACCTCCAGCCAACAACACTAGCTTACTCATTAGTTATCACATCAGGGAAAAACACACAAGTACATCCACACCATTCCTGCATGAGGATGTTGTTGACATCAATGCCAACACACAACTACTACCAACACTATTTGCTAGAGGTCACAGGAAAATTGAGTTTCAACAAATTGCACTACAGAGGCAAAATATGTGGTGGCTATAGAAGTAAGAAATAAAATTGTGTGGCTCAGAAAAATACTTGAAGACTTTTAGGAGAAATAGGTGAAATAAAATCCTCTACCTGTTGATAATACTCTTGCAATCAAGTTGACTAAGAATCCCAAATTCCATGATTTAACCAAACACATCAACACTAAGTATCATTTGATTTGATGCCTTGTAGAGGACAAAACTATTCATTTAAGACATTCTTCCATGACTGAGAAAATTGTAGACATCTTCACCAAAGCCCTTGTAGGAGAAATTTTTTAAATTTTCAAAATGATGCTTGGGATCACAAATACCCCTTCAAGTTAAGTGGTGGAATGTTAGACACCTTAATCCTCCAAGATTATGGTTAATTATAATTAGCTGTAAATATGAAATGAAAATTTCATGGGAAAAACTAGCATCCCACATATTTGGAGAAGAATATATCCATGTAATAAATTTGTAACTCTCATTAATGAATAATACGTTGGAGCCTTTTTGAGCTTATACATAGTCTCACTAATATTTCTCCCCTTTATAATCAATGAAAAATTTCAGCCTTGAAAGGATTAAAAGATCTTAAAAATCTATCCACAGATCAACTTCATGGTATATTGACAACCTATGAGATGAGGACCATTAAGGAGAGATCATGATTGATGGATGTAACCTTTAAAGTAGAAAAGAAAACACATGATGATTGTGACTATTCAAGCTCTGAATATGAAAAGGAATATGCAGAATTCATGAGGAAGCTGAAATAGGATTTAGCAAGTATAAATGTAGATACCCCTCGAGTGTTTTAATTGTGGTAAAATTGGTCATTATGCTTCTAAGTGCCCCTATGGAAAGATAGATTATGAATGTGATGAAAATGAAGACAAGAAATCTAGGAAATTGAAGAAAGAGAATACTTTCAAAAAGAAAGGATCATATTCTAAACATGACAACAACTCAACAGCAAAAGAGGATGAATAATCACTTGATGAAGATTAGGTGAAATATATCATTGTTATGGTGATAAAGACCCATAGTTAAGGACAAAAGGAAATGGAGTCAGATAAAAAATAAGGTGAAGTAAATATTGAAGGTGAATTGATTAGTGCCTCGAGAGAAACATAAAATATTAGGAGAAATAATATGGATCTAAAGGAACTATTGATGAGGTGTGAAAGGAAAGATAATGACTCTAACGAAACATCTACCATCCTCTTAATATAATCAATTATAAGAAGCAAGAAGAATGAAATAATTGGCGACCAACTAGCTGAAAGAGAAGGAAGGACATTGTGAGAAAGTAGAAGCTAACATTTTTTCACTAAATTTTGGAAGGAGTTTTAAAATATTGGATAATATACTTAGCAACCAAATATCCCTTTTAGTTTAAAGAGTCATCAGTTTTCATGAAAGGTTCTAAAGGAGAGTCAAGTTCAAACATGACAAAGAAATAGGAATTGAAAGATATGTCAAGTTTCTAAAAAAATATATCAATAAAAGCATCATTAGGAAAGAATGGGAAGACCAATAAAGATCTAATCCTCAAATGAAAGAAAAAAACTATAGGAAATGAAGTAAAAGCCATTTGAGACCTAAGAATATATTTAGAAGAATAATTCCTCTAAGGAATTTTACATCTAGGTACCAAAATTTCATTTATGTCCATTGCTACTCATGTACTAATTTTGGTCACAAATCTAAAACTACAGAGCTTATGATAGAAATGACTATGTCAAAATTAGAAGTAAAGAAAATTTACAGAAAACATTTTTTTTATAATAGATGAATACAGGGTGATGATAGAGGCACCAACTCCTTTTCTCCCTTAATGGATCTGATTGAGTGCTACAAGTGAAATAATTATAGATGAAAGGTAGTTGATTGTAGATGTAGTTAAACTAGACCTCAAAACCAAGGTAAGAAAAAATAAGAAGTGATAAATACCTAAAAGAAAAGGTGTCAAGAAAAGAAATATGAGTATGGATTTGTCGTGTATGCATAAAACTAAGGATATGTGTGTTATATTGACAATGGGTGCTCAAAACACATGACATGTGATAAAAACAAGTTTCTATCTTTGAAAAAAGATAAAGGAGGCATTGTTTCCTTTAGGAACAATGGAACATGATAGCCTATTGGTAAAGTTACAATCATTCTAGACAACAAAAGAGGTGAAGCTCAAAATGTTTTGTATGTTGATGGAATTAAGAATAATCTCTTGAGTGTAAGTCATATTTTTGATCAAGAGTATGATGTCAACTTTCATTATAAAGGGTGTGAAATCGAGAAAGAAGCTATAGGGAGAACTGGGAATTTTTTTTCAAGAACCCCAAGTAGAATGTATATTCTTAATGAATATAATTAATAGTGTTGCATGGAGAAACTTGTTGAAATTTTGCTCTAGAATAGAAGATTAGGTCACATCAATTTTTATCACCTAGTAAATCTCAATGTGAAGGAGGAAATGGGAGATTTACCTAAAATTTCAAATCTTGATAATAAAATTTGCGAAACCTACCAATTTTGGAAGTGGAATCAAGTGAAGTTTGAGGTAAAGGAAAATTAAACAAGAAGGACAATGAATATAGTTCATAAAAATATCTGTGGATAATAAGGTACAAAAAGTAAAAGTGGTGAAAGGTATTTCATGCTAATAATAGATAATTATATTGGGTCTACACGAGTTTCATTCTTCAAAGAAAATTATGAATCATTTGGAAAGTTTAAATTCATCACATACATAGTTGAAAATCAAGTATATAAGATACGATAAATGATGAGAGTTTACATCTAATGAGTTTAATGAATTTTGTGAAGAGCATGGGATAAAAATAAAATTCTCAACAACTTGGACCCCTCAATAGAATGGTGCAGTTGAAAGTAAAATTAGAACAATAATAAAAATGGAAATGACCATGCTTAATGAAAGAAAGGTGCCAATAAAATTTTGGGTTGAATCTATTCATACATCAATTCATATTTTGAATAAAGCTCATATCATGAGAAATAGTAACAAAACACCTCATGAGTTATGGTTTGGAAAGCCAACATCAATTGAATATTTTGAAATATTTGGTAGAAAATGCTAAAACAAAATAAATTAGAACAATTTAGGAAAGCTTAATACTAGAGTAGATGAATGCATATTTTTGTGTTATGAAACCAATTTAATCAATCATTACAAATGCTATAAAAAAGTTTGAACAAAATTTTTGATTGTAGAGGTAGGTGAAGCATTACCCTATAAGGAGATAAATATCAATTCAGATGAATTAAGCAATAATGAATGTGAAGAAGGAGATCATGAAGAGAAAAAGTAGGAAGAAGAGGTAGAACGCCGACATCCAAAGACTCCCTCAAGGTATGTTTATAATATTCATATGGATACCGAACTTCTTGGTGATAAATAATTAGGAATTAAGACTAGAAGAAGATTTATTAGCACACATAGGCATGCAAATCTAGCCTTCCTATCCAAAATAGAACCAAATAAATTTTCCAAAGCTAGTAAGATAAGCATTGGGTCAATGGTATGGAAGATGAAATAAACAAGATAGAGAGAAAAGAAAGATGGAAACTTGTGCCTAGAACAAAAGACAAAATGAATGGCATTGAGTGGGTCTTGAGAAACAAATTAAATGAGGATGGATAAATAGTGAGAGTTAAAGCTACAATAGTTTAGAACATGTATGCATAAGTATAAGGTTTTCATTTTGAAGAAACCTTTGATGTTGTAGCCCAAATTGAAGAAGTTAGAATGTCTTTGCATATGTATCTTTTAGAAAATTTAAAGTTTATCAAATGGATGTCACGTCATAATTCTTGAATGGTGTCTTAGAAGATGATGTGCACATTGAGAAGCCAAAGTGATTTTAGCTACCAAAATGTGTAGAACATGTACAAAGACTGAAGAAACCTCCCTACAGGTTAAATAAAGATCCAAGGAATTGGTTGTTAGGAATTAGGAAAATACTTAGAGAGGGAGGGTGAATCGGTAGTATATAAATTTTTAATAATTATTTTAACTAGTGAAACACATTCACTCACACAATGATATGTCATTCACATAAAGCATTGAACACATGATATTTATGTTGGGAAATTGGCATGGTCTGGATGGTTGGTGGCCTAGTGAAGATATCTGCAAGTGTGTTGGCATTGATTTCAACAATCATGCTGGGGAGATGTGTTGGGTAGTTGGCATTGCCTAACTATTGGTAGGAGTGTTGGCATTGATGTCAACCAGACTAGCATGGATACTTGTCATAGAAGATGTTCGTAGTATTGGTTAGGATGCAATCCTATGGTAGCTGCAGGCTTCATGTAGAGAATCATCACAGTAGCAGGCTTATTTGAAAAGCCATAAAACAATGAGTGCTATGTTTCTCATGATGGAAACCCATGGTAGTTACAGGCTTCATGTAGAGAATGTTGGAAATAATACTGAGAAGGGTGGGGGGGGGGGGGTGAATTAGTATTATCAAATCAAACACTTTTTCATTTTCATACTCAGATATATATACACTACTTCAGTTATGAGAACCCGTGTATATACGCAACTGTGTCTAAAGAAACTAGCGTATATCCAATAAACTTATGATTTAGTTAATCCATTAAATGTTGATATTTAATCAGTGCATCAGAACTTCATTAACCATAAGAATAGTAAACAGGTGCAGTAAAACGGAACAGATCATCACACACATTAACACAAGATATAAGGTGGAAACCCAATGTGGGTGAAAACCACCTGCTACAATTTGTATCTATCTTCTTTTAATAAGAAACTTCTTTTTACAATGTTTCTGTACTGGTGTAGTCTTATACCAGTACGCAGGTTTCTACCTACAGAAGGCTAGAACCTTCTCTTGTTCTCCAGCTTCTCCTGGAAGGGAGCTACAACCCCCTTAGCTATTGTACTAGCTGATGTACTAGTACGTAGGTGCTGACCTACAAAAGGCTACAACCTTCTCTTTTCTTCTAGGGACCATGTTTCATAAATTTTTAGACTGGATCCATCAATAACATCAATCAAACATCAAATGTATCTGCATCAACCAATCTCCTTCGCACCAAACAAAACTGAATCAAACAATCACTTCTCTGAATGTTGTAACTAGAATATAGTAACAGTAACCAGAAACCAATCCTGAACCCAGAACACTACAGCAATGAACAGAAGTAACTAAAACATATTTTATGAGACGTACGCTACTTCAATAAGTAGAACCTGCGTGCATACGCTTCTGTATTAAGGCAAACCTATGTATACGCTATTTTGAATTACTGAAACAGTGTGTATACGCATATTTGCTATGCTGAACTTGCATACAGATCTATAAAAGATAATCTACCCTTTTTAATTTTTCAGACATCAGTTATACCCAGATTATCAGATTTACAGATCAAGTCATGCTCAAAATATAACAGATCACAATTACACAAAGATACCTCTCTTCAAGCCTTGAGATCTTGACCTATCAATAGAACTTATCCTTCTTCTAGTGCTTAGGTTCCTCCTTGGTTCAGATCCAGCTATGCACCATAACCCAATGACCCATATTCTAGAAATTGCTCTTCATAAGATATTCAATGCTTGAGTGAATGCTTTTGCCTAATGATCTCCTTCCCCTTTTATAGTCTTAGGCCTTACTCAATACCATGGTCCAAAACCACTTAGAACTAATACCTAGGTCCAAATACCTAGGTTCAACACTTCGGACGAGATACCATGGTCCAAAACCATAGGTCCAAATACCAAGGACCAAATACTACGGACTAAAAAGAATTTTTCCCACATGTACGTACTTTTCTGTGCATGAGAGTGCGTGCATACGCATATGTGACTTTTGATCGGCGATACCGCATGTATACATGACTTGGTTTAGTGGAAACTACGTATATCTCTTTTCTTTTGTTCTGAGAGCCTGAACTATGATCTGTCATCTGAGTGAGTTGCCATCAAGGACAACACCTGTGTCATAGTGTCAAACCTATGTCATAATGCCAACAATCTCCCCCTTTGGACTTGATGGCAACCCCAAGTCACTCTAAGTCACTCTCCCCCTTTTTCATCAAGGGCAAAGGGTGATGCTCCCCCTGAGTACATGTTGAAATCTTCTGCTCTGTTGTGCTGTCCATGATCCCCCTGACTGTAGGCAAGGTCTGTAAAAAGATGTTCTACAAGAAAGAACATGACTCTATAAATGACCTTCCTATCACCAAAGACTCATACATACATCCATCTCCCAACCAAGTGGGGATATACCAATATTGACCAATCCACCCAACCAAGTGGGGATACACCAAAAGTTTACACATGATAAAACAAGAACATTACATCATCCATCCTAGGCATAGTGGGGAAACAAAATAGATCATTACATGACCTTGTTGATAAAAGATATACATGACATAGAGACAAAATATCTACAACAAGAATATATGATAGTCATTATCATCAGCAGCATCTGTCAATCATCATTCAGACTAACAACCATGTTCTCCCTCAACAACTGTTCCACCTGAAACCAAAAACAATTCTGAAATTGAACCAAGATCTTCTAAGAGAATGCCAATAATGCATTATTAGAAGTATCTGCTCCCCCTGAACCTATGCCAGATGGTCTCTGTCAGACACATGTCAGACTCTTTTCATCCTAAGTCTGGCCCACTGGTTTTCTTCAAATCAACATATACGCGACTGTATCCACAGAAACCGGTGTATGTACGTGGATTCTCCTTATGATACTCGCATACAAAAACTTTTTTTTTGAACCAGATAAGTTTCAATAGCAAGATGATGCATCAACTACTCCCAACTTCTGTCTGAGGTATTCAAATGTCTCCCTGGGCACTGGTTTGGTGAATATATCAGCAACCTTTTCCTTGGAGAGAAAATACTCCAATTTGACCTTTTGTTCAAGCACTTGTTCCTGGAGAAAATGATATTTGATAGGTATGTGCTTGGTCTTTGAATGCATGACTGTATTCTTTGAAATGTTGATTGCACTTGTATTATCACATAAAATGGAGATAGGTGGAGTACAAATGATTTGAAAGTCTTGCAAAGTTTGCATCATCCAAAGGAGTTGTGTGTAGCAAGATGCAGCAGCCACATATTCTTCTTCAGCTGTAGATAATGCAATCGAACTTTGTTTCTTGTTGAACCAAGATACTAATCTGGAACCCATAAAGAATGCACCACCACTAGTGCTTTTTCTGTCATCCACGCTTCCTACCCCATCTGCATCTGTGTATGCATGAAGTGTGAGATCTGTATCTCTAGGATACCATAGGCCATAGTTTTGTGTTCCTTGAAGATATTTGAAAATCCTTTTAGCCACCTAAAGGTGTGCTTCTTTTGGATTTTCCCGGAATCTTCCAACTATTCCCACTGCATGCATGATGTTTGGTCGGGTACCTGTCAGATAGAGCAGACTACCAATCATGGATCTATAGGTTGGTTGATGTACTTCTGCTCAATCATCATTTGCACTGAGGCTGCATCCTGTTACCATAGGGGTACATACTAGTTTTCAATCTTCCATGCCATATTTTTTCAAGATCTACTTTAGGTACTTGGTTTGTGATAGAAATATATTGTCTTTGTTTTGTTGGACTTGTAAACCAAGAAAATATGTCAGCTCACCAAGCAGGGACATTTCAAATTCTTTCTGCATCACCAAAGCAAATTTTTGACTCATGGCTTCTTCGTTGCTACCAAAGATGATATCATCAACATACACAACAAGTATTAGCAATTTATCATTATCAATTTTTATATATAGATTGTTATCTGCTGATCCTTCTGAAAAACCTTGTTGATGGAGGTATTTGTCTAGACAATAATACCAAGCCCTTGGAGCTTGTTTAAGACCATAGAGTTCCTTCTTAAGTCTGCATACAAGTTTTGGATCATTTCCAAGGATGAATCCATCTGGTTGCTCAATATACACTTATTCTTCTAAGTCTCCATTTAAAAAGGCAAATTTCACATCCATTTGATATACTTTGAACTTTTGAAAGTTAGAAAGAGCAAGGAACATTCTTATGGTTTCAAGTCTAGCAATCGGTGCAAAAGTTTCTTCAAAGTCTATACCTTCTTATTGAGCATACCCTTTACAAACAAGTCTGGCCTTGTTTCTAATAACATCTTCATTTTCATTCAGCTTGTTTTTTAATATTCATTTGGTCCCTATGACATTCTTATCATTAGGTCTAGGAACCAATTCCCAAGTGTTATTCTTTTCAATCTACTCAAGTTATTGACCTAGCATTCATCTTTGCATGCTTCACTTACATTTCATGGTTCAACAGAGGAGAGCAATGCTATATAGCTTGAAGCTTCTGTTATAGTTCTTTTTGTTCGAACACCTGTCTCTTTCTGCCCCAAAATTTGAGTCTCTGGATGATTCTTCTATATGTACTTGGATGGTGTCTTTTCTTCTACCCTTATATGTTCTTCTGGCGCCTCATAGGTTTCTTCTTCATCATTAGTCTGATTTGAAGTTGAAGGATAGTCCTCTTCATCTTCAAAATCTTCGATTTTTATCTTCTTTGGATTGTCGTCTGCTTCATCAACCACTACATCAATACTTTCAACAATTTTTCCAAGTCTTTTATTGTAACACTTATATCCTTTACTCTGGGAAGAGTAACCAAGGAGAATGCCTTCATCTACTCTAGGTTCAAACTTGCCAAGATTTTCATCAGTCCTTTTGATGTAACATTTGCTTCCAAAAAATTTGAAGTATTTTACCACAGGAGTCTTACCATACCAAAGTTCATGAGGAGTTTGAGTGTTGTTTACCCGAACGTTTGTTTTGTTGAGAATAGTAATGGCAGCAAATGCAGCTTCACCCCAGAAGGTTGCAGGAGTTCCAGATTCATCAAGCATAGCACGAGCCATTTGTTGAATTGTTCTGTTCATCCTTTCCACTACTCCATTTTTATGAGGAGTCAGTGCAGTAGAGAATTCCGTTCTTATTCCATGTTCTTCACAAAAGTCGAAAAATTCATCTGAGGTAAATTCCCCTCCTCGTTCAGACCTGAGGCATTAGATTCTGCAATCCGATTCATTTTCAACCAAGGCTTTGAAAGCTTTGAACTTTCCAAAAGCTTCATCTTTATGCTTCATAAGTCCTATCCAACACATCCTGGAAAAGTCATCAATGAACAATATAAAGTATTCTTCTCCTCGAGGTGACTTTTTCCTTGATGGACCGCATAAATCAGTATGGAAAAGTTCAAGTGGCTTACTAGCTGATCCTTCCTTCTCACGGAAATTAGTTCTGGTTTGCTTATCAAACTGACATGATTTGCATATTGTACTGTCTGGAATTCTGATGTAAGGGAGATCACAAACCACCTGATATTTGCATGCTTTCCTTATCTGAGGGAATCTAAGATGCCCCAATCTTCTGTGCCATAGCCAATGTTCATCATTTTTTCTTAGATAGCATTGTTTCTATCCTCCCTTGAGTATGTATAAATTATTTGGAGTTCTTATTCCTTTGATTACTATTTCTCCTGTATCAAGCTCACAAACAATACATCCATTTGATGGAAATATTACCTCATTTCCTTGATCACACATTTGACTAAAATTCAATAGATTATGCTTTATGCCATCAACATACATAACATTCCCAAATTTGACCTTTTCTTTCAAAAGAACAGAGCCTTTTCCTTTTATGAGTGTAGGGGTGTCATTTCCAAATGAGACCTTCCTTTCCTTTTCTAAGGCACTATATGACTGACGCTTTTCTTTATCACCTGTCATATGTTTCGAGCATCTATTGTCGATGTACCAATGATTTTCCTATCCTTCCACATATAAGGCTATACCACATCTTTCTAGTTGTGGTTCTTTCTTTCTCCATGTTTTGGGACCCAATGAAGCTTGCTCCTTTTGTCGAAACTGACTCCTGCATTCAGAATCTTCATGACTGAAGTTGTTACAAATAGAGCATTCTATTTAGTTTTCAAGAGCAGAAAAGTTATTGTAGGTCCTCTTCATGATCCCAATCACACTCCTTTTATTTCGTGATTATTGAGTCATGATGGTCTTGTAGGCAACACATTGAGTAGATTTGTGTCCAGAGTTATGACATGAAAAACACTGGCCATTAAAGAAATTCCTGCGATTATCAAATCTACCATCCAGGTGATTGTAGTTTCCATTAACATTCATTCTTGAGGCAAATTGAGAATGATTTACCTGCAGTTGGTTGTATCTTCTGTTCAACCTTGAAGTAGATTGACTCCGATTTACTTGGTGATCTCTGTTCATCCTTGAAGTAGATTGGCCTTGATTTACCTGGTGATCTACTTTATGCCTTTGCTGACGATTGTCAACCTATTCACTTCTCCTTGCTGCATCAAGATAACTTTTGGAGGTGGATGGCTTTTGTGCTTGAGATGCTTCTTTAGTATATCCTAGACCTGTCTTGATTAGAGGAGAATGCTGCACTTTGATAATCTCATCTAAAGTTTCAAATCCTTTAGCAAATCTAAGATTAAGAGCTTTTGTTTTCTCAATATCTTTTCTAAGTCCCAGAATTTCACATTCTAACTTTTCATTGTGTTTTTCCCTTTCAGCAAGTTGGAATGTCAGAGTATCTATGATCATACTTTTTTCTTCTAAACAGATTTTAAGTTTAGAAATTTCTTCATAGAGATCATCTTCATCTATAGCATCCAAGAAATCATCATCTTCAAAAGCCATCAAAAGTCTATAATCATTACCATGTTCATCTTCATCACTATTTTAATGTGTATAATAACTCTTCTTACTTACGTTCTGTTTTCTGTTAGATTTAAATGGTTCCTTACCTTTATCAAGCTTATCTTTATGAGGACATTTGGCTGCATAGTGACTGACTCTTCCACAAGCAAAGCATTTGAAAGGTAGCTTACCTCTAAATCTTCCTGAACCCCATTGAAGATTCTTGACAAAGTTTGATTCTTCCTCTCCTTCTGACATATGCCCTAACTCATTCTATTCTCCTTTGAATGCGACTTCCCTCATGTCTGATGGCCCCCCTTTTCTAATTTCGAAAGCAGTTAGGATTCCGTGCAACTGTGACATAGTAATACTTTGAAGATTCTGCTTTTCTTCTGTGGCAGAAATTTTTGATTCAAACTTAGAAGACAAAGATCTTAGAACCTTTTCAACTAAAGCAACTTCTTTTATCTCTTCACCCAAGTTTTTCATGCGATTAACAATCTCTTCTATACGAAGGAAGTAATTATCTACACTTTCATCATTGTGCATTTTGAGAGTTTCATATTGAATTCTGAGAGCTTGTAGTTTTGCACATTTTACCTGATCATCTCCTTCATAGCTTAGAACGATCTTGTCCTATATTTATTTGGTAGTTTTGAGTTGCATAAACTTGTTGAATTCTGATTGAGATAGACTCCCCAATAGATTATTGACAACCTTTGCATTTGTTTCATACTACTTTTTACCAGTTGTATCTATAGGAGTTGCTGATGGAAATGTGTATCCTCCTTCCACAATATCCCAAACTTCTGTACGAAGAGATTGAAGATAGGTTGTGGTTCTTACCTTCCAATAGACGAAGTTGCTCCCATCAAAGATTGGTGGCTTGATGGATACCTCCTTTTCGTAGTTACTCATGATGATAGATCTTACTTCAAGCGATCAAGCTTCTTCTGAAGGACCTGCTCTGATACCAATTGTTGGAAATAATACTGAGAGAGGGGGGGTGAATTAGTATTATCAAATCAAACACTTTTTCATTTTCATACTCAGATATATATATGCTACTTCAGTTATGGGAACCCGCGTATATACACAACTGTGTCTAAAGCAACTAGCGTATATCCAGTAAAATTATCATTCAGTTAATCCATTATATGTTGATCCTTTATCAGTGCGTCAAAAATTCATTAACCATAAGAATAGGAAACAAGTGCAGTAAAACAAAACAGATCATCACACACATGAACACAAGATATAAGATGGAAACCCAATGTGGGTGAAAACCACCTACTGCAATTCGTCTCTATCTTCTTTTAATAAGAAAATTCTTCTTACAATGTTTTTGTACTAGTGCAGTCTTATACTAGTACGCAAGCTTCTACCTGCAGAAGGCTACAACCTTCTATTTTCTTCCAGGGAGCATGTTTCATAAATTTTCAGACTGGATCCATAATTAACATCAATCAAACATCAAATGTATCTGCATAAACCAATCTCCTTTTCACCAAACAAAACTGAATCAAACAATCACTTCTCTTAATGTTGTAACCAGAATACAGTAACAGTAACCAAAAACCAATTCTGAACCTAGAACACTACAACAATGAATAGAAGTAGCTAAAACATATTTTATGAGACGTATGCTACTTCATAAGTAGATCCTGCGTGCATACGCTTCTGTATTAAGGAAAACATGCGTATACTCTATTTTGAATTACCGAAATAGTATGTATATGCGTCTTTGCTATACTGAACCTGCATACAGATCTACAAAAGATAATCTACCCTTTTTAAATTATTCAGACATCAGTTATACCCAGATTACCAGATTTACAGATCAATTCATGTGCCAAATATAACAAATCACAATTACACAAAGATACTTCTCTTCAAGCCTTGAGATCTTGACCCATCAATAGAACTTATCCTTCTAGTGCTCAGGTTCCTCCTTGGTTCAGATCTAGCTATGCACCATAACCCAATGACCCTTATTCTAGATCTTGCTCTTCATAAGATATTCAATGCTTGAGTGAATGCTTTTGCCTAATGATCTCCTTCCCCTTTTATAACCTTAGGCCTTACTCAATACCATGGTCCAAAACCACTTAGAACCAATACCTGGGTTCAACACTTTGGATGAGATACCATGGTCCAAAACCATAGGTCCAAATACCAAGGACCAAATACCATGGACTAAAAAACAATTTTCCCACATGTACGCGCTTTTCTATGCATGAAAGTGTGTGCATACTCATACGAAACTTTTGATCGGTGATACAATGTGTATACACGACTTGGTTAAGTGGAAACTGAGTATATCTCTTTTCTTTTGTTTTGAGAGGATGAACTATGATCTGTCATCTCAGTGAGTTGCCATCAAGGACAACACCTGTGTCATAGTGCCAAAACTGTGTCATAATGCAAACAGAGAATCATTATAATAGCGGGCTTACTCGAGAAGCCATAAAATGATGACTATGGTGGTTGGGAGTTCAAGATTCTAGGCACAAGAAAGGGTCAATGGGAAAAGAGCGGCAGATAGTTTTTCATCCATATTGAAGATATCAAATGATATAAAAGCCTACATCAAACCCTCTTCATTGGAAACTGCTCTGGAAGAGCTTTCCACAAGTGTGTGGAAGTCCAAAAATGGACTCCTGGATCAAAAGATATGGTGCCAAAGTCAAGGAACTTGATGCCTTGAGGAGGATGAAAGATCGTAATGTCAGAGGTCATCATATTGGTGCATTGGTATATTGGAGGTCTAAGCACACCAGGACTTGATATAGTAACTCGAGAGCAAGCTATATCGAAGGTGAGTGTATTGGTACATTGTCATATCAGAGATATGGATACCAGAACACCGGGGATTAGAATGTTGAAGGTCAACATATCAGCGCATTAGAGCATTAGGGGTCAGAGCATATCGGATGTCGGAGCAGGCAACATATTGGAAGTAGATAAACATATCAGGACCCTAGGGCATAGGGCCATAAGAGCATCGAAAGGTTGATATTAGTGAATATTAGGACCTCAGATTAGGTCATATCAAAATATCAGAGATCATAGGATATCGACATATTGAAACCCCAGATGTCAGAACATAGGGACAATGCACATTACAATATCAAAATATCAGAGGCTCAAGACATCAGAGAATCAAAAATTCTTAACTGAGGTAATTTAAGAAGTATCAATGTCCAGTAGTGCCAATAAGCATTAAAAAGTGTTGAGTATTGCCAAACAAGATTAACAAAGAATTTCATTGCAAAACCAAAGGTTGACGGGCCCTCTTCTCTCTCCTCTTGTGGCACACATGGCAGGTATATTCAACCTTATTGGGTATTCTAATGGGTCATAACCGATTGACAGATATCACCACTAAGGAGTCACCACATGGAGTGATGACATCATATCGAAGATTAGCATTTCAGAGGATGAAGATCTCATAACTTTGGAGTTTGGAAAATATCTGATAAAAGGGACTCCTGATATTGGGTTGGCACTTGGCCATGTGAATCTAAAAGAATCAAGGGCACAGAGTAGAATCAAAATAATATTGGCCACTGGCAGGAGTTTGAAGGCTTGGCACCTATGTGCTACACTAGTGGTCACAGGAAACTATCCTATGATGAGAAATGCAGTGAGGGCTAAGTAGAAGGAGCTAAGACACAATCGGAACTTCGTAGAAGTTACAATACAAAGGAGGCTCCGATATGGAATTAAGATGATGGTCATTGGACTGGCCATATGAGACAGTAAACACTTAGGGAGCTAAGCACCAAGGGGATGAGGATATCAGAACTAAGTGACATCGTAACATTTCTCGTGTATGAGTTATGATTTGTTATGGCTCTGATATGACATTACAAAGGTATATGGGAGATGGATCAGTCAACAACAAGGACAATGATCATGCGGAGGAGTTGGTATCAATATTAATGGCAACTATCAAAGATCGTTGGGTCAAGGAAAAAAGGACCATGATTAGAGTGTTGGGTCTACCTTGAGGTGAGACAATCCATCTTTGTGCTCTGATGAACACCTTAGTTACTTAAAGAGATGAATGGGTCGGCAACTGAAGAACAAATGCATATCAATGAAGTTGGTTTATGGAGTCAGATGGATCTGTAGAAAGTGTTGAGACAAGGTAATGAAGACAACATTCCACAAAGAAGCCATCTCAAAGTACATCCAAGCTCTATGAAACCATGAATAATCATGGAGAGCTTCAGTGATAGGATATTTATTCACAGAGAGGACTATGTGTGGTTGGAGTGTGCAGGTGGTCTAACAATTAATTCTCAGTATGGAGAAAACTGTCAAGTGGCCATGCACATGTTTAATGCAGTGGTAGAGATGAAGTCAAACACAACAATAGAATGGAAAATCAACGTTGAAGTATAGTCTAGAAGTATGGATATAGGACAATAGTGACAAAGTCCACTGGAGGGCAGCAGAGGAACAAAATAAAGGATCCCAGTTGAGAAAAGTGGGGGAAAGTAGCATAGTCACTAGAGATCTAAGGGGAACATCTCTATGTGTGTGTGGGCACGCTGCTGTGTGAGGCTAAGTGAGCCTATTCTGTAGTGAAAGGTAGAGAGTACCTATGAAAATGTAAGAGATCCTGAGAGAAGATGCACTGTTGTGTGAGAAAGGTCGAAGCTTCCTTTGTAGAGAAAGAAGGCCAAGAGTTGGGTGTATGTTGTTGAGAGAAAAAGGTCGAGAGCTAAGTGCATGCTGATGAAGAGAAGAGAACAGAGAGTTGCATATATTGTGAGAAGTGATTGTTTTTGAAAATATCAATGTGTTGCTACAGAGTGAGTAGAGTGAGTAGAGAACATAGCTGAGATCAGGCAAAGTGGCTGCCATGTTTAGAGAACTTTCAGTTCCTATTTGAGTGAGGGTTAGATCCTACATACAAGAAGTTTGGTGCTTCCATCTCTAGTGGGTGCTTGAGAAGGCTTGGGGTTGGTTCTTCCTTCAAGTTGGTTCTTGCAACAAATCCATGAAGTTGGTGATTCACATGGTGCTTCTAGTAAGATGGATAGGTGTCTACAAAACAAGGGAGTTAGTACTTCCTGCTGGTGGGTGCTAGCAAACAATGAAAGGGAGTTCGTGCTTCCTATGAGTGGTGGCTCACAAAATAGATTGATGTAATAGAGTAGGTTCTCCTATTTTACATCAATAACAAAAACAATATTTTGTGGGTTTTTCCTGAAAGGGTTTCTAGGTAAAACCTTGTGCCTCATGTGTATGATTCTCATGGTGTGTGCTTGTATGTTGATTTCATTTTGTTTCCATATTATATGTTGTTGTTGATTATGTGGATGGTTTCCAAGTTTAAATAAGAAAATTTAATTGGCATAAAGATTTAAAAATTACCCTTAATACCAATTCACCCCCCTCTTAGTATTAATATTGTTTCCAGCAATTGGTATCAAAGCCAAGTTCGTTCAGGAATAACTTAATCGCTAGAAGGCAGATCAAAGGGAAATAATGGCTAATCAAGTTTGGCTAAAAACAAAAGGAGATCAATTTTTAAATGGATCAGACTATGAATGGTAGCCTATTTGATGGCCTTGGATGTTGATATATGGCTCTTTGAATCGAATGGACAAAAGAGTGAGAAAAATGAATAAGCCCAAAAGATTATCATGAAAGGGTTATCTAAGCCATATGTTGATAAAGTGAGGAGTCAGTAAAGAAAGTGCTAGACAGATTGTAATATTTGTATGAAGGAGATAACCATGTGGCTAAAGAGAAGGACAAAGAACATTTTTTCTCTAGAAATGAATCAGAATATGCAGAAATTTTTTCTCATCACGCTGAGGTTGGTGATGAAGAAGTCTTGGAAGGGAGATCATGCTCCTCAGAAGGTAAGCTATTGTTGTGTAATAAGTGCAAAGTGATAGGTATTTCATTATCTATATGTACATGTGTATTACTTGAAGATAGACATGGCTATGCATCTAGTAATTTTAATGAAGATAGATCCACTTTAGTAGCAATATAAAATGAGGAGCGCTCAGAGGAATAAGAGAGATTCCTAGTGTGCTCATCCATAGGAGAAAATGGAAATACCCTAGGTAGTGATGATGAAGGGATAACCCTTAGACCTATGGAAGACTCCATATACACAGAGCTGGCTTTAGATATCTATGGTATCTCAGCTAACACCTCTGATAGTGAAGAAAAGGATCTAGATGAAAGGATCATTTCTAGAAATAGGTTGGTATCAGCTCTAAACAAGATCAAGGACCTATCAGAGGAAAATCTCAAGCGAGGGGAGAAACTGAAAATCTATGAGCTTGAGAATGAGAACTTGAGAAAAACAATGGTTGAACTAAACGCTCAACAAGAAGAGGCTAGCATACTGAATGGGATGTTGACGAATCGACTGAGTGAGAAGAAAGCTCACTGTGAGAGACTGCAAAATGAAGTAGTCTCATTAAGATGTGAATTAGAAAATTCAAATAAAGAGTTGTCTCATTATCAAAAGCTTGAGGAGAGAAAGAAATTCTTGGATGATATGCTTGGCAAGAAAATATCCCATCTCATTAAGGTTGGTTTGGGTTTCAAGGAAAAACCTAGTTCTAATAAGGCTAAGGATAAAGGGTCAACTTACCAGGTAAAGGGAGCTTGAGATTCCAAAAAAAACAAAGGAAAAGATGTTGTTGAATAGAAGCAACAGAAAGGAATGCAACAACAACAAGAGAAGGAAAGGCAGCAACATAAGGCTAAGAAGAAACAATTGGTAGTGTAACAGAAGAGGGCTAGGCAACTACAAGAAAGAGTGTAAGGAAGCAATGCAAGATTTCATGTAAGGAACAAGAAGAGCCAGCATAGGACCCTTCCTTCTCAAGGACAAAGCCTTCAAAGAAATGTTAACCTTTGTCAACAGAATCCTTTTTATGGGTATTGGTTTTCTTGCAATAACTTTTGACATAAAGCCATAAACTGTATATGGCATGCAAGGAAACAAGATGTGTTGGGTAGGAGCGACCCAAGAATGCATAAAGAGACCAGGAGAAGGCATGCTAACGATGATATGAGTTTTGGCAAGAATGTTGTTAAGAAGAGTAACTCCTCTGTCCCATTCTGAAGCCATGTTGAATGCTACAACTATGGCAATATGAGGCACAAGAGAGCTAGCTACAGAAATGAGAAGAAATGGCATGCTCCTCAACATATGCATGGAAATGTAGCAGATCATGATTTGAAGACAGAAAGGAAGAAAAGAGAAAATGAATACAAGTTCTCCTTCAATTCTTAGTATCAAAAGAGGAAGCTGAAAAGATGAGGAAGAAATCAGAGGAATGATCCTCTTACCCATGTGGTTAATCCCTATGTAAGGCAGAAAAATAATAAGAGGATTTGGGTGAAGATAGAGGAGGTGAAAGAGAAGTTTCCTTTAGCCTTGTGCAGTCAAGAGAAGGCCGAAACATGGGTAAAGAAGAAAAAATATGGTAATGCTTTTGCCACGATTCGACCATTCAAGGTCTGGAAGAAGAAGGAGGATGATCTACTCATGGGGAGTAGATCCTCTGTTTCTCTTCAGTAAAGGAATAGAAGGGCCTCAAAGGACATCGAATAAGTTAGACGCAGGAAGAAAAAAAGAATGAATAGAAAGGCGCATAGAATTGATGAAGGTATGGTCGTTCTTTCTTGTTGATTACAAGAATAAATTAGTTTATTTTGAATATATCAACATTGAAAAGGAGGAGTGTAGCCAACATGAAGAGTACGCAACAATATCTTATGTTGTGGGAAGAAGAAGATGGGATGTAGCGGAAGTGTGAAATGACAAAAATCTCATAGTCAAGATAGGTCCACAGGATCAGTCCCCGCATAGAGGCAAGAAAGTAGTTGCAAGATATTAATAACATTTTCTCAAAGGGAGTTGCTTTGATAAGAAGTGGCAGGAAACAATTGTCAGCCTCATAAAGGAAGATTGTTGAAAAAATGAAAGGTTTGCATCTTGGGTGAGATACCCTTATTTCATTTAAGTTGCGAGTTTGATTATGCATAACAGTCTTGTGTTCATGAAACACAGTTGGTGTAAGCTTTACATGTCCCTTAACCGTCAATTGGTATCACCATGTCAATCGGTAGTGGTTAGTTTAGGTAGAAAAACCTTTTGTGGATTAAATTTCTCAATCTTTATCTTTCCACTACTCGCCATCTTCTTTCAAAACAAGAATTGATCCCTCAGATCTCCCACTGAACATGGTCTACCACAGGCCTAAGAAAAATCCCTCGGCAGCAATGGTGTCCACTTGAATCTAAAATAACTCTGATACCAAATATAGATTTTAACCCCATTCAGAAATTACCTTCATACAAATTCTAAAAACATAAAATAAATGATCGCAAGAGCATAAAACATAAAAAAATATATACACAGAGATTTTCCCCTTGATCCCAAAACCAAGACTACCAGATTAATTTTTCATTATATTACTTTCAATGCTACAATAAATATATATACATGATGAAGAATCCATTAACCCTGGATTAGAACATAACCATATTTCCCTTGACTGGATGTACAAAATACCATGCGAAGAAAACCATCATGCCCAAAACCATGTGTGAAAACCACGGAAAAAACCATACATAGGTTCGCCCACCTAAAATAGGGTTTAATTTTTTCCCTGTGGTACTGCCCCAAACCCTTTAGATGGGGGGCTACCACCCCCCTTAAACCCCCCAATAGGGGGGTCTGACACCCCCCCTGTTATGCCCAGTGCAATGAACAGGGGGGATTGTCACCCCCCTTGTGACACTCCTGTGCGTGGGGATAATCATGGAAAGAATATAACACACACCCAACATTATCCCACTTGTTGTTTTGTTCCACAGGGGACCATAAGAGAGCTTTGTCATTGGTCCACATCTACAACAACCATTGTTTCTCTACACCAAGAGAACTTCTTAGTGCTCATAGAATTTGTCAATGTATTTGCAATATTCTTCAAAGTGTCCACATTTACCAGCAACATCTTTTTTTCCTCAATCATATCCCTTATAAATTGATATTGAACATCAATGTGCTTTTTCTTTGAATGATAAGTAGGGGTATTTTCCAAGAAAATTGCACTTTGGGTTTCACAATCTATCCTTATAGTTGGCTGTACCATCCCCATACTTGAAGACAACCTTTGCAACCAAACTTCTTCCTTGCTTGCATGAGTGGTTGCCATGTATTCTTACTCTATAGTTGAAAGTGCCACTATAGAATTTCTCTTGCTCATCCAACTGACTACACCTCCAAACAGATTAAATACATACCCACTTGTAGATATTCTCTGATCCATATCTCTAGCCCAGTCTACATCAAAAAATCCATGGAAGTCCAAGACTCTATACAATCCTGGTATTCCTTAGTAGCACAAACCATAATCACTAGCGCCACGCAAACACCTGAAAACCAACTTCACTACTATCCAATGCTCCTTCCTTGGTTTTGACATAAACTTGCTAAAAACTCCCACTAGATGTGCAATGTATGGTCTAGTATAAACCATTATATACATCAGTCTACTGACTGCACTTGCATATGGAACATGGGACATGTCCTCTTCCTCTTCTTATGTCTTGGGACACTGTTCAACAAATAACTTTACACCTATAGGAATAGGAACCTTCACCGGTTTGCTATCCTGCATGTTAAACCTCTACAATATATCTCGACATAATTCCTCTGGTTTAACTAGAGCTTCATTTTTGCCAATCTCATTTGATTTCCATGCCCAAACTATAGTTTTCAGCACCAAGATCTTTCATATTGAATTTGGAAGAAAATTGGGTCTTCAATTCCTAGATAATTTATTTGTTATTTCCAATCAACAACATATCATCCACCTACAAGACCAAATAAATAACATGGTCACCAGTTAATTTAAAATACATACAATGATCTTCTTTGCTGCTAGTGAAGCGAAATCCCCGTATATATGTATCAAATTTATGATAGCATGTCCTTAATGAGTGTTTTAATCCATACAGAGACTTTTTAAACCTACATACCAGTTCTTTCTTACCCTTCACCACAAAGCCTTCAGGTTGCTTCATGTAGATCTCTTCTTCTAGATCCCCGTGAAGAAATGTTGTCCTCACATCCATCTGTTATACCTCAAAATCAAAAGCATCAACAACAGATAAAAGTCATATAATAGAAGCTACCTTGGCAACAAGAGAAAAAATATCACCAAAATCAATTCCCGACACCTGGGAATAACCTTTTTCTACCCATCGAGCTTTATATTTATCCACCTTTCCTTTTGCATTCATCTTCTTCTTAAACACCCATTTTCTTACAATGGGTTTCCTTCCAGATGGAAACTCCACCAGATCCAAAGCCTCGTTTTTGTGCATATTTTTCATTTCATCAACCATGGCCTCTTTCCAAAGTTTTCTATCCTTCAAATCTACTGCTTCCCTAATAGTTCTGGGAAAATCATCAACAATAGATGAAGAAAAATTTGAACAAAAATCAACTAGACTATACCTTTCTAGTTGCCTTCTTTCTCGAACTGATCTTCTCACAGCTGGAGTTTGTGGCTCTTCATTTTCTGATTCCTCTTCTACTGTAGAGTTTGATTCCTCCTCCTTTAACTCAAACTCTACCTTCTTAGGCTCCTTTGGTAGGACTTCATGTTTAATAATACCTTTCACCTATCTAAACACCCAATTTGGGGTGTACACAACCTTCCTTATTTCTGGGTTCCAAAGCTTATAACCTTTTAAACCATCCTTATACCCAATAAAGATGTACCTTTCAGATTTACTATCTAACATGGTTCTTTTCTCCTTTAGAGGATGTAGATATGCATCACATCCAAATACCCTTAGATGTGAAAGAGAGGGTTTCTTAAAAGTCCATACCTCTTATGGAGTCTTATCCTCCAATGCTGATGAAGGTGATCTATTGACCCATTAACATGCAGTCTCCACCACCTCTGCCCAAAAGTCTTGTCCTAACTTGACACCACTGAGCATGCTTCTTTCCTTTTTCATTAACGTCCTATTCATTCTTTCTGTAACTCCATTTTGCTGAGGTGTGTATGTAGTATTATGTCGTGCTATACCACACTTCTTACAAAATGCTTGAAATTCCTTCATACAAAAATCTCCACTGTTATATGTCCTGAACACCTTTATCTTCTTCTATGTCTGTTTTTCCACCAGAGTCTTAAATTCTTTAAAGAAATCAAGGAATTAAGATTTCTTCCTCAAGAAATATATCAATGTATTCCTTGAGAAGTCATTTATAAATGATACATAGTACATAGAATTACCCAATGATGGAATTGACACAAGTCCACATCACTATGCACAAGCTCTAATATCCGTTTTGCACTATTAGCACAAGAGGAGAAACTCACACGATTCTGCTTCCCATATAGACAATTTTCACAAAAATCAAAATCCAGAGAGGAATTAGACATACCTTCTACCATACTATTACCATGGAGTATTTGGAGGCCCTTATCTACAATATGTCTAAGACTTTGATGCCATAGCATGGTCTTTTCTCCATAGACCACCAGATTTTCTACTCCATTTTCAAGAACCACAGAACTATTGCATCATCAATAACAATGCTACCCTGAAGCTTGTACAAAGTTCCAATCCGAACTCCCTACATCAATACCAGTGCTCCTTGAACCATCTTGTAGGTAGTGTTCTAGAACACTATTTTTACACCCACATAATCCATCTTGCTTACAAAAATCAGATTTCTCTCCAATTCAGGAATATGTAGAACACTCGGAAGTGTTCTAATCCTTCCACCATGCAACTTCAACTTGAATTTTTTGCGACCAGCAATTATAGCCTTCTTGTCATCCCTAAGAAGACATCACCACCATCATATTTATCATACTCACAAAACCACTCCCTATGGGGAGTGCAGTGAAAGGATGCACCTGAGTCAATCAACCAAGCCTCATGATCTACATGTGTACTTGAAGAAGAAGCAAAGTACACATCGCAAAATTCATCTAAGGTGGTTTTCACCTCTATAGAAGGACCATCATCTGAGGTGGTTTTCATCTCTGCATGAGTACCATCATTTAGATCTAGAGTCATTTTTTAAGTTCCCTTCCTTTCTGCATTTCTAGCACATCTTTATAGGTTTTCCTAGAGATGCAGATCTCCCTCTAGATTTAGTTCTCCCACTCGAGGATTTATTTTTGTTTATGTTTTGGGACCATCCTCTTTTTTTTTCCCATAGAAAAATCGTAATCCTTCATTATATTTGAAAAATTACATGTTGTAGATGCTTTTCAGCATATGCATCATTTGTCCTCCTCCATCGATAAAAAATGGAGCTTTGTCTTACCAAAAATTGGTGGGTGTGTATCTGTTCATCTTTTCACCATGTAGGGTGTTCATAAGAGACTATTATAAATAGATATCTACAAAAATATTATCTTTACCACATAGGGAAAAGTCCATAAATATATGATCTGTAAATAAGCATAAGTAAAAACATACTGTAAATATATACAAAAATGTAGTATGTACATGTCCAAAATTTTCAAAAAATAGGGAATCTCTGCCCTGTGATATATTTGATCAATGTAGGGCCTATGATAGTAATGGTACTCATTTTTACCCCTCTGTTCTTGTATCATCCACTATCCTCTGGGTAATATTATGGCCTCCTCAGAAATCCTGTCAGCACAACAGTTATGTTCCCAGGAAATATGTTGACATGAAATAGTGTTAAACTAAGCTTTGAACAAATTCACTTCATCCAATATATTACTAAGAGTATGAGAATGACAAGTAGTAATATTATTGAACCAATTTATTATGATTTTTGAGTCTCCAAATATCTGAAGGTTGATGCAGTCATGACCAATAGAGAAATGCAGTAGGTGTCGAAGTGTGATGAGTTCTGCAAAATTATTTGTTCCGTTTCCAAGCCCCATCTTAACCTTAAAATAATGTTGATCTGAAAGGTATAGAATAAATCCACCCCCACATCCTTGGTTCTGTGCAGCTCCATCAAAAAAAGCCCAAGGTGTGTGTTTATCAATGGGGGGGGGAGCATGTGGTCTCCTAGGCCGGGAAATGGAGGGATCAGGCAATTCATGGAAAGCCGAAATGATCTGTGCTGAGATGTGCGACCATCTAACAATAGAGTCTTCAAAAATAATGCGGTTCCAGGCCAGCCAGGTGTGCCAGCAAATGAGGAGAGGGAGGCATAATAGTTTAGTTCTACGGTGCAGATTACACCAAACTTCCCAGGCTCTGCAAATGTTTTCGCCCTCCCATTTACTAGTCAATTGGATTGAGGAGGAGATGGTCTGCCAAAGGCTACCCAGTGTTTCACATCGAAGAAAGAGGTGTTCTGTAGATTCCGATGATTGCTTACAAAGGACACACTAGTGTGGACCTTGGAAAGCATGGTGCGAAAGGGAATCCCCTGTGGGGACCTTGTTACTGAGCACACACCAGAAGAACAACTTAGTTCTTGGGGGAGAACCAAGCTTCCAAATACTCTGCCACCACGCATGAACCTGCTCTGGTTGTCTGTTTGATATAAGCCTGAGGTAGCCTGCCTTGGGGGTGTATAATCCATTCTCCGCAAGACTCCAAACTAGTTCATCAGGACCTTCCTTTATCCTGATGTGGGATTCGATCAGAGCAGTTGTATAGTCTTGCCATTCTTGGTGCCATTGAGGAGGTATACTGAGCTGGTGGGTAGATTTCCACCCTTGTGCGAAGATGGTAGTGTTCTCCTAATTTGCAATGTGAGCAATGACCTTTATCTCTTGCTGATTGAGATATTGAATTAACTCTCTTGGGAGTTGATATCTTCCTTCCCCCCGCCTGGTCCAAGGGTCCAGACCTATACGTGCTTTTGATCCATCATTTATTCTCCAGGCCAGATTGTTGCAAATGATGGGAATAGAGTGTAGGAGAGCCTTCCAGACTGATGATATGCCTGTCCTTGGCCAATGGGGCATGTGAATCCAATCCATTATCGGGAGAGGCCAAATGTACTTATAGTAAGTGACCGAAGTGCAAAGATTCTGCCCAGTTAGTAAAGTCTAGCACATTTTTGCAGCCAGAGCTTGTGCAAAAAGCGCGAGATCTTTCAAACCCCATCCTCCCCATTTTTTGGGTAGAGAAATCTAGCCCAGTTGACCCAGGCAAACATTCTCTTGTCTTGTTGACCGTTCCATAGGTATTTGCTACAAATATATTGTAGTCGGGAGAGAATATTTCTGGGGATCCATGCCAATGCCATCTAAAAGACTGGTCTAGCCTCCAACACAGATTTAACAAGGACTAGTCTAGTTGCTTTGGATAAAAATATGTGGCACTGATTTGTGAGCTTTTTTTCCAACTTAATAACCAACCAGATTCAGTTCGCTATCTTTTGGCTGAGGGGTTTGATCCAAAAACCCAGGTATTTGAATCCATGGTCAAGAGGAAGGATACAATAGGGAAAATGTTGCTGAGCAAAATGAGACTCCTGGATGGTGGTGAGGGCTAAAGTAATGGTGGATTTTCCATGATTCGCCTGCATAATGGTGGCCAATGAGAAGAGAGAAAGTACAGATGAGAAGGTGGTTGAGTCTCTGATGCTGCCATCAAGAAATATGAGGACATCATCCACAAATAGAAGATGAGTGAGGTGACAGAAGTCATTTATTTTTAAGCCCCCAAGTCTACCTTCTCTCTTTGCCAGGTCAAGAAGTCTACTGAGTCCTTCCATGACAATCAGGAAAAGTAAGGGGGAGAGGGGGCAGCCTTGTCTGAGACCTCTTTCTGCATGGAAGAAATGAGAGGTTGATCCATTGATGAGTATGTTGAATGAAGGGGTAGTAATACATGACATGATCCAGGTGGTGAAAGCATGAGGGAAACCCAGGTGTATGAGGAGCATCTTAATGTATAACCAGTTGACATGATCAAAATCTTTTGCTAGATCAATATTAAGGATGATTCCTTTTAGTTTTTTAGACCGGATCATGTGTATGGCCTCTTGGGCCGTACCAATGGCTTCATGTATTTGACGATGCTCTAGGAAAGAAAATTTCTTAGGAGATATATGACGAGAGAGGATGGGTCTGATACAGTTTGCAATAATTTTGGCTATAATCTTGTAAAGACAGTTACAAAGTGAGATGGGCCAAAATTCATTGAAGGATGTGGGAGAGTCAGACTTAGTTATAAGGCCAATGAAAGTGGAATTAATTGCATTGTAGAGAGACCCTGGTGATCTACATTCTTCCATAACCTTTAATAGATTATCCCCCAAGATCTCAAAAAAAGAAATATAAAACTTGATTGACCATCCATCTGGCCCAGGACTCTTGTCTTTTTTGAACCATTTCAATGTTCCTTCCAACTCCCCTGGAGTGACAGGGGAGTTTAGCTCTTCAGCCTCATCTTCATTTACATAATGAGGAAAATGGCCAGCAACATTGATGATGTCAGCTAGATTAGATCCTTGAGGTGCTTTGTACAGATGCCGAAAGTGTGAGGTACCAAGGAGTGATAACTTGTTAAAGTTATCTGCCACTCCCCCATCAGGTAGAGGAAGATTCCAAATAGTATTTGCAACTTTTCATCCTTTGGCATAATTCTGGAAAAATTTTGTGTTATCATCACCAGCTTGTAGCCAAATGGCCTGAATTTTGAGTCTCCAAGTTTCCTCTCTCTCCTTGAGGATCTTTTCCTTTTGTTTCTGTAGCTCAATCAGGTGGGATTTTTGACTGTCAGATGAGAATCCTAGCTTGCGCTCATCCAAAAGGGCACACAATTCAGTCTCGATTTGTGCTAAAGAGAATTCATCCCTCTATTTTTTCTCTTTGGCACAGGTGATGGAGAGATGTTTAAGCTGATTCAGTTTAGGACAGAAGCCCTATGCTAAGGATCTAAATCTTGAGATAGGATTGGCCTTCCAGTAATCCGAAAACAGTTTGATGTATCCATGATCCAGAAGCAAAACATGATTAAATTTGAAGGGGGAATTTGGTTTAGGGTGGGGACCAAGGATCTTTAAGTCGATGGGAGAGTGATCCGAGATTCCCCCTGAACCTACCCATTGTCTGTACTGTTGCAGCTGATTTAGCAGAGACACCTTAATCAAAAAGCGATCTAATCGTCTGGCAAGAGATGCTTCCCCCACCCTTCTGTTCCTCCAAGTCGAAAGGGGCTTATTCATAGGGACATCAGCAAGGTTATGCTATTCCAACAGATTCATCATATGTCCCAATAGAGAGTCCACTTGTGCTTGTGAGCCCTAGGATTCCCCAAATCCAATGGAGAAATTGAGATCTCCCCCGAGGATTACATGATCAAGAGATACGATCGAGAGATTAAGGAAATGCTACCAAAATGACTCCCTCTGATGACATGGCCTGTATATGTTAACTACCTGAAGATTTATGCCAAGCTCCACTGAGCAAATGTCTAGACCTATAAACCTAGATCCACCCCAAGATGATAGAGCCTTTATGGAGCGAGGGTTATACCCAATGGCTAGACCCCCAGATCGACCCATGGCATCAAGACAGTGAAAATGCTAGCCAGGTTTTAAGGAGGCTAAAGCACTGGAAATTTGGTCTGCATCCCCCAGGGTTTCTTGCAGCATAATCAAATCGATAGGTTCAATATCAAATAACCTACGCAGGGCTAGTTTCTTTGAGGCACTAGCCATGCCTCTGCAATTGAATGAGAGACACTTCATGGGGGAACCTTGCCTTGGGTATTCAGTGCTCTAAGAACCCCTTCCAAAGTGGATTGTCTGCTAGTGACAACCTCTACCCCAGCCCTTTGTATAACTTTGGAAAGGTAAGATTTCCTTCCTCTGGATGATTGAATAATAGGTCTAGCTGAGGTGATATCTACCCTCGAGATGGGAGGCGGATGGCCAACAAAGTGAGAGCGGGAGTGTAAATTGTATTGGTGAGGAGGAGCCGTCCCTTCAGTGGATGGAGGGGAAAGGGAGGATGGAGAGGGAGGGATAGATGGAGCAGTGGTGGCAATGGTGGGAGAAGACGATGCAAGAGTGCAGTGAATAGTAGAAGTGAAGATGGAAGATGATAAATTCATTAAAGGGCTGTAAGGTAATGAAAAAGAGGGTGAGAACAGAGGAATACACGATTTTCTTGTGGCTTCAGCAACTGCTCGAGCTCTTGTCAGGGGTGTGTTGGCATTATGACATAGGTTTGGCGCTATGGCACCGGTGTTGTCCTTGATGGAAACTCACTCGTAACAGATCACAGTTCAGGTTCTCAGAATGAAGGAAAAAGATATATACGCAGGTTCACCTTGACCAAGCCGTGTATACACACCGGTTAGATGATAATAAGACGCGTATGCACATACATGCACTTTCACGCAAGGAAAAGCACTTACATGTGGGAGAACATATTTTTGGTCCATGGTATTCAGTCCTTGGTATTTGAACCTATGGTTTTGGACCATGGTATCCCGTCTGAAGTGTTGATCCCAAGTATTGGGTCCATGGTTTGGTTTTGGACCGTGGTATTGTGAAAGGCCTAAGACTATAAAAGAGGAAGGAGATCATTAGGCAAGAAAATCATCTGAATGATTGAACATCCAAAAAGAGCTGGATCTCGAATAATGCTGATTGGGTTATAGTGCAAAGATGAATCTGAATGAAGGAGGAACCTAAGCGCAAGGAGGAGGATAAGTTCTATTGATGGGTCAAATCTTAAGGCTTGAATAATAGCATCTTTATGTGATTTTGGCACATAACGTGATCTATAAATCTGATAATCTGGCTATAACTGATGTCTGAATACTTGAAAGAGTGAATTACCTTTGTAGATTTGTACACAGGTTTAGTGAAGCAAAGGCACGTATACACGCCGGTTCAGCAAATCAAAACAGCGTATGTGCAGGTTTGACTTAACGCAGAAGAGTATGTACACAGGTTTCTGAATATTGAAGTAGTGTACGTCTCTTGAAATATGTTCTAGCTGCTTCTGTTTATTGCTGCAGTACTCTAGGTTCAGATTTGGTGTGTGGTTATTGTTACAGTTTTGTGGGTACAACTATCAGAGAAGTGACTATTTGATTCATTTTTGTGAAAAAGGAGATTGATTGTTGCAGAGATTCTTGATGTTTGATTGATGTTATTCATGGATCCAGTCTGAAAATTTATGAAATGTGGTGTACCTGAAGGAAGAAAGAGAAGGTTGTAACCTTCTGTAGGTCGACACCTACATACTAGTACATCAGCTAGTACAAGAGCTAAGGGGGTGGTAGCTCCCTTCCAGTAGCAGTTGGAAAACGAGTGAAGGTTGGAGCATTCAGTAGGTCGGCTCCTATGTACTAGTAAATGGATCGGCTAGTACAAGAGCTAAGGGGGTTGTAGCTCCCTTCCAGGAGAGTCTGGAGAACGAGAGAAGGTTGTAGCCTTCTGCAGGTAGAAGCCTGTGTACTGGTATAAGACTGCACTAGTACAGAACTATTGTAAAAAGAAGTTTCTTATTAAAAAGAAGATTGAGACGACTTGCAGCAGGTGGTTTTCACCCACATTGGGTTTCCACCTTACATCATGGTGTTCATGTGTGCTTCTTCTGTGTGATGACCTGTTCTATTTTACTGCTCCTGTTTATTATTCATATGCTTAATAATGTTCTGATGCACTCATTAGGGATCAACAAACTAAATCATAAGTTTACTGGATATATGCTTGTTGCATTACACACAGTTGCGTATGCATGCAGTTTGCCTTAACTGAAGTAGCGTATATGAATCTTAATATGGAAATGAAAAAGTTATATTGATTTGATAACATTGATTCACCCCCCCCCCCCTCTTAGTATTATTTCGAACAATTGGTATTAGAGCAGGTCCTTTGGTAGAAGCTTGATTGCTTGAAGGAGATCCGTAGATCAATGGGAAAGAAGCTTAAGAAGAAAGCACCTAAGAAGAAGAAGACATCTCAGAAGAGATATGACAATGGGAGAATCAATTGGGGAATATGTGGAAGAAGCACTTTGGATTAAAAATCACTTCAGAATGAAGATGAACAAGCAAAAGAACTAGCAGGTATGAATTTGTTATACTCTGGTGATACATTTATCCATCCATTTGAAGATGATGAAAGTGATAGCAAAACAACTGAATTTGCTCTTATGGGTGAGAAAGAAAGATATCAAATAGAGGTAGAATTTAAAAGGTTTATAGACAAAATTAGAGATCAACAAGATCTATTGAACAAAAGGGAATGTTCTTTCAAAGAAGAAGCTACGAAACTAAAAGCTCAAATAGAGGAAGGAAACAAGGTAAGGAAGTTATTCAAGGACAAGGAAGATCAATGTCAAAAGTTGTAGGATGAAGTGACATCATTAAGAAATGAAGTCAATGAAAGGAGCACAACAATCAAGAAACTCAGAGATAGATCCAGTTACTATGAAGGTCTTGAAGCTACGATCCTCTCGCTAAAAGAAGATCTTGAAGAATCAAAAAGGTAGAATAAAGAACTACTCCAAGCTTTTGAAAAACAAGAAAATGAAGTTCTTGAACTAAGACATCGGTTGGAAGAAGGAAGAAAAGTTGAAGAAAAAATGAAGAAGAAGTATCATGAAAAGGAGGAGCAACATCAAGTTGAGGTAAATATTCTTAAAGATAACTTAGAAGAAAAGGATAAGCTCTTACGATTTCAAGATAGTACTAAGATCTTGGATGATATTCTTAATAGTCAAAGATCTCCTGCTATCAAAACGGGTCTTGGTTTTCATGAATCTATTGAAGGAGAATCTAGTTCACAAAGTAAGACAAGGGACTCTAATGTAAAATATGAAATGCTCAACAAGGAGATGAAAGGTCCATCCCATCAACAACCAAGGAAAGAAATTCTTCAAAGAAAATATTTTATTCTTAACTATGGAAATAATAGTCGGTTAATTCCTCAAATGAATAATGTTGAATGTTATGTATGTCATAATCTTGGACATGTTGCAGCCAGATGCAGAAGAAGAATGGTTCAAGACTATCACTCAGAAAGATCATCATGTTCCAGGTACTTTAAGGGATATTGCTTTGCTTGCAATATGTTTGGTCACAGAGCTGTTGATTTCTATAGAAGGAATATGAAACATGGAAGATGTTATGCATGTAATAAGCTTGGACATACAGCAAAGGAATGCAGGAACAAAGTACAGGCACCATACCAAAAGGAGAAAACATCATCACACTTGAAGATATGGAAGAAGAAGGAAGTACAGTCAGAAAGATGTGGCACAACACAATATACAGATATAACAGACTTAGAGGGACTTGAAAGTGCAAAACTTTAGTGTCCTAACTCTCATACACAAGTTTCATAAAGGGAAGTCGCGTATATACGCAAGTTGGTTACTACACAGTCGCGTATATGTTTGTTTGAGGAAAAGCAGTGGGACAGGCTCAGGAAAAGGGTTCTGATACGATTCAGTCCATTATTTTCTCTGTTTCATAATGGTTACAATCTATTGATGTTGTGTGGAAATGTCTTGATACTTGTAAGATGTTTAGGAATGATTTTATCTTAACTTGTGGATGATGATACTTCTCGCTGATATATGCATGATCAAATTTGACAATAAGCAAGATGACACAGGTTCAGGGGGAGCATATGCTTTTAATAATACATTGTTGGCATTATGGTTAGTAGTCCTTAGTGATGATGCTTATATGGCTAAATGATACATATTGCTATGATATGGTTATGAGTTGTCCATGACAAAATCTCATATGATTCTTGGGTTTACATAGTTGGTGTTCTGATCAGATTTGTGGATGCATATATGGTGCTTACATGGTGATCTTCATAAGGATAAGGAGAAGTACAAAGCTTGAATGCACTTGATAATGAGTCACTCATATGCTGTTGTCGTCATATGCTTAAAGATCACATAATACAATTATGATGCAGGATTCCTATAGTTCTTGGCGCTCATGTGGATGAGGATTGTTGTTGTTGATGATATCAAGAAGTCTTGACAAATGATCTTGATCTCAAGATACATAGTGTTGGATACATTGTTGGAGACATGATGATGATAAGTTCTTACCTATATGATGATAGGTTACATATGTTGATTGATGCAAATGTTCCCATGTGATGATACTTGGATCATGCAGATCTTGATGTTGATGAGATGGCTATGGTGTTTTTCACATATGATATAATGTGAATGATTCTGTATGTCATATGCAGAATTTTGTTCAAAAGGATGAGTTGATGCAGACATACCTTGTTGTTGGTCTAGATGTTGTTGTCAGATGATTATGGAGCAGATCATACATTGTGTATGATAGTTGCTGATGAATATCATGATCTTATTTAGATGTTTGGTCTCTGTTATAAATTTCATGTAAAGGTCATATCAAGACTCATGATGTAATAGTTTGTCTCTATCTATTGTAGTCATTTGATGAATCCCTTTTGGTCATATGATGTAATTTGTACCCCCTCTATGCATGGGAAGGATGATGTAATAGTTCAGTCATGTATAAACATTTGGTATCTGGCATATCCCCACTTGGTTGGGTGGATGAGTCAATATTGGTATATCCCCACTAGGTTGGGAGATGGATGTATGTATGAGTCCTTGGTGATAGGAAGGTCTTTTATGATAGAGTCATGTTCTTCTTATAGAACATCTTTTGCAGACCTTGCTTACAGTCAGGGGGAGCATGAACATCACACTTTAGCAGAGCAGAGACTTCAGCATGTACTCAGAGGGAGCATGGTCAGATTGGTACACCTTGCCATATACAAAGGGGGAGCTCATTCAGAGATTTCAATAGGTACTCAGGGGGAGTATGGACAGCGGAATGTTTATCAAGGAAAGAGAATATCTTGGTCTGCCCTTTGCCCTTTATGTCAAAGGGGGAGAGTGATTTGGTGGGGTTGCCATCAAGTCCAAAGGGGGAGATTCTTAGCATTATGACACAGGCTTGGCGCTATGGCATAGGTGTTCTCCTTGATGGCAAATTACTCGTAACAGATCACAGTTCAGGCTCTCAGAATGAAGGAAAAAGATATATACACAGGTTCACCTTGACCAAGCCGCGTATACACGCGGGTTAGACATTAAAAAGACGCATATGCGTATACACGCACTTTCACGCAAGGAAAAGTGCGTACATGTGGGAGAACTTATTTTTGGTCCATGGTATTCAGTCCTTGGTATTTGAACCTATGTTTTTCGACCATGGTATCCCGTCCGAAGTGTTGATCCCAAGTATTGGGTCCATGTTTTGGTTTTGGACCGTGGTGGTGTGAAAGGCCTAAGGCTATAAAAGAGGAAGGAGATCATTAGGCAAGAAAATCATCTGAATGATTGAATATCCGAAAAAGAGCTGGATCTGGAATAATGGTGATTAGGTTATAGTGCAGAGCTGAATCTGAATGAAGGAGGAACCTAAGCACAAGGAGGAGGATAAGTTCTATTGATGGGTCAAATCTTAAGGCTTGAATAATAGCATATTTATGTGATTTTGGCGCATAACTTGACCTATAAATTTGGTAATATGGGTATAACTGATGGTTGAATACTTGAAAGAGTGAATTATCTTTGTAGATCTATATGCAGGTTCAGTGAAGCAAAGGTGTGTATACACACTGGTTTAGGAAATCAAAACAGCATATACGCAGGTTTGACTTAACGCAGAAGCGTATGTACACAGGTTTTTGAATATTGAAGTAGCGTACGTCTCTTGAAATATGTTCTAGCTGCTTCTATTTATTGCTGCAGTACTCTGGGCTCAGATTTGGTGTGTGGTTACTGTTACTGTGTTCTGGGTACAACTGTCAGAGAAGTGACTATTTGATTCAGTTTTGTGAAAAAGGAGATTGATTTTTGAAGAGATTCTTGATGTTTGATTGATGTTATTCATGGATCCAGTCTGAAAATTTATGAAAGGTGGTACCTGAAGGAAGAAAGAGAAGGTTGTAGCCTTCTGTAGGTCGGCACCTATGTACTAGTACATCAGCTAGTACAAGAGCTAAGGGGGTGGTAGCTCCCTTCTAGTAGTAGCTGGAAAACGAGTGAAGGTTGGAGCATTCAGTAGGCTGACACCTATGTACTAGTCAATGGATCGGCTAGTACAAGAGCTAAGGGGGCTATAGCTCCCTTCTAGGAGAGTCTAGAGAACAAGAGAAGGTTCTAACCTTCTGTAGGTAGAAGCTTGTGTACTGGTGTTATAGACATTTGTGTGCCTTACAGCATAGAGCATGAAATGTCAATAATCTGAGGGATCCAAAGTCCCTAAACATGTTGTTCCTACCCCTAGAGGAACAAGGTCAGCAAACCACAGCACTTCAGATCAGTTCTCCACTGAAAAACACTCAAAAACAGGTCAATTTTGGATCAAAGCAGCTGCTCCACTAAGCATCTGCGCTGAATGTCAAAAGCTCTATGGTGTACCTGCGCTGCATAGCAAGTGCAACAAAGGCTACCTACGCTGGGCGTACTTTGACATGTGGAGGAATCTTTTCTCAATGTGCCAGTGCCCAGGAAGCTTCCAAAATGACACTTGGATCAGAAGATTCGCCTAATGATGAGTTAAGAGCTTCTAAAACTCCAAGTGGAAGGTAGAAACTCCGAGTGGACTCAAGGACTGAAGAACAACTGGAGTTGAAGAGGACAACAAGTCACACATCAAGCTGACTTATCTTCACTCCAAAACTCTATATAAGGATCTCATCCCATGGGATCTAGAGGCCGGAATTTAGTGCAAAGAATTCCTGTTGGTTTACAGTTGTGAGTATTGGGTGATTGCTTGAGGGAGGTGAAGAGGAGATTTCTTTCCGTCGGGAAGGTGATGCTGGATTGGACCTCTCACGGTTGTATCACCGCCTGAACCTTACTTCCTTATATTAATAAAGCATTTTAGGTTCTTCTATTCGCATGTGTTTCAATGGTGTATTGTCTTACTTGCGTATTTGATTTATGTTAATCCTTGAATCAATTATGAATGCATGCTTCTTGTAGTTTCCTTTTCTTGTCTTGTTCGCAGGATCTCATGTAGCTGGGCCCGTGAGAAGACTTGGAGCTGGGAGCAAGCGGCAAATAGAGGAGATTGGATCGACCATTTGCGCAAGACATCGGTAAGTGGATCTCTTCCTTTCATCTCTTGCATGTCATAAAGAAGTAACTTTAGATAGCTTTGCTTCAGCTGTTGCTAAGGAACTATCACCCTTGGAGTGGGATAGGGTCATTCCGTGTTGGATACTTTTCCCCACAACAGACTGGCGACTCCGCTGGGGGCCGTGTCTTGTTGGTAGCTTGTGTTTCTTGCTATTCATTTCTTAAACAAAGGGAGTACCGAATCGAACTGCATCCGAATCCTTCGAATGCAAAGTAGAGGGCAGCTACTCTAGCCCAGTGCTGGGCATGTTTATGATTTGAAGAGCTGATCCACAAGGACTCTTTTAGCTCTTTGTGATAGTGTTCATCTTCCTTAATCATCCTCTAGTGTATACTTGGCTGATAGCCTCTGATTTGGCCAAAAACCATTGATTTTTGAGCAAACTGTGACCCGGAATCTGAGAGAGACGAGAGTTGTCTCTTCAGTGCAGCTGCAGCAAAGGCTACCTGCGCTGCAACGCAGGTCCCGAAGGGGCTACCTGCGCTGCATTTCAGATTGACAGTGCAACACCTGCGCTGATCCAGTTTTGCCTTGTGCAACTGGGGTTCCCTACTGTCTGTTGCCCAGTTTTCAATATTGTTTTTGCAGCCTGTTGTCAACCTGTATACCCAGCTGAAACTACCTTTCTTTGCCTTCATTCCGCCTCAGTTGTATGAAGAAACCGTGATTGTTCTTATTGTATTTCTTGCTTTCATTCACAGTTTCCCATAGCGAAAGTGAACTAGTCTTGCTGTGACCTCTTGGATCTAGACCTGTGAGAAAGTGTCGTTGTGATTCTAAGAGCTAGTTTATTGCTGTTCATAGCTGCTTGAGCATTTGCTTTCGTTATATGGTTCGAATTTCAGTATTTCTTGTGTTGAAACGAGTGAATCTTAAGGTGTTCTTTTGATTATTGGACAAAAACTTGTTTGCTTTCGCTTGAAATTGAATTCGAAATTATACAACAGCTTTCTTTTTGTAATACATCAACATTAAGGAAGAAGAAAAGAAATACTTGCATTGTGCATGTGCATTTTGACAGTTTGCATGTCGATTTAGGAAAGTGCATCAGTGTGTGCTCTATGATCTATTTGAAAAGATGTTGTCTTTCTTTTCCTTCAGTAGTTAAGATTTTCATAAGTTGAAAGAATTGAAAAAGCTTGCTTATCATTCTTAGACTGCATTTAGGAGTTGTATCATACATCACGTGGTGATCCATAAAGGCAAACTGCTAAGCAAGATCAACCTAAAACGAATTGAATTTACTTAACAACGCTTTGAAACATAACGAAACACAATAGAAGTCTAGGTAGAGACGTGAACCGGCGTCGTTAAACATAGTGACTGTCGATCTCTACGAAGGTGGGTGATTCCTCCTGAGGGACGATAGCACTAATATGGACTTGTGCCCCCGCGTACCATCGCGTATATTGGGGGACCCCTATAGGAACAAAGCCTTTATCCATAGGAAGCCGTGTCGGCCGCCCTACTGATCGCGATGCAGTGAACACAGCATTCACGAAGATCGACCACTCGTACCGTAAAACGTATTCTGTGGTTTCGCGAAAGGTTTGGCACACCCTCTGCCTAGAACTCCAGAGTAGTTTCTTTTGGCCTTTTTCAAACTCTATAACTGAAAAAGTCCATCCGAGCATTTGTCACTTCGGGCTCGTTAATACATCGAAGGAGACTAGAGTCATCTTTAGCTTTTTCTCGACTCTTAAAAAGTGAAAAAGCAAGTTGTGTCTAAAGCGTCGTCATATAAAATTCATTCTAAACGGAACATAATCACCCCTTATTCCTACGTTGATCTTTAGGTTGAGAACATGGAACACACCAACCAGGGGATTCCACATGGTGGAACCCCTAGCCCTTTCTCCTCTTGGGGAGAAGTTGGTGCGCCCCACATGGCCACATTGTCGCTTCCAGGACTGACAATTGGCCTGCCAGTTTGGCTATTCTCAACCACTGTAGTTCAGACCACCATGGTTCCTGAACAGTCGAGTCAATAGTTAGACCAATCTAGAGCTACCCTCCAGCCTTCCACTTCTTATAAGCCTTCCTCCGATCCTTCTTCTTCGAAAGGTCAAGCCGCCGAAAGCGGAGCTCCCATAGAAAAGAAGAAGGAAAAGAAGAAGAAAGAAAAGAAGCAGGAGGAGCCAAAGGCGCCTGGGGGCAAGCAAAAGGCATCTAACAAAAATCCACACACAGCGCGGACCGGGCCCAAATCGCCATGTGTCATATGTATAGAGGACCACCTCCACCGTAATTGTCCCAGTATTCCCCGGATACTAAGGGACTGGTCCCCTCGTTTGCACAGTTCGGAAGCGTCAACCTCTGACAACCAGGTTGAATGCCTACCGTCGACCAACGAAAGTGAAGGTCCTAGACGACGAAGGGGAATGAGATTCCCCTGCGAACTGTGTGAAGGCAATCACACCCTCTGCCGTTGTCCCTTTTTAGACGAAGCCAAGAGAGTTTTGGAAGGTCAACCGGTTGCACCGTTGCTACTTCCTCCTGGATACCAAAAACTCGCGCCAAGTCCTTCGTTGGTTGAAAATACAGCTGCCCCGCTCATAGGGCCAGCTGAAGTGTCAGTCACTGAAAGTGAACCTACTGAATCCGGACCGGACGAAAGTCCAAAGGTCGAAACGGCAGTTGACCCGGTTCTCCCTTCAGAAGTTTCATCTTCAAATACCACAGTCACTGAGGATTCATCTTCAGCTGACACCCCTACCGAAGAGAGTAAGGATGACACCGTCCAAATTCTTTTCGTCAACACCGATTCTGATGAACATCAGGGCAATGTGCCCACTCCTTTATCGCAGGAAGGAGCATCGTCAGGATCATACCCGGCCGTATATTCGGTCCCACCACCAAGCAACCTGGTTGTGTCCTTTGATTGGAACCAACTAGGCAGACCCCGGTTACCAACCAGTATACCATTTAGAATTATAGTCCAAATCTACAAAATGGTGATGGCTGGGACTATCATTGATGAAGGGGCATCTGTGAGTATCCTATCCTCTATTGCTTGGAAAGCACTGGGTTGCCCAGCGCTTTTTCCTGAGATAAGGAATCTCTCGGGTTTTGACAAAGGAACCAGTCGACCATTAGGGATTCTACCTAATGTGCCTATTACATTGAAAGGGAAGGTTGTCAAGATGAATTTGATGGTCGTCCAAGGACCCTTGGATTATAACCTACTCCTTGGACGAGACTACATATATTGCATGGAAGCAATAGTCTCCTCACTCTTTCAAATAATGTGTTTTCCATATGAAGGAAGAATGGTCAAGCTCGTAGACCAACTTTCATTTCCGGGATCACGCATCGCAAATAGTCACATACCTATCCTGAATGGTCTATTTGATCAAGAAAGGTCTCTACCTCCGGTTCTTCTTCCTGATGAGTACGAGTGATTCGGGAAAGTAGGGCCAGAACCCAGGGGGCATGCGTCCTGGTCTGCTCTGGAGGCAGAAAAAACCTTGGGTGTAAAGAAGAATTTCCGCGGGAGAATATGACTAGTCCGTACCCCGTCCCCTCCTTCATCTTCGTAAAACAGAAGAGCCGGCAAGAGCTCTCATGCAGAGGAAGGGGCAGTTAGGAATGGGGTTGTTCTGGAAAAAGATTCTTTTGTTAAAGTTAAGTGTGTGGCGGGAGCGCCGTCATTCACCGTTGTCTAAATAAGTAGGCTCTGCCAAAGAAGGGGATCCGTTTGCGGCAGCAAGTAGTAACCATCTTTGGGAAAAGGCAAGCCTCACCCATTAAAACAAATGTTTTAAAGGATAAGTAGGGGCAGCCCCCAAAGAAAGAGATTCTATTGCTACAACGAATTGTAACCATCTTTGTGTAACTTAATGATAGACATCGCCGAAGAAAGTTTTTGTTTGAAAGGATTAGCAGGACGATCTTTGGATAACCTGAAAGAGGTAAGCCTCACCCGTTGAAAACAAAGGTTTTTGACGGAAAAGTAGGGGCGACCTTGAAATTAGGCTTACACCTGGGGGCATGCAAACCTCTTGGAATGCAAGCACGGGCGGCTTTTTAGTTTTAGGTAGGACTAACCCCTCTAACCCGTAGGATAGGCCGATACCCAGCTTGCACAAAGAGAAGATATGGAGCAATACGTAGGGAGATGAAGCTCTTTAAAAAATAGCGATCTTCCATGAGACCTTCCTACTTTATGACTGGTAAAACGAGCAGTTTTGGCATAGTTCATGCTCGTTAAAAAATAAACACAAAACCGAGCAGTTTTAGCAAGAGTTCATGCTCGTTAAAAAATAAATGCACATATGAGCAAGCTTCCCCCAGAGTTCAAGCTCATTAAGAAAAATGAACCGGTAAATAACCATTTGAGACCGTAAATTCATCAGCCATAAAAGCCTTGGTCGTGTTTCTGCACCATCACCTCCACTTTTCATTTGGCCAATCATTCACATCCACTTGATTGTTTACCTATTTTGAGGAACAGCTGCGAAGAGTGATTCCACTTAGCCATCCTTGTAATACTGCCGTGATTGGAAAATTCCAACCTGTACCTGGAATCTGCTGCTATCCCTGTTTATCACTCGTTCCTCAAAAGACGAGTCTTCTTTGAGCTCTTTTCACTGACTCGTAAAATATGAAAAGTTTGCCGAGTTTTGGCCTTCCAGCTCGTTAAAAGGACCGGAAGAGCTATCCCTCCTCTAGATTTTAATCTTTTTGGACCTGAGGGATTATTACACAAAAAGATCGAGCGCTTGTCTAGTTCGGCTCGATAAAGATATCGAACCTTCATCCCTTCTGTATTGTTTTATACTTTTTCAGACTTAAGGGATTAGATGACGAAAAAGGACCTTTGGAGTTAACTTTGTGTACCTTTTTAGACTCTCTAAAAATGAAAAGGACCGAGTTGTCTTTGTCGCTAGACTCGTTAAAAATATTGAATAGCGACAAACTTGTCCTTAGACGAGAACGAGTTTCCCTATCGCTAGGCTCGTTAAAACATAGCGATGGGCTTGCCCGAAGGGCAGGTTATAGAACAAGCATATGTTATCCTCCTCAAGCTTGACAAAAATAAAGAGGTACTGGTCAGAAATGACTGGGGAAAAATTGGGAGAACCTCAAAGCTTAATGGTAGCAAGTTGCTCTTGAACATGACACTTTTGCCTCCGTAAATATCGGGTTGGGTTATTATCATTCACCGGTCCCTTCACCATGGTCTCGCCATACCATCCATACATGGGGTAATGCTACCAATCCATCACATCAGTGTCGTTATATGTTCAAGAGATGTCATTCAGAAAGTGTCAACCGGGTCCCATCCACTACCATACATCATCTTTCATCCTTCCATGACCGCCACCCTGAATCATATTTCACAGATCGTTTTCACCATCATCACTAGCTCCGTTCCGTGTCACTGATGTGGGATTCATTAAGGCCCTCCTTTGACGGATTGCTTCTTGTCGACATCAGCTCACTATCCAAGAAGTTGATCTAGGAACACCCCCTCAGTACTTTGAAGCTTGCATGCCTCAATGGCAAGTTTCTCACTTCCGGCGATAGGTATACATTAATGACCTTCGACCGGGAGACTTTGCGTGGTGTTCGACGTCAGATCCTATATTCACGCCACGTGAATTGTGCTGCAGTACCTTGAGGGTCATCATCATTATCGGTGATTCCTCTCGCGCTTGTTAACAGTTTACATTATTGACTGGTAATCAAGCGATGTCTTTCCGTGTTCGACTTCAAGAAATTCTCACATGGATCGACTTGTACTAGAGTGAAGATCGGACAAGTTTGAAGACCCCGGATCTAGTTTCATCCATCCGGGCTGCGATATATATTCAGGAGATAAAAAACATAGACATGTGCAGCAGATGATCATCCTACTAAAAGGATGATAATTAAAAGCAGAGAATTATCAGTCTATTATCAGACGATCGTCTGTTTATGTACAGCAAATTTATTTATAAAGCTGAGCATGGGAAATGCCCGCATCAGCTAGAACATGAAAAGAAAGTATGAAAAGATAATGTATTGTATTGTATTTTGTTACAGGTCACCTCCCGACGATTGAATGAACTTCGGATCCTCCTAATAAAGCATTTCACTCGATAAACGACCTCATACTTTAGGGGGCAACTGTTATAGACATTTTTGTGCCTTACAACATAGAGCATGAAATGTCAATAATCTGAGGGATCCAAAGTCCCTAAACATGTTGTTCCTACCCCTAGAGGAACAAGGTTAGCAAACCACAGCACTTCAGATCAGTTCTCCACTGAAAAACACTCAAAAACAGGTCAATTTTGGATCAAAGCAGCTGCTCCACTAAGCATCTGCGCTGAATGTCAAAAGCTCTATGGTGTACCTGCGCTGCATAGCAAGTGCAACAAAGGCTACCTGCGCTGGGCGTACTTTGACATGTGGAGGAATCTTTTCTCAATGTGCCAGTGCCCAGGAAGCTTCCAAAATGACACTTGGATCAGAAGATTCGCCTAATGATGAGTTAAGAGCTTCTAAAACTCCAAGTGGAAGGTAGAAACTCCGAGTGGACTCAAGGACTGAAGAACAACTGGAGTTGAAGAGGACAACAAGTCACACATCAAGCTGACTTATCTTCACTCCAAAACTCTATATAAGGATCTCATCCCATGGGATCTAGAGGCCGGAATTTAGTGCAAAGAATTTTTGTTGGTTTACAGTTGTGAGTATTGGGTGATTGCTTGAGGGAGGTGAAGAGGAGATTTCTTTTCGTCGGGAAGGTGATGCTGGATTGGACCTCTCACGGTTGTATCACCGCCTGAACCTTACTTCCTTATATTAATAAAGCATTTGAGGTTCTTCTATTCGCATGTGTTTCAATGGTGTATTGTCTTACTTGCGTATTTGATTTATGCTAATCCTTGAATCAATTATGAATGCATGCTTCTTGTAGTTTCCTTTTCTTGTCTTGTTCGCAGGATCTCGCGTAGCTGGGCCCGTGAGAAGACTTGGAGCTGGGAGCAAGCGGCAAATAGAGGAGATTGGATCGACAATTTGCGCAAGACATCGGTAAGTGGATCTCTTCCTTTCATCTCTTGCATGTCATAAAGAAGTAACTTTAGATAGCTTTGCTTCAGCTGTTGCTAAGGAACTATCACCCTTGGAGTGGGATAGGGTCATTCCGTGTTGGATACTTTTCCCCACAACAACTGGTATAAGACTTCACCACTACAGAACTATTGTAAAATGAGGTATCTTATTAAAAAGAAGATTGAGACGACTTGCAGCAGGTGGTTTTCACCCACATTGGGTTTCCACCTTATATCATGGTGTTCATGTGTGCTTCTTGTGTGTGATGATCTCTTCTATTTTACTGCTCGTGTTTACTGTTCATATGGTTAATAATGTTCTGATGCACTCATTAAGGATCAACTAACTGAATCATAAGTTTACTGGATATACGCTTGTTGCATTACACACAGTTGTCTATACAAGCGGTTTGCCTTAACTGAATTAGCGTATATGAATCTTAATATGGAAATGAAAAAGTTATATTGATTTGATAATACTGATTCACCCCCCCCCCCTCTCAATATTATTTCCAACAGGGTGGCGATGGCGTCCTATGAGCTCTAGCTGCTACCCTTGGGGAACTGTTGTCCGCAAGGGCCTGAGAGGCCGAGACAGGGGTGAACTCCAAAGGTGGTACATATGGTCCCTTAGAAGTACATGGGTGTTGTAGGGAAAAGTATCCGACTCGGATGACCCTAACCCACTCTAAGGGTGACAGTTCCTTAGCAACAACTGTAAAACAAACTACTGAAGGTTTACTTCTTTATGAAAGCAAAAAAGGATGGAGAAAGCACTAACCGTTGCCTTGCGCTTAATGTCGAATCCAAACTCTCTTCTTTGGCCGCTTGCTCCTAGCTCTTTGTTATTCTGCTCACCCAGCTGCAATGAGATCCTGCACAATAACAAAGAAGGAAACTACAAGAGGCATGCAATCATAACTGGTTCATGGATTAGTGTAAACCAAACATGCAATCATCACAATACATAATTGAAACAAGAGCACATAGAAGAACCTCAATAGCTTTTATTAATGAAGAAATAAAGGTTCTGAGAGGATTACAACCATTGCAGGCTCCAACCCAGCAATACCTCCCAGCAGAAAGAATTGCTCTTCTTCACCTCTCTCAAACAATCACCCAATAACTCAAGAATGAAACCAACAGCATATCATTACTTTGCACAAAATTCCAGCCCCCTGAGCTCATAGGAGAGAGCTCAATATATAGATGAATTGAGAAAGGATGAGTCAGCTTGCAACTGATGTGTAGCTGCCTTGTGTCCTCTCTCTCTTCAGTTAATCTTCAGTTGATCTTCAGTTCTTGAGTCCACTTGGTGAACCTTGCTTCCACTTGGAGAAACAAAGCCTCTGACTCATCACAAGGCGAAATACCTGATCCAAGTGTCAATTTTGGAAGATTCCAAAGCTATGACTCACTCTGCCACATGTCCAAACTCGCCCAATGCAGGTGGGCTTTGTTCTGCCTGCTTTGCAACGCAGTTGCACCATGGAGCAGTTGTGTTTCAGCGCAGAAACCCAGTGGAGCACCTGCTTTGATTTCAGGATTGCTTGTTTTTGAGTGTTTTCAGGTGGAGAACTGATCCGAGAGCTGTTGGCTTGCTGACCTTGTTCCTCTAGGGGTAGGAACATCATGTTTAGGGAACTTTGGATCCCTTGGATTATTGACAATTCATGCTTGCTGCTGCAAGGCACAAAATTGTCTATAACAGATGCCCCCTAAAGTATGAGGTCGTTTATCGGGTGAAATGCTTTATTGAGAGGATCCGAAGTTCATTCAATCTGCTGAGAAGTGTCCTGTAATAAGATACAATACAATACATTATTTTTCATACATTTTTCATGATCTAGCTGAGGCGGGCATTCCCATGCTCAGCTTTATAAATACATTTTGGTACATAGAACAGACGATCGTCTGATGCTAGACTGATAATTCTCTGCCGAATTTATCATCCTTCACTGATAATTCTCTGCCGAATTTATCATCTTTTGAGAAGGATAATCATCTGTTGCAATGATGTACATGTCTTTATGTCCTGAATATATATCGCAGCCCGGATGGATGAAACTAGATCCGGGGTCTTCAATCTCTTCCGATCTTCACTCGATGTACAAGTCGATCCATGTGAGAATTTCTTGAAGTCGAACATGGAAAGACATCGCTTGATTACCGGTCAATAATGTAAACCGTTAACAAGCGCGAGAGGAATCACCGATAAGGATGATGACCCTCAAGGTACGGCAGTACAATCTACATGGTGGGAATAAAGGACTTGGCGTCGACCACCATGCAAAATCTTCTGGTCGAAGGTCATTGATGTATACCTGTCGCCGGAAGTGAGAAACTTGCCATTGAGGCATGCAAGCTTCAAAGTACTGAGGGGGGTGTTCCTAGATCAACTCCTTGGATAATGAGCTGATGTCGACAAGGAGCGATCCGTCAAAGGAGGGCCTTAGTGAATCCCACATCAGTGACACGGAACGGAGCTAGTGATAATGATGAGGTGAAAACAAACTGTGATGTATGATTCAGGGTGGCGGTCATGAAGTGGATGAAGGATAATGTATGGCAGTGGGTGGAACAGGGTTGACTCTTTACAGAACCACATCTCTTGAACATATAACGACACTGATGTGATGGATTGGTAGCATTACCCCAATTATGGATGGTGTGGCGAGGACCATGATTCTGCGATCGGTGAATGAAACAACCCAACCCGAAGCGGACGGAGGACAAAGTGTCATGTTCAAGAGCGACTTGCTACCATTAATACTATGAGGTTCTCCCAATTTTTCCCCAGTCATTGCTGACCAGTACCTCTTTATTTTTGTCAAGCTTGAGGAGGATAACATATGCTTGTTCTATAACCTGCCCTTCGGGCAAGCCCATCGCTATGTTTTAACGAGCCTAGCGATAGGGAAACTCGTTCTCGTCTAAAGACAAGTTTGTCGCTATTTAATCATTTTAACGAGTCTAACGACAAGGAAAACTCGGTCCTTTTCATTTTTAGAGAGTCTGAAAAGGCACGAAAAGTTAACTCCAAAATTCCTTTTTCGTCATCTAATCCCTTAAGTCCGAAAAAGTATAAAACAATACAGAAGGGATGAATTTTCGGTTGCTTTAACGAGCCGAACAAAACAAGCGCTCGATCTTTTTGTGCAATAATCCCTCAGGTCCAAAAAGATTAAAATATAGAGGAGGGATAGCTTTCCGGTCGCTTTAACGAGCTGGAAGGCCAAAACTCGGCAAACTTTTCATATTTTACGAGTCAATGAAAAGAGCTCAAAGAAGACTCGTCTTTTGAGGAACGAGTGATGAACAGGGATAGCAGCAGATTCCAGGTACAGGTTGGAATTCTCCAATCACGGCAGTGTCACAAGGATGGCTAAGTGAAATCACTCTTCGCAGCTGTTCCTCAAAATGGGTAAACAAACATATGGAGGTGAACGATTGGCCAAATGAACGGATGGAGGTGATGGCATATAAACACGACCAAGGGCTTTTAATATGGCTTTCAAAGGTTACATTTCTCGAGGTTGTTTACCGGTTCATTTTTTATGCGTGAGCTTGAACTGCTAGGGAAAGATTGCTCACATTCTACGTTTATTTTTTAACGAGCATGAACTTCTGCACAAAAACTGCTCGATGATTGCGTTTATTTTTTAACGAGCATGAACATTGCCAAAACTGCTCGATTATACCAGTCTTAATACAAGGAATGCTTGAGGTAATCTTATTTAAGGAGCGATACCTCACTAATTACTCCAAATTTGGCAGGTTTTAACTTTTGCCCCTCATCCTTTCTTTATGCAAGCTAGAAACGGCTAATCCTACGAGTTTAACGGGTTAGAAGGACCTAAAAATTAAAAAAAATAAATAGTCATCCCGTGCTTGCACTCCAAAAGGTTTGCATGCCCCCAGGTATAAAGTATAATTTCGAGATACTGCCATCTCTTACTTATTATCCGAAAAATGGTTTTGTTTGCTGCCGCAAACTAAACTCTCTTTTCGGCGATGTCTATCATTAGGTTGCTAAGGATGGTGACTACTTGTTGCAGCAATTTCATCTCTTTCTTTGAAGACTGCCCCTACTTATCCTTCAAAACAGCCTGTTTTAATGGGTGAGGCTTGACATTCAAAGATGGTGGCTTCTTGCTGCCACAAATAGACCCCCTCCTTAGGAGAGCCCACCTCTTTAGACAAAGGGAGCGACCGCTTCGCTCACATAACTTTGACAAAAGAATTTTACCCTAGAACAACCCTCCCTTCCACTGCCGGACGGGGTACGGACTAGTCCATTCTTCTGCGGAAATTAACTTTATACCCAAGGTTTTCTCTGCCCAAGGCAGGCCAGGGTACATGCCCCCTGGGTCCCAGTTCTTTCTTTCCTGATTACTCGCATTCATCGGGAAGTAGAACCGGAGGTGGTGGCATTCCTTGAGCGAATAAACCGTTAAGGGATGGTATTTGACTATTTGCAATGCGTGATCCTGGAAATGAAAGTTGGTCTACTAGCTGGACCATTCTTCCTTCGTGCGGAAAACACATGACTCTAAAGAGCGAGGACACTATTGCCTCCATGCAATATATATAGTCTCGTCCAAGGAGTAAGTTATATGCCAAGGGTCCCTGGACGACCATGATGTTCATGCGAACTGACTTCCCTTTCAATGTAAGCGGAACATTGGGGAGAATCCCTAACGGGTGACTGGTTCCTTTATCAAAACCTGATAGATTTCTCATCTCAGGTAAAAGCGCCGGGCAACCCAGTGCTTTCCAAGCAACAGAGGAAAGGATACTCACAGATGCCCCTTCATCAATGATAGTTCTAGCCATCACCATTCTGTAGATTTGGACTATGATTCTGAATGGGATACTGGCTGGTAACCGGGGTCTGCCTAGTTGATTCCAATCAAAGGATACAACTAGATTGCTTGGTGGTGGGACCGAATATACGGCCGGATACGACCCTGACGATGTTCCTTCCTGCGATAAAGGAATGGGCGCATTGCCCTGATGCTCATCAGAGTCTGTGTTGATGAAAAGAATATGGACGGTGTCATCCTTATCCTCTTCAGTGAGGGTGTCATTTGAAGATGGATCTTCAATGACGGAGTCATTGGACGATGAAACCTCTGAAGGAAGAACCGGGTCAACTGCCGTTTCGACCTTTAGACTTTCGTCTGGTCTGGATTCAGTAGGTTCATTCTCAATGACCGACACTTCAGCTGACCACTTGGGCGGGTCAGCTGGATTTTCAACTATCGAGGGATTAGGCGCGAGTTTTTGGTATCCAGGAGGAAGTCGTAACGGCGAAACCGGACGATCTTCCAAAACTCTCTTTGCCTCATCTAAGAATGGACATTTCTGGATGGCATGCTCACCTTCACACAATATACAGGGTGATCTTGGTCTCCCTCTTCGTCCTTCACTCTCGCTAGTTGACGGACTGCAATCAACATGACTGCCAGAGGTTGATGCTACCGGATTGTGCAATCTTGGGGACCAGTCCCTTAGTATCCGTGGAATACAAGGACAATCACGATGGAAGTGGGCCCCTTCGCAAATGACACATGGCGATTTAGGCCCGGTCGGTGCAGTGTGTGGGTTTTTGTCAGCTGTCTTTTGCTTGCCCCCAGTCGCCTTCGCCATAGGCTCCTTCTGCTTCTTTTCTCTCTTCTTCCTTTCCTTCTTCTCCTTGGGAGGCTGACTTTTGCCAGTTCTACCTCGCGAAGATGAAGGATCAGAAGAAGTATTGTAAGAAGTGGAAGGCTGGTGGGTAGTCCTAGATTGGTCTGACTGTTGATTCGACTGCTCAGGATTAGTGGCGATCTGGACTACATTAGTTGAAAAGAGCCATACAGGTAGGCCAATTGTCAATCCTGGAAGTGACAATGTTGCCATATGAGGCGCACCAACATCTCCCCAAGAGGAGAAGGGATTTGGACTTCCGCCAAGGTTGCCTCCTTGGTTGGTGGGCTCCATACTTTTCAACTGAAAGATCAACGTGGGAATAACAGGTGATTTTGTTCCGCTTAAAATAAATTTTATTAACGACGCTTTTAGACACAAACTTGCTTTTTCATGTTTTAAGAGTCGAGAAAAAGCTAAAGATGACTCTAGTCGCCTTCGATGTTTTAACGAGCCCGAAGTGACAAATGCTCGGCTGGACTTTTTCAGTTATAGAGTTTGAAAAAGGCCAAAAGAAACTGCTCTGGAGTTCTAGGCAGAGGGTGTGCCAAACTTTTCGCGAAACCACAGAATACGTTTTACGGTACGGGTGGTCGATCTTCGTGAATGCTGTGTTCACTGCATCGCGATCAGTAGGGCGGTCGACACGGCTTCCTATGGATAAAGGATAATTGCCTATAGGGGTCTCCCAATATATACGCGACGGTACGTGGGAGCACAAGTCCGTATTAGTGCCACCGACTCTTAGGAGGAATCACCCACCTTCGTAGAGATCGACAGTCACTATGTTTAACGACGCCGGAACACGTCTCTACCTAGACCTCTATGTGTTTGCATTATGTTACAAAGCGTTGTTATGTAAATTGGATTTATTTTAATGTTGATCTTGCTTATCAGTTTGCCTTTAAGGATCACCACGAGATGTATATAACAAATTCCTGAATGCAGTCTAAGATGAGAAGCAAACTTTTCAATCTTTCAACTTTGAAAACCTTAACTACTGAGGGAAAAGAAAGGCAAATCTTTTCACACAGATCATAGAGCACACACTAAAATGCAAATTTTTCTAAATCGTCAAGCACACAGTCAAATGCAAAATGCACAATGCATGTATTTTCTTTTCCCTTTCTTAATGTGGATGGATACAAAAAGAAAGTGGTTATATAACTTTGATTTCGATTTAAAGCGAAAGTAAACAAGCTTGTCCAAAATCAAAAGACACCTTAAGATTTACTTGCTTAATCACTGGAAATACATGAAATCAAACCATATGAACGAAAGTAAAATGACTAACCAGCTATGGACAGCAAACAAGCTAACTCTTTAGACCAGCAAAACGCCTAACACAGGTTCAGATCTAAGAGGCCAAAAGCATGACTAGTTTACTTTTCGTTATGGGAAATTGTAAATGAGCAAGAAATACAAAGAACAAGTACAATTTCGTTATATAACAGAGGCAGAATGATGGCAAGTAATATTGGTTTCAAAACAGGTACAAGACTGACACTTAGCAGCAAAACTAAGTGAAAACAGGTAAGAGAAAAGAGGAGACCCCAAATTCACTAAGCAAATTTGGGTCAACGCAGGCTCTGCACAGTCAAACTAGCTCTCAGCGCAGGTAGTCAGTTCGGGACCTGCGTTGCAAAGCAGGTAGCATGTGTACTACCTGCTTTGGAAAACGAGAATTGCGTTTTCACAGTCTCCGGGTCATAATTTTCTCAAAAATGCACGGTTTTTGCTCAAATCAGAAGCATTCAGTCAAGCATACTCAAAGGGATGATTTAGAAGGTGCAAAGCTATCACTAAGAGCTTACAAGGATCTTTGTAGATCAGCTCTTCAAATCATGAATCTGCTCAGAAAATGAGCAAGAGTAGCTGCCCCTCTACTTCGCTTTTGATATAGTCAAAAGCTTTTCGATTTGGTACTCTTTTGTTCAGGAAATGAATAGCAAAGATACTACAAACACAATCAAACGGATACGATCCCCAGCGGAGTCGCCAGTTTGTTGTAGGGAAAAGTATCCGACTCGGATGACCCTAACCCACTCTAAGGGTGACAGTTCCTTAGCAACAACTGTAAAACAAACTACTGAAGGTTTACTTCTTTATGAAAGCAAAAAAGGATGGAGAAAGCACTAACCATTGCCTTGCGCTTAATGTCGAATCCAAACTCTCTTCTTTGGCCGCTTGCTCCTAGCTCTTTGTTATTCTGCTCACCCAGCTGCAATGAGATCCTGCACAATAACAAAGAAGGAAACTACAAGAGGCATGCAATCATAACTGGTTCATGGATTAGTGTAAACCAAACATGCAATCATCACAATACATAATTGAAACAAGAGCACATAGAAGAACCTCAATAGCTTTTATTAATGAAGAAATAAAGGTTCTGAGAGGATTACAACCATTGCAGGCTCCAACCCAGCAACACCTCCCAGCAGAAAGAATTGCTCTTCTTCACCTCTCTCAAACAATCACCCAATAACTCAAGAATGAAACCAACAGCATATCATTACTTTGCACAAAATTCCAGCCCCCTGAGCTCATAGGAGAGAGCTCAATATATAGATGAATTGAGAAAGGATGAGTCAGCTTGCAACTGATGTGTAGCTGCCTTGTGTCCTCTCTCTCTTCAGTTAATCTTCAGTTGATCTTCAGTTCTTGAGTCCACTTGGTGAACCTTGCTTCCACTTGGAGAAACAAAGCCTCTGACTCATCACAAGGCGAAATACCTGATCCAAGTGTCAATTTTGGAAGATTCCAAAGCTATGACTCACTCTGCCACATGTCCAAACTCGCCCAACGCAGGTGGGCTTTGTTCTGCCTGCTTTGCAACGCAGGTGCACCATGGAGCAGTTGTGTTTCAGCGCAGAAACCCAGTGGAGCACCTGCTTTGATTTCAGGATTGCTTGTTTTTGAGTGTTTTCAGGTGGAGAACTGATCCGAGAGCTGTTGGCTTGCTGACCTTGTTCCTCTAGGGGTAGGAACATCATGTTTAGGGAACTTTGGATCCCTTGGATTATTGACAATTCATGCTTGCTGCTGCAAGGCACAAAATTGTCTATAACAATGGGGCAGATGGAGGATCTACCGGTCTCCTGATTAACGGGCAATCCTTGTAAATGTGCCCTACCTTATGGCACCTTCTGTAGTGAAATGTGACTCCTTCGTAGTCCAGGATCTGAACCTGAGAATAGTTCTTCCATTGGAGAGTAATTTTTCTCTCCAACCCCTCTCGCGTATCTATGTATAATAGTATGCGGGAAAGTGTGCGATTCTTTGTCTGCACGAAGGTCTTGTCATGGTCCAGATATGTGTTGAGCGCATTTCCAATTCGAACGAAAAATTCTTCCTACCAGTACTATAATGGAAATATAGGTAGTCATACCCAAACGGGTCCTGCTTCAATCTGTTCCCACTCTGTGTCGAAAAGGGGACTATATCGCTTGAGGAGGACTGGAACCATTTCTATGTGCCAATACTTGGCAAGGACCAAGTCACTATAATTTTCCTTTACAAAGTGAAGAGCGAACTAGCCTCTGGGAAGCACATGCACCTCAGGAAATTATTTAAGTATGCTTCCCCAAATTTCTCGCACCCAATGGATTAGTTTGTCCACTGAGTAAGCCCTACCTCAAACATGACCTACCAAAATAGTGCTAGCCATTTTTGCAGCTTCTTCCATAGCAATCCCCTCCCCAAAACAAATGGTAATGTCCTTTGTAGTGGCCTTCACGCACTTTGCTTTCCTCTTTCCTGTGTGAGGCACAGATGGATGATCCAAGAGTGGATCCTGTGAGTTTGTTCCTTCTTGTGACAGGTGAGCCACTAATTTTACCTTAATAGCAGGTGATCTAAAACACCCTGATGGGGAATTTGTCGAGATGGGTGGATTTTGTCCTTGAGAAGTTGGGGTTTCCTCAATCTAAGCCGGATGCTGAGTCGAGGTCAACGAATGGAGGTGGCTGACCAGGGGATTCAGCTCAAATGTGGGAGATGGCAGTGAAAGCGCTGAGAGGAGGTTTAAGGTGCCAAGGGATAGCGACGGGAGGTCGAGCGCGGGAGAGTCAATGGACAATGAACCGAAAATGAGAGAAGAGGCACAATGCCCAGGGTAGTTTACCACTGGAATAGAAACAGACGGCCCTAAAAGGGAGGGATGAGAAGAAATAGTAATCAGGTGATTAGGGTTAGGGTTTCTAAAAATAACTTCGTCGAGAAATGGGTTTGCGGAATAGTCTAGTTGCTCTACATCCATACCCTCCATATTCTTGCCCATACTGGAAACAGGTAACCACCGGTGAATGGAGACAACTGTGAAGGGGACAGAGCAGGTTGGTCATCCGGGCGTCTGAGGTAAGTCGATCAAATTCTGCAATAAAACGAGGGTTCTACCCTAACCCTCTATTAGGCCACCTAAACGTGCGCGCTGCCATCCTCCCTTCCGCTCACCATTCATATCGTTCTGGGACCATCCTTGTATATACAAGGCATCACCTTTTTGGCCCTTCGTATTTTTCCGTCTCATATCCTTCGAAGGCAAGGATGAGACTATTTCATCAAACTGCAAGGCAGTCACATTGCTACATATTGCAACAACTAGACTATCCCGTGAATCTAGTAGAGAAAAAAACAAACATATGCACTTATATTTATCTGAAATTTTTATATCAACAGATAACAACTACCTTACTACAGTATTAAAGGCGTTTAGATTCTCTGTCACCGAGTCTCCATCCTTCATCCTTAGGTTATATAGCTTTTTACGTAGGAACAATTTCTTCCCCAGAGACTTAGATTTCTACAAAGTCCCTAACTTCTCGCACAAAGCCTTTGTCAAAGTTTCTCATGATATATTCAACAATACTAAATATGAGATATACAACTGTATTGTGCTCTTTGCCTTCTGATCTAGTTTCTTCTAGTCTTCTTCAGACATTGTCGTTGGTTTAGTACATGGGTCTACAATGATTGACTCATCTTTATCCACCAGCAGATCATCCATCTTGAGCTTCCACAACTCAAAACTTTGACCTTTAAATTCCTCGATCTCTATCTTTCCACTACTCGCCATCTTCTTTCACCACAATAATCGATCCCACAGATCTCCCACTGAACATGGTCTACCACAGGCTTGAGAAAAACCTCTCAGTGGCAAAGGAATCCCCTTGAAGCCCAAATATCTATGATACCAAATATAGGTTTTAACCCCATAAAAAAATTACCTGCATACGAATTCTAAAAACAGAAAATAAATAATGGCAAGATCTTTTTCTCCTAGATCCCAAAACCAGGACTACGAGATTGATTTTTCATTATATTCTTTTCAATGTTATAATACATATATATACATGCTAAAGACTAAATTAATCTTGGATTAGAACATAATCGTAGTTCCCTTGACCAGATCTACAAAATACGATGGGCAGAAAACCATCATGCCCAAAACCATGTGTGAAAACCACACACAAAATCATGTGTAGGTCTGCCCACCTAAAATAGGGTCCAATTTTTTTTTTCCTTGGGGTGCTACTGTTACACAATAATTTGTCACTGTCTCCCTGTCAGTCTCCCTACTGTGTCATGAATTCCAATTAATCATGCTCCTGCTCTCTAATCTGGCCAAATGACCCACTTTGCCAAAGTTTATTTGATCAGCGCGACTGTTATTAAAATAACCGCGCTGACTGGCGCCTGATAATGCAACTGATGCGCTGCCAGCGTGGAAGCACACGGGTTTTCCGTGCTGGTCGAATTTCATGGGCCAGTGCATCCTATGAAATTATTAAGCCGCGCTGACACAACCTGCTCCGTTATTAAGATGCGCTGTCAGCGCTACAGTTCAGTTATACACCCGCGCTGATCCAGTTTGGGCGAATTTGTTCCAACAGCCAGCCTTCCAGATGACTCCAGACTTGGTTGTTGGCCTTGTGGGTATCGCCCTCCCTTCTATGGCATGTCTGTTCGTCATTTGAAACCACCTTCCTTGAAGATAAGCTCATCCTCCCCCCATTCATGGAGACTCCTTCTCCTATTTAAACCTCTACCATTACCATGAGCAGCTAGTTTTGGATTGTGTGGAATTGATAGTGCTCAGATTGCTGCTACTAGTAGGTAGTTGGTGTGATAAGTGTGGAATTGCTAGATAGCTTAAGGAAGGTTGTGGAGTGTTGCTTGTGTGAGAGAGAGTTTTTGTCTTGGGAGATCTACCTCCAAGGGTGAATGCTTAAGAGACTTGCTGGCTGGACCCTCTTGAGAAGGATTCGATGTCAGAACATTTGGTTGTACTCTTCTCTGTTATTGATTAATAATAGATGACTACTATTATGGTTCCATTCTCATTTGTCTCTGCAATGGTTAATGTGAATTACGTCCTTTCTGACTGATATATAATTGCTTTTATTAGATTTCACACTTGTGTTTGTCTTTCTCTTCGTGTGTGCAGGTATCTATTTGCGGAGATCGCGAAGGATCGTGACCGGCCAAGAGCGAAGGAGCGAGAGCGACATCTCTTCATCAAACAATAGCGTTGGAATCCAAGTAGGTGTTCATTGCCTACCTTTTATTTGCAATTAGGAACTTGCATAGTAGCATTGACTGATTGTTGCTAGACCCATTCTGGGCTAGTAGGGATCGCCTCTATCCGTAGAGGGGATTTACCTCTCCAACAATTTGGCGACTCCACTGGGGAACTCCGCCTTTGTCTCTTTTTGTTCATTCTTGTTTTGAGTTTGATTGTCACTCTCTTTTCAAAGATTGGGGATTAGTTCTCTGCTTTTAGACTTCTTGGTTCAGTCTGGGAGGTGTCTTAATTGTTTAAAGAGTTCTTGCCTTGGTTTGGGAGCTTTTGGCTTGATTCTGCCTTTTTTTTTTTTAGCCTCAGAGTTTATATCAAAACAGTCACGCTGACAGCGCATAGCTATTTCTTTGACTTCGCGGTCATCGTGCTTGTACGTTAAACAGTCGCGACGGTTCTGAAATCGAACCAGCGCGCTTAAGTCGTGTACTTCCGCGCTGACAGCGCTTTGTTGCTACGCGTGACTTCTTGTCAGCGCATTGTTGCTGAGTTCTACCCGCGCTGATCCTGTAGAATTCAATTTGTTTCAAATTTGCCTCCTGAGCCTGTTGGTTTGACTTTCCCCTACTCTTTCCACCTGGTTTGTGACTTGGTTTTCATTGTTTGAACTGTGAAGCACTTGCTTGCGAAGTCTTGTCGGGCGGATCTTGTTTTGTGTCCGGTGACCTAGTGCTATCATCTCGTTTTCGCTGGATTGATTTTGTTTTATCACTCGTTCACAAAGATACGTTGCTACTTGCCTTTGCTTTTGTGAAAACCTTCCTCTTTTGCTTTCTTTGCTTGGTTGTTTAGGTGATTGTCCTCGAACCAGTCCTTGGATTGTTGCGATTACTTCTCACCACCCAGACATAGATTACAATTGCTTGGGTTCAATCAGCTCTTTTCACGCTTGTTGTGTTTTTCATTGAGTGATTTTGTTTCTCTTTACTCGGTGTTGCTGTCTCTCAAAATTAATTTTAAATGCATTGTGCCATTGAAAAAGAAATCGAACTAATGTCTTTTGCATTCAAAAGTTAATGAAAAGAAAAGCATTTCATTGATTTGTGTTCTCAAAAGAAAAGTCTCATTTCTTTGCCATTAGCTGCATTAGATTGTTTGATTGTCTGAGTTCATTTTGTTTGATTGAAAACTCTTAACCCTCTCGTAGTTAGAATTCATCGAACGAAATGATGTTCTTTGGCATATAGTTTGCATCTAGGTAATTGTGAGAGATCACACGATAAGGCCTGAAACCGAAACTTAAATTCAAGATCAACCATAAAATAAACTGAATAAACCTAAAAACGCATTGGAACTTAACGCAAACATCTAGAGGTCTAGGTTAGAGACGTGTTCTGGCGTCTTTAAACATAGTCACTATTGTTTCACATTACGGTTGGGTGATTCCTCCTTCTGTGACTCGATAGTGGTCTAACACGGATTGTGCTCCCACGTACCGTCGCGTATATAGGGAGACCCCACTAGGCTTTTATCCTTGATCCATAGGAAGCCGAGTCTGCCGCCTTGTGAACCGTAACGCACCGAACACAGCATTCGGGAAGATTGACTGCAGTATGGAAAGTCCTTGGTTCTCATACGATTGCCAAGGTGTATAAGCAGTTTTACAGATTGCTTGGTAAACCCTTTGCCTAGAGTCTCCAGAGCAGTCACTTTTGATCCTTTTCGGACTCCCTAAAAGAAAAGGTGCCAGTGAGCGTCTTGTCACTTCATGCTCATTAAACATTTGAAGGAGACTAGAGTCATCTTTTCGTCCTTTTCTCGACTCTTGAAACATGAAAAGGTCAAGTTTAGTTCCTGTGTCTTAAAAATTTAATCGGCCACGATAACATTACATGGTTAGATCTTGTGTGCGTTAGCTTGAGTAGGGTCTTTATCGTTAGTTTCCTTTAGGTTTTGTGCGGGGTTTTGTCATCCTGGCTGACCCGTCAACTCCCGGTCCAAGTGATCAAGGTTCTCCATCTTCTGTTGCTCCTGAGGTACCAGTTGTAAGCGATACTCTTCCTGTTATCCCGAGTATCCAGCCTATCAACGTATGTGCCCCGGGCGATGAGGATTACGAAGAAGATTGGAACCCTATCTGGGAGCCTGACGAGGACGATATTCCTGCTACCCCTCCCGGTATGTCATCTCCGATGTCCACTTCCCACATCGACGAGACATCTCCCAGCGCAGGTGAGACACCCGTGGTGTCGAATATTGACACTCCCATTGCAGCTACTTCTCCACTCCCTCCACGATATCAGTCGATGAGGGATAGAATAGCTGCCAGGAATCCTTCTATGACTATATGGGATCCTAGTGTCATTGCCACCACGGAACCCTTTGTTTCACAACCCCATAATACACCTGTTACCTCGGTTCCCACGAATCCAACTGTTTGTGTAGCATATTCAACTCTGGTCGTCAGTGCCGTGACAGCGTCTTCATCTACAAATAGTGGTGCTGGTCCCTCTCACGGTCAAGTGAGTAATGGCCAGCCAGAACTCTCATCTGGAGTTGTCGACCCTGCGCAAAGTACTCAACCCTCTTCTGGTCCTGTTCTAGGAGGGGGGCCGCATGATACCCAGGGCCAACCCATTGTGGACCCGAATTACCAAGGTCCACTCTTTTATTACGATTCTACTGGTCAGTACCTTCAGTTCGCTCAGTCCGCGCCTCTTCAACCTTTCGTTGAAGTCTCGGTACCATTATCCATCACTTGGGACGCCGGTACTCGTTCTTTTCATGGGGGCCAGGCAATCCCTGGACAACCTCAAGGACCACCTAATCTAGGCCAGCCACCTTATGTGCAAGCCCCCCAGGGGCAACCACTTTATGGCCAGTCTTACCCAGGACAATCTAGGGGCCCACAAGGACAACCCTACCCGGGACAACCTTCGGCCATTGGTGGTCCATCATTTTCCTATCAGAGTCAACCTTCTGGTTACCCAGGGCAACCTGGTACCCAGCAAGGTTACCCATATGGACAACCAGGACAGCCTTACATCCAACAAGGCCAACCTGGTCTCCAGCAGGGTTACCCCTCTGGACAAGCTGGGCAAGCTTATAATCCTCAAGGTCAACCAGCAGTCCAACAGGGGTATCCTCTTGGGCAGGGGGGGCAACCCTACGTACAGCAGGGCCAACCTACTGCTCAGTCTGGTCATCCTTCTGGGCAAGGGGGGCAACCCTACGTACAGCAGGGCCAACCCACTGCTCAATCCATGCATCCTCCTGGGCAGGGGGGGCAACCCTACGTGCAGCAGGGCCAACCCACTGCTCAGCCAGTGCACTCTTCCGGGCAAATGGGCCAGCCTTCTATGCAGCAAGGCCAACCCACTGTCCGCCCTAATCTTCCATCTGGACAGGCTGGCCAACCTCAAGGTCAACCAGCCGTCCAGCCTGCTCGGCCATCTGTTCCGCAAGGACAACCCTTGGTGGTTCACGGACAACCTGGCACCCAGCAAGTATGTCCTTCTGGGCAAACAGGTCCATCCCAGACCCAACCAGGCCAACCTTCTGGCCAGATGATCCAAGCCCAACCGATTCAAGGACATTATCCCGGGCCCCAAACTCAAATGGGTTATCAAATGCAAGGCGGGCCACGGCCCCAACCTTCTTACCAAACGCAGCCTTCTTATCAGGCTCAGTATGGGGCTCAACAAATGTATGGCTACCAGCAACCCCAGGGGCAAACTCGGTTTACCCCTTAACAAAATTATCAACAGATGCAGGTTACTCCTTACCAAAATTATCAGTATGCTGCACCTACAGGTCAAGTTGCTAATACATGGGGTGCTGGGGGGCAGACTCAGGGACAACTGTCCGCATATGGACAAAATCCATATGGACAGAACTCCTACGGGCAAGGTCCCTATGGGCCAGGTCCTTTCGGGCCGGGTCCATCTGGACAGGGTCCATGGGGGCAACCACCACCTGGTTGGAACCCTAGTACTGCCTCGAATCCGCAGCCACAAATGTCCTTTAATCCTCAGTTGCCTTTCTTAGCGACGTTGGAACTTCCGGATGTGTCCAAGTTGACGAATGATCCCATTTTGCATAATCTGTATTGGCCACCAGTTCCAACTAAAATACCCGGTGATTGTCCAAAATTTGACGGCAAAGCTGGTGAAGATCCTCAAGCCCATGTCATGACCTATCACCTCTGGTGTTCATCGAACTCATCGCTTGATGACTCTATCCGGCTCCGCCTCTTTCAAAGAACTCTCACCGGCTTAGCTGCTAAGTGGTACATTGAGCTGAATCGCGGCACGTTTCAAGATTTCAACTCGCTGGCTATGGCGTTCTTAACTCATTTTCAGTTACCCATTCGGTACGAGATAGGGACACATCTCCTCACGTCTCTCAAATAGGACACAGCGACCCATATATCTGATCATATACATGAATGGAGAAGACGTCGTCGCTTGATCAAATTCTGGATTCCTGATCAACTCCTGACCGATTGGTTCACAACTTCCTTTGTCCCTGCTATTGCACGAGACATAGCCATGGGAGCTTGTGTAACTGAAGAGCAAGCGATCGCGCGAGCTCAGTACCTAGACTTAGTATACTCTCAGTGGGGTACTCTATATGATTATTTTCTAGACGCCTCGAGGCCTGGACAGCCCAAGGCTCCGCCCAAACCATCTGTTGATGGAGTCATTGGCTCTGTAAATTCGTCATCGAAGAAATCGGCCGCGAACCCTGGGAAGCAAAAACAGAACACTTCTAATGGAAATGCTCCTCAGGGCCAATCTAATCCTGGAAGTACCTCCGAGGTAAACGCCGTTCAGTCCACCATGGCGGATAAATCCTCAAAAGGGAAAAAGAAAGGGAAAGCCAAGGATAAAACCGGACAGCCCAAGCAAGATTCCCCTAAACCTCAACCCGAGGAAGGAGCTAAACGAAAACCTAAGTATCCTTGTCTCATCTGTGATGAGGATCACTACACTAAGGACTACCCAAGGTGATCCGAAGTTAGTCGGTTATTGAAAGGTGCTCCTGGGACTCCTGCCGTGCTTAAAGAGCCTTTCCCTTCCCAGCAGACTGAAATGGTGGCAGACCCGTCTCAACCCTCTTCCTCATTCGGTTGTCAAGTGTTCATGGCTGGAACGATTTCCATCCATGTTTCAACTCGAGCGAAAGACTATCCATCTCATGCCGGGAAAGAGCCGGAGGTCCCCTCCAGCGCTCCTTTGTCTAGTTCTGGTCCTCTCCACATCGAAAGGCCTAGCACTGAGACGATCCCCCGACCCCCTCCAAAAGGTGTACTCAGGAAGTCATCTTACAACCCTAATGCTCGTGCTGCCCAACACTATAGCATTGCTGAGGACTTAGCTCAGGTTCCGTCTGCTATGTCCGCTCTAGAAGTCCTCCAGAGTTGCCCCTCCCAGAGGAAGTCCTTGCTATCAGCTATTGGTGGCATCGACCCGGCAGATTCAGATTTGATTTCTTTTGATCTCGAGGGTTTTACACAGAGACTGCCTCACCAAGTCGCTTTCCTTATACAGGTCATCATCAATAGCAAAACGATTCATCGTACGGTTATTGATGAAGGTGCCTCAACCTGCATCATGTCTGTTGCTTGCTGGAAGGCTATTGGTTCCCCTACTTTGAGTCAGTCTCCTACGATGTTAGAAGCTTTCGATGGAAGAGAGTCCCGTCCTTACGGTATCCTCCAACTCTTGCCCATCTCTTTGGAAGGAAAGACCGTAGAAGTGGAGGTCGAAGTTGTTGACGCCAATCTTACCTACAACCTCCTCCTCAGACGAAGCTGGACATACACCATGCAAGCCGTGGCTTCCTCCCTGTTCCGTGTCATTCATTTCCCTCACCAAGGGAAGATTGTCACGGTGGACCAGCTCTCCTTCTTCGCCTCTTCTTCTGAAGGTAATGTGCCATTGGTGGAGCATACCTCTAAGTCATTAGAGAGCGTGGGTGCCAGACTTTTCAAAGATCCCACTTTAATGGGAGTCTTTCCCCTCCCACCTCCGAATCTCGCCCCTATCAACATGATCTCTGTACGCTCTGATCTGTGGGTTCTCCCTCCTACTAACCAGGAAGACTCTTGGGGTGATATGATGCCGTTGAGTCCTACCGAGCTCAACTACATCGAAATCGTCGCTGCATCGGCTCCCCCTGATGAACCTGCTCTCCCGAGCAGTGTTCCCGATTCATATGATCATTTCCCTTGGCTAGGAGATGAGGCTACTTCAGATCCATTGAAGGAAATATTTCCTTCCGACGAAGCCATCATAGAGACAATGTCTCTCGAAGAGCTCCCTTGGTCAGATCACCACCACCGCTCTTCGTTTCTCCCTCCCCATCCGGAAATGACCGCATGTCTCGAGCGGTTTGCTTCGTGTGTCCCATCCCCGCCCCTCCAAACACCCATTCAGCTTTATCAAGTGTCTTCAGAGGGCAATATGGGAAATATCATGCAAAACCAACCTATCGACATCTCTGTCAAACCAGGGATTGTCGAGCACATTCATATCGGAGTCACTTGCACTCTAGAGGAAGTTCAACTCTACACTACTCTATTTCGCGAATTTCGTGATGTCTTCACATGGTCCTATGAGGAAATGCCTGGCATCGACCCTAGTATAGTGGTGCACGAAATACCTACGTATCCAGGTGCTAAGCCTGTTCGTCAGCGCCTACGCCCTGTGCACCCCCGAAAGGCTGCAGCCATCAAGGCCGAAGTCGAAAAACTTCTTAAAGCTGGTTTCATCTACCCCATTCCCCTTACGGATTGGGTGTCTAATATAGTCCCTGTGAATAAAACGCAGGGCACTATCCGGGTCTGTGTTGACTACAGTGATATCAATCGTGCCTGTCCAAAGGATAACTTCCCTACGCCCTTCATCGATCAGCTTATTGATGAGTGCACAGGAAGTGAAATTTACTCGTTTATGGACGGTTTCTCTGGCTATAACCAGATCAACATTGCACCCGCGGACCAGCATAAGATGGCTTTTATTTGTCCTTGGGGCACCTTCGCCTATAAGAAGCTTCCTTTCGGTCTAAAGAATGTCGGCGCTACATTTCAACGTGCAATGTCTTACGCCTTTCATGATATTCGTCATATTGTACAGCCTTATCTAGATGACCTCCCAGCTCATTCAGCTAAGCGTCAGGACCATCCCTCTCATCTTCGCGAGATTTTTCTCCGCTGTCGACACTACCGCATTAGGCTCAATCCTCATAGGCGTGTCTTCTGCGTAGAATCAGGCCGACTGCTCGGGTTCATCGTCTCCCGAGAAGGCATCCGTCTGGATCCCCTCAAAGTTGAGGCCATTCTGAATCTTCCTCCCCCTGCCTCTTTGCAGCAATTGCAGAGCTTGCAGGGCAAAGCGAATTTTCTTAGATGATTCATTCCGAATTATGCTGAGGTGGCTAAGGGTTTCACACGGTTATTAAAGCGAGACACACCCTTTCGTTGGGATGCCATCGCTTAGGAGTCTTTTGAGCGACTCAAGGACCTCCTTGTCTCGGCTCCACCCTTAAGACCTCCGAACTACCACCATGATTATACTCTCTATCTAGCTGCCGCTGACACCACCATCGGCATGGTTCTGGTGCAGGATGATGACGATGGCAATGAGCACGTTATCTATTACCTTAGTCGCAATCTCTTGGATACAGAAACTCGCTACGCTTATGTCGATAAGTTGGCATTGGCAGCTGTCTGCGCTGTCCAACGATTCCGGCACTATATCCTGTTGCGCACCACGACCGTGATTTCCGACTGCAACCCAATGACCTACATTTTGTCGCGTCAGCTGCTGGGGGGCAAGTACTCGAAGTGGATCATAATCCTATAAGAGTTTGACTTGGAATTTACTGCTGCCAAGTGTAAGAAGTCTTTGGTATTTGCAGACTTGCTCTGTTCTTTGCCATCTCCTTCTGCACCATCTCATTCGGAAGAGCATATCCCGGATGAAACATTGTTTCTAATCAGTACCCTCGACCCTTGGTATGGGGACATCATAGTATATTTGCAAACGTCTTCCTTCCGTCCCAATGTATCGAAAGACGCTCGATGGAGGATTCGTCACCAATCTCAACCCTATCGCATTATTGGCGATACCATGTACCGCCTCGGCGCTGATTCGGTTCTTCGCCGATGTTTGACTCTCGAGGAGGCTGAGCGGGTGTTGAATGACTGCCACTCCGGTGCTTGTGGCGGCCACATGTCTGGATATGCCACCGCCCAGAAAATCCTCCGTGCTGGTTATTTCTGGCCTTCTATCTTCAAGGATTGCATCCTTGCCGTCCGTGCATGCCATGAATGCCAGATCTACCACCGGAAAATGCGTGCACCTCCTGCACCACTGCACCCTGTTGTTACCGTAGGTCCATTTTCCAAATGGGGCATCGATTATACATCCTGTAACCCTCATTCGGCCGGGGGGCATGGGTATATCATCGTTGCCGTGGATTATTTCACCAAATGGGCCGAAGCGATGCCTACATTGAACGAAGACGGTTACACAGTGGCGCAGTTTTTGTTTAATCATGTCATTACTCGGTTCGGAGTCCCCCAGGCTATCGTCACGGATCACGGAAAACATTTCCGTAATCACATGATGACAGAACTAACGACCCAGCTAGGCTTGCGTCAAGATAGTTCGACGCCGTATTACCCACAATCCAACGGCCAAGTTGAAGCTGTGAACAAAGTTTTGGTCACAATGCTCCTACGTACCGTGGGTACACACAAGTCTAATTGGCATCTGATGCTGTTCCCTGCCTTGGGTGTGAGATTCATTCGTTAAAGTTAGCTGTCGAGTTGCTTCCCAACACCACTCCGGTGGAGGAACGACTTCTTTATTTAGAACGGCTAGACGAGACCCGTCACTTAGCTTCTCTAGCTATTGAAGTGCAGAAGAAGAGGGTTAAGGCTCACTTCAACAATACCATTCAACCTCGTTCCTTTGTTGAGGGAGATCTAGTACTGCTCTATGATCAAGCTAAAGATAAATTGGGGGCAGGTAAACTCGAATCCATGTGGCTAGGCCCCTATATCGTGAAGAGAGTTCTGCAAAAGGGGGCATATGAGCTGATCGACTACGAAGGAAATCCTCTCGACAAGCCCCGCAACGGGCTCTATTTGAAAAAATACTATGCATGATTTCGTGCACCTAGTTTGTACATACGTGTGTTTTTAACAAGTGTGTTATGTATGCATGATTTCTTGTTTTGCTTTGGTGTGAAGGTGTGTTTGCCTCTTATTGTGTTTTCTACTTCTTGTGCAGATGTCTAGTGCACCTTATGTTGGTTTCGCTGATGGTGCCTGCCATAGCAATTGCAACTTGTCTTCTGCGGCGTGGGCAATCTATGATCCTCACGGCGAGTTGCTAGATCTTCAAGGCGTGTGCTTGGGTCGTACCACTAGCAATGTCACCGAATACAGTGTTGTAATTGAATTACTAGCCAAAGCAGTTGATCTCGGCATTCGTGCATTGGTGGTAAACCTGGACTCTCAACTTGTCATCCATCAACTCAACGGGCGATATTCCGTCAGAGACCAACGCATTCTAAGGTTGTATCTACGTGTAAGATTGTTAGAAAGGAATTTTGATTACATCACATATCAACACATTCCGAGACGATTAAACACGTTAACTGATGCATTGGCAAACCATGTGTTAGACAGACATTTGCGTAATAGATAAACATCATACAAGAAGACATAGAAAGCATAATAAGACCATAGAATAAGCATATGTAAATAAATTCTTTTCCAAGCATAGTTTGCATGTGTGTTTGCATGTGTGCTTTTAAGCTTGCATAAAAAATGAAAATATGTGGATCACATGTTGTGCAACTGATACATTAGATCACATTTGTGTTAGACATTTGCATAGCATATAAAACATCATCATATGAAAAAGATCCATCCAAAATCGGTATATATATATATCGTGTGGCGCACTAAGGCGCTCAAAAATAAGTGTATATGTCTGAAATAAGGCCGATGTCCTCAGTACATCTGAGACACGTGTCTCTCAAAAAACATCAGTGGAAATAAAACCTAGATGTCTACTGTGGTGGGTTGTGCTCTCTGTAGCACACGACTACCCGTGCCACCTGCCTCAAAAGGCGGTGCATCCTAGGTTCCACCCCCACTGTGTGGATCTGAGATGCTATGGGGACCTCCTCGATCCCCTGGTAATCTGGCACTCCCGCCAGTAAACCCTCAAGGTTCTGTAGCACAATCTCCGGTGTGTTGACTCCTGGAGGAGCCAAGGCTAGGGCTCTAGCGCCCTGTCCCTCTCTCCGTGCCTCTGGGGCTAGACCAAGGGGTCTCGCGGGTCCCACATCTGCACATCATAGCATTCATTAAGACATGTACATGAAAAAATTAAAAAAACATTACAAAAGATAAAAATTAAAAAGAGATCAAGTGTCATACCTCCATCGTCCCAATGCTCTCCCGCGAGCAGTGGCATGTCGGGATCACCGCGGAAGTCGATACTGGCATATGGCCAGTCCTCTACGAAAATGACCTGCCGATCCAGCCACTCTCGAAAATAAACACCCCATGCCACTGGGCGGCCGCCACCTCCGCGCGGCATGACATGGCCCCATCGACTGGCCCTCGTCTCCCGGGGACCTCTGGGTGGATCTACGACCATGTCCTATAGTTGTAAGGCCGGCACCCGCTCCAGCATGAGCGGAAGTAGGAGCGACCCATAACCGAACTGCTTCGACTCTCCGCGTCGACAGTTTCTTAGTTGCCTCTTCATGCTGATCGTTACTGCTGCTGCCCAGTTGAATACGCTGGGCTGTAAACACTCGAGAGCTAATAGTAAATGGGTCTTTGAGGCCTCATGATTGGCCAAGCACCCCGCTGCCCGTGTCACCATGAAGAGTATGGTGCAGAGAACGATGTCATCCACCGTCGGAATACCCACCTTCCCACTCCGTGTTTTAACAGCCCGTGGGCACACTCGAGCCATGAGCTGGTCAAGGGTCTCGCCGCTGGGCCGTTGCCCCTCCAGAATGGGCATCTGGCCCCGGCGTGACAACCCAGTCAAAAAATAAATATCCGTGTAATCGAACTCGATATCATGGCCTCGAATTGTAAATTTCCCGTCAACTAGGTTCCAAGCTCTGATTAAGAGCTCGAGGAGATCAGGTTGCGCTCTCAGGCGCGGAGTGAGGAAAAACTTCAAGAATCCACATGCCCGCATTGCATTTCGGCAATCCGCATTGACATAAGCTGCTATATCTTCGTTATCATGGGCTCTCTCTTGCCAAACAAATGCCATTATGTCCTTCATAACCATGAAAAAATATTAGAGCCCTGACTGTTGAAGTTGGTACGTTCAATTTCTTAAAAACAAAACTTTATGGCGTCACCGCGGCTGTTTTTAAAACAGTCGCGCTGATCATGGCGCCCCTTTGTTTTTTTCTTGGGTCAGCACGGAAGCACACGTGTTTTCCGCGCTGATCTAAGAGGTGGTGTGTGTAAATTTAATCGATCAGCGCGGACCCGATGGGGAAATCCGCGCTGACCGAGAGCGCATCAAAGCTCAAAAAATTTGCCCAAATGGCCAAATCCCACCGTGGAAATGTTGCAAAAAAGGCTCAAAATGAAGCGCAGGGAGAGAAGAACATACCTGGAACAAGTTGCCGGATGGATGGTGTCCGCACAGAATGGAAATCGCTTCGTCAACCTCGCAGCTCCACAACGTTCTCCACAACTCAAAATGGTGACAATGGTAAAAAATGGCTTTTACCCCCCTATTTATGGTAAAAAATTTATAATTGACTATGGTTTTTTATACATGTGGGTTTTTGTCATGTTTTTATCATGGATTTAGTGTTAATGCCGCTATATTATGCTTTTATGCATGTTTTACTATGTTTTTTAATGTGTCGAACAGATTTATGCATGCAGTGTTCTTGTGCAGATTCTAGTAACCGGCGTGGTCGCAACGGTTCTATGTACACTTGGTCCCAAAAAACGTCGTCTTCAAGCTCTTTTCCGACGTAAAGCAAGAAAATATGGCCGGGTTCCCTCTCGACTCGTTAAATGGAACGAGAGGCGGTCGCTTTTAAAGCTCTTTTTTCGACCGTTTAACTTAAAAAGATTGTCGGGTGTTTGTCGTTTCGCACTCGTTATTGGCTCTGAAACGACGTGCTTCCGACCGCTTTTTTACTTTTTCGGGTCAAAGTCACTATTCACGAAAAGTACTCCTCGATCATACTGGTCGGGCGGTTCTTTCGAGCATTGTTTTATACTTTTTCGGGCTCGAGAAACACAACTTTACGAAAAAGGACCCCCCTGGAGTTTTCTTTTCCGTTGTCTTTTCAGACTCTCTAAACAGGAAAAGACGCCGAGTTCTTCCTTTGTCAGGCTCGCTAAAACTTAATGACATCGAACATCGTCGAAATGACGCCTTCCAAGCATATGCTATCCCCGTCAAGCTTGTCCTCCAAAAATAATCGGGGTACCTGCCAGAAATGGTGGGGAAAATGAAACTGTAATAATGATCGTGTCAGCAGTATGTTGCTCTTGAACATGGCACTCGTCTGCATTCGTGTCTGGGTGGGGATTTCTCATCTTGTTTTACACTAGCCTCCATGGGTTTGGGTTATCCTATTAGACCTCTCATCTGCTCATTGCCTTGTCACCATGACCTCTGCTCATTTGATGTCAGATACTGCCAAATCCGCTATCGTGCCGCCGGTATGTTCAAGAGAAGTTGACCTCTGCAAGCTTACCACCTCCCTCTGATGTCTCACACAAAATATTTTATCCTTCTTTGTCTCGTGTCGATGATATGGGAAACATTATGGCCCACCTTCGATCAAGGTTACTTCCTGTCGACTTCAGCTCATTATCCAGGAAAGTGACCTAGAGACTCCCTTCAGGTGCCTTAGAGCCTGCATGCCTCAATGGCAGGTTCTTCGTGTTCGATGTGAGGTTTTCATCATTGGCCTCCGATCAGATGATTCTGCGGGTGTTCGACACCAGCTCATTGATTCACATGCCGCGGATTGTACCTATAAGTACCTTGAGGACCATTGTCATTATTGGTGGTACCTCTCGCGTATGTTAACAGTTTTCATTATTGGCTGGTAATCAGACGATGTTCATGCATGTTCGACTTCAGCTCATGTATTCACATGCTTGGACTTGTACTTTTTTCGGGTTGGGATGGAGCACAAGACCCTAGTCTTTGTCTGTTGCAGACCAGGATGCAATTTTGTGGATTATTATTACATGACTCATTGATGGATGGTTGAGCCCATACCTGAGTCTTTTAGGATGGCTGCGACCATACCTTATTATCATCATGGTCTCTTCAGCTGGGTGGCTGCATCCATACCACAGACCTTCTTCGTATGTCTTTTGGATGGCTGCGCCCATGCCTAGACTACATGTAATTGAGATATCAGTTGTACATGCGGGTCCTTCCTGGTGGTGTTCCAGTTTAGCGAGTTTGTAAAGAATTTCACCCCTCCCACTCTCTCGGGCTTCATGCTTTAGGGGGCATCTGTTACACAGTAATTTGTCACTGTCTCCCTGTCAGTCTCCCTACTGTGCCATGAATTCCAATTAATCATGCTCCTGCTCTCTAATCTGGCCAAATGACCCACTTTGCCAAAGTTTATTTGATCAGCGCGACTGTTATTAAAATAACCGCGCTGACTGGCGCCTGATAATGCAACTGATGCGCTGCCAGCGCGGAAGCACACGAGTTTTCCACGCTGGTCGAATTTCATGAGCCAGCGCATCCTATGAAAGTATTAAGCCACGCTGACACAACCTGCTCCGTTATTAAGATGTGCTGTCAGCGCTACAGTTCAGTTATACACTCGCGCTGATCCAGTTTGGGCAAATTTGTTCCAACAGCCAGCCTTCCAGATGACTCCAGACTTGGTTGTTGGCCTTGTGGGTATTGCCCTCCCTTCTATGGCATGTCTGTTTGTCATTTGAAACCACCTTCCTTGAAGATAAGCTCATCCTCCCCCCATTCATGGAGACTCCTTCTCCTATTTAAACCTCTACCATTACCATGAGCAGCTAGTTTTGGATTGTGTGGAATTGATATTGCTCAGATTGCTGCTACTAGTAGGTAGTTGGTGTGATAAGTGTGGAATTGCTAGATAGCTTAAGGAAGGTTGTGGAGTGTTGCTTGTGTGAGAGAGAGTTTTCATCTTGGGAGATCTACCTCCAAGGGTGAATGCTTAAGAGACTTGCTGGTTGGACCCTCTTGAGAAGGATTCAACGTCAGAACATTTGGTTGTACTCTTCTCTGTTATTGATTAATAATAGATGACTACTATTATGGTTCCATTCTCATTTGTCTCTGCAATGGTTAATGTGAATTACGTCCTTTCTGACTGATGTATAATTGCTTTTATTAGATTTCACGCTTGTGTTTGTCTTTCTCTTCGTGTGTGCAGGTATCTATTCGTGGAGATCACGGAGGATCGTGACCGGCCAAGAGCGAAGGAGCGAGAGTGGCATCTCTTCATCAAACAATAGCGTTGGAATCCAAGTAGGTGTTCATTGCCTACCTTTTATTTTCAATTAGGAACTTGCATAGTAGCATTGACTGATTGTTGCTAGACGCATTCTGGGCTAGTAGGGATCGCCTCTATCCATAGAGGGGATTTACCTCTCCAACAGCTACCTTGGATCCTATAGAGTGGGGATACCACCCCCCTCAAACCCCTTGACAGAGGGGGATGTTACCTCCCTGTGACCCCCATGCTGTGCCAAGTGCAACGAATAAGGGAGACTCTCTCCCCACCCCCGCCCCGACCCTCGCGTGTGGATCTAGTCATGGAAAAAATATAACACACACTCAACATTCTTCCACTTATTGTTTTCTTTCCATAGGGGACCACATGATAGCTTAGTCATTGGTCCAGCCCTGCAACACCCATTGTTTCTCTACACCAAGAGAAATTCTTAGTGCTCATAGACTTTATCAATGCATCTGTAGTATCCTTTAAGGTGTCCACCTTTACCAACAACACATTTTTGTCCTCAACCATATCCCTTACAAGGTGATACTAAACATCATTTAAATGATAATTAGGGTTCTTTTCCAAGAAAAAATCATTTTGGCTATCACAGTCTATCCTTATAGCTCGTTGTACCAACCCCATACTTGAACACAATCTCTACAACCAAACTGCATCCTTGCTTACATGAGTGGCTTCCATGTATTCTGCCTCTGTAGTTGAAAGTGCCACTACAAACTATCTCTTGTTCATCCAACTGACTGCACCTCTAAACATGTTAAATACATACCCACTTGTATATCTTCCATGATCCAGATCTCTAGCATAGTATGCATAAAAAAATCCATGGATGTCCCAAACCCTATCCAATCTGGGCCTTCCTTGGTAGCACAAACCATAATCACTAGTGCCATGAAAATACCTAAAAACCTGCTTCACCACTATCTAATGCTCCTTCCCTGGTTTTGACATAAACCTTCTAAATAATCCCACTCCATGTGAAATGTCTGGTATAGTAGAGGCCATTGCATACAACTGCAATTATATATGAAACATGGGACATGTCCTCTTCCTCTTTTCGTGTATTGGGACATTATTTAACAAATAAATTTACACCTACAGGAATAGGAACCTTCACCAGTTTACTATCCTGCATATTAAACCTCTGTAATATTGTCTTGACATACTTCCTTTGGTTTAACCAGAGCTTCATTTTTTCCCAATCTCAGTTAATTTCAATGCCCAAAATATAGTTTGCAACACCAAGATATTTCATTTCGAATTTGGAGGATAATTGGGTCTTCAATTCATGGATAATTTCTTTGTTATTTCCAATCAAAAACATATCATCCACATACAAGACTAAATAAATAAGATGATCACCAATTAATTGAAAATACATACAGTGATCTACATTGCTTCTGGTGAAGCCAAGTCCCCATATATATGTATCAAATTTCTGATACCACATACTTGCTTACTATTTCAACCCATACAAAGAATTTTTTAACATACATACCAGTTCTTTCTTACCCCTCACCACAAAGCGTTCAGGTTTCTTCATATAGATCTCTTCTTCCAGATCCCTATGAAGAAATATTGTATTCACATCCATCTGTTCTACCTCAAAATCAAAAGAAGCAACAACAGATAAAAGTGATTTAATAGAAGCTACCTTAGAAACAAGAGAAAAAATATCACCAAAATAAATTCCCGACACCTAGGAATAACCTTTTGCTACCAACCGAGCTCTGTATTTCTCCATCTTTCCTTCTACATTCGTCGTCTTCTTAAACACCCATTTGCTTCCAATGGGTTTCCTTCTAGCCGACAACTCCAGCAAATCCTAAGCCTCATTTTTCTACAAAGATGTCATTTCATCAAGCATGTTCTCTTTCTAGAGTTTTCCATCCTCTAAATCTATTGCCTCCCTAACAATTTTGGGATCATCATCAGTAATAGATAAAGAAAATTTTTAATAGAAAGCAACTAGACTATACCTTTCTGGCTGCCTTCTTTCTTGCACTGATCTTCTCACAACTGGAGTTTGTGGTGCTTCATCTTCTGATTCCTCTTTTGCTATAGAGTTTGATTCCTCCTCCTTTAGCTCAAACTTTATCTTTTCATGTTCCTTTGGTAGGACTTCATGTTGAATAATATATTTCACCTCTCTAAACACCACATCACATCTATACACAACCTTCCTTGTTTTTGGGTTCCAAAACTTATAACCTTTTAAACCATCCTTATATCCAATAAATATGCACCTTTCAAATTTACTATCCAACTCGGTTATTTTCTCCTTTGGAACATGTACATATGCATCACATCCAAATACCCTCAGATGTGAAAGAGAGGGTCTCTTACTAGTCCATACCTCTTGTGGATTCTTATCCTCCAATGCTGATGAAGATGATCTGTTGACCAGGTAACATGTAGTCTCCATTGCCTCTGCCCAGAATTCTTGTCCTAAACCGGCACCATTGAGCATGCTTCTTGCCTTTTCCATCAACTTCATGTTCATTCTTTTTGCAACTCTATTTTACAGAGGTGTTTATGGAGTAGTCTTATACCGTGTTATACCACACTTCTTACAAAACTCTTCAAATTACTTCTTGCCAAATTGTCCACCATTATCTGTCCTCAACACCTTTATCTTCTTCTCTGTGTAATTTTCCACCAGAGCCTTCAATTCTTTAAACTTGCCAAATACTTCAGATTTTTTCTTGAGGAAATATATCCATGTATTCCTTGAGAAGTCATCTATAAATGATACATAGTACACATACTTACCTAGTGATGGAATCAACACAGGGCCAAAGACATCACTATGCACAAGATCTAATATGTGTTTCACCCTCTTAGCACTAGAGGGGAAACTCATCTAGAGAGAAATAAGAGATACCTTCTACCATACCATTACCATGAAGTATTCGAAGGCCATTCTCTCCAAAATTTCCAAGCGTTTGATTCCATAGCATGGTCTTTTCTCTAGAGACCACTAGATTTTCTGCTCCACTTTCAGGAACAACAGAACTATTGCACCCATCAATAAAAGTGATACACTAAATCTTGTACATAGTTCCAATCCAAACTTGCTACATAAATACCAGTGCCCCCTGAGCCATCTTACATGTATCTTTCTTGAGCACTATTTTTACACCTCCATATCCAGCTTGCTTATACAAATTGGATTTTTGGCCAATGCAGGAATATATAGAACACCCAGAAGTGTTCTAATCTTTCCACCTTGCAACTTCAAATTCACTTTTTCTCGACAGATGATTGTAGCCTTCCTTTCATCCTCTAAGAAGATATCACCACGCTCATAATTATCATTCTCGCAGAAAAACTCCCATGGGGAGTGAAGATAAAGGATGTAACTAAGTTAATCAACCATGCATCATGATCAACAAATAATAATTGGCCTACCGTAGTATTAAATGCATTTAGATGCTCTGTCACCGAGTCTCCATCCTTCATCCTCAGGTTACACAAATTTTTTCGTAGGAACAATTTATTCACCAAAGAATTAGATTAGTAAAAAGTCCCTAACTTATCCCACAAAGCCTTCATTTAAGCTTCACCTGATACATTCAACAATATTAAATCTGAGATACGCAACTGTATTGTGCTCTTTGCTTTCCAATCCAACTTCTTCTAGTCTTCATTGGACATTGTCATTGGTTTAGTACTCGAATCTACTATGATCCACTAACCTTTATCCACCAGAAGATCCTCCATCTTGAGTTTCCACAACTCAAAACTATGGCCATTAAATTTCTTGATATCTATCTTTGCATTGCTCGCCATCTTCTTTCACCACAAGAATCAATCCCACAAGTCTCCCACTTAATAGGGTTTGCCACATGGCCAAGAAAAACCCCTCGGCAGCAAAGGCATCCCCTTGAAGCCAAAATAACTCTGATATTAAATATAGATTTTAACCTTGTACAAAAATTACCTGCATACAATTCTAAATACAAAAAATAAACAATGGTGAGAGTATAAAACATAAAAGATATATACACAAAGATTTTCCCCTGGATCCCAAAATAGGGACTACTAGATTGATTTTTCATTCTATTATTTTCAATGTTACAATACATATATACACATGTTAAATCATCCATAAACCCAATACATTAAACTTTTTTTATTTTTATTTTTATGTTGTGGTTCACTGACACCCTAGTCAATGGGTGGTGTTACATCCACTGAAAAATTTGGGTTGATCAACCCTAAAGGGAATCAAGCCTTGTGGCCCACTAGCTAGGCCTAACCCCAAGAGCTTTGGGGAGAATGGACCCTGTGACTTCCCGATGGCGAGGCATTGATTTTGACCAATTGAGCTAACACTTGGGGCTCCCCAATACATTAACTTTGGATTAGAACATAACCGTATTTCCCTTGACCGGATCTACAAAATACCATTGGTATAAAAGCATCAAGCCCAAAACCATGTACGAAAACCACACACAAAACCATAGGTAAGTTCTCCCACCTAAAATAGGGTACCAAAAAAGTTTCCCCATGGTGCTGCCCCAAACCTTGTAGACAGGGTCTACCACCCCATTCAAACCCCCAAAAAGGCGGGGCTGCCACTCATACTGTGACCAACTGTTGAGCTTGAGGTAATGAACAAGGGGGACTATTGCCCCTCCTGTGACCCCCCCACAAGTGGGGATAATCGTGGAAAGAATATAACACACACCTAAAAAGTTTTAGGCAGAGCATATGACATATGCCGAGTTTATGGAGTAGTAGCAAGGATGGATCCTTGAAGAGATGTCTACAAAGAGGAATTCACATCAATAGTTAGATCCTTTTTCATTGAAAGATAATGATTGCATGGAGAAGTAGAAGAAGCTTGTAGGCCCTTGCCATTAATGTCAAAGGGGAAGAGAAATTGAGAAGAATTTCTGATGGCCTATGCAAAAGAGAGAAAGCCATTGCTGGCACATGCAAGAATATGTGTGGAAGCATCATGAGGTTTGGCCATCAAAACGAGGATAAGCATGAAGTGTTTCCATCAATACCAAAGGGGGATATTGTTGGAAAGTTGGTATGGTTTGGATGGTTAGTGGCCTAGTGAAGATATATGTAAGTGTGTTAGCATTGATGTCAAAATCATGGTGGAGAGATTTTTTGGGCAGTTGGCATTTCGTAACTATTGGGAGGAGTCTTGGCATTGACGTCAACCATACTAGCATGGATATGAGTCATAGCAGATTTTGGCAGTGTTGGTCAGGATGGAATCCCATGGTAGCTGCAGGATTCATGTAGAGAATCATCACAGTAGAAGGCTTATTAGAAAAGACATAAAATTATGGCTACTGTCTTGGTCAGGAAGGAATCCCATGGTAGCTGTAGGATTCATGTAGAGAATCATCATAGTAGATGGCTTATTTGAGAAGCCTTAAAATGATGACTATGGTGGTTGGGAGTTCAGGATTCCAGGCACAAGAAAGAGTCAAGGAGAAAAGAATGGAAGATATCTTTTCAGCCATCGTAAAGATAGAAGGTGAGCTCAAAGCCTAAATTAGACCCTCTTCATTGGAAAGTGATCTGGAAGAGCTTTCTAACAATGCGTGCAAGTCCAAAAATTGACTCCTGGATCAAAAGGTATGGTCTTCTGAAGTTAAGGAACTTGATGCCTTGAACATGATGAAAGATTAGAATGTCAGATGTCATCATATCAGCACATTGGTATATCGGAGACCAGAGCACATCGGGACCTGATATCGGAACTCTAGAGCAAGCTATATCGGAGGTCCGCGTATTGGCACATTGGCATATTAGAGATCTGGATACCAAAACATCAGGGATCAAAATGTCGTAGGTCAGCATATCGATGCATCGGAATATCAAGGTTTAGATCATATCAGATGTTGGAGCAGGCAACATATTGAAAGCAAATCAACATATCTAGACCCTGGAGCATAGGGCCATAGGAGAATCATAAGGTTGATATTGGAGAATATCAAGACCTCGGAGGAGGTCATATCCAAATATCAGAGATCGCAGGATATCGGGATATTAGAACCCTGGAGGTTAGCACGTCAGGAAGGTGGCACATCACGATATCTAATATCATAGGTTCGAGACATCAGAGTATCAAAACATATTAATTGAGGCACTTTAAGAAGTCTCAATGTCTAGGAGTTCCAATAAGCATTAAAAAGTGCCAAGTATTGGCAAAGAAGATTAACAAAGGATTTTGTTGCAAAACCAAAGGTTGATGGGCCCCCTTCTCTCTCCTCTAGCGGGAAATGTGGCAACCATATTTAACCTTATTGGGTAGTTTAATGGGCCAGAACTGGGTGACACGTGTCACCACTAAGTAGTCACCATGTGGAGTAATGACTTCATATCAGGGGTCAACATTTTAGAGGATGAAGATATCATAACTTTGGAGTTTGGAAAAGATCCGATAAATGGGACTTCTGGTATTGGGTTGGCACTTGGCCATGTGAATCCAAAAGAACCAAGGACACAAAGCAGATGCAGAGGAATATTTCCCCCTGGTAGGATTATGAAGGCTTGGCACCTATGTGCTACACTAGTGGCCACAAGCAGCGGTCCTATGATGAGAAATACGGTGAGGGCTAAGTAGAAGGAGCTAAAACATAATCAGAACTTTGCAAACGCTATGATGCAAATGTGGCTCCGATATGGCATTAAGTTGATGGTCACTGGCTCGATCATATGAGATAGTAAACGCTCAGGGATCTAAGCACCAAGGGGCTGAGGATATCGGAACTAAGTGACATCGTAACATTTCTCGTGTATGAGTTATGATATGTTGTGGCTCTGATATGATAGTACAAAGGTATATGGAAGATGGATGAGTCGATATCAAGGACTATGATCATGCAGAGGAGTTGGTCTCAAGATTAATGGTGACTATCAAATATCATTGGGTCAAGGAAGAAAGGACCACGATTAGAGTGTTGGGTCTGCCTTGAGGTGAGACTAGCCATCTCTGTGCTTCGATGCATGCCTTAGTGAGTTAAAGAGATGAATGGGTCAATAGACGAAGAAAAAATGTAGATCGACAGAGTTGGTTTATGGAGTCATATGGATCTGCAAAAAGTGTTGACACAATGAAACAAGGACAAGAGTCCACAGAGAATCCATCCCAAAGTACAACTAAGATGTACAAAACCATGAATAAGCATGGAAAGCTTCAATGATAGGAGATTTGTTCATAGAGAGGACTATGGCTAGTTGGAGTGTGCAGGTGGACTGAGAATTAATTCTCAGTATGGAGAAAATAGTCAAGAGACCATTTAATGCAGTGGTAGAGACCAAGTTAGACGCAGCAATAGAATGGAAAAGCCATGTTGAAGTACAATCATGCAGTATGGATAGATGATAGTAGTGGAAGAATCCACTTGAGGAAAGCAAAGGAACAAAATAGAGGATCCCAATTTAGCAGTGTTGCGAAATGGCAATAAGAAATTCCAATTTAATTTGTCCTTGAATTAAATTATGAATTAAAATCAAATTCTATTTTCATAATAACTTCTAAATAGTTAATTAAGTTTAATTGACTTAATTAACTTAGGAATTTTGAGTTGGAAGTATTTCTGTAGTCATGTATGTGTGATCCCTAAATTTTAGGGGTTTAGGATGAGTTTATTTGAGTTGTAATTAGATAACTCAATTTAACTGAGTTATGGTCAGTTAAACTAGTTCTAATTGTTGGAGGAACTAGTAGAGGTATAGTAGTGAACTGGTGCATCCTCAGTGCTACTCCAGCTAACTGGAGATTCACTAAAGAGAAACTCATGCATGTGGTTTCAGAGAAAGACCCAGTTGAGACTAGGTTGTAGGGACAATGTACTATCAATTGTTTTGATCCTCACAATTGCTTCGTTTTGACACCCTTTTTCACTCTACCTATTTCGTTTTGACCTTCATAATCACATATTGGGTATCAAATCATAGGAATTATGACATGACAGGTATACAATTGTCTTGTACTTCATAAATTGTTAATGTTATTTATTATTTAGTTTAATATTTACTTTAGCTAACAAATTGTAATGATTCCGCAACTAATATACGATTTTGCAGCCAAGTTCATGGTTTTATAAGTTCCAATGTCCTAACTAGGAAGAGAAATATATCGGTAGGTGTAAATTGGTGCGCTCAACTATTTCCTCCTACTCTCGTGAACCAAATTGATGGAAGAAGGTCCTGGTGATGCGGTCAAAGATGAAGTTAACCTCTGTAGTCGACAATAGGCGAAGGATAACAAGACTTATGCCTCACAATTTGCTTTGATAATAGAAAATCGTGAGTGAATTCTGTTACGATATATTTTCAAGTTAATTATAATTTCTATTGATAGGGATTAGGCGTATAACTCTAAACTATTTATTGCTATGAGCTCTATAAATATACCTCTCAACATAAATGAAAAGGTCGTTAAGTGAGGATGAGACAGTGAGATTTAAACTATGTTTTTAACGCTCTGTTTGTAAAAGAATCATTTCGCCTTCTCATGTGTGGTTAAGTGTTTGATCAATAGCGCGATTTCCTTGTTATCATGGAGGGTCCCTTCAAGTAGTAAGGATTTCTGTTTCATTTTCAACAAATAGAAATTGTCTTTATATTCTCATATCTTTCTCTTTGTTTGATTAAGTAATTGCATTCTAATTTGTTATAGATTTGAATTAACTTTGTTCTACTAATCATTTCATTTGTTCGTAGATTCTGAATGCACATGGATAGATTTTAACAACAATGACATAGTGTTATACATTAATCAATTAGACAAAATTTTATCTTTCTTATAGCCAGAGGATATATGTGCAAAATTGAATGTTAACTTTCAGGCATGTGTGATCTATAATTCAAGCAAGTGGAATGTATTTTAAGAAAGAGTTTGTTTAATTTTGTTTTCATACAAGTATGATTTTTGTTTATATAGATGTATGATGAGATTCAATAGTAATTTCCTCTTCTAAAATTGAGTGTGTGTGTATATAATTCTTAATTATGCAAAGTGTGGAATTAATTTTTATTTACGTCAAGTGTGAGATTGATTTACAAAGGTGTGAGATTTTCTTTATTTCAAAGCAGAGTGTGATATTTCTATAAGTAAAAGTAGCTTTAAGTAAGAGAGTGTGATCATCATTACAGTAGATTTAATCTTATTTTCTAGGAATAACTAATTTACTCGTAGAAGACATGTGCATTTCAATAAATCAATTTAATTTAGAATAAAAGGCTTCTAGCACATATAATGCACTTACACTTCATCAAGATACTAGCCCTAGTCGATAATTTATGTAAACAATTTAAGGTCAATTAAATTGTCAAACATTTTGGCGCCATTTCTGGGGAAGTGTATATAGGAGTTTTTTATTTTTACTTAAAAAAAAAAAAAAATGATATGCATAGGGAAAGATATTCTAGAGGTAGATTTATAGGTAGAGGTAAAAGCTTAATTCCAACATCATCACTCACCCCACCATGATGTCATAGTGCCACACAACCCACTCAAACTCATATTCCATCATTTACAGGAAAACATAAACTTCCTAAGGTACTCAGATCTGAAATCCAATCTAGAGATTCACCAACCTCATCAACTAAAGCAATAATAGAAGAACAGGATCCTACATCCCCAACATAAGGAGTAATTTTACTATCTTCAACTGGAGAGCAACTTCTAGGACAAGAACTAGAAATCCCTAGTGAAGAAGAGGAGGAAGAAACTTATTTTAACTTAACATTGATAGAAAAACCAGAAGAACTAGAAGAGGAATTAGAAAACCCAATTTTGGAACCCTATATTGGTTCTGAAGAACCCACAATAGCCGGAGAAGGGGAAGAAGAGGTACATAGTATCAATGGTGAACAACCTAGGATTGGAGGAGGAATAGGAGGAAATAGGGGAGGAGGAAGAGCTGTAGGAAGAGGGAGATGTGGAGGAAGATGGAGAGAAGGAGGTAGAGGAGATCCAGAACCTTTTTAATTTCCTATCCTCGATGAAGATACAACAACTACAACTAAAAACATTTCACCCTCCATCCTTACAAGTTTTCATGGATTAAGAAGTGAAGATCCTGAAATATTTGTCTTTGAATTTGAAGCATTGTGTAGATCTTATGATTACTTGCTTGATACTCAAAAGTTGAAATTGTTTCCAGTAACTCTTAAGGATGCAACATGAAAATGGTCATGGGCTTAGGAGTAAATTCTATAAGAACATGGGAAGAAATGAAAACTACATTCATAGATAAATATAAGGAATATTGTATGCCCCATAATATTAAGGATGAAGTCTTTAAAATGATGCAAAAAGAAGATGAAAATCTTGAATATTTCATTGAAATATTTGTTTACAATGTTAAAAGGGATAAAATTCATGAATTAGATGAAGAAAATTTGAAAGCTCTCTTATAAAAATCCATCAGAGATGAGTGTATTGATATTCTCAATTTGATGGGTAAGGGAGATGTTTCTCAGTTATCATTTGGAGGAATTTGTGAGTTATGCGTACACATTTCAAGAGGTAAGGCAAGAACTGGGAAAAATTCAAGAGACCCTCTCATGTCTAGGATTAATAAATCTGCATCTAGGACAATAAGTAGGCTTGAATTAGGAAATTTCATTGAAAAATTTAAAACAAATATTTCGGGAGTCTTACTAAACAAATAGATACCCTTAAAGTGAAAATTAAGCAAAACACTAAAAATACTGCATTATCAATCTTTTGTCCCAAATGTAGAAAAAAACATGCTTTGAGAGAATGACCTATTGACTTAAAAAGTGTAGAAACCTATGTTATATGTGTAGAAAATCATGATACAAAGGAATGTCCTTCAATACCAGGTCTTAAAGTTTTTTATCAAGAGGAAGTAATACCAAATCAAGTAGATCCCCTTTCTTTTATTGTTAAGAGACGATGGCAAAATTCACAATCAAATATGACCAAAGGTTTTAATTCTCAAGCATTTGCAATTCTGCACAACCATCACAAAACAATTGGACTACACCCATGACTTGGAAATCTTGGCCTTAACCTAGGGCACAAGGATGGAAAAATACTTATGGAAAATATCCTCAATATCAACAACCTTGCCCTGTTTTTCCACCACAATATTTCTCTCAACATGTTCAACTAACTCAACCTCAGAATCCAAATCCACAAGTTTCATTACCATTACCTCAAAGAAAAAATCAATTTCCTGCTCAACCACTTCCAAGTCCAAATAATAATAAAAATTCAAAACTTGTTTACAATAATTAAGGACAAAATTTCCAAACCTACATGATAACTCCGATATATCTAAATAATGTCCAACTAAGATCTAGTAGAGTATTGGAAAAGAAGTCCCCACCAGTTGTTATTCAAGAATCTGAAAAGGAGAATCTCTTTGAAAAATGGAAATCTCTTAATAAAGAAGAATAATATCAAAAGCAATCCACCCCTGTACATTCTGATGATATTCCAATAAACGCAACTCCCATCATAGAATAACCTTCAATATTTGTCCAAACACCACCTTTTCCTAAGAGATTGAAAATTGATAAAGGGGTAAAAAAACTGATTTTATTGCCTGATTATGATATGATAGATGAACTGAAGAATGTTTGTATAAAAATTCCTTTGTTACAAGCTATCAAAGAAGTACCAATATTTTCGAAGACAATCAGGGAATTAAGTATTAAAAGACCACGAAGAAAGATAAAAGAAGTCAAAAGAATCTAATTAGTTGGAAAATTTGTTGATATCACGATGGGAAAAACAACAATTCAGAAATACCTTGATCTAGGGAGTCCCATTGTGAAAACACATCTCAATGTTATCAAAATTCCGAACACATTAATTGATTTAGGATCAACTACAAACATCATGAGTAAACAAACTATGAATCAATTAAAACTTCCTAATCTTCAATATACACCTACATTGTTGCAATTAGCAGACAGATCTATTATTAAACTTGATGGTGTATTAGAAGACATATTTGTATCCTTAGATTCTTGGGAGTATCATGTTGATTTTATGATTCTATCACCCAAGAGTAATTTAGGAGGACATCCATTGATTCTAGGAAGGCCATGGTTAGCTACAGCTAATGATTTTATAAGTTGTAGATATGGTGGTATGTTTATTTTTAATGGAAGTTCAACAAATAAATTCACATTATATCCTCCTGCAAAAACAACAATAGAGATAGAAAGTGAAGAATGGATAGATGATGATATTGATATATGACCAATCTTTGTTACTTCACAAATAGATGAAGAAGATCATATTTTGAACTTAATGGAAAATAATGAGTCTTCCTCATATTTTGAATCTAATCAAAGTTATCAAGAACAATGTAATATTGAATATTTATCATCTCGTCTTTTATCTTTAGATTCTATGGAAAATTTTGGCAATTCTTCAATAGAAATCTTTCCAGAAAAAACCTTGAATATTAATAATAATCTCAAAGAATTTCAAAAGAAAGATTTAATAAAAATGTTACCAGAACATTCATTTTCTTATGCAGGGGAATACACTCACATGAAAGGAATTGATCCCAACACTTGTATACATCATATTTACATTGATGAAAATGCCAAACCAATTCGACAATCTTAGAGGAGAATGAATCCAAATTTAAGGGAAATTGTTAAAGAGGAACTACCAAAATTGTTGAATGTGAATTTGATTTATCCAATATCAGATAGCTAGTGGGTTTCACCATTGATAATTGTTCCTAAAAATAATGGAAAATGGAGAGTATGAATGGACTATAGGGAATTGAATAAATCCACTTTAAAAGATCATTTTCCACTTCCTTTTATAGATCAAGTTTTGCATACATTGGCAGGAAATACATATTTCTCATCCTTGGATGGTTTTAGTGGATATAACCAAATCCATGTAGCTCCAGAAGATCAAGATAAGACCACTTTGACCTATCCATGGGGAACCTATGCCTACCGAGTACTTCCTTTTGGATTATGTAGTGCACCTGCAACATTCCAAAGGGCAGTTTTAGGAATTTTCTCTGATCTAATTCATGATTGTATGAAAGTTTATATGGATGATTTTACTGTCTATGGAAATTCCTTTGAAGAAGCTCTTAAAATCTTGGAAAAAGTTCTCATTACATGTAAGGAAGAAAATCTCTCATTAAGCCATGAATATTTTTTTATGATGTTTACCGAGGGAATTGTTTTAGGACACCATATTTCAGAGAATGGAATTAGAGTCGATATGTCTAAAGTAGAAGTTATTTATATTTATCAATTCCAACTTGCTACAGAGATGTTAGAAGTTTTCTTGGTTTTACTGGTTACTATAGAAGATTCATAGAAAAATTAAAAAAAAAATTCTTCTCCATGTTTCAAATTGCTCACAAGATATTGTGAATTCATTTGGAATTCTAATTGCCAAAGGGCTTTTGAAACATTGAAATAAAATATTTTTGAAGCACCCATTTCAAGAGAACCAAATTGGAAACTACCTTTTCACATTTCAACTGATGCTTTAGATATAGCTTTAGGAGTTGTACTAGGACAAAAGGGTTTAACTCCTTATGCCATTTACTACACCAATAAAAATTTGACTACTGTAGGGTTAAATTATATTGTAACAGAAAAGGGTTTTTTAGCTGTTGTCCATGCCATTAATAAATTCATACTTTACGTCACTAGTCAGGAAACCTTTGTACATATAGATCATTCTATAATTAGGTATTTAATGAATAAACCAATCACTAATGGAAGAATTACAAAATGGTTATTGTTGATGTTTTTAGGTTTCTACGATCAGTGCTGTGTGTGTTGTTTTCTTCCGGAGTTCTCGCATCCATTGTTTGATTGAATCGTCATTTCAAGCCCTCCACCATGGCTCATCATCAGGATAGATCAGTAATTGTGTAGGACATATCTCTTAGGATTTGAATAAATACGGATGAGGAATGCATAGGGGCAAGCCGGCTTACAAGATTTCAGAGGGATGGTTATTGTTGTTACAAGAATTCAATATTACTATTTTGGATCAACCCAGAAAACAAAATACAATCGCTGACTTTCTATCTAAGATTCAAAATGATAATAATGATGTACTTGTAATAATGATAATAATGATAATGATGTATCTATTAAATATCCTTGGTTTGAATATATTGTTATTTATTTGGCTACATGGAAGTTACCACTATATTTGTCTCCACGAGAGAAAAGAAAGGTAATTCAAATTAGTGCATCTTACTCGTGGATAAATGGATAATTATACAAAACAGAGCCAAATTTGATCATTCGGGGATGTGTCAGAGAAGATGAAGCACTAGAGATATTAATGGCTTGTCATGATGAACGATTTGGAGGACACTTCACTAATAAAATAATTTGTTACAATATCCTTCTCTTCGGATATTATTGGCCTTCCCTTTTTAAGGATGACAAAAAATATGTTAAGAGATGTGATAGTTGTCAAAGAATGGGGAAACATGTTCCTTCAAATGAAATGCCTCTACAACCTTGCGTACTCATTGAACCTTTTGAGAAATGGGCTCGAGATTTTTTTGGTGGAATTAATCCATCATCGAGACAAAAAAGGTACATTCTTGTCTCCACTGATTATGTTACAAAATGGGTAGAAGCTAAAGCACTTCTTTCTGTTGTTAAAAATGTTGTAGTTTCATTTCTTTTTGAGGATATATTTACCTGTTTTAGTGTTCCAAGGGAAATTGTGACTGATCAAGGTATTCAATTTACATCCAATTTGGTACAAAATATAATGGAGGAATACAAAATCAAAAATCGAAAGTCCACTCCATATCATCCATAGACAAATGGACACGTAGAATCCACCAATAAAGTAATTGAAGCAATTCTTACCAAGACTATGCATCTGCATAGAAGAGATTGGGAAGAAAAGCTTCTAGAAGCTTTATGTGCATACTGTACCACATGGAGAAATACCGCAGTACATCCGCACTATGAACTTGTTTATGGGAAACAAGTCTTATTTCCTATTGAGTTCTAGGTAAGGACCTTCAAGACAACAGTCAAATTGGGTCTTGATCTACCTGAAGCACAAAAACAAAGAATAGAGCACTTGAATGAACTATATGAGATAAGACATGATGTTATTCAAAGAACCAACATAGTTCAACAAAAAAGATCTAGGTGGCATGAAAAATTCAAAAAAGAAAGGAAATTTTGGCTAGGAGATTGGGCATTACTTTTTTACTCAAAATTTAAAGATTTTCAAGGGAAATTTCAAACTCATTGGCTTGGGCCTCATGAGATTGAAATTGTCTTTGATAATGGTGCAGTTAGGATTAGAACCATTGATGAAGAAAAAGTGACCTTCCTTGTAAATGGTCATCGATTGAGAATTTATCATAAACCATTGGCAAGGGAAGAATTTATTAAAACTCTACAAGACAATATTGATTTGAAGGTGGTTAGGAAGGATTTCCCTTCCTCTCCAACTTGACTTGCAAAGCCTCTTGTTCTTCTAATATATATATATATATATATATATATATATATATGGAAACCAACACTATTGGCATGTTTATACATAAAATTTAAGATGAAAACCAAGTAGTCTTGGCACCCTAGATTTTCTTTTTAAACCCTATTCTATTCCCATTTTCTTTGTAACTCTAATTTTCTTTTCCAAATAAACAACTATATAATTGTTGAGAATCAATAGCTTTAAAAAAAAATTGCAGCTGATATTGACAGGGATCAACTGGGAAAATTGAAGATATTGGCAGAAGAAAATGATCAAGCTTGCAATTGAAGGCATCCAAGGACAATCTACAAAGGTCAATCAAATCATTAGAATCATAAATCCAAAGGTATATAAATATTAGATTAAATAATAAAGGTAAGAAACATTAGATTATGAAATAAAATAGACGTTGCTACAACCATTTGAAGTAATCGTTACTATTCCAAATTTAGATTTAACTATAAATACTATGTCCTATCAACGAATTTAGTTGTAAGGCAATTCATCATTCATCATTGCGTAGATACTCCACTCCATAAACCTTGATAATTCTGCCCTCATTCATACTCTTTTTTCTCGAAAGCCTTTTCACTCATTTCCATTAACGATTTCACTCTCATCCATACTTAGTTTTTCCAAAGCCATTTTTTCTCTATAATCTTGTCAAAAGATGTAATTGCAGGTTGAGAATTTTCCAACATGGGGGTTATTGTGAGGATAGAGTTGGATGGGAAGAAATTGATGGAGGGTTATCCATAAGTCATACATATGTTACAACAAGTACAATGGTTGGAATTTGTAGAAAACATTAATGGGTATGACAAAGAAGTAACAAAGTATTTTTCTCGAGCATTTGATGGAGTTGAGGTGGAAATTGGAGATGTGAAAATAGTAGTGACAAAATATTTCATGGCAAAAGTAACTAGGCTACCTAGGTTTAGTAAATCATGGTTCAAAAACAGAGGAATTGAAGGAAATGAATGGAGGACATTTCTCAAAAACCCAAGTATGGACACTTCAGTCTTTAAGAAAGGCATCCCAGGTACAACCCTTAAAACAAAATGGAGAAATTTACTATTGGTCATTCAAAAATTTATTACTTGTGAAGGTATATTAGAAAATATGTTTTTCTATCATATACATTTGATCATACATTTCCTTGAGGGTAATGGAATTAATTTTCCTTATTTTTTACTCAAGAGCCTGAAGAAAATGACTGGTAATACTCAGAGAAGAATATAGTCTATTGAAAATACCATGTATCATCACGACTTGATAAAAATGTTGATTGAAGCCCATCTCAAAAGTATATGAGATGACTGGGAAATTTTTCTAGTTAGAAACCACTTTAAAGAGGTAGAACATGAAGAGCCCAAAAACAAAATAAAGAGAAGTAGAAAAAAGTTGTCTCTAAACCCTAAAGATGACCTACCTCTACAACAAGAGAAACCCTTCGAGCATGAAACTCCCCTTGATGATGTACTAAAAAATATTAAAAAGAAGAATGTTAGAAGAAGAAAAACTAGTGATAAGGAAGAAAACATATCTAGAAGAAAAACAAAGGAAATAGAGCAAGCAAAGATAGAACAAAGAAAAGTTCAAAAACAAATTTCTCTCACTAAAATCTCATCCACTGTAAGGAGGAGTGCAAGACTCAACAAAAAAATGAACGAATCATCTCGACAATCCATAGAGTTCGCCAATCTAGAGGAAGAAGAAGGGCTAAAGGCTCCATCACCAATTATTTTGTCACCAATTCCATCACCCCTTTTATCACTAGTTTCATCACCAATTGCTAATAAAGTAAGAAGAACACCTGAAATTGACCCAGTCCAATAGGAGATATATGATTATATAGAATCTTTTTAGAAAATAACTACAAGAAATATCACTGCGTCCTCTCTAAATCAAGAAAAATAAATTCATTATTATAGTCCACAAGAACCTCCAATTATAAATACTTTCAAATAGGAAATTTTTGAATTGGAGACACTAAACAGACACTTAAAACAGGAACACGAAACATTGAAAGTGAAAAATGAAATATAGAGGACCAATAACGATAATATTCTCTTACATCTTTCTCTATGGTATGATAAGAATAGGAATCTAAAAGAAAAGAACAAATCCCTTAAGAGAAAAGTCATAAGTTTGAAGTATAAGATTCTGATGAAGAAACCAAGGATGGCAATCACTAAGAAGGCAAAGAAGACAAATCTAGATGTTTTAACTCAAGTATCTGAGAGTTCAGTAACATGATGGGTTCATCAGTTTTGAATTTTTTTCATGAGGACATGCAATGACCTCCATGTGAGGGAATGTTAAGCCTCACAATTGCCTCTTTTTGACACCCTTTTTCACCATATCTATTTCTTTTTTACCTTCATAATCACACATTGGGCATCAAATCACATGAATTATGACATGGAAGGTATACAATTGTCTTGTATTTCATAAATTGATAATGTTATTTATTATTTAGTTTAATGTTTACTTTATCTATCAAATTGCAATGATTCTGCAGCTAATATACGATTATGTAGCCAATTCTATGGTTTGACAGGTTCGAAGGTGTCAACTAGGAAGAAAAATATATGGGTAGGTGGCAATTGATGCACTCAATGATTTCCTCCTACTCTCATGAACTAGATTGATGGAAGCAGGTCTTGGTGATGCGGTCAAAGATGAAGTTAACCTCTGTAGTTGCCAACAGGTGAGCAAGAACGAGATTTATACCTCATGATTTGCTTTGATAATAACAAATCATGAGCGAATTATGTTACGGTATATTTTCAACTTAATTATAGTTGTTGTTGATAGGGATTAGGTGTATAGCTCTGAACAATTTATTTCTATGAGATCTATAAATATACCCCTCGACATAAATGAAAAGATTGTTAAGTAAAGACGCGACAGTGAGATTTAAACTTTGTTTTTCATGCTATGTTTATAAAATAATCATTTTGTCTTCTCATGTGTGGTTAAGTGTTTGATCAATAGCATGAATTCTTGCTTCTCGTGGAGGGCCCCTCGAGCTATAAGGATTTCTGTTTCGTTTTTAGTAGATATAAATTGTCTTTATATTCTCATAGCTTTTTGTTTGTTTGATTAAGTAATTTCATTCTAATTTCTTCCAGATGTGAATTAATTTTTTTCTACTAATCATTTCGTTTGTTCATAGATTCTGAATGCACATGGATAAATTTTAGCAGCAATGACATAGTTTTATACTTTAATCAATTAGCCATAATTTTATCTTTCTTATAGTCAGAGGATTTATTTGCAGACTTTAATGTTAAATTTCAAGAATGTGTGATCTATAATTCAAGGAAGTGGAATGTATTTTAAGTAGGAGTTTGTTCCATTTTATTTTAATACAAGTCTGATTATTGTTTATATAGATGTGTGATGAGATTCAATAGTAGTTTTTGCTTCTACAATTCAGTGTGTATATATAATTCTCATTTATGCAAAGTGTGGAATTAATTTTCATTTACATAAAATGTGAGACTGATTTACAAAAGTGTGTGATTTTCTTTATTTCAAAGTAGAGTGTGAGATTTCTATAATTAAAAGTAGCTTTAAGTAAGAGAGTGTGATCATCATTGTAAAGAAAATCTTATTTTCTAGGAATAACTAATTTACTCATAGAAGACATATGCATTTCAATAACTCAATTTAATTTCTGAATTGAGGATTCTGTGATCCATATCAAGTTTTATGAGAAGATTTTTCGGTGTAAATCAGAAAATGATACATTTGTCGATGCATTTCGAACCAACAAGTGTGGTTCATCATCTGGACAAGTTGAAGAATCAGATCATGGTTGCATGTTAAATAGGGAGAGTAGATCTTCCAATGACTAGGTTTCACTAGGAAACGGCTATATCAGACTGGGAAACTAGACTGGACCAACGACTATATTTGACCATGAAATGGCCAAATTTGACTAGCCAACCAAAGTGGACCAAGTGATAGGGACATGGACTAATATTATATTTGATAAAATTATTTAATTATAATAATATTATTAGATAAATAATTATTCAATGTATTAATAGTGTTTAATATCAATATTATTAATATAATATTTTTTAATGTTCTGAATGCCATTAATGTCTAAAATAATAATCTTATGAAATGCTATATATGAATATTTATTTTAATGTTTATTATTTAAGTAAAATGTTAACTATATTTGTGTTAAAAATAAATCTAGGGAATATTAATAATAACAATCAAGTAAAATGTTAATATATTTATGTTAATATGTTAATAGTAATTTATTAACAGATTTAGGGATTATTAATATTAATAATAGTATGGATTTATTATTACTCTTAATATTCCTAAATATATAACTATAATAATAATATTATAAAATTAATTATTATTTCATAAATTATATTATTATTATTATTATTATTATTAATGGTTTGGGTAACTTATTAATAGAATTTATTAATTAAATATAAACTTACAACATTAAGCTATCTAATGTAAACTTGAACTTTCTACTTAAATCTAAATTTTAGATCAATAACCATCTATAATAGATAATTTTTTAACCCATTAAGTTAGTTATATAATGGACCATCTAATAAATTTAAGGAAAAGAATATGAGGGAGATTTCTAAAAGGACTAAAATCAAAGAGGAACTAAGGAGAAAGAAAACAAGTTAGTTAAAAAACTTTACTCATCAATAGTTAGGGATAGAGAAAGGATTTTTATTTCATGAATAGACAATTTGTTCAAATCATTAATTGAGAAGGGGTGAAAGAAACCAGGCGACCATAAGAATCAAAGAGATGATAAAAAGGAAACAACAACAAACCAGAAGACGAGGGGGAAGAAACGACTAGGAAGAGAGGGCAGGGATCCAACAACTGCTGATTTTCTAGCCGTCATCTCTATTGAGATTGCTCAGCCTTTTTTCAATCTCAATGGCTTCCCTAAATTTCCGGTGATGAAACCACGCAACCTTAACAATAACACAAGCCTCTTCAATACAAACGTGATGTGCAGTCTTCTCCCCATGATCCGCTAGTGCAAAAGACTAGGTCCTCTAATGTTTTAGGTTTGTTGAATGCTCACGAATCCTTTGATTAATAGAGCAACCCGTCTCACCAATGTAGGGGGTCCCACAGGAACATGGAATAATATAGACACCTTTCATGTCCTTAGGGTTGACTGGATCCTTTACCGATCAGAGGGAATTACGAATGGTGTTAAGGGGTCTAAAGGTCAAGGGAACATTATGTTTCCTAAGATTCCTTGCAATCTTATAAGTGGTCCCTTGGATAAAGGGTAGATGGACCCCTGAGACTCGATCTTTAGGGTCTTTCTTAACCAATGTATTCTTGTTGGCTTTAAGGAAATCCCTCTGACCAAGGTGTCTAGTGTAACCGTTATTAACAAAGACATTAAGGAGATGGGATTTCTCTTTATCTAAGCTCTTTCATTAGAGATTCTCAGCGCACGAGTAGCAAGTGTGTTAAGAATGTCAAACTTTTGATCAGGGAAATGATGGGAACTGTCATGAAGACACAACTCAGTATGTGCTTTCTTCCAAAACACTTGGTGGGAGAAGGAACCATCGTTATTCTTCAACATAAGAATATCGAGGAAAGGAAGGCATCCATCGACTTCTTGTTCCATAGTGAACTTAATGGCAGAGGATTGACTATTGAGATGCTTGAAGAAGAGATCCAACTCATCTTGGCCATGAGACCAGATGACATTTGTGTCATCTACAAATCTTTTCCAAATATTTGGCAGGAGATAGGCTGACCCCAAAGCCTTGGATTCAAAATATTCCATAAAAATATTAGCAACAAGAAGGGACAAAGGGGAGCCCATGGAACCACCACAGGTCTGCTCAAAGAACTCACCTTTGAAGTTGAAAAAAGTGGAACTGAGATAGATCTCAACTAACCGAGCAGTATCAGGGTCTGTGAGTCGGTTGATAACCTCCATGGCCTCCTTTATAGGAATGCAAGTGTAAAGGGAGACCACATCGAAACTCACAAGAATTTCCCCAGGGTCAAGCTTTATGCCCTTAAGCTCTTGAACAAAGGACACAAAGTCTTTGACGAAAGACTCCATAAGGCCAACTAAGGGTTTAAGGTTCAAGGCAAGGTATTTAGCAAGAAGGTAGGTAGGACCACCAATGGTGTTGATAATGGGCCTTAGGGGAGCCTCCTCCTTGTCAATCTTTGGAAGCCCATAGATCCTTGGAGTAATGGGGCTACTCTCAATGAGTTTATGGAAAAAGGAACCCAAAGAGCTACTGGACTTGATGGCAAGAGCCACAGTCCTGGAGATCTTTTTTAGGGGATTTTTTGAAAGGTTTTTATAGCTTCCACTATTATATAGATTATTTAACATCTTCTGGTGATAATCCTCTTTTTTGAGGATGACAACAACCCCTCCTTTGTCGGCTTTTAGAACCACAACATATTTATTTTGGTTTAAGGATCTGAGGGCATCAAATTCATCCTTGAAGATGTTGTTTCTGGGAGGTTTTGCCTTCCTAAGGACAACAATACAACCTTGCCTAATAGTGTCCTTAATATTATCGGGTAAGCCCCTAATCCCAAATTCTACATCACAAATAATGTCTTCTACCGGGATCTTTTTAGGGGCTAGGGAAAAATTTAAACCTTTACCCAGAAGATTAAAAATGGAAGGGGGAAAGGAGAAACTAGAAAGATTGATAACCTTATTATTTCGAGAGGGAGGGGGAAGATTATAGTTATTACTATTATCATTACAATTCTTATCATTACAATGATTCTTATTGGCATCACATTCATAATTAATCATATAATCTTTGTTTTTAACAATATTGTTATCCTTATAATCATTATTATGTTTTAAACTATTAATGCTATTAATATTTGATAAACCATTATTATTATTATTATTATTACTACTACATAAAACTATACCTATATCTAGTTAATCGACATAAGGATAATTATCACTCTTATGGTTACTCTCATAAATATTAATTCCCTCATCACATCCATTGATAGGGCTCAACAAACCTATGAATGGATCATCCTTCGAATCCGGCTTAGGTGAGGATAAGACCTGGTTACTGGACTGAGTGAGGATGACAGGCGGACCAGAAGGGAGGGGGCCATGACCAGGTGACGACGACAAACCAGTGTGAGTAATAATAACAAAGTTGCATGATGGACTGGGTTTAGGTGAGGAGATGACCTTGTAGCTAGATTCAACGATGAGGGCAGACAGACCAGAAGGGATGGGTTCACAACAAGGTGACAGTGTTAGAGTCGCTGATGAGCTTAGCTGGACATAAACCTCAAGGCTGGGCTCATTAGAGGAAAGCCCATCTGAAGGGCTGAGATAGGATTGAACCTCGGCCACAGTCGAGTTAGACAGTGCCTAAGGGACATGTCTACCGGCTGAAGGTAAGGTAGGACTGCCAGATGACTGGTTTGAATCTGAAACGACAAGGAACAGATTGAGGCTGCCATGGGAGCAGGTCTCTTCGACAGACCTCAAAGACTATTGGAATCGCAAGCAGGCAGGCTAAGCTAGAAAGACTGTCAGCCCAAGCCTGGAGGTCTGACCTCTAATTGGCCAAAAGTCGACTATCAGATATTCCTTCCAAAGATTGGAGAGGCTATCGAACACCAAAGATTTATGGGCCAATTTCTGAAATTTTGAAGCTTATTTTTTCCTCTGGAGATCTTCCATACGCATGCATTTCAACTCTGAACATGCATCAATTCTAGCCCAAAGGGAGGCAAAAATCAAGCCTGAAAGTTCCAAATGAAAATCCAGAAGATTTTGAGAAAGAAGATATAGGGATCTTCTAACCCTGCTAATCTCAGATCTCAACAATGATAAATTGGCCTTCAAAAAGATGATGATTCTGAGGAGTGTCGAGGCGATGATTAATCTAGGAAAAAGCCAAAATGATGGAGGAATCTTTACATCTTTTAAGAAATGTAAGGTTTGACTTCAACTTCGAAACCTGCAAGCATGCCCTTTCAAAACGATGAACCTTAGTTGCAGTGGCTCTTCCATGCAAGGATTCAACTGTTGAATTGAGGCTTCTGTGATCCATATCAAGTTTTATGAGAAGCTTTTTCGGCGTAAATCACAACATGATACATTTGTTGACGTGTTTTGAACAATCGAGTGTGGTTCATCGCCAGGACAAGTTGAAGAATCATATCATGGCTACATGTTAAATAGGGAGAGCAGATCTTCCAACGACTAGGTTTGAATAGGAAACGGACATATCGGACTGGGTAAGTAGACTGGACCAACGACTATATTTGACCATGAAATGGCTAAATTTGACTAGCCAACCAGACTAGACCAAGGGATAGGGACATGGACTAATATTATATTTGATAAAATTATTTAATTATAATAATATTATTAGATAAATAATTATTCAATGTATTAATAGTGTTTAATATCAATATTATTAATGTAATATTTTTTAATCTTCTAAATGCTATTAATGTCTAAAATAATAATCTTATGAAATGCTATATATGAATATTTATTTTAATGTGTATTATGTAAGTAAAATGTTAACATATTTATGTTAATATGTTAATAGTAATTTATTAATAGATTTAGGGATTATTGATATTAATAATAGTATGGATTTATTATTACTCTTAATATTCCTACATATATAACTATAACAATAATATTATAAAATCAATTATTATTTCATAAATTATTATTATTATATTTAATAATAGTATTATTATTCTTCTTCTTATTATTAATGGTTTGGGTAACTTATTAATAGAATTTATTAATTACATATAAACTTACAACATTAAGCTATCTAATGTAAACTTGAACTTTATACTTAAATCTAAATTTTAGATCAATAACCATCTATAATAGATAAATTTTTAACCCATTAAGCTATTTATATAATGGACCATCTAATAAATTGAAGGAAAAGAATATGAGGGAGATTTCTAAAAGGGCTAAAATCAAAGAGGAACTAAGGAGAAATAAAATAGGTTAGTTAAAAAAATTTACCCCTCAATAGTTGGGGATAGAGAAAGGATTTTTATTTCATGAATGGACAATTTGTTCAAATAATTAATTGAGAAGGGGTGAAAGAAACCAGGTGACCATAAGAATCAAAGAGACAATAAAAAGGAAACAACAATGACCCAGAAGATGAGGGAGAAGAAACGATTGCGAAGAGAGGGCATGGATCCAACAACTGTTGATTTTCTAGCCGTCATATCTATTGAGATTGCTCAGCCTTTTTTCAATCTCAATGGCTTCCCTAAATATCTGGTGATGAAACTATGGAACCTTAGCAATAATATGGGCCTCCTCAATACAAACATCTTTTTTAGTCTTCTCTGCATGCTCCGCTAGTGCAGAAGATTGGGTCCTCCCATGTTTTAGGTCTGTTGAGTGCTCATTAATCCTCTGATTAATAAAGCGACCCATCTCGCCAATGTATGGGGTCCCACAAGAACAGGGAATAATACAGACACCTTTTATGTCCTTAGGGTCGACCAGATCCTTTACTGATTGGAGGCAATTACGAATGGTGTTAAGGGGTCTAAAGGTCGAGGGAACATTATGCTTCCTGAAATTCTTTGCAATCTTATCAGTGGTCCCTTGGATAAAAGGTAGATGGACCCCCTGAGACTCCATCTTTAGGGCCTTTCTTAACAAACTAATTCTTGTTGTCTTTAAGGAGATCCCTCTGACCAAGTTGTCTACTATAACCGTTATTAACAAAGACATTAAGGAGATCTACTTTCTCTTTATCGAAGATCTTTTCATCAGAGATTCTCAGTGCATGAGTAGCAAGTGTGTTAAGAACGCCCAACTTTTGAGTAGGAAAATGATGGGAACTGGCATGAAGATACTTCTCAGTATGTGTTTTCTTCCGAAACACTTGGTGGGAGAAGGAACCGTCATTATTCTTCGAAATAAGAGTATCGAATAAAGGAAGGCATCCATCGAATTATTTTTCCATAGTGAGCTTAATGGCGGAGGATTGACTGTTGAGATGCTTGAAGAAGAGAAACATCTCATCTTGGCCATGAGACTAGATGACATTCATGTCATCTACAAATCTTTCCCAAAGCTTGGGCAGGAGATGGGCTGAGGCCAAAGCCTTGGATTCAAAATCTTCCATAAAAAGATTAGCACCAATAGGGGACAGGGGGGAACCTATGGCAACACCACATGTCTGCTAAAATAACTCACCTTCGAAGCTAAAAAAAGTGGAAGTGAGACAGATCTCAACTAACCGAGTGGTATCAGGGTCCGTGAGTCGGTTGATAACCTCCATGGCCTCATTTATAGGAATGCAAGTGTAAAGAGAGACCACATCGAAACTCACAAGAATTTCCCCAGGGTCAAGCTTTATGCCCTTATGCTCTTCAACGAAGGACACAGAGTCTTTGACAAAAGACTCTGTAAGACTAACTAAGGGTTTAAGCTTCAAGGCAAGGTATTTAGCAAGAAGGTAGGTAGGATCACCAATGGTGTTGACAATGGGCCTTAGGGGAGCCCCCTCCTTGTGAATCTTTGGAAGCCCATAGATCCTTGGAGTAATGGGGCTACTCTCAATGAGTTTATGGCAAAAGGAACCCACAGAGCTACTGGAATTGATGATAAGAGCCACAGTCCTAGAGATATTTTTCAGGGGATTCTTGGAAAGATTTTTATAGCATCCACTATTATACAGATGATCTAACATCTTCTGGCGATAACCCTCTTTGTCAAGGATGAAAGAAGCCCCTCCTTTTTTAGCTTTTAGAATCACGACATCTTTATTCTAGTTTAAGGATCCAAGGGCATCAAATTCATCCTTGTTGATGTTCCTGCTAGGGGGTTTTCCCTTCCTAAGGAAAACAACACAATATTGCCTAATAGTGTCCTTAATATTATCGGGTAAGCCCCTAATCCCAAATTCTACATCACAAATAATGTCTTCTACTAGGATCCTTTTAGGGGTCAGGGAAGAATTTAAACCTTTGCCCAGAATATTAAAAATGGAAGGGGGAAAGGAGAAACTAGAAAGATAGGTAAGCTTATTATTTCAAGAGGGAGGTGGAAGATTATAGTTGTTATTATTATTATTACAATTCTTATAATTACCATGATTCTTATTGGCATCACATTCATAATAAATCATATAATCTTTGTTTTTAACAATATTGTTATCCTTATAATCATTATTATGTTCTAAACTATGATGGTTTATCAAATATTAATAGCATTAATAGTTTAAAACATAATAATGATTATAAGGATAAAAATATTGTAAAAAACAAAGATTATATGATTAATTATGAATGTGATGCCAATAAGAATCATAGAAATTATAAGAATTGTAATGATAATAATAATAACTATAATCTTCCCCCTCCCTCTCAAAATAATAAGGTTATCAATCTTTCTAGTTTCTCCTTTGCCCCTTGCAATTTTAATCTTTTGGGTAAAGTTTTAAATTTTTCCCTGGCCCCTAAAAAGATCCTGATAGAAGACATTATTTTTGATGTATAATTTGGGATTAGCGGCTTACCCGATAATATTAAGGACACTATTAGGCAAGATTGCATCGTTGTCCTTAGGAAGGCAAAACCCCCTAGCAACAACATCAGCAAGGATGAATTTGATGCCCTCAGATCCTTAAACCATAATAAATATGTTATAGTTCTAAAAGCCGACAAAGGAGGGCAAGTTTTCATCCTAGACAAAGAGGATTATCCCCAGAAGATGTTAGATCATCTCTCTAATAGTGGAAGCTATAAAAAGCTTTCCAAAAATCCCTTGAAAAAGATCTCTACGACTGTGGCTCTTGCCATCAAGTCCAGTAGCTTTGTGGGTTCCTTTTGCCATAAAATCATTGAGAGTAGCCCCATTACTCCAAGGATCTATGGGCTTCCAAAGATTCACAAGGAGGGGGCTCCCCTAAGGCCCATTGTCAACACCATTGGTGGTCCTACCTACCTTCTTGCTAAATACCTTGCCTTGAAGCTTAAACCCTTAGTTGGCCTTATGGAGTCTTTCGTCAAAGACTCTGCATCCTTTGTTGAAGAGCTTAAGGGCATAAAACTTGACCCTAGGAACATTCTTGTGAGTTTCGATGTGGTCTCCCTTTACACTTGCATTCCTATAAATGAGGCCATGGAGGTTATCAACTGACTCACGGACCCTGATACTACTCGGTTAGTTGAGATCTGTCTCACTTTCACTTTTTTCAGCTTCGAAGGCGAGTTCTTTGAGCAAACCTATGGTTTTGCCATGGGATTCCCCCTGTCCCCTGTTGTTGCTAATATTTTTATGGAAGATTTTGAATCCAAGACTTTGGCCTCAGCTCGTCTCCTGCCCAATCTTTGGAATCGATTTGTAAATGACATGAATGTCATCTCGTCTCATGGCCAAGATGAGTTGGATCTCTTCTTCAAGCATCTCAACAGTCAATCCTCCACCATTAAATTCACTATGGAATAAGAAGTCGATGGATGCCTTCCTTCCTTGATATTCTTATTTCGAAGAATAATGACGATTCCTTCTCCCACCAAGTGTTTCGAACGAAAAAACATACTGAGCAGTATCTTCATGCCTGTTCCCATCATTTCCCTGTTCAAAAGTTGGGCATTCTCAACACACTTTCTACTCGTGCGCTGAGAATCTCTGATGAAAAGAGCTTTGATAAAGAGAAATCCCATCTCCTTAATGTCTTTGTTAATAACGGTTACAATAGACACCTTGGTCACAGGGCTTTCCTTAATGCAAACAAGAATTCGTTAGTTAAGAAAGACCCTAAAGATCGAGTCTCAAGGGTCCATCTACCTTTTATCCAAGGGACCACTGATAAAAATTCAAGGATTCTTAGGAAGCATAATGTTCCCTTGACTTTTAGACCCCTTAACACCATTCGTAATTCCCTCTGATCGGTAAAGAATCTGGTCGACCCTAAGGGCATGAAAGGTGTCTATATTATTCCCCGTTCTTATGGGACCCCCTACATTGGCAAGACAAGTCGCTTTATTAATCAGAGGATTAATGAGCACTCAGCAGACCTAAAACATGGGAGGACCTGGTCTTCCGCACTAGTGGAGCATGCCGAGAAGACTAAACATCACGTTTGTATTGAGGAGGCCTGCGTTATTGTTAAAGGTTGCACAGTTTCATAACCAGAAATTTAGGGAATCCATTGAGATTGAAAAAATGTCGAGAAATCTCAATAGAAATGATGGCTGGAAAATTAGTAGTTGCTGGATCCATGCTCTCTCTTCCTAGTCATTTCTTCCCCCTCATCTTCTGGTTCATTGTTGTTTCCTTTTTATCATCGTTTTGATTCTTATGGTCGCTCGGTTTCTTTCACCCCTTCTCAATTAATGATTTGAACAAATTGTCTATTCATGAAAAAAAATCCTTTCTCTATCCCTAACTATTGAGGAGTAAAGTTTTTTAACTAGCCCGTTTTCTTTCTACTTAGTTCCTCTTTGATTTTAGTCCTTTTAGAAATCTCCCTCATATTCTTTTCCTTAAATTTATTAGATGATCCATTATATAACTAGCTTAATGGGTTAAAAAATGATCTATTATAGATGGTTATTGATCTAAAATTTAGATTTAAGTAGAAAGTTCAAGTTTACATTAGATAGCTTAATGTTGTAAGTTTCTATTTAATTAATAAATTCTATTAATAAGTTACCCAAACCATTAATAATAATAATAATAATAATATAATTTATGAAATAATAATTAATTTTATAATACTATTATTATAGTTATATATTTAGGAATATTAAGAGTAATAATAAATCCATACCACTATTAATATTAATAATCCCTAAATCTATTAATAAATTACTATTAACATATTAATATAAATATGTTAACATTTTACTTGATTATTAAATTAAATATTCCCTAGATTTATTTTTTAACAAAAATATAGTTAACATTTTGCTTAAATAGTAAACATTAAAATAAATATTCATATATAGCATTTCATAACATTATTATTTTAGACATTAATGGCATTCAGAACATTAAACAATATTATATTAATAATATTGATATTAAACATTGTTAATACATTGAATAATTATTTACCTAATAATATTATTATAATTAAATAATTTATCAAATATAATATTAGTCCATGTCCCTATCCCTTGGTCCAATCCGGTTGGCTAGTCAAATTTCATTGTCAAATATAGTCGTTGGTCTAGTCTAGTTACCTAGTCTGATATAGTTGTTTCCTAGTCAAACCTAGCCTTTGGAAGATCTGCTCTCCCTATTTAACATGTAGCCATGATCTGATTCTTCAACTTGTCCTGACGATGAACCACACTCCTTGGTTCGAAACACATTGACAAATGTATCATTTTCTGATTTACACCAAAAAATCTTCTCATAAAACTCAATTTAATTTAGAATAAAAGGCTTCTATCACATACATTTCATTACACTTCACTAAACAATTTAAGGTCAATTAAATTTTCAAACAAGCTGTATGATTTTCTGAGTTGTACAGATCATGCATGAAATCAATTATGGACCTAAGTTTGGATTGCAGAGTTTTGGAAGAAGTATTTTCCAATTAAATATGGGCTAATCCTCTTAGGAATTGCACAAGGAAATAGGAGCTTGGCAAGCAGAATAATTGGCTAAGTGTTGGCCAGAGCGGGTTTGTGAGGTAGAGAGTTGATTATACTTGTGCGGGGATTGTTCTAGTGAGAATAAGCATTAAATTTTCATCTTGGATTTCTGATTAATGCAATATAGATAGTCTGGGTTTTGAGCTGTCACTTTCCCGAGAGAAATATTGTTTTAATGTGTGACTGATTATCTTCCTCTTACTGATTATTGTTTTCATCGATCTATTGGTTTCCGTTGTTGAGAGTAGAATTAGATTCCGGTCTTGCGTTTTAGAAAATTAAACGAGTTGTTGAATATACAAGAAAAATATACATGGTATCAAAGTTGAAGAGAATATACTAGAGGAGATTTCGAGTTTGAGGTTATAGGAGAAATTTGAATTTGCAATTCATACTTCATGATCCGAAAATGGATATCTACATTTTGAGACTTGAGTATGCCTTGGAAGGAAACTCTAATTACATAGCATGGAAGGATAGGATGGAAGCAGTGCTTGAGGATAATGCCCTCAAGAAATTAATTGATCAAGACATTCCTAAGCCACCAACACCTGATGCTAATGATCTAGTCGAATGGAAGAAGTGTGTGGCAAAGGTGAGTCAGATTATTCTTGAGGGAGTTTGAGACCACATTGTCTCAAGTTTCCATGGAAATGAAACTTCATACTAAATGTGGAGGACATTAAAGGACCTGTTTTAGAATAATAGTGACCATAGGAATTTGGAACTAAAGGAAAAACTCGGAAATATCAAGATGGAGAAGCGTGAATCAATTCATAAATACTTGACCAAGTTCACTCATTGTCAATATGAGATAGGAAGTGTTGGGATTACTGTTTTCGAGGATGATATGGTGAGCCTAGCTCTTCTAGGACTCCCCAAGAGTTGGAATAGTTATCAGGACTCTATTAATTAGAGGGAGAAGCTACTAGATTGGGAACAACTATGGTCAGATTTGATGCAAAAAGAGATCAAAAGGAACACCAGAGATGGTTCCTCATCAAATAATGATGATGAGGAAAATTGTTTCTTAGTGGGTAAGGAAAAGAAAGGGAAGGGGAAGGTGTCCCATTCCAAATTGGATTCTTGTCATGGAGGCAAGAAGAAGGACATGTCAAAAGTAAAGTTATTTCATTGTCACGAGCTGGGACATTTTTGCTACAAATTGTCCACTCAAGAAGTCCAAGAAGAAGTCCTTAGGAGGAGTGGCAGGTGTGTTGGAAATAATACTGAGAGGGGGGCGTGAATCAGTATTATCAGATCAGATAAAACTTTTCAATTTCATACTCATATTCATACACGCAGCTTCAGTTAAGGATATCGGCGTATATACGCGACTTCGTTAAGGGCAACTAGCGTACATGCAGTAATCTTATGATTTAGTTAACTTATCTTCAGTAAATGCATCAGAACATTATTAACCATATTAACAGTAAACAGGTGCAGTATAACAGAACAGATCATCACACATAAGGCACACACATGAACACCATGATATAAGGTGGAAACCCAATGTGGGTGAAAACCACCTGCTGCAATTTGTTTCTATCTTCCTTTAATAAGAAACTTCTTTTACAATGTACTGGTGCAGTCCTTTACCAGCACGCAGGCTACAACCTGCAGAGGGCTACAACCCTCATAGCTCTTGTACTAGCCAATCCATTTACTAGTATGTAGGTGCCAACCCTACAGAAGGCTACAACCTTCACTCATTTTCCAGCTGCTCCTGGAAGGGAGCTACAACCCCCTGGCTCTTGTACTGGCTGATATGTTTACCAGTACGTAGGTGCCAGCCTACGATCTTCCCCGGACCACGTTTCATAAATTTTCATACTGGATCCATGAAACAATCACCATTGAAGTACAACCTGCATCATCAATCTCTGAATCACCCAATACTGAATCATTGAAACCCTGTCAACAACAACCAGACAACATAACAACAACCAGATCCAACTCCATCTTTAAATATCTTACTTCACATTGTATACGCTACTTCAATGAACCCAACCTGCGTGTATACGCTCTTTTACCAAAACCAACCCGCGTACAGATCTGCAAATTCTAACTTATAACTCCGCAACTATATCAGACATCAAAACATACCCAGATCATAACAATAAACATGCATCAATAGATCTAGTCTATCCACAGTCATACCATATGAAGATAATCATTCCAAGCCTTGAGATCTTGTTCCATCATTCATCATCCTCCACATGAGTGAAACGTTGGTTCAGATCACCAACCCATAACCAGCACTTGGATCTCTCACCTCATCAGATACTCATCACTCACACACTCTCACACCCACATCTGGCCTAATGATCTTCTCCTTATATAGGCTTAGGCCCTTCACAATACCACGGTCCAAAACCATAGTAACATAATACCATCAACTTCAAAACTAGGGATCGACACGCCCGTCGAGACACCATGGTCCAAAACCATAGGCACAACTTCCAAGGACTAACCGCCACAGACCAAAGGTACGTTTTCACATGTACGTGCTTTTACTGAAGCCAACCTGCGCGTACACGCTGATTTTCCTTAATGAATCTGCGTATATCTCTTTCTTGTCCTGTTGTACTGAGATCTGTCCTCTGATCAAGTTGCCATCACTTGTACCTGTCTCTGAGTGAGTTGCCATCAAGGACAACACTTGTATCATAATGCCAACAATCTCCCCCTTTGGACTTGATGGAAACCACCACACCAAGTCACTCTCCCCCTTTGACATCAAGGGCAAAGGGCAGACCAAGATATTCTCCTCTTTGGTATGCTGTACATACTCCCCCTGAGTACCTGCTGAAATCTCCAAATGTGCTCCCCCTTTATATATGCCAAAGTGTACCAATCTGTCCATGCTCCCCCTGAGTACATGCTGAAGTTTCTGATTTGGCTCCCCTTTGTATTAATCCATCCATGCTCCCCCTGAGCAGATGCAGGTTCTAAGACCAGCCATTCATTCAAGACCATGACTATCATTCATCATATATGATCTGTACCATAAGCAACAGCCTGCAATACCATTCCTTTGATCAAACAGTAAGATGTATCATTTAGATTCATAGACTTTATCAACAACTTCTAACCATAATGCCAACGATGCATTATTTGAAGTATATGCTCCCCCTAAGCCTGTGCCATCTGTAGTTAGATCTGATCATGCATACATCAGTAATAAGCATCAAGATCTCATCATCATCAAGTTAGGATTAAACACAAGTATCAAAACATTTCCAAACATCCTTAGCAGACTGTAATCGTTAACCAAGAGAGCAGATATTGGACTGAATCATATCAGACCCCTTTTTTGAGCCTATCCCCACTGCATTTCTTCAGACTGACATATACGCGATTTTGCAGTGTGAAACTCGCGTATATATGCGGATTTCCTTCATGAAACTTGCGTATGAGAATTAGAACACTGAAGTTTGACACTTTCAGCTCCCCCTGAGTTTGTTATGTCTGTGTTGTGCTGAGTACCCTGTGTTGTGCCACATCTTTCTGACTAAACTTCCTTCTTCTTCCATATCTTCAAACATGTTGATGATTTCTTTTTATCATGAGCTTTGTTCTTGCAATATTTTGCTCTATGTCCAAACTTGTCACATGCATAGCATCTTACATGTTTCATATTCCTCCTATAGCAATCGGCAGCTTTGTGACCAAACATATTGCAAGAAAAGCAATATCCATTAAAGTACCTTGAATGTGATGATCTTTCTGCATGATGGTCTTGAAACCTTCTTCTTCTACATATGGCTGCAACATGTCCAAGATTATGACATACATGGCATTCAACATTATTCATGGGAGGAGTAAAAGATTTTCTTTGAGGAGTCTCTTTCCTTGATTGTTGATGGGGTTGTCCTTTCATCTCCTTGTAGAGCCTTTCAGATTTTGCATTAGAGATTCTTGTCTTACTTTGTGAACCAGATTCATCTTCAATAGACTCATGAAAACCAAGACCAGTTTTGATAGCAGGGGACCTTTGACTACTAAGAATATCATCCAAGATCTTAGTACTATCTTGAAATCGTAATAGTTTATCTTTTTCTTCTAATTTACTTTTCAAGATTTTTACCTCAACTTGATGTTGTTCTTCTTTTTCCAGACATTGCTTCTTCAAGGTCTCTTCAGCTTTCCTTCCTTCATCCAGCTGATGCCTTAGTTTGACGATCTCGTTTTCTTGCTCTTTATTCAGCGCTAGCGGCATTTGTCGAATTTTGGAGGCACATTCCAACTGATCTTCTAATATGATGATTTCTTCTTTGAGGGCATTCTCCCTTTTGCTAGGTAGATCTTGCTAATCTATGATTTGATCTGATGCTTCATTTGCTTGTCCATCTTCAATCTGAGGTGATTCAGGATCTGAATACTTGCTTCCACTCAATGGTAGGTTGCCATTGTTCCTTTGAGCTGTCTTCTTCTTCTGACGTGCTTTCTTCCCCATTGTTCTACGAATCTCCTTCAAGCGATCAAGCTTCTCTAAAGGACCTGCTCTGATACCAATTGTTGGAAATAATACTGAGAGGGGGGGATGAATCAGTATTATTAGATTAGATAAAACTTTTCAATTTCATACTCAGATTCATACACACAGCTTCAGTTAAGGATATCAACGTATATACGCGACTTCGTTAAGGGCAACTAGCGTACATGCAGTAATCTTATGATTCAGTTAACTTATCTTCAGTAAATGCATCAGAACATTATTAACCATATTAACACTAAACAGGTGCAGTATAAGAGAACAGATCATCACACATAAGGCACACACATGAACACCATGATATAAGGTGGAAACCCAATGTGGGTGAAAACCACCTGCTGCAATTTGTTTCTATCTTCCTTTAATAAGAAACTTCTTTTACAATGTACTGGTGCAGTCCTTTACCAGCACGCAGGCTACAACCTGCAGAGGGCTACAACCCTCATAGCTCTTGTACTAGCCGATCCATTTACTAGTACGTAGGTGCCAACCCTACAGAAGGCTACAACCTTCACTTGTTTTCCAGCTGCTCCTGGAAGGGAGCTACAACCCCCTGGCTCTTGTACTGGCTGATATGTTTACCAGTACGTAGGTGCCGGCCTACGATCTTCCCGGGACCACGTTTCATACATTTTCATACTGGATCCATGAAACAATCACCATTGAAGTACAACCTGCATCATCAATCTCTGAATCACCCAATACTGAATCACTGAAACCCTGTCAACAACAACCAGACAACATAACAACAACGAGATCCAACTCCATCTTTAAATATCTTACTTCACATTGTATATGCTACTTCGATGAACCCAACCTGCATATATACGCTCTTTTACCAAAACCAACCCGCGTACAGATCTGCAAATTCTAACTTATAAATCCGCAACTATATCAGACATCAAAACATACCCAGATCATAACAATAAACATGCGGCAATAGATCTAGTCTATCCACAGTCATACCATATGAAGATAATCATTCCAAGCCTTGAGATCTCGTTCCATCATTCATCATCCTCCACATGAGTGAAACGTTAGTTCAGATCACCAACCCATAACCAGCACTTGGATCTCTCACCTCATCAGATACTCGTCACTCACACACTCTCACACCCACATCTGGCCTAATGATCTTCTCCTTATATAGGCTTAGGCCCTTCACAATACCACGGTCCAAAACCATAGTAACATAATACCATCAACTTCAAAACTAGGGATCGACACACCCGTCGAAACACCATGGTCCAAAACCATAGGCACAAATTCCAAGGACTAACCGCCATGGACCAAAGGTACGTTTTCACATGTACGCGCTTTTACCGAAGCCAACCTGCGTGTACACGCTGATTTTCCTTAATGAACCTGCGTATATCTCTTTCTTGTCCTGTTGTACTGAGATCTGTCCTCTGATCAAGTTTCCATCACTTGTACCTGTCTCTGAGTGAGTTGCCATCAAGGACAACACTTGTATCATAATGCCAACAAGGTGAGGCTCTTGCTTCTCAATTCGAATTAGACTTTACCGTCATTGCATGCATGGTGTCATCAATGATGGGTAATGTATGGTACCTAGAGAGTGGAGATTCATTCCACATGACTGGCAGTAAGGATATCCTTAATGACATGTAGGAGAAGGATCTCCAGATGCATATCGAGATGGGTGACGATGGGAGGTATAGCACTACTAGATTGGGTATGGTTATATTTCAAAGGGAGACAAATGCTCCTCTCACATTGAGATATGTTATGTATGTTTTTGGGTTGAAGAATAACTTGGTATCCATTTCCATGCTAGAGTATAGAGGCTATGATGTGATCTTTAGTGAAGGAAAGGCATAGCTTCATCACATAGCCATCCGACAGGTAAAGAGGATAGGGATTAGGGTGAAGAATATCTACAAGTTGGAGTTAGAACATTGTGTTGCCTTGAGAACGAAAGAAGAAAAGGTGCAGATCCGAGACATCAGTGAGTTGTGGAACAGGCAGTTGAGTAACTTGCATCATGGGGATTTGAAAATCATGTAGCAGATTTCTACCTTTCTTCCCAAAGGTACGCTAGAGCAAGTTGATACATGAAAGGGGTGTACTTTAGGAAAATTCACCAAAGCTTCCTTTCATAACAAATATAGTTGAGGAAAGGAGATTCTAGAGCGAGTCCATTCAGATGTGTGTGGACCATTCTACACAACATCCATGACCAAACACAAGTATTATATTATATTTGTTGACAATTTTTCTCGTAAATGTTGGATCTTTTTCATGCATAAGAAAGATCCAACTTTCGCAAATTTTTGTGAATTTAAAGCACTGGTCGAGAAAGAGTTTGGAAAGAAGGTTAAGACTCTAATGAGTGATAATGGTGGTGAGTATGTCTCAAATGAGTTTAAGAACTTATGTTTGGAATAAGGGATTAAATGGGAGTTGACGACACCCCATAACTCATAGTAGAATGGAGTGGCATAAAGGAAGAACGAAAGAATTATAAGGGAAGCACGGGCAATGTTGCATGATCAGGGCCTACCACTACACTTGTGAGTTGAGGTATGAAACATAACTATTTATTTGTAGAACAAAAGCTTGCATCAAATTCTTGGGATGAGTACACCAGAGGAGGCTTTCTTAGGGAAGAGACTAGATGTTGTTCACTTCATAATTTTTGGGTCATCGGTATATTGCCATGTGAGAAAAGATTCACAGAAGAAGCTTGAGCCAACAATAGAGTTGGGGATATTTTTGGGGTACATTGATACACTCACAACTATTGGGTGTAAATGCTGACCAATAGGAAGACAATGGTTCACAGGGATGTCAACTTCGATGAGGAGAAGGCCATGCAATGTTCCCTTGAGAGGGAGCTTCAAATACATGTCGTTGAGGAGATTTTAGCTCCTAATGTTGAGGAACCTTAGAATGATGTGGAGCAACCACATGTAGAGGATCTAATAGTGGAGACATCCACTCTGGTAGAGTCTTCCAGAGATGGGAGAGAGCGCAGTAGAGAGGCTAACAAGTTATTGTAGGATGCGAGAGAGAAAGTGGGAGTACCCAAATCAAAGTGCATGCATATGAGGTCACCTGAGAGGTGCACTAGATACATGGTTCTTATGAGCAGATGTGTTGAGATAGAGCCATATTCCTTTGAGGAGGTAGTGCAACAAATGGTTTGGGTTGATGCCATGGTGGAGGTGTATGAATCCATTGTTCATAACAGTTTTGGGATGTGGTCCCAAGACCATAAGACAAGTTAGTGGTGAGTTCCCGATGGGCTTCCAAGGCAAAGCAAGGAGTGGATGGTAGTGTGGAAAAACATAAGGCCAAGTTTGTGGTCCGAGGCTTTTCTCAGGTAGAGGGGATTGACTATGAGGACACCTTTGCTCCTGTTGTAAGTTAGTCATCTATCATATCCGTATTAGCACTATCAATGCAGATGGGTTGGAATATACATTACATGGATGTGGAGACAACCTTCCTTAATGGCAATATTGAGGAAGAGGTATAAATTGAGCAGCCTGAGGGTTTTGAGACCTTTGACCATGAGTCACATGTGTGCCAACTCAAGCAAGTGTTGTATGGGTTGAAGCAAGAAACCCATGCTTGGTACACCAGGATTGATAACTACTTCACTGGGTTGGGCTTAACCAAAAGTGAAGAATATGTGAACCTGTACCACATTGTGGTGGAAGGTAAGTTATTGATCATTTTTTTATATGATGACGATTTGATTCTGACAGGTGATGATAAAATGATCAAGTCTTGCATGGAGGATCTTGCAAGAGAGTTCGAAATGAAGGAATTGGGGCTCATGCATTAATTTTTGGGCATGGAAGTATGGCAATGTGATGGGGAAATTTTCTTCTCTCAGGGCAAGTATGCCAATGAGATACTGAAAAGGTTCCACATGGAGAGAAGTAAACCCATGGAGACTCCTCTAGCAGGTAACTAGAGGAAGGAGGATGCTACTTTAGGTGAAGTAGTGGAAGCTATCATTTACAGGAAGCTTGTGGGTTCACTCATGTATTTGGTGAAAACAAGACCAAACATGTGCTATGAAATTAACCATCTTAGTCAAGCATTGGTTAGGCCTACCAAGATGATTTGGAAGGCGACCAAGAATGTGTTGAGATAACTCAAAGGCACTACTCAATATGGATTATGGTACAAATGGACAAAGGAAGTGAAGCTTCAAGGCTTCACTGATGCATATTGGTCAAGGAGTCCATCCAACAGGAAGATCACATTAGGATGGATCTTCAGTATTGGGTCAACAATAGTTCCTAGGTACAACAAGAAACAGAGATCGATTGCACTAAATTTGGCAGAGGCAAAGTACATGACTGCATGTCAAGCAAAATGTGAGGCCATCTGGATGAGGAAGATTCTGGTTGGTTTGTTTGGTTAGTAGATGGATCCAACTATGATTTATTGTGATAATCAGAGTTGTCTAAAACTCTTTGAAAATCTAGTTTTTCATGATCAGTCCAAGCATATTAATGTCTGATATCATCATATTTGAGATTTTGTATTGAGGTGGATTAGGTTGTTGGATTACATTCCGACAGAGGAGCAGGATGCTGACATTTTTACAAAGGAATTGTCAAGATGTAAATTTGATTTTCAGAGAGATTAGATTGGGGTAGTTAATAATCCCTTTCTTTTTGAGAGGGAGTGTTGAGAAATGGCAATAAGAAATTCCAGTTTCATTTGTCCTTGAATTAAATTGTGAATTAAAATCGAATTCTATTCTCATAACAACTTGTAAATAGTTAATTAAGTTTAATTAACTTAGTTAACTTAGGAATTTCATATTGGAAGTATTTCTATAGTTATGTATGTTTGGTCCCTAAATTTTAGGGTTCCAGGATGAGTTTATTTTAGTTGTAATTGGATAACTCAATTTGACTGGGTTATGGTCACTTAAACTAGTTCTAACTATTGAAGGAACTAGTAGAGGTCTAGTAGTGAGTTGGTGCACTGGTACAGTGCTACTCCAGCTAAGTGGAGATTCACTCAAGACAAACTCATGCGTGTCAGTCTAGAGAAAGACCTAATTGAGATTAGATCATAGGGACATTATACTATCAATTGTATGATTTTTTAAGTTGTACAAATCATGTATGCAATCAATTATGGACCTAAGTTTGGATTGCGTAGTTTTGGAGGAAGGATTTTCCAATTAAATATGGGTGGATCCTCTTAAGAATTGTGTAAGGAAATAACGCCTTGGAAAGAAACATAATTGGCTAAGTGTTGGCTAGAGTGGGATTGTGAGGTAGAGAGTTGATTATACTTGTGCAGGGATTGTTCTAGTGATAACACACATTGTATTTTCATCTTGGATTTATGATTATGAAATATAGGTAGTTGGGGTTTTGAGCAGTTTCTTTCCCCAGAGAAATATTGTGTTAATGTGCAATTCATTATCTTCCTCTTGCTGTGTTTCCATCGATCTATTGGTTTCCGTTGTTGAGAGTAGAAGTAGATTCTTGTCCTGTGTTTTAGAAAATTACCTAAACTCTTGAATCTATAGAAAAATATACACAAAGTGGGGGAAGCAACATAGTCACTAGAGATTTAAGGGGAAAAGCTCATTGTGTGCGTGCGTTTTTGTGTGAATCTAAGTGAGACTGTTCTGTAGTGAAAGTTAGAGAGTGCCTATGCAGATGTAAGAGATCTCGAGAGAAGTTGTGCTATTGTGTGAGAAAGTTTGAAGGTGCTTGTGCAGAGAAAGAAGGCCAAGAGCTGAGTGTATGCTATTGAGAGTAAAAGGCCGAGAGTTAAGTGTATACTGATGAAGAGTAGAGAACAGAGAGATGTGTGGACGATGAGTAGTGAATATGTTGAGCATATCAGTGTGCTGTTGCAGAGTGAGTAGAGTGAGTAGAGAACAAAGCTAATATCATGCAAAGTGATTGTTATAGTTAATGAACTTTCAGTTCCTATTTGAGTGTGTGTTGGACCCTACATACAGTAAGTTGGTGCTTCCATCTATAGTGAGTGCGTGAGAAGCCTTGGGGATTGGTGCTTCCTACAAGTTGGTGCTTGCATGAATCCAAGGAGCTCCGAGTTCGTGCTAGCAACAAATCCATGAAGTTGGTGCTTCACATGGTGTTCTGGTAAGCTAGACATGTGTCTACAAAATGAAGGAGTTAGTGCTAGGAAACAATCAGAGGGATTTGGTTCTTCCAGTGAGTGGTGGCTCACAAAAAAGATTGATGTAATAGAGTAGGTGCTCATATTTTACATCATCAACAACAACAAGATTTGGTGTTTTTTTTCCAAAACGGTTTCCACGTAAAACGTTCTGTCTCATGTTTATGAGGCTCACGGTGTATGTTGATTTCATATTTCTACCATATTATATGTTTACGTTGATTATGTGGATGGTTTCCAAGTTTGAATAAGATAATTTAATTGGCATAAAGAGTAAAAAATGAGCCTTAGTATTGATTCACTCCCCTCTCAGTATTAACATTGTTTCCAACAATTTATGTGGAAACCCATGGGGGAGAAAAATATATTCTTTTAATTGTAATGTGAATGCAAAACCAACTTCATTTAAATCATATTTTATAGGAACCAAAATATAGGACGCACCAACCTCCTCATATTTTCAAGAACCAACTTTTGGAGGAAACAACATCCACTTGCTTGCAGGCACCAACCTACAAGAGGAAGCAAGAACTTTATCTTTATATGAACCTACATGATCGAGACTTAAAAACCATAATCTGCAAGAACCCACTTGATTTTACCACTCAAATGATTTTTCATATATTTTCAGACTCAAATCCACAACCCCTTAATCAAAATATCATATTAACATAATCTTAATTCTCTGATCTGTTTCATTTATTTGATCTTTTCTCATTTACTTTCTCATCAATTCATATTTTCTTCCTTTGTTTTGCATATTATCTTTGGTTCTTAACCAATATTCTCTTTCTAACTCTTCTCAACATTCCATTACATAAATAGTCTCAAATCAGTTATAGTTTCCCTTAGTCTCTTTACATATGTGCTTCCTTTACTACACAACAACTTGAGATCACACATCACAAACTTCATTTACACACTTTTCTCTCTACACTCTACACATTTCTCTATTATCTCACTCCATAGATATAATTTGGATCTTAGATATCTTACTTTTCAACTAAACTAACTTTGACTATCCTATGCCTTGAGCAGAGTTACACATACCATGATTTGCATGGGAAATCCATATTTCTCATCATTTTGGTTTTTATTTATACTAACTGGCATAAATCTATTTTGTCCCAATTTGGAATCCTTTTAAAATATATTCAGTACCTAAGACCGCAATTTTGTTTCCTTAATAGTCAAGCTCCATTCCTCATTTGCACAGAAATATATACTAGAAACTTAAGCTTATCCCTTTTTAGTGTTGCAAAATAAAAAAAATAGCTAGATTTAGTACCTTAGTACCATAGTCCAAGGACATGGTTTCAGTGGCCGATAGGCCCTCTAGGCCCTTATATTCTAAACCCCATGTGATTAAGAGCTATGGTGTTCAGTTGGTCTTTTGTTGGATCACCACCTTCCATACAAGTACACTGCAAGTTTATCCAACCTTCCAACATTATGGTTCAATAGAAGGGCATGTCACTTCCCGTTGACCTCATCTTGTCAATAGCCCAAAATTTACTTCCTATGTTCGACATTATACTCATTGGCCACATTCCATTGACATATTCAACACCATCCAACCGAGTGTTTTGATATTATAACTCATCAATAGATGGTGATCTTCCCATAAATTATTGTGGTTTGTTTACTATTTTCCACCCAAAATTCATCAGCCACATTCAACAAATGGATGTAATGTCCTCCCACTAGGCTTTGTGATAGGTGGATTCATCAATAGACAATGATATTCCCATTAATTGTGGTCCATAATGATAATTTGTAAATCCATTCAAAAATTTTCATGTTATGATGTTTACGAAAACTCTAGAATGGGCAGTCTAATCAGGGACCCACAACCCACATCATCTGCCACATCATACATACACATTATATAATGCATCCAATGTATATTTTCCATGTGTTCACTTAAACACGTGTGTTTGCCATGTGACACTCACATATTTTCTATTTGGGCACCCAAAAATGTTGAATTCACTGGCAATTTGTCACCCTCACAAGTTTGCATGTTATCTTTCCTACCATGTGGTGTCCATATCTACCAAGTCACTTGTTACCTATTGCACCTAGGGTTACTTAAAAAAATCTAGTATTATCACACATAATTGGAATGGAGTCACCATATTTAAACATGATATCCTTGAAAGTTTGTTTCATGCATAGGATTTGAGTGCAACATGTACCTATTGCTATGTACTCATCTTTAGATGTAGATAGTGAGATAAAGTTCTATTTTTCACTTAGCCATGACACTATGAAATTACCCACAATGAATATTGCACCACTTGTGCTCTTCCTTTCATCAACAATACCTACCCAATATGCATTTTTGTACATGTTTTTAGAGTGAAGAAGTTGTTTCTCCTTGAATACAGTAGTACATAATACATAGTTCCCTTTAGATATGTGAAGATTATTTTCAATATATTCACATAACTCTCCTTGGGGGTAGATTAGAATCTAGAAACCAATCCTACAACTTGAATCATGTCAGATCTTGAGGTTGTTATATATAGGACGCTTCCAATCATTTACCTATATATAGTATGATTTTCGTTAGGGGGTTCATCATCCGTAGTCACTTTGCATCCTATGACCATAGGTGTCTTAAATGCACAATATTTTTCTTCAATATTTCTTTTAAGAATTAGGCTTGAAAGATGAAAATACCTTTGTCTAATTGAGAAACTTGTAAGCAAGGAAGAATGACTACTCTCCCAATATGGACATCTCAAACTCCTTCTGCATATCTCTTGCAAAATGTTGAACCATTGGATCCACACCACTTCCAAAGATGATATCATACACATATACAACAATGTTGAGTATATTTTCATTATCATTTTTAATATAAATATTACTACATGTTGTGCCCCTTTTGAATCCTTATTGTTATATATGTCTATCAAGCCATATATACCAGGCTCTTGCATCTTTCTTTAATTTGTAGAGTTCCTTATTTAACATACGTACCTAATTTGCATATTTTGATAGCTAAGATCCCTCTAGCTACTCATTGTACACTTCCTCTTCAAGACCACCATTTAGAAAGGTGGAATTGACATTAATCTAATATACTTTGAATATTCTATGACATGAAAATTCTAAAAAAATTCTTATTGATTGTGTTCTAACTACAAGAGAAACGGTTTCTTCAATATCAATTAATTCTACCTCTGCATACCTTTTCTAGACTAGTATAGTTTTATTTGTCACTACTTTGACATCTACATTCAACTTGTTTTTAAAGACCCACTTGGTTCCAATGACATTCTTTCCTTTTGATCTAGGTACTAGCTCCCAAGTTTAATTTTTCTCTATCTAATCTATTTCATCATTCATTTCCATGACCCAATTATTATCTTTACAAGATTGGTCAAAACATTTGGGTTACTTTGCAAAAAAATGATAGATTTGCATGTATGTGTGTGCCAATATATTTCCTTCTAGTATGAACACCCAATTCTTTATTTCCAAGTTATTAACTTTCAAGATGAAATTTTTGCATTATTCTTGGATGAAATTTTGTGTTGTTTAAGTTCCATTTCTTCTTCTCGGTCATTATTCTCTTTTTATTCTTCATATTCTATATCAATACTTACTATCTCATTTTATGTTACATTGCATTGTGGTTTTGTTGTTTGTGGCAGTGCTTCATATACCTTTACATCAATACATTCCACTATCTTTCTTAGTCTTTTTTGTAACACTTGTAGCCTTTGATTTTAAATGAGTAATCAAGAAATATTCCTTCATAAACTATAGTGTCAAACTTTCTCAAATTGTCCAGATTCCTCTTTATATATAAATTTCTTCCAAAGACTCTTATTTTATTAACTAAAGTCAACGTGCCTATCAACAACTAATAGGGGATTCTATCACATTTTCTCTGAGTTGAACTACGTTCGATGAGTAGATACATGTTTGAGTTGGTTCTCCCGAATTTTTTTTGAAAACTTTATTTCATCCATCACATCTCTTGTCATCTCTTTTATTGATCTATTTTTTCTTTCAACTAATCAATTCTATTAAGGGGTTCTAGCTACTCAATATTGTCTTCTAATTTTTGTGCTCCCCACAAAATTCCTAAAACTCATCTGAGGTAAATTCTCCTCCACTATCAAATCTCAAACATTTGATCTTTAGGTTCATTTCATTTTCATCTCAGGATTTGAATATATTTAACTTATTAAGTGATTTTGATTTTCCTTTAAGTAGCAAGATCCATGTTGGCCTTGTATTGTCATCAATAAAAATGACGAAGTGTCTATCTTGCCTTAAGGTTTTTGTTCTTGTAGTACTGCATATATTTGCATGAATAAGCTTTAACGGTCTAGATGATGAATTTTAGTTTGTCTTGAATTGGAAACTTGATTACTTCCCACACTAACATGATTTTCATATCAAATCATTTGGCTTTGATATCTTTGGAATGACCCTCACCGCTTTTGTCTTTCTCATTTCAGTATTTTTTCAAAATTTATATGTCCTGTTCTTCTATGCCATAACTAGATTTCATCCACTTTTCTCTTTAAAACTTTTCCTTTGGCTCCATGAAATACATCTATATTCTTGGGAGTTATAATTACTTTTGGAGGTCTACCAAAATATGTAGACCAAGGATAAATATAGAAGAAACCTCCCTATGGGATAAAGCAAGCTCCTAGGCCCTGGTTGTTATAAATTAGGAAAATACTTAGAGAGGGAGGGTGAATCAATATTATATAATTGTTTAATAATTATTTTAACCACTCAAACACATTAACTCACACAATGATATGCCATTCACATAAAACATTGAACACGTGATAATTACATGGAAACGCATAGGGGAGAAAGCAACATATATTCTTTTAATTGTAATCTGGATGCAACACCAACTTAATTTACATCATAGTTTTTAGGCACCAAAATATAGGAGGCACCAACCTCCTCACATTTTCGAGAACCAACTTGTTGGAGGAAACAACACCCACTTGTTTGCAGGTTCCAACCTACTAGATTGAGAAACACCTTTATCTTTATAAGAACCTACATGAGTGAGATTCCAAAACCCTAATATATAAGAACCCACTTGATTCTACCACTCAAATTATTTTTCATACATTTTTGGACTAAAATTCATATCCCCTTAATTAAAATATCATATTGACATCATCTTAATTCTATGATCTACTTTATTCCCTTGATCTTTTATCCTTTACTTTCTCATCAATTCAGATCTCTGTCCTTTTTTTGCGTAGCATCTTTAGTTGTCAACTAATATGCCCTTTCTACCTCTTCTCAACATTCCACTACATAAATAGTCTCAATTCAGTAATACTTTCATTTATTCTCTTTAAATATGTGCTTTTTTTACTACACAACAGGTTGAGATCCCATGCCAGAACTTCATTTACACATATTTTTTTCTACACTCTACACATTTCTCTAGTATCTCACTCCATAGATGTAACTTGGCTCTTATATCTCTTACCTTTCAACTAGATAGACTTCGATTACCCTTCTCCTTGACCATGTTATGCACACCATGATTTGCATGGGCAGTCCATATTACTCATCGTTTGGGTTTCTATTTATACAAACTAACATTATACTATTTTGGCCCAATTTGGAATCCTTTAAAATATATTTGGAACCCAATACTACAATTTTTTTCATTAGCACTCAAGTTTCGTTCCTCATTTGCACATAAATAGCTACTAGTACCTCAAGCTTATCCCTTGTCAGTGTTGGTGTATCAACAAATTGGCTAGTTCTAATACCTTAGAACCATAGTCCAAAGCCAAGGTTTTAGTGGCCAATAGCCCCCCTAGGCCCTTATATTCCAAATACCACATGATTAAGTGTTGGGCTAATCTTTTTTTGGATCACCACCTACCATAAAAATTCATTGCAAGATTAACCAACATTCCAACATGGTGGTTCGACAGAAGGGAATGTCACTTGTCATTGACCTCATCTTGTCAATAGCCAAAAATTTATTTCCTATGTTTGACGTTCCAATCATTGGCCACATTCCATGGACATTTGCAACACCATCTAACCAAGTGGTCCAATAGGTGGACTCGTCAATAGATGGTGATATTCCCATTATTATTGTGGTATTTTTACTATTTTGCACCCACAATTCATCGACCACATTCAACTGATGGATGTAATGTCCTCCCACTAGGCTTTATGATAGGAAGAGTCATCAATAGACAATGATATTCCCATTAATTGTGGTACATAATGATAATTTGTCCATTCATTGGTCAAATTCCATGTTATGATGTTTATGAAACCTTAGAATGGGCAGTCTAATCAGGGACTGTTATGTGGAATTTTTCATCTACGGATAAACACAATTTCCCTAGGTGGGTAGCTACACATAGAACAACAGATTTAAAGTGCTTAACCTTTTTATATAGAAAATAAATAAGACAAGGGACCTACTTGTGATCTTTCACTTTCGCTTTGTCTCCTTTGTTTGGCTCTCGTCGCTCCTTCTCGAACTTAATCTGCTCAATAAGTACCTGCAATCATAAACAGAGGACAAAAACCAATCAAAGAAAGAGATCTATCTACTATAAGCAAATGGAATCAAAAGCATTTACACATATAATCATCATACATAAAGACAAGAATATGGGAAAAGGTGTAAACGTCTTTATTAAGTAGAAGGAAGAATTACAACCATGAAGTCCGGCCCATTGTCACTCTTCCAACTTGGGTTCCAACCAACATCACATTAAAAGAACAAAACTCCAGCAGCATAACAATACTTTCTTACATTCTCAAACCTCACACCAATAGTATCCCCTTACAAATTCTCAAAGTCCAGCCCCTGATCACTTAGATAAGTTCTCAATTAATAGGCAAATGATGGTCGTTTGGTCATAACAGAGGGTATTGAATGGCCTTGAAAACTTAGATTTAGTTTCCATGGAGGAAGGGATGAGAGGATAAGATGTTACTTAACTCATTCCCTATCCAATTTCGAGCTCATAGGAGATGACAAGTGTGGGAATCTTCTAGATGGCCACAGAAGATAAGAATATTCCCAGAACCCTATGATCATTTCACTCAATCTCACCCAGCGCAAGTCAAAGTGGGCCTAAGTGCTTTGAAAAGCACCCTGACATGGACCTATCTACACTAAAGCACACTTACCCCTAACCAAGGCTACGCAAGTCCCTCAAGGAAGCACTTTTGGAGGGCTTTAGGCCAGGAAACTCTCAAGGAAGAAGGCATTCAAAGTGTTGACTTGTCTAGGGCATGTAGCAACTGAATTAGGGTTTGATGAGCCCCAATAGTACTAGTCTAAATGATGGGAGTGATGTGCCCAAATGGATCTGTAACAGGGACCCACAACCCACGTCAACTGCTACATCATCTATGCACATCATATGATTCATCCAATGAGTGTTTTCCATGTGTTCACTTACACATGTGTGCCTTCCATTTTTCACTCACAAATTGTCCCTTTTGCCACCTAAAAATGTTGAATCCACCTGCCATGTGTCACTCTCATGAGTTTCCATGTTAACTTTCCTACCATTTGGTGTCCATATATACCAAGCCACTTGTTACCTATTGCACCTAGGGTTACCTAATAGCACTAGTATTATCACACATAATTGGAATGGGGCCAACATATTTAAACATGATATCCTTTAAAGTTTGTTTCATGCAAAGGATATGAGTGAGACATGTACCTACAACTATGTAATCAACTTTAGTTGTAGACAGTGAGATAAAAAACTACTTTTTAGTTAGCCATGACACTAAATAATTCCCCCAAATGAATGTTTCACCACTTGTGCTCTTCCTTTAATCAACACTACCTACCTAATCTACATCTTTGCATGTTGTTAGAGCGAAGATTTTTCTCCTTGAATAGGGTAGGCCATAATAAATAGTTCCCTTTAGATATTTTAAGACTATTTTCACTATATTCACATGACTCTCCTTGGGGGTGGACTAGAATCTAACTACCAATCCTACAACTTGGATCATGTCAGGGCTTGCGGTTGTTAGATATAGGAGGCTTCCAATCATTGACCTATATATAGTATTATTTTCACTAGGGGATTCATCACCCTTAGTCACTTTTCATCCTATCACCATAGGTGTTCTAATAGGTGCACAATATTCCATGCCAAGTTTCTTCAAAATTTATTTTAAGCATTTTTCCTGAGAGATGAAAATACCTTTGTCTAATTGAGCAACTTGTAATCCAAGGAAGAATGGCTATTCTACCAACGTGGACATATCAAACTCCTTATTCAAATCTTCTGCAAAATGTTGACCCATTTGATCCACATCACTTCCAAATATGATATCATCCACATATACAATGATGTTGAGTACATTGTCATTATGAGTTTTAATATAAATATTACTACATTTTGTGCCCCTTCTGAATCCTTGTTTTTGTAGATATATATCAAGCCTTCAATACCAATATCTTACATCTTTCTTTAATTTGTAGAGTTCCTTCTTTAATATACATACCTAATTGCATCTTCTATTAGCTAAGATCCCTCTAGTTTCTCACTATACACTTCTTGTTCAAGATCGCCATTTAGAAAGGTGGAATTGACATCAATCTAATATAATTTGAATCTCATGACATGAAAATGCTAAAAAAATTCATATTTCTTGTAGTCTAGCTACAATAGAAAAGGTTTCTTCAATAACAAATTCCTTCTACCTGTGCATACCCTTTATAGACCAGTCTAGTTTTATTTCTCACTACTTTTATATCTACATTCCACTTTTTTTTAAGGACCCACTTGGTTCCAATGACATTATTTCCTTCTGGTCTAGGTACTAGCTCCCAAGTTTCATTTTTCTCTATCTAATCTATTTCCTCATTGATTCCATGACCAAATTATTATCTTCACAATCTTGGTCAAAACATTTGAGTTCTACTCTGCAAACTAGTGATAGATTTGGATGTATGGGTGTGCCAATATATTTACTTCTAGTATGAACTAGCAATTGTTTATTTCCAAGTTCTTAACTTTAAGATGAAATTTTTTCACATGCCTGGATGAAATTTTATGTCGTTTAGGTTCCATTTCTTCTTCTTCATCATAATTCTCATTTTATTCTCCATATTCTAGATCTATACTTGCCATCTCATTTCATTTTACATCGCATTGGGGATTTGTTATTTGTGTCTGTGCTTCATCTACCTTTACGTCAATACATTCCATTCTCTTTCTTAGTATTTTTTTGTAATACTTTCAGCCTTTGCTTTTAAATGAGTAACCAAGAAAGATTCCTTCATAAACTATAGTGTCAAAATTTCTCAAATTGTTCACATTCCTCTTTATATATCACTTTATTCCAAAGATTCTTGTATTCTTGAATAAAGCTAGTGTGCCTCTTCACAACTAATAGGGGGTCCTATCATATTCTTCTTGAGTTAAACTATGTTTGATAAGTAGATAGATGTTTGATTTGCTTTTCCCCAAAAGTTTTTTGAAACATTTACTTCATCCATCATAGCTCTTGTCATCTATTTTATTGATCCATTATTTCTTTCAATGAATCCATTATGTTTAGGGGTTCTAGCTACTGAATATTGTCTTCTAATTTTTGTGATCCCCACAAAATTCCTAAAACTCATCTAAGGTAAATTCTCCTCCACTATCAAATCTCAAACCAATCTGATCTTTAGTTTCATTTCATTTTCATCTTGAGCTTTTATTATCTTTAACTTACTAAGTGATTTTGATTTTTCTTTAGGTAGCATGATCTATGTTGGCCTTGTATTGACATGAATAAAAAGGATGGAGAACCTATCGTGTATTAAGGTTTATGTTCTTGTAGGAATATGTATGTTTGTATGAATTAGCTCTAATGATTTAGATGATGAATTTTATTTTGTCTTGAATTGGACCCTTTATTACTTCCCACACTGACATGATTTTCATATCGAATCATTTCGATTTGATATCTTTGGAATGTCCCTCACCACTTTTGTCTTTCTCATTTTCAATAGGTTTTCAAAATTTGTATGTCCCATTATTTTATGCCATAACTAGATTACATCCAATTTCCTCTTGAAACATTTTTCTTTGGCTCATCTAAAGATATCTATATTCTTGGGAGTTCTAATAATATTGCTTTTTCCATCACTTTACCATACTTGTCATTGTATTTTAGAGTGATACTCATTGCTCTCTTTTGTGTTGCACATTCTTTTGTCATTGATGCCAACAATTGTCACTGATGCTAAAGGGATTGCCTAAGAAAGAAAAAATATATTTCATGGACCAAAGTAAGTAGTATGGAATCCATATCTCTTGCATACCCTCATTAGGTAAATTCAAAATATGTATGAAATTTATTGAGGTTTTCACAAGGTTATGATTTTCTAATGAATCCATGGATAACATGATTTGATAGTCATTATAGATACCTTTCAATTAGTATATAAAACTATAAAAAAAATCCTCCTATATGAGAATTCATGGCCATATGAATACCAACATTAGTTAAGTATCTAAACTATGTGGAAAAAACCTAAAGTCACCAATTTTTTTATAAGCCATACATGTTGAGGTTAGACCCACCATTGGCAGGTCAATCAATGGTTTAGGGCATGAGAACATTTTCAGTTTTTAATGGATTTAAATAGCATGCATCTTTTGGAAATATAATTGTGATCACAAACAATGTTTCATGACACTTGACCACTCTTTCTTGACCAATAAGGTTATGACATGTGGAGCAATCTTATTGGCTAGAAGTGATGATGTAAGATCCATTCCCATGATGATAGATGGCACAGTCTAATTTTTTTATAGGTGATGACATAAGAGCCAATCCCGTAATGACACATGGCACAATTTTATTGGTCATAAGTGTTGACATCAACAAGTGATGTTGTCCCTTCAGAGTCTGCCACATGTTAAGTACATATGGTAGTTTCTGATTAGTAAAATGTCTAACAATGGGAGACACATGACACCCCTTACAAGATGCCAAATGGGATGATGAATTCATGTTGATGTCATCATGTGGATGGCCATAGACCCTTAGGAAAGGGTCACATGGCATGCTCCCATTGACAAATAAAAGGGATTAGGTGCTAGTTTCAAAGTCACATGGTTATGTTCACATCATTGATGGGATAAGATCCTAATTATATGAGATATATTGTATCATGAATGAAGGTTATGTTGAAATTTTTGGACAAGAAGGTGAAATAAGTTAGGCTACAATCTTTCAGGGCCCAATTTTAAAATTTGACAATGGAAGAAGATGAGGATATTGCTTCACATTTTCTTCAAGTAGATAATCCCAAAGTATCAACCATTAAAGAATTAACATTTGCAGGTAAATTGATTGTGGATATACTTCATGGAATTATCTCAAAATATGAGAAAATGATAAAGGAGGGCAAATCAGAAATATAAGAAGCAACAGTCCAAGTAGTCAAAGAAGATAAAATGCATAAAATTCAAGAAGATTCCAATTCTGATGAAGAAGAAGCTAAGTTTGTTAGAATGTTTGAGAGAGGAACTAAAAAATTCAAAGGTAAGATCCCTTTTAAATGTTTTTAATGTGGAATAATAGTTCATTATGCTTCCAAATGTCCTTATGTAAAAATGAATTCTAGTGATGATGAATAAAATTCAAGTCTAAGAATCAAAATTAGAAGTGAGACGACAAGGAGAAGGATTTCTACTCGAAAGAATAAATTGAATCTAAAAGCAATAAAAGTGTGACCAATAAAAAAGGGTGAGATATTGTTCTTCACTGAAACAAAAGAACCTAAAGTAGAAACAGATTATGAAGGACACCTTAGAAGTGAATTAAAGTAAATAAGACCCCTTAGAAAGAGGGAAGGTCAACTAATGTAGAAAATTCAAGATAAATATATGAATGAGTAGACCATTCTTGTTCTCAAGGTTGAACTAGAGAAAACTAAAAGGATATAGGATTTTTTGTTAGAAAAATGAATGAGAAGTAACAACTTTTTGAAAGGATAGAAGAGGAAGTTATTATTTTGAAAGAATAATTGGAGCAACTCAAACACAACCTAAAGATTCACAAATGGACTAAATCTCTAAATCATATTTTTGGCATGTGTTGGGATGGGGTCCCTAGGGGAAAAATGGAATTAATTAGTCTTTTTTTGCAACAAGTTTTGAAAAAAATGTAAAGCCTCCACAATATATGGAAGTGGAGCGCATAGAAGAAAAAGAGTCAAACGGGCTTAGCCCCTTGTTTTAAGTAAAGTTTTGAGTCAATTTTGAGATTCACCCATGATCTACGGACCATGGCATTGTATGAAAAATTCTATAAATAGTCAAGTCTTAGAGAGTCTTAGGACATGTTTTGATAGAGAATTGGGCTTATTGAAGAGTTTGGCAAAGGATCTAAGGCAATAAGGCTCTGCTTCCTGCACTTAGGTAGAAAAGGGAAGGTTGTGCATGTAAGTGCGCCAAGGCCTGGGTAGAGTCCGCAGCTGAGTGCACAGAACCCTACAGTTGTGTGTGCAGGATAGTTTGAGTCTGTAATCAGTCATTGAAGAGCAACAAAGATAGTTTTTGAAAGAATTACTGAGTATTTCCGTTGTATCTATTTATGTTATATGTTGCTGATGAATGACTTGCTTTATGAAATAATGATTAAATGTTACGCGAATCTATTGAATTTGTCTTAATCATGTATGAAATGAATGCTTAGCTACTTCCGCAAAGATTCAGATTGTTTCTCTTATGTTTTATGACGAATAAAGTAGATCTACGTGAACTCCAATCTAGGGATACTTTTTGATGTGTGTAAGTAGGTAAATCAATTGTTAAGGGTCCACAAGGACTGATCATGGACCTTCGCAAAGGTTTGAAGGCCTCTTTAACTGAGTTGCAATGACATGCCCTAGAATTTTATCGATCTGCGTAAAGGCAGATCCAAGGTGCTGGAAGGCATCACACTAGTCTCTGGATGCAAAAATTTGGTTCGTACATCCCCCCATACTACTTCGTGTGATACTATAGCCTGTGCTATGCAGGTTGTTGACGAAAGGGCTAGTAATGTAGGGTTTTGTTGGTTGGCACAACTAACTCTGAACCTGGGTTAGTACCCCCTATGCCAACAAATGATTCCCTTGCTAGGACCGGGATCTACTTGAAAGAGACGTGTGATGTCGCATCATTGGAACCTGACCAAGAAAGAAATTTAAAAGTGGTTGGATCGAAAGATTCACAAGTTTATAGTGTAAGAAAACAGGAATATGCGCTTGAGAAAGGGAGATTGGTTGAATAGATATTTGTATACAAAGATACATGAAACCTTCTTTTGCACCTTCCCAATTGAACTGTACGAGTGGCTAGCTAAATTGATAGACATTCAAGGAAGGTGTAAGCTCAATAGTCCTATAGTGTGGACTCCAGAATTAGTGTGACAACTAGAAGCCTCTAGAAATAGCATCACGCAGGTTGTCTCATTGGCTCGATTGAATTCTGGGAGGATTTGTTACAGAATTTGGAGTTGATATCTGAGTCAGCTATAGTGAATATTCTTCAAAGGACCGCAAGGTAAGTATTTAAGATCATTGAATACTTGGATTAAAATGCTATTATATGAAAAATGGGTAATTCCATTACCTTGATGTTCAAAGCTACGCGAAGTGGAAGATTATTTGTAAATCGCTCAGGATTTGGACCATAGTATAGCCCATCGATTGGACCTCCCTCAAGCAGTGACGAGGGGGCAGTGAAGACTACACCGTGAAGTGTTGTTAAGCTAATAACTCACGGTATTCCTAGGATAAATCATCCATCCACTCCACCTCCACCTCCATCTCCACGATATACACCTTCACCCACACCTCCACCTCCACCGTCACCATTCAACATGGAAAATGTAATGAAGATGTCGATCTTCAAGGGCATAGGAAGTGAAGATCCAAAGCAGTTCTGGTTTGTTGCGAACATTGTACGGACAATGCAACAAATCACCGATGATAATATAAATAAGGCGCAGCTGGTTACCACCTTGCAGGATCATGTGCTTACTTGGTACATTAAGTATTGTACTAACAATCCTCGTGCATTGCTAGCAGAAACTTAGATGACTTTGAAAAAAGTCTTTAGTAAACTCAAATCTAACTCACAGTCGGTGATTGAATTTAAAGAGATCATGGTGAAGGTTGAGGAGATGGCTTGGGACATTGATCAGAGGTTGAAGTGCCAGATCAGACAAGATAAAATGCATATCTCAGATAGCCAGCATTGTTACTGGTTATTAGCATCGTTTTTGCCCCATTTAAGAATTGCTTTGTCACAACAGAAGATATATATATAGGTAGAAGCCTTGGAGATCATGATGAGGCTGACTGCTTCACCTATTTAGGACACAAATCTAGGGTGCAACAGATCCACTCACAATTAGCAAGCCTACACCTAGAATTATAGAGTTTATACAAAGATAAGGAGACTCAACCTGACATGCGCACAAAAATGTGGTGTTTGAAGTGCAAGGGCCATGGGCATGATAGGGATCATTGTCCCATGTTCACAAATTATAATATGGGGGGGGGGGGGGTGATTCCCCTAAAGCCAGAAGTCCCAGTAGGGCCAAGCACGGGGGGTGTGCTATGGTGTTCCATTTTTCAAGTTACTAGGAAACATGCGACAAATAAATTCCACTTGATTCAGAAGTTTTTTCAGACACCTCAATAGTTGTTCTGTAATTTCTGTAAATCTATGGGCCACGATGAGTGCCACTGTCACAACTAGGAGGTGACGATGGAAAGAACCCCTACTTACAGTATGTAATTAGATGCTTGGCCTCCAGATCAAGGCGTCGGAGGAGCACGTGGAGGTTTTCAGGGCCGAGGAGGAGGACCTAGTAGAGGTCGCGGTCAGATTATTTGCTACAACTGCGGACAGCTGGGGCACTATGCCCGAGAATGCCAAAATCCTACACACCCGTCATGTCAATATTGTAGAGAGTTTGACCATACCATGGAAGAATTCCTACTGTTAATAGCTAAGATGAAAGAGAAGAAAACACAGCCTCAACAACCTACACAAAATTTACAAATGATGCAGGTTGATCCGCATGAGGAAGATCAAAGCATTAATATTTTGCTAAGAAGTGGAATGAAAACTAGCACTGATAAGGGTAAACAACCTCAAAAATATGGATTGGTCCGTAAAGCTCCAAAGAAAGAAGTCGGCTTTGATCTAAATCATGCTAAGGAACCATTTATGGAAGCCAAGAAGAGCTTCGCTAAGGCCTCCACCTCAGAAATTCAGGACAAGATGCAAGAAATCAGTGCGCTAATAGAGGTTGATCCTTCTGTAATCACTACATTTATGAAGTCCTGCATGAAGCTGCTGCATGATAGCAAGGTTGTGGAAGGACTGCCTGAATTAATAAATAAATTCATCATTAAAGAAAAATCCCCTAATGAACATCACGTGGTCAGAAAGATTTGTAAGCTTAAGGCACGAACAAGGTGGGAGATGCGCTAACAACATAGATAGATGATTATGAAATAGACCAGGTCATAGTGGATCTGGGGTCTGATGTGAATCTTCTACCAAAACAAACATGGGAAAGGATGGGGAGACCTGCACTGCAGTGGTCTCTGATTCAGCTCAAGATGGTGAATCAACAGAAAATCATCCCCATGGGACGGTTATATGGAGTAACTATTGAGATTGAAGGTGCGAGCAGTAGCAGACTTTGAAGTTATAGAAATTGTTGATGAAAATAATCCTTTCCCTACGCTTTTGGGAATTGATTGGCCTATTCATATGAATGGGGTCATTAATTTGAAGAAAAGGACCATATCGTTTGAAAGAAAATTTCTTCAGGTTATAGTACCATTGGATCCCGCAGAAAGAGTGTGCTATACTGAACTGGCTTGCGACTATGAAGAAAGCGACGACGAACTGGGTCAAATATACAAGATAACATCACGAGATTAGGACTGGATCAATCCAACAACAGATGGATGGATTGCATAAGACTATGAGAGTTCTTGCATCATGGTAAATTTTACGGGCAAATTTTAGCCCAAGGGAGAATTTAAGGGGTTTTTCATTTTAAAGGGGAGAAATTTTTATAAAACACCCATTTCATATATTTAACCCAACTTTTATTTATTTATTTATTTATTTTCATTTTAGCCCCAAAAAAAGGGGCGGATAAACTATGAAAAGAGTCATTTGACCTGATTCCCCTAGTTTGGGAGGTTATATTCCATTACAATTGCATGATTTTCTTCTTTGCAATGTTAAATTTGTTTGCAATCACCCATTTTTTGGTTTGCGAGGTTGTATTTGGTCCCAATAAATAAAAATATAAATAAAGTGGAGGTATGGTAAATAAATAAAACCTCTTTTTATACTTACTCCAAAGGTATGGTAAATACATAAAAATATAAATAAACTAGAGGTATGGTAAATAAATAAAACATCTTTTTATATTTAGTCCATAACCCTCTTTCTATTTAAGAAGGCTAAAAAAAGAGGTTTTATTTAAGTGAATCCTATGGGCCAAATACCATATCTATAAAAGAGGTATGGTAAATCAATAAAAATATAAATAAATGACAGGTATGGTAAATAAATAAAACATTTTTTTTATATTTACTTCATAACGCACCTTATATTTACGAACACTCAAAAAATGTGTTATATTTAGGTGAAGCCTATGGGCCAAATACTATGGGCCAAATTATTATTAATACCATGCAAAAAAACATTATTAACCCTAATATTAGTATTAATAAAAATAAAGATGGCACATGGTATTAACCCATGGTATTCACGTGGAATGTAGCCTATTTAAAGGGGGGAATTAAACCAGCATAGATCCATCTTTACTCTGGATCTACTAAGCACCGAGAGGGATCAAATATTGTGATATGCAAACTAGCATAGAGTGAAAAAATATTTGATCCCTCTCGGGGCTTGGTAGATCAAGAGTAAAAATGGATCTTGTAATTTAATGTCACTTAAACATTTTAACTTGGTTAGAATAAAAAAATAAAATAAAAATCAATTATTAATTTTATTAATTTTTATAAATTTCTAATAGTAGTTTTTAAGCTCTAGGTTTATGATAACCCATGCTATTAACCTATGGTAATACCATGGTATTCATGTGATCATAGACTATTTAAATGGGAAATTCTATCAGCTTAGATACATCATAATTGTGGGTCTACCAAGTGCTGAGAGGGATAAATAGATTTCATCCCTCTAAGTGTGGTACATGTGGAGTTAAGATGGATATAGGTTGGTTTTTATGATAATGAAGATATTAAATAGACTTAGGAAATTATATTGTAAAAAACATCTTAAGGTGAATGGTTAAAGCTACATTTAATTACTTCACAAAATTTAGTAAAAAATATCAATATCTCCATTTATATTGGTTTTTCTGATTTAACAAAAATAATAATTCAAAACAATGAAATCTTATCTCTTTCCACATCACCCTCACAGAAGAGAGATAGTGGCTGCCCATATTTCCCACCTCGTAGAAGAGAGATAGTCATTACCCAGATTTCCCACGTTTCCCAGATTTCCCACCTCGCAGAAGAGAGATAGTCACTACCCAGATTTCCTACCTTGCAAAAGAGAGATAGTCACTGCCCAGATTTCCGAGCATTTTTCAAATGTTCTCAATATGATATCTTCATGAAAAAGTTAAGGTACTGATGTTGGATTAGTTGTTTGAAAAATATTTTGGTTTGTACAACTTTTCATCTTCTCTGTTATTCTTAGTTTGTCATAATGATCTGTGGGGGTGGCCTATAGGGGTTGGGCCACCACACCATATTGTCCTAAAAGGCAGAGATTGTGCGCCAAAAAGGAAAATAATCCACATGTTACAACGATGTGAAAAAATGCAAGACATATGAAGGTAGTGAATTATGCCAATAAGCAATTTAGATTGGGAGAGATGTAATTAAATTTTATTATTGAATTGAAGATTTCCATTTAAAATAATAATAAATCTACATTTATATATTTTTATATTGACTGGAAGGCTTTTGACAATGGTCGCTTCTTTCCATTAGATCCCCTTCAGGCCTTTGGGATACCTACTACTTTCCTATATTATATAGTTTGGGCTTGCTATTTGTTGGCGTGTTGGGGTAAACAAACTTGATGTGTTTACTTTTATCTCACAATTGCGGTCTATGGAATAAGAAAGAAATTTGATAGCTTGACAAAAGTGGTAGAGAAAATATTAATCTCTCCTACCTTGACAGAACTGGTGGTCAAGATCAACACCTACATGAAATTTGTTGTGGAATACTATCAAAACTAATAGAAGGATATGAAAGAGTGTACAATAATAACCTTGACAAACATGACCACTGAAACTTGCAACATTGTTTATAGGAAGATAAAATTATGTTTCTTTTTTCCAAGCATGTATGTTAGTATATAACAGTTTAATGAATATGTTTTCCTATTATCATATATGGTTTCATACTATAACAAAACATTCGCCAAGACTTCACAATGTTTTATTATTCAGTGAAAGATTTTCCAAGATCTTAAAAGATTTTATAATTCAGTGAAATATTCGCCATGAATTTACAAGATAATATAATACAGTGAGAGATTCGCTAAAAAAATTATATATACATAATATTATATTATTGATAAAATTGTCTCCCATTTTTCATATGTGTCATGGGTTTTCGCCCATTTATTATGCATATAAATTTAGGGTGGTTCTTAAAATTTTCCCTGTCCTGCACCTCTGATTTAGACGAGGAACTAGAGCATTGGAAGAATCGCTTACTTGAAGTTTTTATATTGTGATGCAATATGATGACAAAATCATTGTGTTGTGTTTCATCGAGGGTAAGAAAGCTACCTTATTATGATGGGTTAGCTGTCGTAGATATATTTTTAGATGACTTTGAACATAAATTCCCAGAGGACCATCGCTTTCAAGCATTAGAGTTGGTGTTGTGCGCTACGCCTACATGATGGTGGGGCACACATAAGGATAGTTTTGCTGGGTGTTGAGATTACAGAAGAAAAATGAAGCTACGGTTTGGGCGTACTAATACCAGAATGATTGAGAAGTATAATGGAAAGGATGATCTATGTGATCACTTGGGAAAATGGACTAAAGCTTGGGGAAATGAACCACAGCTAGAATGGGTACACATATTTTGTCATACCTTGGATATAATCCCCATGAGGCTCTACTTCCCACGCTTAGGTAGAAAAAGGAAGGCTCTACAGCTAAGAGTTTGGAGGCCTAGGTAGAGTCTACAGCTCAGTGCACGAACCACTGCAGCTATGTGCACAGGGTAGTTTGAGTCTGTAATCAGTCATTGAAGATCAATAAAGACAATTTTCCAAAGAATTATTGAGTATTTTTGTTGCATCTATTTATGTTATATGCTACTGATGAATGAATTTTTTTATGAAATAATGATTAAATGCTACGTGAATCTCTTGAATCTGCCTTAATAACATATGAAATGAATTTTTAGCCACTTCCGCAAAGATTCACATCGCTTCTATTATGTTCCGACGAATAAAGTAGATCTATGTGAACTCCAATATAGGGACACTTTTTGATGCATGTAAGTAGGTAAATCGACTGTTAACGGTCCGCAAGGACTGACCGTGGACCTTTGTAAAGGTCTGAAGGCCTCTTTAACTGAGTTGCAGTGACATGCCCTAGAAGTATGTTGATCTGTGCAGAGGAAAATCGAAGGAGTTGGAAGACATCACACTAGTCGCTGGATGTAGAAACTTGGTTCTTGCATCCCCCCATACTACTTCGGGTGAGACTGCAGCCTGCACTACGCGGGTTGTTGCCGAAATGGATAGTAGTGTAGGGTTTTTTTGGTTGGCACAACTAACTCTAAACCTATGTCAGGACCCCCTAAGCCAACAACGTGCAAACATCTCCTCACATCAAAATAGGTCTGGTTATTAAGAAAATTCTGAGGCATCCAAGAACATCAAATGAAGATCATCCCAAGGAGCTTGATCAAACATTCATTGTATCTAGTGGTAAATAAGATCTTGAGAAAATAATGAATCGACCCAAGCATGTTCTTGCAAAGAATTAGTAATATACATCTAATTCACAAAAGGGAACTGAAATGAAATAATGGATCCTCCCATGATAGAAGTTATTAATAGGGGATCCATAGGCAACAATGAAGCAAGTGTTAAAAATAAACAAATGAATGAGGCTCCTCCAAGGAACAACTTTAGAAGATCAATATCACCCTATACCTCTAGGTATCAAAATAATTTCTTCAGTTATTGCTTTCCATGTAAAAAATGTGGGCACAAAGCATAGGTTTGGGAAACCTATGATATGATCAGGTATAGAGGATATGATCAGGTGGATAGATTGAGGCATATGGAAAAAATTAAAATAATACCTTTGTCATTTTCACCAATGTTGAAGCCCAAAATTAAATGTTACATGTGTCACATTGAAGGACATATAGCATGAGGCTATAGACTCAACTCGAGATGGCATAAGAGAGAGGGACTTCCTATTAATACAAAAATCAACTCTATAATGGAGAGGGATAGAATAAGAACCATGGTAAGATATGACTCCTTAGATATAATCCATTAGTGAACGATTCTTCAATATCATAACTTATTGAATTAAAACTTTAAGAAGCAATATTATGTAAAAGGAATGATCAATTACAGGAAGAGTTTATTAGTATTAAGGAAATAAACTTACAACAATAGGAGGATATTTCATTCACATTGGAAATTATGGCTCAATGATGATATCTCAAATTTAAAGTAGTGTAAGAGGAAGATGTATTTTAGTAGACTAAAGCATGGGCATAGGGGGAGACACTACCGGGAAAGGTCAAGCCCAATTGGAAGAACAACAACAAGAAGTAGGGTTTCAAGAGGATACTCTATCATATCCATAGGATAGTTTAGTGGTAATTAAAAAATGGAGACATTATCAAATATGACAAGAAATTCTAGGAAGAGTTGGAGAAGCATTGGTAGGATGGTCTCAGAAGGAGATCTTATTAGGTCCACAGGAAAGTATAGGATTAGTTGGAGAAGCATTGGTAGTATGGTCTCAAGGGGAGACTCTATGAGGTCCATAAGAAGATACAAGAATACATGAGAACATATTATTAAGAGGAGACTCTATTAGGTCCATAGGAAAGTACAGGAAGAGTTGGAGAAGCATTAGCAATATGATCTTATGGGGAGACTCTATTAGGTTCACATGGAAGTTCAAGAATAGTTGGATAATATTGACATGAACTTGTAGATAAAGAATGAGGCTATGGTATCAAGGGGAGACTTCACTTCTGAAAGGATCATGGTTACACACAATTATCAAACCATTGGTAGATAACTATGTCCCTTCTCCATTGATTTCAAAGGGGGAGAGAATTTAGACATTGATGCAGATCACGATAGACATTAAACATATGACATAGATAGACATCAAGCAGAAATATTGGAGAGGATGTAGAGATTGATTGATAGACAATGACAAGGAATAAATTGAAGGAGAAAGAAAGAGGAATCTCCACAATTAGATAGGAGAAATCCTTCGCACTATGCCATGGGGATTTTCATGCATGCACAAGAGAACATGGCATATTAACATCAATGAAAATCAATATCTTATGGTGTTTCCATCAATGGAAAAAGGGGATAGTGTTGTGCATTGCATTTTCATTGATTCCAACAAATGTCATTGGTTTCAAATGGATTTTGTATGAAATAAGCAACATCATTCATGGATCAAAGGAAGGAGTATGACAACTAGATCTCTTGCAAGCCCTCATTAGGTGAAGTCAAAAGAGGTATGAATTTTATTGAGGTTTTAATAAGGTTATAATTTCCTAATGAATACATGGATAAAATTATTGGATAGTCCTTGTCGAGACCTTTCCAATGGTATATCATGCTCTGAAAAAATCCTCTCAAATGAGAAGTTATGTCTATTTGAAGATCAACATTAGTTAATAATCCAAACTATGGGGGTAAAACCCAAACTCACCACATTTTTTAAAGGTCGCACATGTTGAGGGCATATCCACACAAGATGATATCCATGGGAACTCCATATTTCACGTCATTTGGGATTTTATTTGTAACCACTGACATAATACTATATTGGCCCAATTTAGAATTATTTATAATATGTTTTACGCCCAAGACTAAAAATTTGTTTCTCCTTAGCACTCAGGCTCCATTTCTCATTTACGCATGACCAAGTGTTAAAACCTTGGGCTTATCCCTTGTCAATGTCAGTAGATCAACATGTTAGACAATTTTAATACTTTAGGACCATGGTCCAAATTCAAGGTTTCAATGGCCAATAATCCCTTAGACACTTATCTACTAAACCCCATGTGTCTAGGAGCTTTTGCTTTAGGTTAGTCCTATGTTGGATGATTTCTCGTCAGAGAAGTTCATATAAGTTTACCCTACCTTCCAAACTTGTGGTTCGACAAATGGGCACAACACTTATCGTTGACCTTATCTTGTCAATATCTATAGATTTATTTCCTTTCTTCCACTGACATATCATCGGCTACATTATGTATACATTCACAACACCCTCCAATTAGGTAATCTAATGGTTGAACTCGTCAATAGATGGTGATATTCTCGTTGATTGTTGTGGGTTGTTTCTTATATATCGCATGCCACTCATTGGACACATTCCATGGATGGATGCAATTTCCTACCACTAGGCATCCTAATATATAAGCTCATGAATAGATGGTGATCTTCCTAATAATTTTTGTACCTAACGATAGTTTGTCCATCTTCCAACTTGCCATGTATTGGCCAAATTGCATGTTATGTTGTATTAAAACACCTTTAGATAATGCAATAAATTGAGGGACCCACGAGCCACCTCATCTTCCACACCATGCATACACATCATCTAATGCATCTAATGAGTGTTTCCATGTGTTATATTACACACGTGTACCTACCACATGCCACTCACCAACTATCCAGTTGGCTAGTAAAAAAAGGAAAATGCACCTTTTACGTGTCACTCTCATATGTCGCAGTATTATATTTCTTGCCACATAGTGTCCACATCATCCAAGCCACCTATTAACCATTCTACTTGGGGTACACCTAAATTGTTCCATCTAGGAAATTGTTGGTATTGTGGGTGGGGCTAGGGGGGCTCATCTTGGTTATGGTATGGAGCAAGAGGGAGACTGCAACTAATCACAGGCTACCACATAACCAGTGGTAAACCATGATGATTTCCATCAAAAAGGGTAACTCCTTTTTATATTTCACACAAGCCTAGACACCATCCTATCATAGATCTACCCAAGCTTCCTAACCCAATGATGCGATTGGCGAGGGACATTCGGTGGGTGTTAAGCTCACAAACACTTACAAGTGAGCTCTCTGTATCTTGAGGTTACAGATAGGAGCTACTATTTTAAGTCTTTGACTCTTTCCCCTTCTTCCTTTACCATTGATTGATGACCCTCACTGATTCAGTGGGGAACTTGTGCTCCATACACATGCTTGTAAAAAACTACGAATAGGCTAGAACCTTGTTTGTACCTCACCATTTCAAAACCTATTTTCTCCTCAGTTCATGTGGATTATAAAACATGTGATATACCCTTGGAAAGTAATCTTAAAGAGAAATATAACTAATCATCATTCAACAAGCCCACCATAACACTAATGATAGCACTGGTCATCAATGACAACACATACTCGACAATATTTCAACACACTTGTTGACACCTAATCCTTGTGATTCGGTAAATATATGTAAATAAATAAATGAGAAATATGAACAGTCATCAGGAGATGAACTGAATAGTCTCTCGCTCATGTATATAGTAGACCTACTTGATGGAATAGATAATATGAATCAGTTTTTTTTTTGTGGAGTTACTGCCTGGCCTGACATGGTATCAGAGCCATCTCTTTTTAGTCTTTGTGTCCCTTGTAACTCCTTGTTTTCTCTCCATATAGCTGAGCAGCTCCTCCATAAAATTAGCTGCCCCTGACATGGTAGCTACCCCACTGTCCATACTGCCCATACTGCTCCACTATCCAGCGCTGTCCATCCTGTCTGACTGTCCATAAACGTTTCAAAAAAAAAGGGTGTTGTACTGACATAAAATAAGCACTGTCCTGTGCGTTAAAGTTTTTGAAATGGTGTATTTTTTCTTTGTCTCCTGTAAAGAGGGCATTTTTGCAGCTTCCCATATCCATCTGATTGCACCTGCCGCCTCCATTGCATGAATTGCTTCTTCTGGTGGAGATGCGGTGTAGCAAACCTCGTGCCTCTCACATGAACCTATTCTGATTACTCGCTATCCCCTCTGGCGCCGTTTGTGGGAAATCTGTTGAGCTTCGCCCGTGCAGGTTTCAAGTCTTGGTTTCAAGACTGTGTGCCTTGCTCATAAAGAAAAGCATCCTACTCAAGATTCTACAAGAGGAAGAGTTGGACAAAGAGGAAGAGGAAGATATTTCAGACGTGGGGGGGCAGACATTCTCAAGGAAAAAATGCAGATTTTCATTGCATTCGCTGCAAAAGAAATGGATCACATGATGCCTCTACATGCAAGCTACCATCGGACAAAATTAAGCAGAAAAGAAATCAACGAAAAGGTAAAGCTGATGATACAGACAAAGGTAAAGCACCTGAATCCGCTTACTATGTTGTGGCACAATGTAACATTGGAGTAAATGAAGATTTATTTAATGCTTCACTTTCTTCTTAGAAAAATGATTGGTTGCTTGATTTAGGAGCAACCTGCCACATGACTCATAGAAAAGATTTTTTTTGAAGATTTCATTGAAAATGTTGATGGAGCAGTATACTTTGCAGATCAATAAAAAATCAAGCCATCAGGGCTTGGCACAATCAGGTTTAAATTGCCTAGTCTTCTAGACTTTCTTCTGGATCATGTTCTATATCTCCCACAGCTCAAGAGAAACTTGCTGTCCTTGGTCCACATCCGCCAGCAAGGTCACTCCATTCATATGTTTGATGGAAAGCTTGAGGTAAGAAAAGCATCTGACCACTCACTTGTCATGAGGGGAATAGAAGAAGAAAGGCTTCTCAAACTGCAAGGAACATCTGCTCATGCACAACATTTCTCATACAATTCTCATCATGAAGAAGGTACACTTCCATCAAGTTTATTATGGCATGCTAGATTTTGACATTTGAACTATAACAGTATCCGCTTATTGAAGAAAAATGGTTTGCTGGTTTGCCTACAATTCCTAGGAAACTTAAGCAATGTGATGCTTGCATTCTAGGAAAGCATAGCAAACAGTCTTTTCATGATTCACATTCAAGAGCACATAGGAAACTTGAACTCATTCATTCAGATTTATGTGGTCCAATATCTGTTCCTTTTGCAAATGGAAATAAATATATCATGACATTTATTGATGACTACACCTGAATGTGTTGGGTTTATTTATTGAAGAACAAATCTGATGTTTTTCAAACATTCAAGAATTTTCATAAATGGATTGAAAATGATGCACAATCTCATATTGGGTCTATTCGAACTGATAATGGAAAAGAATACACATCAAATGAATTTGAAAACTATCTTCGCAACATGGGATCAAACATCAAACAATTGTGCCTTATAATCACCAACAGAATGGTGTAGCTGAAAGAATGAATAGGACAATCTTAAATATGGTACGATCCATGCTTTTCTTCAAAAATCTAAAGATAATTTTTTGGGTTGATGTTGTTCTATGTGCTGCATATATAAAGAACAAATGTCCATCTAATGCTATAAGAAACAAGACTCCTTATCAAATGTGGTATGGACATGTTCCTTTGGTAAAACATCTCAGGGTCTTTGGTTCCACCTATTATGCTTTGATACCAAAGGTACATAGAAACAAACTTGGTGCTAGAGATCGTAAGTGTATCTTCCTGGGATATTCAAACACCTCCAAAGCATACTGTCTCTATGATGAAGTAAATAAGAAGTTTGTTGTATCAAGAGATGTAATTTTTCTTGAATCATCCAAAACTAACAATGTTGTTGAGTGGCAACTTGAGCGCTTGGATAGATTTGCAAAAACAAAATCATTTCAAGAATTTGATAATCAGATTCCACATCTTGAAGGGGGGATTCCTATACTAGATCAACATGTGGAATCTTCTTCTGAAGAACACTCTCCCCCGCATGAAACTCCAACAACAGATGATGCTTTAAGTGATGTAATTGATAGAATTGGGAGACTCAATCTTGATTTAGTCCCAACTCAATCAATGAAGCAGCCTGGACCATCTCAGAAAGGTCCCCTAAAGTGGCTGACAAAGACACTTGAAATTGTTCATCCTGATGAAGTTGGAAAGACAGGAACCAGAAATTCAAACCAGCAAAATGGAGGTGATGTAGATGACTCTAATTCACCTGTTGATATGGATGTTTCTTATGATTGTGAATTGAACCTGTCTACATATTTTGAACCAAATTCCTTCAAATAAGTTGCTTCTCATGATGAATGGAAAGAAGTGATGTAAAAGGAGTATGATGCCCTCATAAAGAACGGAACTTGGAAGCTAGTTGATCCTCCATTTGGAACCAAACCAATTGGCTGCAAGTGGGTCTACAAGAACAAGTATAAAGCTGATGGCTCACTTGAGAAGCACAAAGCTAGGCTTGTGGAAAAAGGTTTTGCACAGAGGGAAGGGGTCAATTATGAGGAGACTTTTTCCCCCACAGCAAAATGGGCTACCATCTGGACACTCTTTGCACTAGCAGCTCAGAACGGTTGGAAGGTTCATCAAATGGATGTAATAATTGCTTTCTTGAATGGAGATCTAAAAGAGAATGTTTTTATGTCCCAGCCTAAAGGATTTGGTGTGAAAGGACATGAACATAAAGTATGCAAACTTGTGAAGTCCTTGTATGGCCTCAAACAAGCACCGCGAGCCTGGTATGAAAAACTAACTGAGCATCTTCTGAAACTCAATTTCAAACATTTTGATCTTGATGATGCAACTCTATTTGTCAAGAAAGTTGGAAAAACAGTTGTATATCTTGTGGTATATGTAGATGATCTTTTGATGACAGGGAACAATGAAAGCTACATTGCATCCATAAAGAAGGAATTGGGGAAAAGTTTTGAAATGACTGATTTGGGCTATGTTCATTACTATCTTGGCATTGAAGTAACCCAACATCCAAAGTCCACATTTCTTTCTCAAAAGAAATACATTGGAGATTTGTTGAATAGGTTTTGCATGACAGAGTGCAATCCTCTTACTACTCCAATGGAAAAAAACTTAAAGCTCACGTCTATTGAAGGAAAAGAATTTGAGGATGCAACAAAGTATAGACAGCTTGTAGGAAGTCTCAACTACCTAACTACTACCAGACCAGACATTTCGTTTGCTATTGGAATCCTCTCTAGGTTTATGCAAAAGCCTTGTGAGGGACATTGGTCCGCTGCAAGAAAGGTTCTAAGGTACTTGAAGGGAACTCAAGACTTTGGAATCAAGTATACATAGGTAGATGACTTCAGCTTGATTGGATACTCTGATTCAGACTTCGATGGAGACAAGGAAACTGGAGTATCAACTTCAGGATATGCTATGAGTCTTGGATCAGGAGCTATCTCCTGGAGATCACGGAAACAATCAGTTCCAGCAGATTCCACAACAGGATCATAATACGTGGCAGCAGCTGAAGCAACAAAAGAAATTGTGTGGCTCAGGAAAATTCTTGAAGATTTTCAGGTAAGACAAGTACAATCAACTCCACTCATGATTGAAAATACCTCTGTAATAAAGTTGGCCAAGAACCCAAAGTTCCATGATCAAACAAAGCACATCAATACTTAATATCATCTGATTTGACATCATGTTGAGGCCAAAACAATTCATCTTTGTCATTGTTCCACAAATGAGCAAATTGCAGACATCTTCACCAAAGCGCTTGGAAGAGAAAATCTTGAACGATTCAGAATGATGCTTGGACTCACCAACATCCCTTCAGATTAAGGGGGGAATGTTGACACCTAATCCTTGTGATTGGGTAAATATATGTAAATAAATAAATGAGAAATATGAACAGTCATCGGGAGATGAACTAAATAGTCTCTCCCTCATGTATATAATAGACCTACCTGATGGAATAGATAATACGAATCAGTTTTTGTTTTGTGGAGTTACTGCCTGGCTGACAACACTCAATACTTATATTCAGAAATTGATAGATATCTACAACAAAAAGGCTTGAAAAAGGGAAAATTAGACAAAAATATGTATATTAAAGCTAAAATTGAAGATATTTTGATTATTTTTCTTTATGCAGATGACATAAATTTTTGATGTGATGGATATTTGTTAAGTCAAAAGTTTTAGCTAGGACATAGGAAATATTGGAGATGTCCATGCAAGGACAATTATCATTCTTTTTAGGAAAACTAATTGCATAATCATATAGAGGTATATCCATTTCCAAAAAAACGTATCTAAAGAAAATTTTAAATAAATTTGGCATGAAAAATTGTGCACCTGTCAACATCTATGGTCACATGATGCAACTAGAAAAAACATGATCAACACTTTGATGCTAATCAAACTATGTATAGGTCAATTATTTGAAGCTTACTATCTTTGACTACATCAAGGCTAGACATCATGCTAGATGTTAGTTTTCTTGGAAGGTTCCAATCTTCTCTAAAGGAGAATCATGTGCTAGCTATGAAAATAATATTTAAGTATTTAAAGGGAACCATGGATATTGGATTATGGTACAAAACGGTAAATATTTTACCCTAACAACATATACATATGTTGATTTGGTAGGTAGTTTCAATGAGAAGAAAAGAAACATTGGAGGATCATTTTTCTTAGGGATTTTTCTAGTTTCATGGTTAAGTATGAAAGATATATCTATCTCTCTATCCATAGCTAAAGAAAAATACACTGCAACAATAACTTGTTGCACTCAAGTTCTCTAGATGAAACAAACTTTGCAAGATATGAAGGTAAATCATGACCAAAATATTCCCATTCTATGTGATGATATAATTACTATCAATATATTAAAGAATCCTATTATACACACAAAAACCAAGCATATCCCCATCACATATTAACTTCTCTGATAATAGTTAGTTGATCAAAATTTCAAGTTAGAATATATTTTTTCAAAATAAAATGTTGCATATATCTTTACCAAACCATTACTTGGAGAAGCTTTTTAATATCTTAGAGACACCCTACAGAGAGGTTGGGAGTGAACTTTACTTCACATTCTTGGTAACAATAATAATGCATAGCTATAGTTCACAACACCATGTCATTCTAATAAGGTGCATTACATAAGACAAAGTGTTGCTCATATACAAAAAAATTACAGGGGGGGTAGTTCATTAGTAGGACAAGTTGCACATGAGGAGAAACATTAGTTCAAGACAAACCGTCCTTTAATGGAAAAGAAAATATTCAAAAACAAAAGAACAGTTACATATGAAGAGAAGCATACATAAAAGTAAGTATGGGGACATGGGGAGAAGCCTCAAATTCAAAAAAAATAAGTAGAGAAATTATTTCATACTAAGATAGATAGACACAACCTTCATAGGGGGAGCCTAGTTGTAGAAAAAGGAAAAGTGAGAAAATTAGATGAAATAATTATTCTATGTTAATATATCAAGGGGGAAATTGCAACTATAAGTAGAAATGATTCTTTATCATTCATAAAGGTGTATAATATGTAGACTTAAATAAAGATATAAAATACATGGAGTAGTTGTATTCACTAAGAGAAGTTAGAGAAATATTTGTAGAAGTAGATAACATTAATAATAAAGTTAGAATTATAGGAAATACAAAAAAGAAATATAGACCTCCAAACACAGTGAAAAATAGTAAAAAGTGTTTACCTTCAGACAAGGGAAGTTTGAAGCATCAAGACTCTTTGACAACTAAATAAAGTTATGCACATTTGTGGATAGAATGCATTTCATTATAATAAAATTTTGACCATAGAAGAGAAGAAAGATGGAGTCTCATTCTTAGCTAACATATCCCATTTCTATTTATTTCATAGGTGGACAAAATATAGATTCGTGGAGATAATCTATATTGGAAGTAGTGCTCAAATGTTAGGTGTTTCCATCAATGACAATTCTAGGGGAGATAGTTGAATATTGCTTTGTTATTGATGTTAAAATTAGGGGGGGCTTGATTAAAAGACCAAGAAGGAAGTTCATAGCCATGTGAAAAGGAGGAAAGGATAGTGCAAAGGAGTAGTGGAAAACCTTCAATAGAGATATTTAGTTATCAGTATATGTCTATCTTTCAGACCCCAAAGTATTATATATCTCACAAAGAATAGGATCATGGAATCTCAATATATGATAGGGTTGGAACTTGGTCACAACCCCCAATCACAAACCAGTAAGGTAATGTGAATAAGGGCTAAGCATCCTCAGAATGTGTACTAGATATTGGGTGTTTATTTAAAGTATTAACAATAATATGGCAGTAGTTTGAAACAAAATTGGTTAACCACTAATGCTTGTTAAAACTCTATTAAAATCTGATTAGAAAACATCACATGGGTTTAGAAAGGCTAAGAATATTCGGCACCAAATGCTTTGTTGATTGAGTATCCTAGTATGAGGTGAGCATAGAGTCAATATGGTGCAATGATGGTGCATTCCATATTGAGCTATCAAGCATCATAAGTTATATCGTATAAACATTAAGTTAGTATCCAACATGATGCGACACAAATATGATGTAGAAAATATATGATGTGGCACCCCATGGGAATTAGGATCCATTTGTTTTGAGCCTTTTGGATGGCTAAATGGATAGTTTATGGATGACAAGTGGTAGTAGTAGATCATGACACATTGGAGAGATATGATGTGAAAAACGTGGGTCCAAACCTAGATACTAGAGTATCGAGATGAATAACAATGAATAATTGTATCCAATACTTGGTGACATAAAATAGTTCATCAGTTGCATATTAAGGAAGATAGTTTAAACACTCTGTTAGATAATAGATAACGGGTATTGGAGTATTAGAGTACCTAGGTACCATGATGGATACCAATGATTTGGCCTTTGGTATATGACATTATCATAGGAAGTTTGAGGTCATAGAACATGGTTGTCAGTGCTTGATGGTTTAGAACCTGGAGCTAAAATTTCTAGTATCCGAGAATCTTGGTGTTCAAGTGTGTCCTCATTAAAAAGAAATGCAAATTATGATTTTTTGTGAAACAATGTTTTGAATGTGGTATCTAAATTTGGCCATAACATGAAATTAACATATAGTTCTATATCATTTTCAATTTGGGCGCCATTTTACTTAAGTTCATGCAACTCATAGTATTAGCTCTAGACGGGACTCCAAGATTTCCTGTCATATTGGATCATATTTCAATGACATATTGACCATTACAAACCCATTTTCCTATAAGTAACTTATTCTAGAAGTTGTAAGTAGAGGAAAAAAAATCTAGAATGAAAAATCTCACATAGAGATGATGAAGTTTGAATTTTTTGGAGCTTAGCAAGAATAAGTCTAAAGACGAAGTCAAAAGAATACATGTAGCGTGTGCAACAAACCTATGCAAAATATAATGTCAAAGTAATGAATTCTATGGAATGCAATGAAGTATAAATTAATTTTCTCAGGACGAGTTTAAGTGTTGAAGGTAAAAAAATGTGTTGCAACAAGTAAGAGAGGTTAATCTATTTTGCATATGCTTCGATAAGGAACAAAGTGGAGTGGAAAAGTTGTGTAGTACAAAGTAGAGAGAATCATAAAAGATTTTAAATATCATAGTCAATATTGTGAATAATAAAGAAAAAAAATCGTAAGTAAAGAATAGGGGATCGATGTCTCTGGCTTGGTTCCTTTAAATTAGGGTATTAGTGTCTCCACTAGGTTGTTCTCGTAAATCAGGGGATTGGTGTCTCCTTTAGGTTGGTTCCTATAAATCATGGGATTAGTGTATCCTTATGGTTGGTACTAGTAAATTGATTTAATATTATATCGGTTCATACAAGAATTATTGAAATAAATTTTGTCGTTTTCTCCCTTTAAGGGTTTCCATGTACATATGGCTCTCATGTGTTTCTTATGTGTGTTTGGTGCATTATATGGAATGATACTTTTGAGAATTGTAAACTTTCCATCATATTGATTCACTCCCCTATCAGTATAATTTAAATTCTAACAAATGGAATTAGATAGGGTTTCTTCAACAACAATCCAACCATTTGAAGGAAGATCCAACAAGAAACATGGATAGTCAAGATGGAAATTTCACAAATAGGTCTCCCCTATATAATGGAAAAAAATATTCTTTCTAAAAAATGAGAATTATGACATATTTGATGTCTATTAGTGCTAATATGTAGTGGTGGATGGATAGAAGTAGATAAAACTCCTTTTATTAATAAAGATGACAAACTAGATTTCACCTACATAGATACAACAATGAATATTATACCTAGTGGAATATTGGAATCATAATCTTTCAAAGTTATGCATTGAAAAACCAACAAAGGATATATGGAACAAATTAAAAAGTACATATGATTCAAGGAGATGCTATGGTAAAGGGAGCTAAGCCTCAATTTCATTGACTGTAATTTGAAATCTTAAGGATGAAATAATATGAGAAAATAGAAGCCTTATTCCTTCATGTGTATGAGGTATATAATACTATTAAAAGCCTTGATGAAGTGATTTATGAAGCTATAATAGTTCAAAAGGTTTTGAGATCTCTCCCCTCTAGTGTCAATGCAAAATTTTCAACCCTAGAAAAATAGAAAATTTTCAAAAAATTGTCCATGGATCGAGTTCATCATATCTTGACAGCCTATGAGATTAGGACCATTAATGAGAAGTCAAGGTCAAAGGAAGAATACTTTAACGCACCAAAGAAGAAACATGATGATCATGATTTTTCAAGCTCTAAATCTAAAGAGGAAGAAGCACAACTAATGAGGAATCTAAATAAAGTATTTGGAAAGTATAAAGGTATGTTACCTTTCAAATGTTTTAATTCCAATCACATTCAACATTATTCTTATAATTTCCCCTATGGGAGAATATATAATGAATGTGATGAAAAAGAAAATAAGAAATTTAGGAAATTCAAGAAGAAAAAGAATTTCAACAAAAAAGACTTCAATTCTAGAGTGGACAATACCTCATCAATAGAGGAGGATGAAAAATCATCTGATGAAGATAAGGTGAAAGACTTCCTTCTCATGGCCATAGAGACCCATAGAAAAGTATAAGGGAAATGTAGTGAGATGAAGAAGAAGGTGATGTAAATCTTGAAGATGAATTAATTAACACCTTGAGAGAAATCTAAAACATTAGGAGAAATGATAAGAAGGAAAGAGATCTATTGATGAGGTGTGAAAGGAAATATCATGAATGTAATGAAACATCAATCATACTCCTAAAGACTTAATTGGAAGAAGAAAAAATAATGAAAGGACTAGTCACAAGCCAACTAAAATAGAAGGAAGGACATTATGAAAAACTATAAGGTGAGATTGTTCCTTGCGAAATGATCTTAAAGAGGAAAATGATTAGCTAAAGTTTGGAATGAGTTCTGAAATCTTGGATAATATACTTAGAAACTAGATATCCCCTTTTGTTAAGATAGGCATTGGTTATCATGAAGTTGTTAAATGAAAATCAATTTCAAACACATTAAATACATATGAACCTGAAAGTTATGTCAAATTAATAAAAACTTCTATTAATAAAAGATTCAACAGGAAATAAGGAGAGGTCCGACAAAGATCTAAATCTAAAAGGAAATAAAGCAACATAGGAGAGGTAGTGAAGGCCAACCAAGACCAAGGAATGGATTCAAAAGAATAATTACTCCAAGAAGGCCTTTTACATCTAGGTGTAAAATTTATTTTATCCATATTGCTACTCATTCACTAATTTTGGTCATAACTCTATATACTACAGAACCTATGAAAGAAATGACTATGTCAAAATTATAAGTAAAAAAAAGTTTTAGACAACAATAAATAAGTATGACATATGTATAAAGAGTGATGATATATGAAATAACTCTTTGAATCCCCTAATGGATATCATTAAGTGCTACAACTGCAATAATTATGGACACAAGGCAATTTCTTGTAGAAGCATTCAAACTATATATGACAACCAAGATAAACAAACACAAGAACTGACAAAGACCTGGAAGAAAGAGGAAAAGAGAAACAAGAAGAGTGTGGATTTTTATTGTAGACACAAAACCAAGGAAGTGATTGGAATATTGATAGTGAGTTATAAAAACACATGAAAGGTGATAAAAGAAAGTGTTTATCTATGAAAGAGGATAAAAGAGGTAGTGTTATCTTTGGTAACAATGCACTAGGAAATATTATTGGCAAAGGCACAATTCATCTAGACAATGACAAAGATAAAGCTCAAAATGTATTGAATGTGAATAGACTTAAGAACAATCTCTTGAGTATATTTTAGATGTGATATTAGGGGTATGTTGTCAATGTTTACTCCAATGGGAGAGAAATCAAAAAATAAACTACAAGGATAATTGTGAAAGTGTATCGAGAACCCAAAGTAATGTATATATTATTAATGGAGATAATGAATAGTGTTGCAATGGAAAACATGATAAAAGCTCGAAATGGGACAAAATATTGGGTCATAGAAATTATGATAACCTAGTAAACCTCAACATGGAGGCAGAGAGAGATTTTCCCAAAATTTCATAGCTTGATAATAAAATATGAAAATCCTATCAATTTGGGAAGTAGACATGGTGCAATTTAAGATAGAGGATTCAATAAGAAGACCATTACAGATAGTTCATACAAATATATGTGTACCATAAAGTGCAAAAAATCCATGTGGTGAAATTTATTTTGGGATAGTAATAGATGACTATACTAGGTTGGCATGGGTTTTGTTCTTAAAAGAAAAAATTGAAACATTTGGAAAGTTTCAAGCCTTCAAAGCCCTAGCTAAAAATAAAACTGATCTAAAAATCAAGTATCTAAGATTTGACACAGGAGGAAAGTTTACATTTAGTGAGTTTAATGACTTTTGTGAAATGCATGGAATAAAAATACAATTCTTAATAGCTAGGACCCCTCAACATAATGGTGTAGTTGAAAGGAAAAAAATAAATGCATAAAATGGGAATAACTATGATTGACGAGAGAAAGGTGCCAAGAACATTTGGAGTTAAAGTTGTTCACACAAAATTCATTTTTTGAAAAAATCTCATATCAGGAAAAACAATAACAATTCATGAATTTTGGTTTGCAAAAACAACATTAATTAAACAGTTAAAATATTTGGTATCAAATGCTAAATCAAAAGAAATGAGGACAATCTGGGAAAGTTTGATTGGAGAGAAAATGTAGGCATTTTTTTAGGTTAAAGAAAAGGATAAAATGTTATAACAAAATATTGAACAAAACTATTGATTTCATTGATATTAAGGTAGATGAAGCATTTCCCTACAATGTGAGATAAATTAGTTTAGATGAACAAAAGACTCGAAGAAGAGGCAAAACCTCCACATCCAAAGAATCCCTCAAGGTATGTTTAGAAGATTCATCCAGAGAACAAAATTCTTGGTGATAAAGAATATGGACTACAAACTAGAGGAATATTGATACGCTTAACTAAGCATGCATATCTACCCCTTCTTTTGAAAATATAACCCAAGAACTTTGTCAAAGCTGGCAAAGATAAGCATTAGGTCAATAATATGGAAGAATAAATAAACAAAATAGAGAAAAATGAAACATGGGAACTTGTGCCTAGAACAAAAGGCAAAAATGTTATTGGAATTGTCTAAGTCTTCATAAATAAATTAAGTGAGGATTGAAAAATAATAAGAAATAAATATAGATTAGTCTGCAAAGGGTATGCATAAGTAGAATGTGTTGATTTGGAGGAAACATTTCCTTGAGTAGCCCAACTTGAATCAATTAGAATGTTCTTGGCACATGCATGTATTAGAAAATTAAAATTACATCAAATGGATCTCAAGTTGGAATTCATGAATGATGACTTAGAAGAAAGGGTCACGCATTGAATAGTGAGATGGATTTCAACAATCAAAATATGCAAATAAGGTATATAGACTAAGAAATTTTTATATGGGTTCAAGCAAGATCTCAAGACCTAGTATTTAGGACTTGATATATATCTACAATAGAAAGGATTCAAGAAGAGAAAAATAAACTACAATATGTATATTAAATCTTAAAATGAAGATATTTTGATTATTGTTGTTTATCTAGATGACATAATTTCTGGAAGTGATGCAAATTTGTTGAGTCAAAAGTTTGTTACAAATATACAAGAAGAATATGAGATATTTATTGTAGGAGAGTTATAATTATTCTTAGGACTACAAATATTACAATAAAACAAAGGTATTTTATTTTCCCAAACAAAGTATCAAAAGGAAATGTTAAAGGAATTTGGCATGGAAGATTTTGCACCTGTTAGCACTCATATGGTCACAAGATGAAAGTTGAGTAAATACGATGAATCATTTGATGAAAATCAGACTATGTGTAGTTCAATGATTGGAATCCTACTATATTTGAATACATCAGTACCATATATCAGGCGAGTTGTTCATTTGGTTGGAAGGTTCCAATTTAATCCAACGGAGAATCATGTGATAGTTGTGAAAATAATCTTCAAGTATTTAAAGGGCATCATCGATCTTTTATTATCGTATGGAAAGGGTCAAGACTTCACCCAAATATCATATACAAATGATAGTTGGGAAGGTTGTGTGGATGATATGAAAATAATGAGTGGAGAGGAATATTTTGAGGAAACTCTCTTGTTTCCCTATTTAGTAAGAAACAAGCATTTATCTTTCTATTCACAGTTGAAGTAGATGAAATTCCAGTAGAAACTAGTTCACTCAAGCTATATGGGTGAAACAAACTTAACAAGATATCAAGGAAAATCATGAGCAACATATTCCTATTCTCTGTGATAATAAAATTACTATCAATATATCAAATAATATTGTTCTACAATAAAAAACCAATCATATCTCCACCAAATATCACTTTCTAATAGAATAGGTAGTTGATCATAATGTCAAGTTAGGTATTATTTCTTCAAAATAACAAGTTATAGAACTATTTACCAAACCACTACCCAGAGAAGCTTTTGAATATATTAGAGAGAGGTTAGGAGTGACCTCTACCTCACTTTCCCAGTAATGTGAGTAGTGCAAAACTAGAGTTCACCATTCCATTCCTTTCCCATAAGGTGCAATGTGAAAGACAAAGTGTTGTTCATATACATTAGAATCATAGGGGAAGTAATTTGCTAGTAGTAAAAATTACAAATAAGGAGAATCATTAGTTCATGGGGACTAGCCCTTTAATGGAAAAGGGAAATTTGCAAATAGAAGAAGAGTTACATATGAATATAACCATATGAAAAGAATAGGCACAAGGGGAGAAACCTCAAAATAATGACAGAAGAACAAAAAAATTTGCATAGAAAACATAGATAGACATAGTATTCATAGTGAGAGCATAACTGAAGACAAAGGAGAAGTGAGAAATCGTAGGAAGTAATTGTTTTGTGTTAATATCTTGGGGGAGAAATTATAACTAGAAGTAGACATAGTTCTTTGGCATTCACAAAGGTGGAGAATATGCAAACTTTAATAGAGATAGCAAATGGAGGAAACAACTAGAGTCACTAGGAGAAGTCATAGATAAAAAAAGAGTTGCACAAGTAGTTGACAACAAGGGTAAAGTTGAAATTTAAAGAAATACAAGCACAATGAAGAATAATGAAAACTATTGAAAGTGGGACAAGGAAAGTTTGAAGAATCAAGAATATCAGATAGCTATGGGAAGTTCCATAATAGTTACAAACATAATGCACTTGTTAGGTCCATATAATACTAGTGTATTCCCTTATTATTATTGTCATTATAGCCCCTTATTGTTATTGTTGTGTCCATGTTGTCCCCATATTGTTATTATTGTGCCCCCATAGAAGCCCACTATTGTTATTGTTGTACCCTTACATTATTATTGTTATGTCATCTTTGACTGTAGTGTGACCCCTTAGACTCCTTCATATAGAAAGGAGGTATTGTCATTTGTATCATCTACAAATTATTCATTTGTGTAATATACATGAGGTTTCGCCCTCGAAGAGGCTGATTTTGAATTCGTTTCTCTATATTTTCTTCTATTTTGTGACTTGGTTGCATAACAATTGGTTTCATAGCTTTGGATTCTAGGGTTTCGTTGCTTCAAATAGGTCATCGTCGAATTTTCACTATAAAAAATGTTCTACGACATTTTAGAAGCTAAAATTAAAACCCATTTGAGCCTAAATCTTGATGAACCTTGGGTCCAAATTTCAGATCTTGTATCACTATAGTTTTGGATATATGATCCAAGGATTTAGCATTTTTCCAGGCTCTTGAATTATATTTCAAACATGTGACCTAGGGAAAATAATCATAAATTTCTCTCTGAACATCATATTGAAATTTCATAAAAAGGTACATAAACAGGACAAAATTTAATTTTCTGTGTAATTGTTTCATATCTGAAGGTCGAAATAGTGACATGTGGTACTTCGTACAAGTTCGCTCTACTGAAATAGTTTATAATCAGGCCCTCGTGGGAGATTTGGAATAAATATTTCTTGGAGAATCCAATCGTGATTATACTTGTGGGGTTGGAACAAGGACTCAGAGGTATACCATAGGAAAAATTGTTAGACCTTAGAGATCCTAAATTGCAGAGATACAACAAATTCAATATCGAGATCCTTCAAAGCCAAAAAAGGTGTGTAGTCTTTTTAAAATTTTGCATAAGTTTGGTTTGAAAAAATAGTTTGAAGGAATTCAAAGGACATAGTGAAACATAATTATCATTAATTGATGCCTAGAAGAAAGAATATGGAAACCCCTAGTAAGAAACATGAAATTTATAGCATTAATCATGAAGAAGAGGAAGAAATGCAACATGATATATCAAAATTACAAGACCAAGTGCAACAAATTTCACTCTCACAAAAAGTAACAGAAGCTAAGATGGATGGTTTAAAGAAAGATGTGGAAGCTAAGATGGATGGTTTAAAGAATGGAGTGGAAGCTAAGATGAATGGTTTAGAAGTAAACATTGAAGATTTGAAGAAAGACATGGAAGGTTTGAAAGGAGGTTTGGCAAAGTCACTACAAGAAATGCTTCCTAATGGCGAAAAGGTAGTAGAGGAAACTCATGATGAGAACAAAAGAAATATTAGTCATGATTTCATAGACTCTAACATTGGATTGAAGACCCGCCATTTTCTAAAGATCTATATGAGGAAGTTTGATGGCAAGGATATTGTAACATGGATACTACAGATGGAGCAATATCTCGATCTCCATAATGTGAAAAACACACAAAAAGTACGCATTGAAACTTTATATTTGGAACCCAATCAATTTGTATGGTATCGATGGAATTGATATCATAAACAAATTGTCACTTGGACAATTTTTACAGAAGAAATGATAGCACATTATGAAGATACAAAAGCAACACTTTTTTTAGCCAATTCATAAATCTCAAACAAAACGTTTCAATGGTGGAGCACATTGAGGACTTCCAAAAATTGAATATAAGGGTAAAAGATATTCCATAGGAGCATCAGGTTGATGTGTTCATAGGGAAATTAAATGATAACATCCAACATGATGTTCGCCTTTGGGAACCTGATTCATTGGAGAAGGTAATTTGGTTGGCAAGAAAAATTGAAAGAAAAATTATCGTAACAAGGAAGCCTACCAATCACAACTATAAAGATGTAAGTGTTGTTGCTCCTAGCTTTCCACAACCTACAAGGTTAACACCACAATAATTGGAAGAAAAATGATAAAAATATATTTTTTACAGTTGTGATAGCAAATACACTAAATGTCATAAGTGTGCCAAGAAGAAATTATTTTACATAGATTGTGAAGAGGAAGAAGGAAAGGGACAAGAAACATCAAAAGAAGAGGATACACACTAGGAACAAAGCCTAGAGAAATAAGAAATGAGTCTGATCATATCTTATAATCCATTGGCTAGAATAACCACTCCTCAAATGATCAAGATAGAAGGACATATCAAGAAGAAAAACATAATGGTGTTGATTGATTCAGGCAGTACCCATAATTTTATTCATTGTAAGATAGTGAAGGAATTGAATTGCTTCCTATATCCAGCACCAAAGTGTCAAGTGATGGTTGCAAATGGAACAAACATAAATTTCTCTCAAAAGTGCCATAATATCAAGCTATCCATGGGAGAATATGTGTTGAATATTCTAATGCTTTCCATTCCAATTGGTGGTGTTGATGTTGTACTAAGAGTCCAATGGCTACAATCTTTGGGTGCGATAGCTTTTAATTTTCAAGAACCTTTCTTGAACTTTTTTTCATAAGGAAAGGTATTTGAACTAAGGTGTATCGCAGGGAAACTGGGAAATATAATCAACTCTAATGGCATGAAAAAGATTCTAAATAAAGAACGTGGTGTAATTGCACAATTATGTTTGCTAGAGGTTCCGAGGTCGAAATCATCTATTTCTCCAGATCTCCAAAAAGTCTTGGACAATCATTCCAAGGTATTTGAGACTCCCAAAGGCCTCCCACCTATTCCTGATCATGATCATGGTATTCATTTAATTCCAGGAAGTGTTCTTCCAAACATCAGGCCTTACAGATATCCTTATGCCCAAAAGAGTGAATTGAAAATATGGTTGCAAAAATGCTAGAGGCTGGTATAATTCAACCTAGTCAAAGTTCTTTCTTTGCTATAGTAATCTTGGTTCACAAGAAGGATGGATCATGGCATGCGTGTCCAGATTATAGTGAGCTCAAAAAGCTCACTATTAAAGATAAAGTTCCCATTCCTATCGTTGATGAATTATTTGATGAATTACATGGAGCAATTTACTTCATCAAGTTGGAACTTCGTTCACGATACCATCAAATCAGAATGAAGACTAAAGAAAATCTGAAAACAACATTTAGAACTCATGAGGGGCATTATGAATTTTTGTTCATGCCTTTTGGCCTTACCAATGCACCTTCAACATTTCAAGGTTTGATGAATTCCATTTTCAAATTGTTCCTTAGAAAATTTGTGTTAGTAATTTTTTACGATATACTAATCTACAGCAAGTATTGGAAGGATCATATTCAACATGTTGATAGAGTGCTCAAACTATTGGAGGAGAAACAAATGTATGCAAAAACCTCCAAATGTTTCTTTGGAGTACAAGAGGTGGAATATTTGGGTCATATTGCATCTCATGAAGGTGTTAAGGTAGACCCTAGAAAAATTAAAGCCATTAAGGAATGGAAAATCCCCACATCCATAAAGCATCTGTGAGGATTTCTCAGGTTCACAGGGTATTATCGCAAGTTTGTTAATAATTATGGGAGAATAGCAACACCTCTAACAATATTACTAAAGAAAGATGCATTTTATTGGACTCGAGAAGCAATGAAATCCTTTGAACATCTTAAAGAGGCAATGTGCCGAGCACCAGTCTTATCTATGCCAGACTTCACAAAAACCTTTGTTGTGGAATGTGACGCCTCAGGAAATCGAATTAGTGTTGTTTTAATGCAAGAAGAAAGACTCATTTCTTTCAAAAGTCATCTAATCAAAGGAAAGTATTTACACAAATCTATTTATGAGAAAGAAATGTTGGCAATACTACATGCACTTAATAAATGGTGACCTTACCAAATGGGAAGACACTTCAAGGTAAAAAAAGATCATGATAGTCTTAAATACTTTTCAGAACAAATATTATCTTTAGAAGAGCAAAAAAAATGGGTCACAAAGATGTTGGGTTATGTCTTTGAAATCATCTACAAAAAATGGAAGCAAAATGTTGTTGTAGATTCCCTCTCAAGAAAGGATGAGGTTGTGGAAGCATTACTTAGCATCATTTCTATTATCTAACCAGATTGGATAAACGAAGAAAGGGATGAATGGAAAAATGATTCGTTATGGTAAAAAGATCACTTATACCTCAGTAAGAATTCCAAAGTCAAATAAAATATTCTTATGGAGTTACACACCTCTCCCTTAGGAGGGAACTCAGGATTTTTAAAAACTTACCATAAGGTTAAGAAGGAAGTTTTTTGGGATGTCCTTAAATTTTATATTCAAAAGTTTGTCGCAGAATGTTTGGTTTGCCAACAAAATAAAGTTGAAGCAATTAATACCCCAAGTCTATTACAACCTTTATCCACTCCAAGTCAATGTTGGGAGGAGGTTTCAATGGATTTTATCATAGGTTTACCCAAGTCCGAAGGAAAGAGGGTCATTATGATGGTAGTTGATAGACTTACCAAGTATGCACACTTTTGTGCATTATCTCATCCCTTTAAATCCTGTACAATTGCTACTGCATTTATCGAAACAATTCAAAGACTACATGGAAACCCAAAGATTATTGTAAGTGATGGAGATCCCATTTTCACTGGAAATTTTTCGACAAAATTATTTTCTTGTCCAGGTACTCAGTTAGCTCATAGCTCATCTTATCATCCTAAATCTGATGGGCAAACTGAAATAGTGAACAAATGTTTGGAAGGATATTTTTGTTTCTTTGTATCTAATAAGCAAAGGCAATGGGTCAAATGGTTGCCTCTGACTGAATGGTTGTATAACAATTCCTTCCATACTGTAGCAAACATGACCTCGTTTATGGCACTTTATGGATATCATCCACTGTCCATCACATCATATTTAAGAGAAAATTCTAAGGTTCAAGCAATGCAAGATCACATGGAACATCAAAAACAAGTTCTCCAACTCTTAAAGGATAACCTCACTTTGGAACATAATAGAATGAATCAACAGGCAGATCAACATCACAGCGAAAGAAGTTTTGATGTAGGTGACTAGGTATTCCCATGGCTATAGCCATACAAAAAAATTTCCCTCAAGAAAGCTAAGAAGAATAATAAATTATCACCAAAGTATTATGGTCCATACAAGGTGTTGCAAAATACTGGTACTATGGAATACAAATTTGAGATTCCTACAGATTCCCGAGTGCACCCAGTTTTCCATGTTTCATGCTCAAAGAAGGTTACAGGTGACAAGCTCCCAACTCAAACAGTATTGCCAAAACTTGATGAGGAAGGAAAAATCATATTCGAACCTGAAGCAATCACAGAAATAAGAACTCGATAGCTACGAAATCGATCAATTTCAAAGTATCTCATCAAGTGGAAGAACTTACCTACTGAAGATTCCACATGGGAGGATGATAATTTTATACAAAAGCATCCAGAACTACTCAAGCATTGAGGAAAACACTTTTATGAAGGAGAGGGGCATGTTCGGTCCCTATAATACTAGTGTATTACCTTACTACTATTTTCATTGTAGCTCTTTATTGTTATTTTTGTGCTCATGTTGTCCCCATATTGTTATTATTGTGCCCCATACAAGCCCAATATTGTTATTTTTGTGCCCTTACACTATTATTGTTATGTCAGCTTTGACTATATTCTGACCCCTTAGAATCTTATATATAGAAAGGAGGTCTTGTCATTTGTATCATCCAAGAATTGTTCATTTTTGTAATGTATAGGAGGTTTCCCCCTTGAAGAGGTTGATTTTAAATTCGTTGCTCTATCTTTTCTTCTATTTTGTAATCTGGTTGCATAACAACACTTAAATATAAGAAAACTATAATCAAATAAGATTCATAAGGGGGAGTCTCATTCTTAACTAGTATATACCTTCACCACTTATGTCAAATGTGAAAATTATAGATTGGTGGAGAGATTGCATATTAGAAATAGTGGCCAAATGTCAATTGTTTCCATCAATGACTAAGGGGGAGATTGTTAAATATTGTGTTATTATTGATGTCGAAGTCAGGGGAGCTCAATTAGAAGGTCAAGAAAGAAGTTCATGGTCAAGTGAAAAGGAGTAGAGGAATTATAGGAAATTTTAGCCTAAAAGTGGCTTCATAAGGAAAATAATAGAATAATAGTTCAAATAGTAAAATAAGAGTTATGAATTTTGCAGGGAAAATTGTTGAAAATAGCAACAAGAATGCTAAATATAGAAGTGCTAAAAATAGCACCACAATAAATAGTATTTCGGGATGCCTTCCTATTTTAGTTAGTCCCTGAACTAAAATTGAGAAGTAAAATTCGATTTTGATCTTAGCAGCTATTTGTAAAATAAGTAATTAATTCATCTTGAGTTAATTAGTTGTAGAAAATCAAACATGAATTCTATGTGAGGACATGCAACAGTTATCCCATTGATTGAGGAATTTATCCCTCAGTTAAGGAGATAAGTATGAATTGTAATTAGTTAGCTCAGTTAACTGAGTTAAGTCTAGTTAGATTGGTTCAAATAGTTTGTTGAAATAATTATGTGTTCAATTAGTTAATGCATGCATGCATGTGACTGTTGCACTTCAGATAACTGAATATTCTCTCATAAATAACTCATGCATGTCAGTTTAGACAAAGACCCAGTTGAGATGAGATGATGGGATAGTGTACTATCAATTGTAGGAATATTCCATGTAGGATATCTCTTGCATGTAGAAGGAATTCATTCCTTGGAGATTGTGTAGTTACTTTTGGGTTTGTTGATAGTGTGATGAGGCCAATTCACACAGGTGGCAGCATTGGACCCCAAAGAAAACTGCGCAAGGAAATAGGAGGCTTGGTGAGCTAAGGGAAGGCATATCTTGTGTCTATTCAGTCTGTGAGCTGTATTTTTCGATTGTATTAAGAGCAGGATAGCTTGTGAGTTGATTCTTTGTGTAATCTGAACATATTTCCACTTGTATTATAATACAAAGATTGGGGTTTTTAGCTGATGCTTTCCCCAGATTATTCTTCTGTGTTCATGTGTGATTGATTTCTCATTCTCAGTTATATGTGTTTTATTTTTCCTTGCTCATATTTGATTAAGCTTCCACAAAGTTTTTTGTAGAAGTAGATGTTGTATTTTTCTTTAGTGTATTACATAATCTGTTGATCTACAGTGGGAAATTCTATATGGTATTGGAGAAAAGGTGATCAAAGGAGAGAACAGTATACAAGAAGGGAGAAGTTTGAAGTTTGAGGTTCCTGAACATAGAAATTGAGTTCTTATCACATCTCAATTTCACAAATGGCGTTCAACGATTTAAGACTTGAGTATGCCCTTGATGGAAGATTGAATTATATAGCCTAGAAGGATTGCATGGAAGTAGTATCAGATCATAATGGTCTGAAGGACTTCATTGATCAAGAAGTCCCCAAGCCAGCAACGGCTAATGCTACAAAATTGGCGAAATGGAAGAAATGTGTGGCTAGAGCAAGGAGAATCCTTCTGGAGTGAGTTCGAGACCACATAGTCTCGAGTCTCCATGGGAAGGAGACACCATTTTCAATGTGGAAAATATTGAAAGATCTATATCAGAACAACAGCGATTAGAGGAAGTTGGCACTAAAAGACAAGCTTTGAAAAATCAAGTGTGACAAGGGCGACATGATCTCTACATATCTGAATAAGCTCACCACTTGCAGGGATGAGCTTGGAAGTGTAGGGATCACGACAACCAATGATGACATGGTGATTCTTACTCTCCTCGGTCTTCCTAAGAGCTGGCATAGCTACCAAGTCTCGGTAAATGGAAAAGAAAAACTACCAAATTGGGAATGACTTTGGTCGGATTTGATGCAGGAGGAGATACGAAGAAGCATCAGAGATGGATCCTCATCAAAGCAAGATGATGAGGAAAATCTAGCCATAGAGAGTAAGGTGAGGAAGGGGAAAGGGAAGGCATGCCATTCCAAATCCAGTTCTTCCCATGGTGGGAAGAAGTTTGAAAAATCAAAAGTGTGATGCTTTCATTGTCATGAAGTGGGCCATTATGCCACGACTTTTCCATAGAAGAAATCCAAGAAGGGATCCTCGAAGGGATCTAATGGTGAGGCACTGGCCTCACAGTTTGAGTTGGATTTATATCTTATCACATGCATGGTTTCATCCATGGTGGGATCTGTTTGTTACTTGAACATTGGAGCTTCATTCCACATGTCAGGTGACAAGAATCCTTTTAGTACCTTGGAGGAGAAGGATCTCCAGATGCGGATCAAGATGGGCGATGATGGAAAGTACCGTATTTCAGGTGAAGGTACAGTTGTGTTTCAGAGGGAGCATGGAGCTCCTCTCACCCTGACTGATGTAAAGTATGTACCAGGTCTGAAGAAGAATCTTGTGTCCGTTGCTATGCTAGAAGATAAAGGCTATGATGTAGTATTTAGTAAAGGAAAGGTATTCTTGAGGCATATCGGCACTGGACAAACCAAGCAAATCAAGATTCGAATACAGAATCTCTCCAAGCTAGAGGTAGACGATTGTGCTGCATTGAGTTCCAAAGCTGATATGGTGCAGAGCCAAGATGTTGGCGAGCTATGGCATAGAATATTGGGCCACTTGCACCATGGAGCCTTGAAGATCATGCAACAGATTTCTACCAGACTTTCCAAGGGAAAACTAGAGCAAGAAAATACATGCAAAGGTTGTACCTTAGGTAAGTATGAAAAATATTCCTTTCTAGATCGAGATAGTAGAGCTAGATCAATCCTGGAGCGAGTTCACACAGATGTTTGTGGACCATTCTTTATAGCCTCCACTGCTAAAAAAAGGTACTATGTTATTTTTATTGATGATTTTTCTCGTAGATGTTGGATCTACTTTATGCAAAAGAAGGATCAGACCTTCTTGAGGTTTTGTGAGTTTAAAGCCTTGGTAGAGAAAGAATCTGGAAAGAAAATAAAATCCTTGCATAGTAACAATGGTGGAGAGTATGTCTCCCACAGTTTAAGGACTTCTACGCTACAGAAGGAATTAAACGGGAGTTTACGACACCCCATAACCTGCAGCAGAACGGGGTGGCCGAAAGGAAGAATATATCGATAGTGGGAGTAGCTCGAGTGATGTTGCATGACCAAAACCTACCACTGCATTTGTGAGCTAAGGCATGCAATACAGCAGTATACTTGCAGAATAGAATCCTGCACCGTATACTAGGGATGAAGACACCTATGGAGGCCTTTTCCAGGAAGTGACCAGATGTGAGTCACTTCAGGATCTTTGGATCATCGATTTATTTCCATGTGACCAAAGATGCCCGAAGGAAGCTAGATCCAATAGCTGAGTTGGGAATACTTGTGGGGTACACTGATACACCCCACAACTATCGAGTTTACCTTCCTACCAGTCAGAGGAAAGCGGTACGCAGATATCTAAAGCTCGACGAGCATAAATCCATGCAAGTATCACTTGAGAGGGAGCTCAAGTTGCATGTAGAGGAGAAAATTTTAGTTCCTAAGGAGGAGGAGCCTCAGATTAATGCAGATCATCTACATGCAGAGGATCCGGGAGTGGAGACATCCACTCATGCTGAGTCTTCTAGAGATGGGCAGAAACGCTCAAGGGAAGTTGACAAGTTGATGCTGGATGCACAGGAGAATGTGGGACAACCATCTTCTCAGCATAGATAGAGGAGGTCACCCGAGTGGTACACTGGTTACATGGCCCTATTTGGGGAGTGTGTAGTGTCCAAACCTTCTTCATTCGAGGAGGTCGTGCAACAACCAGTCTGGTTTGATGCAATGGTAGAGGAGTATGACTCTATCATTCAGAACAGTGTGTGGAATGTTGTCCCAAGACCTCAAGACAAGTCAGTGGTTATTTCTAGATGGATTTACAAGGTAAAGTAGGTAGCTGATGGTAGTGTTGAGAAACATAAGGCAAGTTGTTTTCCCGTGGTTTCTCACAGGTCAAGGGGATCAACTACAATCAGACCTTTGCTCCTGTAGCAAGGTACTCATCTATCAGATCGATGTTGGCACTATTAGCTCAGATGGGTTGGAAGATCCATCAAATGGATGTGAAGACAACATTCCTCAATGGGAAGATTGAAGAGGAGGTGTACATTGAGAAGCCAGAAGGTTTCGAGACCATCAATCATGAGTCACATGTGTGCCAACCCAAGAGGGCTCTATATGGGCTAAAGCAAGCACCCCATGCTCAGTACACCAGGATCGACAGCTATTTCACTGGGTTGGGCTTCACTAAGAGTGAAGCATATGCAAACCTTTACCACATCATGGTAGAAGGTAAGCCATTGATCATTGTTCTTTATGTTGATGATTTGATTTTGACAAGTGATGATCAACTAATCAAGTCTTGCAAGGAGGACCTTGCAAGAGAGTTCGAAATGAAAGACATGGGTCTTATGCACTACTTTCTTGTGGGTTTTAACACCGTATAGAAATTACCTGCATACGAATTCTAAAACATATAAAATAAACAATGCGAGAGAATAACACATAAAACACATATACACATAGATTTTCCCTTGGATCCCAAACCGGGACTACCAGCTTGATTTTTCATTATGTTCCTTTCAATGTTATAATATATATTTATACATGCTGAAGCATACGATACCATGGACCAAAAACCATCACTTCCAATACCATGGATTGAAAACCATCACATCCAAAAAACATGTGCTAAAAATATGCACAAAACCATAGGTGGGTTTGCCCAACCTAACATAGGGTCCAAAAGAAAAAAAATTCGGGTCGCTACCCTGGACCCCATAGAGTGGGGTTACGGGTACCCCTCAAACCCCCTGTGACCTCCTCCCCTCTAACCCCCGGTTAACTATGTGGGCTAGTCGTGGAAAGAATATAACACAACCCAACATTCTCCCACTTGTTGTTTTCTTTCCACAGGGGGCCACAAGAGAGCTTAGTCATTTATCCAACCCTGCAACGCCCATTGTTTCTCTACACCAAGAGAACTTCTCAAAGCTCACAGATTTTGTCAATGCATCTGCAGTATTCTTCAAAGTGTCCACCTTTACTAGCAACACCTTTTTTTCTTCTATGATATCCCTCACAAAGTGATACTGAACATAAATGTGCTTTGTCTTTTAATGACATGCGGGGTTCTTTGCCAAGAAAATTGCACTTTGGCTGTCACAGTCTATTCTTATAGCTTTCTGTACTAATCCCATACTTGAACACAATCTCTGCAACCAAATTGCTTCCTTGCTTGCATGAGTGGCTGTCATGTATTCTGCCTTTGTAGTTGATAGTACCACTACATATTGTTTCTTACTCATCCAACTGACTGCACCTCCAAATAGGTTAAACACATAACCACTTGTTGATCTTCTCTGATCCAGATCTCTAGCCTAGTCTACATCAACAAAGCCACGAATATTCAACACTCTATCCAATCTTGGTCTTCCTTGTTAGCACAAACCTTAATCACTAGTGCCACTCAAATACCTGAAAACTCGCTTCACTGCTGTCCAATGCTCCTTTCCTGGTTTTGACATAAACCTACTCAATACTCCCACAGCATGTGCAATGTCTGGTCTAGTACAGACCATTGCATACATCAGGCTACCGACTGCACTTGCATATGGAACACAAGACATGTCCTCTTCCTCTTCTTGTGTCTTGGGACATTGTTCAACAGATAACCTCACACCTAAAGAATAGGAACCTTCACCGGTTTACTATCCTGCATATTAAACCTCTGTAGTATTGTCTCGACACACTTCCTCTGGTTTAACCAGAGCTTCCTCTTTACCCGATCTCTTTTAATTTCCATGCCCAAAATATAGTTTGCAGCACTAATAACTTTCATGTCGAATTTGGAGAACAATTGGGTCTTCAAATCATGGATAATTTCTTTATCATTTCCAACCAGAAACATATCATCCATATACAAGACTAGATGAATAACACAATCACCAATTAATTTAAAATACACACAGTGATATGCTTTTCTTCTGGTGAAGCCAAGTCCCCATATAAATGTATCAAATTTCTGATACCACATCCTTGGTGACTGTTTTAACCCATACAGAGACTTCTTTAACTTGCATACTAGTTCTTTCTTACCCTTCACCACAAAGCCTTTAGGTTGCTTCATGTAGATTTCCTCTTCCAGATCCCCATGAAGAAATGTTGTCTTCACATCCATCTGTTCTACCTCAAAATCAAAAGCCGCAGCAACAGATAAAAGTAATCTAATAGAAGTTACCTTGGCAACAGGAGAAAAAATATCACCAAAATAAATTCTCAGAACCTGAGAATAACCTTTTGCTACCAACCGAGCTTTGTATTTCTCCACTTTTCCATCTGCATTTGTCTTATTTTTGAACACCCATTTGCTTCCAATGGGTTTCCTTCCAACTAGAAATTCCACCAAATCCCAAGCCTCCTTTTTGTGCAAAGATGTCATTTCATCAACCATGGCCTCTTTCCAGAGTTTTCCATCCTCTGAATCCACTGCTTCCTTCACAGTTCTGGGATCATCATCAGTAATAGACAAAGAAAAATTTGAACAAAAAGTAGATGGACTATACCTTTCTGGTTGCCTTTTTTCTCGAACTGATCTTCTCATGGCCAAAGGTTGTGGCTCTTCATTTTTTGATTCCTCCTCTATTGTAGAGTTTGATTCTTCCTCCTTTAGCTCAAACTCTATCTTCTCAGGTTCCTTTGGTTGGACTTCATGTTTAATAACATCTTTCACCTCTCTGAACGCCACATCTCAGTTGTACACAGCCTTCTTTTTTATTGGATTCCAAAGCTTATAACCCTTTAAATGATCCTTATACCCAATAAAGATGCACTTTTCAGATTTACTATCCAATTTGGTTTGTTTCTCCTTTGGAACATGTATATATGCATCACATCCAAATACCCTTAGATGTGAAAGAGAAGGTTTCTTACCAGTCCATACCTCTTGTGGAGTCTTCCCCTCCAACGCCGATGAAGGTGACCTGTTAACCAGGTAACATGCAGTATTCACCACCTCTACCCAGAATTCCTATCCTAACTTGACACCACTGAGCGTGCTTCTTGCCCTTTCCATCAACATCTTATTCATTCTTTCTGCAATTCCATTTTGCTGAGGTGTATATGGAGTAGTCTTCTATCGTGATATACCACACTTCTTACAGAATTCTTCAAATTCCTTGCTACAAAACTCTCCTCCATTATCTATCCTTAGCACCTTTATCTTCTTCTCTGTCTAATTTTCCATGAGAGCCTTAAATTATTTAAACCTGTCAAAGGCTTTAGATTTCTTCTTAAGGAAATATATCCATGTATTCCTTGAGAAGTCATCTATGAATGATACATAATATACAAAATTACCCTATGATGGAACCTTCACAGGTCCAAACACATCACTGTGCACAAGTTCTAATACCTGTTTCGCCCTCTACTACCAGAGGGGAAACTCACCCGATTCTGCTTCCCATATACACAATTTTCACAGAAATCAAAATCCAGAGAGCTATTACTCATACCTTCTACCATACCTTTACCACGAGGTATTTGAAGGCCCTTCTCTCCAATGTGTCCAAGACTTTAATGTCACAACATGGTCTTTTCTCCACAGACCATTAGATTTTCAGCTCCACTTTAAGGAACCACAAAACTATTGCACCCATCAACAACAGTCTACCTTGCAGCTTGTACAGAGTTCTAATCTGAACTCCCCGCATCAATACCAGTGTTTCCCGAACCATTTTGCAGGTATCCTTCTCGAACACTATTTTTACACTTGCATCATCCAACTTGCTTACAGAAATCAGGTTTCTAGCCAATGCAGGAATATGCAGAACACCCGGAAGTGTTCTAACCCTTCCACTTTGCAACTTCAATTTTACTTTTTTGTGACCAACAATTCTAGCCTTCTTTTCACCCCCCAAGGAGACATCACCACCATCGTATTTCTCATACTCACAGAACCACTCTCTATGGGGAGTGAAGTGAAAGGATGCTCCTGAGTCAATCAACCATGCCTCATGATCTACATGCGTACTTGAAGAAGCCAAGTACACATCCCCACCTTCATCTGACGTGGTTTTGCCTCTGTAGAAGGAGCATAATCAAATCCCTTTCCTTTGTTAGGAGATTTAGATTTACAGTCCCTTTTGTAGTGCTCTTCCTTTCCACATTTCCAGCGCACCACCTTTATAGGTTTTCCTGGAGATTTAGATCTCCCACTCGATGACTTATTTTTGTTTCTATTCTCGGACTGTCCTCATACAGACAAGGCATCACCATTATGGATCTCCATATTTTTCCGTCTCATCTCCTCTGTCAACAAGAATGAGACTATTTCATCAAATTGCAAGGCAGTTGCATTTCTACCTATTGCAATAACCAAACTATCCCACGAATCTGGTAGAGAACACAACAAACTGATGCACTTATCTTCATCTGAAATTTTAATATCAACAGATTTTAACCGACTTACCACAGTATTAAATTCATTTAGATGCTCTATCACCAAGTCTCCATCTTTCATCCTCGGGTTATACAGCTTTTTCCGCAGGAACAATTTATTCACCAGAGACTGAGATTGGTACAAAGTCCCTAACTTATCCCACAAAGCCTTTGTTGTAGCTTCCCTTGATACATTCAGCAATACTGAATTTGAGACACACAATAGTATTGCGCTCTTTGCCTTCAGAGTTATGGGTACCCCTCAAAACCCCAGTGACCTCTCCCCCTCTAACCCTCGATTAACTACGTGGGCTAGTTATGGAAATAATATAACACAACCCAACATTTCTAGGCATGGAGGTGTGGTAGAAAGATGGGGAAGTATTTGTGTCTCAAGGCAAGTGTGACAATGAGATACACAGGTGCTTTCACATGGAGAAGTGCAAGCCCATGCAGACTCCTCTAGCTAGGAACTGGAGGAAGGAGGATGCTACTTCAGGTGAGGCAGTAGCTGCTACTATTTATCGGCAGCTTGTGGGTTCACTTATGTATCTAGTGAACACATGACTAGACTTATGTTTTGCAGTGAACCAACTTAGTCAAGCTATGGTTCAGCCTACCAAGCTGTTTTGGAAGGTAGCGAAGCATGTGCTGAGATACCTTAGAGGCACATCTCAGTATGGATTTTGGTACAAATGAACAGAGGGAGTGAAGCTTCAAGGCTTCATAGATGCGGATTGGGCAAGGAGTCCATCAAACCGAAAGAGCACTTCTGGAGGAATCTTCAACCTAGCTGCAGTTTCTTGGTACAGCAGGAAACAGAGGTCAGTTGCACTTAGCTCAACAAAGGCTGAATACATGGCTGCCAGTTAGGCAGCATGCAAGGCCATTTGGATGTGGAAGATTCTAGTGGGATTGTTTGGTCAGAGGATGGATCCAATTGTGATCTACTGTGATAATCAGAGTTGTATCAAACTCTCCGAGAATCTAGTTTTTCGTGACAGGTCCAAGCACATTGACATCCAGTATCACCATCTTCGATACTGTGTGGTTAAGAGGATCATGTTGTTTCTGTATGTTTCGACTGAGGAATAGGATGTAGATATTTTTACTAAGGCATTGTCAAAACGCAAGTTCGAGTTCCACAGAGGCAGGATTGGGGTTACTGATAATCCCTTTCTTGTTGAGAGGGAGTGTTGAAAATAGCAACAAGAAATGATAAATATAGAAGTGCTAAAAATAGCACTGCCATAAATAACATTTCGGGATACCTTCCTATTTTAGTTAGTCCCTGAACTAAAATTGAGAAGTAAAATTCAAATTTGATCTTAACAGTTGTTTGTAAAATAAAGGGAAAATTTTAAGAACCCCCCCCCCAAATTTATAAATATAATAAATGGGCGAATCTCCATGGTATATAGGAAAAATGGAAGGCGATTTTATCAATAATATAATATGTATATATAATTTTTTGGCGAATCTCTCACCAGGCATGACGAATATTTTACTCAATTATAAAATCTTGTAAGATCTTGGCGAGCCTTTCACTAAATAATAAAACTTTGTAAAGTCCTAGTGAATCTTTGCATAGGCTACATGCTAGTTTAATTCCCCCATTTAAATAGGCTACATTCCAGGTGAATACCATGGGTCAATACCATGTGCCATTTTGGTAATACCATGGGTCAATACCATGTGCCATTTTTATTTTTATTAATTCTAATATTAGGGTTAATAATGGTTTTTTGCATGGTATTAATAACAATCTAGTCCATGGTATTTGTCCCATAGTATTTTGGCCATAGGTTTCACCTAAATATAACCCATTTTTTGAGTGTTCGTAAATATAAGGTGACTTATGGAGTAAATATAAAAAAATGTTTTATTTGTTTACCATACCTCTCGTTTATTTATATTTTTTTATTAATTTACCATACGTCTTTTACAAATATGGTATTTGGCCCATAGGATTCACTTAAATAAAACCTCTTTCTTGAGCCTTCATAAATAGAACGAGGGTTATGGACTAAATATAAAAAGAGGTTTTATTTATTTACGATACGTCTAGTTTATTTATATTTTTATTTATTTACCATACCTTTTGAGTAAGTATAAAAAGACGTTTTATTTATTTACCATACCTCCACTTTACTTATATTTTTATTTGTTTACACCCTTACATGTATATAAGGTGACTTATGGAGTAAATATAAAAAATGTTTTATTTATTTACCATACCTCTCATTTATTTATATTTTTATTAATTTACCATACCTCTCTTATAAATATGGTATTTGGCCCATAGGATTCACTTAAATAAAACCTATTCTTGAAAATGGGCGAATGGATTCACTTAAATAAAACCTATTCTTGAAAATGGGCGAATGGAAGTTTGTAAGTCATAATTTCAAGGGCTAAATTTACATTTTTTACCCTCTCCCTTAAAATAAGGTGGGCTATTTGAGGTGATTTGTAAAAATGTACTATGATACAAAACATTCGCCCACTAAAAACTTAAAACCCCTTAATTTCGCCAAAGGGCGAACATTCGCCCCTAAAATTATCCTTGGTAAAATAATTAATTAATTCATCTTAAGTTAATTAGTTGTAGAAAATCAACCATGAAGTCTATGTGAGGACATTCAATAGTTATCCCATTGATTGAGGAATTTATCCCTTAGTTAAAGAGATAAGGATGAGTTGTAATTTGAGTTGTAATTAGTTAGCTTAGTTAATTGAGTTAAGTCCAGCTAGATTAGTTCAAAGAGTTTGTTAAAATAATTGTGAGTTTAGTTAGTTAAGGCATACATGCATGTAACTGTTGCACTTCAGATAACTGAATATTCTCTCATAAATAACTCATGCATGTTAGTTGGACACTAGCCATTTTACTAAAGAAATACTGGAGGAGCCAACTGAGCGATGAGGGTTTTGAATAGGGGAGACAAAAGCAAGCTGGTAACCATGGAGGGGCATGGAGGAGGGAGATCCACTCCCTCTTACAGTAGCGTAGTTTCAAACAGAAGCAAAGAGACAAGTCTGAACAATTTCCAGAAACTAACGGAGGTAAAGACAAAGACGACCGGTACTCAAAAGACGGAAAGCAGCAAATCCCTAGAAAAGGAAGGGACCCACAAGGAGGCTAGGAGGGAAAGGAAATCTAGAGACAGTAGTCGTAAAATGGAGAATACATCTACGATGGGACCCTACAAGCCCAAGTCTAACATCAAACCCTGGGTGGTTTTAAATGATCTTGTACTACAGGTGCACAGAGATCACAAGGCAACTTATGTGGTCATATGCAAGTTTATGGGTATATGGCCCACGGAGAAAGAAATGTACACTTGGATATGGAACAATGGGAAACTGAAGGGAGAAATAAATCTACACCTTGGGTCCAAGGGTTTTTTCATAGTGGTTTCACTAACCTAGAGGACAAAGATAGAGTTTTCAAAGGAGAACCCTACTTCTATGCTATTGGTGGCCTTTACATGTGACCTTGGATGATGAACTTTGTTCTGGAGAGAGAAACGTTCACTTCATTCTTCGTATGGACTAGATTATACTCCTTACCTTTAGATTATTAGCTACCGGAATCCTTAAAATATATAGGTAATAAATTAGGGAATTTTATAAAGATATCAGAGGCAAATCTACGAGGTAAATATACCTCCTCCACCCACACATGTGTAGAAATGGACTTATCAGGAGCACTCCCAGATGAAGTCATCGTAGAAGTATATGATGAGGAATGGGTTCATGCATTTGACTATGAACACATCCCATTCAGATGCCGTAAATGTCATGAACATGGGAACCTCTTCAGAGACTACCCACTCAACAAAAGGGAGGATAACTTGAAAACCAACCCAGGGAAAGACCCTGAAGGTTTCACCAAAGTGGGAGGTAGAGGGAAAGGAGGAGGAAAAAAGTACCAAAAGGAACCTAGCAAGAACAAGCTACCAGGTCATAATAGTTTTGAGATTTTAGAAGAAGAGGGGGTGGGGGGGAAATGGAACGAATAAGGAACTGGAGGACCTTCATACAGATAAAGAAAAATAAGATAGCATGGAAATCATACAGGAATACAATGAACAAAAGGAGGACCCAACAAGCACTATGGAACTTAGCAGGGACCATGAGATGACCCCAAGAGAAGGAAGTATGGAGGATCAAGACCTACAGGGGATTCTCGAGAGGGAGAACCTTCAATTAGAAATGTTTCTAGAGCAGGGAACCAAAAAAGGGATTGACTCACTACCACAAGAGGAGTTTGACTGAGTACAACAGTTATTCCTCTGAAGGTCTCAAACAAAGGATGTAGGAGTCAAAAGGAACTACGATAGCTAGGAGAATATAGGGGTTAAATCTATGGAGATTTCATTAGGACACTCCACCAAAAACCCAGGCAAGAAAGGAGGAAGAAAGAGACAAAAGAACTTCTATCAGAGTGTGGGAAACTCATGATTAATTCTGGTAAGATGAAAGATCTCACCAGTTACTCTTTCTCAAACCATCATTATGAAGCTTACAACCTGGGACATTAGAGGACTAGGAAGCAAAAGAAAACAAAGAAATCTCAGTAACAGAATAAAAGAAGAAAAACCAGATATGGTGTTTATATAAGAAAAAAGTGCTCAGTAGACAAGATCAGAGAAATACATAGCAAATGGCTTATAAAGTATGAGTACCTAGAAGTCAAAGCAAATAACACAGTGGGGGGAATTCTTACTCTATTGAATCCTCAGAAATTTGAGATCCTGGATGTTGAGGCATCCAGAAACCACCTTCCAATGGTTATACAACCTTTAGTGTTCAAGGATTATTACATGATCACAAATTTCTATGGTCCTCAACTTCTTGAAGACAAACTCAGGCTCCTCACCTCTCTGGAGGGGCTGAGAGAGAGACACCTAGTAATCCCCTGGATTCTGGGAGGGGATTTTAACATTGTCAGATCACTCTGAGAGAAAAAAGGAGGGACCAAAATTATTGGACGAGACTCAATTTCCTTCCAGAAATTCTTAAAGAACATGAGACTGGTGGATATGGACACAATAAATGGTACCTTCACATGGAATAACAAGAGAGGAGGAACTTCTGAAGTTGCCTCGAAATTAGACAAATTCTTAATCTTAGAGGATCTCCTTTTCTCCGGTCGTATCATGAAAGCTTGTATCCTTCCTTTAAGAGGTTTGAACCACTGGCCCATACAGTTGGAAGCTTCATTTATTGGCACCTTGAGGAATAGACCTTTCAGGTTAGAAAATTTTTGGCTCACTCACCCCGACTTCATCACTAATATTGGAAAATGGTGGGCGAAAGACATGCCCACCCAAGCACAAAATTGTTCCTCCTACAACAGAGACTCAGACACATCAAGAAAAAGGTTCAAATATTGGAACAAAAAAGAGTTTGGAAATATTTTTGAAGCCAAAAGAGAAGTGGAGAAAATACTATAGGAAACTAATAAAATTCTCATCATAGAAGGCTTCACAGAGGAAAGGAAAATGCAAGCGAACTCTCTTCAACAAGAATGGGACAATAGTTGCCAGCAGGAGGAAATCTTCTAGAGGTAGAAATCAAGAGTACAATGGATTAAAGAAAGGGAGAGAAATACTAGGTTCTTTCACAAGTCTACCATGAAACACAGGGCAAATAATCAGATCACAAAACTCACAGATCCTCAAGGAAAAGAGCTAAATACTCACAAGGAAATGGAATCTTGTTCTGATACAACATTTTCAAAACATAGCAGAGGAGACCATTGCAGACAAATATCAATTCACTAAGAGCTTCACTTAGCATATTCCAAAACTGGTAACCAGGGAGGATAATTATAATCTCAACAGGCCAGTAACAGAGGAAGAGGTCAAGGAAGTAATCAAAGAGATGCACAATGGGAAAGCTCCCAGCCTGGATGGTTTCAATGTAGACTTCTTCAAAACATGTTGGGAAACCATAAAACAAGACATTCTTGATGTGGTGGAGGACTCCAACAAATCAAAACTAGTTATGAGATCGTTTAATGAATCCTTCATAGCATTAATCCCTAAATAGGAAAAAGCCATGACACTAGACAGATACAGACCCATAGCTTTATGCAATGTGGTGTACAAAATCATTTCCAAAGTTATTGTGAACAGACTCAAACTTCTTCTTCCAACGCTCATGTCAGAGGAGCAGACTGGATATGTAGAAGGTAGACAAACTCTCAATAATATCATTCAAGCTCACAAAGTGGTTCATTCCCTTAAGACCAATAAGCAAGCAGGTATGATAATATAGCTAGACATAACGAAAGCTTATGAAAAACTAAGCTGGTCTTACATCAGGGAAGTTCTTAAAGCTTATGGCTTTGACCACAACTGGATAAAGTGGGTCATGGTCCTGGTTACCACAGCTAGTTGTTCAATCCTTCTTAATGGCTCTCCATCCAGAAGCTTCAGGCCATCAAGAGGCCTCAGGCAAGGAGACCCTCTCTCCCCATTCCTCTTCATTCTCATGATGGGAGGATTGGGAAAAGTGATCAACTCAGCCAAGGAGGAAGGAAGAATCCAGGGACTCAAACTTAATCAGAATGGGGACACATTGACGCATCAACAATTTGTGGACGACACTATGCTACAGGGCATACCCACAGTCAAGGAAGCCAAAGCTTTCAAACAAATCCTGCATGATTTCACAATGGCTACTAGCACTGAGGTAAGCCTCTCAAAATTGAAAGTTTTCTTTTTCAATACTGATATTTGTATTCAAAGAAATCTCTCCAGAATTCTCGGCTTTCAAAGAGATCATCTTCCCTCCAAATATCTAGGAATGCTTCTCACTAGTAAACCTCTGAGTAAGGAAGTTTTGGAGTCAATTACAAATAAACTAAAGGACAAAGTCAACAACTAGACTAGAAAATCCTTGAATTTAACAGGAAGGCTAATTCTTACAAAGGCTATACTACAAACCATTCCAATTTTCATGTTTTCAACCCTTCCTGTCCCAATAGGAGTTTTACAGTAAATCAGGAATATCCAAAGCAACTTTCTTTGGGGTAAAGGGGAAGAGAAAAAGAAATGGGCTCTTGTAGCATTGGATGAGCTCTGCAAACCTAAAACCCATGGGGGTTTGGGTCTCCATGACCCAGACAATCTTAGCAAAGTTTTGGGGGAAAAACTTTGATGGAGATGGCTAAAGGAGATGAGAAACCCCTGGGCTAAGCTTTGGAAACAAAAATATGCAATGGACTGGTAGGAAAGGGACCACATTCGAATGGCAGGACACATCATAGGTTGCCATATTTGGAACAATGCTTGGGAGAACAAAGCCTTAGTTCAGAAACATAGTTTCTGGGAGATCAAAAATGGGAATCTAGCTTGGTTCTAGGAGGACAACTGGCAGCAGGAACAAAACCTCTGTAGAGAAGGACTGGACATCATAAAAAATGATACAATTAATAAAGGATTGAAAAGGGTAAGTGACTTTTGGGATCAGTCAAGAGACATGGGTAAATGGAGAATTTGGAAGGTACCAGATTACAGTGAAGAGACCTCTTTGAAGGCCCAAGCTAAAGCTCTCGAAGTGATTCTGGAAAAGAGGCAAATTTTGACTTCAACCTTAGATGATCTACTAAGATTGGGGAGAAACAATGAGGGCATCTTCAACCTCAAAGAAGCTAAAAGAATAGTCACTAGACTTAACTATCCAAGCCCTAACAAGACCTGGAAAGACCTTTGGAACAACCCACACTGGATGAAGATCAAACTGGTCATGTGGCTGGTACAACATAAAAAAATTCTGACTTGGGAAAATATTAGAAAGAGAGGTCTTGCTGGTCCTTCAAGATGCCAGTTATGTGGTCTACAGAAGGAAACTATGGATCACCTTCTCAACCTATGCTCTTTCACCTCCACCTTATGGAATTGGGTGGCCTCTATCTTCAACCAAACAGTCAGGAATGAAAATGACATTACTGAAACTTTAAAGAATTGGAGGAAAGACTTCTCAGATAATGAGATAGTCAATTTAGCCTGGACTCTGATTCTAGGATTTTTGATTTGGGATGTTTGGAAAGAACGCAACAACAGGATCTTCAAAGCTAAATCTGGTTCAACATAAAGCATCATGACTCAGATCGTAAAACAGCTCAAAGAGACAGTTAATGTCCTTATAAAGCAACCTCTTAAGAAACCCCTTGGTCAATGGGAAGCTCACATTCTTGAACTATTGGGGCTTTAGTCACATATCCCTTAAGACATAAAAAAGAGAGCAAGCACATATCATAAGGAAAGGCTTTCTGACAACCCCCTCCCCATGGCTTTTTGAAATTCAATATAGACGGAGCCTCAAAAGGAAACCCTGGGGATGCTGGCTACAGAGGAGTCATAAGAGATGAAGAGGGAAATATAAAATTCATCTTTCACAGTCATTTTGGGAGGGAAAATAACAATATGGTGGAACTCATGGCCATTGAGCAAGGCCTAGAAATGCTGATTGAACACAATTTACATAACACAATCATAGAGGTAGACTCGGAATTAACAATTAATTTGGTCAAAAGGATAGGCACTGACATAACACAGACAAAGTTTCGAACCACTGGATACTTTTGCAGGTCTATCACCAAATTTAATCTCACTTGAGAATACTCATAACTCTTAGCTTTGTTCATGTCTGCAGAGATGCCAACAGAGTGGCGGACCAGCTAGCTAATGAAGTGGTGTTTTGTACAATAGACAACAAGTTTTGCTCATGGAAGTTGGTTCCTACAGGACAACTGCGTCAGGACTGCTACACTCAGGCTTGCACAGATAGGAAGCAGTATTAGTACATAAATGCAAAATAGACAATTGAAAATTAAGAAGATGGATGTTAAGGGTTTAACAAACAGGTGACTTGAGTATTGGTATATATGGGTCTCACATATGGATGGAAGGCAGAGGAGAAAGACCACGAAACCAAAAGGTGCCACCAATGGTTTTGCTATAGTAGAAGGTGGTTTTGCTACAGTTATAGTGGTTATCGGGTGTCCGCATTACCATAAATGGTTTCACAGAATTTCTTCCGTTGCCATTAACCACTCAACACATGGATCCAAGAGGAGAGAGAATACCGCCTTCATCAGGCATGTATTCCTCGTGGGTCTTTCCAACTTGATATCCTTTACAGTCGTAGGATCTAGTGGTAGTAGATCTAAGGCTGAGGTTTGTTGTCCTTGTTGGTGGGACCAGGATATCCTCCTTGCTTATTCCTGTTTAGGAGCAGGTCAGGGGAACTCCCAGTACAATTGCTCGATGGATATCTACCTTGCGCAACCGAAACATTTTCAGTGCGGTCTCTATTTACTTATTGTGTCCACTTAATGACTTTTTGTTTTCACCTAGTTTGGTTTAAAAGGTTGTTCGGTTTCGTGGGCCCTTAGCTAGGTTCTCTAGGAGTTGGCTCATTTTCCAATGCACAAGGCACCAATTAAATCTTCGGCATTCTGCTTCTTTGGGGGTGTTGTATTTTATGTAACCTATTTTTCAGCTTCATATCAATAGAAGGTCCAATTCTTGCTTCAGCGAAAAAAATAAAAATAAATAAATAAATCACACATGTCAGTTCAGACAGAGACCCAATTGAGATCAGATGATGGGACATTGTACTATCAGTTGCAAGAATATTCCATGGAGGATATCTCTTGCATGCAGAAGGAAATCATTCCTTGGATATTGTGCGGTTACTTTTGGGTTTGGTGAGGGTGTGATGAGTCCAATTCACACAGATGGCAGCATTGGACCCCAAGGAAAACTGCGCAAGGAAATAGGAGGCTTGGAGGGCTAAGGGAAGGCATATCTTATATCTATTCAGTCTGTGAGATGTATTTTTAGATTGTACTGAGAGCAGGATAGCTTGTGAGCTGATTCTTTATGTAATATGAACATATTTCCACTTGTATGATAATACAGAGATCGGGGTTTTTAGCTGAGGCTTTCCCCAGAGTATTCTTCTGTGTTTATGTGTGATTGATTTCTCATTCTCAGTTATATGTGTTCTATTTTATCTTGCTCATATTTTATTAAGCTTCCGCAAAGTTTTTTGTAGAAGCAGATCTTGTATTTTGCTTTAGTATATTGCATAATTTGTTGATCTACTATGGGAAATTATACAAAAATAAGAAAACTATTTTTTTTAATTGTATTTTTGGCTATCCCCTTATAGGTTTAGTCAAATTTCAAGTGTAGACACTTGTTGGATGCATATAAATTCCACATCCAACGATCAACCATTATGCACACATTTGAGAAGATCCACATTGATAAAAAAAAATTAGGTACATTAAAAAAATATGTTCAACACGTTTTTTAATGTATTTTAAGTTTTTGTCAATATGGGTATTCTCAAAAGTGTGCTTAATGGGTGCTCATTGGATGTGAAATTTAATTCTGCATCCAATGAATGTCTACACTTGAAATTTGAGTAAACCTATAAGGAGATAAGCCAAAAATACAATTAAAAAAGTACTTTTTCTTCTTTTCCCTCCAAAATATCTACATGTACCTATTTTTAAATTTAAAGGATTTTGATTGGTTTACATATAATGATATGGAAACTACATGAAAATTTCATGGGTACCTTTAGGCTAAAATTTTCTCTAATGAGAGAAAAGGGTCAATTGAAAACCTTGAACAGATAAATATTTAGCCATCAATAGATTCCTCTCTATTGGACCTTTGAGTATTAAAAATATTACAAAGCATAGGATCATGGAATCCCAGTATTCAATAGGGTTTTCACTTGGTTGTAGCCCTTGGTCATGAAGTGATAAGGTAAAGTGCTTAAGGGATAAGTACCCTCAAAATGTAAACCAAGTATTAGGTGTTTGTTTAAAGTATTAACCTAAATAGGGAGATATCGATGTTTGAAACAAAATTGGTTAACTATTAATGCTTGTTAAAATGTGATTAGCATGTTATTAGAAAACACCAAATGGGTCTAGCAAGGTTAAGCATACCAAGCACTAGATGTTTTATTTATTGAGCATCCTAATATGATGTGAGCATAGATCTAGTATGACGTAGCAATGGTGGGTCCCATAATGGGGTACTAGACATTATATGTTATGTTGAATAAACATTAGGATATTATATGGTATGACATGGTATAGATATTGTGGTAGTTTTTTTGTGGCAATGACATACCAAAATACACATCCTTAGCAGTTGATTGTTCCCTACAGAGGATCACATGCATAATTGGTGTTGTTAGTGGACAAACTTAAATAAAAACAACAATGTAAATAGTGGAAACAATGCATACACAAACATAAACTAAAGAAAGAGGTAAATACACAAACAATGCTCAAATGGAGCAAACAAATCAATAATATAATGGAAAAATCTCCCTTTATTAACCGCTGGTAGTAGAGGTTGAATACAATAGATGAATCTTAGAAACTTGAAGAGAATTCTTTGATCTATGGTGTTAAAAAATTCTCAGCAAGGGGGTTTCTTTCCTTCAATCTTTTTGCAAGTTTCTCCTCTCTCTCAAAGAATTATGAAGACTCTCCAATGGTGGATTCCTCTTTTCTCACTAGGATGATGGATTGCTTAGAAGAAATATGGCCAACATGCTAGTGCTCTTCCCTTCTTTGGTTTCAACAATGTAATGGTCATTTTCCTTGATAGCAATTTGGCTAGCATAACAATGTCTCATATTTTGGCTCCCCCCTGGCCTGTTTATATAGAATTTTTTGAATGCATCTTCCTCCTCTTGGTTCATGCATGATAATGACACATGCGTAGGACAAGATGATTCCACTCAGGGTTGCATATCCTCAAGGCAATTTGAATTCGACTGTACTGCACTGAGCTCATGTCAAAGTATAGGCCCCAAGTGTGTAGAGTGGTCCTGGGTCACTAAGTCATCCTTTTCTGCAACTGCGTGACTTTTGAAGGGTATTCCATAGGCACACGTTTATTGAAGAAATAATTGCACAACATCAATTGTTTTTGCTTTATAAACTTTGGACCTTAGGAGAAGTTTGATTTTTGAAGCTTCATGATGTATTTAGTTGAAAAATTCTCACTTATGCATTTTTCTAGACACCCTCTAGTGTCTTCTAGATTATGATTACGTGTATGATTTTATGGTGTTAACAGTTTCCCCTTGATGTATGAGGTTAGGAGGAACCGTATAGCCGAAATACATCATGTCTTATTTTCTGATGGCAAGTCTGATCAGCTTTTCAAGAGAGAGGATAACTTGCTATGGAGACGTGTAGAGAAAAAACCCCTTGACTTAGTATAAATGGTAACCATTCTCTGGTGAAAACCTATAAAGTAAAATAAAAATATGTCTATACAAGGCGGGAATGTCCCATGCTCGTTATCATGACTAATCATAGCTGGTTACAATTGGAAAAATAATGGTTTTGTCTAGTCAATATTGTGGTAATTAATGTGTTGATAGATGATGATGATAATTTTTGGTGCCCCTAAGGGCGCTTCTTCGTCAAATAGACTTAATATAGTTCCCCTATCCATAATAGAGGTGAAGCACTATTGACTGTGGTGTTCCGGTATACATAGGTCTTCAAAATCAAGTACCCCCGCTATATCATGGTGTAAGAATTGTTGTGATGCTTGATGATGTGGGGGCCTTCGACTAAATGAAGGAACTGAAATGGTAACTAAGTACGACACCACCTTGACATGAAATTTTTGTTGGTGTAGAATTTCAAGGTGACCAATGACATCAATGGAAAATAATGATTCCCTTTGTGCCACTCGAGGATATCCCTACAAGGGGGGAGTATCCAAGGTACTATCCCTATCCTATAATACAAATGTTGAAGTCGAGAGGAGAGGAGCGCTAACTTCCCGACATGTTGAGTCGAGGAATCAATATGAGATGTAAACATACTGTAATAACTTGGGTCAAATAAAGCATGATTGCGAGAGTTGATGATATAAAAGGATATGGACAACTGGCCTGAGGTCAGAGCTTGTTGTGCAAATGTTGATAGATAAAACATATTTACTGATGGCAATGGATCTGGAGTCCGTAGAATTTCCAGGGTGGGTGTAAGTATGTTTTGACAAGCATGAAAATGGAAAGTGATTGTTGGTGAGGTGTAAGCTCCAACCAAGGGTGACTATAAACTTTTGCCAGGTAAAAGACATGAATAGAAAAAAAATGTGGGAGGGAGTCTTTTTCCTAAAAAAGTATTTGTACACTTGAAAAAGGAATATGAGGGTGATTTAGATGTACATTCACAGAGATAGGTGCCCCATAATGATAGTGACATTAATGAAGGTATTGTGTTTTTTGCTGAGGGCAGGGGTCCCATTGCTTGGTCTCTGTGTTGGGTTGGTGAAGCGAATGAAGTGACACAGATGGGCTATGAAATATAGGTGGATGCTAGGACAAATGTAGGATGTAGAGGTGCATCTGTCTAGATCCATCATAAAGTACCGGAGAAGGTCTAAGAAATGGTGTGCATGTGCAATGAGTGTAGCATAATGAGGCTGAATGTCAAGGCATGTAAGTGGGATGATTCTCGGGCCAGAGTAAGTGGTCATGGCTCCTATTAGTGAAGAGGGGTCTACAAAGATGAAGTGAGCCATGGGGGCGAGGGGGGGTTCTATCGAACGACACAGATGTTTATCATATACGAGGGTGAGATGGTGATTAAAATGGTCGAGATGAGGCACCTTATGGTGCATTTTGGAGAAATGATGTCGGCATATGCAAAGATTAAGAGGAAGCCTATCATGCTAAGTGGATAATGATACCTGCTATTTTATTTGCTTGTTTGAGTGTTGGTCAAAGTGGATTGTGTGTGATGTTCCAACAATGGACACAACCAATACCCCAAGTGAAAGAATTATTTAAAACATACATATAAGATGTGAATGATTGAATGCTATGAATTAAAGAACTAGAGGAGCACCTGACATGAATTGTTGAGTGTGTGACATGCCAAAAAATGAGTTTTTGTATTTTCTGGAATGGAGAGTTGCATGATGAAGATGGTGTGGTACTGATCCTTGCATCTCTTCTGATTTTTTTCAATGGATATCCCAAGATTTTGTAATGGACCCCAAAAGATGGAAAAAATGGTGATAGATAGGGCTAAGGGGGCCAAATATCACTCATTTGCACTATTGAGTTGTAGAGGTCAGAGTGAGTTCTTGGAGCTTTTCTTATCTTTGGGCTCAGCTAGAGCACCTAAGGTGCATGTGGGGAGAGCCAAGTAAGATATTATACCTTAATCTTCATCAATTTGGTAGTTTCTATGGTAAGCGGGCCATATAGGGGTCCCTTGTATAACTTATTAGGGTGGGTTTCTCTTGGCCACGTGAGTGACTTGCTTGGAGTCGCGTCGTCATTGTGCAAACCTTAGGGTTTTGCGTAGTGACTCCATGAAACACTAAGGGTTTGGCACATCTACTCTATGTAAAACTCCTCTTCAGACGCACGCTTCATGAATCTGAGGGGAGAAATGTAGCAGCGAAACCCTTCGGGAGTTACCATGGCTTGGCCAAGCTAATGCGGGATGGTTGCGTGTATGTGTGAGACACAGACATGCAGACCGTGTGCCTGTTTGAGAAACAAGTGCATGGTCCTAAGCGCATTGGATGTCGTGACTTAGGGGCGTGAGATTGCATCTACACGTCTATTAGGAAAACAGGTGTGTGAGATTGCATCTTTCAGGCTCATAGGCATGCAACAACGAGAAAAAGGAGTTTCTCTTAGTTTTTTCCCTCTTTGATAGCCTAGGAGGTTATATTTTTGACACATGGTATCCTGGCTGGCAAGATTATTCAGAGGGAGAGAGATTGGCATCGACTACATGAAGCTATGGCACAAGATCTAGTAGCTTGGCAGTTGTTGGTGTAGTGGGGGTTTCTGAAGTTCCTTTAGAACCCCATTTTAAGGTCGTAGGAAAGGTTCCTGCATTTTTTTTTATCAAATGTTGGGATGTGGACTAACAAGTGATGGTTATTTGTCTGACGGATTTTTCGATATCGGTTGATATCGATATTTATTTTGTTACTGCTATGTTGCCTCATGGGGAGGCACTACCTTATCCACTGCCAGCTGGGCACGTGGATATTCTACATTAGGCAAAGAAAGAGCGTGCCACTCATTGTGAGTGTGACCCTTATGAGGAGGGTTGTATTAAGATTACAACTGTGTTGGACCTTGCCAAGCCAGCAATGCTTGCTATGATTGTGAGGCTGGTCGAATCAACATCCCCCAATAGAGCATCGGGGCCCCATATAGTGGTTATTCAACAACTACAGGTGGAGAACTTCTTTGATTGGGCTCGATTGCTGCATCAGGGGATGTTGTCTCAGCTTACACAAGTGTAGCGTGGTGCACTCATGAGTTTCTATTATTGGAGCGTACTCTGCAACATTATGTATGAGCAGGTAGTTATGATCCATCCTATCTTAGTAGTACCAATGGGGCCTGCCAGGGACCCACGTATGCGCCGCTGGGCAGTTATGATGTTGAGAGTTAGGGGTGGCGAGGTGGGGAATTACTCGAACGCCACTATAGAGGATTGGTTTAACTCTAATCCTCAGTTAATTACGGATTCTCTATCATGGCGTGGACTTCCAGGGAGATATGGATATGGGACCTCCTCAGGGTAATGCCTGGGGACCAATAGGTATATATTTATTTTCATGTATCATTATGACATTTTATTTATGATGATGTTGATACCATGCTTGTTTACTTGTAGATGCAAGGTTGCAAGGGTGACTAGTGGCCTATTTGGTAGGCCATGATCTGAGGCATATGGGAGTCGCAAGGGATGCGCCTGTTCCACATAGACCAAGGGTGGTGAGGCCACCGATTGAGCCACCGGTTGGGCCTTAGGGTGGACCTAAGTGACTGACATAGTGACGATGGTTAGAGATTGGTGGGCTCTTCGAAGAGGGTAGTAGTGTAATTGTGGTCAAGGATGCAGAGCGATGGTGTGAGCGTGTTGGTGGAGGTCATTGTTGAGATTACAATGTCACTCGAGCGGGCACACTGACCAACTTTGCACTGTATAGCCATGGCGATGGCTACGATTGGTTCGATTTTGGCTCCAGAAGCAGAGATTGGGTCACTAGGGCCCTAGATATACTTGATGGTTTTGCTTTTTTTATGATATTATGTATGTACCAGGGAAGGAATCGATTATGAGGATGCTCCCCTATATTTGGTTGAGTTGTTTTTCCTAGTCATGGGCTAGTCAATGATGTGAATCATTTTTGTACTTGTATATTTTTGTTAATGTATATATGAGATCATTTTTTGGTGGCTCTTATGAGGTGTTATATGCGTCTATACTTTTTGTGTATTTCTGCATTTTGTTTGAGAGATATCTTATGTTGATGTTTTATGTATGTTGATGGTTATATATAAATGTGGTGCATGGTAGTATAGGATTTGATTAGTGATGTGATTAGATATATTATTTTGGTCCCTTGGTTGTATAAATGTGATATGATAAAAAAATCTAGCTAACCTTTGTGCATACAAATATTTCCAAAAAAGACGTTTATCACTGACTTGAAAGTTCTTATTTAACTATGATAGAACTAGTTGGGAATGAAGGAATAAATGCAAGTGACAGATACCTAGGTGGTGGGCATTGGCCAAGAGGCCTATGACATCATCGACTCTTCTTGATTGTTGGTGGTTGATCTGATACAAAATCCATTAAAGAGACAAGGTTTTTGGTAAGGAGATTATATGGCCTAGGTTAAAGCAGTGAGGTTTTGAGACCATCGAGATGCACCGTCAGCAAACCCATGATGATAAGATGGTGGAGGATCCATCTGTTGACACGTGATGAGAGAATTATTTTAGAGTAAATCAATTAGGAGGTGATCATCATCAAAAAATAAGTCATGGTGCATACATATCTACTCTAGGATTTTATGGGTGGAATGTTTTGAGGCAGAGACCATTGACGTGATTTTTTAGGCAAGTCCCATCGGGATCTAACAGTATGTATGCCCCCTTGAGAAGGAAAATGTTTGATGATGTATGGGACCTTCCAAAGGGTTTTAAACTTTCCAGTTCCCATTGCTTCCTAGGCAACATTGTAGCGGAGGACTAACCCCCCCTTGGTGAATGTCTGAGGGGTAATGTCGTGGTGGAATGAGGCTTTGACCCTCTTTTTGTGTGATTCATTGTTCTAGAGGGATTATCGTGCCAAAAATGCGTGTGATATAGGGGCTTCTTTAGTTCTATGAGAAGTTTTGGTATAGTTTCCACATACAAACCTAGATCTAAATGAGTAGATTGTATGGTAGGCAGTACTACTCATAGTATGGGATGTTGATGCCTCATTGACATCATGAGATGGAATATCATATGGAGGTAGCCATCTCTAGGTCATGGTATTAGTGTGATGTGGCTTCCTTGTATGGGTTTGATTTAGTGCTGCTCTTTCTATGCGAAACTGTGGAAGATACTGGCAATTCCTCATGTGGTGGAATTGAGAGCAGATGCGACGATAACAACTTGTGATTTTCTCTTGGTTGGAGAGATGATTTTGTGGGATTTGGACCACTAAGTGCAAGATGTCATTGAACTTACTCAGTTCATAACATTCATTTATCAAATGATTCGGTTTATCACATAGGTCACATGTCATGGATGGTTTTCTTTTCCAGGTGGTTTTAGATCATTTTTGGCCTAATCTGGATTGATGGTGGTGATGGGAGGTGTAATGAAGGGGGTCCTACTTTTTTATTGGCTATCATTTCTCCTTAGACACACATAAGACATATAATGGTCTATATTCCAATGGTGGGGGGATGGGTTAATGGAATTGATATCTGAGTCCAGTAGGTAAGAGTTTTTGTTCATGAATCAATGTACAAAGCTCAACGATTTGAGGAATCTAGGAAGGTGGGAGCACCTTCTCTTATGATTGTTTTCCGTGCAGATAGTGCATGTATGGTTCCAACATCTCGATTTGCTTCTCTGAGCAACTTGGGTGACTGGATGGTTTTGGTAAAGTTTCCATAGTTCTGGGTAGAGGTTTACCAGATGAGTAGGGTCATCGCATAGAGAACATGGTAATGCAAAGGAGGGGGTTGTTTTTTCATGCTGCCTTTGTGTGTTGCGGGAAGGCTTTTAAGAGGATGAATTTGTTTCTTTTTAAATGTAGAAGATGTTATTACATGCATTGTCCATTTGATGTTTGGCTGGTGTTATCATCTCATTAATGTTGGCTTGAATGAGTGTTCTTAATGTTTCTTGGTATCGAGGGATATCAGGAAAGTTATAAGTGTAGTGCCCCTTTCTTTCACATATAGCGCATACATGATTGGTGAGTAATTCTTTATTATGTATAGGAACAACTTTTGCTCCTTTTGGTGGAGATGAGGTTATTGATGTTTTGGAAGTGTTCATGAGGGTTTTCAACTCATCTAACTCGGGGCATATGTGGGTCAGGTGCCCAAATTCTTCAAATAACACACATGGTTGTACGGCCCTGGAGCTGTTTTAGGATTCTCCTCTTTTACCATTTTGTTTGGCCTTCTTTCTAGCCCCGGTTGGTGTTGGTGCGGGATAGTTTTGAATGGGGATGCTTTCCTGAGATGGAGGCACAAGGATACTATATACCAGGATATGTCTTGGATCAGTCGACATGGTCATTAGGACCGAATACCAGACTGGTATCATGAGAGCCATATTTGTTAATGTAATGGTTTCCATGACTTGGTGTGATACAAATTCGGGTGTGGTGTATTAAAAGGGTATTTGCGTAGTGGTGTGAGGTAAAGACATGGAATCAATAGTTGCAAGCTGTGTGGTGTATGGAACCAGTTCCTAGGTTTCCGTGGTGCTGAATGAAGCCATCATGCATAATTCTGATTTGGTGTTTGGGAAAAAAATTTGTAGCACTGGAGGGTCTCCTAGGAATGTCCCTAGGCGTGTTGATGGCTTAAACTGGTCTTGGCTGAGCTCAGTGTAAGCAGTGATCAACTCGTGGGAGGACAATACTAATTGTAGCATGTCGTCATGTGTGCGTAAGGTTTCCTCCTCGTAGTATATGAGTTGATCAATAGTGATGATTTTTGCATCATGGGGGAACATAATTATTCTGAACACCAATAAGGTGACTACAAGTATTTCATACATATAGCTTCAACCTAGTAGGATGATGTAATCCAACTGGTTGTCTAGTAATTTGATGTCTATTAACATAGTTTTTCCATCCAACTTAACTGGCACACTAGGGTATAGACCAGCGAGAACATAAAGGTACCTGCCGTATGCTCTAAGCATAATGTTAGAAGGCTTTAGTTCAGGGCATCCTAGTTTCTGCCAAATAGATTTGGACATGATACATGTGCAAGACCCTTAATTGATGATGCAATGATGAATGTTAATGTTTTATACTGAGACTAGGATTTGGAAAGCAATGGTTGATGGTAGCCGTGGAGTATCTTTATCTAAGTTGATGGCCATTAGGTGATAATCAGATGGGTCGATTGCACCTAGACTAAAAAGTAAGTCTTTATGTTGGTTGGGCATGTTTGTAGGACTTCTAATGTTGGCATAGTTCATGGTGATTGTGCTAAGTCATCCACTATGCTATAGCTATGAGAAACTTTCAAGTTGTGTCTTGCACGCCGTAAAGGTCCTTTGACCATTTTAGGCATAGATTCTACATAAGGTCGAGGAATGGAAAATGACCCTATAAGTATTTCCATAGCTTAGGTGGATGGATTGGGCTTTGGGGGAGCTTCATAACTTCATTTCTATGTTTGTAGGAAAATATCCTCTCCTGTCATGAAAATATCATGATTAGGATTGTTACGGGGGTTCCCTCTAGATGGGTGAGGGTGGGGATTTTTTTGTTCAGTGTTAACTACTCCATGATGGGGGAAGTGGTCTTTCATTACTATAGTTTGTTGACTTCCTTGCCCACTATTGTCTTGTATCCTTTTTAAGTCAGGAAGTTGTGTACAATGTTGGGTATAATGACCATATTCCCCACATATAGCACATGAATGATTAGTGTGTAGACTTGTGTTTTGGCCTTGTTTTTGTGGGTTATTGTTGGTCGTTCCTTGGCTTTGACTCTGGGTGGGGTTGCCCCTTCCTGGTACCTATGGGGGTTGATTTTGGTTGCTGCCCCCCTATTCAGGTTCTCCCTTTGGTATAATTTTTAGTTTTTTCTTAGCAACATTTGAAGGATTAGCTGAATTCAATTGTTCCTCCGATCGTTGAAGTGAAGCAAGAGAAGGTTGCACTAGATTCACCCTTGCATTATTTTTTGTCGGTAGGTTATTCTATTTTTGTGCTAGGAAAGGAGAATATTGGTTTCCTTGTCCTTGATTAATGTATGGATTCTGGGAAGAGGACATCATGTCCATATTCCTAGAGGAGTATCAGTTTCCTTGTGGGGGAGGATATGAGCCCCATTGAGGGGGATGATATTGGTTAGCCTTTTTTACTATATTTTGCATAGGTGTGGGTTGACCATGATAATACCATCTAGGTTGAAATGGTGGCGCATTTTGCATAGCATCCAATTCTTGGCCATTGAACGAATATCCAGGGTATTGGTAGTTATTGTTGTGTTGATTTTGGGATATGGACCCAATTAATTAATCAACAACATTGGATGCACGTATGATCTCTTTATAAGTTTGAAGGCGTGGGGCGTCTGGAAGCACATGATAAATGTACTTGGATTTGGTTTAGATAAGCTCCAACTGTAGATATTTACTAATGGCTTTTTCCTTGGACTTCAGGGATTAATTTTCCCTGTCCTTAGAGATTTCATATGTGAGGGATCTCGGGAATAAGTGCAAGATGAGTTTATCTTCAAAATGGGTTTTACATAGGTTACGACATTTTTTCCATTCATGGATATGATCCGAGATGTGGGTAGCGGGTGTTTGTTTGAAGTGGGTGAGGATTTCCAGACCTGGATCATGGTGGATTGGGAGCTAGAAGAAGGTGAGGAAATCAATAGCTAATGAGAAAATGTTTTTGTGTCACGTAGAAGGCTGGTCAACATACCATCTCGCTGCAGGTCAAGTTAGGGTGTGTTGAAATAGTGTAATCTAATAGTATCATTAGTATAGACGAACACCATAGGTGAAAGGCCATAACATGATTTCCTGGGTCATTGCCTTGTTTTCCTTCAAATATTGGAATACATGAAGGGAGCTTGGCAGGCATAACTGACCAATTCTAGACATGGGTGATTGGGTCATTGGTTATATTACTTAAATCTGGTAGGTTTAGCAAAGATTAGAATGGGATTTGTACATTACCTACCATCATAAAATTATTTTGGACAACTATATGCAAAGGGGTCCCTTGTGGGGAATTCTTAGGAGAACCACCATAATGGGTGTCTTAGGGATTGTGTGGAGGAGTGGTATGTGGGCTCCCAGATGGGTTAGCATGTGGGGACCCTTACATAGTGGTGAAAGGTATACTTTTCCAGGGAGGGGTTGTGAGAAAAGATGCACTAATAAAGGAAGATCCAATAATGGTGGTTGCATGACGTCCTCTACGCCTAAATGGCGGGAGTCCTGACACACCTACCGGTAATGGGGGGAGGTTTAAATAATGTCTAGATCAATGGGGAGCTGTGGGGTCCCTTATGGTGTCGATCAGAGTGTGTGATACTTTGTGTATGCTGATTTAAGGAGATAAGTATCAATGCAATATGATCACATACGTAAAACAAAGCGAAAATATAAATGGTTTATTTTCCTTTTATAATTAAACTATGTGATCAAGAAAACAAGAAAAAAGTTTTTGTTTGTTTCATATGATAACAAATCCTATGTAAACCTAATCATCCTTTCCACTCTCAAATTAACTGGGCCTTATGAAGATATCTTCTTATGGGTCCTAAGGAAACGTCTCAAAAGAACTAATGACGCCTTCTAACAACCAAAGAATCAACCAAGGTAATGGTAATGAGGCTCAAGTTCTACCTGCACCGTCACTTATAGGAAAAGGATGTCCTATATTTTGACCATGAAAGTACCTTCGTCCCACGTGAGCTTTCGTATTTAGCTACTTGGTAGTCAGTTACCAGTCTCGAGGACCAGATGGGTTATGTAGCCCCAAAGAGTACCGCACGTATTGAACCTAGGCCAAACCCCCTCTGAATCAGGTGCATGCCATGCTCGGGTATTCTTTTTTGTGGGATGATTGAAGGATTTTAAGGTCCCTAAAAATTCAACAACTATGTTTCAAAGGTATAACGTGACCATAGCAACTTATGAGATGCCTACCCCCAATGGTTCTAACCTAAACTATAATTTTTTGGTGGCCCCTATGGGGAAAATTAATTGGTTCAAGTTATGGTTGTTTTTAAGTGGTCTTAATTCACTTATGGAGTGATTCTGTAAGCCAAAATAGACTAAGTACCCAAAGCTCCGAAAACTGGATTCCCTTGAGTACAAAGTGTATGGAAGCTTCGTGTGTGATGCAAGTGAGCATACAAAGTGTGATAAGATGTGGATATGCGATGATCCTTTACAATATCCTTCTAATTACACTAAGTGTTGATTGTTCCTTGCATGGAAGAGAGAAATATATTGTGGATGATGGGAAACTTACATTTTCCCTATTAAACTATGTGGAGTTTAACAAGGAAGATGGACATTCAAATGTTTTCGAGAAAGTTTTCATATGCCAGCCCAGGTTCATCTAAGAGATTCAAAGGAAGAAAAGGTTACATACTTTCTCCAATTATAATTGTTACTAGTCACAAAAAAATGATGAATTAAATGATTTGGTTAGTAGTAACATTTGTGAATGATGGGCCACTTACTTCTTTACTAATAAAGCTATGTGATTTGCATAAAATTTTAGCAAAATAGTTTGAAAAACATGTGCGGAATTTGACCACTTATGTTTTCACCCTAATTAAGCTATGTGTGTTTTTTCAAATGAAAAATAATCTAATTTCTCCACCAATTGAGGTTAGTAAAGAAACCAGTGCTATATTGTAGCGGCTACAACACCCTCCAAAATTTTGGCCTACACTTGAGTTTTGGAGCCTACTTTAGATCTTGTCATCGATCATTCCTTAGTCACTTATTGGTAAGATGATGATTTTAGGCTCCCTTTTTCAATATTAAGAGTCATTCACACTTTTATCTTTATATAGTATGTGTCATCTTTGGGCAGGGTGGATTATCACTTGCCATACAAAGGAAAGTTTATTTTGATTCAAGGGGAAATATTTGTAAAAATGAGTTTTTCCCATTATATAGACACGTTTCGTACTCATTTCCAAAGTTTCATGCACTATTACAAAATTTTCACCATTATCCTCACAAAGTCTATCATCAGAGTTGCTCTTGTCATAAGCTACCACAAAGGTTGTTTCATGAAGAGAAGTATGTTTTGATATGTTATGGATGGTCTATGTTGTATCATTAAGTGTTCAAGTGTGTGATCATAGTCAATTTCTTTCACGATTCACATCGGCTCCACTGATCCCACACTTAGAAAAATTACAGAGTATTCCTAGAAACCTAGCCTCATCTAGACTTCCTAAATTGTGCACTTCGCACCCGCAACCTTGAAGCTTTTCCCTTACCTACTAGAATTGCGCAATGCATAGAAAGCCCATCCTCCCTTTGCAACCAAAACTTCATAGTGGCTTCCTCCAATGTCCTTCCCTCACCCGGAACTCACTGTCTCCAAAAACTGTGCAATTTTGTCCCTTAAGCCTCTCGACTGCCCAATCCACCTTGCCTCCTAAAACTGTGTGGATGTGTCCTCGCAGGGCCTTATCCTGCAACAACCACTGTCTGCTTAAACTGTGAAATTTTTTCTCTTAGTGGCCTCTACACAATTCTTTCCCTTAGTGAGGATTGTACATAAATTTCCCTCAATCAGGCTTGAGCTTTGCACTGTGCATTCTCAGTGATCAAGCTTGACCCTTTGTTGCTTGAACTGTGAAATTGCGTAGTCACTGGGCCTTCTCCCCTGGACTGTCACTCAGTCCCGACCCATTTTATGGATCCAAGTGAAACGTCTTAGATTAGGGGTTTATCAGACTGATTTCATCTTGTCATGAGTGGATTTGTTGGGTCCCTATAATACTAGTGATTACCCCATTACTATTGTATTTATACCCCTTATTTATATTGATGTACCCATGTAGTGCCCATATTGTTACTATTGTGCAACATAGAAGCCCACTATTGTTATTGTTGTGCCCTACAATATTATTGTTATGTAGGCTTTGATTGTATTGGGACCACTTAGACTCCTATATATAGAAAGGAGGTATTTTCATTTGTATCATCCAAGAATTGTTCATTTATGTAATGTAAAGGAGGTTACCCCCTCGAAGAGGTTGAATTCTAAGGCGTGGATCTCTCTTTTCTATCTTTTTGTGAGCTGGTTTCATAACATTTGGTATCAAAGCTTTGGATTCTAGGGTTTCGCTGCTCCAAACAGGTCATCGTGGAATTTTCGCTATAACTTTTTTTCTGTGACGTTTCAGAAGTCGCAAAAAAAAACCCATTGGAGAAGAATTGGCGCTGAACCTTGGGTCCAAATTTCAGATCTTTTCGCCCAATATTTTCGGAGAATTTTATGCAGAAGTATCCTGAACTACTCAAGCGTTGAGGACAACACTTTTTTGAAGGAGAGGGGCATGTTGGGTCCCTATAATACTAGTGATTACCCCATTACTATTGTATTTATACCCCTTATTTATATTGATGTACCCATGTAGTGCCCATATTGTTACTATTGTGCAACATAGAAGCCCACTATTGTTATTGTTGTGCCCTACAATATTATTGTTATGTAGGCTTTGATTGTATTGGGACCACTTAGACTCCTATATATAGAAAGGAGGTATTTTCATTTGTATCATCCAAGAATTGTTCATTTATGTAATGTAAAGGAGGTTACCCCCTCGAAGAGGCTGAATTCTAAGGCGTGGATCTCTCTTTTCTATCTTTTTGTGAGTTGGTTTCATAACAGGATTATAGATAAAGGAATTACACTAGGCTATGGAAAAATGATGATGAAGGAGATGAGAAGGATAAAATGCTAGATGACACTCAATGAGCTGAGGAGAAAATATAGCTATCAAATAAGAAGACTAAGGAACCCAGGGTATGATAGAAGATCGGGACCACATAAAGACTCCATCTGATGCATAACATTTTGGAGGGTAGGTATGGAAAGAAAAGCACATATTTTTGAAATACACCTCTTAGTGTAGCATGAAGGGCTCTTTACCATTGTCATATCATTATATCTTCAATGACATGCATGGTTGCAAACACTGAAATTCATTCCATGTGTTTTCTCTAAGTGTCTTGCTACCTTTCACTTGTTTCACCAATTGTTGTATTTTGGCATGTTTGGTTGTTATGTCATGTTTGTGAACCTTTTATGGTGATATCAAATCTTGGTATCTGTGTATACAATTTGTCCTAGCCATATAAACACCTGTCACACTCATACACAAAGTCTTGAGAATTGGCACACAAGTGTAATCACGGTCATCCTAAAATCTATCTCAAGTGTTACACTTGTTGTTTCATGTTATGAGATAGACACTTAGACAGTAATGTTTTTTTGTTGTCCTGGTGGTCTATGTTGTCATGTCGTTGAACTATGCTAAGTGTGTGATCACAGTTCAAGTTCATCATAAGTCCATCTTCCTCTCGTACTTAGCCATTTTTAGAAAATCTTCCCGACCAGGCAAGTCAGCTTCATCATGCCCTGACTAAACTATGCACTATGCAGTCTCAACCTTCAATGATGTGACCTTTCTTACTGGAACTGCACAGTGCGTAGTCACTACCCTCCACGGAAGTTTCACTACACAATTTCAGACTTCAACAATATTCCTTCACTCCTAGAATTGTGCAACAGTTCCTTCCAATCCGGCTTGAACTACACATTTCACACTTTAAGTCCTCAATATTTTCCCTTGCCTATTGGAATCCCATAGTGTGAAGAGAACCCAATATCCCTTGGCCTCCATAATTGTGCATATTTTTCCGCAAGTGTCCTCCCTTATTTGGAACTCATTGTCATCAAGAACTACAGATTTTCGGCTTCTAGGCCTCTCTATTGCCTAATCCTCCTTTTCTTTGAAAACTTCACAGAACTGACCTCTCTTGGCCTCACCTTGCAACATCTACAACTGACTTGAAATACACAATCCTGTCTTCAAGTGGCCACTACAAAATTTGTCTCCTTAGTGAGGATTGTTCTCAAAATTTCCTCAATCAAGTCTCAATTGCACTCTGTGCAATCTCATTGATCAAGCTCTCTCCCTGCCAACTGGAACTGTGCAATGAGAAGTCACTGAGCCCTGTCTCCCATCCTGTGACTTGTCCTAATCTAAGTCCATGGATGATAATGCACCACCGTAGAGTAGGGAGTTTTCAGATTGATTTCATCTCATTATGAGTGAATTGCAAGAACATGTACACTCTTAAGTCATGGCGAGATGATGAAGAAGGAAAATTAGCAAGGAAGCATGCCTAGAGACTCACTGGTAGCTGAACTGATGGGTGAACCTATCGAGAGTAAGACAAGGGACACACATTTTCAACCACCACCCAAGACTGAATATCATTGAATACCCAACATCATCAGTTTATGCGAAGGAGAAGAAAGAGCACACCCAAGAACACATCTATCAAGCAGCAACAACAACGACTTGACGTTTCCACCTCAGCAAGCCATTCCACGTCAACAATGTCAAGTCAAGTTTTGTTAGGAGTTGTCAAAGGCCACATCACTATTATGATCCATATATATTGTAAATCAAATGTAATGTAAGGTGCAAGTCCAATGGACACACATGAATATCAAGAGTCATGTTAGTTGAAAAGTCATCGAAAGTTGAACAGCCATGAGGGTAGTCAAAGAGTCACAAGGGGTAAGCATCACCACTTTGGTTATATATACCCCCTCATTGTATGAGAAAAATATTTTTCTCCTTGGATCCTCTCGCAAAGCATAGAGAGTTTCATTTAGTTCTTTGAGGAGCAAGGAGTGGTTCCAATGTCCTACTACTGGGGCTAGTGATGTATAATGTAAATATGTGTCTTGAAACTTTTGCTTAATTACAGAAGCCTTTTTCAAGCCAACACTTTTCCATGCATTACCTATGGATGTTTGTAAGAATATTATGTGATCATTTGTATTTCATGTTTGATTTCATATGTACTAAGATAGTTGAAGTATTTAAGTTGTTTTAGTGCTTATCTTGTTGGGAATGTGTTGTAATGGTGGTTACTATTGTCTCATCCTTGTGGACTATTCTGCAGGATACTAGATAAAACTTTCCTCACTCATTGGTTATAACGACTGTCTCATTCATCGTGGACTAGTCCATCGGATGGTAGACAAATCTTTCCCTATCCATTGGTTGTAATGACTGTCACATCCATTGTGGACTATTTCGCTAGATGTCGGGTAGGTCTTTCTGGTTCGCATGTGTCTCTTCTTGGGTGGTACTATTACTTCTCACTTAGAGGCTCACTTTTCTTCCCCACTTTTGTAGTAGGATAACTTAGATGTATTTTCATTGCACACTCACCAGGCACACTCACCTTCTTGTTCAAATGTACCATTACATCACTCTCTTGTTCCCACATCTACAGCCATTGAAAATTTTTGAGGATTTGGTAACCGGGCCTTTATACTAGATGGGACTCCTACACCAAACAATGTGAGGTTTGATTGGGACTTCATATCAGTGAGATCCCCTTGGTTGATGGATTTCCAGCAGTGTCAGCAAAATGGCACTAGAAGGAGGTCCAGATGACAGGCTATACCTGTTGAGTTTGGTTTGAATCTCTTATCTAAAATGGCTCTTCCCCAAATCATAATCGCGGGATTTTTTCCTGAAGAGATTAATTGTACCATCCCTATGGAAGTTATTCATGACATGTCCGAATTTGAGTTCTATGGTGAGAGGGTGAATCGACCTTTTGTGAACATCTGTTTCAAGTTGTCCATCTTTGTTTTCATCATAATATGGGTTCAAAAGATGCCATGACTAGATTACTCACCCTCACATTTGAAGGTCATGTTAAATAGTGGTGTCATACATTACCTATTGCGTCTACCCATTCACTCGATCAATTTTCCAAGATGTTGTATAAAGCTTTCAATAAGTATAACCACCAACATGCCAGTGAAAGAATATGTAATTTAAGAATGAAGCCTGATGAATCAGTTGAGGATTTTTCTAATGGGTTCCTTCACTTTTGTTATGAAATTCCTAAAAATAAATTGTATTTGCATTTCCTAAAACACGAGTTTCAGCGCTTGGATCATGTCTCCTTATACGTTGAGCCTGAACCTCCTGTCTTCCCTTCTACCCCAACTTTTGTGGATTGTGAGGCACCTCCAATCACAAAGGAGGAACTTATTACCCATTTTGTTCCTCTTCCTGTTTTTTTAGTCCCAATGTGGGTGCCTCCTTGCGGTGATTGTAAAACTTGGAAATTTGCAAATCAAATCTCCAGTCCATCTTTTCATTCTTCTTCCACTTCAATGGAGGAAATTACATAATGGATCATGAAGCCTATGATGAAGACTCACTCCTCCACGCCGTAAGAGGATGTCACTATTCACAACTCTAATCTCAGGGCTGATCCAAATTTCTGTTATCCTTTATCTTCTTCACATCTTGAGTCTTTGTACCATGACCCGCTTGATCAATTTGCTTCACCATCTAGTTATTCACATTCTCTTGATTCTCAAGTTGTTGGCTCAAATTGTGATAAGGTATAAGGAAGTCACATTACATAGGTAAAGGAGAAGGAATGTGAGGATACTTTCAATTTTTCCTCTCTGTTTCGAAATCTTCCATGTCAAAACAATGAGTTTCCATTCTTGAATGACTCTCAATCTGCTAATCTCGGTGGAAAATCTAGTACAATCAATTATTTCAATGAACCCCTAGCCTTGGGCAGTAATCATTCCAATGATGATAACTCTATTTATGTATGTCATGACCAATGCCTAAGCACATTAAATGATCTTCTGATTTCTCATGAATATTTTAATTTAGATCTAGAATTTGCTTCGATTAAAGAAGATGTTCATATTGAAACTTCCCCTTCACCTGAATGTCCCTTGTGTCCTACCATTCGCAACACATCCAATTGTGACAGAGATACTCCTTGCTCTTGAGTTCCTTCATCCGATGAGTTATTAGCTTGATTGACACAAGGCGGTGAGGTTGTCCATGATGAAATTGAAAATAGTCAAAGCACAAAGAACTCTTCTCACCCTTCATAATCTCTTCTTTTGCATGAAGATAACTCTTCAAACCAGCTTTCTCATGGGATCTCACCAATTCATTTATCCTCGAAAGTGCTATCAGAAGAGCCTCTCCAATTGAGTAATCTAATTGTGAAGTTGAAAAGTCCAGTGAGAGAGGTCTGTGACAGATATGGCTGCCATCCATTTATAGATCCATTTGGGCACATCACTCCCATCATTCACATCAGTATCATTAGGGATCATCAAACCCTAATTCAGTTGCTACATGCCCTAGACAAGTCACCACTTTGAATGTCTCCTTCCCTAAGAGTTTCTTGGCCTGAAGCCCTCCAAAATTATCGCCTTGAGGGACCAACATAGCCTTGGTGAGGGTAAGTGTGCTTCAATGTAGGTAGGTCCATGTCAAGGTGCTACCTAGATCACTTAGGCCAACTTTGACTTGCGCTGGGTGAATTTGAACGAAATCATCATAGGGTTCTGGGAGTATTCTTACCTTTTGGAGCCATCTAGAAGATTCCCACACTTATCATCTCCTATGAGCTCGAAATTGGATAGGGAATGAGTTAAGTAACCTCCTATCCTCTCATCCCTTCCCCCATGGAAACTAACTCTAAGTTTGGAAGGCCATTCAATACCCTCATTTATGACCAAACCTCCTCCATTTGCCTATAAATTGAACGCTCGTCTAAGTGACCAGGGGTTGGACTTTGAGAATTTTTAAGGAGATACTGTTGGTGTGAAGATTGAGATTATAAGCAAGTATTGTTGTGCTGCTGGAGTGTTGTGCTATTAATGTGATGTTGGTTGGAACCCAAGCTAGAAGAGTGAAAATGGATCGAACTTCATGGTTGTAATTCTTCCTTATACTTATTAAAGTTGTTTACACCTTTTTCCATATGCTTATCTTGATATATGATGTTTATATGTGTCAATGTATTTGATTCCATTTACTTATAGTTGATAGATCTCTTTCTTTGATTGGTTCTCTATCTTTTGTTTATGCTTGCAGGGAATTTTTGAGCGAGTTAAGTTTGAGAAGGAGAGACGAGAGCCATACAAAGGAGAAAAAAGGAAAGCGAAAGAACAAGTAGGTCCTTTTATTCCCTTGTCTTATTTATCCTCTATAGAAAAAGGATAAGTGTTTTAAATTTGTTGTTCTAGGTATAGCTACCTACCTAGAGAATTAGTATTTATCCGTAGATGCAAAATTCCTCATAACAAATTGGAGACTCCACTAGGGAATGATCATTGTTCCGAGTAGTATACCTTCATCCCAGTACACTCTAGTAGACCTTACTTGCTTCCATTGATCTTGTTTCAGCCATTTTGAAGTGTTTTTTGGTGAAAATTGTGCTTGTAAGCCCCTAGGATGGCCTCTCTGGCACCAGTGCAGGTTTGGCCTAGAGCACTATAGAGCACCCTTGGCTTGAGGACAGTGCTTTGACATGCACTGTCTCCCATTCAAGGCTGTGCTAATTCTCCTTAGGACAAAAATACCTCCTTTGAGTTGATTTTTTGCCAAATTTCCTTCTGTTTCTGCATGCTAAAAGGTCGATGATGCTTGTGTCTCTGAAATCAATTTGTGTTTCTTTTGTCAGCCCTACTTTGCCCTTGATTTTTTAGTGTTTCTTAAATGATTTCTTTATCACTATCAATTCATTTTCAAATTTAGTTTATAGTCAATTAATCTTTCTTAAAAAGAAAGTGTCAAAAAAGTCTTCATTTCTTTTGAAACAGAACTGTCGTAAAGTCTTCGTTCTTGCAGAAAGATTAATTGATTGTAGAACATGGGAAGAAGCCTTTCCAACTGGCCAACATATGGATGTGGGACATGACCAAGATGCGTGTGCATTAGTTTCCTTTTATTCATCACAACATTAAGGGAATTGAAAAGAAAAACTTGCATTGTGCATTAAAAGAGTTTGTGTGTGCTCATAGGAATAGTTTAGGGAAATTGCATTAGATGTGTTCTTTGTTCTTTAATTACAAGAGTTTGATTTCTCTATCCCTACTAGCTCAGGTTTTCATTGTTAAAATTGAAAGAAAAGGATGCTTATCATATTAGTTGCATTCTAGGAATTGAAAATACATCACATGGTGAACCTTAAAAGACAAATTCTTAATCAAGATCAACTTAAAATTAATATCAATTAAGCTAATGGAGCATTTTCACCTAACACAAAACATTTAGAGGTTGTAGGCTAGAGATGTGTTCCAGCATCATAAATCATAGCAGTTATCGCTAACTTGTCTGCGATACATTCCGAGTGTGATACCTCATTCCACGTACGTGAATATATCGTAGCTCGTCCATGTACCTTCTAGTATATAGGGTGGTGTTACTGTACGTAAAGTATATGGTAATGCTGTCACTATACAGTTTCGCATTAGACAACGCTAATACGGGTTGGGCCTCCATGTACTTTCGGGTATATATGGGAGGACAATTCTAGGTTGCTATCCATCCTCAGGTAACTGAGTCGGCCGCCTTGTACACTATGATACACCGAGCACAACATTCGGGGAGATTGCCTACGCATATTTATTGGTTCACCAGGAGGTATTCTACAGTTCACAGTTGCTTGGTAAAAAAAATTTCCTAGCTTACCCCTTTTTGTCTATTTCTTCTTTGTAATAAAATCAATCAGCAATGTGGAGGAAAATCAACCCTTTCCCTGTCGTTTGCGGAGAGTAGCGAGTAAACTGCCTTTATTGCCCGAAGCTACACCTATCCAGTCGAAGTGGTCTCATTTGATTCGATCCAGTACTTCACAAGCTTTTGGTTCTTCATCTGAATTACCAGAAACACCTATATCAGTAAGTATTGTGACCCCAGTTACTCCTATAGTTACTGGTACATCTGCTACTGAAGTGGAATCTCCACAATTACCTGAGGAAACTAGAACTGAATATAATGAAACGGTAACCCAAGTTGTTCAACAACAAGTTGATTCTCAATCTGAAGTTGTTCAACAAGAAATTACTTTTGAACCTGAAGATGTTCAACCAGAAGTGGATCCTGAACCCATCACTATTCAATGAGAAGTTACTTCTAAACCATAAGCTTTTCACGAAACCCAACCTAAACTTGCTCTTTTACCAGAACATTTAGATCTTGAGGTTAAACAATCAAAACTTGTTACCTTACCAGAAGAAGATCAACAGGTACATAATTAGACATTCATAACTGTCAAGACTTTCTCTTTACCTCAACAACAAATACCATAAATCAAATCTTATTTGGACACCTGTTAATTCATTAGAAATCTTATTTGGACATTTGACTATGGCAAAGTCAACATCCTAGACTATACCATCTGTTACGGCTACAGCATAATATTCTGCCACAACCTCTTCAATGTTTGCTACGACACCTGAGTCACACTTGTATGGTGTTCCATCCATCTCACCAGGTTACCAATCTTTATCGGGAACCCAATCAAGTGTTGCTTCTAGCCCTTGGTCTTCACCAATGTCCTCTATTGGAATTTTATCTAGTTCTTCGTTAACGGACACCAAACAGCTGGACCCATCAAGTTCATATCAAGATGGTTCATCTGGTTCCTATCCTATGTATCTACTTTACATTGGACTAACCCCATACGGAGAAAAATATGCACATTCTCCTTATCCTCCATTTTCTGGGGCAAAACCGTATGTCAGTATGCCGTCGTCCTGTTAGCCTGGAATGACTGTCTGTCAATGGTAGCCAACCATGCCCATTCAACCTCGGCTTGTGTATCCGTCACAACCTATTCAATTTATCTCATCCATACCTACAACACCTGTTATTACAACTTTACCGCAATCACAAGCTCATATTGTTGTATCTCAACCTGTGCAAGCTGGCCCTTCAACTTCAGACCCCCAAGTTTCAAGTATACAAATCTAGCCTTCTCAGGAAGTTTTACAACAACCACTTGTGTCTAGAGTCCAACAACTTCAGGGTAGTTTACCTTTTACTGGAATGACTCAAACTTACACTGGTTTAGTGTATTCAGAACCTAGTCAACCTTACATTGGTGGGAAACAACAGTTAACTCAACAACTGTTGTATCAACAACAACAATAGTTTCTTCAACAACCTTGGAAGCCCCAATATCAACAACAACAATTATAGCAATACCAACCTCAACATGGACTTGGACAAGAATATTATGTTGGGTTTTGTTAGCAAAAACTTTATCCAGGTCCTGGTTAGCAAGCCTATGCTAGGATTGGACAACAACAAATGTATCCCGGTGCTCAACAACAACCTTATGCTGGATTTGCTCAACAAACTTACCCTTATCAAGGTTACCAACAAAAGATGCTTTATGCTAGTATGCAAAGGCCTACTACCCAGGCAATCCCATCTTACCCTGGATATGCTCAACCTGACCTCAATAGATAGTTGCCTTTCATTGCGAAACTTGAATTACCAGATCTAAACCAGCTCACCAATGACCCAATTCATTATGCACCTTGGTGGCTAGTGATTCCTCTTAAGTTACCTTCCGATATTCCAAAATTCAGTGGAAACCCTGGAGAAGACCCGTCCAACCATGTCAAGACTTTTCATTTATTGTGTTCATCAAACTCCTTGAATGATGATTCTGTTAGACTACATCTTTTCCAGGGAACGCTTATTGGTCCAGCTGTGAAGTGGTATATTGAGTTACCATGAGCTTCTTTCGATAACTTGATTGCCTTAGCTACCATGTTTTTAACCCATTTCAAGTTATCCATATGATATGAGTTTGGAATGGAACTATTAAGCATCTTTAAACAGACTACTGCTACTCATATCTCTGATCATATTCATGAGTGGCGTCATCGTCATTGAATGGTTAAAACTTATGTTCTTGATTAGCTTCTGGCTGAGTGGTTTATAAAATGCTTGCTTCCATCTACCACTGAGGATGTGGCGAAAGGTGGAGTTGTCACTGAAGAGCAAGTAATTTCTCATGCCCAATATTTGGACTTGATTTATATACAGTCTGGCACGCTCTATGACAAGATCTCGAATGCACCCCGACCAAATTTCGTTGTTCCTCCTCCACCATCGAGTAAGGACTCTCATGTCAGTGACAGTGTGATTGGTTGTTCGAGCATACAAGTGGCAGGTACACCATCTGGTCAAACATTTTCCGTTTCCAATCAAAGTGCAAATGCACCTAATAACACTCTTACTTTCGAAATCAATGCCATGTCATCTGACAAGGGTAAGAATGAAAATCGACCAGGAAGTAAGAAGGGGAAAAGCAAGAAGAAACAAAATAACTCCCCTCAAGAGAAATCATATAATTCCTATCATTCATCTAGGAAACCTCGTTACCCATGTTTGATCTATAACGATGAGCATTATACGCGAGATTTTCCTCACTGCTCCAAAGTCTCAAATCTTCTGAAGACTTCTAATACATCCGTGGTATTGACTGATCCTTTTCCAAAACCGAAGACAAATATGGTTGCTATAGACCATGCTTCCACTTCCAAAGTGCTTATTCTATCCTCCTCTAAGCATAAAATTGAAGTTTTAGTGTCCACACGAAGTAAATATTATGGAAATCAATCATCATCATCGAATAACTAGACTGATCAACCTAACTGTTTGACTTCGACTTCGACTAATCCTATTCCACCACCTATTACACCAGAGTTAACAATAAAACCACCTAAGGAAGTTTTACATAAATTGACATTTAACCCTCGAGCTCAAGCTGCACAAAATTATAACATAGTAGAAGAATTGGCTCAGTCACCTTCTACTATGTCAATGATTGAGGTGCTTCAAAACTGTCCCTCCCAAAAGTAGGCTTTGTTTTAAACAATTGGCGGAATTGATCCAACTGATTCCAATCTTATGGTTTTCAACCATGCGGGTTATACACCACAGTTACCAGCACAATTAGAATTCTTGATTCAAGTAAATGCCTTGAATAAAATTGTCCATCGAACCAATATTGATGAGGGGGAATCTACTTGTATTATGTCTATGAATTGCTAGAAAACACTTGGCTCATTTCCTTTGTCACATTCACCAACAACGTTAAAATCTTTTGACGGACGCACATATATGCCTTGTAGAATATTGAGTAATCTGCAAATCAAAATAGGAGGAAAAATAGTAAACGTTGAAGCTGAAGTTGTTGACAGACCCCTTGACTACCAAAATTTTACCAGGAAGACCGTGGGTTTATGCTATGGTTGTTTTTGTTTCAACATACTTTCTTACAATTGCATTCCCTCATAAGGGTGGAATCATAGTCATTGACCAACTTGCCTTCTTCGCCTCTAGTTCACAGGCTACTGAAAGCATTCTGTTGGTACACAGACCCCTGCTATCTCTTCAAAACATTGGTGTAGGTCTTTTTAAAGATCCTTCCCTAAGGTACTTTTTCACTACTGTCGCCTTCAAACTTGGTGGAAGTGGCAAAAGTTGAGACTTGCAACATGATATCTTCCACTTCATATGACTTAAGGAAGATTACCAATAGATTTGAAGTTGATAGTCATAATGAAATCATGCCGCTAAGCCCTATCGAGCTAGCATATCAATCAATATTTCTGGCTTGTGCGGAAAAACCAAATCCATTTTCATCAATTGTATGGGTAGATCGTTCATTAGAATATGGTACTTCGTCCGATCCTTTTTCACGTATATTTTCTATTGATGAAGGAATCATCCAATCAATGATCATGGAAGGAGAACCATGGGAAGATTATCATCATTGTTCCCATCTTCCAGATCACATAGAAGATTAGTCAAATGAACTTAATCACCCTTTAGTTTTCATTTTCTTTTGGATTCTGTTTTCATAGATACAATAGATTCCGAGCGAAACCTATAAAATATCGAAGAAACTATTTCTATCAATATTTCGACCAAACCTAACATTGTAGAAAACATTCATGTTGGAAAATATTGTTCTCCATTAGAACTTGATATTTACCGTGCTCTCCTTTGTGAATTTTGAGATATATTTGCATGGTCATACGATGAGATGCCAGGAATTGACTCTAGTATAGTTGAAAATGAAATCAAAATGTATCTTAATGTCAAACTAGTGCGACAGAGCGCCTCCATCCTGTTTATCCAAAGAAGGTTGTTGCTATTAGAATAGAAGTTGAAAAACTTTTTCATGTTCATTTCATTTACCCTATTCCTTTTATTGATTGGGTTTCCAATATTGTTCTTGTCATGAAGAAACAAAGGACAATACGAGTGTGCATCGATGATAGGGATGTTAATCAGGCTTGTCCAAAAGACAATTATCCTACTCCCTTTATCGACTAGATTATTGATGAATGTGCCAAATGTGAAATATTCTCATTTATGGATGGTTTTTCTGGCTATAATCATATCAGTATTTGCCTAGAGGACTAATCTAAAACTGCATTTATTTGTCCATGGGGCACATTCACTTATAGGAAACTCCCTTTTGGTTTGAAGAACATAGGGGCAACATTCCAGAGGGTGATGAATTATTCCTTCCATGACATCAAACATATTGTTCAACCATACCTGGATGATTTACTTGCTGATTCACGAAAGCGATATGATCACCTGCAGCATTTGAGAGCTATATTTTTGTGGTGCCAACACTACAAAATACGACTCAATACACAAAAATGTGTGTTTTGTGTTGTTTCTAGTCATTTTCTTGGATTTGTAGTGTCTAAGGATGGAATTCGACTCGATCCACTTAAGGTTCATACAATCCTTGACTTGCCTCCACCTTCCAATCTACTATAGTTACAGAGACTCCAAGGGAAGGCTAACTTTCTGAGGAGGTTCATTCCCAATTATGCTAAAATGGCTAAAGGATTTACTCATTTATTCAACAAGGGGATACCCTTCCATTGGGACCAGGTTGCACAAGCTTCCTTTCATGCTCTTAAAGATACCTTAATTAGAGCCTCATTAATGTATTCCTCGAATTATCAAAACGACTACTCCTTGTATCTCGCCACTGCAGATACAATCATTGGAATGGTTTTAGTCCAAGAAGAAGATGGGATTGAAGGTTCGATATATGATTTGAGCCACAATCTCAATGATGCAGAAGTTGAGTACTCTTACATCGAAAATTTGGTTTTGGCTGTTGTTCAAGCTGTACAGAGATTTTGCTACTACATCTTGCTCCAAAAGACCATTTTCATTTTGAATTGCAACCCTATGACATATATTTTGTCATGTCAATTGCTGGGAGGAAAATACTCAAAATGGATCGTCATTTTGTGGGAGTTTGATTGGAATTCATCAAATCAAAATCAAACAAATCTCTAGCCTTCGTCGAGCTTCTTTGCAACATTTCCTCGAATACCATTTATTCAACATCAGAACCATCAATTCTGGATGAGTCTCTATTCCTGATGTCGTCATCTATCCCATGGTATGGATATATATTGATTTATCTCCAGACCCAAACTTTCCGGCCTGATACATGTCACTCACAACAGCGATGCATCCAATACCAAACCAAAATTATCTGATCGTTGGTGACACTCTTTATCGTCGTGGTATCGATACGATTTTACAAAGGTGCCTCAATGATGAGGAAGTCAATAAAGTTTTGAATGATTTCCATTCAGGTGTTTTTGGTGGACACTTATCTGGTTATGCTACCACGTAGAGAATTCTCCGTGTTTGTTACTTCTAGCCTTCCATATTCAAATATTGCATAATTGCTATAAGAGTTGTCACACATGCCAGATCTATGACCATAAAGCTATATTACCACCTACACCATTGCATCCTGTCGTTGTTGTTGGACCATTCACCAAATGGGGCATTGAATTCATGACATGTAGCCCTACCTCGGCCGGGGAGCATGGGCACATTATAATCACTGTTGACTATTTCACAAAATGGGTCGAGGCGATGCCGACATTAAACATCAATGGCGAGATGGTTGCTATTTTCATTTTCAACCACGTGGTTTCCCGGTTTGGTGCACCACAAGATATACTTACAGATCATGGGTTGTATTTTCACAATCACATGATGGCTGAGTTAACTGCCAAGTTAGGACTTTCATATGATAGTTCTACTCCTTATTATCCACAAGCGAGTGGACAAGTTGAGGCCATCAACAAAGTCCTGAAGCGAAATCTTCAAATAATGATAAGGGTTCATAAACAAAACTAGAATTTAATCCTGTACTTTTCCTTGTGAGCATATCAAACCTCGGTGAGAAATGCAACTGGATTCACACCCTTTTCAATTTGTGTATGGTCTGGAGGCAATCTTGTCAATACAATGTGAAATTTCATCTCTCAAACTCGCGATTGAACTATTACCCAACACTTCTGAAGAAGAAGCACGTTTCTTGGAACTTATCCATATGGATGAAACCTGTCATGAAGCCGCATTGGCTAATGAAGTGCATAAGAAATGAATCAAGGCACAATATGACAAAAATGTCAAGCCTTGCATTTTCTCAGTAGGAGACCTAGTCTTGCTTTATGATCAGGAAGCTAATAAACTAGGAGTAGGAAAATTTGAACCACTATGGATGGGTCCTTATATTGTCAAGCGTGTTTTGGAAAAGGGTGCCTACGAGTTGGTGGATTATGATCCCCGAAATGGGTTGTACCTCAAACGTTACTATGCTTAATTGAGTGTAGTAAAATCATTGTATATATGTTTTAATTGCATGTGTGTCTGTTAGTGTGTATTTTAGACTTTTTATGTGGTTAAGTAATCCGCTTTGCATTTGTTGCAGATGTTGGAACCTTTGGAACCATTTGTTGGTTACACTAATGGTGCTAGTCGTAGTACGCAGAATCTATCTTCTGCAGCATGGGCCATTTTCACTCCAAGTGGCGAGTTGGTGAGTTTTCAAGCGATTTGTATCGATTGATTGACGAACAATATCGCTTATTATAGCACGTTGATCGAACTTCTCTCTGATTCCATTTCACTTGGCATTCACCAAACCATCATTAGGCTAGACTCACAACTCGTCGTACTACAACTAACAAATGTTTATACCATCTGAAACCCAACAATTCTTCGTATGTTCCTTAGAGTTCATATTTTGGAAAGACATTTTGAGTACATTCAATAGTGACATATTTCCAGAAACTTTAAGATATTAACTGACTCATTTGCAAACTATGTGTTAAATAGAAATTTGCGACACATGTAAAAGTAAATTTTCAATTCACATCATTAGTTGAATAGGATTGCACATAACCATATATATAAAAACTTTGAAAGTAAAATGGATAGATGTTTTAAATTTTTTTACAAAATTTGTGTCCAAGACATGTTTGGTCATCTGACCTAAAAAATCAAAATGCATGCAAAAAACATCCTAAGTAGACCTAGCGATGTTCATGATAACAGGTCATAGCCTGGTTGTCGTGCGCAAGAGCCACATCCAACAGCAAGAACACCAATAGTATGGCACTACAGCCTCATAGGTGACTCCTCGATTCGGATATCCAGAATACCAAGGGTCAATCCCTCTACATGATCCCGCAACTCTGCCAATGTCTCGGCCAAATCCAAATCCTGGAGAACTTCTCTCCCAACATTTCTCCACATTGGCTCACCTGCCTCTTGTTGATGCCTCATAGGTCAAATAGTACCCACATACGCATGCATGAGAATGATTTTAGTTTACTCTTGGAACATCAAAACACAAAAACATGTAGAAACTTAAAAATCAAAAAACGTTTTGGTAAAAAAAAAATTACCTATAGCACCCTCTTGAGCGCCCATTGGTAGACTCAACTCTAGATCTCCATGAAAATCCACCCCTGAGTATGGATGCTCCTCGATGACAATGTGTTGTTAATCGAGCCAACTAAATAATGCAGTGGAAAATGTAATCGATGACTGAACAGCATGTCTAGCCATCAATTCGACTCACTGCTGCATCCGTGGATCTCTAAGACCAACTACACCCAATGTTACATGCTGGGGTTGCATCAATGGAATTCTTTCTAAGGTAAAAGCAATTAAGAGCGATCCATAGCTAAATTTCTTTGCCTTACCACTCTTCACCTTTGTCATCTACTCTTTTAGTGAAGAAAGTATTGCCTCACACCAGTTGAATAAAGTTGGCTCAAGGCCCTCAAGAGAATATTGCACATATGATCTGTTCTCCACATGAAGTGTCACACTACCTGCCAACTTTGCGATGGTGAAAAGGATTGTTCTCAAAGGCAAATCACGGATATCTTTGATGATTATCTTTCTGTCCTTGCTAGGTTGTGTACCTGGTTGATGGAATTATCGAACATAGTCCCTCACTGACTCCCCTCCATGGGAAGAACCTAAAAGAGATATGGGGGCACCATGTCTCGACAATCATATAAGAAAGTAAACATCATCAATCACAATAAGGACAAATTTGTCCGTTATGTGAAAATCCTGATCTGTCAGATCCCATGCATGAACTAGGAACTACAATAGTTCTGATTTTTGCCTCATTCCAAACAACCTGAAGTATTTGAGCAACCCACAGTTTTTGAGGGCCTCAACTATACCTGGATCATTTAGGGAAACCATGTCTTGGTCTTCTTGTTGTCTTTCTTGCCAAGTAATAGACATTCTGATCCAATGAAATCCTGAAATCAAACCATAAGCTTATTTAGGATCATTTTCATGCACAAATTGGAGAAATTTTGGGTCAATTTGGTGAAACAAGTTTGTGAAACTCTCCCATTGCAGCCCAGGCAAGGAGACACTCCACTATAGTCCAGAATGCTTTATATCTGGGTGCTTTCCATCGTAATTTTTGACATGCAAGCCTGTGCTGAGCCTAGGGCGAAAAATTCAAGCGCCGGTGGCCCTAAAACCCCTAAAAACTTGCATGAAACAGTAAAAGAATGACATGAAAAGAAAAATGAGGGGTAGATCTCCTACCTGGTCTAGACAGCATGAGAAATGATCCGTAGAATCTCTCGCAATTAGCTGATGAAGATTGAGGTAAAAAATAGGGTCACAGCACAAAATGAATGGTAAATATCAAATGGTGAAAATAACATGGTAAATTCTTATTTTTATGTTTATTTCATGAACATTAAATGAGTAAAATTTAGTATTTACCCATTTTTACCAATGAAACAAGTATGTTTAATCCATTTGGTGTTGCTTTGAACATATTTACAACTAACTTACAAAGCTTGATGTGAACGACCGTGAATTGTACTTTGACCACAAAGCATACTTTTATCTATTTTTCGAGCTTTGTTAAACATCAAAAAATGAACCCCTTTGGAGTCCCCTTTAAGCTCTTTTTTGACTCTCAAATGAAAAGATTGCTGAGTGCTTGTCCTTTTCATCTCGTTAACGTATTGGAAATGAAATCTACTCAATATAAGTTTAACCCTTTTTGGGCTAAGATAGATTATTTATGAAAAATGAATTCGTTGACTGAACATGGTCAATAGGTTCTCTCTTGTATTTTTTATTCTTTCTTCGACTTGAGAGACAAATATATGAAAAAGAACTTGTGGGGTTTTCTTTTTGTCCCTTTTCATACTCTCTAAACATGAAAAGGACCGAGTTATTATTGTCATTAGACTCTTTAAAACATCAAATAGTGACACATTTGTCCATCATGACAAGACCAAGTTTCACCTTCACTAGACTCATTAAAACATCACATAGCGATGGATTCACCCAAAGGGTGGAATTATACAACAAGCATATATTATCCTCCTCAAGCTTGACAAAAAATAAAGAGGTACTGGTCAGCAATGAATGGGGAAAATGGGAAAAGCGGTAAACCACTTTATGGCAGTAGGTCACTCTTGAACATGACACTTTCACTTCATCATTGTGACTATTTGGGTAGGGTTATCTGCTTGATGGTCATCATACCTTGGTCTATCATACCATCCATTACTTTTGTTTTGGGTCAATGCTACCAATCCATTCAGTGTCGCCGACATGTTCAAGAGAAGTCACTCAATTAAAATTCATCCTTCGCAATACTCATAAACCTTAATTTTCATGACCGTCATTCCTGAACCTTGTGTTGTCAGTCAAATTCCGTCTCCAAAATCATTACACTCGTTTTGTGCCATTGATGTGGGATACATCAAGGCCCTCCTGTGATGAGTCGCTTCTCATCGATATCAGAGCATTATCCAAGAAGTTGACTTAGAAACACCCTTCTAGTACCTGCAGGCTTGCATACATCAACAACAATTTTCTCGCTTCTAGCGATAGGTTGACATCACTAGCCTTTAATCAAAAGACTTTGTATGGTGTTCAACATCAAAAAATCCATTCACACCATGCAGAATGTACTACAGTACCTTGAGGATCACTATCATTATCAGTGATTTCTCTCGCATTTGTTAACGACTTACATCATTGGCTGGTAATCAAATGGTGTCTTCCCATGTTCGACTTTAGATCACATATTCGCATGGTTAGATTCGTACTTGAGCGAATGATTAGAAGACCCCAGATCTAGTTGCATCTAGCAGGGCTTCAATTTTAGGAAATGTACCAAATAATCTATACAATGGCTTTACATTGATGGTCATCCTATCATGGGTCTATATCTATAGGCAAATTTCTATGTACTTCTAATGAAATTTTATATGTTTAGCATACGTATGCCTTCCCTCACAAATTCATGAGAAAAAATCAAAATATCATGATATTATGTATTGTAATCGATGCAGGTCACCATCCTCTTCGGAACCTCCTCATGACATCATAAAGCATATCACTTGACATCATTATTTTCGACTTCACACTTTAGAGGGCAGTTGTTACTGATCCATTTGGGCACATCACTCCCATCCTTCAGATCAATACCATTAGGGCTCATCAAGCCCTAATTCAGTTGCTACATGCCCTAAACAAGTCACCACTTTGAATGCCTCCTTCCCTGAGAGTTTCTTGGCCTGAGGCCTCCAGAATTGCCTCCTTGAGGGACCAGCATAGCCTTGGTTAGGGGTAAGTACGCTTCAGTGCAGGTAGGCCCATGTCAGGGTTCTTTCAAGAGAATTTAGGCCCACTTTGACCTGCGTTGTGCGAGTTTGAGTGAAATCATCATAGGGTTCTAGGAATATTCTTATCTTTTGGAGCGATCTAGAAGATTCCAACTCTTATCATCTCCTATGAGCTCGAAATTGGATAGAGAATGAGTTAAGTAACCTCCTATCCTCTCATCCCTTCCCCCATGGAAACTAAATCTAAGTTTGGAAGGCAATTCAATACCCTCATTTATGACCAAACCTCCTCCATTTGCCTATAAATTGAACACTCATCTAAGTGATCAGGGGCTAGACTTTGAGAATTTGTAAGGAGATATTGTTGGTGTGAAGCTTGAGATTATAAGAAAGTATTGTTATGCTACCAGTGTTGTGATATTGATGTGATTTTGGTTGGAACCCAAGCTGGAAGAGTGACAATGGATTGGACTTCATGGTTATAATTCTTCGTTCTACTTAATAAAGTTGTTTACACCTTTTTCCATATGCTTATCTTGATATATGATGTTTATATGTGTGAATGTATCTGATTCCATTTACTTATAGTCGATAGATGTCTTGCTTTGATTGGTTCTCTATCTTCTGTTTATGCTTACAGGTACTTTTCGAGCGAGTTATGTTCGAGAAGGAGCGACGGGAGCCATACAAAGGAGACAAAAGGAAAGCGAAAGAACAACTAGGTCCTTTGATTCCCTTGTCTTATTTATCCACTATAGAAAAAGGATAAGAATTTTAAATCTATTGTTCTAGGTATAGCTACCTACTTAGGGAATTAGTATTTATCATAGATGCAAAATTCCTCATAACAATCCAGTGAGCAGTATTAAAATCAGCAACAACAACTATCCTCGAACCATGCATGATCTGGTTCAAGATTTAAAATGTGATTCTACAATCCTGGAAAGGTCTGGGACCTTCCAGGGAGTCGAAGCACTTCAAATTTTGTTGATGGTTATGTGATTATCTCGCGACTCTGGTAAGCCCCTTTAGCTAAATCAGATCTGGTTTCTCTCGCACAATTCTTCTATCTACATGGTTTCGCTCGATGTTGATTATGTGTGGAAATTTTTTTGTATTCCAGGTGTGACCTTTAGAATTTTCAAGATTTTACTTCTAACCAAATTCAATAATCTGTCACAATTCATCCATCTTCATGCAAACCTCTCACATCAAACTTGCAATGTCCATTTCTCATAAAGTCATGAAATTGTGAAGTTGATCATCTCAAGGACTATCTTTTCCTACAAGAATCATACTTATCGAATTCATCCCTTAATCATAAAATGCTCGGTCTTCTTATGAATCTTATATTGCAAATATCTCCTCTCATCACACCACAAATCCCATAGAGTGACAATGAATGCACAAGTTGTCACACGAATCAAATTCTTCTCCATTCACCATGTCTTAACTGGTCTCAAGCATTCGTGGTGCTAGCATCCTTTTTAAACCCTTTTGATAATTATGATGCTTGTACAACTTGTCACCAGTTACAGGAAGGTGGTCTATCATATCTAGCTCACAAGGAACTTGATTCGATTGCTCAGAGAATTTGCAAGATTGTTCAAATTGTGTTTTCTTTGTTTATTGCAAAATAGGAATCTGATGCTTCAGACAACTCATCTGACCAATTCTGTGTCTTTGGTGATTGTCATTCCGATTACCATTTTCCCATGAACACATCCAATGAAATTTGTTTCAAACCCTTTGGTATTCACTAGTCAACATATCTCTATTTATATTTCTATCAAGCAAGTGAGGCACTTCAGCCTTCAATGATTGTTATGCGAAGTCCTCACTATCTTGCATGACTGCCGATAATGATTAGATCTATTTTTCCTTACACGATTCCCATCGTGATATCGCTTATCAAATAAAAAAATTCATATTTCCAATGATCACAAGGTTTTCAAGAGGGCCATCACAAATTCTATGATCTATTTGTTGAATGGTTGGAACAATCTTACCTAGAAATCTCTGTAGCAAACAACAAGTTTCTATCTTTCCTCACTCTTGCCAAGGAGCACAGTGTATATGAATACATGCTTTTGAGGTTTGTTGAAAAATGGTATTCATCAAAAAGGTAAGCATGTGAATAGGATAAGAGAAGTGGGTGTGACACACCTTTCCGCCCACAAGAAAGACCTTCCTTTTCTTGTGAAAGTTTTTCAAATTTTTGTATCTTCTATTGCACATTATTTTATATCTATTTTAATTGATCATGTATTTGTGGATGTAGGACAAGAAAGATTATGATGGCTTCACTAGAAATTTCATTACACATAACCCTTACCTTCTAGCTGTTAGAATAGGGTAGGATTAGCTGCATCTTAGTTTTATTTCCTTGCACTCGTTCCTTGTAGTTTTTCCTGGTTTTCTTATTCTGGTTCTACATCATGTTTTCTTTAGTCGGTTTGTTCTCTTGTCTTTTCATTTTGTTTCCTAGTTCTTTGTTTTCTTTCTTTCTTCTTTTTTTTCTTCCCTTTTGAGTTTTCCTTTTGGTTTTCATCATGAAAATAAGTGTTGTTCTTTGTTGTTTTGTGGCTTCTAAGTGTGTGTGTGGCTAAAGTTCAAAGAGTCTTATGACACAACAATGCTTGGCTAGTCTTCTGTCCATCTTCCTTGCAATGGTTACACCTTCTTGCTAATGAAGTCTTGATAGAAAATATGATCCATCTGTAAGGAGAGATTTGGTCCAACCATGAACCTATGTCTAGTTTGGGAACCTCATGCCTATACTCAGTTTTTGTTTTGGTGTTTTAAAGCTTATCCAAGTAGTAGAAATGGAGAAGGGAAAAATCTAAAGGAGAAAACCTAAGTAAGAGGTCTTTATATGTGTCTCTAAAGGAACAACCTCTTCTACTCTAAACAAGTTGGGATCTCTCTTCCACTCCAAAATAAATAATGTCGATGCACAATTCTCTTTAAATAAATAAATAAAGGCAAAAGAAAAGAAAGGCTTCTTATGCAGAGAGGTGAAGTAGGTAACTCCACCAGGGTACTATCTAGGCTTGCTAGCAATGGAGCAATCCTTGTTTTCCTACGTGACTCTGTCGGGTTACTGTTGAGGTCTGCTAGTAGTGGAGCAATACCAAAGATGAAAAACTATACTCTAAAACATTAAGCTCATGAGCTAAATAACCCTTCCTAATTCGAAACATTATGCCAAGTCCTCACTATCTTCCCATGGGGTAAGTGGGGAAGCTAAAGTAATATGCACAATGAATCAATACTCCTGAAAGGACCAAGGCTCGACACTAAAAAATGAACCAAGATGGAGAAGCTGGTATTCAACCAGTGTGTTGCCAACTGTTGTAGCAACTACAACACCCTCCAAAATTTTGGCCTACACTTGAATTTTGGAGCCTACTATGGATCCTGTGATCGATCATTTGTCACTTATTGGTAAGATGATGATTTAAAGCTCCCTTTTTCGACCTTAAAAGTTTTTCACGCTTTTATCTTGATATAGTATGTGTCATCTTCAGGTAGAGGGGATGAATCGCTTGTCATGCAAGGGGAATTTTTTTTTTCTTAAAGGAGAAATATTTGTAAAAATTAGTTCTTCCCATCATATCGACACATTTCACACTCATTTCCAAAGTTTCATGCACTATTACACAAGTGTTGCCATTATCCTCATGTTGTAGCTGCTGCAACAACCCCTCAAAAATCTAGGAACCCTTAAATTTTTTAGCCCCTACACCAACTCAAGCTTTTGGTCCCACCAGGTTCTGCTCGAAAATTCATCAGTCTCAGCAAGCCTGAGGAGGAATCTAAGTTTTGTCTAAGTTAAACAAAGCCGCTAGTTCCTACCTTCGTAGGTCAATCGTAGGGTCTAAATGCAACTAAAGCTAATAATTGCGACCACAGAAACTCGCAGGTCGCAAGGTCATGCAGTTGCGCCTCCACCCTCATAAAGTTCTTGTCACTTTGCAACCTTCCGAGTTGCATAAGTCGCAAGGTCGCAATACACCTCGCTTCCACATCAACCATATGTGTGACTTTGCGACTATGTGACTCCGTGACTTACAAGGTCACAAGGTCGCAAGGTCACTCCACATCCTTCCAACGTCCAATACAACCACATGACCCATGCGACTTCGCAACCTCCTAGGTTGCATAGTTGCAATAATTGCACTCCCGACCCTCGCGACCCCACATGTGCAACACGCTTATAAATAGGAAGTCACCCAGTCGCATTTTTCAAGGCTCTATTGGTCGCACGGGAAGCTAGAGGTCCCTCCAACTGGAGTTCGCACACACATATGGCACCGGTAAGTAGCAGTCCTCCCTCCTGCAATTATTATTTCCTTCCAAGTGTGAGTGTATGCCACTACTGACCTTTGGCTTACCCTCATACTAAGGTCTATCATATTTTTACTTTGCGTTTCTCTCATTTCATGCTTGACAGTTTTCCCTAGCCTCTTCACCCCGTGCCTGCACCCAGAAAGTGTGTTTTATCTTAACCTTGATCCCCTCACTTTTATTAGTAAGCCTAAAATCCACTCCACTGAGGGTGACCCTAGCCTCCCAAGGCCATTTAGTGTCTTCTCTAAAGTTATCTAAGCCTTAGTCGCGCGTCCAACAACCGCGGTACCATTCCCCATGCGAATTCGCAACCTCCATCTGGTTGTGACTTGTGACCACCATCCTGTTGAGCGTCTTGTGACCAGAGTTCCTAAACCATGACCTTGCAACCCCATTCACACCACAACCTATGATCTCAGTTACTTAGTCACATTCTTGAAATATGCGACCATGCGACTTACCTTCCCTGCGACCTTCTTGTTACTGGCTAGGACTCCTCTCTGTTTTGCTGTCTCAATTTATTTTTCATGCCATCTCTCTCATCGTGGGACTGTGTTGTTGACATGACAAGTGACGTCAATCTCGAGTGCATATCCGTTTCTTCTTTCAAAGACGAAATGGGTCACCCAACTACTAAAGTTTCTCAAGGCACCTCGGGAAGTGAGGCATGTGAGGCCGATCTAGAAGAAGAGCCACCTATCTTCGGAGACATTGATTACAACATAAGTAAAACCACCAGGCTCTCCTAGTATACTATATACGAGGAATTTGCTAAAAAATATATTCCAGAAACACAGGAAGACTTCCATGTATATATCAACGTCAAGAAGTCAAAGTTACATAAAGTAGTGGCACATCCAATAGTGTTCCCATGCATAGAAACCATCAAATGGATCTTGCAGTTTATAGATACGAATGACTAGATGATCAGGGGTCATGACGGGGCACCCATAGCCACCATCTATCGAATAGACATAAACACCTACTACAAATTTCTTGAGAGACAGTATAATTTTAACACCAAGTGGCTTGCCGGGTTCACAACCCCAACGAAAGACATCTTAAGGGAATTGTGGCAAGACCTGGCAAAATTCCGGGTCAAGATAGACCAGGTGTACAAGACAAAGGGGTTATGCAAAGTATATCAGTTAATCACTGCGATGATGTGCCGGTTATATGGCAAGGCAGACTGTGATGTCTTTTTCAGCACATGGGTCCCTCTCATGTATGTTGTCACCACTCGAGGAACTATTTTTAATTGGGCAAGCATCCTCTCATCGTCTTTGAAGACAAACATAGTTGCTGCCAAAAGCCCACCCCCCAAGTAGCCTCCGGAATTTTATATGTCATCATACCTCCTTGATGTTGTCTGTTCGAGGTGCTACTTTGAGCACTGGAGTTGTAATTGGGACACATTAGTGGCCCAACCTGTCCACTGCCACTACAAAGTCTTCTGGGACACAACTTACAAAGGCATGTTGGATGTAATATCCGAAACATTTATTAGCCCATTATACCAACTACTGTTTGGGGAAGAATCACCTTGCATGTCACAGAGGGCCATGAAGACCATGGTCAAAGTAGCTCATTGGTTCCCCATTGATGAAGGAACATTCGTTAGAGTGTTCAGTACTCATAAAGCTCCTCATGCTCTTCCCAAGTTTGTCATAGATAAGACACTTCTGTGAGAGGTCTGTTACCAAATGACGCAGGGTTTCTCAAAGATATTGAACAAAGGCAAGAAGAAACCATGGCCACCTTTTCCTCTCACTATTGGGGCATACATGGTAGAAAACTTCAAACAGGTAGAAGTAGAAGCTGAAGCTTTGAATGGGAGCCATTTCGTGACCCTAAATTACCGAACATATGACCTCAAGAAAGTCGTGGCCGCCCATTGCAAGAAGGCAAAATTCAGTTGGTCTTATGCCCACACTAAGAAGGACCTCAAGGATGGGATTAGGAATTGGTATAACTCCACGAGGGTACTCAGCCCAAGTGAACAACAGGCCATAGAGGACGAGCTCCTCAACAATTCCTAGGAGGGTGTAAGCCTCAGAGAAAGAGTTTCAACCGTGAAGAAACAATGGCATGAAACACCAAAGGGAACCGAGGAATTGAGGAAACACAAAGGAAAAGAGGTTGAAGACCCCATAAGTGACAACGAGGAAGAGGAAGTTACGCTTGTACAAAGAAATGCCAAATTGGAAAGGAAGAAGCGAGAGCTCAAGAGGCAAAGAGAATTGGAAAGAAAACAATCTCAGGACTCTGGCAACCAGAGCCAGAATGAGAAAAGGAGAAAACAAGAAGAGGAGAAAAGGCAGTAGGAGGAAGAAAAGAAAGCACAAGACGAGATAGAGAGAAAAAAGCAAGAAGAAGCTGAAAAGAAAAAACAAGAAGAGGAAGCTGAGAGGAGAAAGCAAGAGGAGAACAAAAGATTAGAACAAGATCTGAAGAATATGGAGGAGGAACTAGAGAAGCAATGGGCACTAGCAGAGGGAGAAAAGAGGCAGTGGGAAGAAGAGCTTAGGACGAACAAGGAAAAGGAAACTGAAAAAAGTAAACAAGGGGAGACAAGCAAAGTAGTCGACTTCGGCACAGGACAAGGTGAGCTTCCTCCCTTAGATGTACCTCCTGCTACTCCCCTCACTAGTGGACACCTTCCCCTCCAAGAGTTGGACATCTCAAAATATCAAGACTAGGAGGTCTTAGATCTTACTATAATCACATTTGATGAAATAAACCTCAAAATTATACAGGAGAGGAAGAAATATTGCAGCAGAAACCCACCCAACCCGTTGTCAGTAACTACGGCAACAGATATCATGCCAAATATCACAACAAATCCTCAAATGATCGCCTCTGTCGAAACAGCTTCTGTGGCTAGCACAGAACACAACATAGCCCAAATGAGTAAACAAATTGTAGACTTGCAAAATAGGTTGTACGCATCCCAGCAAAGGGCCACCGTCGTGAATATAAGAAGGAAAGCATGGAGGAGGAGAATGCAACACTCCACTTATTACACACAAGCTCAACAGAATTCCAAGTGGTAATTGCATCAGAAACTGAGACCCTGAGGGAGACCATGGCAGCAGTTTATAAGGAAATGGTAAAACTTCACCACACTGTAGCACCCATCGTGGCCATTCAAACTCATGCAAAAGAGAGGGTTTCCATGCTCAAAGAAGTTGTGACCACTATGGATAGAATACATGAATGGTCTGAAAAGTACCTAGAAGCCCTGACAGTGGTCCCTAGGAAAGATTGGGTCACTATGCAAAATACTAGGGTCCAACTTCATATCAAAGTTCAGTCCAAAGATAAATTAGCCAAAGATACGGAGAGGGTGTTGGCCTCCTACAGACAGTTATTCAGTAGCTTGGAATCAGTGATCCAACTACATGGGGTCCCCTCTATAGGGGAGGTTAGATAGGTAAAAAATCAGGAGGAGATCAACAATGAAGTACAGGAATTTGTAGAGACATATAGACAAGAAGCTTGTACGTGAGATATTCCGATCACTAGAGAAAATATCAAGCACTATATAGTAGAACTAGTGAGGCTCTACACCAAGCTAAGGACCTTGAATAATCATGTGCATGCCAAACAGAACATCCTCCTCCCAGATGCACTTGAGTTCTTACACTGACATGATGAAGACCAACCACAAATCTCTCCTATTGCAGCAGAATACAACCTGTGGCACACTTATCTGACAAAACATCTCAGGCTTAACATTCCAAAACTTGCCATCAATAGATTAGTCAATTACATTGATAGCTATTTTTGTGACATTGTGCACTACAGTAGCACATAATTCCCTGTGAATGTGAAAGGTCATGTAGAATGCCAAGAGTCATCTGGTAGATGAAAGGTCATGAGGTAGTCCAAGAGTCAAGGGTAGACCAAGGGTCACTTTTATCCTATAAATATAACCTCATGCCTCATTTGTAGGGGCTTTTTGCTGAGGACTATTTTGGAGATACATATATATATATATATATATATATATATATATATATATATATATATATATATATATATATATATATATATATATATATATATATATATATATATATATATATATATATATATATATATATTACTTGAGAGAATTGATGTCCTTCTAATTAATACAAGGGTTGATTGTATGTCTTCACTATTGGATTCTTCAAATTTCTATGTGCTTGTGCCATGAGTATTTTCTTCACTTGATGGATCAAATGTTCCTAAAAGCTATTTGATGTGTCATCTTCTCACATGTTGTTTCATACTTTAAATATGGTTTTCATATGTATGAATGGTATTTGGCTTACTAACTCTATACCCGTACCGGTGAACTATTTATTTTGGTATTAGTATAATCTGTCTTGACTGCATAGTTATGTGTACGCCTATAAATAGTTGCTTTTTGTGAACTGACTTGCAATCGTTAAGCATTATTTATCTAGTATACATAAGTCTTATCTAAAGTCATACTAATAGTAACTTTATATAAGGTTGTGTTATTTACATTTTGGCTATTCATGGTATATATGGTATAGGATATTTGTCAATTATTCTCTTGTGTTTATTAAAGTTCATACATTTGATTAAGTTCATATCCCACCTTCGTCCGAAGCTAGCTCTACAAAACTGAATGGCAGCCGGGCCTACATACTGGAAGGGATCCCCAACACACATGGTGCAGGCTCTAGTTTGGAACCTACACCTGGGAGATCCCCTTGACTGTTGGTGTAAAATTCCAACCCATCAACACCTCACATAGTTTATCATCGGAGCCACACTTGTCGTAAGCTGCCACAAACGTTTTTGCATTAAACGAAGTATGTTTTCATATGTTATGGATTGTTTATGTTGTATTATTAAGTGTTCAAGTGTGTGATCATAGTCAAGTTCAATCATTGTTCACATTAGATCGACTGATCCCACACTTGGCCAAATTCTGGGATATTCCTAAAAGCCTAGCCTCATCCATCCTTCCTAAACTACGCACTTTGCATTTGCAACCTTTAATATTTTCCCTTTCCTATTGGAACTACGCAATGTGTAGAAATCCTAACCTCCCTTAGCATCCAAAACTGCGTAGTGGATTCCCCCAATGTACTTCCCTCAGCCGAAACCCACTGTCTCCAAAAACTACGTAGTTTTATCCCTTAAGCCTCTTAGCTGATCAATCCACCTTTCCTCATAAAATTATGCAGCTGATTCCTGCTAAGGCCTTATCCCATAACAACCATTGTTTGCTTAAGTTACGCAATTTTGTCTCTTAGTGGCCTCTGCGCAATTATTTCCCTCAATGAGGACTATGCAGATGTTTCCCTCAGTCTGGCCTGAGCTACACATAGCACAGTCTTAGTGATCAAGCTTGACCCTTGACTGCTTGAACCGTGAAATTGTGCAGTCACTAGGCCTTCTCCCATGGCCTATCACTCAGTCCTGGCCCAATTTATGAATCCAAGTGCAACTTCTTAAGCTAGGGGTCTATTAAAGTGATGTCATCTTGTCATGAGTGGATTACATATATAGGAATTCTACCAGGCTATCGAAAGACGATGAAGAAGGAGATGAGAAGGATGACATGCTAAATGAAACTCAAGGAATTGAGGAGAAATGATATCTATCAGATAAGATTACCAAGGAACCAGAGGTATGATAGAAGATCAGGACCGCATAAAGACTCTATCTGATGCATAACCCTTTGGAGGGTAGGTATGGAAAGGAAAGAAAATATTTTTGAAATACACCTCCTAGTGTAGCATGAAGGACTATTTACCATTTTCATATTGTTATGTCTCCAATGACATGCATGGCTGAAAACACTGAAAGTGATTCCATGTGTTTCCTCTAAGTGTCTTACTCCCTTTCACTTGTTGGATCAATTTTCATCTTTTGGCATGTTTTGGCTATTATGTCATATTTACGAACCTTTTTTGGTGATATCAGAGGTTTGTATGTGTGTATATGAGTTTTCCTAGCCATATAAACACTTGTCACACTCATACAGAAAGTCTTGAGCATTGTCGTACAAGTGTCATCACGGTCGTCCTAAAATCTATCTCAAGTGTCGCACTAATTGTTTCTTGTCATGAGATAGTCACTCGGAGGGTAATTATTTGCTTGTTATCCCGATGATCTATGTTGTGATATCATTGAAGTATGATAAGTGTGTGATCACAGTTCAATTTCATCACAAGTCCATCTTCCTCTGGTACTTAGCCATTTTCAGAAAATATTCCTGATCGGGGAACTAAGCTTGACCAGGCCCCCACTAAGCTACACACTATGCAATATCAACCCTCAATGATGTGACCTTTCTCATTGTAATTGTGCATTACGTAGTCACTATCCTCCAGGGTAGTCAAACTGCACAATTTCAAAGCTCAACAACCTTCCTTCACTCCCAGATTTTCACAGCAGTTCCTTCCATTCCGGCTTGAACTACACATTTCGCACTTTCAATCCTCAAGCTTTTCCCTCATGTGTTGGTACTTCACAGTGTATAAAGAGCCCAACCTCCCTTGGCCTCCATAACTACGCAAAGGTGTTACCAAGTTTCCTCCCTCCGTCGAAACTCATTGTCCTCAAGAACTGCGAATTTTGGCTACCAGGCCTCTTTGCTGCCAAATCCTCCTTTCCTATGAAAATTGTGAAGAAATGAACTCCCATGGCATCACCTTGAACTAGCCACTACTGACTTGAACTATGCAAACCTGTCTCCCAATGGCCAATACGCAATTTTTCTCCTCAGTGAGGATTGTCCTCGAAAGTTCCTCAGTCAAGTCTGAGCTCTGCTCTACGCAGTCTTAGTGATCAAGCTCTTTCCCTCCCAACTGGAACTACATAATGAGAATTCAGTGAGCCATATATCCCAGCCTGATGATAATGCACACCTTTAGAGTAGGGATTTTTCAGATTGATGTCATCCCTTATGAGTAAATTGTAGGAACATGTACACTCTCAAGTCATGGCGAGATGATGAAGAAGGAAAAGTAGCAGGGAAGCATGCCTAGAGACTCACTTGTAGTTGAATCGACGAGTGAACCTATAAAGAAAAAGAAAAGGGACAAAATTTTTCAACCACCACCTAAGACCAAAGATCATTGAAGACTTTGCATCATCAAAATACGTGGAGAAGAAGAAAGAGCACACCCAAGAAGACATCTATCACTCAGCAGCAATAGCGGCTTGACATTTCAACCTCAGCAAGCCAGTCCATTTTAGTAGTGTCATGTCAGGTCGTGTCATAAGTTTTGAAAGGCCACATAAGTATTATGAGACATGTATATTGTAAATAAAATGTAATGTAAAGTAGAATTCCAATAGACACACATGAATATGAAGAGTCATGTTAGTTGAAAAGTCATAGGAAGTTTAACAGTCATGAGGGTAGTCAAAGAGTCAAAAGGGGTAAGCATCACCCCTTTGGTTATATATACCCCCTCATTGTATGAAAAAAAGATGTTTCACCTTGTCTCCTTCCACAAAGCATAGAGAGTTTCAGTCAGTTCTTTAAGGAGAAAGGAGTGTCTCCAATGTCCCACTATTGGGGCTACTGATGTATAATGTAAGTATGTGTCTTGGAACTTTTTCTTAATTACATAAGTCTTTTCAGGCCAACACTTTTCCATGCATGACTTATGGATGTTTGTAAGAATATTATGTGAGCATTTGTATTTCATGTTTGATTTCACATGTACTAAGATAGTTGAATTATATTTCAGATGTTTTAGTGCTTATCTTGTTGGGAATGTGATATAATGGTGGTTATTGTTGTCTCATCCTTATGGACCATTCCAGAGGATACTAGTCAAACCTTTCCTCACTCATCAGTTGTAATGATCGTCACATCCATCATGGACTAATCTCCTGGATGGTAGACAGACCTTTCCCTGTCCATTGGTTGTAATGACAATCACATACTCTATGGACTATTCTGTTGGATGTCAGATAGGCCTTTTGAGTTGGCATGTGTCTCTTCCTAGGTGGTACTATTACCTCTCACTTAAAGGCTCACTTTTCTTCGCCTCTTTTGTTGTAAGAGAACCTATAGACATTTTCACTACACACTCACCAAGCACACTCACCTTTTCGTTCAAAGGTACAATTGCATCACCCTCTTGTGCGGATTTCTATTGACCACATGAGTTTAACTACACAAAAATGTGTGTGTGCGTCTGTCAGAGAAACATTCATCCAGTTGAGAAAAAACAAGACAATTTTCACTTCTGCAGGCTTAGAACAGGTCCTTGGGGTTTGTGAAAGTTTCAGAGAGGTGTTGAGCACCTTGTAGGATGGTTTTGCAGAGAGAAGGCCTTGTAAAAACAATCTTTAGATTAATGAAAAGACAAGAGTATGGTTTCCATTGCTGTGGTAGTGTTTTTGTGGCAATGGTGTACCAAAATACACCTCCTTAGAAGTTGATTGTTCCTTGCAAAGGATCACAAGTAGAATTGGTGGTGTTATTAGACAAACCTAAATTAACACACCATTGTAAATAGTCGAAACAATGCATACATAAACATAAACTAAAAAAAGAGGTAAATACACAAATAATGCTCAAATGGAGCAAACTATTCAATAAGATAATGGGAAAATATCCCTTTATTGACTACTAGTAGTAGAGGTTGAATACAATAGATGAATCTTAGACACTTGAAGAGAATTATTTAAGATATGGTGCTAAAAAATCCTCAGCAAGGGGTTTTCTTTTCCTCAATCTCTTTGCAAGTTTCTCCGCTCTCTCAAAGAAGTATAAAGACTCTCTAATGGTGGTTTCCTCTTTTCTCACTAGGAATATGGATTGCTTAGAAGCAATATGGACAACATGTTAGTGCTCTTCCCTTCTTTGGCTTCAAAAATGTAATGGTGGTTTTCTCTGATAGAAATTTGGCCAACATAATAATGTCTCATATTTTGGCTCTCCCATGGCTTGTTTATATAGAATTTTTTGAATCCATCTTCCCCCTCTTGGTTCATGCATAATAATGACACATCAATAGGACAAGATGATTCCATTGAGGATTGCATATGTTCAAGGCAACTCCAATTTGATTGTACTGGACTGAGCTCATGTCATAGAATCGATCCCAAGTGTGTAGAGTGGTCTCAGACCACTGAGTCATCCTTTTCTGCAATTGTGCGACTTCAAAAGGATATTCTACATGCACATGTTTATCGAAGAAATAGTCATGAGACATCAATTATTTTTTCTCTATAAATTTTTGACCTTAGGAGAACTTTGATTTCTTAAACTTCACGGTATACTTAGCCGGAAAATGTTCACTTGTGCATTATGTTGGACACCTTTTAGTGTCTTTTGGATTTTGCTAACATATGTACGATTTTATTGTGTTAACATATATGAAATTGTAGAGATATGATGAGGCACCATGTGGATGACATGTGGCATTCATTTTGGGCCTTTTTGGTTGGCCAATTGGATAGTTTATGGGCAGCAATTAGCAACAATAGATCATGAAATTTGGTAGTGATATGACATGGAAAAAGTGGGTCCATATGAGGGCATTAGAGCACCAAGGTGCTGAGAAGAAAAATGTTGCATGATATTATTCACTATCTGATATGACAAAAATCAGCCTTCAATTACTAGATAATGGAAAATAGTTTAGAATTTTTTTCAATTTACTCAAAAGGGGTACCAAAGTACTAGAGTATCAAGGTACTAGGATGGATAACAATTCACGAGCCTCATGTATGTGATATTTTGTTATGAACATTGAGGTCATAACACATGTTGCAACTACTTAATGGTTTGGAGCATAGAGATAAAATGTTTCGTATGTTCTATTCTAGGTGTTAAGGAGTATGCTTGTTAAAAAGTGACCCAAATTATAGTTCTTTGGAAAAACTTTTTGGAATATGGTCGAATCATTTGGTCATAACAATTGCTTGGTGCTTTAGCCGTTGTAGCTAAGAACTTATGAAAAATTAGCATCCATGTCATCTACAACCTCGCTTCCTATGGCATCCTTTATTTGGGTGCCAAATTACTTAATCCCATGGTTTCAGTCCAAATTTTTTGGTGCAACTCATAGTATTAACCCCATATGCCACTCCAAGAATTCTTATCATCCCTGATCATATTTCAATGACATATCCACTATGATCAAACCATTTTTCCTATAAATAACTTAGTCTGGAAGTTGTAAATACAAGTGAAAAAAAGATAATGAAAAATCTAATATAGAGATGACAAAGTTTAAAGTCTCTAGAGCTAGGAACAAATAATTCTAAGGATGAAGTTAGAAGAAGACATGTAGTTTCTGCATCATGTTAGGCCCTCGAATTGTTGTACTTAATGCACCTTTTTGTTTATATGATGCCCTACTTATTCTATTATTTTACTAGTTTATGAACTCTTCCTACATTATTTTAATGCAATAGCAAAGATTTGTGCTTTGGTTGTATTTTATATGAGAATACCTTATATGCGTTTCTAGTATTAATGCTCATTAAAATGTCGTTAATGTAGATTATCTTCTTCTTGCATCGCATGGCGATTCCACACCAAGTATATGCAGACCACTTCATCGTTCAAGCTTTCCACAAAGGAAAATACACATTTGGAATGATCTTGGATCATTTCGACAATCAGAGGTGCACTTATCTTTCATTGACCTGTTCTTGCACTAAAGAGCAACATTCTTGCACTAGAGAGCAACCAATTTGGAGCTTTGACATCTTGGCACGCTTTAGGGGAAAACAAAGATGGTTATTGTCCAAAATGATGTTCTAACACCTTCCCAAGAGTTGGGTTGCACTCAGGTCCCACATCTAGGTCTCTAGAAGAAAATCAACAAATATGCTCAAAATTCACACAATTTTCAAACTACCAAGTTTGACCTCGATTTGCATGCAGATCGAGGCAAATCTCGAAAATCCAAAGAAATGGGTATTTTACCAATATAAAGAATTATCTAGAACCCAAAGTATTTCCAAATATTCACATTGGTATAAAATATACACGAGGGTATTTAAGGAAGTTTTATAAAAAAATACTATTTTTCCAAAATTTTAGTATCTTACCTAGATTTGCAAAAATAGCCAAACAATCAACTTCGTGCACAATTTCCGAGGCAATGGAAATGAATTAGATAATTCCAGGTGAGATTTTTTTTTTGAAAAAATGACAAATTTTGTTGCCTCCAAACAAATTTCGTAGATTCGAAATGGCCTAAGATTTACATGAGGTTATTTGAGGCAGTTTTATAAAAAAGTTTGTTTTTTTCTAGAATTCCAAAATATACCCAGATTTGAAGAATTCGTATCAGATTTGTGTTTCTTCAATTGGATCATGGTTGAACTAGATCTCCCATCCATGACATATTGTTGGGATTCAATCTCCATATTGTTTGCAAAGGATTGACCTGTCTAAAGCCAAACTTGTAATGTAAAAATATTATAAAAACGAGCTATTGCTCCAAGCCTAGCTAGCAAGCCATTTCTTTGTACCTTCATGTTGTTGAGATGAGTTTTGGGGGTTCTACCTCCTTCCCTCTAATCACTTGGAGGCTCGCCTACTGCAAATGTTGTAAAAGACTGATATTTTAATTTAATGCTAGGTTCATGCGTCTCTTATGTCTATTTTTTGTATTATTAATTTCGCTTACATAAGTTAAGAGTTTTCATTAAAGGGAAATGAGTTGGCTGGCTAGGGCCCAGCCAACCCAGCTCGTTCTCCCTATATTTCGTAGTGTGTTTAGATCTAGTTATGTTGGTGTGAACAGAGTGATTTTTACATGCTTGAGCTTGTAGGTTTGGCGAAACCCTTGTGAATGTTTTTATGCGTGATCTCAGATCTAAGGAATCCTCATGTGCGTTGGGTTGATTTCTATTTCTAGTTTTAGTATTTTATTTCTTCCTGAAAGCATCACACTTTTCTTTCCTTTTCTGAAATCGTTTTCAGAGTTATTTTCGAAAGGTTGGACAGGGTTGTGATTTTGATGATTTAAGGTTGATTCATTTCCTTACAACATAGCATGCGATTATATGAATACATGTTTTGGCTGAGTGATGTTATCTTTGTGCATAAGTTCAAACTGTGACAATTTCCTTACATGAACGTAAATTAAATATCAATGAGTAAAGAAATCGTTTATGGCATTTTTCTGGGTTTAAAGACTTTATAAATTTTTTTTCTAAGTTAGGTTAATCTATTAATATGTAACAAAAATGTACAGAGAGGCCCAGGCCTCAGCAGAGTTTAACATAGTGTATCAAAGAGAATCTTGACTGCCCCAACATTGGGGAAACCAGTCCACAGAGACAAAAATACCCAGATGGGATATCAGTCTTTAAGACCAGAAAAAACAAGAACCAGAGAAGTTTTACCATGACAAAAAAGAACCAGACAAATTCCAGTAGAACTAACATATAAAAAAACTAGACAAAAGACACCTGGCAGCCACGTCATATCATTTGAGTTCTTCCGGGATGGGCTCCTCAACAATCAGACATGCATATGTCGTCTAGTCATCCTCCTCCTCCATCGATGCCCCGCCGTGTGGCCCACCTACTAGATGGACGTCGCCATGGCTGCTAGCCGCCACCTTCGGAGCTAGCCCATCAATCCCTGTTCCACCTGGGGAGTGCGTGGCACCAGAACTACCACCCTCAGCATGCTGACCGCCACCCATGGTCTGGCCATGCAGAGCAACATTTCCTTCATCCAGCAGATTCTTTCCTATGTCTCAGCCATTTCTGCGCCTTTGAGCCTCCCCTTGCCACAAGTCAGAGTTTTCCGCCTAGTTATCTGGCTGCTCATTATCTTCAGTGAAAAGGATGGTAACTGTAGGAGTAATCACTGGTCTGTTCAAGGTGCTACGAAATCTGAATTGGGTCGAGTGGGGAGTGGGGTGAGGGGGCAAAGGGAAATTGGCAGTGTGAACTACAAAATCTCTGTGACCTACACCCAGAGATGGAGCACGACCCCGACCGTTACGAGTATTGGGATATCTTCCCAAACCATAGCTACGGGGGTGATACAATTCAGGGGAAGGAGAGGAGGCAGTAGGCTCAGGATTCAGCTCAATCTGAGGGTGGGCACTACCTCCCCGGGTTCCTCCTCTTCGACTCCTCAAGCAATGTCAAACCATGTCAGAATACCTGGCTAAATGTTAAGAGGGAGCAATGGCAGAGGGATTTAGAAGGGGAACAAGGACTTGCTGGGGTTGGTTAACTAACAAAACCTGGAATGGCAGTGGTGATGCCCATTATCGAAATCGACATAGCAAGCTAACCAACATCGACGCCCAATGACTATGCGGGAGCTGGTTTCAGTAGCTTGAGGCAGGCAGTTGTAGTGGAGCAGGGGAGAGGGAGAGTCAATGAGTTGAGGGGATTCCATGTCTGGGTAGATAATAGCCCTTTCTCGATTCGAGCCTACATTAAATGTTGCCTACAGTCTATCATTAGATCGGCTTAGAGTGGTATGGGGTGAGGTGCCATCGGCCAAGTGGCCCATCCTCTCACTGTCATTCTTCATGATCTTCATAAATTTTCTTGAATGTCACCCACATCTGGGTGCTCTCCTTCTTCTGGTGCCTTCTCAATCTTCACTAATTCATTGAAGTCCTTTAATTGGGCCTCCATGGTTATAGTAGATAACGAGTCTGCATTCAGATCAGTTCCACTCTCCACTCCTATATTGGCAAGAAGGTTAGCCACTCTATTACCCTCCCTATGAATATGTTTGAAATTGATTGCTCTGTGGGTCCTGAGCCAAACATCAATGAGTTCCAGTCTTTCCGCTAGTCTCCAACTATTGCCCACTTTGTTTGAGGGTGTCCCCTGTAGAATTTTATTCACCATATTTATTATGATTTGAGAGTCACCTTCAATAATGAGTGGGAAGAAACCATGCATTTGAGCTAGAAGGAGCCCCTACCATAACCCTTCGAGTTCTGCTAAGTTATTTGTGTCCCATCCATTTGAGCCTATGAAGGTTAGAAGGGGAGCACCTTTATGATCTCTAAAGATTCCTCGAAACCTTGATTTGCCTGGATTTCCTTTCGAGGCCCCATCAAAGTTCAGTTGGATCACATGCTGGGGTGGAGGGAACCATTTATCTGATATTGTGCTTTTTGTTGCCGATTTAATGGGGATTATCAATTCTTGATTCCATTGTAGATTCTAGTTGTCCCAGATATTATTTTCCTGTGGTAGGGAGGGAATGTCGTCGTCATGCCAAGTTGGAAGTAGTATGGTTTCCTTGAGATTTTGGCAAACATTGTTCCAAAGGGTTTCCAAAGATGAGGACTGGTCCTTGAAGATACATTTGTTCCTCTCTTTCCATATTGTCCACATGAGAAGGCCTGGGATGAGCTTCCATAAGGAGTTTAGTAACCTACTCTTATATGGATTATGTGCCCAATTACGTACAGTGGTGGGAATGTCTTCTTTGATTCTGCTGTCCCTTTGGCATCGAAAACTAACTTTTTCCCAAGTCTTATGAGCTAGTAAGCGAGAATTCATGAGGTGAAAAGTGGTTTCTTCTTCTTGTTTACAATTGGGACAGATGGAAGGACAATGAAAGTTTCTCTTTTGCAAATTGTCCCAAGTGAGGATTTTGTTTTGAAAAAGTAGCCAAAGGAATGTGGACACCTTCGGCTAGATATTGGGGGCCCAAATTGTGTGCTAGAGAGGATCTTTGAATGCATAATCTTTTATGATTATGTTATAGGCTTCATGCGTGGTGAAAGTTGCTCTTGCCTCATAGCCCCATCTGAGCACATCCTTCTTATCTGAATATCTTATGTTCCTATTGGAGAGTTCTGGTCCCAAGATTTGATGATCAGACTCCAAGCCATCCTAGATGATGTGATCAGAGCTTAGACAATGCCTGAATCCTTGGGTTATGGTAGGTCTCGAATATTGATTGATCTTATCATGCCGTTGCGTTTCCCAATTAGGAATTTGGTGGGGATTAATCAAATCTTTTAGCCTGGGTTTCTGCTATCAGGAGTCTTCCCAGAATCTTCCAATGGTGCCATCCCTAACTTCCCAGAAGCTGTGCTGTTGGATTAATTTTCTATGTTGCTTTGCAACATTCCAGACTAGGGATCCTAGGCCTATGTCAGTAAGTTGAATGAGATCCTCTACAAGTCTGTTATTGGCATATTTTGCAGTCCATAGAGTGGCCCAGGGAGTATGTGGTGTTGTGAGCCAATTCCACCAGATGCGTGCTCCCATAACTGTGTTGCTATGATATGGATCGCGTATCCCTATACCTCTTGAGTTCTTTGGAAGACAAACTATGCTCCATTTGACCAGAGCCCATTTGCGTTGCTGTCCTGAGCTGCCCCACAGAAAGGATCTTTAGAGATTTTTTATTTCTTTGAGGACCCATTTTGGCGCTGCCAAGACAGAAAATAGATACAATGACATAGAATATAAAACAACTTTTATTAAGACTATGCGACTAGCCATATTGAGGGACCTGTGAGTCCAAGAAGAGAGCCGAGCTTCTAATTTTTCTAAGAGAAGATGACAACATGAGTGTTTCAGGGTAGTATCAGTCATGGGAGCGCCTAGATATTTGGATGGGAGAGTAGCTATCGGAAAACCAAGGATATGAGCAATGGAAGCTTGGGTTGCTGCAGGGGTATGAAAAAAGAAGATTTGGGATTTAGCCTGGTTTATATTAGCTCCAGAGGCAGCTGAGAAAACATTCAACAGGGATTTTAATTTAAGAGCCTCCTAGACTAAAGGATGGCCATAAAGCATGTTATCACCAACAAATTGCTGGTGAGTAAAGGTAGGGGAGTCGGGAAAGGAGAGGCCTCTTAGTTGCTGGGAGCGAAGAGCTTCTTTGATACATCTTACCAAGACCTTCCGCCATGATGACAAACAGAAAAGGAGACAAGGGATCTCCCTATCGAATTCCTTTGGAAGGATGAAAAGGGGAGGTAGGGATGCCATTAATCAAAATGGAGAAGAAGGTGGATGATATGAGACTCATGACCCATCTAACCCATGGGGGGGAAGCCAAAGGCAGTTAGCATCTTTTGAATATAATTCTAGCTTAAGCTATCAAAGGCTTTAGAGAGATCTATTTTAAGTAGCATACCTACTTTTTTATACTGCTTCAAGGAATGAATGATCTCATGAGTAAGAATGATGCCATCCGTGATCTGCCGGCCTTCCACATACCCTGATTGCTCTGACAAGATGAGTATCAGTAGCAGCGGTTTAAGCCTCGAGGCAATGACTTTGGAGACTATTTTGTATATGACATTACACAAAACGATAGGCCTAAATTTGTCAGGCATCCGAGATTGAGATTCTTTGGGAATGAGGGCGATGAAGATTGCATTCATGGAGGGAAGCATCCACTTATTGGTTCTGTGACCTGCCAGACTTCCAATTTGATTAGATCCCAGAAATTGTGAAAAAAATTGGAAGTAAACCCATCTGGGCCAAGCGCCTTTCCTTCTTTTAATTGATGCATCGCATTTTCCACCTCCTGTAAGGAAATCGGTTTGAGAAGAAGCTGATTATGTTCCTCGGTGATTACTTTTGGAATAGACTTGGTTATTTTGTCGATGGCCTCCGTCCTATCAGTCTATGGCTCTTGATGAACCTGCTTGAAGTAGGTGAGGAGTTCTTGTTCTATGTCTTCATGATTTTCTACTCTTTCTCCTTGCCTGTTCTGGATGTGAGTGATGGTATTGTTCATTCTCCTTTGAACAGTAGTATGATGAAAAAAATTTGTATTTCTTTCACCTTCCTTAAGCCATCTGACTCTTGATTTTTGCTTCCAAAGAACTTCTTCTTGCTTAGCTCTTTCTAAGATTTGTGATTGCAGGTGTGTTTCCTGCACCGAGAGTTCCTCTGATCTACCTTCCGTGATGATCCTCTGTTGTAGCCTTTTCATTTCTTGATCTAAAGCATTTTGTGCCTGAAAAATATTGCCAAAAGTAGAATGGTTCCATTGTTTGATGTTGAATTTGAGATTTTTGAGTTTTTGCTGGAATTGAAACATTTTTGAGCCCTCCACGGGTATGAAGCTTTTCCAGACCATATTTATGAAATTGGTGAAGTCTAGATGAAACAACCAGAACTCTTCAAAGTGAAAGGGCCGATGAGCAATGTTGCCTGGACTTGTCCATTGAAGTGCGATTGGCCAATGATCTGAGCCTATGAGGGGCAGGATTGAAGCTGAGAGATCTCTACCTAAATGGATTGCATTATCAGAGAGCAAGAATCTGTCCAATTGAGAGGAAATATATTGAGAGCCTACTATTTTATTATTCCAGGTAAAACCTCCATTATTAAAAGGCATATCAATGAGCCAGTTGTTTTAGATGAAGTTTTTTAAATGACAACTCTCCTTATCTAGTTTATTTCTGCCCCCTCTTTTTTCTTCCAGTTTGGTTATCATCTTGAAGTCCCCTCCTGTGATCCAGAGCGGGTGGGTTCTATCAGCGTTGATCAAGGATAGATTGTTCAGTATGTCTATCTTGTTCATGGCCTCTTGAGGAAAGTAAACATTGGTTAAATGCCCATGTATATTTGTCCCTGTTATGTGGAAGGTAGCCTGGATGAAGTGCCTGTTTGCATGTATATTGGTAAGCGTGATGGCTTGTGCATTCCAGATTATTGCAAGGCCTCCTGAAGCTCCTGAGGCATCCACTGCTATTGCTTGACTACCTGGCCATGCTTTTGCTATGGTTCTATCTAGGGTGGTAGAGTTGCATTTGGTTTCTTGCATGAAAAAAATGTGGGGTTTCTCCTGCTGAATCATACTTTTTATCAGTCTGTATTTCCAAGGGCTATTGAGCCCTCTAATATTCCATGAAATGAGCTTCATGATGGATTATTGGGAAGGGTATTGTAGTACTTTGTAAGCTTGGAATATCTTCCTGATTCCACCAACATTTTCCCAATGCAGATCGTTCGTTGGAGATCTGTTTTCCCTCCTCTCTTTTTATTATCTTCGGTGAGGTTCTTGCCATCCCATTGACTTCCAGGCTATATGCCAAGGGTTCTTTGTTGTTGTGCTCGAGAAGGAATTACTTCCAGGTTTTCTAGCTGTATTTCTGGAATCTTGTCATAATTTTTTGTCTTACAGGCTTGTTCTAAGCCTAGTATATCCAGATCTCCAATGTCTATGCTTTCTGGTTCCACTTCCATGTGCTGGAGTTCATTGCTTTCCTATGCATTTTCTGTTTCATTTTTGAAAGCATCCTGCGTGTTATACACATCCATGCTTTGAAGATTCCAAGCGGGTATCACACTAGGAGAGGGTGAGATGAGGTCGATGGGTTGTTTAGATTTATGGGGTTTCTTTGTGCTGGTGGAGGCAGATTGGACTTTTGACTTGGGCTGCTCCTCAGAGAGAGTAGGAGCTTCAAGGTTGTTCAACTCTGGTTGTGCCAGGGTTTCAAAACTGTTCCTTGTGGACGGCATGGAAGGGTTGTCAGAAAATTTCTTGGGGTTTGGACCATATTTTTTGGGATTCTTTTTGCAATTGGAGACTTTGGTGAAGCCATCTGCATCAGATTTATCAGAGGGGGTTGGGGCTGAGGTCTTCAGATTTGAGGGGTAGTCACGAAATAAATGGCCAAGGGCGTGACATTTCCTGTAGTGAAACGGGACATGTTCATAGTCTATTGATTGGACCCATTCAAAATCGTCATGGAAAAGGCTTACCGCATCCGGAAGAGCATTACTAAGATGCATGTAGACACATATTCAGGCATATGAGGTGTATCTTCGAAGCTTAGTCTCCTCTGCAATCTTGATGAACTCACCAAGGCCATTACCAATATCTTGTAGTGAAGCTTCATCCCAGTACTCCAGAGGGAGGGAGTAGAGGCGGATCCAAACTGGTGCCCAACTAAGATCTTCTTTATCTGGGTTGAATATTTCAACCCAATCCCTCAGATACAGTCCAGCAGTGTTGAAGAAATACGGCCCTCCATCAAGGACTCTGTTCCTATCCTCTAGATAGTTGAAAATCGCCGTGAAGAAACCCTTAGGGCCCAACTGCAGGGTTATGTGTCCTTTCAGCTTCCATTTGGCTACGATCCAACCCTGTAGTGCTTTTTCTGTGGGCCAAAAGCCAATAAACTTCCCGATCAAGGCATGGTCCTTCATGTATTGGATTTGATCATTGATCCTACTGCTTGGGAGCTCAATCTTAGGTCTCTTGGTTGCAACCGGCTTGCAGGTGGTCGATGTCACTTTGGGATTCTCATTATCGATCTCCTTGTTTGTTTGTGTATTTTGTCCTTCTCCTGTTTCGCCCTGGACGGTTTGCTTGCAGACTTCCTCATGCATTGGAGTGTGTTCATTTTCATTGGGGGGAGGCTCTATGTCCTCCCCCTGAGGGAGACTCATGATTCGCGCGCCTCTCCTTGTCCCTTATGGTTTGTCATCTTGCTGTAAGAGATGGCAGAGTTGCTGCAAACTATGCAAGTCTATCGTAGCAGATTTTTCCTAAACCCTAAGCCGTCATGATCGCCAAAGATTCCTCTTTGTTTCCCCTGCTCGACAACATATAAATACTTTATAAAATTAATCTTTCAAGCAAAGTATATTTATCACTGTGATAGAGATTTGAGGAGGGTTAAGTTTCATTTTTTGGATAGCGTATTTTCATTTACAGCACAAGAGTTTTTCCTTTTTGCTATCGTGAGAATTCCCTTCAGTCCTTGCAGTTATCTTTTTATTGAATACTTGTTTTGGATTGGGAGTCATTTTCATTAAAGTTTGAGGTAAAGTTTTCTTTTCTGTTTTTCTCATTTCCAGTTTACTATTCATAGCACATTAATAGATGAGTGAAGGATGGTTGAAAGCAAGACCATTGTAGTGCAGGAACAACGAGTTCTAAGTGAAGGAATAGAGCATTCTAGTATATGAATAGAGTATTCCAATATAGGAGCAGAACGTTCCAATAAAGGAACATAGAATTCCAGTACCAGAACAGAGTACTCCAATGTAGGAACGAAACTCATTTCAATACAGGAATGTAATTGCTGTGGTATAAGAATGAGATATTTTTAGTAAAGGAAACAAATTTAAAGGAATAATTGAAAATCGTTCTTTTTGTTTTCTAAGCATTGGAATTTAATCACAAGAACATAATTTATCTTTTAATATCTTTTTTAGATTGATTGCAAGGCATGCTTTAGTTTTTCTGTCAATGTTTTTGGGAAGTATTTTTCTTAAGTAAATCTAGTAATGAGAGTGTCTTGGTGTCATTTTATTTGCAAGCACAAGTAACGTTTGAAAGGTTTTCTTGTAATCTATTCTTTCAAATTCTGCATGATTTAATTGTAGGAATAGAAGTAGGGTTTGCAAGTTGCTAAAATCATTCTTTGGCATTTCCAGTGTTGCGCCTCCAAGTTTATGAACTCCCAGATTGACATTTAAATGTTGGTCCATTAGTAAAACATATACTACACCCAACATTTTGGCATCGTGTCCGGGAAGGCGCTTAGGGGATTGACCTTCGTGACCTTTGCATTTGGTTTGCTTTTTCACCTAGTTTTTCTTGCAAGGTTTTTGTTTCTTTCGTTCAAATGAATTTTTAGTGTGATTCTCTTACTTGCTGAAGCATACTGAATAGTATTGCCAGAGAGCTCACTAGCCTGGTTTGTTTCTTTTCTTGCAAATAATTTTTTAGTGTGATTCTCTTGCTTGTTGAAGCATATTGGATGGTATTGCTAGAAATCTCACAACCCTAGCTTGTTTCCCTTCCTGCAAATGAGTTTTTAGGTTTTTTTGGGTGCTATAGGGACCCCCCTATGTGACAATCCATGTGTTAACAAGATATTCCAACAAGTAGAAGAAAAACGATCAAGTTCTTAACAAAATATGCAGTCCAGGAGCTTTCTCAGATCTTGGTAGTAGTTGGTGTCTCTACTTCCCAAGAGGAACAAATCTTCGCAGAATTCAAGATGAGATCCATATTTTTAGATTTGATAAAGGAAAAAAATACCCATGAGCCATCCCTTCAAGAAGGTTGAGAAGTTTTGTTTGAATATCTTTGTCAATCTAATGAGGAAATTGAAGAATCATGGATCAGATTGGAAGAGGAGGAAGAGCCATTGGAAATAGAGATTGATGATTTCTTGACACTTCTATCACAAGATCCAACCTACACTCAAGTAAACAATCAGAAATCCTAGGAAGATCGACATGATATGCCATAAGAGGGGAAGACACCAGTTATTAATGAATCAGAAGACCAAGAGTATGTGAACTCCATTAAGAATTGGTTCCAAACAATTATTGCTACACAATGTTCCTCCATCATTTAACAACTCTTGGAACCATCTCAATTAAAGCAATTGGTTTCTCATATTCTGGTATGTGTTGAAGTTTATTCTTTCAAACCGAGTGTGAGTATATTTAGCATCCAGTTACGCACATGGTTACATTGGAATTACTCCTACACTTGAAGGAGATATTCCTCTCTCTAAATTAGGGTAGAATAATATAAGAACAATAAAAAAAATGTCATTTGAAATAAAGTTGTATAGAAAAATTCTTGAAACTGCAATTCTTAAGGCACAACTATTGAAATTTTTATCATTGAACACTCTTGTGGTAAGACTTGTTAGAAGCAATTCACTTTTAATGCCTCATATTGTATAAAGTGACTTTGATTATTGGCCAATATTATTCATTAGGTCAGTTAAGGGGATTTTTATTGTTATATTTAATACTTTCCATTCATAAGCTTAAAAACCTACTTCTGGCCTATTCATTCTAACATACTGTCATCCAAGAAACCATTTCAAGATTGTCTTCGAAGGTATTGATGAAAAGCCTTCTATAGTGGACCACTCCTATAAAACCCTAATGAGCTCTCATGAGAACCCTAGCACGATCAATTCTAGGAATATTTTATTCATTATTTGAGATTATTTCTTTAAAATGAATCTTTAAGGTAGAATGACCAACCGGTAAATATTAGTAATTAAAAAAATTTCACGCCATCCCTTGCTCTTAAGGAGAATATTTTCCTCCCCACCTATTAAGTAACCTATTTAAGGTTAACTATAATTAGATTTTCTTTTTAAATGATTAATTGTAGGATGGGAGGTCTCGTTACGAGCCAACCTACCATGATCGTGGGTCCTAATGAGAATTAAATTACCGCTAGCGGTCACCAAGCCAGGGTAATGGATTTCCATTGAAAAACTGGAAGACAAGAGGTCTCATCACGAGCCATCTTGTTCATTCTTGTTAGTTCTTGTGAATGGCACTGTCGTTAGATGGATACCAAGCCAGGACAATGGGCTTCAATTAAATTCTAAACAAATGTAAATTCTTTAAGTTGACTCTAAATTTATATCTAATAGATGGGACACAAACATATATTGGGGCTAAAACACATCCCTGTCGAGGCTATAGACGCCTGCTAGTAGCAGTGTCATGCCTGTGGTATGAAAGTTAATTTTACAATAAGATTTACCTGGTTGTTTTTGTCTTTCCCTGAACTCGTTATCATATCTCTCTAAGAATGGATTTAAAATCCTTTCGGTGTTATGCTTTGGTGTTCTATATTTTAGAATAATTGGGTTTCTATAGATGTGGGACCCTCAGTGCAGGTGATTCACTTTGCCCGAATAAGAGGAGCTTCAACTATATGTTGGATAACAGTAAGATGGTCATTCTCGGAAGGTATAATTTTGTAATCTCTCTTTTTCCTTATTTCCATTCATTTTAATGTCTTGGATTTCAAATAATATCACTTTTGATTATAATAATGAGGCTATTGAGTTGAAGAACTACTGATTAGGGTTGCTCTTGAGATGCTTATGGAAATTCTGATGGTTGGCTATTTTATGATAACACTATTCTTGCAGTAATGACATTGTTAGCATTCCTATGGTAGCCCTAGCATTATATTTTCTTTCGATCAATCTTAATGAGTAAATAATCTAGTACAGAAACGAACCAACATGCATTATCTTTTAGAACAATCTAATCTAGCAGGGATCATTTGTTTACACATGGTTGCACGAACATTTATGGTTCAATTTTGGTTTTTGCAAGGGAACATTAGTATAACTATTCATTTTCTTGCATGAGGACATGCAAGATGATCAACATGGGTGGATGGTAGGCCCTAGAATTGTTGTACAAAATGCACCTTTTTATTTATATGATGCCCTACTTATTCCCTTACTTTACCAGTTTATGATCTCTTCCTACATTATTTTAACGAAATAGTGAAGGTTTGTGCTTGGGTTTTATTTTATATAATAATACCTTCGTTATATGCATTTATAGTATTAATGCTCACTAAAATGTTGTTAATGTAGATTATCTTGTTCTTGCATCGCATGGTGATTCTACACCAAGTATATGCGAACCACTTCATCATTCAATCTTGCCATGAAGGAAAATGATAACTAGTAGTACAAACATGCATTTGGAATGATATTTGATCCTTTTTTAGAATTAGAGGTGCACTTATCATTCATTGACATGTTCCTGCACTAAAGACCAACATTCCTGCACTAGAGAGCAACCAATTTGGAGCTTCAACATCTCGGCACGCTTTCGGGGCAAACCAAAGATGGTTATTGTCCAAAATGATGTTCTAACACCTTCCCATGAGTTGGATTTCACTCACGTGCCACGTGTGGCTCTCTAGAAAAAATTCAACAAATTTGCTCAAAATTCACATAGTTTTCAAACTGCCAAGTTTAACCTCAATTTGTGTGCATCTAGAGGCGAATCTAGAAAATCCGAGAAAATGAGTTTTTTACCAATATATAAAATTATCTAGGACCCAAACCATTTCCAAATATTCGCATTGGTATAAAATTTACATGAGGGTATTTGTAGCGGTTTTATAAAAAAAGACTATTTTTCTAGAATTTTAGGATCTTACCCATATTTGCAAAAATAGCCAAGCAATCAACTTCGTGCATGTTTTACGAGGAAATGGAAATGAATCAAAAAATTCCAAGAGATATTTTTGAACATGAAAATTTTGTTGCCTCCAAACATATTTCCCATATTCACAATGGTCTAAGAGTTACATGAGGTTCTTTGAGGCAGTTTTATAAAAAAAACTGTTTTTTCCAGAATTCCAAAATATGCCCAGATTTGCAGAATTCGTATAAGATTTGTGTTTATTCGATTGGATCATGGTTTAACTTGATCTCCCATCCATGGCATATTGTTGGGATTCAATCTCCTTATTGTTTTAAAAGGATTGGCTTGTCTAAAGCCAAACTTGTAATGTAAAAATATTATAAAAACAAAGTTATGGCTCCAAACCTAGCTAGCAAGCCATTTCTTTGTACCTTCATGTTGCTGAGCTGAGTGTTGGAGGTTCTACCACCTTCCCTCTAATCACTTGCATTATCACTAAGCTAATAGAGTTGGGTTGTGTCAACCTTCAACCCAGCATAACTATTTCAAACCACTTTGACTGGAAGTTAGCCCTTCCAATCTGAGAGGGTTCTCTCAAAAAAATTATCAAGTTCAATTAAAGCAACTCAAAACTATAGATTACTAACTCTGATTTATTTTTATGTGGTTTTACTGGTGAAGGAAAATGTGATGGCTACCACCATTGGGCATGGAGTCAAATTAAAGAAAATCATGGAAATCAACAGTGTTTAATGGAATCTGAGGCATCTCTCGCTTTAAAAATAATATCAAATAAACATTCACAGTCATACATAGTAAGTGAAGGAAATTGGAGCACTTGACAGTAATTCCAAGTAATCAAAATACTATGAACACTGATAATAAAATAGAAAATATGGTAAGAACACATGAAGTCATAACATGCATCTCATGCACAAAAACAAAGTTGCTGCAATATATATATTCACTAGATGAAAGGATTACATAGGGTCAACTTCTCACATTATCGATCAACCCTTTTAGAGTCAAGGAACTGCAAATATATAGAGTAAGACCACCATCATATCATTAATTACAAAAAAATGCCACTTGGGCTAGACTCGATCAAACAATTTTGAAACCTTATCCTACTTGACACCTATTAAGAAATCTTAGGGATTTATATGAAACTAAGAAAATTCCAATTATGAACAAATAATCCCAACACACATGGAAGTTTGGAATTGAACTTTTATGATTGACTCTATCTGAACTTATATGGACCCCACATCATGACATGATGACCAAAAACCCTATGATCATGAACTTTATTTTGAGAAAATTTGAAAACCCTAATTAATTTGACCAACAAACTTGACACGTTATTCTTAGGTTTTATCATGGATAACTACTTGGAATCTCGACTATTGCAGATGTTGTAAAAGACTGAGATTTTCATTTAATGTCAGGTTCATGCGTCTCTTATGTCTATTTTATGTATTGTTAATTTAGCTCACATAAGTTAAGAGTTTTCCTTAAAGGGAAATGAGCTAGTTGGCTAGGGCTCAGCCAACCCAACTCGTTCTCCCTATCTTTCGTAGTGTGTTTAGATCTAGTTATGCCAGTGTGAACATAGTGATTTTTACATGCTTGAGCTTGTAGTTTTGGTGAAACCCTTGTGAATTTTTTTATTCGTGATCTCATATTTGAGGAATCCTCATGTGTGTTGGGTTGATTTCTATTTCTAGTTTCAGTATTTTATTTCTTCCTAAAAGCATCACACTATTCTTTCCTTTTCTGAGAGTGTTTTCTGAGTTATTTCCGAAATATTGGATAGGGTTGTGAGTTTGATGATTTAAGTTTTATTCATTTCCTTATAGCATAGCATGCCCTTATATGAATACAAGTTCTGGCTGAGTGATGATATCTCTATGCATAAGTTTAGACTATAACTATTTCCTTACATAAGCACAAATTAAATATCACTGAGTACAAAAATCGTTTATGGCATTTTTCTGGGTTTAAAGACTTTATAAATTAATCTTTCAAGAAAAGTATATTTATCATTGTGACAAAGATCTGAAGAGGGTCAAGTTTTATCTTTTGGATAGCGTACTTCCATTTACAGCATAAGAGTTTTTCCTTTTTGTTATCATGAGACTTCCCTTCAATCTTTGTAGTCATCTTTTTATTGAATGCTTGCTTTGGATTGTGAGCCTTTTTCATTAAAATTTGAGTTGAATTTTTCTGTTCCTTTTTTATCATTCCCAGTTTACTAGCCATAACACATTAATATATGAGTGATGGATGGTTGAAAGAAAGCCCGTTCTAGTGCAGGAACATCAAATTCTAAGTGTAGGAATAGAGTGTTCCAATACAAGAACAAAACATTCGAGTACAAGAATAGAACATTCCAGTACAGGAACAGAGCATTCCAGCACCAAAAAAGAGTACTCCAGTGCAGGAATGAATCTCATTTCAATACAAGAACGTAATTTCTCTCGTAGAGGAATGAGATATTTTCAGTAAAGGAAACATATTTAAAGGCATAATAGAAAATCATTCTTTCTGTTTTCTAAGCATGGAATTCAATCACAGGAACATACTTTATCTTTTAATATCTTTTTGAGATTAGTTGTAAGGCATGCTTTAATTTTTTTGTCAACATTTATGCCAAGTATTTTTCTTGAGTAAATCCAGTACCCAAAGTGGCTTGGTGTCATTTTATTTGCAAACACAATTAAGGATTGCAAGGTTTTCTTATAATTTATTCTTTCAGATTCTGTATGATTTAATTATAGGAATAAAAGTAGGTTTTGCAGGTTTTTTAAGTCCTTCTCTGGCATTTCCGGTGTTGCGCCTCCAAGTTTACGAACTCCTGGATTGACAATTAAATTTTGAGGTAAAAAAGGGCCCTGCAACAAAAAATGTATTAACAAAACTAAGTTTAAAAGAACCAATATTATTCATGTCATAAAAACAAGATGATGATATCATCCCCAGGTGAGAATATTTAGGAGGGAAAAGAATAAAACCACTTTTTTAAATTGTATTTTCAGCTTATCTCCTTGTAGGGTTCATCAAATGTGTGGATACCTATTGGATGTGTAACTAAATTCCACATCCAACGAGTATGCACTCTAAATATTTATGAGTAGACATACATCGAAAAATATTGAAAAAATGTGAAAAAATGTGTTGAATGAGATATTTTAGGTATTTTCATTTTTTTCAATATGGGTCTACTCATAAATGTGCAAAGTGACTAATCATTGGATGTGGAATCCAATTATGCATACAAGCATCCAAACATGACATTTGAGTAAACCTGTAAGGAGATAAACCAAAAGATACAATAAAAAAGATAGTTTGCTTTCTTTTTCTTTAAAAAGTCATAACTCTTATTATATTATTTTAACTCTTATTTTCTTTTTTTCCTTAGTAGGCCCATTTTAAACAAGTGTTGAAGTGAAAAATAAGTGTTGCAACAAGTAAGAGAAGCTAATATATGTTGCAAACTAGTTATGTAGTGAATAAAATGAAATGGTAAAGCTATGTATTATAGAGTAGAGAGAAACATAGAAAATTGTAAATATCATAGCGAATATTCTAAAGATTAGAGCAAAATAGATTATAATTAAAGTAGAGGGGATGGATGCCTCCTCTAGGTTGGTGCCTCTAAATTTGAGGATTGGTGTCTGCTTCTAGTTGGTTCTAGTAAATTGATATAATAGTGGGTTGGTTCCTAAAAGAATTATTCAAATATTTTTTTTAGTTTTCTCCCTTTAAGGACTTCCACATCCATCAAGTGTTCTCGTGTATTGCTTATATTTTTTATGCATTATATGGTTTGATTTTTTTTTCTAATTACAAATTGGCCATCATATTCATTCACCCCTCCTCTCAGTATTTCTTAATTCCAAGAATTCCAATCATAGTAGGTTCCTCCAGTAGTCTTACCACTAGAAGGAAGATGGAATAAGAAACATGGGTAATCAAGATGATGGTTTGACAAGTAGAGATCCCATATTTAATGGAACAAACTATGATTTATGGAAAGTGAGAATGCATACATATATAATATCTCTTAGAGTTGATGTTTGGTATTCTGTGTTGGATGGATATAAAAATCCAAAAACTCCTTTGATTTATAAATATGATAAATTGGATTTCATCTACAATGAGAAGGTAATGAATTATATATTTAATGGCCTCTCATAATCATAATATGTCAAATTTATGCATTGAAAATCATCAAGGAGATATGGCATAGATCAAAATGGACCTATGAAGGATATGACCGGTTAAAGAGGGCTAAACTTCAATTTCATCAAACGCAGTTTGAAAGCTTAAGGATGAAAAAATATGAGAACATAGAGACCTTCATATTTTGGTGGATGAGGTATTTAACACTATTAAATTCCTTGATGAATTTATTGATGAAAACAACATGAATTTGATTATGGGAAAAATAGTATGTAGTTGTTCAAAAGGTTTTGAGATCCCTTCCCTTTACATTCAATGCAACAGTTTTAACCCTAGAAGAATTGGAAAATATTTAAAAACTATACATGGATTAGCTTCATGGTATCTTGATATCCTATGGGATTATGGTCATTATGGAGAAGTTAGGATCAAGGGAAGAAACCTTCAAAGTAGCAAGGAAGACACATGATGATCATGATTGTTGAAGCTCTTAATTTGATGAGGAAGAGGAACAATATATCATGAAGTTGAACAGAGGATCCATAAAGCATAATGGTAAGTTACCTTTCAAGTGTTTTAACTATGGTAAAATTTTTAATTATGCTTCTAATTCTTTTATGGAAATATATATAATGAATGTGGTGGAAAAGAAAAGAAGAAATCTAGGAAATTCAAGGAGGAGGAGAATTTCAAGGAGAAAGGCTTCTATTCTAAACAGTACAACAACTCATTAGAAAAAGAGGATGTAAAATAATTGATGAATATAAGGAAAAATATTTCCTTCTAATATTTATAAAGACCCATAGTGAAGGACAAGAGGAAATGGAGTTAGATGAAGAAGACGGTGAAGTAAATCTTAAAGGTTAATTGATTAGTGCCATGAGAGAAAAATATATATATATATATATATATATATATATATATATATATATATATCTATATATATATATATATATATATATATATATATATATATATATATATATATATATATATATCTATATATATATATATATATATATATATATATATATATATATATATATCTTAGTGGAAATAAGAAGAATCTAGGAGATTTATTAATGAGGTGTGAAAGGAAATATCATGAATCTTATGAAATATGAGTCAACCTCATAAAGAATCAATTAGATGAAGCAAAAAGAAATAAAGAGGTGGTGACCATCTAGTTGAAAGAGAAGGAAGAACATCATGTCAAAGTAGAAATTGAGATTGTTTCCTTGAGAAATGATATTGAAAAGGATAATGATTGGTTGAATTTTGGAAGGACTCCTGAATTCTTGCATAATATACTCAACAACAAGAGATCCCTTGTGTTAAAAAAGGTATCAATTGTCATGAAGTCATTAACAGAGAATCATGTTTAGACACGTCAAAGAAAAAGAAACTTGAAAGCTCTTTTTTAAGTTGCTTAAAATTTCTAACAATATAAATGTTAGCATGAATGAAGGAGAATAACAACAAAGATATAATGGTCAAATGAAAGAAAGTAGCACTAGGAAAGGAAGTGAAGACTAGCCAATACCCAAGAATGGATTCATAAGAATAAATCGTCCAAGAAGGCCTTTTACAAATAGGTACAAAATATTATTTTATGGATATTCCCACTCATGTACTAATTTTGGTCACAATCTATAAAATATAGAGCCTATGCTAGAATTAACTATGTCAAAATTAGAAGTAAAGAAAATATTTAGACAAAAAGAAATAAGTATAATAGATTTATAAAGAGAAATGATAAAGGAAATACCTATTTTTCTCCCCTATTATATTTCAATGAGTGTTGCAACTACAATAATTATGGACACAAGGTAGTAAATTATAGAAGCATTCAAACTGGATATCACAACTAAGATAAGCAAATAGAATAAGTGAGAAAGACCTGGAAAAGAAAGAGAAGATAAAAATAAGAAGAATGTGTCTTTTTCTTGTATGCACAAAACTAAGTGATTGATATATTGATAGTGGGTGTTCAAAACACATGTGTAAAAAAATTAAAAAATAAATAAACAATAATAAATAAATAAAATCTATCTCTTAAAGAAGATAAAAGTGGAAATGTTACCTTTGGGAACAACACACCAATCAAGATTGACAGTGTATAAAATAACATGGGTAAAGATCAAAATGTCTTGTATATTGATGGAATTAAACACAATATCTTGACTGTAAGTTAGATGTGTGATCAGGGGTATGATTTTAGCTTTCACCCTAAAGGGTGTGAAATCAAGAATGAAGATACACAAAGAATTGTGAAAAGTAAGTCAAGAATCCCAAGTAATGTATATATTCTTAATGAAGATAATGAATAGTGTTTCTTGGGAAAACTTGATGAAAGACAAATTTTCCATATAATATTAGGTCACATCATTTTTTATCACCTATAGAATATCATAAGATGGAGGCAACAAGAGATTTTCCCAAAATTTCAAAGCCCAATAGTACAATCTACAAATCCTATCAATTTTGGAAACATACTCAAGTGCATTTTCATGAAAAGGAGAATTCAATAGAAATACCATTGGAGCCAGTTCATATAGATATCTTTGGACCAACATGAACACAAAATCCAAGTGGTGAAAGGTAGTTCCAACTAATAATATTTAACTATACAAGGTTGACGTGGGTTGCATTCTTAAAAGAAAAATCTAAAGCATTTGGCACTTTTAAAGTCTTCAAGTATCTAGCTAAAAATAAATTTGATCTAAAAATCAAGTGTATGAGATATGAAAAAGGAGAAGAGTTTACATATGATGATTTTAATGACTTATGTGTAGGTCATGTAATAAAATATAGTTCTCAATAGCTAGGGCACCTTAGAAAAATTTTGTAGTTGAAAGGATAAGGAAAATAGTGCAGCAAATCATGTCTGAAGAAATAATGGTGCCATGAACCTTTTGTGATAAAGTTATCCACACAACACTTCATTTTTGAATACAATTCATATCATGGAAAAAAATATTAAACACCTCATGAATTGTGGTTTGGAAGGCCAACATCACTTAAACATTTTAAAATATTTGGTAACAAATGCTAAATCAAAATAAATGAGGAAAATTTAGGAAAGTTAATTCTTGAGTATATGAAAGCATATTTTTAGGGTTTGCAACCAAAAGCGAAGGCTATAGATGCAACAACAAAATATAGAAAAAAATGGCTGCATTGATGTGAATATAGATGAAGCACTACCTTACAACGAGATAAAAATTAGTTTAGATGAATGAGGAAATAGTGAAAGTGAAGAAGAATTTCATGAAGAGAAAAAAAGGAAGAAGAGGCAAAACCTCCACATCCAAAGACTCAGTCACGTTATTTTCAAAAGATTCATCCAGGAAAAAAAAATCCTACTAATAAAGAATCAAGATTTTATACCAGAAGAAAATTGATCAACACACCCATGCACGAAATTGTAGCTCTACTATCGAAAATAGAACCCAAAAACTTTTCCAAAGCTAACAAAGACAATCATTTTGTCAATGATATGAAAGAAGAAATAAACTAGATAGAGAATATTGAAACATGGGAACTTGTGTCTAGCCGAAAGAAAAAAATGTAATTTGCATTGAATGGGTCTTCAAAAACAAATTAAATGAGGAAGGAAAAATATTGAGAAATAAAGATAGACTATTGTGCAAAGGGTATGCATAAGTAGAAGGTGTCGATTTCAAAGAAACATTTTCTCATGTAGCCCAACCTGTATAAATTAAAATGTTATTGACATAGATATGTTTTAGAAAAGTGAAAATGTATCAAATGGATTTCAACTTAGCATTCCCGAATGGTGACTTACAAGAGGAGGTGTACAATGAACAACCAAAGTGATTTCATCTATCAAAATATGAAAACTAGGTATATATACTAAACAAATATTTCAATGGGTCAAAGAAAACTCCCAAGTCTGGGTATTCAAGACTTGATAGATATCTACAACAAGAAGTCTTGAAAAGGGAAGAAGAGACAATAATCTATACATTAGAGTTGAAAATGAATATATTTTCATTATTATTGTTTATGTGGATGTTAAACACACATGAAAATGTAGATAGAATTTAGTTCATCATTGAATGCCTATTATTCACAATGATATACCATTTTATACAATGTCTAATGACCCTTGGTTTTCATATATCAAGTGGTCTCTTGGACTCCAATGGTTGTTTATATTCCACACCATAACCCTTCGCAAATTAGGTATCCAACATTCCCCCCCTTAATCCAAAGGGTTATATATGAATCCAAGAAGGGGGTTGTAATAAAAAAATGAAAAAAATGCATGTAAACAATTGGTTGAATGTTCTCTCTAAAATGATGGTATAAGGTGGGAGAACTTGAGGTCTCAACCGGTGGTGGTTTAAGGATGACCACCAACACTTGAATGCTTCGTGTAGTTCCTGGAACAGTTCTAAATATGGCTAGAAGATAAAGTATTTTGCTATTCAAAATGATCCCTAAGTTTTTGAAAGGGAGACCATTGAGGTCTCAACCTTGAACACTTGATGAAGTTCCTAGAACAATTCTGAATATAGCTAGAAGATGAATTCTTTTGCTAGAGAAAGTGCTCCATAATTATTTGAAAAGGGATACCATTATGTCTCAATCTGTGGTGGTTTAAGAAAGGCCACTAACCAAAGGCATGCTCATGGGCCGTTGTTTTATCTCTTGCTACAACTCTAAATATTGGTATGGTTGACTCTTTCTCTGGGCTCAAGCAATAGGCTCAGGTTGTGACTTAGCCTCACTTGATGTATATTTGAAGCTTGTAGATGATCATCAATACCCGCCCATCAAACACAAAGTGAGAAGATGAAAAAATCTCAACTACAACACTGTTAATACTCCACGAGAGATTCACTAAATGAACCCTTGACATGTCATGTGTGTTCATGGCATACTAGACAATACCCCTAATTTGACTACATATTGGAAAATACCTTTAAAAATCTCATTGTTTAAACCCCTACCAATACACACCCAATACACCTTCCCAATTTAAAAAACCCTACTTTCACTAGATATTGTAAGTATCCATTTTTCATTAACATTTTTTATACCCCTTTATATTTTTTCATTAACTTTGAGCTCCATTTTTTATAGATGCGAATATAAAAACCCTTTACCCCTTATATATCCCCCAATGCATTATGTCATTTTTCTTCAATATATATCCCCGAATATGAACCCAAGTGGTATGGTATTGCTCCCTCAATGAAGCTCCCGTGCAATACTCGAGAATGAATTCTATGGTATGATCGAAATATCTTCTTGGTTATTGAAACCCAGTAACAAGAAACAATGCATCAAAGGTGAATCTTCATTCTTGAAGGAGGCTTATTTCTGAAGCATCTGTTTTGTTGGGTGTGGAGCCTGATTATCTTCTATATTCAAAGGTTTTAGCTGGATGTATACCCCAGGGAGACTGTACACCCCTCCACGTGGGGGGGACTTGTCCCCCCCGTGGGGGTCTGAGGGGGCTAATCCCCTCCGGCTAGGTGATCCGAGGGCCAGCGGTCCTCCAACGGGGATTCGGGGGCAGCGCCCTCGAAGCTAAGAATGGATGTAAAATTGCCTTGTAAAATTGTAATAATTTCTAGTCAATCTGGGTCATTCATTAAGCAGAGATCTGATGGTAGAATTTATGTTTAATTTAGGGTTTTTTTCCCTAGAAGGCAACCCCTCACTATAAATGAGGGAATTGTATTTCATCTATGTAGATATGTATTCTGAGTGAGGAAGAGAGAGGAGATTGAGAGCAAAGAGGGTGTTATAGTGGACCTGTTGTAAGTTGTATCTCTTTAGTTTGTTGGATAATATAATAAAAGAAGGACTGGTTGTTTCTCCGTGGATGTAGCCCAAACTGGGTGAACCACGTATATCTATGTCTCTCTTGTTTTATGGGTTTTCTGTGTTTATATTTCTACAATATTTTATGTGTTCCATTGCTCTGTAATATATAATTTTCTAACAACTGGTATTAGAGCCAAAGGTCTATTTGGCTGATAAACTCATAGGAGAGAAGGGTTAGTGGTTCGAGTGGGAGCAATGGCGGAAGATGGTAAGTTTAGAGTTGAAAAATTCAATGACCAAAACTACCAGCTGTGGAAGATGCAGATGGAATATTATCTATATTAGAGAGATCTGTACCTACCATTGAGCGGAAAGACAAAGAATCCGATGAGTATGACAGACACAGAATGGGATATTCTCGAAAAAAAGGCACTTGAAACAATACGGATGTACCTAGCAGCGTCGGTAGAGTTTAATATTTCAAAGGAAACAACAACACAAGGTTTAATGTTGGCATTGGCCAAACCATATGAAAAACCCTTGGCCTCAAATAAGGTATTCCCTATGAAACGGTTATTTAATATGAAGATGTTGAAAGGTGGATCTGTTGCAGACCATTTAAATGATTTTAATACTGTTACAAGTCAGTTAAGTTTTGTAGGGGTAAAATTTGATGATGAAGTTAGAGCTCTGTTATTCTTGTGCTCATTGCCAGAAAGTTGGAATGTTTTAGTTATGGCCATTAGTAACTCTATCTTTGGATCTAGTACTTTAAAGTTTGATGATGTTGTCGGTGCAATCCTTAGCGAGGAAATGCGATGGAAAAGTTCCGGTGAGACATCAGGTAATGCTTTGACTGCAGAGAATAGGGGAAGAAAAATGGAAAGAGGAAAGAGCCCAGGATATCGCAGTAAGTCAAGAAAAGGCAGATCCAAGTCTAGATTGGGGATAGTGTGCTGGAAACGTGAGAAGAAAGGACACCTGAAGAAAGATTGCAAGTCTCGGAAGGGAAAAGAAGGAGATGTGCAGCAAGAAACTAATCATGAAGCGAATGTAACAGGTGATGTGTTGCAAGATGCTTTGATTCTTCCATTAGAAAATATTATTGATGCTTGGGTGGTAGATTCAGGGGCCTCATTCCATGCCACACCTGATAGAAAACATTTTCATGATTATGTTCAATGAGCTTTTGGACAGGTTTGATTGGGTGATGATAAACCCTGTAAAATCATCAAAATGGGTACAGTTTTCATAAAACAACAGAATGGAAACCAATGGCTACTAAAGGAGGTAAGGCATGTTCCAGATCTGAAGAAAAATCTGATTTCAAGAGGGCAATTATGCGGTGAAGGTTGTGTGACAACTTTCACAGATAAAGCTTGGAAGGTCACCAAAGGAGCCCTGGTAATAGAAAATGGCGAAAAGGTTGGTACATTATATTTATGCAATGGTATTTCTAATTATGTTAATGCTTTAACTTCCAAAGGAGCAGATGCAGCATTATGGCATCATAGGCTCAGACACATGGGTGAGAAGGGGATGAAGATCCTTCACTCAAGGAATTTGTTGCTAGGTTTGAATAATGTTGATTTGGACCTCTATGAGAATTGCATTTATGGAAAACAGAAGAGAGTCAGATTTCTCAGAGTTGGGAAAGAAAAGAAGAGTGAAAAATTAGTGCTTGTGCATACAGATGTATGGGGACCTGCTCAGGTATCATCTCTCGGTGGCTCTCATTATTATGTTACTTTTATTGATGATGCAACTAGAAAAACTTGGATTTATTGTATTAATAATAAATAAGATGTATTTGATACTTTCAAGAAATGGAAAGCTTTGGTTGAGATTGAAACAGGAAAGAAATTGAAGTGTCTCAGATCAGACAATGGAGGTGAATATTACAGCAAAGAGAGAAGACAGTTCCAAGAACACCACAAGAAAATGGTGTGTCAAAAAGGATGAACAGAACAATCATGGAGTGTGCAAGGTGCATGAGATTGCATGCAAGGTTCCCTTTACAATTTTGGGCAGATGCTATAGATACTGTTGTTTATCTAATAAACAAAGGGCCTTCAAGTTCCTTGGATGGTGGTGTTCTAGAGGAAGCATGGACAGGTAAAAAGGTAAACTACTCTTTTTTAAAGCATTTTGGTTGTAAGGCCTTTGTCCATATTAATAAATAAAATAGAACAAAGCTTGAGGAAAAATCAAAGAAATGTACCTTTATTGGATATGGTGTTAATGATTTTGGTTATCGCTTATATGATTATGAAAATCACAAAATCATTAGGAGCAGAGATGTAATATTCAATGAAAAGGACTTGTATAACAATCAGTTGCAGGAAAAGAAACATGAAAAATAAAACAAGGAATACACAGTTCTTGATGAGATCACTGAAAAAGTAAAGGTGCCTAAAAATAATAATAATCAACAATCACAACAACAACCACCACCACAAAAACACGAGGCACCCCAAACACCTAAAAGTGGTGTTAGAAGATTTACCAAGATAAGTAGACCCCCTGAACGATACTCTCCTTCATTATATTATTTATCGTTGACTGATTCTGGTGAACCCGAATGTTATGAAGAAGCAATGCAGGTTCAAAGCAGGAAGAAGTGGGAGATAGCCATGGAAGAAGAGATGGACTCCTTAATGCATAACTAGACTTGGGACTTAGTCAGGTTACCTACAAGTAAAACTACATTGCAGAATAAATGGGTTTACAAGCTGAAGGAGGAAGATGGAGGAAAAAATATGTAGAAAGCTAGACTTGTGGTGAAGGGGTTTGCACAGAAGAAAGGTATTGATTTTGATGAAATATTTTCTCCTGTTGTTAAAATGACTTCAATCAGAACTATTTTAAGTCTAGTAGCAGTTGAAGATTTTCATCTTGAGCAATTAGATGTAAAGAAAACCTTTCTCCATGGAGATTTGGAGGAAGAGATATATATGTAGCAGCCACAAGGATATGAGATAAAAGGGAAGGAGAAACTAGTGTGCAGGTTGAAGAAGAGCTTGTATGGCTTAAAACAGGGTCCAAGGTAGTGGTATATAAAATTTGACAGGTTTATGTTTGAACAAGGTTATACTAGATGTCACTTTGATCATTGTGTTTATCTCAAAAGGAAAAATGAATGTAGCTATATTATATTGTTATTATATGTAGATGACATGCTTGTTGCAGGTTCTAACATGCAGGAAATAAATGTGCTCAAAAGGAAATTGGAAAACTCATTTGCAATGAAGGATTTGGGTGCTGCAAAACAAATCCTTGGTATGAGAATAACTAGAGACAGGAAAAATCGCAAACTAACATTGTCTCAGAATGAGTACATACAAAAGGTGTTGAAAAGATCTAATATGCACAATGCAAAACCAGTTAGTACACCTTTTGCTAGCCATTTTAAACTTAGTAAGGAAATGTGCCCAAAGACCCAAGAAGACATCGATTATATGTCTAAAGTTCCATATGCATCAACAGTTGGAAGCTTAATGTATGCAATGGTCTGCACAAAACCTGATATTTCACATGCAATGGGAGTTGTAAGCAGGTACATGAACAATCCAGGAAAGGAACATTGGATGATAGTGAAATGGATTCTCAGATATTTGAAAGGTACCACAAATCAAGCATTATGCTTTAGTGTTTCAAACATTTCTCTACAGGGATATATTGATGCAGATATGGCAGGTGACAGAGATAACAGGAGGAGCACTGTAGGATATGCATTTACTGTAGGTGGAACAGATATTAGTTGGGTTACAAAAAATCCAAAGTGTTGTTGCACTTTGAACAATAGAAGCAGAGTATGTTGCTGCTACAGAGGCTAGTAAAGAAATGATTTGGTTACAAAGGTTTCTAGATGAATTGGGTAAGAAGTAGGGGTTGGGCAGGTTATACAGTGACAGCTAGAGTGCCATACATCTTGCAAAGAACTCTGCATTTCATTCCAAGACTAAACATATATAGCTGAAGTACCATTTCATACGGTCAGCATTGGAAGATGGATAGTTGAAGCTGGAAAAGATACACACTAGCTAGAATCCTGCAAATATGTTAACAAAAGTTGTAACTAGGGAGAAACTGAGAATCTGCTTAGTTTCAATTGGTCTTCAAGTATGATGAAGAAGATGAGAAACAACCAGGTCCAAAGTGGATTCATTGTTTAGAAAATGAAGCAGCGGTGGAGTTGCTATAATTAGTCTCCAAGTGGGAGATTGTTGGGTGTGGACCCTGATTATCTTCTGTATTCAAAGATTTCAACCAGATGTATACCCCAGGAAGACTGTACACCCCTCCATGCGGGGGGGGTGCGGGGGGAATTGTCCCCCCCCGCAAGGGTCTCGGGGCCAGCGGTCCTCCGACGAGGGTTCGGGGGCAACGCCCCTGAAGCTAAGAATAGATGTAAAATTTCCATGTAAAAGTATAGTAATTTCTAGTCAATATGGGTCGTTCGTTAAGCGGAGATATGATGGTAGAATTTATGTTTAATTTAGGGTTTTTTACCCTAAAAGGAAACCCCTCACTATATATGAAGGAATTGTATTGCATCTATGTAGATCTATATTCTGAGTGAGGAAGAGAGAGGAGATTGAGAGCGAAGAGGGTGTTACAATAGATCTGCTATAGGTTGTATCTCTTCAGTTTGCTAGATAATATAATAAAAGAAGGACTGGTTGTTTCTCCATGGATGTAGCTCAAACTGGGTGAACCACGTATATCTGTGTCTCTCTTGTTTTATGGGTTTTCTGTGTTTATGTTTCTACAATATTTTATGTGTTCCATTGCTCTGTAATATATAATTTTCTAACATGTTTAAATGATTAGTATTTATGAAAATGCTCACACAGGTGAAGATAAAAAAGTGATCTTTCACATGGAAAACTTGATTATAGTGTTTCTGTTTGAGAATATATTGTTGTTGTTGAAAAGGAATGGGATCTTGAACAAATGAAATTGAATTGCCTTGAATAAATCCAACACTTTGAAACTGAATGGGCTTGGAGTAGTTCGGAATATGAAAGGACACTACATCCTTGTCATATCCAAGGCCTGTTATGTGCTGGTTGTTGAAAATCTTTTTGCAAGGTTTGATGATCAACTTAGGAAGAGTAGGCTGAATTTTTGCATATGCATGCAAATCTGCTATTGAAGTGAGCACTTGATGTGAATCATCCTTGACTTCAATTTCTTGTTACTAATGGGAGTCTATGTCAATCTCAAAGAGAGGATTGTTCTGAAAAAAAAAAAAAAATAGTTCATAATGATGTCTTTTCTTTTGTAACTCATCTTGTTGAATCTGTGATTCAAGATGCAAAAAATCAATCTTGTCATGTGCATTTTGCAATAGATTCTGATGTCAAAAAGAGTGTCCTTGCTGATGTTTACCATCCCATTAACAGTGGAATGTATCAAAGTATTCAATATTCCCGATGCATCTCCCTTTCAATCAATTTCACAACAATTGAAGCAAAAGAATGGTGTTGGATTCAACTAGAAATGCACCTATAAACACATAAAATGGTAAATATCTCCCACTACTAAATAGTCACAGCTATAAGATGAGTAGAAAACTACCAGCAAAACTATAAAAAATAACCAGGTCACTAGAGGAACATTGCAACATACAACACATATACTAATTTCAACGAAACAAATGATTCATTGCTTGAATGTACTCACTGATCAAACTAACACACATACTACGCAAATGTAATTAAACACATATGAACCAACACACGAATGCTAAAACAATTTATATGAATATAATTCCCATTACAAAGCAGAGGCATATAACCAACATGATTCCAATCTCATTGTGTGCAGGGTGAAATATGCATATTGGGCCTCAAATGCTTCCAGATAGATGAAACTTCTATTAATCGTTGAAAGCTCTTCTGTTACATAAATACATGTGGAGATAATCTGATTATGTTTGTGAATATCTCTCAATAAAAATTGATTTAAGAACATATATCATATACACGTGAATGGTACCTTTAATATGTTATGGTCCACATTGCGAATTTAAATGTCTCTATATATGAATGGTGAACAACACGTGTAGTTCCCACAACTATCCCACATGCAAGGAAGCATACACATTCAATGCAACATATAATACTTCAATTATTCTCTACAATAACTGATGAAAACTAAGGATTTCACCACCATGATGCCAGTTATGTCTTGAACATTCAAAAGTAAAGAACCATGAGATCAGTGTTGCAATGAAAACCTACGGTCTAATTCAATGCAGAAGGAGATTCAACACATCAGTCTAGCATTCAATACAACGCTAAACATTCTCGAATATTACAAGTGACTATAACACATCAGTAGGGACCGGCTCATCAGCCAGATTTGATCATACAAGCTCATTTCTAGAAATGAGAACTTATTAGGAAGTGTGGAATGCTAAACTTTCTCGAATATTACAAGTGACTGTGTTTCATTGTTGTTAAGGATAGGGACTGGCTCATCGACCGGATTTGATCATACAAGCTCATGAGTGTTTCATTGTTGTTAAGGATAGGGATCGTCTCATCAGCTAGGTTTGATCATACAAGCTCATGACTATGCAATGAGTGTTTCATTGTTGTTAAGGATAGGGACCGACTCATCGGCTGGATTTGATCATACAAGCTCATTTCTAGAGATGAGAACTTATTAGGAAGTGTGGAACGCTAAACTTTCTCGAATATTACAAGTGACTGTGTTCGTTGTTGTTAAGGATAGGGACTGGCTCATCGACCAGATTTGATCATACAAGCTCATTTCTAGAGATGAGAACTTATTTGGAAGGGTGGAAAACACTTCAATGGAGTAGATGGGTGGAAATGGTAATTGGAATCATCGGTGTGGTCAAAATTTCAATGATTAGGGAAGTGGAGGATGTTAAGTCCATGCAAGGAGCACCCATTTGATAGATCAAAAAGAAACAAGACCACATAGTTGGGCACGCAAAAGAGAGAACGATATCATGATGGACCATGGCAGGCCGTAGGCAGGAATATGTTGCCTAGTGATGGATTTTCAGTGCACAACCACCAAGTTATATGTTACAACAAGAAGATTAGAGGCGTTTTAGGTAAGAGAGGATGAGGATTTGAAGCGTTGAGCATTATAGTCCATGAAGAATATGAAATAGGTAAGAGAGGATGAGGATTTGAAGCATTAAGCATTATAGTCCATGAATAATATGAAATAACCCTGACAAAACAATAAAGTGCCCAACAAGCACATTTGTCAGATAGAGGGGTGTTTCATGGTAGAGGTAGAGAGGAGTAACTCATGGTGAAGGGAACATTGAGGCCTTATATATACCATTCCAGCGAAGGATAAATCATGTTAGACTATATACAAATATGGAGATCAGCATCTAGAATGGCATATTTTCACTTATGTAATGGCAAAGAGTATTTCTTTGACCTCTAAACTGTCATGAAAATAGGTTTTAGATAGATATGCGATAGGGTGTTGATGCTTCATAGAGAAACTGCAATAGGAACATAGGAGTTACTATTGAGTAAAAAGGTTTGATATGAGAAGACTAAAAAAAAACACTAAACACTGGCAGATAGATAAAGAAGCAGATCTCATGACCTGCTTTCATACCATGTTAAGAACACATGAAAATGTAAACAAAATTTAGATAATCATTGAATGCTTATTATTCACAATGATATACATTTTTATTCAATGTGTAATGAACCTTGGTTTTGATATACTAAGTGGTCTCTTGAACTCCAATGATTGTTCATATTCCACACCATAACCCATAATGATGTAAGCGTCCAACATTCTACCCCTTAATCCAAAGGGGTATATATGAATCCAAGAAGGGAGTTGTAATGCAAAAATTCAAAATATACATGGAAACAACTCGTTGAATGTGCTCTCTAAAATGATGGTATAAGGTGGTAGAACTTGAGGTCTCAATTGGTGGTGGTTTAAGGATGACCACCAGCACTAGAATGCTTAGTGTAGTTTGTGGAACAATTTCAAATATGGCTAGAAGCTAAAGTGTTATGCTAGTGGAAGTGATCCCTAATTTTTTGAAAAGGGAGACCATTGAGGTCTCAATCTGGAATGCTTGACGAAGTTCCTAGAACAATTTAGAATCCAGGTAGAAGTTGAAATCTTCTTCTAGAGTCCAAGTGCTCCATAATTATTGGGAAAAGAAGACCATTAGGTCTCAATATGTGGTGGTTTAAGGAAGGCCACCAACCAAAGGCATGCTCATGGGGTATTGCACTATCTCTCTCTACAACTTTGAAACTTGGTATCATTGACTATTTCTCTAGGCTCACAAAATAGGCTCAGATTGTAGCTTAGGCTAGCTTCATGTATGTTTGAAGCTTATATATGAACATCAATCCTCCCCTCATCAAATAAAAGGTGAAAAGATGAGGAAATATCAACTACAAGACATGTCAATACTCGAGAATAAATTCTATGGTATGATGGAATATCTTCTTGGTTGTTGAAGCCCAATGCCAAAAAACAATCCATCCAAGGTGAATCTTTGTTCTTGTAGGAGGCTTGTTTCTGAAACATCTGTTTAAATGATGAGTATTTTTATGAAAATTCTCACATAGGTGAAGATTAAAAAAACGATATTTCACATGACCAACTGGATTACAATATTTCCATTTGAGAATATGCTGTTGTTGTTGTGGAAAAGGAACATGATCTTGAACAAGTGAACATGAACAACCTTGAATAAATCCAGCACTTTGAAATTGAATGGGCTTGGAGTAGTCTAGAATATGAAAGGACATTGTATCCTTGTCGTATCCAAGACCGGTTATGTGCTTGTTGTTGACAAGCTCTCCGCAAGGTTTGATGATCATCTTAGGAAGTGTAGGCTAAATTTTTGCATCTGCATGCAAATCTTCTATTGAAGTGAGAACTTGATGTGAATCATCGTTAAATTCAATTTCTTGCCGCTAATATGTCAAAGAGAAGATTGTTTAAACAAAAAATAGTTCAGAATGATATATTTTTTTTGTTGTAACTCATCCTGTTGAAGTTATGATTTGAGATAGAAAAAATCAATCTTGTCATGTGCATTTTACAATAGATTATAATGTTAGAAAAAGTGTCCTTTCTAATGTTTACCATCCTATTAATAATGTAATGTTTTAGAGTATTGAGTAATCCTAATACATCACTGATTCAATCCATTTTACAACAATTAAAGCAAAAAAAATGTTGTTGGATTCAACTACAAATGCAGCTATAAACAATAAAATGATAAATAGCTCCCACTCATAAATATATGCAACTATAAGATGAATAGCAACCTACCAACAAAAAAATGTGAAAAATAAACCAAGTCACTAGAGTAACAGTGCAACATATAACACAAGTATCGATTTCAACGCAACAAATGATTCATTGATTCAACACACTAAGTGCTCACACTAACACACTCACTACGCAAATGTAATTCATTGCATATGAACCAACACATATATACTAAACCATCGTATATGAAAATAATGCATATTACAATGTAGAGGCATATAACAAACATGATTCCAATCTCAATGTGTGGAGGGTGAAATATGCATATTGTACATCAAATGCTTCCAGATAGATTAAAGTTATATTATACGTTAAAGTTTCACCTATTATTTGAATATCTCTTCATCAAAATTTATAAGAACATACCTTTATAGAATCCGTAATTTCCACCTTGGGGATCCTAATTATTGGTTTGTAATGTTTACCAATACCTGTGAGTTTTGGTGTAACGTTGCAAACCACTAACTAGGATCCCCAGGTTAAAATTACGGATTCCATAAATCCCCAGATAAAAATTACGGATTCCATAAAGGTACAGTGATTTTTCCAACATTTAATACATTATGGTACAGGTTGAGAATTTAGATGTCTCTATATATAAATGGTGTAGAACATATGTACAGTTCCCAAAACTATCTGACACACAAGGAAGGAAGCATACAAATTCAATGCATCATACACTCCTTTAATTTTCCTCTGTAATAATCCATGAAAACCAAATTTTAAACCACCACGACACCATCTCTGTCTTGAGCGTTCAAAAGTGAAGAACGATGAGATTAGTGAGCGATGCAAAGCTGCGCTTTTAGTCAAGATAGAAGGAGATTCAATAAACGGCTCCAAGATTCAATACAATGCCAAACTTTCTCAAATATTACAAACGACTCGGAAATGAGCTTTCCCTTCGTGTTAATGATAGGGACCAACTTGTAGGCCAAATTCGATCATACAAGCTCACTTTTAGAGATGAAAACTTACTGGGACAGGTTGCAAATGCTTCAATGGAGAATAGGACGGCAATGGTAACTGATATCATTGGCCTGATATACGTTTCAATGGTTAGGGAAGAGGAGGATGTCAAGGTTGTGTAAGGAGCACCCAGTTGAGGGATAAAAAGAAACAAAGACCACACAATTGGGAAAACAAAACGGAGAATTATAGTTCGTACGACTATGACAGGCCGTAGGTAGGAATAAAGCTCCAGTTGAGGGATAAAAAGAAACAAAGACCACACAATTGGGAAAACAAAACGGAGAATTATAGTTCGTACGACTATGACAGGCCGTAGGTAGGAATAAATTCCCTGGTGACAGATTTTCGGTGCACAACCGACAGGACATACGTTACAACAAGAAGATTGTGGGCGTTGTAGGTAAGAGAGGCTAAGGATTTGGAGAGCTGAGCGTTACAGTCCATGAAGAATATGAAGGACGCCCGACAAACATAGGGGTATTTCAAAGCAAAGGCAAAGAGGAGTAACTCATGGTGAAGGGAACGTTGACGCATTACCCACACGATGCAAGCCGTGGACAAATCATGTTAGACTAGATAAGAATGGGCAGAGTAGCATCCAGAATGGTAGAGTTGCACTTCTGCAATGACTGAGAGTGTTTCTTTGACCATAAACCTTCACGAAAATAGGTTTGTAGATAGATATGCGATAGGTTGTTGGCGCTCCATAAAATAGCTGCAATAGGTACACGTGATTTGCTATTGAGCAGAAAGGTTTGATAGGAGAATACTAACAGAGCAACAAAAGCAACACTAGCAGGCAGGTAAAGAAGAAAATCTAATGACTTGATTTGATACTATGTTAAACACACATGAAGACAAAATTTAGATATTTCTTGAAGGTCTATCGTTCAAAATGATATACATTTTTATACAATGTCTAATGAACCTTGGTTTCCATATACCAATTGGTCTCTTGGACTCCAATCATTGTTCATATTCCACACCATAATCCTCACTGGATTAGGTGTCCAATAGTGGATGACATAATTTTTTGAAGTGATGTACATTGGTTGAGCCAAAATTTTGCAACTAAGATTAAGGAATAATTTGAGATGTCCATGCTAGGAAAATTACCATTTTTCTTAGGACTGCAAATTGCACAATAAGACAAAGGTATATTCATTTCCCAAATAAAGTATCTAAAGGAAATGTTGAAAAATTTTGGCATGGTAGATTGACACTTTCTCTATTTACAAATTTTCTCAGTGACAACTACTCTGTCTATCTACTACCTCTATTCAAGTCTACATATTCTCCATCGTTATGGATGGAAATTAATTGCATCTAATTCTAGTTACAATTTCTCCCCATGAGATATTAACATAAAAAAATTGCTTCCATTGATTTGCTCACTTTTCCTTTATCTGCAACTAGGCTCCCCATGTGATGGTTGTATATAACTATCTTACTATGTAACATTTTCCCTTCTTATGTTTTGATTTGAAGGAAGACATGGAAAGTTTGAAGCATGAAGACTCTCAGACAGCTGAGTGGAGTTTCACAATAACTGTTGATAAAAAGTGCTTCAATAAAAAAAAAATTACCATAGAAGATAGGTAAAGGTGAGTCTCATTTTTAGCTAGTATAGCTTCTTTCCATTGATGTCAAAGGGGATAAATTATAGATTATTGGAGATATTTTACATTGGTAGTAGTGCTTATATGTGAGGTTTTTCCATCAATGGAAAAGGGGGAGATTGTTGAGTATTTTGTTTTCGTTGATGTCAAAGTTAGGAGGGGGGCAATTAGAAGGTCAAAAAGAAAATTTGCAGCTAAGAGAAAAGGATCAGAGGAGAGTGAAAATAAGTAATAGACAACCTTAAAGAGACATAGATTTAGTCATCAATAAGCATCTTTCTAGCTAATCTCGAAGTATTGGCTATCTCACAAAGTATAGGATCATAGAATCCTGACATCTAATATGGTTGGGACCTAGTGGCATCCTCTAGTCATGAAGCACTAAGATAAAGTGCCTAAGGGATAACCACCCTTAGAATGTATAATGGGTAGCGGGTGTTTTTTTAAAGTTATAACATGAATTGGATGGTACTATTGTTTACAAAATATCTAGTTAACAACTAATTATTGTTAAAATATGATTAAAATGTGATTAGAAAACACCCAATGGGTTTGTCAAGGTTAATAATATCACACACAATATGCTTTATTGATTGATCATCCTAGTATGATGTGTCATAGATCCGGTATGACACAACAATGGTGGCTCCCATGACGAGGTACGAGGAACTGCAGATTATATTGTATAGAAGTTACATCGATATCTAGTATGATGAGGCATAGATATGACAAGTCAAATATATGATGTGGCATGACATGGATGATAAGTGACATTTATTTTTGGCCATTTTGGATGGCTAGCTAGACAATTTATGGATGATGAGTGGTAGAAGCAGATCATGAAATGTGACATAGATATGATGTGGAAAAGGTGGGTTGATATTGGGTACTGGTGCACTCGGGTACCAATATGAATAACACTACATGATCATGTCCAATATTTGATATGATAGAAAATATGCCATCAATTACATATCATGGAAATAATGTAAACACTCCATTAGTTGATAGGAAAGGGGTACCGGAGTACCGAGGTACTAAGATGGATAACAATGCATTAGCCTTTAGAATGTGGCATTTTAGTATGAAGGTTGAGGTCATAACACATGGTTGTGGGTGCTCGATGGTTTAGGTTATGGAGCTAAAAGGTTTGCGATTTGAGAATCTAACTGTTTAAAAGTGACCTTACTAAAAAGGGACTTGAATTACAGATCCTTTGGAATAATTATTTCGACCGTTCTCCTAGAATTTGGTCATAACACATGATTGGTGGTTTAAACCATGGGGCTGATTAGTTATGAAAAATAGCATCCAGGTCATTGAAATATCCAACTTCCTGTTACATTCTTAATTTGGGTTCCAAATTACTTGAGCCCATGGTTTCTTTAGAAATTCCCAATGTAGATCAACAAATTATGCAATATACTAAAGCACAATACAAGATCTATTCATACAACACTTTGTGGAAGCTTAATCAATTTGAACATGATCAATGAGAACACATATAATTGAGAATGAGAAGCAATCACACATAACACAGAAGAAATAACCCGGGGAAAGCCTCAGCCTAAAAGCCCAACTCTGTATTATCATACAAGTGGAAATATAGTTCGAATTACAAAAAGAATCAACTCACAAGCTATCTTGCTCTCTCTGCAATCCCTCTACTGCTCATAGACAGTCAAAGGCCTCTCTCAAACCTTCTCCTCTGCTCTCCAAGCCTCCTATTTATTTGCGCAATTTTCCTTGGGGTCTAGTGCAACCACTTGTGTGAATTGGCATCTTCACACACTCACTAACCTCTCATCTAACTACGCAATCCTCAAGGAGATAAATCCTTCTCCATGGATGATCTTCCTTTATAGGAAAAATCCATCCAACTGATAGTGCATTGTCCCTCCTCTGATCTCAACTAGGTCTGTCTGAACTGACATACATGAGTTATTCATGAGAGAAAATTCAGTTATCTAAAGTGCAACAGTTATATGCAAGCATGCATTAACTAATTGAACTCACGTTAATTTAAACAAATTATTTAAATCAATCTAACTGGACTTGACTCAGTTAACCGAGCCAACTAATTACAAATCATCCTTATCTCTTTAACTGATGGATAAATTCTTCAATTAATAGAGAAACTGTCGCATGTCCTCAAATAGACTTCATGTTTGATTTTTCACAACTAATGAACTCATGGTGAATTAATTAATTTATTTTCAAACAACTGTTCAGTTCAAATTTGAATTTTACTTCCTATTTTAGTCTAGGGACTAATTAAAATACAAATCTATCCTGGACTTCTAAAAATAGCAATGTTATTTTTATCACTTCCATTTTTCATTCCCTATTGCTCAATCCAGCACTTGTACCCAAACTGCTATTTATAGCAGTGCTATTTTTAGCACTTCTATTTTTACCATTTTTTGTTGTTATTTTCAACACTCCTCCTCAACAAGAAAGGCATTTAAATCAAACCCAATCTTGTACCTTTGGAATGTTTTCAGCATGAAACACTTCTCCCAAGTGTGGTTGCTCCAGCAACTCTAGAAACAAAAAAACTCCCAAATGACCTCTATGTTGGGCTAGAAACATACTCTGATGCTGAAGCTCTACCTACTACTGACAAGTGCCCCCCCTCTGACCACTAAGCTGCCATAACACTCCATGCATCTCGCACCATTGCACACCTCTCTGTGTCACCCTGCACTAGTGTAACACCCCTGTGCCTCTCGCATTGTTGCAGCCTGCTAGCTCTACATAGTCCAAGGACTCTGTTATGAAACCAGCTCAAGAAAAGATAGAAAAGATAGATCAACGCCTTAGAATTCAGCCTCTTCGAGGGGGCAACCTCCTTTACATTACAAAAATGAACAATTATTCGATGATACAAATGACAAAACCTCCTTTCTATATATAGGAGTCTAAGCAGTCACAATATAATCCAGCCGACCTAACAATAATAATATAAAGCCACAAAAATAACAATAGAGGGATTCTATGGGGCACAGAAATAACAATATGGGGGTAATAGGGGCACAACAATATAAATAAGGGGTATAACTACAATAGTAATGGGGTAATCACTAGTATTATAAGGACCCAACATGCCCCTCTCCTTCAAAAAAGTGTTGTCCTCAATGCTTGAGTAGTTCTGGATACTTCTGCATAAAATTCTCATCCTCCCATGTGGAATCTTCAGCGGATAAGTTCTTCCACTTAATAAGATACTCTGAAATTGATCGATTTCGTAGCTGTCGAGTTCTTGTTTCTGTGACTGCTTCCAGTTCCAATATATTTTTTCCTTCCTCGTCAAGTTCTGGCAATATTTTTTGAATTGGGAGTTTGTCACCTATAACCTTCTTTAAACATGAAACATGGAAAACTGGGTGTAATCGAGAAGCTACAGGAAGCTCCAATTTGTATGCCATAGTACCAATCTTTTGCAACACCTTGTACGGACCATAATACTTTGGTGATAATTTATTATCCTTCTTAGCTTGCTTTAGGGAAATTTTCTTATATGGTTGTAGCCGTAGGAATACCCAATCACCTACATCAAAACTTCTTTCACTGCGATGTTGATCTGCCTGTTGTTTCATTCTATTTTGTGCCAACACGAGGTTATCCTTTAAGAGTTGGAGGACTTGTTGTTGATGTTCGATGTGATGTTCCACTACCTGAACCTTAGAATTTTCTCTTAAATATGATGTGATGGATGGTGGTTGATACCCATAAAGTGCCATAAATGGGGTCATTTTTGTTGTTGTATGGAAGGAAGTGTTATACCACCATTCAGCCAGAGGCAACCATTTGACCCATTGTGTCTGTTTATCAAATACAAAGAAACGAAGATATCCTTCCAAACATTTGTTTACTATCTCAGTTTTCCCATCAGATTGAGGATGATAAGATGAGCTATGAGCTAACTGAGTACCAAGACAAGAAAATAATTCTGTCCAAAAATTTCCAGTGAAAATGGGATCTCTGTCACTTACAATAATCTTTGGGTTTCCATGTAGCTTTTGAATTGTTTCCATAAATGCAATAGAAACTGTATTGGCTTTAAATGGATGTGATAATGCACAAAAGTGTGCATACTTGGTAAGTCTGTCAACTACCACCATGATGACACTCTTTCCCTCAGACTTGGGTAAACCTGTGATAAAATCCATTGAAACCTCCTCCCAACGTTGGCTTGGAATGGATAAAGGTTGTAATAGACCCGGTGTCTTAATTGTTTCAACTTTAGTTTGTTGGCAAACCAAACATTCTGCCACAAACTTTTGAATATCTGATTTAAGGCATCCCAAAAAAATTCCTTCTTAACCTTGTGGTAAGTTTTTAAAAATCCTGAGTGCCCTCCTAAGGGAGAAGTGTGCAATTCCATAAGAATCTTTTGTTTTAGCTGGGAATTCTTACAGAGGTATAAGCGATCTTTGTACCATAACGAATCATTTTGCCAGCTAAATGTATCAAAAGTACTGGAATCTTGTTGTAGCTTTCGAATAAGTGCCCACACTTCTTTGTCATTCTTCCATTCCTCCCTTGCTTTGTTTATCCAATCTGGTTGGATAATAGAAATGGCACACAACAATGCTTCCACATCCTCATCCTTTCTTGAGAGTGCATCTGCCACCACATTTTTCTTCCCTTTTTTGTAGATGATTTCAAAGTCATAACCCAACATCTTTGTGACCCACTTTTGTTGCTCTTCAGAGGATAATCTTTGTTCTAAAAAGTATTTAAGGCTATCATGATCCGTTTTTACCTTGAAGTGTCTTCCCATTAGGTAGGGTCGCCATTTCTTAAGTGCATGGAGTATTGCCAACATTTCCTTCTCATAAATAGCTTTGCTTAAAAACTTTCCCTTGATTGGACGACTTTCAAAAGCAATGGGTCTTTCATCTTGCATTAGAACAGCACCAATTCCATTTCCTGAAGCATCACATTCCACAATAAAGGTTTTTGTGAAGTCCGGTGTAGCTAAGACCTGTGCTTGGCACATTGCCTCTTTAAGATGTTCAAAGGCCTTTGTTGCTTCCGGAGTCCATGAAAATGAATCTTTCTTCAATAATGTTGTTAGAGGTGCTGCTATTCTCCCATAATTCTTAACAAACTTGCGATAATACCCTGTCAACCCAAGAAATCCTCGCAGATGCTTTATGGATGTGGGGATTTTCCATTCCTTAATGGCTTTAATTTTGCTAGGGTCTACCTTAACTCCTTCATGAGATACAATATGACCCAAATATTCCACCTCCTGGACTCCAAAGAAACATTTGGATCTTTTTGCATATAATTGTTTCTCCTCCAATAGTTGTAGCACCCTGTCAACATGTTCAACATGATCCTTCCAAGACTTGTTGTAGATTAGTATATCATCAAAAAATACTAACACAAATTTTCTAAGGAATGGTTTGAAAATTGAATTCATCAAACCTTGAAATGTTGAAGGTGCATTGGTAAGGCCAAAAGGCATGACCAAAAATTCATAATGACCCTCATGAGTTCTAAATGCCGTTTTCGGAATGTCTTCAATCTTCATTCTGATTTGATGATATCTCGAACGAAGATCCAACTTGGTGAAGTAAATTGATCCATGCAATTCATCCAGTAATTCATCAATGACAGGAATGGGGAACTTATCTTTAATAGTGAGCTTGTTGAGCTCCCTATAATCCGAACACATGCGCCATGATCCATCCTTCTTGTGCACCAATACTACTGGAGCTGAGAAAGAACTTTGACTCAGTTGAATTATACCAACCTCTAGCATTTCTGCAACCATACGTTCAATTTCACTTTTTTGGACATAGGGATATCTGTACGGCCTGATGTTTGGAGGAACACTTCCTGGAATCAGATGAATAGCATGATCATGATCACGCATAGGTGGGAGACCTTTGGGAGTCTCAAATACCTTGGAATGATTGTCCAGGACTTTTTGGAGATCTGGAGAAATAGATGATTCCAATGTGGAAACATCTAGCGAACATAATTGTGCAATTACACCTCTTTGCTCCTTTTTTAGAAGCTTTGTCATGCCATTAGAGCTGATTATCTTTCCTGGTTTCCCTACAATACCCCTTAATTCAACTTCCTTTCCTTCTGTAGAAAATTTGATGAAAAGTTCTTGAAAATTAAAAGCTATTGTACCCAAGGATTGTAGCCATTGGACTCCTAGTACAACATCAACACCTCCCATTGGAATGGAAAGCATTGGGCTAGTCAATACATATTCTCCCATGGATAGCTTGATATTATGGCACTTTCCAGAGCAATTTATTGTTCCTCCATTTGCAATCATCACTTGACACTCTGGTGCTGGATATAGGAAGCAATTCAATTCTTTTGCTACCCTACAATGAATAAAATTGTGGGTGCTTCCTGAATCAATCAACACTATTACCTTTTTCTTCTTGATTTGTCCTTCTATCTTGATGGTTTGAGGAGTGGTAATTCCCGCCAATGCATTACAAGATATGGTTGGATTTATTTTTCTTCATCTAGGCTTTGTTCCTGGAGTATATCCTCTTCTTTTGACCTTTCTTGCTCCTTTTCTTCTTCCTCTTCACAATCTATGTAGAATAATTTCTTCTCAGCACACTTATGACCTTTTGTGTATTTTCTATCACAACTGTAACAAAGCCCTTTTGCTCTTTTTTCTTCCAATTGTTGTGGTGTCAACCTTGTAGGTTGTGGAAGACTAGGGGCAACAACACTTCCGTCTTTATAGTTGTGAGTGGTATGCTTCCTAGTTGCCATAATTTTGCTTTCCATTTTTCTTGCTAACCTGAATGCCTTCTCTAATGAATCAGGTTCCCAAAGGCGAACATCATGTTGGATATTATCCTTTAAAGACCCTATGAACATATCATCCTATGCTCCTCTGGAATATCTTTTACCCTTATGTTCAATTTTTGGAACTCCTCAATGTGCTCCATTATTGAACCCTTTTGTTTGAGACTTATCAATTGGCTAAAAAAAGTGTTGCTTTTTGTATCCTCATAATGTGCTATCAATTCTTCCGTAAAAATTGCCCAAGTGATAAATTGTTTACGAGAACAAAGCCATTGATACCATACAAACTGATTTGGTTCCAAATATACAGTTGGCATACATACCTTTTGTGCGTTTTGCACATTATTGAGATCAAATAATTGCTCCATCTGTAATATCCATGTGGCGGGATCCTTGCCATCAAACTTCCTCATATCAATTTTTGGAATATGGTGATTCTTCGATCCAACATTAGCATCTATGGAATCATGATTAACATTTCTTTTGTTCTCATCATGAGTTTCCTTTACTACCTTTTCACCATTATTAAGTATTTCTTGTAGAAAATTTGTCAAATCTGTCTTCAAATCTGCCATGTCTGTCTTCAAATTTGTGTTCAAATCTATCTTCAAATTGTCCATCTTAGCTTCCATGCCATTCATCTTAGCTTCCACGCCATTTATCTTAGCTTCTGTTAACTTTTGTGAGCGTGACATTTGTTGCACTTGTTCTTGTAATTTTGATATATCATGTAGCATTTCTTCCTCTTCTTCATGAGTCATGCTAGAGCTTTCAGGTTCCTTACTAGGTGTTTGCATTTTCTTTCCTCGAGGCATCAGTTACTGATAATAATTCTCTACTATGCCCTTTGAATTCCTTCAAAATAAATTTTCAAACCAAGCTTAAGCAAAAATTTAAAAAAATCTACACACCTTTTTTCACTTTGTAGGAGCTTGATATTGCTTCTGATGTATCTCTGTACTTTCCAATCATCTAGTTCTGAATTTGTGACCTATAGTAGCTCTTTCTGTCCTCTTTCCAATGCCACTAGTCTGATCCAAATTGGATTCTCCAAGAAAGAGTTATGCACAATCTCCCAAGATGACCTGATTATAGTCCTTTCAGAAGAGTGAGACTGTATGGAGTGCCACGTGTACAATTTTCTATCTTTGGTTCTAAAAAAGATATACAAGAAACTACAGTCCGTTCTCTTTCTGTACCTTCGTACGAAATTTCAATCTGATTCCCAGAGAGAAGTTATGACGATTTTCCCCAGGTCACCTGTTTTGAATGTAATTCAGGAGTCTGCAAAAAGACCAACTTCCTCAGATCATATCTCCGAAAATATCACGCGAAAATATCTGAAATGCCGACCCTAGGTTCAACACAATTTCTTCTCAAATGGGTTTTTTTTGCGACTTATGAAACGTCACAGAAAAAAAGTTATAGCGAAAGTGCCACGATGACCTATTTGGAGCAGCAAAACCCTAGAATCCAAAGCTTTGATACCAAATGTTATGAAAGCAAGAAAAGATAGAAAAGATAGATCAACGCCTTAGAATTCATCCTCTTCAAGGGGGAAACCTTCTTTACATTACATAAATAAATAATTATTCGATGATACAAATGACAAAACCTCCTTTCTATATATAGGAGTCTAAGGAGTCACAATATAATCCAGCCGACCTAACAATAATAATATAAAGCCACAAAAATAACAATAGAGGGATTCTATGGGGCACAGAAATAACAATATGGGGGTAATAGGGGCACAACAATATAAATAAGGGGTATAACTACAATAGTAATGGGGTAATCACTATTATTATAGGGACCCAACAGACTCTTCCACTGTAGCTCTCTCTGTTGCTCCATCCACATCTGTCTCTACCCACTCAGCCAGTCTTGCTACTCCTCGTCGGGGCTCCTGTAGCAAAGTCATATCAAAGAGGCTGGGTACCTCAAGGATCTTGCTCCTATTCCACCCTTCTTAGGAAGATCACTCCACATTGCCCCACCTCCTACCTGAATGTATGGATGCATGTGATCCCTCTACCCACCTGGCTCGAAATTTCCCCCTATTAGAGGTCTCTGCATGAGTAGATGTCTCTACTCAATCTCCTATCAGCTTTTCTAGTTGTGGATGCTCCAAAACCTCCTGAAGTTGCTTCACCAATCGTGGCTCCTCCACAATCATCTGAGACTTCTTTTGGCACTGCATGTTGAGAGGTAATGTACTCTGTTATGAAACCAGCTCAAGAAAAGATAGATCAACGCCTTAGAATTCAGCCTCTTCGAGGGGGCAACCTCCTTTACATTACATAAATGAACAATTCGTGGATGATACAAATGACAAAACCTCATTTCTATATATAGGAGTCTAAGGAGTCACAATATAATCCAGCCGACCTAACAATAATAATATAAAACCACAAAAATAAAAATAGAGGGATTCTATGGGGCACATAAATAACAATATGGGGGTAATAGGGGCACAACAATATAAATAAGGGGTATAACTACAATAGTAATGGGGTAATCACTAGTATTATAGGGACCCAACATGCCCCTCTCCTTCAAAAAAAGTGTTGTCCTCAACGCTTGAGTAGTTTTGGATACTTCTGCATAAAATTCTCATCCTCCCATGTGGAATCTTCAGCGGATAAATTCTTCCACTTGATAAGATATTCTGAAATTGATCAATTTCGTAGCTGTCGAGTTCTTGTTTCTGTGACTGCTTCCGTTTCCAATATAATTTTTCCTTCGTCGTCAAGTTCTGGCAATATTGTTTGAATTGGGAGCTTGTCACCTATAACCTTCTTTAAACATGAAACATGGAAAACTGGGTGCAATCGAGAAGCTGCATGAAGCTCCAATTTGTATGCCATAGTACCAATCTTTTGCATCACCTTGTATGGACCATAATACTTTGGTGATAATTTATTATCCTTCTTAGCTTGCTTTAGGGACATTTGCTTATATGGTTGTAGCCGTAGGAATACCCAATCACCTACATCAAAACTTCTTTCACTGCGATGTTGATCTGCCTGTTGTTTCATTCTATTTTGTGCCAACACGAGGTTATCCTTTAAGACTTGGAGGACTTTTTTTTGATGTTCGATGTGATATTCCACTGCCTGAACCTTAGAATTTTCTCTTAAATATGATGTGATGGATGGTGGTTGATACCCATAAAGTGCCATAAATGGGGTCATTTTTGTTGTTGTATGGAAGGAAGTGTTATACCGCCATTCAGCCAGAGGCAACCATTTGACCCATTGTGTCTGTTTATCAGATACAAAGCAACAAAGATATCCTTCCAAACATTTGTTTACTATCTCAGTTTGCCCATCAGATTGAGGATGATAAGATGAGCTATGAGCTAACTGAGTACCAAGACAAGAAAATAATTATGTCCAAAAATTTCCAGTGAAAATGGGATCTCTGTCACTTACAATAATCTTTGGGTTTCCATGTAGCTTTTGAACTGTTTCCATAAATGCAGTAGAAACTGTACTGGCTTTAAATGGATGTGATAATGCACAAAAGTGTGCATACTTGGTAAGTCTGTCAACTACCACCATGATGACACTCTTTCCCTCAGACTTGGGTAAACCTGTGATAAAATCCATTGAAACCTCCTCCCAACGTTGGCTTGGAATGGATAAAGGTTGTAATAGACCCGGTGTCTTAATTGTTTCAACTTTATTTTGCTGGCAAACCAAACATTCCGCCACAAACTTTTGAATATCTGATTTAAGGCCATCCCAAAAAAATTCCTTCTTAACCCTGTGGTAAGTTATTAAAAATCCTGAGTGCCCTCCTAAGGGAGAAATGTGCAATTCCATAAGAATCTTTTGTTTTAGCTGGGAATTCTTACAGAGGTATAAGTGCTCTTTGTACCATAACGAATCATTTTGCCAGCTACATGTATCAGAAGTACTGGAATCTTGTTGTAATAAGTGCCCACACTTCTTCGTCATTCTTCCATTCCTCCCTTGCTTCGTTTATCCAATCTGGTTGGATAATAGAAATGGCACACAACAATGCTTCCACATCCTCATCCTTTCTTGAGAGTGCATCTGCCACCACATTTTGCTTCCCTTTTTTGTAGATGATTTCAAAGTCATAACCCAACATCTTTGTGACCCACTTTTGTTGCTCTTCAGAGGATAATCTTTGTTCTAAAAAGTATTTAAGGCTATCATGATCCGTTTTTACCTTGAAGTGTCTTCCCATTAGGTAGGGTCGCCATTTCTTAAGTGCATGGAGTATTGCCAACATTTCTTTCTCATAAATAGCTTTGCTTAAAAACTTTCCCTTGATTGGACGACTTTCAAAAGCAATGGGTCTTTCATCTTGCATTAGAACAACACCAATTCCATTTCCTGAAGCATCACATTCCACAATAAAAGTTTTTGTGAAGTCCGGTGTAGCTAAGACCGGTGCTTGGCACATTGCCTCTTTAAGATGTTCAAAGGCCTTTGTTGCTTCCGGAGTACATGAAAATGAATCTTTCTTCAATAATGTTGTTAGAGGTGCTGCCATTCTCCCATAATTCTTAACAAAATTGCGATAATACCCTGTCAACCCAAGAAATCCTCGCAGATTCTTTATGGATGTGGGAATTTTCCATTCCTTAATGGCTTTAATTTTGCTAGGGTCTACCTTAACTCCTTCATGAGATACAATATGACCCAAATATTCCACCTCCTGGACTCCAAAGAAACATTTGGATCTTTTTGCATATAATTGTTTCTCCTCCAATAGTTGTAGCACCCTATCAACATGTTCAACATGATCCTTCCAAGACTTGCTATAGATTAGTATATCATCAAAAAATACTAACACAAATTTTCTAAGGAATGGTTTGAAAATTGAATTCATCAAACCTTGAAATGTTGAAGGTGCATTGGTAAGGCCAAAAGGCATGACCAAAAATTCATAATGACCCTCATGAGTTTTAAATGCCGTTTTCGGAATGTCTTCAATCTTCATTCTAATTTGATGATATCCTGAACGAAGATCCAACTTGGTGAAGTAAATTGATCCATGCAATTCATCCAGTAATTCATCAATAACGGGAATGGGGAACTTATCTTTAATAGTGAGCTTGTTGAGCTCCCTATAATCCAGACACATGCGCCATGATCCATCCTTCTTGTGCACCAATACTACTGGAGCTGAGAAAGAACTTTGACTCGGTTGAATTATACCAGCCTCTAGCATTTCTGCAACCATACGTTCAATTTCACTTTTTTGGACATAGGGATATCTGTACGGCCTGATGTTTGGAGGAACACTTCCTGGAATCAGATGAATAGCATGATTATGATCACGCATAGGTGGCAGACCTTTTGGAGTCTCAAATAACTTGGAATGATTGTCCAGGCCTTTTTGGAGATCTGGAGAAATAGATGATTCCAATGTGGAAACATCTAGCGAACATAATTGTGCAATTACACCTCTTTGCTCCTTTTTTAGAAGCTTTGTTATGCCATTAGAGCTGATTATCTTTCCCGGTTTCCCTGCAATACCCCTTAATTCAACTTCCTTTCCTTCCGTAGAAAATTTGATGAAAATTTCTTGAAAATTAAAAGTTATTGTACCCAAGGATTGTAGCCATTGGACTCCTAGTACAACATCAGCACCTCCCATTGGAATGGAAAGCATTGGGCTAGTCAATACATATTCTCCCATGGATAGCTTGATATTATGGCACTTTCCAGAGAAATTTATTGTTCCTCCATTTGCAATCATCACTTGACACTCTGGTGCTGGATATAGGAAGCAATTCAATTCTCTTGCTACCCTACAATGAATAAAATTGTGGGTGCTTCCTGAATCAATCAACACTATTACCTTTTTCTTCTTGATTTGTCCTTCTATCTTGATGGTTTGAGGAGTGGTAATTCCTGCCAATGCATTACAAGATATGGTCGGATTTATTTGTTCTTCATCTAGGCTTTGTTCCTGGAGTATATCTTCTTCTTTTGACCTTTCTTGCTCCTTTTCTTCTTCCTCTTCACAATCTATGTAGAATAATTTCTTCTCAGCACACTTATGACCTTTAGTGTATTTTCTATCACAACTGTAACAAAGCCCTTTTGCTCTTTTTTCTTCCAATTGTTGTGGTGTCAACCTTATAGGTTGTGGAAGACTAGGGGCAACAACACTTCCGTCTTTATAGTTGTGAGTGGTATGCTTCCTGGTTGCCATAATTTTGCTTTCCATTTTTCTTGCTAACCTGAATGCCTTCTCTAATGAATCAGGTTCCCAAAGGCGAACATCATGTTGGATATTATCCTTTAAAGACCCTATGAACACATCAATCCTATGCTCCTCTAGAATATCTTTTACCCTTATGTTCAATTTTTGGAACACCTCAATGTGCTCCATTACTGAACCTTTTGTTTGAGACTTATCAATTGGCTAAAAAAAGTGTTGCTTTTTGTATCTTCATAATGTGCTATCAATTCTTCCGTAAAAATTGCCCAAGTGATAAATTGTTTACGAGAGCAAAGCCATTGATACCATACAAACTGATTTGGTTCCAAATATACATTTTCCATACGTACCTTTTGTGCATTTTGCACATTATTGAGATCGAAGAATTGCTCCATCTGTAATATCCATGTGGCGGGATCCTTGCCATCAAACTTCCTCATATCGATTTTTGGAATATGGTGATTCTTCGATCCAACATTAGCGTCTATGGAATCATGATTAACATTTCTTTTGTTCTCATCATGAGTTTCCTTTACTACCTTTTCACCATTAGTAACCCTTTCTTGTAGCAACTTCTTCAATTCTTCCATGTCTGTCTTCAAATCTATCTTCAAATCTACCATGTCTCTCTTCAAATTTGTGTTCGAATCATCCATCTTAGCTTCCATGCCCTTTATCTTAGATTCCACGCCATTTATCTTAGATTCCACGCCACTTATCCTAGCTTCTGTTAGCTTTTGTGAGCGTGACATTTGTTGCACTTGTTCTTGTAATTTTGATATATCATGTAGCATTTCTTCCTCTTCTTCATGAGTCATGCTAGAGATTTCAGGTTCCTTACTAGGTTTTTGCATTTTCTTTCCTCGGGGCATCAGTTACTGATAATAAGGCTTTACTATGCCCTTTGAATTCCGTTAAACCAAGCTTACACAAAATTTAAAAAAAAAATAACACACCTTTTTTCACTTTATAGAAGCCTGATATTGAATCTGATGTATCTCTGTAATTTCGGATCATCCAGTTCTGAAATTGCTACCTGTAGTAGCCTTCTGCATCCTCTTTCCATTGCCACAAGTCTGAGCCAAATTGGATTCTCCAAGGAAGAGTTATGTGAAATCTCCCACAGTGACTTGCTTTTATACTGGTTCAGTAGAGCGAACTTGTATGACGTACCATGAGTCACTGTTTCAACCTTTGAATCTGAAACACACACACAAGAAACTACAGTCCGTCCTCTTTCTGTACCTTCTTACGAAATTTCAATCCGATCCCCAGAGAGAAAGTTGTGACGATTTTCCCCAGGTCACCTGTTTTGAATGTAATTAGGAGTCTACAAAAAGACCAACTTCCTCAGATCATATCTCCGCAAATATCGCACAAAAAGCTCTAAAATTCGGACCCAAGGTTCAGCTCAAATGGGTTTTTTTTGCGACTTCTGAAACGTCACAGAAAAAAAAGTTATAGCGAAAATGCCACGATGACCTGTTTGGAGCAGCGAAACCCTAGAATCCAAAGCTCTGATACCAAATGTTATGAAACCAGCTCAAGAAAAGATAGAAAAGATAGATCAACGCCTTAGAATTCAGCCTCTTCGATGGGGCAACCTCCTTTACATTACATAAATGAACAATTCGTGGATGATACAAATGACAAAATCTCATTTCTATATATAGGAGTCTAAGGAGTCACAATATAATCCAGCTGACCTAACAATAATAATATAAAGCCACAAAAATAACAATAGAGGGATTCTATGGGGCACATAAATAACAATATTGGGGTAATAGGGGCACAACAATATAAATAAGGGGTATAACTACAATAGTAATGGGGTAATCACTAGTATTATAGGGACCCAACATACTCTCCCTCTCAACCACCAAGTCTCCATTAGTTGCCTTGCTCCTCAAGGCTTTGCATGCATTTTAAACCTCAAGGGAATACAGGTTCTTGTCCCATGAACCAATTTGCTTCACCTGTCTAGTGATGACGTGTCTAAGGAAAACCTTTCCCTTACTGAAGACTACATCATAGCCTCTGTCTTCCAACATCGTGATCGACACCAAATTTCTCTTCAATCTTGGTACATACTTGACATCGGTCAACGTAATGCGAGCTCCATGCTCCCTCTGAAAAACAACCGTCCTTACACCTGAGACACTATACTTTTCATCATTACCCATCGCTATGAGTATCTGGAGATATTTCTCCTCCAAAGTACTGAACAAACTCTTGTCACCAGTCATGTGGAAAGAAGCTGCACTGTCAAGAAACCAAACCACTTCCCACCATGGATGAAACCATGCATGCGAACAATGTGAAATCCAACTCGAACTATGAGGCCAGTGCCTCACCTTCTGATCCCTTTGAGGAACCCTTCTTGGATTTCTTCTGTGGACAATTAGTAGCATAATGGACCACTTCATGACAATGAAATCATCCCACTTTCGATTTTTCAAACTTCTTCCCACCATGGGAAGAACCAGATTTGGATTCGGGTGCCTTCCCTTTCCCCTTCCTTGCCCTACTCGCTAAGGCTAGATTTTCCTCATCATCTTGCTTCGATGAGGATTCATCTCTGGTGCATCTTCTTATCTCCTCCTGTATCAGATCTGACCAAAGTCGTTCCCAATCTGGCAGTTTCTTTCTTCCATTAACCAAGTCTTGGTAGCTATGCCAGCTCTTAGGAAGACCGAGGAGTGCAAGACCCACCATGTCATCATTCGTTGTCGTGATCCCTACACTTCCAAGCTCATCCTTGCAGGTGGTGAGCTTGTTCAAATATGTAGAGATCGTGTCGCCCTTTTCACACTTGATCTTCCAAAACTTGTCTTTCAGATCTAGCTTCCTTTGATCGCTGTTATTCTGATATAGATCTTTCATTTTTTTCCACATTGAAAATGGTGTCTCCTTCCCATGGAGACTCAAGACTATGTGGTCTTGAACTCCCTCTAGAAGGATTCTCCTTGCTCTAGCCACACACGTTTTCCATTTCGCGATTTGAATAGCATCAGTGGGCTTGGGGAATTCTTGATCAATGAAGTCCTTTAGACCGTTATCCTCCAATACTGCTTCCATGTGATCCTTCCAGGCTATATAATTCGAACTTCCATCAAGGGCATATTCGAGTCTTAAACCATTGAATGCCATAGGTGAAATAGAGATGTGATAAGAACTCGATTTCTATATTTAGGAATCACAAGCTTCGAACTTGTCCCTTCTTGTATATTGTTCTTCCTTGATCACGTTTGCTCTGATACCATGTAGAAATTCCCACTGTAGATCAATAGATTATGTAATATACTAAAACACAATACAAGATCTACTTCTACAACACTTTGCGGAAGCTTAATCAATTTGAGCATGATCAATGATAACACATATAACTGAGAATGAGAAGCAATCACACATAACACATAAGAAATAACTCGGGGAAAGCTTCAGCCTAAAACCCCAACTCTGCATTATCATACAAGTGGAAATATAGTTCAGATTACAAAAAGAATCATCTCACAAGCTATCATGCTCTCTCTGTAATCCCTCTACTGCTCATAGACAGTCCAAGGCCTCTCCACCTTCTCCTCTGCCCTCCAAGTCTCCTATTTCTTTGTGCAATTTTCCTTGGGGTCCAGTGTAGCCACTTGTGTGAATTGGCCTCTTCACACACTCACTAACCTCTGATCTAACTATGCAATCCTGAAGGAGATAAATCCTTCTCCATGGATGATCTTCCTTTATAAGAAAAATCCATTCAACTGATAGTACACTGTCCCTCCTCTGATCTCAACTGGGTCTCTATCTGAATTGACATGCATGAGTTATTCATGAGAGAATATTCAGTTACCTGAAGTGAAACAGTTATATGCAAGCATGCATTAACTAACTGAACTCACATTAATTTAAACAAACCGTTTAAATCAATCTAACTAGACTTGACTCAATTAACTGAGCCAACTAATTACAACTGAAATTACAACTCATCCTTATCTCTTTAACTGATGGATAAATTCCTCAATTAATAGAGAAACTGTTGCATGTCCTCACATAGTCTTCATGTTTGATTTTTCCCAACTAATTAACTCATGGTGAATTAATTAATTTATTTTCAAACAACTGTTAAGTTCAAATTCGAATTTTACCTCCTATTTTAGTCAAGGGACTAACTAAAATAGGAATCTATCTCGAACTGTTAAGAATAGCAATGTTATTTTTAACACTTCCATTTTTCATTCCCTGTTGCTCAATCTAGCACTGGTACCCAAACTGCTATTTATAGCAGTGCTATTTTTAGCACTTCTATTTTAGCATCTCTTGCTGCTATTTTCAACAGTTCCATCCCAAGCTTTCTCATGCAGCTCACAATATTATCACTAGATGAAGCTCCAAGACTTATTGGCATCTTAGATCACATTTCAATGATGTTTTGGTCATGGTCAAACCATGTTTCCTATAAATAACTTAGTTTGAAAGTCTTAAGTAGAGGTGAAAAAAAGAAGAATGAAAAATTTGATGTAGAGATGATGAAGTTTGAAGTCTATGGAGATAAGCATGAAGAAGTATGAAAATTGAGTGAGAAGAACATGTGTAGCTTGTGAAACGAACCTATCCATAAAATAATTTCGAGGTAATGAAGTCTATGACATGAAAGAAGTATATATTAATGTTGTAAAGATGAAGTTGAGTACCGAAGTGAAAAAAGTGTTGCATTAAGTAAGATAGCTTAATCTATGACATAAACTAGTTCTATAATGAAAAAGGTGTAGTGGCAAAGATGTGTAGTACAAAGCAGAGAGCGATGTATAGAATTGTAAATATCATATCAATATTTTAAAGAACAAAGAAAAATAGATCATAAGGAATGCAAAAAGGATTGGTGTCTCCTTTAGGTTGGTGACTTTAAATGACGGGATTGGTGTCTTAATTTGTTTGGTTCTTGTAAATCATGGGATTTGAGTCTCCTTCTAGTAGGTGGCAATAAATTGATGTAACAATAGGCTAGTTCCTACAAGAATTATTCAAATAAGTTCTGTGGTTTTCTCCCTTTAAGGGTTTCCATGTACATCTCGTGTTCTCATGGGTTGCTCATGTTTTTAATGCATTATATGTTGAGTTGTTTTAAAACTGTAAACTAGTTTTTATACAAACTCACCCTCCTTCTGAGTATAATCGTAATTCCAATGTACAAGGATTGTAGCATAGGGCCAAGCTACCCAAAATTTGGGGATTATGATAGAGCCAAAATTTGGTGATTTCATCCATGTAATAAAAATTAACACTAGAGAGTTGGGCTAAATAAATAATTGTGTATATTTGCAAAATGTGATGTTTTTTCAATTTGTAGTTTATTGATTAACTAAAAGTTTAATTAGTTTAAGAAGATGATGAATGCAACAATATGATAACTTGGTTTTATGATGATGTTATGAAATTCTTCGAAGTAGAATAGAATTAGAATAGCTTCAACAAGTATTATGTTATGAAAAATAGTCTAAAATAAATATAAATTATTAAGAATTAAGAAAATATTATAAATTTAAATTCCATATTTTAATGAAATAGATATCACTAACCATCATAAATATTTAAATATTAAAAAATATTTCGTTTTAATTTTATACAATAAAAAATATTTACTGTAATTTATATGAATTATTAAATATTAAAAAATAATTATAATTAAAATATATAATTATATTTTTTTATTATATAAAGTTTATAATTATATTTATTTTTATATAAAATTTATTAAAATTTGGATAAACAAGGTTGAAAATTTTAAATATACTGGAAAGAAAAAACAAATATTATATATATCTATATATCAAAATGCGTATATTAATATAATATTTTATTAAAAATTCTTTGCAATTTACATGCATTATCATGTTATTAAATGTTTTAAAATAAATATTGAGTACCCTTTAATTTTGATCTAAAACCTGGAAGTAACCAATGAATATAGTTAAACGACAGGTACACTCTTATATTCGTTCTTTATTTAAATTGCTATGACGACTTTAATTGATTCATATCATTTAATTGAACCTTTCATTAAGATGCCCTTCTTTTCTCATCTAACTAAAGCAATAAAGACAATGTCGATCTCACAGTCGTGTCCCATTGGGTATAAAATATCAAGACCTTTTTCGTACAAAACTAAGTTCATATAGATATCTTGAAGCAAAAGTTATGTCCCATTCTCACAGTCGTGTCCCATTGGGTTTAAAATATCAAGACCTTTTTCGTACAAAACTAACTTCATATAGATATCTTGAAGCAAAAGTTATGTCAATGGGACACAAGTAACTTCAGATAAATATATTGAACCAAAAACTGTCAAATTGGTCATCTCAATAGATATAAAATATAAAATTATGAGCTCTTTAATATATGCATAGTAATTTTTAAAAAGATATAGGATAGTACAACGATTTAGATAGACACATGTCGCATATCGTGCAACTTTTTTGTTTTTTTTCAATGTTCTTACTCTGCAATTCCCTCGAACATCTGAATGGGGTTTTCTGCATTTTGGAATAGATCGATGATTTCTTTGTAATGTGTGTCACGGTGGATAGATCCAAACACAACATATTTGCTTGCAGGATTTTGGGTAGAGTTGCAGGAAAGTGTGCGCTTTGATTAGCAAATAGACAACGCAGTCTAAATGCTGCTGCTTCTAACACTTCCCTGATCGTCGTGCTGAAGAAATTGCCTCAACCATTGAGCCGAGAGCTTGGGATACCTCTTTTGATCAGAAATGAAATCCACGTGATAAAGACCAAATCTAATGGTATACCCAAATGCCCACTCAAAATTATCCAGAAGAGACCACACAAAGTACCCTCGAACATCTGAGCCATTTCTGTGTTAACACACGCATAAATGGTCATCAGTTTAATCAGTTAAACAAATGAAATTCAGTAAAGGCCAATAGCAAGATAATGAAAATCGTGAAAATTTGATCTTACTTGATTGCTGCAGTAAGATAACTCAAACAATCTCCATGAAACCTTATTCTCCTCACATCGTTTAGATTTTCTTGCAGAGTCGACGAGGATTCCTCAGACTCTGGATAGCCTAGAAGGCAAAACAGAGAGATAAGATAAGTACATACTAGGGTTTGACAACCTTCGGCTCAGTTCTTATAGAAAAACAAATCCTCTGAGATATTTACATAAATTTTTTACCGTTCTCTGTGATAATAATAATCGGGTTGTCATAGAATTCTTTTACATACTCCACGATTTTCTGAATTCCATGAGGTACCACAAACAAACCATCCATCGCTGTCTGGGAATCATATAAAAATGGAGGAATTGCATGAGCCATTGGCCAAACTGTACTGCAAAAATCACCAAAAAAATTAAAGAGGTCAAGGACTGGATATTCATACCCGTTCTCCGATGGAGACTCCGTGGCGCTCTCCAGTCAGATAAACCCTGGAGTCTGGATATAAATATTGCGTGTTGTCGGGGGAAAGGGGAGGAGTGCTTGTTGCATATAAGGTTGTATAGTGATTAATACCCATATAGTCGAACGATCCCCGAAGTTTCGCAGATAGTTCCGAGGATATGGAGGGTAAGCGCGATCCTAATCTTTCACGCATTTCTTGTGGATAATCTCCAAAAACAATTGGATCCAAAAACCTGCAAACCGTGTAGAAATTAATTTCAACAATTAATATGAAATCCCATTAGCCTTTTTGAGAGAGATCATTCGGATTTTCCACGGTAGAATATGAATTTTTGTGGACGTTTCCACAGTAGAATATAGAATATGAATTTGGTCCAGGTTGGTCCTGATGGTGGAATTTTTTTGGATTCTAAATCTCTACAAAATTCATATTCTACTTTGGGATTTGAAAAATAATTCATATTAGGATTCGAAAGCTCGACAAAATTCATATTCTACTGTGAAAATTCCTAATGATCTCTAAAAAAAACCACAATCTATTCCCATTAGCCTTTGCTATCACAAGGGATACATTAATTTTACACAGACGAGGGTATAACTCAAAGTCATGGCACTCACCATCGGAGATTGAAGGATAAAATTCTGTCAACAGCTGATCTCTCTTCTGGAGAATCTTCCAAGGGTTCGTACCACGGCGCGCTCATAACTAACCCTATAGATCCTCCTTGAATTTTCTGCACACAAATGCTCCGCTCTGATTCAAATTTGACAAACTATATTCACAATATTTGGCGTTATTGTAAGTGCGTGAAAAGATTCCTGACCTGATATTTCTCCCTATATTTCTCCACTGCAGCTGTGTGGGCGAGCAAAACGTGATGTGCAGCTAGATATGGCTCTGCTGACGAGCAATTCCCTGTTATGCACAAAGAATTGGCGTGAGGGGCAGCACACCTCGTCGGTGGAAATATTCCGACGGTGTATCCCAACGGCACAAACAGATTTGGCTCATTCACTGTCGCCCAATATTTGACACGGTCGCCGAATGCCCGGAAGCAAATCTCTGCATAGGCTTCGAAGTCGTTACTGCACACCAAAATAATAGCAGAAATCAGCGCATGGCAAAGGCAGCAACATACTGTTGTGAAATTTTGTTAGTTAAAATGTTTAATGTGAAATTTATATGCATAGGTTGCATTTACATTATTTGAGGACTCAGCCATCCCCCATAGGAGTCTTCAAGTGCTTTGGGAAGATCGAAATGGAACAATGTCACGAACGGCTGGATCCCTGAAAGCAATTAGGAATTAAACAACATTAAGCGATACCAAATCGAACAATTTATTGTATAAACAGTAATAAAATTGCACAGCCTTGCAGTGCCTACCATTTTGCAGAAGAGCGTCAATCAGATTATTGTAATATTCAATCCCAGCCATGTTAATTTCACCTCTTCCTTCTGAGGCCAGAAGATAACCATCAGACAAAGTACAAATTCAAAAGTATAATTTTCACTGATCACATTTGAGATTCCAGTATAACTTATTCATAGTTCATATGTTTAGCATTACTGGGGGCATAATTTACCTGGAAGGATTCGAGACCAGGATATGGAGAATCTATAGGCATCTAGTCCAAGTGAAGCCATAAGCTCGATATCTTCCTGTTTCATTTATGTGAACACAATCTCTCAGATGAATGTGATTACACCTATTGTTCGTTAATACAATGCCCATTAAGATAATAACGTTGATGGCAACTATGGTTTGTTTTACAGTGCATAGATATTGTTTTACAATATTTAGATAGATAATATCTACCTAGATAATAGATAATGGTGTTAAGTAAAGTTTTTTTTGGGTAGAAATTACATATGAGAAATTTTTGGCCAAGTGTGGTTCATCATAAGGATCAGATTAAGCAAAGTCTTTCGGTAGAAATCACATAAGATTAATTTTTGGCCATTGAGTTTTGAACCAACAAGTGTGGTTCATCATAAGGACCAGATTGTTGGTTCCAAAAGCCTTGGCCCAAAATTTCTCTTATGTGATTTGTACCAAAAAACTTTGCTTAATTGATCACAGAAACTTGAATACAAAAATCTAAAATAATGGTGTTGAATACAGAAATCTAAAATAATAGTGTTGCTTTGTATTATTTAAAATGTGTTTTTGAATATATATTTTTTCTTTTAAATACTTATAACACTCAGATTTTAAAAAATCTACAATATAATTTCTGACAATATAATCCCAACCATAAAAATATGCACCACCACTCAGATTTTTGCAACCATAAAAATATGCACAACCACTCAGATTTTGCAGAATAAAATATATGATTCCAACCCATCCCAATTAAAAAATCTGCAAAACCAGAAATAGATATACCAAAAAAAACTCCAAAACCTATAACAATTACACTGCCGGTTCCGCCCTTACCATATATCTGTGATATTGGTCGGCTGCCACGTCTCCATTGCTGCTATCTTTTATTCTACCTGTCCATCATCGCACAAGTATTTTGCAAAATCCGTCAAATTCCTTCTCCCTAACTTACCATATCATGTTCAATATATGTTCAGTATGTCAATTACTAGTTTGAGGCTAATATAAAACTGTGAGATACTGGGCACATACCAGGCATATGTGTTAAGGCGTCCCATGTGCTAGGACCCTTGCCATCTTCTCGGACTGCTCCTTCATACTGAGGGACATGTCAAGAGTCAAAGCAAACACTAATAAAAACTCGATTAAACACTAAACACTAACGAAAACTCGACTGTAATGAAAACTCGACTGGATCTCGACTGTAATGAAAACTCGACTGGATTGGATAAGCAATTATATTTTTCTCACTTAATTTTTTTTGCTAAATACGCCTGAGCAGCTCTCAGGGGTACATAGTCCTACCAGAGATTGAACCACCAGAAATTAGAAAAACTTCTCAGACTGGTTTCTGTTCATACCTGATACGCTGAAGACGCTGTGCCGAACATGAAATCTGAGGGGAAGCTGTTCCTGTCCAGCCTAGCTGTCGTCACTTGAAAACCTAATAAGGAATAGAAGAGCAGTACCCACATCAATACAGACACCTCCATGTCTGCTAAAATGGAGCGATCGAATTGTACAGAATCGCAACTGCCCAGATGAATTAATGGTTAAATAGAATCAAAAGATGCCTGAGCTCGCCAGGGCGGAATGGTGGGTTGTTGGTAATGGTAAGGATCCCACGTTATCCCTCTGGAATTTCTTTGAAATTGATATTTTCAGGTCCAAATAATGTCTTTCTCTGCAGAGAAAACGTGAAGGTTGATCAGGGATTTAAGTGCACCGTAGCTAAACAGGTTTGAAGTCCATGAAGCCAAGCTGAAAAGTGGGTAGACAACAGTCATTGGGGACGTGGCAGCATCGTCTTGGATTGATGCGATGTTTTTGTCGACGGATGTAATGAGATCGACGAGTTGAGTCATCGGCACGCAAAATTTTCTTACTATTTCTTTATCCTGCAAAGACAAAGGCGTGCATTTTAAGGGTTGTTGAATGGGATCCACTACCCTACCAATAAAAAGATAAGGTGCCATGTCTTTATATGCAAGACAAACTTCTGAGTCTCAATCTCTACCAATAAATGCACGAATCGACGCAATACAGGCATCACCCCGCGCCACTGAATATCACTTTTCTTAAAATGAAATCTGGAACATTGAAGATGATACTCATAAAAATTATTCCAATTTTTTTTATTGCAGGGAATGCTTTTGCCAGTAAACATCATTTTCAATTTTTTTTTTTCAAAGCTAATGGCGAGAATGATTGTTGTACTTCTCGAGTGTTGAGGGCAATTCCTATTTCCACCCCTATTCCCCTCGCATTTATTGAAATAGGAATTGCCGTTAAGTTCCCTCGTCATCGCTCACTTTATCTTTAAAAAAAAATAAAAGGATCTCTGTATAGTTACTATCTGATAGCATTTAAAGATATAGTAGAGCTTTCAGGAATGTCATATCGATCTCCAATTGCTTGAGTTTAAGTTCGTGGGGAACACTTTTCATCTGTCCAAAGATTCTTTGCAGTTAGCGTTGTTTTACGCGATGGCTTTATAAATTTGGCAGTCGGAAAGGTTGGAAACATGATTTGATAGATTGTCCTACGTGACCTCCATTATAATGAAAAAAATATTTTTAATGAGTCCTATAGTACATATGCCCAAGAGATATAAAGATATTTAAATCATTTTCAAAATTCTCATTGGGATTGGCTAATGCCTAAGATACATGTAATTATAGTAATAGGCCTTGTAAGTTTTAAATTTTGTCGGTAAAGCGTTGAGATTGAATGTGTTAACATCACTTAATTATTTTTATAAGTTCGTTGTTTTTTTGTTTATAGTTCTTTTGACCGTATTATTTATTTTACAAACTCACAAATTTTTTGAAGATGAACCATTATAATGTCAGATTATATTGTTTTTTTAAAGTTTGGTAGGATTTTTTTGTTGATATTTCATGAAAACAAGTATGATTTTAATAAAATTGTAGGTTGAGGCTAGTAGGAAATGAGGTCTGTACTCTGTGCATTGAAAGCTGTCCAAAATTTAAAAAGATTTTTTCTTACCATCCAAGTAACAGTGACAACTTTATCAACTATATAATTCTTGCTAAAAAGTAAATGTTAGCCGTCATATAGACAAAATTATACTGACTCATTTGCTTCATTCATCTAAAGAATCCATAGCGGCTAGGGCTTTCGCGCTTGAACCCGAAACTTCACTTCTCATCATATTCTAAAGGCTCTGTTCAATCTTGTTCACAGTGAGGTTGTTGTTATACAATTGCATTTGGACAGATTGTATCTCCCTTTGCAGGTCCTTCATACTTGGCTCAGCTCGTCTATCCTCCTCCGGGTCTTCTCTTTCCTTATAGGTTGTCATGGCGCGGGCCAGGATGTTTTTCATGACCCAATATTGTTGGATAGTTTGGCGAAACAACATTTGGCGTCCTCTGGTATTCCCTGGGTCTTTGACAATTGTTTCCCATTCCTCTGCCTCGATCTCTTGATTTTCAATGTCAGTGTTTAGTTCTCTTTCCCATTCAGAGATTACAACTTTCAACGCAGGCGGGGTTCCTACGTAGTATGTGTTAATCAGGTTCTAAATACTCTCCTTCCCTGTTTTCCTACCTCTTTTGCGTGGACCTTTGCTTGAAGTGGGTTCCAATCCTTTCATCTTTTTTCTGACCTTTCCCGGTCCTCTGTTTCCTTTCCTTCCCGGTTGGTTACCTTCCTTCGCCATCCAATTCTCCTTTCTTCTTTTTTCTTCCCTTTCCAAGCGGCGCACTTGTACCAGGGCTGGAGCACGGTTTAAGTGTCAAGTCTCTGGAGTTCTATGCACTCTGATTTTTAGGCTACCTATAACAGAAACCAGGAATACAACATTGTAAGTCATCATCAAATTAACCATAGTGGACTCATAGAAATTTGTTCTCTGTGAGTTGGTAATGAAATTGACTTCTTTCCTTCTGTTCTTGTTTGGATACTCAACCTGAGACTTGGCTTCCCTTGTTTTGGGAATCCCCAAAAGCTTCCCCATTCTGGGAGAGACTTCTCTGGCACGAATGTTTTCATCTGCTCTGTGCCCTCAAAATTGTGATAAACCCCATTTACAACCTTATTCCCTGCTCCCTCCATAGAGTTTTGAAGGGTAGTGACCTCCCCATCGTCCTGGTTGCTTCCCATGAGAATTTGAAGAGCCCAACTAATCAGCTCCCACGAGGCTTCCCTACACCTCCACCCTACTGTAATTTTAGCCCTGCCCCCCGAATTCCCAATATCAGTTTTGCCCTAATTATTGCCATCCCAACAGGCATGACATTGCTTCTCAATCTCCCATCAGACTACAATTCTTATTCCGGCCCACGAGGGAGCTATCCTTCGCCATTGGGTCCCCTCGAGGGAGCTAAGAAAAAACCTACTTAGAGAAGTTTCCCTCCCCCAATTGCGTCCCCAGTTACTGTACCTATTCCAGCGAACCTTATCCAGGCCCAAACTCGGCTCTGGATTGAGGAATATCAACTCTATCAACAAGTCAAGGGAAGCTTCTAACCTTTCGCACATTTATGATACACTTTCCTTCTTGAGCCACATTATCAACCATAACAACTTATAAAAAATGTTCTGAGAGACACAATGGAAACCCCTTTGGATGACCCAGCTGGCCGTAGAACGAATCAACTTTCTATCCATACCCAGGGACCTATCTACCCTGAGGCCAAGATCAAGGTTCCCAAATCCCCTTCCCTAGATGACAAGCGTGTCGATCTCTCCCCAAGATAACACATCAAAAATCCACGAATATGGGGAGACCTCAATAGTGAAAACAACTGGGGACACCATTAGAAATATCCAGTGATCTACTTCCAAATTCAAATTTTCTAGACAGTGGTGAGTGAGGGTAGAGTGGACATACTAGTTCTTGCAAACGATAGCCAAGCGCTGCTCGACGTCCTCCAACACTTGGATTTCACCACCTTAAGCTACTTGTCCTACCTTGTCTTGCTGCATGTGAATGCCTATCAACCTAGCCTTATTACAATTTTGATTTTCTATCCACCTGCCCCGCATGGTGCCCGAAGGACTCGCCATGTGATCTCTTCCTTTGCCTGCTGCCCTTTCTCCCGCAAGATAGTTTGGGGATGGAGTTCCACTAACTTTCCCATAATTGCAGATCACTAATTCTCTCCTACCACCCGCTGCTCTTGCCACGAGTTTTCTACAATTGCTTCGCCACTTGCTAGTTGTCATTGCCTCTATCCTTGTCTTCTTCCCTCTGTCATTCTTGACAACTGGCCATCCTCTCTCACCTCTGCCCACTTGAGAGACTACCCCTTCCATATATTTCCCGTTACCCCACTGCCATTTTCCATCTCTCGTGGCCCCTAGCCAGCCTCTTCTCCCTCTGACCACTGTGCCAACTGGCCTACAGATCCACCCTCGGCCCGCCATGGCCACTAACCATCCTCTCCCTCCTCTAATTTGCAAGGCCTATCACAACCTGATAAGGGGTTTTCTCCTTTTTCCTTATCTATTCTTAGGATTTCCTCTAGACTTCTCATGCCTTCCATTTGACTTAACTCCTCGCCCCTTATATCAAGGTTGTTACCTGCCTACTTACACCCCCAATTGGCTAGGTTGTCTACACGTACATTACCTGATATGAAGACATGCATTGGGACAATGTAGTCTATCCTTCGTATTAGATTTCCTATTTCTTGGACCAGTCGTTCCATCCTCCAACTTTGGCTTATTTTCTCCCAATTGGTTCCTTGCTATAGTTTTTTTACCATTTCTGTTGCGAGTTTTGAATCTCCCTCCACCTCAATTATCTGAAAGCTTTCCCTCTTTGCAATTTCTAGCCCCCGCTTCAGTGCATAAGCTTAGCTTCATTATTGCTCGCAGTACCATAATCCATAGCAAATAGACAGATGGTATTGCCTTGGGAATCTCTGAGCACGCCTCCGGATCCAGCCGCCCCTGGGTTCCCTTTTGCTGCTTCGTCAAAATTAAGTTTGATGAAGTCTTTTTGAAGGAGCACGAAGATATTTGGGGAATCGCTAGGAGGAGATTTCTATTTCCAAGAGTTATTATTCAACATGTTGGGTTTTAGGCTTAATCCTGCCAATATTTGACCTTCCTGAGGATTGGTTTCCCAATCCTCTAGGTACCAGTTCTCTGCTAAGATCATTTCTATGATATTCTAGACAATCATTCCCCATAATTCTACTGTTGTTCTCTTTTCCCCTTTGAAAATTCTTTTGTTTCTTTCCTTCCACACCACCCAGAGTAGGAATCCTAAGGATATCTTCCAGGCGCGGTTCAGAATGGGATTCTGGTAAGGCTTCCTTCTCCATTTTTCCATTTTTAATTTCATGCTTGTTTGATCCCTGCTGCTAAGGTAGAATAAATGCTCATGGTTTTTCTAATGAATTTCACTGTAACTGCAGGCATTTGTTAGATGTTCCATTGATTCTGATTGTCCTTCACATGTACAACAGGCCGATGGTCCCTGCAGCCCCCTTATCTTTAGTTGATCCCAAGTGAGTGTTATAGCATGCTGAGTTATCCACTGAAAGAAAGATATTTTCAGCCATAATTTATCCTTCCAGATTCAATCCCATATGGGTGATCCTTATTGCTACTGGTGTGCTGTTTATAGGTGGTATCCTTCTTGTATGGTGAACATCCCTTTGATTTTGGACCCCCATCTTATTATATATGGTCCTTCCGACATCGCAATTTTCTGGGACTTCATCATCTTCTCGTATGTTTCCCACTGAATGGATTCTAGAGCATCCGTCCAATCATGTTTTTGCTTCCATTTTCTTTAGTGTTCCCCTGTGTTCAAGCCCCAAAAAAATTTCATTGTCTGATTTGCAGGGTTATTAGTGAATTGGCATATTTCCCCTAGATCAGGTCTATTATGTAATTTTTCTCTCTGTTGCCATGCCACGTTCTAGAAATTGGCTTTGTCTCCTCCCATTATTTCCCAGAAACTATGAGTTCTTATCAGTTCTCTATTTTCTGATGCTAAATTCCATATGGCCGATCCCTTAATGTTTTCCTGGACTCCTAGCCTTCCTTCTATCGATCGTGCCATTCCATATTTTCTCCCCCATATTTCTTTCCATAGATCTGTTCCTCGTTGAATCTATCTCCACCATAGCTTGGCCCGCATGACCTAGTTTAGAATATAAGGGTCTCGCAGACCCAACCCTCTTGCTTTTAATGGCTTGCTGAGCCAATGCTAGGATAGCAGGGCCCATTTTTTTTGTATTTGGCCACTACCATAGGAATTTCTTAAAGATGTCAATCATTGCTTGACACATTGTTTTAAGAACAACTCGACTAGATAATTGGTAGATAAGAATTGACTTAAGCACTACTTTCAACAATATTAGTCGAATTTCCATATTCAGTGTTCTGAAAGTCCAGTTCTACATTCTCCCTTTGATTTTCGCTAGCAGAGTCTTCCAGTTTTCCACTCCGATTAGGTGGAGACTTATCAGGATACCTAAGTATTTCGAGGGGAGATTACCTATCCGGAAACCCATAATTTTTGCTAGAGAAGATTGTGATGGGCTGTAGTATTGAAAAAGAAGATTTCCAACTGATTCTTATTAATCTTCATCCGAGAGGTGCTCATGAAATCGTTCAAGGTTTCCATCAGAGCTCTAGCTTTCTTGAGGGTTGCTTCTTGAAACATCATTATGTCATCAACAAACTATTGATGTGTAAATGACAAATCATTGCCCCACATTTTGAGACCTATAGATTGTTCACCTTGCACTTTTTCTTTTACATATCTTCCTAATCCTTCAGCAACCAATATGAACAAGAACAGGGACATTGGATCACCTTGTCTAAGCCACCTTGTTGTGTTGAAATCCTCCATAGGAGATCCATTGAGGAGGATTAAGAACACTGGGGTCGAGATCATCAATGAGATCCAACTTATCTATCTAGAATCAAAGCCAAATGCTTTTAGGATACCTTGTAGGTAATTCCAACTCAGGAAGTCATAAGATTTTGATAAATCTAGTTTTATCATCATACCTTTAGATTTTTGACTTTTCAGGGAGTGGATTGCCTCTTGAGCCGTAACAATTCCATCCACAATTTGCCTCCCTTTGACAAAGTTGGTCTTCTCTTGGGAGATTAATCCAGGTAGGATAGGTTTGAGGTGATTAACCATTATTGTGGCCATGATTTTATATATTACATTGTAGAGAGTTAATTGGTATGAATCCTAGCGGTTCTTCCGAGTGGTCGATTTTGGTGATAAGAGCTAGGAAAGTGGAGTTCAGGGCCGAATGCATTCTTTTATTGTGTCTAGACTCCTCCATGATTACCACAATATCTTCTCCTATGAACGACCAAGTTTCCTAAAAGAACTCTGGTGTGAACCCATCCGGGCCTGAAGCATTGTTCCTCACAAGGCCTTTGATAATGTCTTCCACCTCAAACTGAGTGATTGCCCTTAGTAGGGCTAGGTTCTGATTCCAACTCACTAATTGGGGGATATGTCAATCTATTTTGGTAATGTTCTCATCCCTATCTATATTGGGTTCTGTCAGCAAATTTTGGAAGTGGTGGACTAGCGAGTTCTCCATATCTTTGTTTTGAGTGAGACGGTTCCCTTCCTGGTCCACTAAGGAGAAGATCCTATTATGCTGACCATGTTGAATCATTTTTTTGTGAAAAAATATAGTATTCCTTTCAAATTCCTTCAGCCACTGAATTCTTGATTTCTGTTTCCATAGGATCTCTTCCTTCTACCTCCTTTCCTCCAGATTATTTAGCAGTTGTCCTTCTTCCTCTACTAGGGTTTCAGTTCTTTCATCATTTATTATATGTTTTTGCACCTTCCTCACCTTTGCCTATAGTAGTTCCTGTTCATGTTGTATGTTACCAAATTCTTCCCTATTCCATTTCTTAATTTTGTCTTGAAGTTCTTTGAGGCAGAGTTGGAAAGTATGCATTAGGTTTCTTCCTTCTCTCTCACTTTCTTTCCACCACTCCTTCAATTTTCCAAGGAAGGTCGGATCTCTTAACCAGAATGCTTCAAACTTGAAGGGTCTCTTAGTTTGCATTTGTTTCATATCTACTCCTAGTCTAATTGGTGAGTGATTCGAACCCAAACATGCCAGGATGGATACCTCGTAGTAAACATCTTCGTTGATTAGGTTTTCAGTTGCCAAATTTCCTCCTCTTCTATTGTTCCACATGTACCTTCCATTGATTGTTGGGATGTCCACCATATGTATCTCTTCTTGGATGTACCTAAATTGTTCCATTTTGGGTTCCTCCCTTCTAATCTCCCCTTTTTTCTCCTGTAACAATTTTATCATATTGAAGTCACCGACAATCAGCCAAAGCTTTTCGTCATGCATTTGGTTTAGGGTCCTTATATTTTTTATGAAGTTTTCCTTTCCGATTGGAATTTGTGGGCCATAGACTACTAAGAGCATGAACCATTCTTTAGTCCCTATGTTTTGGAACCGACCTGTGAGGATGCGCTACATCCCTATCTAATAATATGCTTTTACTTCTACAGGATTCCATATTATTGCTATGCCTCTTGTGCTTCCTTTTGCATCCATTGCTACTGCCTCATACCTTGGTTTCATCTTCCTTAGAATCTCTTCTAGTTTTTCTCCTGTTATCTTAGTTCCTTGGATAAGCATAATTTGTGGCTTTTATTTTAATTTTCAATCACTTCATTAAGTATCTTTGTTTTCCTCGACTGTCTAGGCCTCTTATATTCCAAGAAATTATTATCATTGGGAAACTTTGTTAAGTTGTTTGTATACCACTGATAACGGTACCACCCAGCCTGTGTTTATCAACATCTCTCCCATTATTTGTATCGATTCCTGTAAATTTCTCTTGCCTCTTTTATTTCCACATTTTTCTATGTTTTGATATCCTTGGGGGTTTTCGTGGTGCATACCTAGTTGCTCTACGATCTCTACTTGTCTCTATCCTTGTTTGGTCTTATATTGTTGAAAGGTCTCCTTGTACAGTTTATTTTGGTCCTCTGGGATAAATATTTTGTCTAAGTGCCTCCATTCATTTAACAATTTCTTGAGAAATTCTTCTTCAATGCTTAGCTCATCCCCCTTGCTTGGGTTGATTTCCATTGTAGTGGTTTCCATCCCTACCTATTCATCTTTATCTGTGAGATCTATTTGAGCTTTATGCTTAGGTGTTGTTTTTTCTTGACTAGAGCTACTTTCTTTTCCTTTCTCCTCGTAATCCATGGGTTGAGTTTTGTTTTCTACTTCTTCTTCCTCCTGTAGTACCTCATATCTATTTTTACTACTCTACTGAGATTGGTTGTCTTTTTATGGATTTTGGGATCCCTTTAGTGGCCTTCTCTTGTTCTTAACCTCTTGAAACCCCTCATTTCCTTCCTATGGGGTTTTTGGTTTTCTTTACTTTAGCTATAGGCCTTCCTCTTTCAATGGGCATTCTTTAAATAAGTGGCCATATTCATGGCACATTTGACATCTGAACGAAATATTCTCATAGTCCAGGGTATGTTGCCATATGTCTTCATGGTATTCTAGCTCTAATGATTTAGGTATGGGTTCTGCTATATTCATATACACGTAAATTCTCACATAGGATGTATATCAACCTCTTTTTGTGGTTTCGGCTATTTAACAAATTCTCCTATTGTGTTCCCGATTCCCTCTGATATTTTTGGATCCCATAAATCCATTGGGAGTCCAAAAAGTCTTACCCATACTCGGGCTGCCATGAATTTCTCTTTATCGGGGTTATAACATTCCTCCCAATATCGCATGAACAGACCTGCATTATAATTAAAATAGGGGCCATTTTCAAACACTCTTTCCTTATCTTGCATGTTTGAGAAGATTACCGTGAAGAAGCCTCTGGCTCCCAGCTTGAGTTCGATATGGCCTTTGGGCTGCCATTTCTGTTTTATCCACTTGATCAGATCTTTCTCCATCGGCCACACTCCTATGAACTTGCATATCATCGTGTGGTCCTTCATGAAGCTTCTGTATCTTTCCAGTTTGTTCATCAGGATTAAAAAATCTAGGTTTCTCTGCTGCACATGGCAGACAATGCCCCCTGCTTCTAGCCTGCCATCACGCACCGAGGATTGTGCCATTTTTCGGATTAGTTTTTTCTTGGGCTTGCAGCTGGATTTTTATTTTTTGGCATGAATCTCCTGCCACAGCATCCCGGTAGGAGGGGATCTCTCACCCCCCCTATCTGCTTCTATCATTACGGGCTATCTAATGGCTCAATGTCTACATAATATGCTGAAGATGTCAAGAAATGCAGGTTCCGGCCTTAGGATTTGGGCATCTCAATGGCGTAGAGCTCTTAGGGTTGTAGAGCTAAGTGCTCAATATCCCGTTATGCACTTTGAGTGAAAAGTATGTAAAATTATATTGTTAAATTGGAACATTTTCATATTTATATTTAATGTGGTGAAACCAAGTATGCCACAAAAATATTTAATTTAGAATATTTAAATCTTAGTTATAATGAATGAATACACTCATGAAATTGCCCATGGGGCTTTGGATTAACGGTGATTGGGTGCACTGTTAAGGAACTCCTTACGACAGGTCACTAGTTGAAATCCCCCATGGGTGCTTACCTACCAAAAAAAAAAGAATACACTCGTGAAACTAAAAGTTATGATAGTAGAGAGTATTTTTATAAACTAAATTCATCTTAACTCACTATATTACAAACCTAGAGGTGCAAATGACGCTTCTCCCTCTCTTTCTCTTTCTTCATTCCTCCTCTCCCCCTGTCTTTCATTGAGTTGAGATGCTCATTCTACAACCCGGTATGAGGGGATGTGTAAGTTTGTATGTCCATCCATCACTGTTTAAAATAAAAATAAGAAATAAAAATTATATTTTAAATAGAAAAATAATGTACCCTATCATAAAAATAAATGAATAGAAGTAAAAAAATATATGAGTAACATTTTTAAATCTTTTACTTTTCAAAAATATTTCAACAAGAGATTTAAATAAACTATTTGAAGATCTATGTTAACTAATTTATGTCGATATCAATTTCACACACACACACACACACACACACACACACATATATATATATATTAATAAAATAAAACATTTTAATTTTGCATATAAAAATATTCAATGTGGGTTATCAATAAAATATTTTAACGAGAATTAATATGGACATATACTTAAAAATATATTTAATAATAAAAAAACCATTTTAATCAATGTGATAAATACATGTAATGTAAAATATTTTAATATAAATTATATATATTATATATCATTTAAAAAAAATTGTGTATATATCATGAAAAAAAAGTTTTTGTGGTTAAAAGTTTATTTGGTCATATATATATATTCTATTTAGCATTTCAAAATACAATTTAAACAATGAAAAATAAAACATTGTATTTCGCACTTTAAAGAAGTTTGCACTTCCTTCTCGGCTCATGTTAGATCCATACTTAAAAGATGGATATATGTTGGTTTTATCTCTATCTCTCCCTTGCCACTCCCCCTATCTCTCCACCTCTATCACTCTATGTCTTTATTCTTCTCTCCCATATATATCTAGAGTTAATATATATCACGATATATTAATGTATATTCTAATATAAAAAATTAATATTGTATTAATCAAAGTTATTAAATTTCATAATATTATTATTAGTTTTAGTAATAATAATAATAAACATTTAATATTAATAGTAGGGTTAATAATATTTTTTTGCATGGTATTAATAATATTTGGCTCATAGGCTTAGCCTAAATAAAATCTCTTTTTTGAGTGTTGGTAAATATAAAACGGATTTATTTTTATTTTAAATGTTTGAGGTATACCCCATGCTGCCTCTCTGCTCAATAATATGAGGAGGACCTTTAAATCTTATACTTCTATAAAATATCTCAACAAGAGATTTAAATAAATTATTTGAAATCTATGTTAACTAATTTATGCCAATGTCAATTTTATATATATTTATATATAAAAAAAAATTGTTAAAATAAAACATTTTTAATTCTGTATATAATAATATTCAATGTGTGTTATCAATAAAACATTTTAATAAAAATTAGTATTAACATATACTTAAAACTATATTAATAATAAAAAACCATTTTAATCTATGTGATAAGATGTCTCGATGTACATGTAATGTAAAACATTTTAATATAAATTATGTATATATTATTTATCATTTAAAAAAATTGTTTATATATCATGAAAAAATAATTTTTTTATGGTGAAAATGTTTATTTGGTCCTATATATATTCTATTTAACATACAATGAAAGATAAAACATTTTATTTTGTACTTTAAAGAAGTTTGCACTTCCCTCTCGCCTCATGTTAGATCCGTATTTAAAGATAGATCTATGCTGGTTTTATCTCTATCTATTCCTTGTCATTCCCATATGTCTCCACCTCTATCACTCTATATCTTTATTCTTCCCTCCCTTATATCTCTAGAGTTAATATATATCATGAGATATTAATGTATATTATAATATAAAAAATTTAATATTGTATTAATCCAAAGTTATTAAATTTAATAACATTGATATTAGATTTATTATTAATAATAAATTTTTAATATTAATATTAGGATTAATAATGTTTTTTTGCATGGTATAATTTGATTCACAGACTTAACCTAAATAAAATCTTTTTTTGAGTGTTAGTAAATTTAAAGTGGATTTATTTTTATTTTAAATATTTACAATTATATTTACATTTACATGTTTATTTGAGATCTACCCCATATTGATTTATGTTTACATTTTTACGTGAAATCTACCCCATATTGGACTCTACTCCATACCGGACAGGCCTATTGAGGCAATAATACAAATTTATTTGGGTAATAATACACTATATAGTGTTACAACATATTTTTTCAATTAGGTTCATTCCGTAGATAAGACTCTTATAAGCCTCATAATACATGTTTATTTGGGGGAGTAATACACTATATAGTCTTAGAACATGTTTTTTAAATTAGGTTCATTCCATAACTATGAATCTTATAACATTATTATTATTATTTATTTGAGTTTATTTCATGTTCTAATTTTGAAGAAGTTTTATAAGGGCATTTAAATATAATTAAATATTTAAAATTATCCATATACAATAACATATTTATTTATAATTTGTTTCTTAATTATTAATATTTTAATATATATAATTAAAAGTTATGGTTCACTGTGTGTAGAATAGGTGGTGATAGGGTATATTGTTAAGACACTTTGTGATGTGAAGGTGGGCAAAAACTAAGCCATGTTAAAAAATGGTGTAGCTCAAAAGTATGTGATAATTTTAATACTTTAAATTCTCGTAAATTTAGATTGTGATTTCTCAAACCAAAAATTAAATTTATAATCATCTCAAAACTCATATAACTTAACAAATAAACAAATTATAATTCATGTATTATTCAATAATAATAACATATTAAAATAATTGTTATTTATATAAAAATTTAAAATAAAATATCTTTAAATTAATTAAAATATAAAAATCAATATAAAATAAGAAGAAGGTAAGAGGTAAATTTCTTTATAGTCTTCGTCATTAATCTCTTTCTCTTTACTTATTCCGATGAATGAGTTGTATTTATTATTTTATCTTTTAAAAATAACGTAATTGAAAATGAGTAACTGATGCGAGAAAAGAAACAATGATTATACATTTTAAAATAAATAATGATTTTGTCGTTAAAATAACTTTTGTTGATTATCTCTATGTATACTATTTAGACATTGAATTAATGTGTTTGGAATAGCATCTTATTTGATAGTTTTGTTGATTATTTCTATCTATATTATTTAGGCATTGAATTAATGTCTTTGGAATAGCATTTTATTTAATAGTTTTAATTTTGAATGTTAGGATATTTTTGGGTATTAATTATATTATATTTTTTTCACACGTTTGAATTATACTAAATGGTTTGAAACGCGTTGACAAAAAGATGTGATGTGATTAAGACCAAAAAATATTCTAACAATCATAATTATGGATACAAAAGCCTAAATTCAAAAAAATTTATTTTTATTTTTATGAAATATATGGCAAAAAAACATGACACGTTAAATTGATATAATCTATATACTTTTCCATAATAAAAATTTCAATGTGAACAAGAATATCTTTTCGATTAATCACATCATTAGATGTGATGTGATTAATACAAAAAATATTCTAACAATCATAGTTATGGATACAAAAGCCTAAATTCATAAAGTTTTAATTTTACTTTTATGAAATATATGGCACAAAAACATGACACATTAAATTGATATAATCTATATACTTTTAGATAATAACAATTTCAATGTGAACAAGAATATCTTTGGGATTAATCACATCATTATTATTTTGTCAACGTTTCAAACCAATTAATGTGGTTCATCCTTAGGACAAAGGTGAAAAAATCCATTGATCCTAAAGAATAAATAACAAGGATGCATCGGACTCTAAAATTAGTCATTAGAAACTAGTCGTTAGAAATTAGTTATTCAATTAATAAAATAATATTTATTAATTTTTAATTAAAGACTAGTTGTTATAAACTAGCCGTTATTTGTTTAGAAATTATTTATTAATAATATAAAATTATTATTTATATATTATAATAAAAAAGTATCCATATAATTAATAAAATCATAAACATATTCTAATTAATTAATAAATTAACCTATCGCACATAGACAGATAGATAAATAAATAAATAAATGAATAAATAAATAAATAAATAAATAAATTAATTAATTAATTAATAATATATAAATATAATATTTTATTAATTTTTAGCTATAGAATTCAAAATTAGCTTTTATTTAGCTTTTATTTAACTGTTTATACATATATGAAAATACTTATTAATAAAAATAAACTATTATTTATATATTATTTATTATTTTATATATATGAAACTATAATAACATATTATAAATAAAAACTTAAGTGTTCAAAGAAAAAAAAAAAAAGGAGGGGTAATAATAGTAGGAAATCATGACGAAATAGCTGGAATCTAATTCTTACTCACTTTCCACCCATCATCCCTATTGAGATTGATTGTATGCTTCTCAATCTCAATCGCCTCTCTTAGCTTCCTATAGTGGAAGTAATCAACTCTAGCGATGACCTTCACATCCTTGATGCAAACACAGTGTTTACATTTCTTTGCATGGTTTGCAAGAGCAGATGAGCAGATGAGCGTGATTGGTTATGTCTAATGTCTGTTGCATGCCCTTGGATTCTTTGTTTAATATAGCGGTGGGTTTCCCCAATGTAGGGAATCCCATAGGAACATGAGATTGAGTAGACCCCTTTCATGTCTTTAGGGTCTATAGGGTCGTTAATGGATCTGAGAGAATTTCTAATGGTATAAAGAGATTTGAAAGTAGAAAAAACTATATTCCTTTTAAGAATAAGGGAAATCCTGTCAGTGGTCCCTTGAATAAACAAGAGCTCCACCTTAGAGATAAGGTCATCACAAGGAGGTTTAACCCTTGATGTGCTTTAAATGACGTATAAAGTAATTAAGAAAAGAATAGTTAACATGATTTTAAAGATAATCATCTTAAATAATTCAATATAGATAGGTAATATTTATTAATATTTAATTTAATTTTAGTAATATATAGAGTTAATTTAGTATGTTTTACCATTTTGTAGAGTTAGTCTATATATACATGGATATGTCTTTAATGTTGGATATTTATATATTTAAGAATTAGTTAAATTTAACTTTATATAATTTATCTATTAGTTAAAAGTGTGTTTCTTTGTCTATTTATTATGTATTAATTGCATTGTGATCTAAGAGTCATGACAAGTTTTAGACATAGAATGATTTACTAGTTCATACTCTTCTTGATACTAATTTGATATATGGCTTCACACTCGATTGGTTCATGATCAATATTTAGAGAGCATGGAGAATTATGGTTGATGATTGATTGTAAGAACTTCATTATATTAAAAAAATTATTTTACATTAATAAAATTATCACAAATACCCATGTTGGCTATGGTCTTGGGCTAATTTGTTTGTAGATAGCTTTAATCATGTAAAAATATAGTATTACAATCTCTGCTCTCGTTGTGTAAGTGATTATTGAAAATAGTCATCGTGTATAGAATGCCTTATTTTCCCAAACATCTAACACATAATGGAATTACACAAAACTATAAATTTTCCATCTCTTATTACATCTTAAATATAAACATTGTTATTTATCTATCCCCAAATACTCCGATATTTAAGCAAAATGGGTAAATAAAATAATTATTAATGTATCGTTACAAGGAGGTCTAGATACATAATAAAAGGTTCTCATCATCATACATTTAAAAGGTCTCATTCATGGTTACTAAGAGAGCCTTGACTTATGTAATTAATGTCATTTATCTAGCTTCCCCCCAGAATTTGTAATAAGGAGAAGAGTGGAAAAGTTCATGTCCCACTAAAAGCAAGGGTGTTTTGACAGTCACAAGGAGCTCCCATTGACATACATCAAGTATGTCTTGTCTACATATTATAAGGTTCTTTTAGCATATTAGTTATATGGTATTACGTTGTTTATTGGTATTATATTAGTAATATTATATATTTTGCATATTTATAACAAAGTAATTATAATAATATATGCAATAATTGTGTCGAAGTCTATTGGTTCAAGAAAACATCAGAGAATGTAAATTAATATGAAATGTAAACATTAGAAATAGATAAATAAATGAAATTCAATATGACTAATAAAAAAGAAGATAATCTCGTATCAGTTATCTAATCATATAAAAAAAATACTTACAAAAATAAAAAAACATTATGTGAAGAGATAATTACACAATTAAATTATGCAATATGAGAAATAAAATATTTAAAATATATATCACTTTGTTCCATTGGAGTGGGTTATGCCCCCATAGAATAGAGTGCTAATATAATTCTATATCAACATTGGTTACATCAACAACATAAATACATTGAGTTAACTATGTTAATCAAAAGAAATAAATATTTCATAAGTATGATTTTTTTTTTTATAAAATACAATTAAAATAAAACCTCAATAAAAATTATTTCATTATAATCTTGACATTATCGCACGAGTCCTCAAACAATGCAAAGAGCTCTATTTTACACATAAATTTAATGGAAACTAGAAATAACAAATATATGAATAAAACCACTTATGGATTTAATAATTTTATAGCAATTACAACAATTTCCTACATAACAAATAGTTTCCATATTTCTTGCTAGCAATTAACAATTAATGAATAAGTCTGAAATCTTTTGCTAAAAAATAGCTATTAATAAATAACTCCAAAATATTTAACCCAATAATTCCAATATTTGTTGTTGACCACTCAAACTAATATTGTGCTTTGTATTTGCAAAATTATTTCCATACCATTGATTTTCTTCGATTAACATTTTCGCTACATGGATCCATAATTGTTACATAGAGTAATGAAAAATATGTAACAACATGTCTCAAGGTTCCAATGGCTCAAGTCCCTTATGTTGGTTCATGGTTCTAGTGTGGCAAATTCTGCATGGGTGTTGCAACTTCTATGATGTAGAAATTGTGTTGCAACAAGTATGTTTTAGCATCATGTTGTAGCAGCCATGTTGCAGTAGCACATTGCAATAGTCATGTTGCAACAATGTGTTGAAATAGTCATGTTGCAATGTGTTGCAGTAGTCATATTGCAACATTCCTTTTCTAGTAACCATGTTATAATAGTCATGTTGCACCATGTCACACTAGTTGTGTTGTAGTAACCATGTTGTAGTGTGTTGTAGTAGTTGTGTTGCAACATGTTGTACCAACCATGACCAAAATACATTATGTAGCAATATCACAACCTACAAAACAACTTGTATGGCACATTGTATTTGTATATTAACTCAAAGATAAATGCAAATATGATCATTTTCTAATGCTTAATCATAAATTCATATAAAAAAAAAAGAAATATAATGGAAGCATATTAAGTCTAAATATCACACAATAATGGATTAATACAAGGTATAGGTAAGAAGAGAGAAGTTAAAAGTAGGGAATTTTTTGTATAAAATTATTCTATTTCTAGAGTCACTTATCTCACACTAGCCAAAAATGGTTCATGTCCTCATGTAACTTAATACCTATGCATCAGCCAAACTATAGGGGCACTTATCTTTTTCCACTGCATATACTTATCCATTGTTAAAATTTTTATTTTCCTCAAATGCTTGAAATTCATTGTCATAAAGCATTATTAGAAATACAATGTTAACATCCTGAAACAATTCTAGTCAGCTTTCATAAAACTTTATGGAATTGAAACAAACTTGTACAAGGAACTGTAACAAGAGTGTTGTTGAGTAGCATCACTCTATAATTATCCATTGTATAGAAACTAATTTTTTTATGAAGTTATACAAGCATAATTTTCCTATTTCATTCCTTTTTCTCAAATAAAATTGTGACCATGTGATGCATAGATCTCAAGATATACAAAAAAAATTCTATGCATATAAAAACTATAATAGTAGCAATAGTGATATAATAGTAGTAAAAACAACAATTCATAATTATTTACGTTTTATGATATGATCATGTTTCATTTCTTACTTTGGGTTCTTGTGTAGAAGCCAAAGGACTTCCTATTAATGGTTCTTATGTAACAGTAATAGGGCTTCCTTATGTCTTTGTTGTTATCAAACTTCCTTACTACTAAAAAATGATAAAAACTCATTTTTTCTATGAGAATGGTTTCTATAACATATTCTTCTACTATAGATTCTTGTGGGGTATCCTATTCCTCTCCAAAGTTGTAGATAGGTTTTGATTTACTAGAGAATATACTTCTCAAAACCATATTTTAGTGTACTGGACCTAAAAATGCTCATAGGTAATTAAGAAGGACATGGAATTAACAAATGCTAGTTATTCCTTTAAGTGGTTTTATTGATAGATTAATATTAATACACTTATCGTTTAATTATCGACCATGGAAGTAAACTTATGAGGAGCTCGATGCGATATGCACGGAGGACAACACTTCTCACTTTATTAAATGACCTATTCTAAATGCATATAGGTTGGTTGTTTTCAACAAAAAAGAATCCACTAGCAAAATAAACATGCAAAATCACCTATATGTAGTTGACAATCAAACCACTCTATCATAGAAATACGACTTGGCACCTAACCATTCCTTGAGCGGGTCCAAGTCAAGGCTTGGCTAGTGCTTTGTAAAATCTAACTTCTCAAAAGAACTTTTACTAGTGAATTAACTAATAGTGCATACCTGAGACATAACACAACTAGAAGCACAAAACTTCACCAAGTGACTAGCATAATAGATACTATTTTCAATTGAACAGAAGAGAACAATAATAGTAAATAGTATCATGTTTAACTAGGCGATCCCATTTTATACTAAGTTTTACAAGCCAAAAAAAACAAAACATAGTATCTTATATCTTGGCCAACTGACTCAAGGAAATAGTTACAGTCATTATAATGTGATCCAAGTTGGAACTCCCTACTCATATTCTAGTTTTACACCTAAAATATATGAATCATAGAGAATATAGTTAACTTCTAGATCCTTGAGCTAGAAAAGCCTTGAAACATTTGGTACATCTTCCCTATGAATGTTGGTGATGAGTGCTTCGTTCCTGTAATTGATATGAACCAATTGTTATCTGTCGAAATCCTTTGATATCTTATCCAGTGGTAGTAAAAAAAAATCCTGAAAATAGCCTTCAACTTAGTTTGTCGATTGGTAACTACTCGATACTCATGTAAGCCAATTGTGGATTATTCATGATGTGCAACTTACATGTCTAATGTGAGTTTTTGTGCAACTAACTGCTGTATGAAAATATTCTCATAGATTATAATCAAATTATTATAGTGGTTCCATCTAGACACTCGAACAACTGGTTATAGTCAGTAGGATAAATAAGCTTATTATCATGCCACTTGGCTTCATCTATGAACAAATTCCATAGACCTTCATCCAGTATGCATAAGTAAATCTTTGTTGATCTGCTTCATATAAGATAACTTAAATATTTCACCAATAGGATTCAATCGACTAAGTTAAAAATATAACATAAATTCACCATAATGATTAATCATAAGGCATTTGAAATATAGGATTTCATAGATGTCCCTATGATCAAGATACTTTTTCATCCTCAGTCTATAGCATGGCCTTTATTGAAATCATACATATATTTTGAATATATTCTTATGCATCCCTTACACACATAATCTTATCTATTCATACCTTTAGTTATTTATTTATACAGAAAAAGACAAGGTTTGAAATAGATGCAAGTATACTTGCAATCAAAGGGAATAAGACAAGTAGCAGTGGTAATGATAAGGTTCTTTATGTAAAATATGGAGATATTATTGACAAAAATTCTATCAAAAGAGAGAACCATCGTCCCCACCAGCTTGTCTCATTGCATATCCCCATGCAACTTCATTCTTCCTCTAGTATGTTGACATGAAGGTTTCCCTAGTTATAAGTCGGGTGACCGAATTCACTAGTAGCATAATAACCTAATGTATTTTCCATTGTGGTCCATTTTTTCCATTCATCCTATTCATTCCAAATATTCGGGGACATATAGAATCATGTTGAGCACCATAAAATATGGAAATGAAATCGCAGACCAACCCATCACGACACAAATTTTAACACTGAATATGTGTCAAATGAAGCATGACTTAGTGCTAAGATAAAGAAGGGGTAACCCATAGGGTTTTTCTCCCTAGGAAATGTGTGCAACGCTTCCCAAATGTCTGATGCCACATTCAAAGCCACCTCATGATATTTTTTCTTCTCATGATATTTTGTCACTACATAACAGTGGTTAGACCTGATGGTGGCAAAATCCCCTCCATATTCTCACAACCTCATCAATTCATTGACCATCAATCCTGGCAAGGAATATTCTTCCTTGACTAACAAGAAAGCTTCTCTTTTAGTTCTGTCATAAAATTCAAAAGCCTAATTCCACTTGATAAGATTAGCAATATAGGAAATAAAGAAATAAAGTTGTACATCACTGACGAAGAGGTTAGGGTTCCATATTTTGTTTTCTGTAAGAATGAAGTTGAGCTGATAAAGTTCACATTACAAATTTTGATCTGCAATGTTAAAATGATGATAGATTTCCAAGAAATTTTTGGGTGAAGTGATCTCATGAGGTTACCCATCACATATTTGTCTTAGTCTGAAATAGGACCAAAGATTGTGTAGGAAAGAAGGATATACCCTGGAAGGGACTCTATAGGCTGAAATTTGTGTTCCTAATTCACATGTTGCCTCCTTTAACTTCTTCTCTTTGTGAAAAATATCTTTCCAATTATCTATTTTCACTTTCCATTTTTCTTCATGGGAAAGATACATAGAAAACCATCATTTCTTTACATGTTCAAGCACTTGTTTATGAATTTTTCTGTTAATGATACCAAGGTCAAACAAATCATCATTGGTCTGCCATTGTGTCATATCAGGTTTTAACTAGAGGAATGCAAAAGTATTTGTCAAGATATTATCTGAAATGATATTTATAATATGTTGTGCTTCTCTTGTATAATCCTCAGCTAATGTTTCGGTCTTATTTTCAAGTTCCCCCTCTTGTTTTATAACTTCCAATAGAGCTTATAAATTACTAATTCTAGGTCCCCTTCTCTTCCATTTGGCTCTTAATTTTTCATTACATACAACCAATTTATAGTTATCTTTCAATAAGGTCTACTAACTTGGCTACAAAATCTGCAAAGTTTGGGTGCCATGGCCTTGTCTTTTTGTTGTCAATGCTTCTTTGGTTGATCACTACTCACTCCTACTTTGAAGACCATTGATGCCCCCTCTGTTATGTTCTCCTATGCAATATTTCTTCCATGAATGTTTTCTTCCATAATTTGTATTAGTGACCCCTTCTATTATACCTTCCTGCATTATATCAAAATTTCCCTCATAACCATATTCTTCCACAGGACTATCTTTTGAAACATCTTCCTCAAGATTCACCACTTTGACCTTTTCTGTATTCTTCTCAATTTTAGTTGTAACCTTAATTTTCATCAATGCAAGTGTTTCGTTGTCTAAGTCAGAGACTTTAGACCCCAAAACCTGTCTTTGTAACATCCCTAGTAAAAAATTCCATGTAATAAATTTGATAAAGGAAAAATAATAACCAAGGTCATGGGACACATATTCCAAGTTGAATGAAGGGAAAAACATCCTAGTGTGGGTGTTCATTTCATTTATTATGGCTAAGGAAATTGGCAAAGGGAATGGAAAAGGATTTGAAAGACAAAGTGGCATTAATTGTCATTTTATTTATGAAAATAATGGAAATTAGGAGAAATTAAGGTGAAGTGTCACAGGTTGCATGTGATGAGGAAAATGAAGGAAAATAATGGAAAATGAAGAAAATAGAGGACTCATTAATAAAAAGGCTTTTGAGGATTAGTTCACAACCATTTGTTTGTCCCGTTTTAGAGCTAACTCTCTATTCTTTATCTCTCATACTCTTGGACACATAGTATTCTTGAAGCACTTTAGCATTGGACAAAAAGAAGGCAAAGGAAGAACAAAAAAGCAAGAGGAAGCAAGGATCAAGCAAGGAAAAGTGGGATTAAAGAGGCTACAACAAGATTACTTGTATGTATCGAGTTTCATGTATGATTTCCTTGCTAGTCTTGGCATGCATGGCACATGCATGTCTGTTTTTGGTACTTTTACTATCTTTGGGATGGGTTTTTCCATGTATAACAGTGGTATTCAGCCTTGCCTTGCCATTTCTGGATAACAATGGTGTGATGGGTTTCTCTTGTTTTGGTTGAGCTGGATTGTTGGATGGTTTTGAAAATGAGTGGGGTGGTCTCAGGGGAGAAACACAAGGCCTAGGAATCCCTAGGCCAGTGAAGGTGGGATTGTGATAAAGCCTAATTGTGTATGCCCTTAGTAGGCCTAAGAATCCTCGACTGGTGAATGGAGGGATATTTGATAAATCCTAGAGGTTGGAGCCTCATTGGGCATAGGAATCCTCGATCAATGAATGGGGGGACATATGGTAAAGCCTAGAGGTGGAGACATACCAATTCCTCACGGTTTAGGTGGAGATATCTAGAGGCATCCATGCTTATTTAGGGCCTAGTGACCCAGTGGGATTGTAGTAAAGCCTAGTTGTATTGATGAAGGTTTTAGGCCTAGGAATCCCTTGGTCGATATACAGTAAATCTTGATGAAGCCTTGATTGGTTTTGTTGTGATTCCCACACACATGCTTGGAATATGGCATAGCAGTGATGGGCTCAAAGAAATATGTGGTTCAACCAAATATAGGGTCGGGTGGTTCGTGGAAGTCCCTGACTTGGTTGGTTTATGCACACATTAATAAGAAATCATTTTCGTTTGGTATTTCATGTGTACATGTACTTTTTAATATGTGGTTTTTATGGTTGTTCTACTCTTGTTATTTTGTTGGTTATATGTTGGCTATAAGCATGATTTATTATAGACTTGAGTTATGCCTCTCATCATGTTTTGATTAGTAAATAAATGAAAGATGAATGTATGAACTAGTAGATGATAATGAATCTATTGTGATAATGCATCAATTCTTCTTGACGATTCTCAGATAAGTATGAGACCGCTATGCTCAGATATTTGGTTATTACTTGTATATTACATTCTTGTGATATGTTTGTGAAATCCCACTCCTGGATAGTAGGGTTAATGTAAAGTCCTTGTAGCAATTTTTGCATTAGTAGCTTTAATTGATTTTTATGTATGATTTGTGGAAGTTTCAGGAAGTTTTGGGCAGAGGCTTGAGGCCTAGCCCTGAAAATGTGGCACATAATCCAGGGTTGTTGGCTCAAAACTACCTGAGATGGGCCATAGTCACATGTATTCCTTGTTGTGGGAGCGATTGGAGGGCCTCAGTCACATGCATAGATTTTCATGGGAGGAACTGGGGGTCTAGATCACCAAAATGAAAAGTTGTCTCAAGGGTTGGGCACTTGGAAGGGTTGGTTGTCTCCTAAAGGTTTTGTAGCTCCTGAGAATGGTCAGTTTGGTTTTGTTTTCTTGATTCTGCTTACTTAATTGTACATGGGGAGTTGAATCACATCACAGTAACTCTTTGTCACATGTTTACCCCATTGGACTAGTTAGCTTGGGTAAATGTGGGAGGAAGGTGTTATAGAGTGGAGATCATGGTTCACCCCTTAGACTAGATGGGTGGAATGTGTTGGTCATGCATACATGTCGGTTGCATATGTGTTAGTTATGCTTGTAGTCTATGTGCTTGTTGTGTATACATTTTTGTGGTCATTTTTGCAATGGTGTCACCATGTGGAAGATGATGGTGTTGTTTTTGGATGTGGTCGTCATGAGTGCATATCGGTTATGTAGATGAGTGTCTATATGTCATTAGCCATGCATTGCCATGGTTATGGCATGGTCATGCATGATAACTAGATAATGGTTGAAATGATGTATATATATTGATATCATTATGTTTATATCTATATATATATATATATATATATATATATATATATATATATATATATATTATGATAATCTGATTGATCTTGTAGACGAGATGTCCTCCCTTGAACTATACTGAGGTATGTTTATTAAGTTTATGTTTTGGTTTAAGGTGACATGGTATACATGCAATAAGAATATCAAATATGACTAAAAAAATGGTAGGCTACAGTTAATGAGACACTCTTTTGACTTAGCAGACACATTGAGAAATTTAAATGCATAAATAAGAAGTTGCAAAGAAGATAATGACAAAATCATTCAGGCACATGAGAAACAAGCAGAAATTAATGCAGTAATCCTTCATAGTTTTTCAGAATTATAGAGACAAAGACCACCTAGGATCATCCATGGGCAAGAGGATAGGACTAATAAGGCATTTTTTAGTAGATCTCATGGTGGGAACAAGTTGGCTAGAGATGACACAATTAGGGATGGTAGGTTCTTGGACACATCAAATAGGAGAGGTGATGGATATAGGTTATGTTCTAGTTCTAGTTCTAAGAGGTTCCATGGTCATCATTGTTATCATCCTTATGGGAGGAGTAATAGGGGATATTTTCTATAAAAGTTAAAGAATGAAAATCCACCTACCTTTGACGGAGATTTGAAGAATTCAGAAGATGTAGAGGCACAATTACTTAGGATGAAAAAGTTCTTTGAGTTTCATGATTACACAGAGAACATGAAGGTCATAATAGATGTCTTCAACCTCAAAGGGAAAGTAGTCATATAGTGGGAGGATGTGAAGTGGGTTAGATACATCAGGATAGAGGAGTTGAGTTGGCATGAATTCAACAGACATTTCAGGAAGAAGTATTTATCAGAGAGGTACTATGACAACAAAGCCAAGGAATAATATGATCTAATCATGGGATTGACGACAAATGAGGAGTATATAACCAAGTTCCTAGAGTTTTTGAGGTATGTAATGGATATTAAGGACGGAAAATCCAAAGTTTAGAGATTTGTCAGTGGATTTCCATTAGCATTTAGAGATCAGATTGAGTATCATGAGCCTTAGTCACTTGAAGAAGTCGTTGGGAAATTGAAGCATTGTTATGAGAAATCAAAGTGCAAGAAAAAGTCTCAGCAAGGTTAGAAAGGGAAAGATAAGGCTAAAAGTAAATGGTAGCCAAAGCGAACAAGACCTCAGGATGTAGGTGAGAAAGAAAATATTGCACCTTGCAAGAATTTTAATGGACCTCAGCCTGGAGAACAGTAGAATAAAGGTGATGGTAAGGTATGGTTACAGCGTTGGACATGTGGTAAGGAGCATCTCAAGAGATATTTTCCAGATAATTGGGGTGGTAGGCCTCATATTTACAGTGCATAGGACACACAAACAATTGTGGATGTTGGGCAAGGAATTCCATGGATTTATGCAACACTAGATAATAGGCAGGTGGATCACCATGCATCTATTATTGAGATGGACAGTAAGCTATGTGATCAAGTTATTTCTATTTTGATTGGCCCTAGATCTAATTATGGTTATGTAAGTCATGCCTTGGTGGATAAGTGTGGTTTGCAGAAAGAAGTTCATGCAGAACCTTGGTTAGTGCAGTTGGCTATAGGCACAAAGAAAAGAGTTCATCATTGGGTAAGATCTTCTGCATTTGAGTTGAATGGTATCCCTACCTTAGCACATTTGAATTTATTACCGTTGGGATCATACAGTATGCTTTTGGGTATGGAATAGTTGTATCTTCACAGGACTAAGGTGGATTGCTATGAAACATTTATTAAATTCATGGATGAAAATGGGGAATAGAGAATCTTGCAAGGTAAGAAGAAAGCTAAATCAGTTAGAATAATGAAAACTATGTAGGAAAAAGACAGTCGTAGAAAAGGTTGTGTGTTATTTGCAGTGCATATTTCTAGTGATAAAGGTAAGGATGTTGAGGATGCATAAGTTATGAAGAAGTGCCTGATCTTGCAACAGTTTCACGATGTGTTTCTAGGAGAGATGTCAAAGTTTCTGCCTCATAGAGAAGTGGAATTTTCTATTGAGTTGGTACTAGGGACAACATCAACATCAAAGGCACCATGCAGGATGAGGACACCAGAGTTAGTAGAGTTCAGAAGCTACAGTTAAAGGAAATGATTGATAGGGGATACATCAAGCCAAGTGTATCACCTTGGGTTGCACTGGTGTTGTTTGTGAAGAAGAAGGATGGTACCCTCAAGTTGTGCATTGATTACATATAGCTGAAAAAGGTAACCATAAAGAACAAGTATTTGTTGTTGAGGATTGGTGATTTGTTTGACCAGTTGAAGGGAGAAACATTGTTCTCGAAGATTGATCTGAGATGTGGATATCATTATGTACGCATTAAAGAAGAGGACATATACAAGGCTGCTTTTCGGACCAGGTATGGGCAGTATGATTTTTTTGTAGCTCCAATTGGTTTGACTAATGCTCCATCTACTTTTATGTACTTGATCAATAGTGTGTTTCATCCATATCTGGACAAATTTGTTATTGTATTCATTGATGATATATTGGTATATTCCAAGATAGGGGAAGAACACACTAAACACTTAGCAACAATATTGAGATTGCTAGGAGAACATTACTTGTATGCTAAGATCAATAAATGCAATTTCTTTTAGAAAAAGGTAGATTACTTGGGACATGCTTTTTTCCGAGGAAGGAATAGTATTGGATCCATAAAAGATAAGAGGTATTATGGAATGGGAAACTCCTAGAAATGTGGATGAGGTAAGATCATTCATGGGGTTATGATGTTATTATAGGAGGTTCATCACTAAATTCTCTTAGATTACCTATACTATTACATCATTGTAGAGGAAAGGTAAAAAATTTGAATGGACTGATTCATTTGTAGAAAGTTTTGAGAAATTGAATCAATTGTTGACAAACGATCTAGTTCTAGAGATTGTAGATCCAAACAAAGAGTTTGCGGTGTGTACAAATCTCTGCAAGGGAGAACTTGGTGGAGTATTAATGTAGGAAGGATAGGTAGTGTTATATGAGTCATGGAAGTTGAATGAGCATGGGTAGAGTTATCCGACACATGATCTTGAGTTAGCATCGATAATCCATGCATTGAAGATGTGGAGACACTATCTTCTTAGTAGGAGGTTTGTATTGATGAGTGATGTGTTATGAAACCAGCTCAAGAAAAAGATAGAAAAGATAGATCAACGCCTTAGAATTCAGCCTCTTCGAGGGGCAAACCTCCTTTACATTACATAAATGAACAATTCTTTGATGATACAAATGAAAAGACCTCCTTTCTATATATAGGAGTCTAAGGGGTCATAACATAATTAGAGCCGACATAACAATAATAATGTAAGGGCACAATAATAACAATAGTGGGCTTCTATGTGGCACAATAGTAACAATATGGGAACTACATAGGTACATCAATATAATAAGTGGGTTGTACTAATAACAATAAGGGGTTACACTAGTAGTATAGGGGCCTAACATGCCCCTCTCCTTCAAAAAGCGTTGTCCTCAACGCTTGAGTAGTTCTTGATGCTTCTGTATAAAATTCTTGTCCTCCCATGTGGAATCTTCAGCAGGTAAGTTCTTCCACTTGATGAGATACTCCGAAATTGATCGATTTCGTAGCTGTCGGGTTCTTGTTTCTGTGACTGCTCCAGGTTCCAATATGATTTTTCCTTCCTCTTCAATTTCTAGAACTATTATTTGAATTGGGATCTTTTGCAACTTTTGAATAAGTGGCCATAATTCTTCGTCCTTCTTCCATTCATCCCTTGCTTCGTTTATCCAATCTGGTTGGATAATAGAAATAGCACAAAACAATGCTTCCAAATCCTCATCCTTGAAGAGTCTTCCCATTCGGTTGTTGGTTGTGGAGCCTGATTATCTTCTATATTCAAAGGTATCGCCACATAGGACCCCAGTTTGAAATGGGGGCGACAACGCCGCCCGTAAAATATTCGCTGCAGGGGGGGGTCCAGGGGGGGCGGCCGCGACCTTTGGGAGCCCCCCCCTGGCGGGGGGTTTCGGGGGCAGCGCCCCCGAAGCTAAAAACAGCTGTAAAATTGCCTTGTAAAAGTATAGTAATCTCTAGTCAATCTGGGCCGTTCATTAGGCGGATGATCTGACGGTAGAACTTATGTTTAGTTTAGGGTTTTTTTCCCTAGAAGGAAACCCCTCTCTTTGTATGAGGGTATTGTATTTGAGGATGTGTGATAGATGTGTATTCTGTGAAAGAGAAACAGAGAGGTGAGACAGTGAGAGAAAACAGAGGATATTACAGCGGATTTGCTGTAGGTTGTGTCTCTTCATTTTGCTGGATAATAGAAAGGAAGGATTGGCTATTCGGGGTGGACGTAGCCCAAACTGGGTGAACCACATATATCTGTGTCTCTCTTGTTTTGTGCGTTTTCTGTGTTTATATTTCTGCAATATTTTATGTGTTCCATTGCTCCGTAATATATAATTTTCTAACAACTGGTATCAGAGCTGAAGGTCTATTTGGCTGATAATCTCGCAGGAAAGAAGGGTTCCTGGTTCGAGTTGGAGCAATGGCGGAAGATGGTAAGTTTAGGGTCGAGAAATTTAACAGCAAAAACTTCTCGGTGTGGAAGATGCAGATGGAAGATTATCTGTATCAGAAAGATCTATACCTACCATTAGGCAGAAAAACAAAGATGCCGATGGGTATGAAAGACGAAGAATGGAACCTTCTCGATAGAAAGGCATTTAGAACAATACGGTTGTGCCTTGCTGCATCAGTCGCCTTCAACATTTCGAAGGAAACCACGACAGAGGGTTTGATGCAGACGTTGTCGAAAATATATGAAAAACCCTCGGCCTCAAACAAGGTATTTCTTATGAAACGGTTATTTAATATGAATATGTCGGAAGGTGGATCTGTTGCAAACCATTTAAATGATTTTAATACAGTTACAAGTCAGTTAAGTTCTGTAGGGGTAAACTTTGATGATGAAGTTAGAGCTCTGTTATTCTTGTGCTCATTACCAGAAAGTTGGAATGGTTTGGTAATGGCCATTAGTAACTCCGTTTCTGGATCTAGTACTTTAAAGTTTGATGATGTTGTCGGTGCTATCCTTAGCGAGGAAATGCGACGGAAAAGCTCCGTGAGACATCGGGAAATGCTTTGAGTGCAGAGTCTAGAGGAAGAAAAATGGAAAGAGGAAAGAGCTCAGGATATCACAGTAAATCAAGGAAAGTTAGATCCAAGTCCAGATCGGGGATAGTGTGCTGGAAATGTGGAAAGAAAGGACACCTAAAGAAAGACTGTAGATCTCGGAAGGGAAAAGAAGGAGATGCACAGCAAGAAAACAATCATGAAGCAAATGTGACAGGTGAGGTGTTACAAGACGCTTTGATTCTTTCTTTTGAAAATATTATTGATTCCTGGGTGGTAGATTCAGGGGCTTCATTCCATGCCACACCTGATAAGAAATACTTTCATGACTATGTTCAAGGAGATTTTGGACAAGTTTGTCTAGGTGATGATAAACCCTGTAAAATCATTGGAATGGGTAAGGTTCTTGTAAAACAGCAGAATGGAAAACAATGGCTATTAAAGGAGGTAAGGCATGTTCCAGATCTAAAGAAAAATCTGATTTCAATGGGGCAGTTAGGCGGTGAAGGTTGTGTGAAAACTTTCACAGATAAAGCTTGGAAGGTCACCAAAGGAGCCCTGGTAATAGCAAAAGGCGAAAAGGTTGGTACATTTTATTTATGCAATGGTATTTCTAACTCTGCTAATGCTTAACTTCCAAAGGAGCAGATGCAGCATTATGGCATCATAGGCTCGGACACATGAGTGAAAAGGGGATGAAGATTCTTAAGTCAAGGAATTTGTTTCCGGGTTTGAAGAATGTTGATTTGGACTTCTGTGAGAATTGCATTTATGGAAAACATAAGAGAGTCAGATTTCTCAGAGTTGGGAAAGAAAAGAAGAATGAAAAATTAGAGCTTGTGCATACAGATGTATGGGGACCTACTCAGGTATCATCTCTCGGTGGCTCTCCTTATTATGTTACTTTTATTGATGATGCAACTAGAAAAACTTGGATTTATTGTATTAAGAATAAATCTGATATATTTGATACTTTCAAGAAATGGAAAGCTTTGGTTGAGATTGAGACAGGAAAGAAATTGAAGTGTCTTAGATCAAACAATGGAGGTGAATATTGCAGCAAAGAGTTTGATAGGTACTATTCAGAGCATGGAATTCGTAGAGAAAAGACAGTTCCAAGAACACCACAAGAAAATGGTGTGTCAGAAAGGATGAACAGAACAATCATGGAGCGTGCAAGGTGCATGAGATTCCATGCAGGATTGCCTTTACAGTTTTGGGCAGATGCTGTAGATACTGTTGTTTATCTAATAAACAGAGGGCCTTCAAGTTCCTTGGATGGTGGTGTTCTAGAGGAAGCATGGACAGGTAAAAAGGTAAAATACTCTATTTTAAAGCCTCTTGATTGTGAGGCCTTTGTCCATATTGATAAAGAAAATAGAACAAAGCTTGAGGCAAAGTCAAAGAAATGTACCTTTATTGGATATGGTGTTAATGATTTTGGTTATCGCTTATATGATTACGAAAATCACAAAATCATTAGGAGCAAAGATGTAATATTCAATGAAAAGGTCTTGTATAAGAATCAGTTGCAGGAAAAGAAACAGGAAAAGGAAAACAAGGAATACGCAGTTCTTGATGAAATCACTGAAAAAGGAAAGGTGCCTGAAAATAATAATAATCAACAACCACAACAACAACAACCACCACAACAACAACAGGCACCCCAAACACCTGAAAGTGGTGTTAGAAGATCTACCAGGATAAGTATACCCCCTGAACGATACTCTCCTTCATTATATTATTTATTGTTGACTGATTCCAGTGAACCCGAATGTTATGAAGAAGCAATGCAGGTTGAAAGTAGGAAGAAGTGGGAGGTAGCCATGGAAGAAGAGATGGACTCCTTAATGCATAACCAGACTTGGGATTTAGTCAGGTTGCATGTAGGAAAAACTACATTGAAGAATAAATGGGTTTACAGGCTGAAGGAAGAAGATGGAGGAAAACAGAGGTATAAAGCTAGACTTGTGGTGAAGGGGTTTACACAGAAGAAAGGTATTGATTTTGATGAAATATTTTCTCCTGTTGTTAAAATGACTTCAATCAGAACCATTTTAAGTCTTCTAGCAGCTGAAGATTTTCATCTTGAGCAGTTAGATGTAAAGACAACCTTTCTCCATGGGGATTTGGAGGAAGAGATATATATGCAGCGGCCATAAGGATATGAGGTGAAAGGGAAGGAGAAACTAGTGTGCAGGTTGAAGAAGAGCTTGTATGGCTTAAAACAGGCTCCAAGGCAGTGGTATCTAAAATTTGACAAGTTTATGTCTGAACAAGGTTATACTAGATGTCACTCTGATCATTGTGTTTATTTGAAAAAGCAAAATGATGGCAGCTATATTATATTGTTATTGTATGTAGATGACATGCTTGTTGCAGGATCTAACATGCAAGAAATAAATGTGCTCAAAAGAAAATTGGCAAATTCATTTGCAATGAAGGATTTGGGAGCTGCAAAACAAATCCTTGGTATGAGAATAACTAGAGACAAGAAAAATCGTAAATTAACATTGTCTTAGAATGAGTACATACAAAAGGTGTTGAAAAGATTTAACATGCACAATGCAAAACCAGTTAGTACACCTTTTGCTAGCCATTTCAAACTTAGCAAGGAAATGTGCCCAAAGACCCAAGAAGACATGGATTATATGTATAAAGTTCCATATGCATCAGCAGTTGGAAGCTTAATGTATGCAATGGTCTACACAAGGCTTGATATTGCACATGTAGTGGGAGTTGTAAGCAGGTACATGAACAATCCAGGAAAGGAACATTGGATGGCAGTGAAATGGATTCTCAGATATTTGAAAGGTACCACAAATCAAGCATTATGCTTTGGTGGTTCAAACATCTCCCTACAAGGATATGTTGATGCAGATATGGCAGGTGACAGAGATAACAAGAGGAGCACTACAGGATATGTATTTACTGTTGGAGGAACAGCTGTCAATTGGGTTTCAAAAATCCAAAGTGTTGTTGCACTTTCAACAACAGAAGCAGAGTATGTTGCTGCTACAGAGGCTAGTAAAGAAATGATTTGGTTACAAAGGTTTATGGGTGAATTGGGTAAGGAGCATGATATGGGCACGTTATACAGTGATAGCCAAAGTGCCATTCATCTTGCAAAGAACTCAACATTTCATTCCAGGACTAAACACATACAACTCAAGTACCATTTCATACGATCAGTGTTGGAAGATGGAGAGTTGAAGCTGGAAAAGATACACACTAGCCAGAATCCTGCACATATGCTAACAAAAGTTGTAACCAGGGAGAAACTGAGAATATGCTCAGTTTCAGTTGGTCTTCAAGGATGACGATGAAGATGAGAAACAGCCAGGTCCAAAGAGGAGTCATTGTCCAGCAAATGGAGCAGCGGTGGAGTTGCTACAATCAGTCTCCAAGTGGGAGATTGTTGGGTGTGGAGCCTGATTATCTTCTATATTCAAAGGTATCGCCACATAGGACCCCAGTTCGAAATGGGGGCGGCAATGCCGCCCGTAAAATATTCGCTGTAGGGGGGGTCTAGGGGGGGGCGGATGCGACCTTTGGGAGCCCCCCTTGGCGGGGGGTTTCGGGGGCATCACCCCTGAAGCTAAAAACAGTTGTAAGATTGCCTTGTAAAAGTATAGTAATCTCTAGTCAATTTGGGCCGTTCATTAGGCGGATGATCTGACGGTAGAACTTATGTTTAGTTCAGGGTTTTTGTCCTAGAAAGAAATCCCTCTCTTTGTATGAGGGTATTGTATTTGAGGCTGTGTGATAGATGTGTATTTTGTGAGCGAGAAAAAAAGAGGTGAGACAATGAGGGAAAACAGAGGATATTACAGCGGATTTGCTGTAGGTTATGTCTCTTCATTTTGTTGGATAATAGAAAGGAAGGGCTGGCTGTTCGGGGTGGACATAGCCCAAACTAGGTGAACCATGTATATCTGTGTCTCTCTTGTTTTGTGTGTTTTGTGTGTTTATATTTTTGCAATATTTTATGTGTTCCATTGCTCCGTAATATATAATTTTCTAAAGGTCGCCATTTTTTAAGTGCATGTAGTATTGCCAACATTTCCTTCTCATAAATATCTTGCTTTAGATGTAGCAATAAAAATACCCATTCACCTACATCAAAACATTTTTTCACTATGATGTTGATCTACCTGTTGTTTCATTTGATTTCACACCAAAGTGGCGTTATCCTTTAAAAGTTGGAGAACTTGTTGTTGATGCTTGATGTGATCTTTCACTGCATGAACCTTTTTCTTCTTGATATGTCCTTCTATATTTAGAGTTTGAGGAGTGGTAATTTCTTCCAATCCTTTACAAGATATGGTCAGATTCATTTCTTGACGCTCGATGTGATCTTTCTCCTCTTAAACATTTTTCTTCTTGATATGTCCTTCTATCTTGATAGTTTGAGAAATGGTAATTCTGACCAATGAATTACAAGATATGGTTGGATTCATTTCTTCTTTCTTGATGTGATCTTTCACTTCTTGCACCTTTTTCTTCTTGATATGTCCTTCTATCTTGAGAGTTTGAGGAGTGGTCATTCTTGCCAATAGTTTACAAGATATGGTCTGATTCATTTCTTCTTTCTTTGGGGTTGGGTCCTGGAATATATCCTCTTCTTTTGATGTTTCTTGATCCTTTTCTTCCTCCTCTTCATACTCTATGTAACATAATTTCTTCTCAGCACACTTATGACCTTTAGTGCATTTGCTATCACAATTGTAACAAAGCCCTTTTTCTCTTTTTTCTACCAATTTTTGCACGGTGTAACCCTTGTAGGTTGTGGAAGGCTAGGAGAAACAACACTTCCATCTTTATAGTTGTGAGGGGTAGACTTCCTTGTTGCCATAATTTTACTTTCCAATATGTCACAAAGCCCTTTTACTCTTTCCAATTGTTGTGGTGTTGCTCTAAAGAAGGTGTTGCTCTTTGTATCCTCATAATGTGCTATCATTTCCTCCGTGAGAATTGACCACGTAACAAGTTGTTTACGAGAACAAAGCCCTATATACCATAAAAATTGATCCAGTTCTAAATATGAAGATGCAATACATACCTTTTGTAAAAGTGGTACACCATGTAGATCAAAATATTGCTCCATCTGAAGTATCCAATTTACCGGATCCTTGCCATCAAACTTCCTCATCTTGATTTTTCTTGATTTTAGGACCTCGATCTTGAAACGAATGTAACTCTGTACTTTCAGATATTTAAGTTTTGAAATTGCTACCTGTAGTAGCCCTCTGTGTCCTCTTTCCAATGCCACCAGTCTAATCCAAATTGGATTCTCCAAGAAAGAGTTATGCACAATCTCCCAAGATGACCTGATTATAGACCTTTCCAGAAGAGCGAAATTGTATGAAGTACCACGTGTCAATTTTTCGACCTTTGGCTCTGAAAAAGATATGAAAGAAACTAAAATCCGTCCTCTTTCTATACCTTCTTATGAAATTTCAATCCGATTCTCAAAGAGAAATTTATGATGATTTTCCCCAAGTCACCTGTTTGGAATGTAATTCAAGAGTCTGCAAAAAGGTCAACTTCCTTAGACCATATTTCCGCAAATATAGCACAAAAAACTATGAAATTCGGACCCAAGGTTCAGCGCTATTTCTTCTCAAATGGGTTTTTGTTGCAACTTCGGAAACGTCACATAAAAAAAGTTATAGAGAAAATGCCACGATGACCTGTTTGGAGCAGTGAAACCGTATAATCCAAAGCTCTGATACCAAATGTAATGAAACCAACTCAAGAAAAAGATAGAAAAGATAGATAAACGCCTTAGAATTCAGCCTCTTCGAGGGGGAAACCTCCTTTACATTACATAAATGAAAAATTCTTCGATAATACAAATGAAAAGACCTCCTTTCTATATATAGGAGTCTAAGGGGTCATAACATAATCAGAGCCGACATAACAATAATAATGTAAGGGCACAATAATAACAATAGTGGGCTTCTATGTGGCACAATAGTAAAAATATGGGCACTACATGGGTACATCAATATAATAAGTGGGTTGTAATAATAACAATAAGGGATTACACTAGTAGTATAGGGGCCTAACATGATGACAGTGGATTGAGGTATTTACTTCACCAACTAAATCTGAATTCCAGAAAAACTAGATGGTTGGCCACGATGAATGAGTTTGACTTTGGGATCTGGTACATTAAGGGAATGGAAAATAGGGTTGAAAATTCTCTTAGCAGGAGAGTGCGAGTGAATCATATAGAAACTATGAGTTCTTATGGGAAAAATTTACAAGATCAGATCTTACAGGAAGGACATCAGGATGATAAGTACCTGGAGTTTAGGCACAATTTATAGTAGGGTACAGGTGATCAGGATGTGGACTATCATCTCACAACGGATGGTTTGGTTAGATTTAGAGACATTATCTATGTGTTGAATGATAGTGAGCTCAAGAAGACTATGTTCATAGAATTCCTTGAAAAACTGTATTTAGGGCACCCAGGATACCAGAAGACATTTATAGCAGTGAAGAAGTTTTATTATTGGCCAAATTTGAAGAAGGAAGTGGTAGAGTTTGTGGCTCGATTCTTATATTTTCAACAGGTACAAGCATAATGTAAGAACCTAGGTGGATTACTACAACTTATTCTGATTCCATATTAGAAATGAGAGGTAATTTCCATGGATTTTATCACAGTTTTCCTAGGACATTAAGAGAACATGATTCGATCATGGTTGCGTTGGATAGGTTGACAAAGGTAGCACACTTTATTCTAGTGAAGGCTACCTATTTAGTTAGTGATGTAGCACAATTATTCATTAGAGATACTATGAGGTTGCATGGTGTACCAAGGATCATTGTGTCTGACAGGGATGCTAAGTTCACTTCTAGATTCTGGAAGGATTTTTTTGCAAGTTTGGGCACAAAGTTGGCATTCAACACAACTTATCATCCACAAATAGATGGACAGACAAAGAGGGTCAACACAACATTTTAGGACATGTTGAGGATGCATGTGATGCATCAACAGAGGAGATGGGAGGAGTACCTTCCATTGGTTGAGTTTTCTTAAAACAATGGGTATCAGGAGTCATTGAGGATGAGTCTTCTCGAGGCATTGTATGGGAAGAGTTGTGATACTCCCATCAATTGGAGTGATCCAGTGAATAGGGTGTTGATAGAACCAAACATGTTAGCAAAGATCGAACAGGAAATGTAGGTAATCAAGAAGAATTTAAAGGTAGCACAAGACAGACAGAAAATTTATGCAGATCATAATAGGATGTTTAAAGAGATTTAGGTTGGGGAATATGTGTACTTCTGCATCAAGCCCAAGAAGAGATCCTTGAGAATTGGATCATGTGCCATGTTGGAACGTCAATTTTGTGGACCTTTCAAGATTCTTGAAAGGATTGGACCAGTAGCCCATCGACTTGCACTACCTCTGTCAGTGAAAGTCCATGATGTTTTCCCTGTTTCCTTGCTTAAGAAGTATGTTAAATATGTTGATCATATGATTGACTGGTTTGTGTTTTAGGTGTAGCCAGATGGATAATTCCAGTCGAAATCTCAATTCATTTTGCAGAGAAAGATTCTCATGCTCAGGAACCGAGTAATTCATCAGGTTAAAGTACAATGGAAGCACTTTGGGCCTGATGAAGCTACATGGGAGATGATGTATTAGATGCAGGCTATGTATCCTTCTTTATTCGCTAGTTGAGAAAATGTTTTGCCCTATGTTTTGGTATATGTATATATTTATATGGATGTAAATACTGCCATGAGCTATGTTATAAATCTCCAATAAGAGGTATGGATGTCATGTTGTTATGTTCTCATGTTGGTTTTCTTTCAACAAGTTGATCATTGTAAATACTACATGGAGCTAATCTATACAACTCCATGGGCAACATGTTTTTCTTTTCAGTAGTCTTATTGGTTGTACGTGTCATTGAACACCAAGGAAAATGCTCCCTCAAGGGGGAGGGTTTTGTAACAACCATGGTAAGAAATTCCATGTAATAAAGTTAATAAAGGAAAATTAATAACAAAGCTCATGGGACACATATTTCAAGTTGAATGTTTGGAAAAAAATCCTAGTTTTGGTGTTCATTTGGCTTATTATGGCTAAGGAAATTGAAAACGCAATGGAAAAGGATTTGGAAAGGAAAAGTGGCATTAATTGATTTTTATTTATGAAAATAATGGAAATTAGGAGAAAAGGAATGTGAAGGGTCGCATGTTTCATGTGAGGAGAAAAATGAAGGAAAATAATGGAAAATGAAGAAAATAGAGGCCTCATTAATAAAAAGGCTTTTGAGGATCAGTTCACAACCTTTTTTTAGTTCAGCTTTAGAGCTATCTCTCTCATACTCTTGGACACTTAGAGTATTCTTGGAGCACTCTAGCATTGGAGGAAACAAGGAAAAGGAAGGACAATAAAGCAAGAGGAAGCAAGGATCACGCATGGTAAATTAGGTTTCTAGTAGCTATAACAATATTACTTGTAGGTATCAAGTTGCATGTATGATTTCCTTACTAGTCTTGGTATGCATGGAAATTTCATATGTGTTTTTGGTTCTCTTATTGTCTTTGGCATGGGTTTTTCCAGGTATGACAGTGGCTTTAAACCTTGCCTTTCCATTTCCAAATAGCCATAGTGTGATGGGGTTCCCTTGTTTTGGTTGATCTAGATTTTTGGATGGTTTCGAAACTGAGTGAGGTGGTCTTAGGAGAGATACACAAGGCCTAGGAATTGTTGGACCAATGAAGGTGGGATGCAGTAAATCATTATTGTTTATGTCCTTTGTATGCCTAATGATGAGCACCAGTATTGTAGCAAGGATGTTGCAACTCCTTGGGTTACCGACTTTACTTCATCAACCTGAGGTTCATACAAACTTGGAGGTGACAGTGTTGTATACACAAATAGATGTAATTGGTCTACTCTTTTCCACTGTTGATCTGGGGTGATAGACCACTAAGGTTTCTCAAACCAACCTTCTATTGATTAGAAGAAGTCTGATTACCAATTTTGAGAAGGGAAATTTACCCTAATTGGTAGAAATGAAATTTTTTCTATTACATGAAGGAAAGACTGAAAGAAATGCTTTGAAAACAACATGAAAACCTCTATCTACTTGCTAACATTTTTCTTGTAGAAGAACCCTATTTTAACACATGTGAGGTTTTAACTAGTAGAAGCATGAAATCTAATCTAAAGAGTGCTAACTACTGTGTGCAAGAATAAATATAAAATAAATTTTTCTTTTTATCTTTTTGCTTGAAAAATGTAAATGCTAATCTTTCTTGGTTCTTTGGTAGGGGAGACAGGTGTGAAGGAAAAGGAGTATAATGGTTCAGATGACTTGGAGGGAAAGTAGGGACCTAATCCAGGATTTTAGTGATGATTTTTCTCAATTCGGGCTCAAAACAAGCTACTACAGGTTTTCCTACAAGATGTCTACAGGAAGTACTAGTTCACCTACAGGATCCCCTATTTTACTACAGGAACAAGTCGAAAGATTAGGGAGTGGTCTAGAAGGTGGGGTGGAGCTTGGAAAAGGTGAATAAGGAGGGAATAAGGCATGGGAGTGGTAGGAACTTACTTAGAACTCAATCCAAAGCTTTAAGATGGTTGGATTTCCTCAACGAAGATGGCAAGTTTTCCTCATAAGACAAGATTTCGAATTGAGACCTTAGTGACTTTTGGAAATTGTGGGTGGATATGTCTTGGATGAGGTTGATGAGATAAGGTATGCCTACAATTTGGAAACTCCTATAACAACAAACATCATTCTTAGAATTCATATATAAACTCATAAACAACAAGAAAGGTGTTTTTAAGTAAAATAAAATAGAGTTATCACCATTTACTTGCTAAGATCATGCATGGAAATGATTGGAACCAATATGAAAGCGAGATGAAATTAGTGAAATACTTTAGATATCAGAAAAAACCAATTGCAACTTATATATGAAACTACAAGATAATAACCTAATTAGCAAGAAAACCCTAAATTGCACAAAAAGCAAGAATTCTGTCTTTTTGGGCTGCATCAAAAATGTTCCTCAAACCATGATCCCTGAAAGGGAGAAATGAGGTGAAAACCACTTGCTGTCATTTTTTTTGGAACATATTCCAATCACTACAATGATACAGTTAGAACTATCCATAAATGTAAGAAAACTAATTAAATATACCAATGCTTGCAAATTAACAACACCAAAATCAGTTTAACTCTAACTATGAAGCTAACCTAAGCATACATATACAACAAGAGTAGCCCCTACTTGTTACAGATCCATTTGGGCATATCACTCCCATCATTCAAATCAGTATCATTAGGGATCATCAAGCCCTAATTTATTTGCTACATACCCTAGACAAGTCATCATTTTGAATGCCTCCTTCCTGGAGAGTTCTTTGGCCTGAAACCCTCTAGAATTGCCTCCTTGAGGGACTAGCGCAACCTTGGACAGGGGTAACTACACTTTAGTGTAGGTAGGCCCATGTCAAGGTGCTCTGCAAAGCACATAGGCCCACTTTGACTTGTGTTGGGCAAGATTGAGCGGAATTCACATAGGGTTCTAGGAAAATTCTTATCTTTTGGAGCCATCTAGAAGATTTCCGCACTTATCATCTCCTATGACCTTGAAATTGGATAGGGAATGAGTTAAGTAACCTACTATCCCCTCATCCCTTTCTCCATGGAAACTAAATCTAAGTTTGGAAGGCCATTCAATACCCTCATTTATGAACAAACGTCGTCCATTTTCCTATAAATTGAGCACTCATCTAACTGATCAGGGGATCGACTTTGACTTTGAGAATTTGTAAGGAGATACTATTGGAGTGAAGATTGTGATTGTAAGCAAGTGTTGTTATGCTGCCGGAGTGCTGTGCTATTGATGTGATGTTGGTTGGAACCCAAGCTGGAAGAGTGAGAGTGGATTAGAATTCATGGTTGTAATTCTTCCTTATACTTAATAAAGTTGTTTACACCTTTTTCCATATGCTTATCTTGATATATGATGTGTATATGTGTGAATGTATCTAATTCCATTTACTTCTATTCGATAAATCTCTTGCTTTGATTGGTTATATATCTTGTTTTTATGCTTGCAGGTACTTTTTAAGCGAGTTAAGTTCAAGAAGAAGCGACGAGAGTCAAACGATGGAGACAAAACAAAAGCGAAAGAACAAGTAGGTCCTTTGAATCCCTTTGTCTTATTTATCATTTATAGAAAAAGGATAAGTTCTTTAAATTTGTTGTTCTAGGTATAGCTACCTACCTAGGGAATTAGTATTTATCCATAGATACCAAATTCCTCATAACAAATTGGTGACTTCGCTGGGGAACGATCATCATTCTAGGTAGTTTACCCTCATCCTAGTACACTCTAGTAGACCTTAATTGGTTCCATAGATCTTGTTTAAGCCTTTTAAAGTGTTTTTTTGGTGAAATTTGTGCTTGTAAGCCCCTAGGATGGCCTCTCTGGCACCAACGCAGGCTTGGTGAAGAGACAGAGCACCACAGAGCACCCTTGGCTTGAGGAAAGTGTTATTCATCACACTATCTCTCATTCAAGGCTACGCTAATCCTCCTTAGGACAAAAATCCCTCCTTTGAGTCGATTTTTTGCCAAATTTCCTTCTGTTCCTGCTTTCTGAAAGGTCAATGATGCTTGTGTCTCTGAAATCAATTTGTGTTTCCTTTGCTAGCCCTACCTTTTCCTTGGTTTTTTAATGTTTCTTAAATGATTTCCTTATCAATATCAATCCATTGTCAAAGTTAGTTTAGAGTCGATTAATCTTTGTTCAAAAGAAAGTGTCGTAAAAGTATTCTTTTCTTTCGAAACGCTAATACGGATTGGGCCTCCATGTACTTTTGAGTATATATTGGAGGACAACACTAGGTTTTTGTCCATCCTTAGGTAACTGAGTCAGCCACCTTGTACACTGTGATACACCAAACGTTGCAATTCATAGTTGCTTGGTAATCCTTTTTCCTAGATCATCTCTCTTTTGTTTTGTTATGTTATTTTCATTAAAATAAAATTAATTGACTGCGGATAACATCCTCCACGCTCAATCCTTAGTTGATCTTAGGTTGATACATATGGTGACAAATTCAGTGTCCACTGATCAAGGAATTCCTTTTGATGGGAATACTATTCCTTTTCCTCCTTTTGGAAATATTGGTGCTCCTTATGTGGATACATTATCCCTTTCGGGATTTACCATTGGCTTGCCAATATGGTTTTTTTCAACCTCCTTGGTTCAAAATGTCATGATTTCTCCAAAATCGAGTACTCCTCCAACTGGACAAAATCAACCCCCAGTTGATCCCAAAGTTGACCCTTTGCCTTCTTTGTCGGTTGTTTCTTCCTTCCCTTCTTCCTCTTCACCTGGTGAAAGTATTGATACTAGTAACCAGGTGGCTAAGAAGAAGAAGAAGAAGAAGCCAATTCAACAGGGGGGCAACCAAGCAACCATTGCTTCGAATGCAACTTCTGATGAGAAATCATTCGATAAGACTCAAAAAGTTAGATATCCATGCAAAATTTGTACGGGAGACCATATTCTTCAAAATTGCCCTGATATTCCCAAGATCTTAGAATAATGGTCTTCTTGTTCACATTATCCTATGTCATCAACTTCTGGAGATCATGCTGGTGACCCACCATCAACTAGTGGTATTAAAATTCATGGAAACAAGGTTAAAGTTAAGTTTCCTTGTAGGTTATGTGAAGGGAATCACTCAATTCACCTTTGTCCCTATCTAGATGAAGCCAAAAAAGTGTTGGATAACTTTCATGCTTCACCACAACAATTTCCATCTGGTTACAGGAGACTATCCCTTAATGCTTCACTAGTTGATAAAGTGTCTGAGCCAAATCAACTATTGGTCAAACCCACTCTCTCTGAATTTGAATCCCATGAGTCTATACATCATCAATAACAGGTTGAGGAAACAATTGACCTGATTTCACCTTCAGTTTCTAAAGAGAGTGAATATGATACCACTCAGGTTCTTTTTGTTTCTTCAGATTCCAATGAGCTTGTGATCAATCCTCCCATTCCATCAAGACAGGAGGAAAATCCCCCCATTCTCGTAACTCAAGGGGTTAATTCTCCCTTTTTTATGGTACCCCCTCCATGTAGTCTGGTCACTTCCTTCGATTGGAATCGACTGACAAGATGTCGTCTTCCTTCTTATGCACCTTTCCAGGTCATAGTATAGGTTTGTAATATGATTGTACCTAGCACTATTATAGATGAAGGTGCATCTGTGAGTATCCTTTCCTCTACTGCTTGGTAAGCACTCGGTTCTCCATCACGTGTGCCAGTTACCCAAAATCTATTGGCTTTTAACAAAGGAACTAGTCAACCATTTGGGATCCTTCCTCAGTTTCCTATTAATTTGGGAGGAAAAATTGTTTATATTAATGTGATGGTAGTCCTAGTCCCTTTATATTATAATTTACTACTTGGGCGCAACTTTGTTTATGACATGGGATCTATTTTTTCAACACTCTTTCGAGTGATGTGTTTCCCTCATGAAGGGAAAATTTTCACTATTGACCAGATTTTATTTCCCGGTCCAAATATGGCTTCTAGTCAAACATCTTCCTAAATGGTCCTTTTGTTCGAATGGTATATTCCCCGCCACGGGTCAATTATGTGGCAACCCGTTCCATGCCTACATCAACTAACTATCAATTCCGTGATGTTGTACATTATGTATTGGGGGAATTGGAGCTAGATCTCGGTTTCCTTGCTATGGATCACTTCCAAAGCATTGTTCTTCCGTCTGATGAGAACCTCTTGGAAGTCATGACCTCTTATGGGTCATGATCAAAGTATATGAGGATAGTTCCTTCTCTTGTGTCAACCTCGTTAAAAAATGAAACATGGAGTATGAGGATAGTTCTTTGTCTTGTGTCAGCCTCGTTAAAAAATGAAACAAAGGTTATGAGGATAGTTCCTTCTCTTGTGTCAACCTCGTTAAAAAATGAAACAAAGGTTATGAGGAGAGTTCCTTGTCTTGTGTCAACCTCATTAAAAAATGAAACAAGGAATATGAGGATAGTTACTGGTCTTGTGTCAACCTCGTTAAAAAATGAAACAAAGAATATGATTATAGTTCCTTGTCTTGTGTCAACCTCGTTAAAAAATGAAATAAGTAATATGAGCATAGTTGTCTTGTGTCAAGCTCATTAAAAAAATGAAACAAGGAATCTAAGCAGAGTTCCTTGTCTTGTGTCAAGCTCATTAAAAAATGAAACATGGTCTCCTGGAGCAAAGTTCCAATTCGAGTCTTTGATTAGATCTCATAAAATCTCAATCGAATCTTTCACTTGATATCGTATATGAACCTTCATTCCATCCACCTCATAGCCACCAAGTAGTCTACTTAGGCGAATGCAATGAAGCTTGGGGGGCATGCACCTAGTCTCAAGTCATCATGCTGGGGGCATGTAAACTGAATCCAAGCATAGTTTTTTGTTTCAAGCTTGTGTAAACACGAAACTGAATCCAAGCATAATTTTTCATTTCAGGCTTGTGTAAACATGAAACAGAATCCAAGCATAGTTTTTCGTTTCAAGCTTGTGTAAACATGAAACTGAATCCAAGCATAGTTCCCTATGGTTCAAGCTCATGTAAAAATGAACCCATTTTTATTTTAACCCTCGTGATTGCCATTCTATCAGCCTCTTCCATCAGATGATCCTTGGTTTCTCTCCTTCCATTGTCACTATCTGCTTGGCCGATCATACACTTTCACTTGGTTGTTTACCTTTTTGAGGAATAGTTGCAATGAGGGGTCTTATTAGCTAGCCTTTTCACATAAATCAACATGTTTTGAAAAGATCCAAGATCAACGGAGCCAGTTGCTATCCTAGACACCACTCATTCCTCTTACAGGAGTCCTCTTTAAGATCCTTTTAAACTCTCGAAATATGAAAAGATTGTCGAGTGCTTGTCCTTTTCATCTCGTTAATGGATTGGAAATGACATCTACTCAATATAAGTTTAACCCTTTTTCGAGCTGGGATGGATTATTTACGAAAAAGGAATATGTTGATCGAACATCATCAATACATTCTCTCTTGTATTGTTTTATGCTTTTTTTAGACTTGAGAGACAAATATACAAAAAAGAACTTGTGGAGTTTTGTTTTTGTCCCTTTTCAAACTCTCTAAACATGAAAAGGACTGAGTTATCATTGTCTTTAGACTCGTGAAAACATCAAATAGCGACGAACTTGTCCATCATTACAAGACCAAGCTTAACCTTCTCTTGACTCGTTAAAACATCACATAGCGATGGATTCACTCGAAGGGTGAAATTATACAACAAGCATACGTTATCCTCCCCAAGATTGATAAAAATAAAGAGGTACTGGTTAGAAATGACTAGGGAAAATGGGAAAAGGGGTAAACCACTTTATAGTAGCATGTCGCTCTTGAACATGACACTTTCACTTCATCATTGTGACTATTTGGGTTGGGTTATCTACTTGATGGTCATCATATCTTGGTCTATCATAGCATCCATTAATTTTGTTTTGTGTCAATGCTACCAATCCATTCAGTGTCGCCAACATGGTCAAGAGAAGTCACTCAGTTTGAAATTCATCCTTTGCAATACTCATAAACCTTCATTTTCATGACTGCCATTCCTGAACCTTGTGTTGTCAGTCAAATTTCGTCTCCAAAATCATTACACTCGTTTCGCGTCATTGATGTGGGATACATAAAGGGCCTCCTACTATGAGTTGCTTCTTGGCAACATTAGCACATTATCCAAGAAGTTGACTTCGAAACACCCCTTCAGTACCTTGAGGCTTGCATACATCAATGACAAGTTTCTCACTTCCGGCAATAGGTTGACATCACTGGCCTTCGACCAAAAGACTTTGTATGGCTTTCAACATCAAAACATCCATTCACGCCATGCAGAATGTACTACAATGCCTTGAAGATCATTATCATTATCGATGATTTCTCTCACGTTTGTTAACGACTTACATCATTGGTTGGTAATCAGATGGTGTCCTCCCATGTTCGAATTTAGATCACATATTCACATGGTTAGATTCGTACTTGAGTGAATGATTGAACGAGATAGAAGACCCACATCTAGTTTCATCCATCTGGGCTACGATTTCATGAAATGTACCAAATCATCCATACAATGGCTTTACATTGATGGTCATCCTATCATGGCTCTATATCTATAGACGATTGTCTATGTTCTTGTAATGAAAGTTTATATGTTGAACATGGGTATGCCTTCCGTCAGCAATTCATGAGGAAAAAACAAAATATCATGATATTATTTATTGTAATCAATGCAGGTCACCAACCACTTCAGAACCTCCTCATCACGTCCTAAAGAATATCACCCGACATCATTATTTTCAACTTCACACTTTAGGAGGCAGCTGTTACAGATCCATTTGGGCACATCACTCCCATCATTCAGATCAGTATCATTAGGGCTCATCAAACCCTAATTCAGTTGGTACATGCCCTAGACAAGTCATCATTTTGAATTCCTCCTTCCCTGAGAGTTCTTTGGCCTGAAAGCCTCCAAAATTTCCTCCTTGAGGGACTATCATAGCCTTAGACAGAGTAAGTGCGCTTTCGTGTAGGTAGGCCCATGTCAGGGTGCTCTACAGAGCACCTAGGCCCACTTTCACCTACGTTGGGTGAGATTGAGCAAAATTCACATAGGGTTCTGGGAATATTCTTATCTTTTGGAGCCATCTACAGGATTCCCACACTTATCATCTCCTATGAGCTCGAAATTGGATACAGAATGAGTTAAGTCACATCCTATCCTCTCAACCCTTCCTCCATCGAAACTAACTCTAAGTTTGGAAGGCCATTCAATACCCTCATTTATGAGCAAATATCCTCCATTTGCCTATAAATGTAGCACTCATCAAAGTGATCAGGGGCTAGACTTTGAGAATTTGTAAGCAGATACTATTGGTGTGAAGATTGAGGTTGTAAGAAAGTGTTGTTATGCTACCAGAGCGCTGTGCTATTGATGTGATATTGGTTGGAACCCAAGCTGGAAGAGTGACAATGGATCAGACTTCATGGTTGTAATTCTTCCTTCTACTTAATAAAGCTGTCTACACCTTTTTCCATATGCTTATCTTGATATATGATGTTTATATGTGTGAATGTATCTGATTCCATTTACTTGTATTTGATATATCTCTTGCTTTGATTGGTTCTTTGTGTTCTATTTATGCTTGCAGGTAGTTTTTGAGCGAGTTAAGTTTGAGAAGGAGCAACGAGAGTCAAACAAAGGAGACAAAAGGAAAGAGAAAGAACAAGTAGGTCCTTTGAATCCCTTGATCTTATTTATCGTTTATAGAAAAAGGATAAGCACTTTAAAACTGTTGTTCTAGGTATAGCTACCTACCTAGAGAATTAGTATTTAATCATAGATACCAAATTCCTCATAACACTACTATTAGGGCTGGGCCCTAACCCAAGAGCTTCATCCCTCTAAGTCAACTCATTTCTGGATCAAGCGAACGCTGATGGTTTTCATTAAAGAAATCATAAATACATAAGAGTGCTTGGCTATAATGCTTCAACTTGAAAACTGCTTAGCTATCTTGAACAAAAAAAATCTAAATCCTAATGAGGCCCTAGGCCTCTTGATTTATACAACTGAAGTTACCAACAACCTCCTTAAATTAATGAAGGCTTGTATCCAATCTCGAGATCAACTTCTCTTCAACTTTCACTGGCTTGGCTACCATTGAACTTCATGACTTGGTTTCTTGCAACTCCGAGCTAATGAGATTTGATTGAGGAATCTTCTAGTGAGTGAGGAGTTAAGGAGCGAGATCATAGAATCCCCCTTGCTTGCCTCCATTCGAATTCCTACACTTTAATTAGCCAAAATTTTCTCCAAAACGTGCAATCAATGCACATTAGACCACTAGATATGACATCTCATGTTTAATATCCTAATTAAGCATAACATAATTAAAAAATGTAAAGAATGATGAGAAAAGTTGACTTTAGTAAGCTGGAGTTGCATTAAGTTCCATATAATTTACCCATTGATGAGCCTCATCATCAACCACTGCTGAAAATGTTGCTCATCCTTTGCGCAACACAATATATGTCCATTTATTTCATTTCTTTGGTGGCCTCCCTAACATTCCATGCTTCTATTGTAGTCTCCTCCTCTTGTGGATAAAACCCTGCATTATTCTCTATTTCTTCCCACTGCTTTCTTTCTTCTTCTTCCTTCCTCCCCTCTAGCATACCTAAAAGTAATGGTGGGTTGAGTTTTAATCCAATCCAGTTGACCTTGAGTCTTTGTATTCTTTTCTTATACATTGGGACTCTCTCTAGTGCATCCCTCATTCTACCAGGAGAATGATATTCTATGACCTTCAGGTTGTAGGGTAAGGTGTTCCATCTCCTTTGGCATGCTTGCTCACTATCATCTCCTAGAAAAATTGGCATGACTTCAAAATGAGTCACTGGTTGTTCTTGTACAGCAAGGTATCTTCATGCAAGCTTGGGATCATTTGCAATGAGGTCATGAGTGCTAATGATAGCCATTGCGTTAGACTGTTATGCTCTTATGAAAAGAGTTTCTGCTTCTTCTCTTTCCAATACCCTTTTCATTTATGTAGCTCTGGATTCCTCATGACTCATCCAAGATTTCAAGGCCATTAGTTGTAAGTCCCCTAGCTTTGGATTTGAGTCTCACACATTTAAATCTGTTGGAGCTAAATTTTGTAGGTAGAACTCAGATATCTTTGATCTTCCTCTAGGGTGCTTTGATCACAGAGGTCAATGAATTGCCTGTAGTCTTGGAAAGGAATAATTCCTCTTTGTGCTAGGGTTTTTATCTAAAACTGCAGCCATTTTTCTTTGAGGTATAAGGCATATGACTTTGCTGGCATCCTGCATTGAAGTGCCTCCATGGATAAAATTTCCATAGTTTCCAATTGGCCTTCCTTTTCTTGAAGTTGCTTTCTTAGCCATTTGTTCTCAGCCTCCAATTGAGATTTCATTATTGTCTCCCTGTCTCTTATGCTACTTAATTCTCTGCCCATTTCTTGCAGCTTCTCTTCCATGTGGCCTACATCCTCTACCCCTTTTGATTTAGCAATTTGCATCCACCTATGTGTCCTTGCTCTCTCTTTTTCAAGTTCAAAGAATAGAGGAATGGAAAATTTTTGTGGTATCACCCTACCTCCTTCAATGAATCTATAGTAGGAGTTGAGATTTGGCTATGGGCTAGGTTCCTTCAACTCCTGGGCCTCTTCCTCTATTTTTTCTTGAGTAATTCCTTCCTCTTTTCCTTCCCTTTTCCCTTGTAGCCTTTCCTAATCTCTTTTATGTGTTTCCTGTAGGTTTAGCAGGGTTTCCTATAGGAATTTTTCTGCTTCCTGTAGGTATGACTGTGTCTCCTATAGGAGACCTTTTCCTTTTGTTGAGGCTGACCTGGTGACAAGTCTCCTAACATAGGTGATTGGTGACTTGGGGGACTCTTATTTTGATGTCCCTTCTCCTTCATTCTAACCTAGAGGGACTACTTTCTCTTTTTTTTTTGTTAGTCCTCTATGACAATTGGAGTTTTAGTAGGGTTTGAGGTCTCCCTTGTCTAATCCTAGTGCTCTTCCTTGTCCTAAGGTAACATGGATTTTTCCTTTGTCTCTTCCCCTTTGATTTGACATGTGTACTTAGGGAACTTAGAGCAGCTTCTGCCTCTTTCTCTGTAGGCTCTGGATACACCTTTGGTGATTCTTTTTCTTCCCTGTTTTCTGTTTTAGAATTTTGTTCATCCTTCTGTACTTCATCCTCTTTTTCATCTTCTTCTCCATCCTCTTTGTTTTCTTCTTTTCCATTCTCTATTTCTTCCTCTTTGTCATCTTCTTCCTTGTCATCCTCTGTTTCTTCTTCTCCCTCACTAGCAGTAGGGCTTCTATCATACTCAATGGCTCGAATTGCTCCTTCTTCCTGCATGTCTGTAAATTTTGACCATGCAATAGGGATTCTTAAATTGTGTAGAGCATCTTTGAGGATGAGTTTGATCAACCCATGATGTGCTAGTTGTTGATGTTTTCCCTCTTTTACCTTGATGCTCATGTCTATCATTGATTGTAGCAGAAAATAAGGTATACTAAGTTTGTTATGAGGAGGGGTCTCTTCTCCAAATCTTAGCTCATGGAGGAGTCTAAAGTGGTATCCATATACTACATTGTATCTACCTTCACAGGAAATATACTTGATGATGTGGTAACTCACCTCATTCCAGGGATATGGAATGATTTCCCTTCTAACCCCATTTTTGTCTTCAATTGGTTCTTCTCCCTCCAAGAAAAAACTTTTCTTTGCAAGAGTGTTGTTAGTCTTGTCCTATTTTCTCCATTGCAACCCTAGGGGGAGTGTAGTTATCCTGCTAATAATCTCAGGGGTAATTTCTATTGACAAACCCTTCACTACAACAATGGCATTGGCTCTAGTGAGAGGTATGAGTGACATTGCAAACTCTCTAGCCACATCATCATCATATCCCCTTAGTAGCTCAAAGAACCCCATCCATTGATGCCTTGTAAACATTTCTATCATAGTAGGATGCTGGTGTATTATGGCTGTGTTGGTGGGCTCTCTTTTTTTAAAACCGCCTGTCATATTTTCTGGAAATTCTTTTTTGAGTGAGGTTTGTGTGGCTATAGGTTAATAACTCTAGTAGATGATGAGGTTTCAGGCTTTATCCTTCACTATCCTTCACATAATTCTCTCTACCTTTATGCATATAGAAAATACTCAAAAGAAAGGAGGATTTATTCATTTTAGATGAAAAAACAGATGGTATGGTACCTACCTCCCTTTCCTATGCTCTGGTGATGAGAACTCTTGAAGAGATGCTCCTCGATGTCCTATTTCAACTCTGTCTGGTAATTCTCTCTATATATTGTAGCCTTCCTGTAGTTTCCTAGAGGTGCTCTAGTTTGTTGTAGATTCTGATTGTTTCCTGTAGGTTGCCACTATAGGGACACCGAGAGAAATAGTTTTCAATGACTCCTCAAAGTTTCCTCTGCCTTCAGATTTTCGAAATACTAATACTTCACATGGGAGCCAATGATTATTTATCTTTGTGTATGATTTCATTCAATGATGTGCTAGCCGATTGAGTACAAATACCTACTTTCAGACCATTGGTCCCACTACCGTTCATCACATCACCTTTCCTCGTAATCATCTCCCACTTTCACTCTCCCTAGATTGACCACTTTTTGATTCATTCCCCTTGTTTTGATATGACCTTCCCACGTGTTGAGTTGGCTAACCCTTTTTCTTTTTGTTATCTGACCGAGGGTGGCTAAGTTAACTGGCCACCTTCGCTTATAAAATCAACTTCCTACCTCATTCCTACAGTTTAACCATATTCATGCGTACGAGGGAGTATTGGTGAGATGAAATACCTGTTGGTCCTTTGCTTCGCTGATGCATGATGGAGAATGGTGTTAATTCATTGTTCTTTGACCTTGCTGCATATTCTTCAACTATGTTTTTTTCTTCTTATTTTGTTGATGAGTTTCTCCCTTGATGATGTACAACTGCTATCTTTTGTTGCTGTTGAGCAATGGAGGAGCTTCCTCATCACTGTGATCCTTTTGCTGAAGGTGGATTGGAGTTGCTTTGGTCTTTTTTGTGGAATAGGCTGCTATAGGAATTCCTATAAGATGTCCTATAGATTCCTTTTTCTTAAACTTTTGCATCTATTCTCTACTTTTGAAGATGAATGGGCATTGGAATGAGTGGAGGATGTGGTAATGAGTGGAATATGAGGTATGTTGTTGTGGCATGTATCTTTTTTATGTTTTTTCTCTTTTTTTTTCTACTTTCTAACTTGATTTCTTTGATGGATGCAGTGGTGACATGGTCATGGAGGGTTTTGGCTGAGGTATGGTGAGGTAAATGGCTCTTCTCACAACCCAAATTAGGCTTGTGTCACCATTTTTCCACTGGACTTCCCTTCCTAAAATTTTTCAAGGCCTCGTGTAGATCCTACAGGAAACTCCTGTAGTACTACAGGGAATCCTGTAGAAAACACAGATGTCCTTGGAATTGGCATATGGAGTGGAGTATGGATGGAAGAACATGGGGAGTATGTAGGAGATTAGATGGATGAAGGAAAACATGGTTTGTGGTAGGGCCTAATGTCCTCTGTAGCCTGTCCACACCATCTTCTTACAAACTTGTAAATACAAAATTTTTATTTTTTTATGTCTTTTCCTTTTTTTCATTTCATTTTCTCTTTTCTCTTGTTTTTTTTTTTGAAAAGACAACTAGGTTTCCTTGCAGGAGTTTTTCATCCTTGTTGACTTCCCTTGGCACCTCAAAAGAGGTTTTCACCGAGAGATATTTTGTTTTTTCTCTCGTTTTATTAATACTCTTGGGCTGCCTCAAGAGGTTTTCAACCCAAAAGTTGGACTCAAGTGCCTCATGGAGGTTTTCAACTAGGTCCCTTTATTTATTTTTTCTTTCTTTTTTTTAAGAACTTGGTGAGGTGGAAGCTGAGACTTTTCCAATCACCATCACTACCTTGCTGATGCTACTGATGAACTCCTGCTTTGATAAGGGCTTCTTGTATACCTTTAACCTATACTATTTTGGGAAGTTTTAGTATGTACGGATAAACGCTTAAACCCCTAGACTAGTAGCTAAGTCTAGAACAACAGTGCAAAGCATTCTCTACTTTTTCTATAATCAACAGATTAAATAAGAGGTAAAGAAGCCTACCTGTAGCTTTTGCTTACTCCTTATCTCCCTTGACCAATTCTATCACTCCTCTCCGTACTTAATCCACTTGAAGAGTACCTTCACACAGACAAAAGAGAAAAACCAATCAGAGCATATGATAATGATCTGTTGATTAAACATAGTATGGAATCAAGTACATAGTACACATATGAAAGCATCAATGAATAACACAAGCATATGGAAAAGTCTTTGAACACTTTATTAGTATAAGGAAGACTTACAACCCAGTTTGCTTGATTCAACATCACTCCTCCAGTTCAAATCCCATCCTCTCCTCATAACAAGCAAGACATTTTGACATCATTACAATACGTGAAATCAACTCAAGTCTCATACTAACAGTATCTCCCTATAATTCAACGATTTCTAGCCACTGATCACTTAGATGAGTGGTCTTTTTATAGGTGAATAAAGGAAGTTATGCCATAAATGGTGATAATGAATGCCCTCCCAAACTTAGAATTTAGTTCCATGGAGGAAGGGATAAAGGGATTGATGTTCCTTAACTCCCTACCTCGTCCAAATTCGAGCTCAAAGGAGTAGATAAACTTGGGAAACTTATAGATGCATCCAATGGATAAGAATATTCCCAAACCCCAATGAAATTTCGCTCAAATTCGCCTAGCGTAGGCCAAAGACGGCTTAAGTGCGGTGCATAGCACCCTATCAGTTTTTGGATGATTTCAGTCATGGAACTTCTTGGGAAGCTAGGCATTCTAATGGTTGAATTCTTTAGGGCATGTAACAAATGAATTAGGGTTTGATGGGCCTTAATAATACTAATCTGTCGGTTGGGGTTGATGTGCCCAGATGGATCTATAATAGTTGCCCCCTAAAGCATGAAGTCGTAAATACATATGTCGAGTGAAATAATTTATCATGTGGAGAGGAGGTTTGGAAGCGGAAGGTGACCTTCATCAATTACAATACATATATCATGATAATTTGATTTTTTCTCATGAGCTTACTGAGGGAAGGCATACCCATTCTCAGTTTATAAACTTTCATTACATGTACAAATATAGTCATCTATAGATAAAGACCCATGAATGGATGACCATGAATGTAAGGCCATTGTACATTTGATTTAGTACTCCTGAAACTATCACCGCCCGAATGGATGAAACTAGATCCGAGGTCTTCAATCTCATTGAATCTTTCCCTCAAGTACAATTCTAACCATGTGAATAGATGATCTAAAGTCGAACATGGAAAGGCATCATCTAATTACTAGCTAATGATGTGATCCGGATTTAAACAGGAATGCAACAAATTACAGAGATAACCATATACACAAAGATGCAGCGGAAATAATACTTCATTTCATTAATGGAAAATACTGAAATATGCTTACAACCAGAAATGGAAATAAACCAGCTAGGGCGATGGTAGCTTATCTCTGAGAAGAGATGTGGTGGCTACATGCCTCTGAACTGTGTTACAATGAGGCTCGAAGGCCTATTTATTGTTGAGAAACAATGGAAAACCCTTAATATTCCAAAACCTAACCCTAGGAGATGAAACGCCAAACTGTGGGCCCGTTTGGGGTAAATTGGTACATCAACTTCCCGGGGTCGTAACTTTGGCATATGATCTCCGTTTGACGCGTACAATAGCTCATTAGAAAGATCTATCCGAGCACTATCATTGTTGGAATGGGCAACATTGGACCCATGTTGCCCCGGATTCCCCAAAAAACGTCGTTTAGGGCCTCAAAACGGCTCCGGAAGTTCAGGACCCGAAAAACTGCTAAAAATAGTAAGTTGTGCTACAATTAAGGAAACTGAAAATGCTGAGAAAGATAATGGTGGGGGTCCAGGTGGACTTGGCAGGTGGCCACCAATATCCACCTGGATCATTCCTCCCCCCTTAGGAAGCAATGGTCCCCATTGCGTTGAGCTCCTCCATGAGATGAGGAAACTTCTGTTGCACTTGTCCCCTGGTGAGCCACTTGCCCTGCTGAAGGAGTTGGCCTGCTTTGACAACTCGATATAGTTGGATATTCTGTTGGCGAGTGTTCTTGATCTGTCTGTCCATGATCCGATCAGTTGCAGCTTGTTCCATGCAATCTGGATTTAATTCTGTGGGTTTGAGCTGTTCTGCAATGTCGGATGTGTCTAGCAATGGTGGAAAGTATGGCCGAAGGCGGTCCACATTAAACACTGGGTGCAGGCCAAGGAATGGGGGAATGCTGAGCTCAAATGCATTGTCTCCCATGGCCTTAGTGTTGGCATTATGAGATAAGTATTGTCCTTGATGGCAAACCACTCTGATGACAAATCATAGTGCAGAAGGTCAACAGCAAGGAATTTATGATCAGACTATAAGAAGAAGAGAAAGTTCATATACGCAGGTTCGTTAAGCCCAAGTCCCGTGTACACGCAGGTTGGCTTCAACAAAAACGCGTGTATGTGGAAACGTACCTTTGGTCCATGGCGGTTATTCCTTGGAAGTTGTGCCTATGGTTTTGGACCTTGGCGTCTCGGCGGACGTGTTGATCCCTAGTTTTGAAGTTGATGGTATTGGATTTCTATGGTTTTGGCTCTTGGTATTGAACAAGGCCTAAGGCTATATAAGGAGAAGGAAATCATTAGGCAAGTGTATCTGAAATGTCTTGAATATCTGATGAAGCATTAGATCCAGTATGCAGGGTTATGGGTTGATGATGCATTGCTTGATCTGAGCTAAGGAGAGATCTCATAGGTTGATGGAGAGCAAGATCTAAGGAGAGATCGGGATCAAATGGTTTGAAATGAACTATCTTTATAATGCTTATTCTAGATCTACATACTGACGCATGTATTGTTCTATAAGTATTATGAGTATGATTGATGTCTGGTACAGCTGCAAGTTATGAGAAATTATTTTTAGATCTGTACGCGGGTTGTCTTTGGTAAAAGCGCGTATACACGCGGGTTTGATTCATCGAAGTAGCGTATACATTGTAAAGCTTGATATTTGAAGTTGCAGATGGATCTGATGGTTATTACAGAGTTCTGTGTCTGCTCTGTGTTCTGGTGACTGTTGTTAACAGGGTTTCAGTGACTCAGAGTTAGATGATTGTTTTGAGCTTCAATGATAGTTATGGGTCCAGTATGAAAATTGGATGAAAAGTGGCCTTACAGATTATGTGTTGTGCTTCAGTGTATCCAGTTTGAAAATTGATGAAAAGTGGTACCTGGAGGTGAGAAGATTGTAGGCAAGCACCTACGTACTAGTATCTAAGCTAGTACAAAAGCTAAAGGAGATCTTTGGAGCATTGCAGCAGGTAGCAGCCTGCGTACTAGTAAATGGATCGGCTAGTACAAGAGCAAAGGGGGTTGTAGCTCCCGTACTGGTATAAGACTGCACCAGTACAAATATTGTAAAAGGATTTTCTTATTAAGAAGAAGATTGAGATGACTTGCAGCAGGTGGTTTTCACCCACATTGGGTTTCCACCTTATATCTTTGTGTTCATGTGTGTGGCTCTTGTGTGATGTTCTGTTCTGTTTTTCGGCACCTGTTTACTGTTAATATGCTTAATAATGATCTGATGCATTTACTAAAGATTAAGCTAACTGAATTATAAGATCTTTGGATATACGCGAGTTTCATTAGACACAGTAGCGTGTACACGCGGGTTCACTTAATTTAAGTAGCGTATATGTTTCTGAGTATGAAATTGAAAAGTTTGATTGATCTGATAATACTGATTCACCCCCCCTCTCAGTATTATTTCCAACAATTGGTATCAGAGCAGGTCCTTTGATAGAAGCTTGATCGCTTGAAGGAGATCCGTGGAACAATGGGAAAGAAGCTTAAGAAGAAAGCTCATAAGAAGAAGAAGACATCTCAGAAGGACTATGACAGTGGGAGAGTCGATTGGGGATTAGGTATAAGAAGCTCTTCAGATTCAGAATCAGATTCAGAATCATTATCAGGTATGAATGTGTTATCCTCTGATGTTCCTGCTATATTTCCTTGTGAAAGTGATGGAAGTGATAGTGAAACTACTGAACATGCTTTTATGGGTGAGCAAGAAAAGTGTCAAATAGAGGCAATGTTTAGAAGGCTTACAGACAAAGTTAAAGATCAACAAGATCTATTGAACAAAAGGGAATGTGCTTTCAAAGAAGAAGTTACCAAACTAAAGGCCCAACTAGAAGAAGGAAGCAAGGTGAGAAAGCTTCTCAAGGACAAGGAAGACCAATGTCAAAAATTGCAGCATGAAGTGACATCATTAAGAAAAGAAGTCAACGAAAGAAGCACAACCATCAAGAAACTCAAAGATAGATCCAGCTACTATGAAAATCTTGAAGCTACAATCCCCTCACTAAAAGGAGATCTTGAAGAATCAAAGAAGCAGAATACAGATCTACTCCAAGCTATTGCAAAACAAGAAAACGAAGTCACCAGCTTAAAATCTCAGTTGGAATGTGCCTTCAGAGTTCGTCAAATTCAGCAGGATCTGTATGAAAAGCAAGAAAAGGAGATACTCAATCTAAGGCAACAAATGGAAGAAGGAAGAAAAGATGGAGAAGACATGAAGAAGCAATGTCTAGAAAAGGAGGAACAACTTCAAGTTGAGGTAAATATCTTGAAAGGTAAATTAGAAGAAAAGGATAAACTTTTGAGATTTCAAGATAGTACTAAAGCCTTGGATGATATTCTTAGTAGTCAAAGGTCTCCTGCAATCAAGACTGGTCTTGGTTTTCATGAATCTATTGAAGGTGAATCTAGCTCACAAGGTGAGGCAAGGAACTCTAAAGAGAAAACTAAAATGATCAAAAGGGAGATGAAAGGTCAACCCCATCAACAATCAAGGAAAGAGACTCCTCAAAGAAAACCGTTTACTCCTCCTATGAATAATGTTGAATGTTATGTATGTCATAATCTTGGACATGTTGCAGCTAGATGTAAAAGAAGAAGAGTTCAAGACCATTATGCAGACAAGTCATCTCAATCAAGGTACTTTAATGGATATTGCTTTGCTTGTAATATGTATGGTCACAAAGCTGCTGATTGCTACAGGAGGAACATGAAACATGTTAGATGTTATGCATGTAACAAGCTTGGACATATAGCAAAGGAATGCAGGAACAAAGGATGGACATCACACCAAAAGGAGAAAACCTCATCACACTTGAAGATATGGAGGAAGAAGGAAGTACAGTCAGCACAATGTACTGAGACACAGCACAGCACAGACATATCAGACTCAGGGGGAGCTGAAAGTGTAAAACTTCAGTGTCCTGAATCTCATACGCAAGTTCCTTAAAGGGAAGTCACGTATATACGCGAGTTAGACACTGCAAAGTCGCGTATATGTCAGTCTGAGGAAAAGCAGTGGGAACAGGATCAGAAAAAGGATCTGATATGATTCAGTCTATTATTTGCTCTATTGGTTACAGTCTGCTGAGGATGTGTGGAAATGTTTTGTTACTTGTATAATGTCTAGAAGTGTTTTGATCCTAACTTGATGATGATGATGTCTTGATGCTTATTGCTGATATATGCATGATCAGATCTAACAAATGGCACTGGTTGAGGGGGAGCATATGCCTTTAGTAATTCATTGTTGGCATTATGGTTAATAATCCTTGGTGATGATTCTTATATGGCTAAATGATATATCTTGCTATGATGTGGTTGTGAGTTGTCTATGATAAAATCTCATATGATTCTTGGGGTTACATAGTTGATGTTCAGATCAGATTTATGGATGATTCTTTGATGATGCATATATGGTACTTACATGGTGATCTTCATAAGGACAAGAAGAAGTACAAAGCTTGAATATACATCCTCCTCACTTGATGTTGGGTCACTCATATGCATAAAAATCATACAGTTATGATGCAGGCACTCTTGTGGATAAGGATTGTTGCTGTTGATGATATCAAGAAGTTTTGTCAAATGAGCTTGAGCTCAAGATACATAATGCTGATACATGGATGACTACTCAAAGTTGCTTTATTGGAGACATGGTGATGAGTTCTTATCTATATGATGATAGGTTTATACTTACATATGTTAACTGATGCAGATGTTCCCAAGTAATGATACTTGGATCATGTAGAGCTTGATGAAATGGCTATGGTGGTTTCACACATGATACAATGTGAATGACTCTGAATTCTGTTCAAAGGGATGAATTGATGCAGACATACCTTGTTATAGGTTGATGACCTATTCTCTACAGGACATTTACAGGTTGCTGATATGGAAATTTGTGTACGCGTGTTGTTTAAAGGATATCCGCGTGCATACACAGTTTTACAAGGGGATAGTCGCGTATATGGTGTACGCGTGTTGCGTAAGGGATATCTGTGTATATACGTTTGTTTATGTGTATACAGACGCGTATATGGAGATTTGAAGGAAATTAGCAGGGACAGATGTTGGTTGCAGAAAGTCTGATATAGGTCTGACAGAGATCATCTGGCATAGGTTCAGGGGGAGCAGATAATCTTCCAATGATGCATTGTTGGCATTATCTTAAAGCTTTTGGTTCTAGTTCACATTTGGTGTTGATTTCAGGAGGAACAAAGGCGAAAGGAGAACAGAAGGATCTCTTGGTTGCTGATCTGAATGGTGATTATCAGATGCTGCTGGTGACTTTCTTAAGTCTTGGTCTAGTTATTTCGTCTCTATGTCATATATCTCTTTTATGGTATCTCTTTCATGGTGTCAAGGTCATGTAACGGCCTATTTTGGTTTCCCCACTATGCCTGGGATGATTGATGCAATATGATTGGTTGTCATATGTAAACTTTTGATGTATCCCCACTTGGTTGGGTGGATGAGTCAATTTTTGTATATCCTCACTTAGTTGAGAGATGGATGTATGTATGAGTCTTTGGTGATAGGAAGGTCTTTTATGATGTATAGAGTCATGTTCTTCTTGAAGAACATCTTTTGCAGATCTTGCCTACAGTCAGGAAGAGCATGTACAACACACTTCAGCGGTACAGAGTTTCAGCATGTACTCAGGGGGAGCATGGACAGATTGGTACACCTTGGCATATACAAAGGGCGAGACTATTCAGAGATTTCAGCAGGTACTCAGGGGGAGTATGGACAGTGGAATGATTCAGCAAAGGAAGAGAATATCTTGGTCCACCCTTTGCCCTTGATGTCAAAGGGGGAGAGTGATTTGGTGTTGTTGCCATCAAGTCCAAAGGGGGAGATTATTGGCATTATGATGCATGTGTTGTACTTGATGGCAACCCTCTCATAGAAGAATATCTCACTGATGTATAACTAGATGAATCTTCAGAAGAGATGTCAGATGTAGCTGATGGAGGACAGCTCAAAGGAATCAGATGATAGTTCTAAGTGTAACAAGTTAGCTTTGCCATCAAGTCCAAAGGGGGAGATTGTTGGCATTATGAGATAAGTATTGTCCTTGATGGCAAACCACTCTGATGACAAATCATAGTGCAGAAGGTCAGCAACAAGGAATTTATGATCAGACTATAAGAAGAAGAGAAAGTTCATATACGCAGGTTCGTTAAGCCCAAGTCGCGTGTACACGCAGGTTGGCTTCAGCAAAAACGCGTGTATGTGGAAAAGTACCTTTGGTCCATGGCGGTTATTCCTTGGAAGTTGTGCCTATGGTTTTGGACCTTGGCGTCTCGGCGGACGTGTTGATCCCTAGTTTTGAAGTTGATGGTATTGGATTTCTATGGTTTTGGCTCTTGGTATTGAACAAGGCCTAAGGCTATATAAGGAGAAGGAAATCATTAGGCAAGTGTATCTGAAATGTCTTGAATATCTGATGAAGCATTAGATCCAGTATGCAGGGTTATGGGTTGATGATGCATTGCTTGATCTGAGCTAAGGAGAGATCTCATAGGTTGATGGAGAGCAAGATCTAAGGAGAGATCGGGATCAAATGGTTTGAAATGAACTATCTTTATAATGCTTATTCTAGATCTACATACTGACGCATGTATTGTTCTATAAGTATTATGAGTATGATTGATGTCTGGTACAGCTGCAAGTTATGAGAAATTATTTTTAGATCTGTACGCGGGTTGTCTTTGGTAAAAGCGCGTATACACGCGGGTTTGATTCATCGAAGTAGCGTATACATTGTAAAGCTTGATATTTGAAGTTGCAGATGGATCTGATGGTTATTACAGAGTTCTGTGTCTGCTCTGTGTTCTGGTGACTGTTGTTAACAGGGTTTCAGTGACTCAGAGTTTGATGATTGTTTTGAGCTTCAATGATAGTTATGGGTCCAGTATGAAAATTGGATGAAAAGTGGCCTTACAGATTATGTGTTGTGCTTCAGTGTATCTAGTCTGAAAATTGATGAAAAGTGGTACCTGGAGGTGAGAAGATTGTAGGCAAGCACCTACGTACTAGTATCTAAGCTAGTACAAAAGCTAAAGGAGATCTTTGGAGCATTGCAGCAGGTAGCAGCCTGCGTACTAGTAAATGGATCGGCTAGTACAAGAGCAAAGGGGGTTGTAGCTCCCGTACTGGTATAAGACTGCACCAGTACAAATATTGTAAAAGGATTTTCTTATTAAGAAGAAGATTGAGATGACTTGCAGCAGGTGGTTTTCACCCACATTGGGTTTCCACCTTATATCTTTGTGTTCATGTGTGTGGCTCTTGTGTGATGTTCTGTTCTGTTTTTCGGCACCTGTTTACTGTTAATATGCTTAATAATGATCTGATGCATTTACTGAAGATTAAGCTAACTGAATTATAAGATCTCTGGATATACGCGAGTTTCATTAGACACAGTAGCGTGTACACGCGGGTTCACTTAATTTAAGTAGCGTATATGTTTCTGAGTATGAAATTGAAAAGTTTGATTGATCTGATAATACTGATTCACCCCCCCCCTCTCAGTATTATTTCCAACACTTAGTAATGGTGTAAGGACCATATCGGAGTGGTCTCAATTTCCGATAGGCTCCAGTAAGGCGTTCCTTATGCAAATGCAACCAGACTTTGTCGCCCACCTGAAACTTGTGTGGCACCCGATATTGATCATGTCGCTGCTTGTACTTGGCATTTGATTTCTCAAGAATGTCATGGACCTGCTGGCGAATATGTTGGATGCGCTCAATGAAGCTGGTGGCCTTATCTGTTTCGGACTGGACATGAGCTGAATTCATGTGAGTAGCTGCAAGTGGCATGGCCACATCAATGGGGCATAGTGGCTGGAATCCCAAACCCACCTGAAAAGGGCTATGGCCAGTGGAGCTGTAAAGAGCTCGGTTGTAGCTGTGCTGAACATAGGGGAGGCTCTCGTCCCATGTGCGTGGAAGCTTTGAGTTATACATGCGCAGAATGTGCACAATCATCCTATTGACAACCTCTGTCTGGCCATCAGTTTGAGGATGGAAGGCTGTGGACTTCGTGAGTTTGGTGTCCAGCATTGACCAGAGACTGGACCAAAATGTGTTGAGAAACCGACTATCCCGATCTGAGATGATAGACTGTGGGATCCCAAAGTGCACCCACACTCGTTCAAAGAAGAGTTTAGCAGTGGCTTCTGCTGTGATATTCTTCTTGCAGGCCATCATAATGGCCATCTTTGAGAACCTGTCGATGACCACAAAAACACAGTCATTTCCATGTTTAGTGGAAGGAAGGCCTGACATGTAATCCCTGGAGATGGATTCCCAAGGTCGACTAGGGGTAGGCAACGGGGTATAGAGGTCGTGCTTCTTAATGGTCGGTTTGGCAATGGCACATGAAGTACATGATCAGATGTACTTCCCAACATCCTGTCGAAGATTCGACCAATAGAAATAATTTTGCAGTACTGCCACTGTTTTCTCGACCCCGAAATGCCCAACAGCCCGACTGTAGTGTGCTTCCCAAATCATCTTGGCACGCTTGCTTGAAGGAACACAAAGGTGACCGAGGTGGCATAATAGGGCATCCTGGAGGTGAAAATCTGCAACATGTTGACCCTCCAAGAGTGTCTGGTATGTGTGGCCGAATTCTGGGTCACTTTTGTAGAGAAGTGGCCAATCAAAAGTCTCGTGCCCACAAGAGTTGAGCACGGTGGTTTGCGCCATGATCGGTGGTCGACTGAGGCAATCTGCAACATTATTGGTGCTGCCCTTCTTATACTTGATATTCAAGTGAAACTGTTGCAGGTATGTAGACCACTTCTGATGGCGATCATTCTACAATTTCCCTTGGGTTTGTATGAACTACAAAGGTCGGTGGTCTCTGTGGATGACCGTTTCCTTCCCCAAAATGTAATGCTTCCATTGTCGGCAGGCCTGTACAATGGAATACATCTCTTTATCATAAGTGGGGAACTTCCGGACTGTGTCTGAAAGTGTTTCACTATGATAGGCCACTGGATGTCCATGTTGAGTAAGGACTGCCCCAATAGCATAGTCAGAGGCATCTGTCTCGACCTCAAATGGTTGTTGTAAATCTGGTAACGCGAGCACTGGTGCCATGCAGAGGCGATCCTTCAACTCCCTGAATGCCTTCTGTTGAGATTCAGACCAAAAGAATTTTGCTTTCGCCCCGCCCTTGGTGACTTGACTCAAGGGCCAAGAAATATGAGAAAACCCCAACACAAACCTGCGGTAGAAGTTGGCAAGACCTAGAAAGCTGCGGAGCTCTGTTAGAGTGGTTGGAGAGGGCCAATCCTGAATGACTTGGATCTTGGCTGGATCGACATGCACCCCCTGTTCATCAATGATGTATCCCAGATACTGAACCTGGGTCATGCCAAAAGTGCATTTCTCCAAATTGGCACATAGCTTGTGTTGCCGCAGTGTTTGGAGAACCTGTTGGATGTGGTGGAGGTGCTCTTCCCAACTCTGGCTGAAGTTCAGAATGTCATCCAAGTATACTACTACAAAGGAGTTGGTGAATGGCCGCAAGATGCCATCCATTATCCTCATAAAGGTTGCAGGAGCATTCGTCAATCTGAAAGGCATGACCAACCATTCGAAGAGGCCCTCCTTGGATTTGAAGGCAGTCTTCCACACATCGGAGGGTTCGATCGGTACCTAGTGATATCCTGACTTCAGATCGATCTTGCTGAAATATTTCGCCCCCTTTAGTTGGTCTAGGAGGTCATCAATCCGCGGGATCGGGTACCTATTACGGACAGTGATCTTGTTCAGTGCCCGATAGTCAATACAGAGTCTCCACGTCCCATCCTTCTTCTGTACCAACACGATTGGACTCCCACAGGGCGATGAACTCGGACGGATGTGACCTTTCTGCAGGAGCTCCTGAATCTGCCTCTTGATTTCATCGTTCTCCAGAACGGAGTGCCGATAAATTGGTCCATTGGGTAGCGGCGCACCTGGGGTCAGATCAATGGAGTGCTTGACTTGACAGTGTAGAGGAACCCCTGCCGGGGAGGTGAAGATGTCCTCGTACTCCTCCACAATCTTGTCCATCTGTAGTTGTCGTGCAGAGGGACCCCATTTGGAGGCCGCGGCCACTGTCTTCTTCTTTCCTTGAGGGCGTATCATCAGGAAAACAAATTTCCTGGTTTTGGAAATGTTCTTACTGCATTGTTTCGTAGTAATCAAAGAGATGGCGGAAGGTGGTGCTACCTCTGGTATCCTGAACAACTTATTTCCCAATGTAATAATAACAGCACGGGGCCTTGATTCATACACAACATGTCGCTTCCACAAGTATGGTTGTCCTAGTAATACATCACAAACTTCAAGGGGAGCAATGTCACACAATACCTCATCCGTGAAGGGCTTGATGTTGTATGGAAGGCGACACTGCTGGCTCACGCGAAGATCTCGTCCTTGGTGAAGCCACCCAATGGTGTATGGTTGTGGATGTGCTGTGGTCGGTAAGCCCAACCGCTTCACGACCTCTGCCAAAATGAGGTTCTTTTGACTCCCGCTATCAATAATGAACTGTATCGGGGAGCCCTTTACCCACATCTGGGAGTGGAAGAGACGCTCCTCCTCCTCTGGATCTTCGGGTTCATTTTTCTGGATCTTTGCAGTAGCAACAGTGGCGCTGGGATCCGCATCAATGATCTACTTCCTTTTTTCATACCCCTTATCGGGTTCTGACTCAGAGTCGGAACATGCATCTGATCCTGAAACCTTTAGCTCAGCCACCAGTGACTTCTTGGCCCGACACTCACTTGTGTTGTGAGTGGAGCTCTTATGGAACTCGCACCATTTTCCAGTGTCCTTTCTTGGCTTCGCAGCGCTGTTATTTGCTTGCAGCTTCGGCTGGTTGTCTTGGGCTGTCCCGCCTTGGCTTTGTCCTTTGTTCTGTGGTTTAGGGGCACCTTTCCCCTTTGGATTCGCAGATCCAAAGTCTCGCTTCTTTTGTTTAAACTTCTGCTCGACCTTGACGGCATATCGGTATGCTGCGCCGAGCGAGGGGATGTTTAGGAATTGTATTTCTTCCTGGATGTACTTGTGCAGGCAGCCACGGTATTTGAGTATCAAATGTTGCTCTGAATCCTTGATACCCAACTTTGTGCGAAGGGTATGGAAAAGATTGGTGAACTCTGGCACGTCTTGGTCCCTTCCCTGCCGCAGCGTGGTCCAATTTATGTATTCATCCTCATAGCTTCCGACATGGTAGTACTGCTTCTTGATGGCATCCCAGAACGAATCCCAGGTGGGTGCGGCTGAAAATAGTGAGCCATTACTTTCATCCTTCTGCTCGCAGTAGGTTTCCCACCAGTCCTTGACGTGGGGGGCTGCTTTGAGAAGAGAAAAAACAATCTTTTCCCGACTCGAAAATTCATGAACATAAATATAACCCTCTAGCAGATTTAACCATTTATCTACGGCATCTGCATCTATCTGACCCTCGAATATGGGGATTTCAAAATTAACTTGTACCTTAAAGGGTGTGGCGTTTCCAGAGTAGCTGCTGGAAGCCGATGCGTTGCTTCTGGGTAGTCGCTGAAGGATCTGGGAAAAGTTGTCCATCATCGCGTTCCGTTGTCACTCGAGGGCTTCTTCGAGCAAGATTTTGATGGGATCTCCTACCCCCTCGTCTTTCTTCTCGTCCGCCATGGGAGGCCGTCGGGATTTGCGAGGCTGGTCTTGCAAAGGTTCAACCAGTATAAGCCCTAACTCCTTATATCCTGACCTTGTTGGGGACATGCAAAGAAAAACAGAGAAAAAGCAGACCGCTCTAATACCACTGATCCGGATTTGAACAGGAACGCAACAAATTACAGAGATAACCATATACACAAAGATGCAATGGAAATAATACTTCATTTCATTAATGGAAAATACTGAAATATGCTTACAACCAGAAATGGAAATAAACCAGCTAGGGCGATGGTAGCTTATCTCTGAGAAGAGATTTGGTGGCTACATGCCTCTGAACTGTGTTACAATGAGCCTCGAAGGCCTATTTATTGTTGAGAAACAATGAAAAACCCTTAACATTCCAAAACCTAACCCTAGGAGATGAAACGCCAAACTGTGGGCCCCGTTTGGGGTAAATTGGTACATCAACTTCCCGGGGTCGTAACTTTGGCATATGATCTCTGTTTGACGCGTACAATAGCTCATTAGAAAGATCTATCCGAGCACTATCATTGTTGGAACGGGCAACATCGGTCCATTCCATGGACCCATGTTGCCCCCGGATTCCCCAAAAAACGTTGTTTAGGGCCTCAAAACGGCTCCGGAAGTTCAGGACCCGAAAAACTACTAAAAATAGTAAGTTGTGCTACAATTAAGGAGACTGAAAATGCTGAGAAAGACAATGGTGGGGGTCCAGGTGGACTTGGCAGGTGGCCACCAATATCCACCTGGATCATGATGTAATCCATTAACAGATGCGAGAGGAATCACCTATAATGATAATGATCCTCAAGGTGCTACAATACATTTCGCATGGCGTGAATAAATGATTTGATGTCGAACACCATACAAAGTCTTTCGATCAAAGGTCAATGATGTCAACCTATCGCCGGAAGCGAGTAACTTGCCATTGATGTATGCAAGCCTCAAGGTACTGAAGGGGTGTTTCTAAGTCAACTTCTTGGATGATGTGATGATGTCGAAAAGAAGCAACTCATCGCAAGAGGGCCTTGATGTGTCCCACATCAGCGACACTAAATGAGGTAAATGATTTTGGAGATGAAATATCGACTGATGATAGAAGGTTCAGGGATGACGATCATGAAAATAAAGGTTTACGGTATTGCAAAGGATGAAGTTTGAGCTGAATAACTTCTCTTGAACATGTCGACAACACTAAGATGAATTGGTAGCATTGACCCAAAACAAAGTAATGGATGGTGTGATAGGCCAACCGTGTGATACCCATCAAGTTGAATGACCCAACCCACATAGTCATGGTGATGAGGTGAAAGTGTCATGTTCAAGAGCCACTTTCTACCATGAAGTGTTTTCCCCTTTTTCTAATTTTCCCCAGTGATTGCTTACCGGTACCACCTTATTTTTAATCAAGCTTGAGGAGGATAACATATGCTTGTTGTATAATTTCACCCTTCGTGTGAATCCATTGCTATTTGATGTTTTAACGAGTCTAGCAAAGGTGAAATTCAGTCTTGTCTAGATGGAAATGTTTGTCGCTATTTGATGTTTTTAATGAGTTTAACAACAAAGATAACTCATTCCTTTTCATGTTTGGAGAGTTTGAAAAGGGACGAAAAGGAAACTCCAAAAGTTCTTTTTCGTAGATTATTCTCTCAAGTCTGAAAAAGCATAAAATAATACAAGAGAGATATCATTTCCAATCTGTTAACAAGCTGGAAAAGACAAGTGCTCGACAATCTTTTCATGTTTAGAGAGTCTGAAAAGAGCTTAAAGAGGACTCCATTTTGAGAAACGAGTGGTGTCTAGGGTAGAAACTGGTTCCGGTGATGTTGGAACTTCTCAAAACATGTTGATTGATGTGAAGAGGCTGGCTAATAAGACCACTCATTGCAACTATCCCTCAAAAAGGGTAAACTTAACTTTACCACTAGGTGCATGCCCCCTAAGCTTCATTTCATTCACCTAAGTAGACTACTCCTGGCTACCAGGCGGATGGAATGAAGGTTCATTTACGAGATTAAGTGAAAGACTCGAGTGGTATTTTACGAGATCTAATCAAAGACTCGACTTCGAACTTGGGACCTTGTTTCATTTTTTAATGAGCTTGACACAAGACAATGGAATCTGCTCGTATTCCTTGTTTCAATTTTTAATGAGCTTGACCCAAGACAACTATGCTCATTTTCGTTATTTCATTTTTTAATGAGGTTGACACAAGACAAGGAACTATACTCATATTCACGTTCAAATAAATGATTTTTCTTCCCAAAGTAATAGGTAACTGGGGGAGGATCCCTAATGATCGACTGGTTACTCTGTTAAAAGCCAACAGATTCATGTAACAGGCACAAGTGGCAGCGAACCAAGCACTTGCCAAGAAGTTAAGGAAAGGATGCTCACTGATGCACCTTCATCTATAATAGTGCCAGATACAGTCATATTACAAACTTGTATTATGATCTGAAAGGGCATATAAGAAAGAAGGCAGAATCCTACCAGTTGATTCCAATAAAAGGAAGTGACTAGACTACTTGGATGGAGTACCATAAGAACGGGATAATTAACCCCTTGAGTTACGAGAGCGAGAGGATTTTCCTCTTGTCTTGATGGAACAGAACGATTGCCCCCAAGATCATTTGAATCTGAAGAAACAAAAGGAACTTGACTGGTATCATAGTCACTCTCTTCGAGAAAGGTACGATTAGCTGAAGGTGAAATCGGGTCAACTGTTACCTCAACCTGTTGATTTGGGTCAGGTATAGACTCCTAGGATTCACTTTCAGAGAGAGTGGGTTTGACCAACGGTTGATATTGGTCAGTCAATTCATCAACTAGTGAAGGATTTAGGGAGAGTTTCCTGTAACCAGATGGAAGTTGCTACAGTGAAGCAGGATGGTTATCCAACACCTTCTTGGCTTTATTCAGATAGGGACAAAGGTGAATGGGGTGATTCCCTTCACATAACCTACATGGAAACTTAACTTTACCCTTCTTTCCATGAACTTTACTACCACTAGTTGATGGTGTGTCACCAACATGATCTCAAGAAGTTGATGACACAGGATAATGTGAACGGGAAGACCATTCTTCTAAGATCTGAGGAATATGAGGACAATTTCGAAGAAGATGGTCTACCGCAAAAATTTTGTATGCATATCGAACTTTGTGAGGCTTTAATGGACGGTTTGTGTTGCATTCAAAGCAATATTTGCTTGGTCTCCCCTATGCTGAATTTGCTTCTTCTTCTTTTTCTTCCCTTTCTTCTTCTTCTTAGTCACCTGGTTACTAGTACCAACACTTTAACTAGGTGAAGAGGAAGAAGTGGAGGAAGAAGCAACCGAGGAAGAAGGCAAAGGGTCAACTTTAGGATCAACTAGAGGTTGATTTTTTCCAGTAGGAGGAGTACTTGATTGTGGAGAAATCACGAAATTTTGAACCAAAGAGGTTGAAAACAACCATACTGGTAAGCCAATGGTAAGTCCTAGTAGGGATAATGTAGCCATGTAAGGAGCACCAATATTTCTGAAAGAAGGAAAAGGACCAGGATTCCCATCAAGAGGAATTTCGCGAGATTCGATGGACTCTGGATTTGTCGCCATATGTCTCAACCTAAGATCAACTAAGGAGCGAGCGTGGAGGATGTTATCTGCGGTAAACTAATTTTATTTTAATTAAAGTAACATAAAAAAACAAAAGAGGGATAATCTAGGAAAAATATTTAGCAAGAAACTGGGAATTGCAGAATACCTCCTGGCGAACCAAGAAGTACGGGCAGGCAATCTCCCCGAATGCTGTGTTCGGTGTATCATAGTGTACAAGGTGGCCAACTCGGTTACCTAATGATGGATAGAAACCTAGATTTTTCCTCCCATATATACCCAAAAGTACGTGGAGGCCCAATCCATATAGGTGTTGTCTAATGAAAAATTGCACAGTGAGAGCATTCCCATATACTTTACGTACTGTGACACCGCCTTATATACCTGAAGGTACATGGACGAGCTACGATATACTCACATATGTGGAATGAGGTATCACACTTGGGATGTATTGCAGACAAGTTAGCGACAACTGCTTTGTTTTACGATGCCGGAACACGTCTCTAGCCTAGACCTCTAAATGTTTTTCGTTAGATGACAACACTCCATTAGGTAAATTCAGATAAATTTTAAGTTGATCTTCTTTAGAATTTGTGTTTCAATGTTCACCATGTGATACATGTTTGCAATTCCTAAAATGCAACTAAAATGATAAACATTCTTTCCATTCAATTTAACAATGAAAATCCTTAACTAGTAGGGATAGAGCAATCAGATTCCTTTTGATCAAAGAGCAAGGAGCACATCTAATGCAACTTCCCTAGCTATTCCTTTGAAGCATTCACAAACAACAATATGAACAATGCAACATGCATGTATTTCTTTTCGATTCCATTAATGTCAATATGAACAAAAATGAAATACTAATGCACAATTGATCACTAAACTCTTTTCTTAAAAATGACTATTTTGCGACAATTTATTTTCAAGGAAAGGAAGAGTTTATGACACTTTCGTTTTCAAAGAAATGAGGAATTACGACACTTTCAATGAAAATACTAATCATATGCACACATCAATCAATCGATCTTTCATGAATGAGGACTTTACGACAATTCAATTTTCGAATGAAAAGACGATTTTATGACACTTTCTTTCGACAAAGATCAATCGACCAAAAACTAACTTTAGAATATAGATTGAAAATGACAAAGTAAATACATAAGAAACATTTATCAATCCTAGTCTAAGTAGGGCTAGGTAAGGAGATGAAAAACTATTTTCAGAGACAAGACATCATTGACATTCAACATATCATTCACACAGGAGAATATTGGCAAAAACTTCAGCTCCTAGATGGGAAACTGACCCTCAAGGGATTAGCACAGGTAGCAGTGGGAGATAGTGTGTTGAAGTGCACTGGATCTATGGAGGAAGTGAACTGCAGTGCACTATATCCTTCATTAGGCTACGCTGGTGACGGCAAGCCATTTTGAAGGCAATTTTGACACAATTTTGGCTCAATTTTCAATGAAAGAAGACTAAAATTCAATCAACAACCACAAGTACAGTATGTAGAAATGTCTTAAGAGGCTGATAAGCCACTAAGATGGATGATTTCTCCCCAGCTGAGTCACCAATTTGTTTTGGGAAGTTTTAGTGTCTATGGATAAATGCTTAAACCCCTAGAGTAGTAGCTAAGTCTAGAACAACAGTGCAAAACATTCTCTACTTTTTCTATGATCAACATATTAAATAAGAGGTAAATAAGCCTACCTGTAGCTTTTGTTTACTCCTTATCTCCCTTGACTAATTTTGTTGCTCCTCTCCGTACTTAATCTACTTGAAGAGTACCTGCACACAGACAGAAGACAAAAACTGATCAGAGCATATGATAATGATCTATTGATTAAACATAGTATGGAATCAAGTACATAGTACACATATGAAAGCATCAATGAATAACACAAGCATATGGAAAAAGCTTTGAAAACTTTATTAGTAAAAGGAAGAGTTACAAACTAGTTTCCTCGATTTAGCATCACCCCTCCAGTTCAAATCCCATCCTCTCCCCATAACAAGCAAGACATTTGACATCATTACAATACTTGAAATCAACTCAAGTCTCATACTAACAACATCTCCCTATAATTCAATGATTTCCAGCCCCTGATCGCTTAGATGAGTGGTATTTTTATAGGTGAATGAAGGAAGTTATCCCATAAATGGTGATAATGAATGCCCTCCCAAACTTAGAATTTAGTTCCATGGAGGAAGGGCTAAAGGGATTGTTGTTCCTTAACTCCCTACCTCATCCAAATTCAAGCTCAAAGGAGTAGATAAACTTGGGAAACTTCTAGATGCATCCAATGGATAAGAATATTCCTAAACCCCAATGAAATTTCCCTCAAATTCACCCAACACAAACCAAAGAGGGCTTAAGTCTGCTACATAGTACCATATCAGTGTAAGGACTGCATTGCAACACACCCTAATGAAGGCCTTCATGCGCTGATCTTCTTAGAGATAGTTTTTGGATGATTTCAGTCATGGAACTTCTTCGGAAGCTAGGCATTCCAATGGTTGACTTCTTTAGGGCATGTAACAACTGAATTAGGGTTTGATGGGCCCTAATAATACTGATCTGTCGGTTGGGTTTGATTTGCCCAAATGGATCTGTAACATATACCCATTGACAAGAAAAGGGACAACTTTTGCATCGATAGTTCTTATCTGAAAAATGCCATTATCATGCCACTTTTCTATTACATATGGTCCCAACCATCTGGTCATTAACTTTCCTTTGAAATACTTGTACCAAGATTCAGCCAAGTCGCCTTCTTGAAACAGTTTGTCCTTCATATTTTTGTCATGCTAGATTATCCTTTGTACTTGAGTCACTTCTATGTGCATGAGGGCCTGCATCCTAAATTCATCAAATCCATTCAGCTGGAGAAATCTTTCCTGTTGTTCCCTTGTGATATCTAGATTTAGTTGTGCTTCCATCCTTAAGGTGTTGTATTTAAATTCAATGGACAACAGGGATTTCTTCCCATTGGTCAGCTCGTAAGGAGTGAAGCCAATGGTGGTCTTCTAGGTAGTATTGTAGGCCCAGGTGGCCTCCACCAATCTGTCATCCCAATCTTTTCTGCTGCTGCTAATCACCTTGGTCATAATGCCTTTCAATGCTCGGTTGGTTACTTCCACTTGCCCATTAGCCTGTTGGTGGCAAGGTGGTGGATTTTTTGTGCTTGATATTATGTTGGCTTAACAGATTGTCAATCATGTGAGATGTAAATTGACTGGCTTGATCAGTGACCAACTCTCGAGGGTATCCAAACTTATAAAATACATTTTTCCTCAAGAATTCAACCACATTTTCTTCTGTTTCTACCTTGATAGGTTTGGATTCAGCCCATTTTGTTAAGCAGTCAGTACACACTGTTGTTGGGAAAAGTATCCAATACGGAATGACCCTATCCCACTCTAAGGGTGATAGTTCCTTAGCAACAATCAAAGCAAAGCTATCTGAGATTACTTCTTTATGAGATGTAAAAGAGAGGAGAAAGAGACCCACTAACCGATGTCTTCCGCTAATTATTGATCCAATCTTCTCCCTTTGCTGCTTGCTCCCAGCTCCTTGCTCTTTCACTGGCCCAGCTACACCAAGATCCTGCAAAATGGCAAGAGAGGGAAACTACAAGAAGCATACATTCATAATTGATTCAAGGATTAGAATAAATCAAATACACAAGTATAACAACACACCATTGAAACACATGCATATAGAAGAACCTCAAATGCTTTATTAATGGAAGAAGTAAGGTTCAGGAAGTGATACAACCATAAAAGGCCCAATCCAGCATCACCTTCCCAGCAGAAAGAAATCTCCTCTTCACCTCCTTCAAAGCAAATCACCCAATAGTTCTAAACTCAAACCAACAGCAATTCTTTACATTCACCAGATTCCCCTCTCTAGACCTCATGAGAGAGATCTATATATAGGAGTTTTGGAGAAAGGATGAGTCAGCTTGAGGCTGGCATGAAGCTGACTAGTTTCCTCTCTCACTTCAGTTCTTGAGTCCACTTGGAGGTTCTTGCTTCCACTTGGAGATCTAGAACCTCTTACTCATCACCAGTCGAATTCCTTGATCCAAGTGTCATTTTGGAAGCTTCCTGGGCATTGAAACCTTGAGGAATGACTGTGCCACATGTCCAAACTCGCCCAGCGCAGGTAGCCTTCTTTGCAGTTGACATTCAACATAGGTAGACAGTGGAGCAGTTGACATTCAGCGCAGATGCTCAGTGGAGCAGTTGACATGATCCATAATTGCCTTGTTTTTGAGTGTTTTCAGGTGGAGAACGTTTATTCAGTGCTGTGGTTTGTTGACCTTGTTCCTCTAGGGGTAGGAACAACATGTTTAGGGACTTTGGATCCCTTAGATTACGGACATTTCATGCTTCATGCTGTAAGGCACAAAAATGTCTATAACAGTTGCCCCCTAAAGTATGAGGTCGTTTATCGGGTGAAATGCTTTATCAGGAGGGTCCGAAGTTCATTCAATCGCTGAGAGGTGACCTGTAATAAAATACAATACAATACATTATGATTCATTCTGCTTTCATGATCTAGCTGAGGCGGGCATTCCCATGCTCAGCTTTATAAATACATTTTTGTACATAGAACAGACGATCGTTTGATGATAGACTGATAATTCTCTGCTGAAATTATCATCCTTTGAGTAGGATGATCATCCGCTGCAATGATCTACATGTCAAATGTCTTTATATTTCCTGAATATATATCGCAGCCCGGATGGATGAAACTAGATCCGGGGTCTTCAAACTCGTTCGATCTTCACTCTAAGTACAAGTCGATCCATGTGAGAATTGCGCTGAAGTCGAACATGGAAAGACATCTCTTGATTACCGGTCAATGATGTAAACCGTTAACAAGCGCGAGAGGAATCACCGATAACGATAATGACCCTCAAGGTACTGCAGTACAATTCACGTGGTGTGAATAAAGGACTTGGCGTCGAACACCACGCAAAATCTTCTGGTCGAAGGTCATTGATGTATACCTGTCGCCAGAAGTGAGAAACTTTCCATTGAGGCATGCAAGCTTCAAAGTACTGAGGGGGTTGTTCCTAGATCAAATTCTTGGATAATGAGCTGAAGTCGACAAGAAGCGATCCGTCAAAGGAGGGCCTTAATGAATCCCACATCAGTGACACGGAACGAAGCTAATGATTTTAATGGAGGTGAAAACAATCTGTGACATATGATTCAGGGTGGCGGTCATGGATGGATGAAGGATAATGTATGGCAGTGGATGGGACACGATTGACTCTTTCTGAACAACATCTCTTGAACATATAACGACACTGATGCGATGGATCGGTAGCATTACCCCAAATGTGGATGGTTTGGCGAGACCATGGTGATGAGACCGGTGAATGAAACAACCCAACCCGATGTGGTACGGAGGAAAAGTGTCATGTTCAAGAGCGACTTGCTACCATTAAAGCTTTGAGGTTCTCCCAATTTTCCCCCAGTCATTTCTGACCAGTACCTCTTTATTTTTGTCAAGCTTGAGGAGGATAACATATGCTTGTTCTATAACCTGCCCTTCGGGCAAGCCCATCGCTATGTTTTAACGAGCCTAGCGATAGGGAAACTCGTTCTCGTCTAAAGACAAGTTTGTTGCTATTTAATCATTTTAACAAGTCTAACGACAAGGAAAAATCGGTCCTTTTCTTTTTTAGAGAGTCTGAAAAGGTACAGAAAGTTAACTCCAAAATTCCTTTTTCGTCATCTAATCCCTTAAGTCCGAAAAAGTATAAAACAATGCAGAAGGGATGAGTTTTCGATAACTTTAACGAGCCGAATAAAACAAGCGCTCGACCTTTTTGTGCAATAATCCCTCAGGTCCAAAAAGATTAAAATCTAGAGGAGGGATAGCTCTTCCGGTCCCTTTAACGAGCTGGAAGGCCAAAACTCGGCAATATTTTCATATTTTACGAGTCAGTTGAAAAGAGCTTAAAGAAGACTCGTCTTTTGAGGAACGAGTGATAAACAGGGATAGCAACTGATTCCAGGTACAGGTTGGAATTTTCCAATCATGGCAGTGTTACAAGGATGGCTAGGTGAAATCACTCTTCGCAGCTGTTCCTCAAAATGGGTAAACAATCATATGGAGGTGAACGATCGGCCAAATGAAAGTGGAGGTGGCAGGTGCAAACACGACCAAGGCTTTTTATGGCTGATAAATTTACGATCTCAGTGGTTATTTATCGGGATAGGTTCATTTTTTATTTAAAAATGAGCTTAAACTCTGGAGGGAACCTTGCTCACTGCTTATATTTATTTTTTAACGAGCATGAAGACCGCGTTAAAACTGCTCGGATCTTGCGTTTATTTTTTAACGAGCATGAACTTTATGCTAAAACTTCTCGATTATAAGTTTGCATGCCCCCAGCATAATAATGCAAATCGAGGTACATGCCCCCCAAGCTTCATTTCATTCAACTTGGTGGTTGGAATGAAGGTTTTAATTTTTTAATGAGGTTGATACAGTAAAAGAACTATCCTCATGACTCCTTGTTTCATTTTTTAACGAGGTTGACATGAGATTAGAACCGTCCTCGGAGCCCAGTGTATTTACAGTATTTCTATTAGGGTGACGATCCACGCTGACAAAATGTTTAGGAATCTTCCGAATCCATTAGATATAGAAGATTTCATATTGTAGGTTTCCACTGTGTCCACTTCCGCCAGATAACTTGTAGGCGGTAGGGAAAAAGTACCCATTAAGGCAGGGTCTTTTAGGAGACCTACTCCAATATTTTGAAGCAAATGATTGCTTCCATGGATCATTGGAATGCTTCCCGTAACTTGTGAACTATCGGGGAGGAAAGTTTGTTGGTCGATGACTGTAATTCCTCCTTGAAAGGGGAATGCAATCTTCCTGAAGTAGGTCGACACAACTGCGGCCATGGCATATATCCAGGGCCTTCCCAGTAGGATGTTGTAATCGAGGTTTCCATCAATTACTTCAACATCAATTCCTACTGTTTTTCCCCCCAGTTCAACTTGCAAGTTACTTAAAATCCCGTATGGAGTGTATGATCGTCCATCAAATGCTTTTAACGTAGTTGATGATTTCGACAAGGGTGGTGAGCCTAAATTTTTCTAGCAACCCATCGACATAAGACATGTAGATGCCCCCTCATCAATAATTGTTCGATGAACAGTTTTGTTGAGGGCTTTCACTTGAATAAGGAAAGCTAGTTGAGCTGGTAACTGAGGGTCATATCCTTTATGATCAAAGGCCACAAGATTGGAATCCATTGGGCCAATCCCAGCTATTGCTGATAATAAAGCTCGCTCTTGGGAGGGGCAATTTTGCGGTACCTCAAGTGTCGACATAGCGGACGACGATTGAGACAGGTCCTCTATTATATTATAATTCTGTGCTATTTTGGCACGAGGATTAAATGTCGATTTGTGTACTACTCCCTTTGGCGACTTTATCATTTGTCCAGGAATGATGGGTGGCACAACTTTGGTCAAAGTTGTTGTCGAACTACTAGGTTGTTCATTAGCCTTGTTATTCGATAGCTGTGGATTCCCGTAATCTTTATTCCTTGTCAAAGCATCATTCTGCTGCTTTGAGGTAGACAACATAAGCACTTGGGATCGGGAAGCATTTTGATTAGCAACCAGTTTGGTTCCCGGGCTTGGAAACGGATCAGTCAATACTGCTGGGGTTTTTGAACTCTTAAAGAGTTTCTTAACTTCAGCTATATGTGGACAATCTCTCGTCCAATGATCCTCATCGCATATATGACACCCCGCAGGGGGTTTCCTTTTTCTCCCTTTCTTTTTCTTCTTGCCCCCTGGTTGCTTCAGTTGTTTGCCCTTGTCGGTCGACATGGCATTTACTTCTGAGGCAAGAAGTTCTTCATTTGCATTTTGACTAGAAATTTTGTGTTTTCTAATCACGCCATCGCCAGCGTGAGAGTCATTGTTTGATTTAGGAGGAGGAGGAATTGAGAATTCCGGTCTAGGGGCGTTAAGTATTTTGTCGTAGAGCGTGCCGGACTGAGTATAGACCAAGTCCAGATATTGCGCACGAGCGATAACCTGCTCTTCCGTTACGACTCCCCCCTTTGCCACATCTTCCGTGATGGTAGGAAGTAATGACTTGATAAACCATTCAGCTAATAGCTGATCGGGAACGTACGTTTTTACCATCCTACGACAACGTCGCCACTCATGTATATGATCAGATATGTGGGTGGCAGTCGTCTGTTTGAAGTTGGTAAGGAGTTCTGTTCCCGTTTCATACCTTATTGGTAATTGAAAATGGGTTAAAAAGGTTGTGGCTAAGGTACTGAAGTTGTCGAACGAAGCTCTAGGCAATTCAATGTACCATTTTGCCGCTGGACCCGTTAACGTCCTCTGAAAGAGGCGAAGCCTTATCGAATCATCATTCAGGGTGTTCGATGAACACCATAGATGGAATGTCATCACATGATTCGACGGGTCTTCACCCGTATTTCCATTAAATTTAGGAATATCTGACGGAAGTTTATGTGGAATCGCTGGCCACCAAGGGGCATAAGCAATTGGATCATTCGTCAGCCGGTTTAGATCTGGTAATTCTAGAGTTGCTACAAAGGGCAACTGTTGATTCAGGTTAGGCGAAGCATACCCAGGATAAGATGGGATCGCCTGAGCAATGGGTCTTTGCAAACCAGCATAATGCTGCCAACTTTGACAAGGTTGATGGGCATAACCATTATAGTATGGTTGCCCATTACTTACAAAGACTTGTTGCTCAGGTCCTTGATATGATTGCTGGAATGGCGGTTGTTGAGATTGAACCAGCTCTGGTTGTTGGACCATTTGCTGTTGACCAATACTGGATGATTGACCAGGATGAGGAGTCACAGTACTTGTTTGAGCCTGAGTCGCTCCATATAAGGAGGCACTAACCGGAGGTTGTGATTGAGTTGTCGAGACAAGAGGTTGTTGTATTGCAACCTGAGAAACTTGGGGTTGACATACAACAGGTAGCGCTTGTACTTGCGACGCAATCAACATACCAGGTATAGTGGCAACATTCGACACAGGGTGGACTGGTTGCATTGAATATGCAACCCTTGGTTGCTGAGGCAGTATTGGTACCCATCCGCTGGATGTAATTCCAGTTTGACCTGAACTTTGTTGTAAACTCCCATATGGTTGTTCTCCGGGGGGGAACAATGAAAAAGCATACTGCCCTCGACATGGTGGCAATCCAGTGCTTAAAGGGTAGATTGGCCTTTGAAGACACATTGGATCAAGTTGTTGAGTTTCAACATAAGAAATACCAGATGATAATCCGGATGAAGAAATAGGAACTAACCATGTCGTCGTCCCTGATTGGACTCCGGCTTGTTGTTGACAATTTGCCGGGACAGATGGTATACCAGCAAACATCGTCGGAGTAGCAGCAGGAGGCTCTGCTGCTGCTGTGTCGGGCGACACAGTCCTAGATGTCGACGGTTGTTCAGACATATCTAGTCTATCCAAAAGATTTCTTAGCGATTCTACAAGAACTTACGATGCCAAAAGACTAACTTCGAAGATCAATGAGGGAATGGTGATGATTATCCCGTTTACAATAAATTTTATAACGACGCTTTAGACACAACTTGCTTTTTCACTTTTTAAGAGTCGAGAAAAAGCTAAAGATGACTCTAGTCTCCTTCGATGTTTTAACGAGCCCGAAGTGACAAATGCTCGGATGGACTTTTTCAGTTATAGAGTTTGAAAAAGGCCAAAAGAAACTACTCTGGAGTTCTAGGCAGAGGGTGTGCCAAACTTTTTGCAAAACCACAGAATACGTTTTACGGTACGGGTGGTCGATCTTCGTGAATGCTGTGTTCACTGCATTGCGATCAGTAGGGCGGCCGACACGACTTCCTATGGATAAAGGCTTTGTTCCTATAGGGGTCTCCCAATATATACGCGACGGTACGTGGGAGCACAAGTTCGTATTGATACTTATCGCTTCATCGTGGAGGAATCACCCAACCACTCAAAGGTAAGATATCACGTTTAACGACGCCGGAACACGTCTCTAGCTTAGACCTCTATGTGTTTGCGATATGTTTCAAAGCGTTGTTATGTAAATTCAATTTATTTTAGGTTGATCTTGTTTAGCAGTTTGCCTTTATGGATCACCACGAGATGTATGATACAACTCCTAAATGCAGTCTAAAGATGAGAAGCAAGCTTTTTCAATCTTTTCAACTTATGAAAATCTTAACTACTGAGGGAAAAGAAAGACATCATCTTTTCACACAGATCATAGAGCACACACTAATGCACTTTTTCCTAAATCAACATGCAAGCTGTCAAAATGCACATGCACAATGCAGGTATTTCTTTTCTCTTTCTTAATGTTGGTGTACTACAAAAAGAAAGCTATTGTATAACTTTTGAATTCAATTTCAAGTGAAAGCAAACAAGATTTTTGTCCAAAATCAAAAGACACCTTAAGGTTTACTTGTTCCAACACCAGAAATACATAAATTCAAACCATATGACGAAAGCAAAAGCTCAATCAGCTATGAACAGCAAACAAACTAACTCTTAAGATCAGAACGACACTTATCACAGGTCTAGATCTAAGAGGCCACAACAAGACTAGTTCACTTTCGTTATGGGAAACTGCAAATGATGTAAGAAATACACAAAGAACAAATACAGTTTCTTTATACAACCGAGGCGGAATAGTGGCAAAGAAAGGTGGTTTCAGATAGGTACATTGACTGATAACAGGCTGCAAAAACAGGGATGAAAACAGGGCAACAGACAGCAGAGAACCCCAGTTGCACAAGGCCACACTGGTTCAGCGCAGGTAGAACACTGTCAATTTGACATTCAGCGCAGGTAGCCCCTTCAGGACCTGTGATGAAATGCAGACTGCCTTCACAGTGCCTGCAATGAAGAGAGAAACTCTCGTTTCTCTTGGGTTCTGGGTCACAGATTGCTCAAAAATCAACAGTTTTTGGCCAAATCAAAGCTACCAATCAAGTACACACTAAAGGATGATTCAAAGGAGGATGAAAAGCTATCACTAAGAGCTGTTCAGAGTCCTTGTGGATCAACTCTTCAAATCATAAACATGCCCAGAAACTGAGCTAGAGTAGCTTCCCTCTACTTTGCATTTGAAAGATCCAAATACAGTTCGATTCTGTACTCCCTGTGTTTAGGAAATGAATAGCAAAAACACAAACAACCAACAAGATACGATCCCCAGTGGAGTCGCCAATTTGTTGTTGGGAAAAGTATCCAATACGGAATGACCCTATCCCACTCTAAGGGTGATAGTTCCTTAGCAACAATCAAAGCAAAGCTATCTGAGATTACTTCTTTATGAGATGTAAAAGAGGGGAGAAAGAGATCCACTAACCGATGTCTTCCGCTAATGATTGATCCAATCTTCTCCCTTTGCTGCTTGCTCCCAGCTCCTTGCTCTTTCACTGGCCCAGCTACACCAAGATCCTGCAAAATGGCAAGAGAGGGAAACTACAAGAAGCATACATTCATAATTGATTCAAGGATTAGAATAAATCAAATACACAAGTATAACAACACACCATTGAAACACATGCATATAGAAGAACCTCAAATGCTTTATTAATGGAAGAAGTAAGGTTCAGGAAGTGATACAACCATAAAAGGCCCAATCCAGCATCACCTTCCCAGCAGAAAGAAATCTCCTCTTCACCTCCTTCAAAGAAAATCACCCAATAGTTCTAAACTCAAACCAACAGCAATTCTTTACATTCACCAGATTCCCCTCTCTAGACCTCATGAGAGAGATCTATATATAGGAGTTTTGGAGAAAGGATGAGTCAGCTTGAGGCTGGCATGAAGCTGACTAGTGTCCTCTCTCACTTCAGTTCTTGAGTCCACTTGGAGGTTCTTGCTTCCACTTGGAGATCTAGAACCTCTTACTCATCACCAGTCGAATTCCTTGATCCAAGTGTCATTTTGGAAGCTTCCTGGGCATTGACACCTTGAGGAATGACTGTGCCACATTTCCAAACTCGCCCAGCGCAGGTAGCCTTCTTTGCAGTTGACATTCAACGTAGGTAGACAGTGGAGCAGTTGACATTCAGCGCAGATGCTCAGTGGAGCAGTTGACATGATCCATAATTGCCTTGTTTTTGAGTGTTTTCAGGTGGAGAACTTTTATTCAGTGTTGTGGTTTGCTGACCTTGTTCCTCTAGGGGTAGGAACAACATGCTTAGGGACTTTGGATCCCTTAGATTATGGACATTTCATGCTTCATGCTGTAAGGCACAAAAATGTCTATAACACACACAATGATGTACTTCTTCTGTCTAGATAGAGGGTCAATGGTCTTGATGAAATCCATGCCCCACTTATCAAATGGCTCAAAATTCATAAGGGCATTTCACCCTTGAGGGTAGGCTTGCCCATCCTTTGGCACTGAACACACTAGTTGGTGTACCTTTTTACATCTTGGTGAAGAGTGGGCCAGTAATATCCAGCTTGTAGTACCTTGAATGTTGTTCTTTTGGCTCCAAAGTGGCCTCCACAAGGCCCATCATGACAGGATAGAAGGATTTCAAAGACTTCGTCCTCCCTGACACATTTCATCAGAATTTGATCTAGACCTAGCTTGAAGAGATTGCCCCCATTCCAAGTGAATGGGGCGCTTTTTCTTATGATGATGCTCTTTTCCTTGGAGGACAAATTTGGAGGGAAATATGCAAATACCAAGTAGTTTTCTATGTCATCAAACCATGGAGAGAGAACTGAAATGGTGAATAAATGTTCATTTAATAGCTTATCATCAACCATTCCTTCCTTCCGTGCAGGAAAAGTCAATTTGGATAAAAAATATGCGACTACATTCTCTTTTTCAAGCTTATCAATAATAGTTAAGTCAAATTGTTGAAATAAAAGTAACCATCTAATAATCTAGGCATTTACATCAAGTTTTTTCAAGAAGTATTTAGTTACAGCATGGTCAGTATGTACAAATGGCTGGTAACCAGTAATTTAATGTATAAATTTATTCAATGAATGTACAAGAGCTAGGAGATATTTTTCAGTTACTGTGTAGTTTAACTCGGCTTTCTATAGATTGTTACTGATGTTGTCTATCTGGCCTAGAGATGCACCTATAGATTTCTGAGAGGCATCAACATGAATATGAAAAGGAAGGGCCCAATTTAGGCCTTGGAGAATAGGTGCAATAGTCAAATTTTCCTTTAGGTTGTCGATGGCTTCTTGGTAGCTTTCTAACCATAAAAATTCAAAGTCTTTGGTCAATAACCCAAATAAGGGAGAAGCTAACTTGCTGAAATCTTTTATAAATATCCTATAGTATCCGGTTAACCCTATGAAACTTCTAACATCCCTCTGCTTCTATGGACTTGGGACCCTTTTGATGATGGCTATCTTATTTAGGTCTACTTGTAGTCCTTCCTAGGATAATGAGTGACCTAGAACAGTCCCTGCAATCATCATAAATTCACATTTTTCAGGACTAAAGGATAAGTTCATTTCAATGCATTTGTTTAACACCTTTCCCAGGTTAGAGAGAGCCTCATGGAAATCACACCCATAGGGTGTGAAATCATCCATATAAATTTCTACTGCATCATGGACTAGCTCTACAAAGATACTCTGGACTTCTCTCTGGAAAGTGGCAGGGGCATTGCATAGACCAAAAGGAAGGAAGCTATAAGCTAAATTACCCCAAGGACAGTTGAAGTTGGTTTTATCCCGGTCCCTTGGGTTGATATGGATTTAATTGTACCCGCTGAATCCATCCAGGAAAGAGAAGAACTAATTTCTTGCTATACCATATAACACTTGGTCAATGAAAGGTAGACTAAAATGGTCCTTCTTTCCATTTTTCTTTGGAAGCAGCACCAGAGGAGACACCCATTTACTATACAAGATAGGGTAAATGAATCCTACATCCAATAGCTTCTGCAACTCTTCCTTCACTATATCCTTGAGAGATGGATTCATTCTCCTTTGTGGTTGTCAGATTGGTTTCTAACCTTCCTTGATGTAAATGTGGTGAGTGAAAAGCGAGGGGTGCACTTCCTTGATTTCTTTGTAATTCCAAGCAAAGGCATCCAAATACTCTCTTAGCATGTTACATAACTCTTCTTCTCAGTGTACAGAGAAAGAGGGGTTGATTTTCAATGTTCTTACAGGGCCTAATTCTATTGTCTTGACACGAGCAGGGTTTGAGTCAGCTAAGAATAGATCAATCTAATGATTATCCTTGGTTTCCTTCACTGATTCCTCCAGAGACATGTTGTTGGCAGTTCTGTTTTGGAGGATGCTTTCAATCAAATCATCTTCATCAAGTTGTCCCCCTCATATGGTAGTTTCTAGGGTATAGATTTGGGAGGAGTAGACTTCATCTTCTTCCTCCTCTTCTAGCCATAAAGGTAAGTCATGTTCTCGAGATGGCTGAGAAGGAGGGTATAGGACCGACTGCTTGGATAGATGCCCATTTTTTATAGTCATATTTCCAACCTTGCAGCTTATGTAAGCATCGATAGTGGCTAACCAAGGCCTCCCAAGGATGATAGGATAACCATTGAATTTGGTCTTAGGCTGGAGAACTAAGAAGTCCGTAGGGTATTCCCAGGAATCAATGGAGATCATTAGATCCTCAATAATCCCCTCAGGGGCTACTGTTGGTCGGTCTGCAAGCTGTAAGACTATCGTGGTCTTCCTTAATGATCCCTGGAGATTCAACTTGAGAATAGTGTCCTTAATTCATTACAGTGATGGAAGCCCCAGGATCAATCAAAGTATGGGGAACAATGGTGCCATCGATGTGTACATCTACTATAGGTCTCCCAGGATGTAAATACTTTGGGAAAATTACCCGCCCCCGCATTAAGTTATACAGTTGTCCAATGACATTAATGATAGGGGTGTCTCTCTTACGCCTCCCTCGATGTTTGAAACACTTCTCTTTGATCATATTTTTGTAAATGGGGACATCTTTGATCGCTTGGAGAAGTGAAATTTTAACACACAAATGTTTCAACTCACCCAGAAGTTCATTTTCTTCTGGGGTGTGCTGGACTGGATGGGTTAACCTTTTAGGAAAGTGGGTTGGATTCAATCTAGGCACACTTTCCTCTCTTTCCTCCTAACTCTCCCTAAGTGGATATGGAGGTTGGTTATTCGGGAGCACTCTCCCAGATTAAAAATAAATAAAAAGATCTCGGTATAGTTACTAACTGATAGCTTTTGAAGATATACGAGAGCTTTCAAAAATATGTCATATCGATCTCCAATTTATCGATCTCCAATTGCTTGAGTTTAAGTTCATGGCGAACACTTCTCATCTGTCCAAATATTCTTTGCACTTAGCATTTTTTTACGCGATGGCTTTATAAATTTGGTAGTTGGAAAGGTTGGAAACATGATTTGATAGATTTTCCTACATGACCTCCATTATAATGAAAAAAATATTTCTAATGAGTCCTATAGTACATATGCCCAAGAGATATAAAAATATTTAAATCATTTTCAAAATTCTCATTGGGATTCGCTAATGCCTAAGATACATGTAATTATAATAATAGTCCTTGTAAGTTTTAAGTTTTGTCGATAAAGCGTTGAGATTGAATGTGTTAACATCACTTAATTATTTTTTTAAGTTCGTTGTTTTATTGTTTATAGTTCTTTTGACCGTATTATTTTACAAACTCACAAATTTTTTGAAGGTGAACAATTATAAGGTAAAATTATATTGTTAAATTGAAACATTTTCATACTTATATTTAATGTGGTGAAACCAAGTATCTTGCATACCCACAGGAATATTTAAGTTGGAATTTTTAAATCTTAGTTATAATGTATGAATACACTCGTCAAATTAAAATTTATAATAATAGAGAGTATTTTTATAAGCTAGATCCATCTTAACTCAATATTTTGCAACCCTCGAGGTGCAAATGACTCCTCTCCCTCTCTTTCTCTCTCTTCATTCCTCCTCTCCCCACTCTTTCATTGAGCTAAGATGCTTATTCTACAACCCAGTATGAGGGGATGTGTAAGTTTGTATGTCCATCGATCAGTCTTTAAAATAAAAATAAGAAATAAAAATTATATTTTAAATAGAAAATAATGTCGCTATTTAAAAAAAATGAATAGAAGTAAAAAAATATATGAGCAAGATGTTTAAATCTTATGCTTTTATAAAAGATTTCAACAAGAGATTTAACTAAGCTATTTGAAGATGTATGTTAACTAATTTATGTCGATGTGGGTTATCAATAAAATATTTGGATAAAAATTAATATTAACATATACCTAAAAATATATTAATAATAAAAAACATTTTAATCCATGCGATGATGTACATGTAATATAAAATATTTTAATATACATTATGTATATATTATATATCATTTAAAAGAAATTTTGTATATATCATCAAAAAATTAAGTTTTTATGGTTAAAATGTTTATTTGGCCCGATATATATTCTATTTAGCATTTAAAATTACAATCTAAACAATGGAAAATATCACATTGTATTTTTCACTTTAAATAAGTTTCCACTTAAAGAAATTTGATCTCTCTAGACTTATGTTACATCCATACTTAAAGATGGATCTATGTTGGTTTTATCTCTATATCTCCCTTGTCACTTCCCCTATCTCTCCACCTCTACTCTATGCCTTTATTCTTCCCTTCCATATATATCTAGAATTAATATATATCATGATATATTAATGTATATTATAATATAACAAATTTAATATTGTATTAGTCCAAAGTTTTTAATTTTAATAATATTAATATTAATATTAGATTTAATAATAATAATAATAATAATAGGGTTAATAATATTTTTTTGCATGGTATTAATAATGATTTGGCCCATAGGCTTCACTTAAATAAAACCTCTTTTTTGAGTTCATAAATATAAAGTAGATTATGGAGTAAATATAAGAAGAGATTTTGTGTATTTACCATACCTCTAGTTTATTTATATTTTTATTTATTTACCATACCTCTTTTATTTATCATGGCATTTGGTCCATAGGCTTGGTGTTGGGCCTCTGAAATGTCTCCGAAATTACATCCACTTTCAACTTTATCACCACCATTTCACTCACATGTTGCAACTCCATAACCATATAACCTTTCATTAGCAACCATTTTCATAAATATATGGGTTAGGATCCTTATTTACCAAAGTTATTTATTTTATCTGTTTAAAGTGAATTTATGATTAAAAACTAGGAAGTTAACATGGTTTCATGTATCTATATATGTGGCTTGAGTTTCATGACATGTGTAGGTTATTTGGAAGCTTCGAAGGCACCCTTATGTGGTCTCCAATGCTCAAATTCGAATTCCCTTCAAAGGAGATTTGGATAAAGGTCAAAGAAGGATGTGTCCTATTTGGATTGTAACTCTATGAGGTGTCTCATCATTTCTTATTTGGATTATAACTCTATGGGACACTTAGGGGATATGTGTCTCATTATGAGCTATTTGGTTGTAACTATATGAGATTTTAGTGGATCTTCATTAAATATGGTAGCTTCTTATGTTTTTGTATAAATAGGAAAGCCTTCTCCTTTGAAAGGCATGTGTAAAGTTGGAGAAATGCTCATGTTTTTAATAGATAATTTGCAGCTTATACTTAGAGAGTTGAAGATTTAGTTTTGCTTGCATATGGAGCTTCTTCACTTGCCATCTTCATACACCATTGGAATGGCAATCTAATAATTGTGAGATTTAATTGCTTTTATAGATTAAAGTTCATTTGCTTTCTTAGTATGAGTTTTAGAATGACTGTGTAATCTTTGCTTTTCTAAAAACATTTCAATAGGAAAGATTTATGTATTTTCTAATTGGATTAAGTTTAAGGCAATGGCTCATAGTTATTTAGTTTCATGCTTTTATATTTGCTTTTAAGATCCTCATTTAATTGCATTAATCGATATTCCTAAAGATCATTCTAAGAAATTGATTTAATCATATTTCAAGATTGAATGGTTGAATATTTGATACATGCAATTACCGAGTTATTTTATGCACACTTTACTTGATTTTCTAGGACATTAGAAGTTAAAGTATAAATAGTTGCTTACACATCATCTCAAGAAGGTAGCACTTCATAATTGAGTGTTGGAGTAACTAAGTATATATTAGTTATTTTTTATTTCACAGGTTAGTTGAATTTCATTTTCATTATTTTATTTCATAGATTAGATGAACTGGTTTTCGTTATTTTGTAGCTAAATTGATCTGAATTGAAAGACAATTTCTAGCAGATACAGTGCACGCATGCTCCACAAATTTACGAAACCCCCGGGTTGACAAATTAAATGACAAGCAGTCACTTTGCCCCAACATTTTTGGTGCCGTTGTCAGGGAAGTGTGCGTAGGAACTAACTTCCAGTTTAGAGTGTATTTTATTTGTTTTTTGTTTTTACTAACCATTTATTGACAAAGGATCTAGAATGCAGGCCAAAGACTACATTGAGGAATGGTATCAAGAAGTGGTTAGGCCACAATATTCATCAATTCTTCAAGAGATTCTTGCGGCAAATCTAAAAGTTAAAATGATTTCTCATCTCCTCATGCACAATCAGGTACATTTTGAAAATTTGGATATGAACATTTTAAAAAGTTTAATATGTAAATGGATCCACTGGAATCATTCATATACTTAAAACTTAAAAAAGAAATCATTCAAGTAGGATAAGCGAGGAAATAAAATCAAGTTTGATTGCATTTTTTTTAGAGTTCTTCATTGCATTTTTTTAAAAGTTTTTAGACTTTAAAATCTTCTAGAATTTTATTTATTTTCTTGCATTTCTTCATTAACCTCAAAAAACTATTTTCAATAAAAAGAAAAATCATCTTTTGATTCTAAAAAAGAAAAAAAGAAAAAAAATCATGTTAGATTTTCAATAAAAAAAAAGAACAAAAAAATAATTCTTCATGTTTTTGAATGAGGGAAATGTATAATTTTAAATAAAAATGATCAATTGATAACTGGCTCTAATGTGACCTGCAAAGAAAAAAAAAATTGTTAGCTTGGAATCCAAAATTCAAAAATCCATCATAATAAAAAAATCATGCTCGAAGAGGCTGCGGTTTGTGCAACATAGCTCAAAAACAGTTCTAAATTCTAATATTCTTTGCATGTGTTCTGAACTGTATCATACGAGCCAACTGGTCTGGTCGTTCACACCAAAGAGGAGTTCAATTAGATTGGTAGGCTGTTTCTCTTATGATCCAACTACTTTGGTAGGTTCAGCCGGCCAGATTGATTGGTCATGGTTTGTAGTGACCTTCAAAACGTTGTGTCCTATTTATGTTTTTGCTATTTGAATAAGTTTTTGAAAATTAGCTATGGAACATAGCCTATTCTGTAGCTAACTGTGTGTTCCGTAGCTACTTCCATGGTTTAGCAGGTTACAGGTGTCAAACGAAGAAATCAACCACATGGACATCTTTTGAATCATCTCGACATGGATTCTGTCCTAGTCACCCAACCTAGATCAATAAAAATCCAGCTCAAGACCACAGTCAAAGCCCTGTTTTAAGGTTCTAGTACATTCACTTTGAAGCCTTAGTTGCTTGAAATTGAGAACCATTAATTATTTCTATAAAAATTCACAATTTCAAAAATAAGAATCAAAGCTACCATAATCTGTTTGAAGAATAACAGTCGAACCAGATGCTGGGGAGAAGTTGATCAAGCTCTTCACAGTGGATCTACTAGATAGTAGTTTCGTGGCTTCCATTCATGGCTTTGATGAATTTTTTCATGTGGCCAGTCCTATCGACTTCGTCCCTAAAGATCTTGAGGTAAGTAACTTGGCCGCTTCAATTTTCCCAAACAAGATGCCATTCATATATATGCATCTAAGTATTAATACTTAGTAACTTGAAATGATGTCATCTAGCCGGAAGTTGACAGAACGCTAAATGTTCTGAAGGCTTGCACAGAGGCGTTTGTATCCATGCTTATGGAAGAAGCAGAATCAGTGCATTGATGAAATCCATTAGATGTGTATCTCCTTACTGGATAGATACATAACTAGCCTCGAGAGCCACCACACAACAAATTGAACCCAGAAAGCCCGAGTGCAATACTTGTAGAGGAAATGCATAACAACTGAAAAATTCAATTTTTAAACACGATTTTCTGCCAAATGAAAATGAATTTAGGAAAAACAAGGCACAGGGTTTTTCGTGAACAGACTGAGTTAGATAACCTAGAAACGGTTTCCTCAATTTCGCAACTGTTTGAGATAAATATGAGATTCTTCAGGACCCTATTTCGCTGACTGCGTTAGGAAAAATAATTTTAATTAATGCACAATTACGACCATATTCTGATTTCTATGAGAAATATCTGCCGAGATCCGATTTCCTTGGCTAAATTCCAACTTGAGATAGTTGGAGAAAACGATTTGAGTTTGGGTGCCCCAATCACTTGTGCCAAGTCATCCACTGTGCATTGGCATTGTTAATTTCCTCCATTGAAGGAGCCACCATGAAATAGAATGAGAAGGGATTTCAAGAGATTGAATAACGTTTCAGTGATATTCACTATTTGATACCTCATGCAGTTAAAGAATGAAGGAATTAATTGATAAGAAGGCCGATTCTATTTCATTACAGCCTCAATACACATTTGAACATAAGAAAGAACATGGATTCTCTAAAGCAGCAATAACACCTTCCTGTTTTGATCATTCAAGTATCTTGGTTTCATTATCTTGACGTTATATTTTGAAGGGGATGATATGTGAGAGGAACCAGATATCTCGTATCAAGTACTATGGAAGATTTGATGTATCCCTTGGAAGGTTCTTATGGGATAAATTATCTAACCAAATTTCCAGCCAACAGATGCACATAGCCTTTGCCTTTGCTAGCGGTTTTGCAACCCTTTCTTATGTTGATTGGGTTAATAGATTTCTGCTAAACATGTTTTTATACAAGAATGATCACGTTTCTTTGAGTCTTGCAGGTACAAAATATGAAGGCATTACAAATGAAAAATCTTATGCCATGGCATAGCCAAAGAAGATCGACAAGATTTTAGCTACAGAAATTGTGCACATTCCGCAGCTGAACAACGATTCTGCAACTAATCGACAATTTGCAGCTATGCATTTAACTCAAAGATTTATTTGTCAAATAATGCATTCTAACAATTTCATCTTCTTACATCATCTTTCATTGTAGCATCTTATTCCCATGCCACATTTTACATGACAATTTTCACTGTTTCATAAAAATTTCAAAAAAGTCTAACTTTCTCATACGACATCGGAATTCGATGATTCAAGCATTGTTGGAAATATCTCGTTGAGATCTACAAAATTAGGAATCTATTATCAGATTTTGAAACAACAAAGAATGAAGAAATTGTTGAGAAGAAACAATAGGTAACTTGAGGCACTACTTTCAACATAGGTATAAACTCTTTTGGTTTTCTTTCATGAACTTGTTTAATAGTATTGATTCTTATTTTTTTATGTAAATGTCATTAACAGAGAAATTGATCACCTCTCTATTTTGAAAACCTTACAATCCATTGGAGAAGAAGTACTAGTTTTTTGCAGGTTCCAGGAGGAAGAACAGATGACCACAAGCAAATAGTGTCTCTCAAAGACCACATTTATTTCATAAGAAAATGATCAAAGCAGCAACAGAGATGAAACATCAATGCATGAGCACATGCTAATGCATATCAGATCCAAAAGTTGCAAGCCTTTCAAATTCCAGTGTTTCCGTTGCATCCATACTCCTTTAGTCAATAAAACCTTCATCTCATTTCCTTTGTAGTCACATTGCATTTCACTTAGTCATCAATAAAATTATCATCTCATTTTTCTTCATTGCTCATTTTTATTCATAGAAACTATATTTTTCTACGTTTCTTTCATTAACTCATACCCATTTCCATAAAGACATTTAACTCGCTTACATGGTGATTTGTCCTTTTACTTTCCATTCACTTGTCATTTTCCTTTCCGTTAAATAAACCTTGATCCACTGCAAAATTTTCCATTCGTAGTCCTTCAAAATCATTACTTCATGGTTGCATTAGATGATGGAGGATTCCTTAAGGCCTTATTTCTAACAAGCCTTGGCCTATCGACATCGACACATTATCTAGGTCCAAGGCTAGAGTCCTCATTAGTAGCCAGAGGCTTGTATGCCTTAATGACAGGCTCTCTCGCCAACAATCATGGGAATACGTCAATGTCCCTTGATCGTTGGATCTTGCATGTGGCTTAACATCGGCTCATTTATTTTCCCTTCGCAAGATGTACTTAGGTACCTTGGCACTCGTTGACATTAATGGCGAGTTTTCCTTGCATTGGTTAGCGACATTCATCAATGGCCGGTAATCCAATGACCTCTCTTCATGCTCGACACCGACACATTTATTGGCATGACTAGAGTTGTACCATCAGTTTTATAGCGATTTAATACTATATGATTTCAGCATTTTGCAACAGATACAACAGATTTAGCAGCAAAAATAAAGAATCCACTTCACAACCTCATCCACCAATTATGCAACCAAGAAGCAGATGAATTCTACATTTCATTCCATGATCCAGAAGTAGCCACACTCTTCAATTTCCATAACTCATGTACACTGAAGGTAAGTGGAAGTATGTGGTTTTCTAATTTTTATTCATGCAATTCCTTAAAATACTAGAATTGTAACTTTGGGAAATTCCTCACTTCCTCTTTCACATTGTCATATCTTTAGTTGGGGGGAAGGGACATCATTTCATATTCATATATCATACACCATTACACATTTTCATTTCATCCTAACATACTTATCCTAATCAATTATGATTGAATTATGCTTCAAAAAGTTATATGATTTGCAAATAATGCCTAAATTATGAGCACATTATATGGCTAATTTTAAAGATGCATTCTTCCAAACATGTTGCAGTTCAAATGCAAAGTTTAAGGACATATGATATAAGCTATGTGCATTCAAAAGAAAAGGCGTTGCGAGCAAATCAAAGGAATTAATGCAATATTTGCATGAGGACATGTAATTACTCTAGTTGGGGTGTATGTTGGGCCTCCAAAATGTCTTCAAAATGACATCCACTTCACCTTTATCGCCACCATTTCACTCAAATGTCACAACTCCATAACCATATAACCTTTCATTAGCTACCATTTTCATAAATATATGGGTTAGGATGCTTATTTACCAAAGTTATTTATTTTATGTGTTTAAAGTGAATTTATGATTAAAAACCAGGAAGTTAACATGGTTTCATGTATCTATATATGTGGCTTGAGTTTCATGACATGTGTAGGTTATTTGGAAGCTTCGAAGGCACCCTTATATGGCCTCCAGTGCTCAAATTCGAATTCCCTTCAAAAGAGATTTGGATAAAGGTCAAAGAAGGATATGTGTCCTATTTAGATTGTAATTCTATGAGGTGTCTCATCATTTCTTATTTGGATTAGAACTCTGTGAGACACTTAGGGGATATGTGTCTCATTATGAGCTATTTGGTTATAACTATATGAGATTTTAGTGGATCTTCATTAAATATGGTAGCTTCTTATGTTTTTGTATAAATAGGAGAGCCTTCTCCTTTGAAAGGCATGTGTAAATTTGGAGAAATTCTCATGTTTTTAATAGAGAATTTGGAGCTTATACTTGGAGATTTGAAGATTTAGTTTTGCTTGCGTATGGAGCTTCTTCACTTGCCATCCTCATACACCATTGGAATGGTCATCTAATGATTGTGAGATTTAATTGCTTTTATAGATTAAAGTTCATTTGCTTTCTTAGTATTAGTTTTAGAATGACTGTGTAATCTTTGCTTTTCTAAAAACATTTCAATAGGAAAGATTTATGTATTTTCTAATTGGATTAAGTTTGAGGCAATGGCTCATAGTTATTTAGTTTCATGCTTTTATATTTGCTTTTAATATCATCATTTAATTGCATTGACCAATATTCCTAAAGATCATTCTAAGAAATTGATTTAATCATATTTCAAGATTGAATGGTTGAATATTTGATACATGCAATTACTGAGTTATTTTAGGCACACTTTACTTGCTTTTCTAGGACATTAGAAGTTAAAGTATAAATAGTTGCTTACACATCATCTCAAGAAGGTAACACTTCATAATTGAGTGTTGGAGTAACTAAGTATATAATAGTTGTTTTTATTTCACAAGTTAGTTGAATTTCATTTTCATTATTTGATTTCATAGATTAGATGAACTGGTTTTCGTCATTTTGTAGTTAGATTGATCTAAATTGAAAGATAGTTTCTAGCACATATAGTACATGCATGCTTCACAAGTTTACGAAACCCTCGGGTTGACAAATTAAATGACAGGCAATCACTTTGCCCTAACACTTGGTATATAATCTTGTTTATATTTTAAAGTTATATTGTGTTTATACATAATAATAATTAGATTGATTTTTAAATAAGGCCAACGTTAGATTAAAAACGTTAAATGTTTATATATGTTTACATAAGATCTGCCCCATATTGAGCACCCCATAGTAAGCACGCTTTCAACGCAATAATACAAATTTATTTGGAGAATAATACACTATATAGTCTTACAACATGTTTTTTCAATTAGGTTCATTCCATGGCTATGACTCTTCTAACATTATTATTATTATTTATTAACTAAGTTTATTTCATGTTTTATTTTCGAAGAAGTTTTATAAGTTATGGGGTCATTTTAAAATTATTCCAATACAGTAATATATTTATTTCTAATTTGTTTCTTAATTATTAATACTTATATATATATATATATATATAAGTTTTGGTTCACGGTGTGTACAATAGGTGGTTTTGGTTCACGGTGTGTACAATAGGTGGTGATGGGGTGTATTGTTTTATATATATATATATATATCTCTCTCTATATATATATATATATATATATATATATATATATATATATATATATATATATATATATATAAGTTTTGGTTTACGGTGTGTACAATAGGTGGTGATGGGGTGTATTGTTAAGGCACTTTATTATATGAGGGTGGACAAAAACCTAGTCATGTTAAAAGGTGGTGTGGCTCATGTCAAGTATATGGTGATTTTGATACTTTGAATGCTCATAAATTTAGATTCTGATTTCTCAAACCAAAAATTAAACTTATAATTATTTCAAAACCCACGCAACTAATAAATAAATAAATCATAATTCATATATTATTCAATAATAATAATATATTAAAATAGTTATTTATATAAAAATTTAAAATAAAATATGCTAATTTAATTGAAATATATAAATTCCTTTATAGTCTTGGTCATTAATCTCTTTCTGTTTCATTATTCCAATGAATGAGTTGTATTTATTATTTTATCTTTTAAAAATAAAGTAATTAAAAATGAGTAACTCATGTGGTAAAAAAAAATGATTTTCATTAATCTCTTTCTCTTTCATTATTCCCATGAATGAGTTGTATTTATTATGTTATCTTTTAAAAATAGCGTTAAAAATGAGTAACTCGTGCGATAAAAGAAAAATAATGATTTTGCGATTAAAATATCTTTCTTCAAATATTCTTATTTCCTTAATTATCTCTATGTACACTTTTTAGACATCTGGATTAATGTGTTTGGAATAGCATCTTATTTGATAGTTTTATTTTTATTTTTATGAAATACATGGCAAAAAAGCAGGAGACATTAAATTGATATAATCTATGTAGTTTCGGATAATAGCAAGTTTAATGCGCTTTAAATGACGCATAAAGTCATTAAAAGAAATTAGTTAATCTGAGTTAAAGATAAGCATCTTGATTAATTCAATATAAATAAGTAACATTTATTAATATTTTATTTAAGCAAAATATGTAAAGAAAATAATTATTAATTTCTCACTACAAGGAGATCTAGATACATAATAAAAGGTTCTCATCAACATACATTTAAAATGTCTCATTCATGGTTACTAAGAGAGCCTTGACATATCTAATTAATGTCATTTATCTAGCTTTGCCCCCAAAATTTGTAATAAGTAGATAAGTGGAAGAGCTCATGTCCCACTAAAAACAAGGGTGTTTTGACATTCACGAGGGGCTCTCATTGACATACATCAAGCAAGTCTTGTCTACATATTCTAAGGTTGTTTTAGCATATTAGTTATATGGTATTATGTTGTATATTGGTATTATATTAGTAATATTATATATGTTGCATATTAATAACAAAAGGTGATTATAATAATAAATGCAATAATTGTGTTGAAGTCTATCGATTTAAGACATACATCAAGCAAGTCGTGTCTACATATTCTAAGGTTGTTTTAGCATATTAGTTATATGGTATTATGTTGTATATTGGTATTATATTAGTAATATTATATATGTTGCATATAATAATAAAGGTAATTATAATAATAAATACAATAACTGTGTTGAAGTCTATCGATTTAAGAAAACATCACATAATATAAATTAATATGACATTAAAAATAAATAAATAAATGGAATTTAATATCAATATAAAAAAATAGTATGGGTTATTTAATTATATAATAAAAAATATTTGCAAAATAAAAGAAATGTTATGCGAAGAGAATTTCAAAATTAAATTATGCAACATGAGAAATAAAATATCTAAAATATTTGTTGAATTGGAGAGGATTATGCTCCTATGCTCCTAGCCCATATAATTCTATATCAACATTTGTTACATCAACAACATAAATACATTGAGTTGACTAGGCTAATAAAAAAATGATAAATATGAAAAAGAAATTATAAAATATAATTAAAATAAAATTTCAATAAATTACTTCATTATCATTTTGATATTATTGTAGGACTTCTCAAACAATGGAGAGAGTTCTCATTTACACATAAATTTAACGAAAACTAGAAATAACAAATATATAAATAAAAGCATAAAAGCATTTGTGGATTTATGGATTCAATAAATTCATAGTAGTTACAACAATTTCGTACATAACAAATAATTTGCATAATTATTTCTAATAATTAATAATTAATGAATAAGTCTGAAATCCTTTTCTGAAAATTAGTTATTAATGAATAATTCTAAAATATTTTACCCAATAATTCCAATATTTGTTGTCGATCACTCAAAGTAATATTTCTCCTTGTATTTGTAAAATTATTTCCATATCATTGATTTTCTTGGATTAAGATTTTTGTTGGATGGACACATAACTATTACATAGAGTAATGAAAAATATGTAACAACATGTCTCATGGTTCCAGTGGCTCAAGTATCTTGTGTTGGTTCATGGTTCTAGTGTGAGAACTTCTGCATGGGTGTTGCAACTTCTATGATGTAGAAGTTGTGCTGCAACAACTATGTTTTAACATCGTGTTGTAGGAGCCATTTTGTAGTAGCATGTTGCAACAATGTGCTGAAATACTCATGTTGCAATGTGTTGTAGTAGTGATGTTACAACATTTGTATTCTAGTAACCATGTTACAATAGTCATGTTGCACCAATGTCACAATAGTTGTGCTATAGTAAACATGTTGCAGTGTGTTGCACTAGTCACGTTGCAACATGTTGTAGCAACCGTGACCAAAATACATTCTGTAGAAATATCACAACCTACACAACAACTTGTATGGCACATTGTCTTTGTAGATTAACTCAAAGATAAATGAAAATATGCTCATTTTCTAATGTTTAATCATAAAATAATGTAAAAGATAAGGAAATATAATGGAAACATATTAAGTCTAAATCTCACATAGTAATGGATTAATACAAGGTATAGGTAGGAAGAAAGGAGTTAAAAGTAGGGAAAATTTGGTATAAAATTATTCTATTTCTAGGGTCACTTATCTCACACTAGCCAAAAATGGTTCATGTCCTCATGCAACCTAGTACCTATTCATCGAACAAACTATAGGGACACTTCTCTTTTTCCACTGCATATACTTCTCCATTGTTAAAGATTTATTTTACTCAAATGCTTGAAATTCATTGTCATAAAGCATCATTACAACTACAATGTTAACATCCTGAAACAATTCTAATCATCTTAAATAAAACTTGATGGAATTGAAACAAACATGTACAAGGAACTGTAACAAGAGTGTTGTTGAGTAGCATCATGCTTCAATTATCAATTTTCCAGAAACTAAGTTTTTTATGAAGTTGTGCAAGCATACTTTTCCTATTTCATTCCTTTTCTTGAAAGAAAATTGGACCATGTGATGCATAAATCTCAATATATATAAAAAGACATTCTATGCATATGAAAACTAGAATAGTAGAAATAGTGATATAATAATGCTAACAACAACAAATCATAATTGTTTAAGTCTTATGATATGGTGATGCCATTTCATGCTTCTGGTTCTTGTGTAGCATCCAAAGGAATTACGATTAATGGTTCTTACGTAACAGTAATAGGGCTTCCTTATGTCATTGTTGTTATCAAACTTCCTTACTACTAAAAAATGATAAAACTCATTTTTCTATGAGAATGAATTCTATAGCATCTTTTTCTATTATAGATTCTTGTGGGGTAACCTATTCCTCTCCAAATTTGTACATAGGTTGTGATTTACTAGAGAATATGCTTCTCAAAACCATATTTTAATGTATTGGACATGAAAATGCTCATACATAATTAAGGAAGTGTTGTAGCGACTACAACCACCCTCCAAAATTTTGGCTCGTACACAAATTTTAGAGCCTATCATGGATCCTGTGATTGATCATTCCTTGGTCACTTATTAGTAAGCTGATGATTTCAAGGCCCCTCCTTGATCTTAAGAATTGTTCACATTCTCATCTTTATGCAGCATGTGTCATCTTTGGGCTTCAAGATTATCATTCGTCATGCAAATGGAAGTTTATTGAGCTTCAAGGAGAAATCTTTGTGCGTATGGGTCGTTCTCATCACACAGACGTGTTTCACAGTCACCTCATGCACTCTTGTCATGAAGGTTGTTGCATCAAGCAGAGTATTTTTTATATGTTCTTGATGGTTTATGTTGTATCACTAAGTGTTCAAGTGTGTGATCATAGTCATGTTCTATCACTGTTTACATCCGTTTCACTGATCTCACACTTAGCCAATTTCCCAAGCAACCTAGCCTCATCCAGCTTCCTAGAACTACACAATTTGCTTTTACAACCCTCAAGATGTTTCCCTTTCCTGCTGCCACCGTGAAATTCACAGGAACCCCAACCTCCCTTGGTATCCAAAACTACATTGTGATTTCCTCTAGTATCCTTTCCTCGGCAAGAACCCACTGTCTCCAAAATTTGCGCAGTGTTGTCCCTTAGCTGCCCAATTTGTCTTGCATTTAGAAACTACATAGAGGTGTCCTCCCAGGACCCCATCCCACAGTAGTGTCTTGCATCTCGAAACTGAGTAGTGTTGTCCTAAATGTTCGGTCCACCTTGCATCCATAAACTCTGCAGATGTGCCTGCCAGGGCCTCATCCCGGCAGCAGTCACTGCCCAATGAAACTGCACAGATTTGTCTCTCAATGACCACAAGGAAGTATGAAATTCTAGATGATTCTCAAGGAGTTGAGGAGAAGCACCAAGGAACCTGGTTTATGATAGAAGATCAAGACTGCATGAAAACTCTGTTGAATGCATAACCCTCTCGAGGGTAGGTATGGTAAGCAAAGCTCATATTTTGAAATGCATCTCTTAGTGTAAACTTGAAGTACTGATATCATTCTATATTCAATGACATGCTTGGTTGCAAGCACTGAAATTAATTCCATGTGTTTCCTCTATGTGTCTTTTTCCTTGTCGCTTGTTGGACCAACGATCATCTTTTGGCATATAGATTACTTTCTCATGCTTGTGATCTTGTTCTAGAATTTTTGAAGCTTTGTATTTGTGTGCTTGATTTTCTTCACTCTGAGAACATTGGTCGTATTCAGACAAAAATTTGTAAGCATTGTCACGCAAGTATAGTCATGGTCATTCGAAGGTCTATCTGAAGTGACACACTTGTCGCTCTTAAACTTAAGATAGTTTCATTGAGAACATGTTTGTCTTGATGGCTTGTGGTGTCCTATCGTCGAGTCATGCTAAGTGTCTAATCATGATGTCATGTTTACACAAGTTCACTTTATCTCTCACTCAGTCATTTTTCCTAAAAATATGTCGACTGGACAAACCCCCTCAACTAGACCCTGACTCAGCTGCATTGCACAGTCTCATCTCTCATTGACCCTACTCTACTGCCCAGAACTACAAAGTGCTTGAGGTTGTCCTTTGAGGAAGCGACAATGCATAATCCCGGAAGTGAGCAGGTTGTCTGTCTCCCAGAATTGCATAGAAAGTGTCTCCAAGCTCGATCCAATCTGCGCTTCCCGCAAGATCACTTGTCAAGCCTTCCTCTGTTCTACCAGAAATATGCACTACACTGTGACCTAGGCTTGCACTACTCTCACATGACCAATTTCCTACGCTACACTGCCTACAGAAACTGTGCAATCATGCTATGTTAGGCCTCATGCTGACTTGCTCTTCTCTACTCTTGAGAATTTTGCAGTTCTAACTGGTACACCTTTTGTTGCCCGCTCTGCACTGTTTCCAGAAACTCTGTAGTGATACCTATCTCACACTGTCTCTCAGAAATGTGTAGTTATGACCAACAACTCCCTGCAGCCCAATCATGACTTGCTTTGGAAAATTGTGTAGAATTTCCTACAAGTTCCCTTTGTTGCCCCCGCTCAGTCTCCCTTTGAGAAATTGCGTAGATCCCTAGCTGGACACCAAATGACCCACTCAGTCCTCATCCTAAAAATTGTGCAGAACTATCCAAAAGTTCCCTTGGACACCCTGCCTTGTCTTCCTCCTAGGAATTGCGCAATTTTGCCCAGCTGGATTCCACCTTGTAGATGCCACTGCTATCCTTGATTGAGCAATTTTTCCTCCTAGTGACCTCTGCATATTCTTTCCCAACAATACTTCAGATCCCTTCATCCTGGCCTAAGTTGTGCTTTATGCAGTTTTAGTGTCTTGTCCTCCCTCCCGGTCACCTGGACCCAAACATGGAAAATAATGCATCATGTTAAACTAGAAGATTTTGGGATTTGATGTCATCCCATTATGAGTGAATTACAGGAACAGGTACATCGATGGAACATGGAGAGATGACGAACGAGATGAAGAAGGAGCACATGCCGGAATACTTCCTTACAAATGGACAAATGTACAAAGCAAATTGAGCAACAAGCGAAAGGAGTACATGCACGAAACCATCTTGCAAAGATCAAGACCATTGGAGACCCCGCAACACCAAGCTATGTGGAGATGAAGACAAAGCATGTCCAAGAACACATCTATCACTCAGCAACGCAGTAGCTTGACATGGACACCGTAGTCAGCCAATACGTGTCAGCAGTGTCACGAGTTGTCTCGGCCACCTCAGTACTATAAGTCATATATGTTGTAATCAAATGTAATGTAAAGTGAAATTCCAAGTGTCATTAGTGGAATACAAATATTCATATGTAATGTAAAGATTTATACGTAATGAAGTTAAAGAGTCATGAGGGTAGTCCAAGAGTCATAAAGGGGAATGTCAAGGGTACCCCCACCCTTTGCTATATATAGAACCTTATAACTCAGAGAAGAGGCTTTTGTGAGCCAAGCTTTTGCTAGGAATTGCTTAGAAAGGGTTTGGAGAGTATTCTGATGAGCCTTGGCTTCTCCACAGTGTAGAGCGAGTACATCTCTTTGTAGGAGTAAGCAGTTTTGACTGTAATGTTCCACTATTGGGGCTAGTGGCTCTCATGGTTGTATGTATGGATGGAACTTTCACTTTATATATATATATATATATATATATAACAGAGCCAACACGTTTTCATGCATATGTTGTTATTGTAGTTGGAATATTCTAGTTTCTTTAGCAATGTATGTTATTTAACTTACCCATTCATGTATGAACTACTTTGTATATGATTGTATGAATCGTGTTGCAATCGTGTTGTTGGTTTAACCCATCACCATTGATTGTGGACTATTCCACTTCAAACTTGTGATGTCTTTCTGCTCATGTGTTCCTTTCAGGCTACGTACTATTATAGGCTTGTAAGGGATACACTTTCTTTCCCCCTTCATGTGTTAGAACCCCCATGTATCTCACTTGACTCGCTGCAAGGTCACACACTTTCTTCCGACAGAGATATCACACTTATCTCAGTGTGCTATCCCTGTCAAGGCATAGCTTTACTACCCACTTCTGGAACTCCTACTCCAAACGATCTGAGGTCTTGTTGGGACTCCTTACTGGGGTAATCCAATGACATGTTGGCGGGTCCAACACAGTTCACATTTATGGTGCTAGAAGGAGGGATAGATGACAAGCTGAGTCCTCAAAGTCTCTTTTGAATCTCTACACATCTGTAATGACTTATGCTATAGTCAATCCTCCGAGATGTTTGTCTTATGGAAATGATTTTAAAGTATTGGAGGATCTTTGGAATGACTTTTCACGTAACACATATGATGGTGAAGGCGGAGAATCCTTGCTTAGACACAGAGTTGCTTTCACATGTTTCTATGAAAGGAATGAAATCCATGAGGAATACATTGCCTACTCACTATTCATGTCTATGCTTCGTGGGCACCCAATGATGTGGTGTGTCACACTGCCTAATGCCTCTATTCACTCTTTTGATCAGTTGGTCGAAGAGTTGACAATTCTTTCTACCAGTATGATCGTGAAGCACTCAAAAAGAAAATTCTGGAATTACGAAAAGCACCAGATGAATCCATTGAGCAATTTCACAAATGCTTTCGTAATATTTCATTTCAAATTCTTGAACATGAAATATATTGGAAATGTCTTGATGAAAATTTCAGTATCTTCTTCACATATCTGAGAATCCACATATCTTAGAATCATTTGAACCCCTCCCAGCATACCTCAGTGTTAGAGCTGCAAAATCTAAGACAAACAAGGTTGATGTCACAAATGACCCTCTTTTTGCTTCTCATAAAATGGCTCTAGCTCTATAGTCAAAGGAGCGAGAAGCTGCATGAACATCTATTAAACTCTCACATCCTCCCACCCCACCTACTCTATAAATCTATGCAGATTTGATTGGCTAGCCTGATGGTTGTCACATGAACTCATTCTCTAATCCCCCGTCTTCTAGCCATTGATTATTCGGATTGTATTGTGTTGTTTTCTTCCATTCGAGACTTCACATCTTGTGTTCACAAGGATCAGGTTATTGACAAAGTTGATGTTGTGTATCCAACTTGCGTTGTCATTTATGATGAGTGTGTGAGAGAATCTGAAAAAGAACCCACAGTGAAGGATGACATCCTTCCATTCACACCTCATCCACTCTATCCTGACATCTCTTGTGATTCTTCCATTTTTTATTTCCTTGTGAAAACTAGTTGCCAGATGTTGCTACTTCCAATCATTCACAGGACACACTGGATGTCAGTTTGTCATTGCATTGAGGAGAAGATGCATCTTTCTCTGAAAAACCATTCAATATTTCATCTGTCATTTCCAGAAACACAGAGGGTGAACACCCTTGTTTCTCATCAACCTCTTTGCATGATCCATCAGATCATGAGGATTCTGATGAAAATATCAAATTTTCTGATCGTGGTTTTCGTGATCTCTTTACTCCATTCGATCATGATGATGATTCACCCTGTGTTGATCTTTATAAGCCAATGGTCTTTGATGATCTACTCGTTTATGAAGTGGAAACCCCTCAAGCTATCGAGGAACTTCCACCCACGTTGATGGTTATGTCAGGCCCTCAATGTCCTAAGGTTAGTGCCACTTCTGATTAGAAATATGTTTAAACACCTGAGGCTCCTCATCAATTTCTTGTTTGCATTAAATATCATTCTAGTTCACAGATTTCACTCCCTCCACCAGCATCACATGATCCTATAGCCCATACACTAGAGGCGTTTTACACAAAGAGAACTCTTGTGAAACATAATTTGTCTTCGTTTTTCATGTTTTCTCGTTTGTCACGATCAAAAGAGTGTACGCAGTCATCGTCTGCGCATAGTGTGTTGTAACACCATGGTAAGTCCAAAAAATGTTTGTCTTGCACATTTACTCTTATCTTTTCTGTGGACACTTTTAAACTTTGAGCATGCTTGTCAACACTGTCTTATCTTTTTTATTCGCTGGTTCACATGATTATCTTTCTATTCTACCATGCCTTCACCAACATGAGCCAACCAATGCTTCGATGGCTGCATTGGAAGTATCATTTCACTTGAGTAGGCCCATGCACTATTTAGCGTAGGAGTAGGAGTAGTGTTTTATTTCTTGCTTTTCTTTTCTTTCTTGTTTTATTTGTTTTGCTTGTATGTTTTTATTTGTGTTCTTGTTTTTATTTTTCTTTACTTCTTCCCTTTTATTTCTTGTTTGCACCCGTAGGTTAGCTTCACATGAAATCGTGTCTACCTCTTGAGACAAGCCAAGAAAATATAAGAGGACTTGTACAACTATCAACATTTGTTTATCTATTGTCCTCTCTCTTTATGAAGAGGTTGTTATCTTTAGTCGATGCTAGCTTGATGGAAAATACGTTCTATTTAGAGTGAGTCTTGGTGAAAACATAACGCTTGCACTGTTAACTAGTACCACCTACTCAAATCGATTATTGAGTTAACCCTTGTCAGCTCAGTCAAGTAGAGTAAGGTGAGGGGGAAAACCTTAACAAGTATGTTAAAGGTATATATAACATACTTCTCTGAAGGGAGAACCTCTTCTTCTCTCAATAAGTCAGGATCCCTCTTTCCCCTCATGAAAAATAAATAAGTTTTTATGCACAGTTCTTTGACAAATGAAAAAAATGAAAAGAAAGGTGAAAGAAGAGAAAGGATTCCTGTCAGAGAGGTGATGCAAGTAACTTTTCCAGGGTACTCACCAGGATCACTGGTAGTGGAGTGATGCTTGTGTTCCTACCTGACTCTGTCGGGGTACTATCCAGGCTTGCTAGCAGGAGCAACACTATAGATGAAAGTAAAAATATAACAATTATATTACTTCTACATCAATATACCCCTCATCCCAAATCGAAACAATTCAGTTGACTTGGCTTGGTATGTGTACTAACTGATCAAGAGAATGGTAGGGACTACATATTTCACTGAAGATATTGAGGAAGCCATGACGATCATAGAATCGAACAATACTTCCAGCAGAGTTAGACTCGCTTTCATGAGACAATGTCAAAACAGAGAGCTGGAGTTCTACCAGTGTGTCACCAATGTCGTAGCAACTACAACCACCCTCCAAAATTTTGGCTCGCATGAAAATTTCAGAGCGTACCATGGATCTTGTGATCAATCGTTCCTTGGTCGCTTATTGGTAAGCTGATGATCCCAAGCCCCCTCCTTGATCTTAAGAGTTGTTCATGTTCTCATATTTATGCAGAATGTGTCATCTTTGGGCATCAAGATTGTCATTTTTCATGCAAAGAGAAGTTTTTTCTGCTTCAAGGGGAAATATTTGTGCGTATGGGTCGTTCTCATCACATAGACATGTTTCACACTCACTTCATGCACTCTTGTCACGAAGGTTTTTGCAATAAGTAGAGTATGTTTTATACATTCTGGATGGTCTATGTTGTATCACTAAGTGTTAAAGTGTGTGATCATAGGCAAGTTCTATCATTTTTTACATCAATTTCATTGATTTCACACCTAGCCACTTTCCCGAATAACCTAGCTTCATCTAGCTTTCCGGAACTACACACATTTCTTCTACAACCTTCAATATTTTTCCCTTGCTTGTTGGAACTGCATAATCCACATGAAGCCCAATCTCCCTTAGCATCCAAAACTACGCAGTGGTTTCCTCAAGTGTCCTTCGCTTAACTAGAACACACTGTCTCCAGAATCTGTGCATTGTTGTCCCTTAGCTGCCCAGTCTGTCTTGCATTCAGAAACTTCATAAAGGTGTCCTCCCATGACCCCATTCCATAGCAGTGTCTTCCATCTCAAAACCTCTCAATGTTGTCCTAGTTGTTCTGTCTGTCATGCATCTAGAAACTACGCAGATGCGTCTCCCAGGGCCTCATCCTGATAACAGTCACTGCCCACTAAAATTGCACAAATCTATCTCTCATTGACCACAAAGAAGGATGACATGATATATGACTCTCAAGGAGCTGGGGAGAAGCACCAAGGAACCCAGGTTATGATAGAATATTGGGAACACATGAAAACCCTATCAAATGCATAACCCTCTAGAGGGTAAGTGTTGTAGGCAAATCTCATATTTTGAAATACATCTCTTAGCGTAGCTTGAAGTACTGATATCATTCTATCTTCAATGACATGCATGGTTACAAGCATTGAAATTCATTCCATGTGTTTCATCTATGTGTCTTGCTCCCTGTCTCTTGTGGGATCAACAATCGTCTTTTGGCGTAAATATTGCTTTGTCATGATTGTGATCTTCTTCTGGCGTTTTTGAAGGTTGGTCTTTATGTGCATGAGTTGTCTTCACTCTGTGAACATCAGTCGTACTCACCCAAATTTGTAAGCACTACCACGGAAGTGTTGTCACAGTCGTTCAAAGGTCTATCTCAAGTGACACACTTGTCGCTCTTAACCTTAAGACAATCTCACTAAGCACATGTTTGTCTTGTTGGTTTGTGGTGTCCTGTCATCAAGTCATGCTAAGTTTCTGATCATAATGTCACATCTACACAAGTTCACCTTCTCGAGAACTTAGCCATTTTCCCTAAAAACTACTAACCATACAAACCCCTTTAATCATACCCCGACTTAGCTCCACTACATTCTCAGCTCTCAGTAACCATACTATGCTACCCAGAACTACGCAGTGCTTGAGGTTGCCCTCTAATGCAATTGCCCTATGCAATCCTAGAAGTGAGAAGGTTGTCTATCTCCCAAAATTGCACAAAAGGTGTTTCCAAGCCCGATCCAATTTGCGCTTCCCGTAAGAATAGTTGTCAAGCCTCCCACTAGTTTACCAGAAATCTGCACTACAATGTGACCCGAGGCTGCACTTCTCTCCAAAACTGTGCAGCCATGTCCAACTACCTACCCTACACTTCCTACAGAAACTAAAAAGTCATGCTGAGTCATGCCTCCAACTGGTTTGCTTTGTTCTGCTACTGAAAATTGTGCAGTTATGACTGGTGCACATTCTTGTACTCCGCTCTACATTATTTTTTGAAACTATGTAGTGCTTCATGTTCCAAACTATCTCTTAGAAATTTGCAGTTATGACGAGCAGCTCCTCGCAGCCCGATCATGCCTTGCACTAGAAATTTGCGCAGAATTTCCTACCAATGTCATATGTTGCCCTGCTCTGTCTCCCTCTGAGAAATTACATAGATCCCCAACTGGACCCCAAGTAACCCACTCATTCCTCATCTTGAAAATTGCGCAGAATAGTCCAACAATTCCCCCGGACACCTTGCCTTGTGTTCCTGCTAGGAATTACACAATTCTGCCCAGTTGGGTTCAACCTTGCAGCTATCACTATTGTGCCTGATTGTGCAATTTTACCTCCCAGTGACCTATGCGCAATTTTTCCCAACATTACTCCAGAGCCCTTCATTCTGGCCTAACATGTGCTCTATGTAGTTTCAGTTCCTTGTCCTCCCTCCCGATCACCTAAACCTAAACAAAGAAAACAATGCATCATGATAGACTATGATATTTTTGGATTTGATGTCATCCCATTATCTGTGAATTGCATGAACATGTACATCAATGGAACTTGGTGACATGGCGAACAGGATGAAGAAGGAGCACATGCTAGAAGATTTTCTTGCAGCTAGATAGACGTAGAAAGCACATCGAGCAGCAAGCGAAAGGAGTACATGCATAAAACCATATTGCATAGACCGACACCACTGGAGACCCCACAACATGAGGTTATGTGGAGGTGAAGAGAAGGCATGTCCAAGAAAAAATCTATCACTTAACAACATAGTAGCTTGACATGGACACCATAGTCAGCCAATACATGTCAACAGTGTCATGTCGAGTTGTCTCGACCACCTCACTACTATGAGTCGTATCTATTTTAATCAAATGTAAGGTAAAGTGAAATTCCAAGTGTCATTAGTGGAATAAAAATAGTCATATGTAATTTAAGGAGTTATACGTAATGAAGTTGAAGAGTCATGAGGATAGTCCAAGAGTCACAAAGGGGAATGTCAAGGGTCACCCCACCCTTTGCTATATATAGAACCTCATAACTCATAGAAGAGGCTTTTGGGAGCCAAGATTTTGCTACGCATTTATTAAAAAGGGCTTGGAGAGTATTGTGATGAGCCTTGGCTTATCCATAGTGTAGAACGAGTACATCTCTTTGGAGGAGCAGGTGGTGTTGACTGCAATGTTCCACTATTGGGGCTAGTGGCTATCATGGTTGTTTGTATCAATGGAACTTTGACTTTATATATATATATATATGAGAGCCAACATGTTTTCATGCATATGTTTTTATTGTAGTTGGATTACTCTGGTTTCTTTAGCAATGTATGTTATTTAACTTATGCATTCATATATCACCTACTTTGTAGATGATTGTATGAATCTTGTTGGAATCATGTTGTTGGTTTAACCCATCACCCCGGATTGTGGACTATTCTTCTTCCAACGCATGATGTCTTTCTTTTGATCTGTTCCTTTTAGTTTTCGTACTATTATAGGCTTCTAAGGGATACACTTTCTTTCCCCCTTCGTGTGTTAAAACCCCCATGCATCTCATTTGACTTGCTACAAGGTCACACACTTTGCTTCCGACAAATATATCATATTTATCTCTGCGCAATATCAAAATCAAGGCATAGATTTAATACTCATTACTGGAACTCCTACGCTAAATGGTTTGAGGTCTAGTGGGACTTCTTACTAGGGAGATCCCCTAACATGTTGGCGGGTCCAACATCGTCAACAAAAAGATGTGGAATGAAAAAATGTTATTTATTCCTTATCAGTGGTTTTATTGAAAGATTAATATTCATACACTTATCATTTAATTATCGACTGAGGCATTAAATTTATGAGGAGCTCAATCGATATGCATGGAGGAAAACACTTCTCACTTTATTAAGTGACCTATTCTAAACTCATATAGGTTGGTTGTTTCTAAGAAAAAATAATCCACTCCCTAATTTAACGAATCCTTGAAGCTTTTGGAAAAAATATAACCAATTAGATTGTCAAAGTATAAAATGTTTAATATTTTAATTCCATGGTGGAGTGTATTCAGTACTTTGAAAATTTAAGCAAACTTTACTAAACCTATCTCAAAACAATCAAAATAATTAATACATAAAATTTTAAAAGGATTCATCCACTATCCCCACTCAGTATGCTTGCACATAAGCTAAGAACTAGACTATGAAAATATTAATTAATGATAGTACTTATATAGCCTAGGAAATTAATAATATAGTAATGGGAAATAATATGGATATAACAGCTATCCAAATAAACACACAAAATTACCTATATGTAGTTGACAATCAAATGACTCTAGCATAGAAATATGACAAACCAATCAAAACAAGACGACAAAGTTTGGCACCTAACCATTTCTTGAGCAGGTCTAGCTCAAGGCTTGGTTAGTTCTCTGTAAGAGCCAACTTCTCAAAAAAACTTTCAACAATTAATTAAATAATAGATCATACCCAAGACCTAATGCAACTAGAAGCACAAAACCTCACCAAGTGCCCAACATAATAGATATAATTTTCAATTCAATAGAAGAGTAACAATAACAGTAAAGGGTATCATGTTGCACTAGGCGATCCCATTTTATACCGAGTTTTACAAGACAAAAATAACAAAATATATTTTGGTCTATCTCAACCAGCTGACTCAAGCAAATAGTTACAATCATTATGTGATCCAAGTTGGAAATCCCTACTTATATTCTATTTTTACACCTAAAATCTACAAATCATAGAGAATATAGTTAACTTCTAGATCCTTGAGTTGAACAAGCCTCGAAACATTTGACGCTTATGCCCTATGAATGTTGGTAGTGAGCAACTCAGGCTTGTAACTGATATGAACCAATTGTTATATGTCAGAATCCTTTGATATCTTATCCATTGGTATTAAAACAATGTCCTGAAAATAGCCTTCAAGTTAGTTTGCTGATTGGTGACTACCTAATACTCTTGTAAGACAATTGTGATTTATCCCTGATCTGCAAATCTTTGTGCAACTTACATGTCTAATTTTAGTTGTTGTGCAACCAACTGCTATATGCAAATATTTTCATAGATTATAATCAAAGTATTGTAGTGGTGCCATCTAGACACTGGAACAACTGGTTATATTCAGAAGGATAAATAAGCTTATTATCACGCCACCTAGCTCCATCTATGAACAAATTCCATAAATCTTTATCTAGGATCCATAAGAAAATATTTGCTGATCTCCTTCACATAAGATAACTTAAATCTTTCACTGTAATGATTAATCGTAGCACATCTGAAATATATGAAGTCATATACATCCCTATGATCAAAATACTTTTTCAACTTAAGTCTGTAGCCTCTCCTTTATTTAAATCACACATATATTTATACCATATTCTTATGAAACCCTTACACACATAAGCTTATCTATTCATGTGCTTAGTTATTTATTTATACACAAAAAGACAAGGTTTGAAACAGATGCAAGTATACTTGAAATCAAAGGGAATAAGACAAGTAACAGTGGTAATGATAAGGTTCTTTAAGTAAAAAATGGAGATCTTATTGACAAAAATTCTATCAAAAGAGAGATGCATCGCCCCCGGCCATCCTGTCGAATTGCATGTCCCCATGCAACTTCATTCTTACTCTAGTATGTCGACATGAAGGTTTCCCTAGTTATAAGTCAGTTGACCGAATTGACTAGTAGCATAATAACCCCATGTCCTTTCCATTGCAGTCCAGTTTTTTATTCATCCTCTTCATTGCAAATAATAGGGAACATATAGAATCATGTTTGGCACCATAAAAGAGGGAAATCAAATCATAGACAAACCCATCAAGACACAAATTTTAACACCGAATAGGTGTAAAATGAAGCACGACTTAGTGCTAAGACAAAGAAGGGGTAACCCATAGGATTTTTCTCCATTAGAAAAGTGTGAAACCCTTCACAAATGTCTTAAGACACATTCAAATCCACCTCATTATATTTTTTCACCTCATGATATTTTGTCACTACATAACATTGGTTAGATTTGATGGTGGAAGAATCCCTTGCATATTCTCACAACCTCATCAAATAATTGACCACCAGTCCTAACAGGGGGTATTCTTCCCTGACAGACAAGTGAGCCTCCATTTCAATCCTACCATAAAATTTAGAATCCTACTTCCACTTGATAAGATTATCAATATAGGAAATAAAGACACGGAGTTGTACATCACTAACAAAGGGGTTAGGGTTCCACCTTGTGTTTTTTGTAAGAATGAAGTTAAACTGATAAAGTTCACATAACAAACTTTGATCCACAATGCTAGAATGATGATATATTGCCAAGAATTTTTTGGGTGAAGTGATCTTATGAAGTTACCCATCACATATTTGTCTCAGTCTAAAAGAGGACCAACGATCGTGTAGAAAAATAAGATACATCCTGGAGGGAACTCTAGGCTAAAATTTTTGTTCCTAATTCATGTATTGCCTCTTTTAATTCTGCTCTTTGTGAAAATTATCTTTCTACTTAGCTATTTTCCCTTTTCATTTTTCTTCATGGTAAAGATACATAGAAAACCATCATTTCTTTATGCGTTCAAGCACTTGTTTATGACTTTCGCTATTAACGATACTAAGGTAAAACAAATCATCGTTGTTATGCCATTGTGGCATATCAGGTTTTAGCTAGAGGAACATGTATTGTACTTTTCAAGATATTATCTAAAATGGAATTTATAATCAGTTGTGATTCTCTTGTATATTCCTGAGCTAATGTTTTAGTCTTATTTTCAAGTTTCCCCTCTAATTATATAATTTCCAATAGATATTCTACATTAGTATGTCTAGGTACCCTTCTCTTAAATTCGGCTCTTAATTTTTCATTACATACTACCAATTTCTTTTTACGTTTCAATAAGGCCTGCTAACTTGGGCTACAAAATATGTATGTTTTGGGTGCGATGGCCTTACCTTTTTGCTGACGAGGGTTCTTTGGCTAATCATTCTTGCTCCAACTTTGAATACCATTGATGCCTCCTTTGTTACGTTCTCCTATGTAATATTTCTTCCGGGATTGTCTTCTTCCATTGTATGAGTGACCCCCTCTATTATACCTTCCTCTATTATATAAAATTTTCCATCATAACTGTATTCTTCCATGGGACTATCTTCTAAAACATCTTCCTCAAGATTCACCACTTTGACCTTTTCTTTGTTCTTCTCAATTTTAGTTGTAACCTTAGTTTTCATCAATGCAAGGGTTTCATTGTCTTAGTCAGAGACATTAGACCCCAAAACCTGTGTCTTTGTAACATCCCTCGTAAAAAATTCCATATAATAAATTTAATAAAGGAAAAATAATAACCAAGGTCATGGAACACGTATTCCATGTTGAATGTTGGGAAAAACATCCTAGTGTGGGTGTTCATTTGGTTTATTATGGCTAGGTAAATTGACAAAGGCAATGAAAAAGGCTTTGGAAAGGTAAAGTGGCATTAATTGGAATTTTATCTATGAAAATAATGGAAATTAAGAGAAAAGGAAGGTGAAGGGTCACAGGTTGCATATGAGGAGGAAATTGAAGTAAAATAATGGAAAATGAACAAAATAGAGGCCTCATTATTAAAAAGGCTTATGAGGATTAGTTCAGAACTTTTGTTAGTTCAATTTTGGAGATATCTCTCTATTCTCCCTCTCTTTCACACTCTTGGACACAAAGTATTCTTGAAGCACTCTAGAATTAGAGGAAAAGAAGGAAAAAGAAGAAAAAGAAATGAAGAGGAAGCAAGGATCAAATAAGGAAAAGCGGAATTGAAGTCACTACAATGGGATTAATTGTAGGTATCGAGTTGGATGTATGATTTCCTTGCTAGTCTTTGAAAGCATGGCACATGCATATGTGTTTTTCGTTATCTTGTTTCTTTGGCATGGATTTTGTCAGGTATGATAGTGGTTTTTAGCCTTGCCTTGCCATTTGTGGATAACCAGGGTGTGATGGGGTTCTCTTATTTTGGTTGAGATGGATTATCAGATGGTTTTGAAACTGAGTGAGGTGGTGTCATAGGAGAAAACCAAGGCATAGAAATCCCTAGACTGGTGAAGGTAGGTTTGTAGTAAAGCCTCATTATGTATGCCCTCAGTAGGCCTAGGGATCCTCGAATGGTGATTGGCGGGTATATGGTAAAGCTTAGAGGGTGGAGCCTCATTGGGCCTAGGAATCCATGACCAATAAATGGTGGGATATATGGTAAATACTAGAGGTGGACATAGAAAAATTCCTAACGGTTTAGGTGGAGAGATCCATAGGCATCCATGCTTATTTAGGGCCTAGTGATCCGATGGGATTGTAATAAAGATTAGTTGTATTGATGAAGGTTTCGAGCCTAGGAATCCCCTGGTGGATATACGGTAAATCTTGAGGAAGCCTTTATTGGTTCTATTGTGAGTCCCATATTCATGCTTGGAATATGGCAAATGGGTGATGGCTTGAAAGAAAGATGTGGTTCAACCCAATCTATGGTCAGGTGGTTTGTGGAATTCTCTGACTTGGTTGGATTATGCATACATTAATAAGAACTTCATTTCCTTTGGTATTTCATGTGTAAATGTACTTTTTAATATGTGGTTTTTATGGTCTTTCTACTCTTGCTATTGTTTTCGTTATATTTTAGCTGTAAGCATGATTTATGATAGACTTGAGTTATGGCTCTCATCATGTTTTGATTAGTAAATGAATGAATGATGAATATATGACCTAATAGATGATAATGCAACTATTGTGATAAGGCATCAATTCTTCTTGACGATTCTTAGATAAGTATGAGACCCCTATGCTCAGATATTTGGTTATTACCTGTAGATTACATTTTTGTGATATGTTTGATGAAATGTCTCTCATGGCTAGTAGGGGTTAGGTCAATTCCTTGTACCAATGTTTACATTAGTAGCTTTAATTAATTGTTATTTATGGTTTATGTAATTTTCATGAAGTTCTGGAAAGAGGCCTGAGACCTAGCCCTGAAAAATTGACACAAAATCTAGGGTCGTTGGCTAAGAACTACCTGAAATGGGCCACTGTTGCACACATGCCTTGCCATGGGAGTGATTTTTGGAGTCTCAGTCACATGCATAGCTTGTCATGGGAGCGACTGGGGATCTAGCTTAGCAAAATGATAAGTTGTCTCATGGGTTGGGCACCTGGAAGGGTTGGTTATCTCTTGAAGGTTTTGTAGCCCCCGAGAATGGTCAATTTGGTTTTGTTTTGTCGATTCCACTTATTTAACTATACATCGGGAGTTTAATCACATCATAGTAACTCTTCATCACATGTTTATCCCAATTGACTAGTTAGCTTTGGTAAATTTGGGAGGAGGGTGTTACAGAGTGGTATTAGAGCATGTTTCACCCCTTGGATTGGATGGGTGGAATGTGTTGTTCATGCATACATGTCAGTTGCATATGTGTTCTTTATGATTGTGGTATATGTGCTTGTTGTGTATGCATGGTTGTGGTCATTGTTACAGTGGTGTCGCCATGTGGAACATGATGTTGTTATTGTTGGATGTGGTCATGATGAGTACATGTCAGCTATGATTTTTTTATGAATTTCAGAGTCTATATGTTGTTAGGCATGCATTGTCATGGTTATGGCATAGCCATGCATGGTAACTAGATAATGGTTGAAATGATGTCTATTTACTGATATGATTATGTTTATATATACATGTATTTCTTTAATGTGATTGATATTGCAAACAATATATCCTCCCTTGAACTATATTGAGGTATGTTGATTATGTTAATGTTTTGGTTTAAGATGACATGGTATACTTGCAGGAAGAAGATCAAATATGAATAACAAGATAGTAGACTATAGTTAAAGAGACACTCTTCTAACGTAGCATACATAGTGAGAACTTTAAAGGCATAAATAAAAAGTTGTAGAGCACATAATGACAGAATCATTCAGGCACATGAGAAACAAGCAGAAATTAATGCAATAATCCTCCATAGTTTGTCAGAATTGCAGAGGCAACGACTTCTTAGGATGATCCATGGGTAGGAGGATATGACTAACAAGGCATTTGGTAGTAGATCTCATGGTGGGAAAAGGTCAAATAGAGTTGACACAATCAGGGATGGCAGGTTCTTGGACACATCAGATAGGAGAGGTGATGGATATAGGTTCTATTCTAGTTCTGTTTCTGAGAAGTAGCATGGTCATCATCATTATCATCCTTACAGGAGGAGTGACAGGGGATATTTTCCAGATGAGTTCAAGAAAGCAAATACACATACCTTTGATTGGGATTTGAAGAAGTCGGAAGATGCAGAGGCATGGTTACTCAGGATGAAGAAGTTATTTTAGCTACATGATTACACAGAAAAAATTAAGGGCATAATAACTATCTTCAACCTCGAAGGGAAAGTAGACATATGATGTGAAGATGTGAAGCGGGCTAGATACCCCAGGACAAAGGAGTTGAGGTGGCATGAATTCAAAAAAAAAATTTAGGAAGAAGTATTTTTTAGAGAGGTACTATGACAACAAAGCCAAGGAATTCTATGATATAAGGATAGGATCGATGATGAATGAGGAATATATGACCAAGTTCCTGGAGTTTTTGAGCTCTGTATCATATGTTAAGGATGAAAATGCCAAATTTTAAATAATTTTTAGTGGATTTCCATTAGCATTTAGAGATCGAATTGAGTATGATGACCCTCAGTCACTTGAAGAAGTCACTGGGAAATCGAAGCACTGCTATGAGAAATAAAAGCATAAGGAAAAGTCTCAGCAAGGTTAGAAAGGGAAAGACAAGTCTAAAGGTAAATGGGATCCAAAGAGAAGATGACCGCAGGATGCTGGTGAGAAAGAAAATGTTGCACCTTACAAGAAGTTTAATGGAGCTCAGCTTGGAGAACAACAAAATAAAGGTGATGGTTGCACTGTTGGACATGTAGTAAGGAGCATCTCAAGAGAGATTGTCTACAAAATCAGGGTGGTAGGCCTCAGATTTACAGTGCATAAGACACAAAAACAATTGTGAATGTTGGGCAAAGAATTCCACATATTTATGCAAAACTTGATAATATGTAGGTGGATCACCAGGCATCTATTATCGAGAAGGATAGTAAGCTTTGTGATCAAGTTTTTAATGTTTTTATTGACCCTAGATATAATTATAGATATGTATGTCATGACCTGGGGGATAAGTGTGGTTTGATTAAAGAAGTGCATGCAAAATCTTGGTTAGTGCATTTGGCTACGGCTACAAAGAAGATAGTTCATCATTGAGTAAGAGCTTGCGCATTTGAGTCGAATATTATTATGCTTACCTCAACACATTCAAATGTACTATTATTGGGATCATATGGTATGATTTTGGGCATGGACTGGTTGTATCATGACAGTACTAAGGTGGACTGTTATGACAAAGATATTGAATGCTTGGATGACAATGGGGAATAGAGAATATTGTAGGCTAAGAAGAAAGCTACATTAGCTAGAATGGTGACGTCTATGCAGGCAAAGCAAAGACATAGAAAAGGGTGTGTGTTATTTGAAGTGCATATTTCTAGTGTGTTGATGGTGTTGGACCTGCCAACTTGTTAAGGGGATATCCCCGGTAAGAATTCTCAATTAGACCTCAGACCGTTTGGTGTAGGAGTCCCAGCAGTGGATCGTAAGGTAATGCCTTGACCACGGTGTCGCACAGAGGCAAGTAGAATAACTTTGTCAGTAGCAAGGGTGTGATTGATGCAGTGAGTCAAGGAAGGTGTATGAGAGGTTCCAACATTTTGAAAGGGGAAGAAGGTGAAGGTGAGTTCCAGGTTGAAAGGGATCAGTCCCAAATCGGCTAGGAACACACAACATAAAGGACATGCACAACTTTCGGAAAAGTAGTCCACTCATATGTGGAAATAACATCATACAAGAGAAGGTAACACATGAAACACTCACAGATCAATCTAAGATGAGTGTGATGGTTGTTCTACCAAGGTTCAAGTGAAATATCTATTTGATGTCCGGTAGAATAGTCCACACAGATGGTGACAACATTAACAACATATGCAACACATTAAAAACAAGATTCATAAAATTGCATTTGAATTAGTTCATACACAAGTTTGTAAGTTAAACAACACATATCATTAAAGCAACGAGAGCAGTCCAACTAAAATAACAACATATGCATGAAAATGTGTTGGCTCTTATTATATAAAGAAGTGTAAGTCGCAATCATACAATACATCCATGTAAACCTACTGGCCCTAATAGTGGAACATTACAGCCACATATGCCTCCTCCTCCAAAGAGATGTACTAGCTCGATGTAGTGGAGAAGCGAAGGCGCGTTACAATACTATCCAAGCCTCCTTCAAAATAGTCTTAGTAGAAGCTTGGCTGACCAAAAGCCTACACAATGAGTTATGAGGGACTATTTATAGCAAAGGGTGGGGTGACCCTTGACATTCCCCTTTGTGACCATTCAGCTACCCTCATGAATCTTCACATACTCTATGACTGTTACATCCACTATTGACACTTGACCTACACTTGACATGACTCAACATTACAACACACATGTACTCATGTGAGACAACATGGCTTGAGCAAGCCTTGCAAGACATTACTGACACTCGATCTGTTGTGGTGAGACCAACTCTTTGACATGCTTGTGATGGTGAAGGTGGTGAGTTGATCCCAAGCTTAGTTGTCCTTGATGGTGTGGATGCACCTCGCGGTGACATCTTGCTGAGGCGAACTCTTGCCTCCATTGAAACCGGTGCATTGGTTCGACCCCTTCATCCAACTTGTCTTCTAACATGCGCATGGTCTTCTTGGGTACAAATGAACTGACAACAAACTGATGCATAATGTCCATGCTGATCTTCAAGGGTGTGCTAGTGGTCATGCCCATCAACTTGCTGAAGTACATGTTCAGCTCCAGTTGGAATTGCTTCTTGTCTTCACCTTGGTGAGTGTTCTGAATGGGTTGGTTTGCATGTGTGTGCACAATGACATGCATGCTGCTGAATCCCTTGGATGTGATCAAAAACACTTCTCACCATGTCTGCTTCTTGTTAGATGCTGGGATGGAACTTTAACATGTAGGGGCATAGTTTCATCCGTGAGTGCATGTTGCACCCACTACTGTTCCCGATCCTGCTGCAACTCATTCGTCTATCTGTGCAACTTCATGTTCTTCCTTGAGTTGCTGCTTCGACACATGCAACTCCTTCTTCATTCCATTCTCTGTATTCGTGCAACATTCATGTCGCATCGTCACCTCATAGCCTAAGTCTCCAAATTTTCCTTCATTATCAGTGGATCTGCTTGATCTTGCAACTTTGTTCCACCTCTATGTTGTCAACAACCTTCCTCTTGCATTCGCTGCATTTGGTATGATGCCTTCAGCTGTTGTTCATGATGTTGCTTGCTGTGATGCTACTTCTTGATGTCCTTGTCTACCAACAACTTCATGTCTTCGTGAGTATGCAAGCTCATAGACACTTGATCGGTTGCATCCCCAAGCGTGCTCTGAATGATGTCTTCCTCTCTACTCTCTTGAAACCATTGTACCTATATTGATGAGAGACAGATGAAAAATTGTGATACCTGGAGACACGAAAACACTCATAGAAAGAAATTTGTCAGTTGAAAACCAAAATAAACTTATAACTGACTTGCAACATACCTGGGTAAATGATCATGAAGGTTACACAATTTTGGTTGGGAGGTCGGGAGACCAACTCTCAAGATTGCTCAAGGCATAGTCTGGGCTACTGGGAGACTAGATGACTACTAGAACTGCGCAATGCACAGTCCAGTCTGGCTGCTGACTACTAGGATTGCGCAATTCCAACTGGGAAGGACAGCTGTCCTAGGGATAGATTTGCACAATTTCTTGGGCCAAGTAGCCACTGTCCTTTGGAAATGTGAAAAATAATTTTTAGAGGCTAGTGCTGGGCAGGAATGTGCAAATATGGAGAGGAAGCTAAGCCTTTCTTCCCTAGATTGCGCAATGCATCCTTGGTGAAGGCAGAGTCCAAGCCAAGGTTGGCCCGACTCGCCGACGTGCAACTGAAAGCAATAAAGACAATAAATGCATGGCGACACTAAGTGATAGAAGAAGTGATTGACAGTGCATGCAAAACATGAATAAAAGATTCAACAAAGAGATCAACATTCATGTGGGTGAGGCAGTTCACGGGTTGGGCGAACGTCTGTGAAAAATAGTTTCATGCATGCGACAGGAGTGAGATAGCAACGAAAACTAAAATAGAGCTAGGACAACTAGTATATATGTAAACGAAAACAAGTGTTCAAAGAAATCAAGAAAACAATACTCCCATAAGCGAAAAAACAAAATGTGACAGAAATGCAGCAGAGGGCATGGGAAGCGGGCTTACCCCAAAACAACTGAGTTGAATGTGCCGACTGCTCCTAGATGTGATGTGGGATGTTAGAGCTACAAGGTTGATGTGAGGAATGAGATCTATAGAATCTGGTTGATGTGTTTTGATAACATCGAGGTCGTGATGTGCATGGTATGAACCTAGGGGAAGCAACACTTGGCAAGAGTTTTGAAATTTCTCCTTGCATGAAACCTCCGACTGCTAAACATAAATCCCTGAAACAAGGGATGTCTTTGCATGTTGCCTTGGGAGCAGCAGCCTATGCATACAAGTCTGTTTTGCTCAGTCCCGAAGGGAACCAGTCAAATCAGCTGCACATGCAAGAGACTACTCGATTGCTGGAGAAAAATGAGCATTTCTAGCTGGGAGCTGGGCTGGCTGCCCAGGAGATTTGCAATTTCTGAGCAGAGCAGCTGATTGCTACCTAGATTTGCACAAATACTGGGCTGAATAGCCTGCTACTAGGAAAAATTGCGCAAATCCTATTGGGAGGGTTGGCTAACCGGATTGTGAAATCCTGGATCCCAACAGGCTGTCAGAGAGGATTGTGCAATTCCTGGAGGGAAGTCTAGCTTCCCTCCAGGAATGCGCAATTTTCAAGGGGAAGCTACTTAGCCTACAGCTGGACCAAGTTTGGGTGAGCAGCCTATGAGGGGAATGGATAAACTGTGATCGACAGGCTACGTTTGTGTGAGGAAAACACATGAAGTTGGAGTAGTTGACGAAGCAAGACAAAGTGCTGTGTAAGGTTGGTAGGGAGGCTCCAAAATAGGTAAGGAAAACTTTTGGAGGGTGGTTGTAGCCACTACAACATAGTGATAAATGTAAGGATTTTGAGGATGCAAAATTTATGAAGAGGTACCCGATCTTGCAACAATTTCAGGATGTGTTTCCAATAGATATTTCAAAGTTGTCGCCTCATAGAGAAGTGGACTTTTTTATTGAGTTGGTACCAGGGGAAATACTAGCATCAAAGACACCATAGAAGATGAGCACACGAGAGTTAGTAGAGTTGAAGTTACAGTTGAAGGAAATGCTTGACAAGGGATACATTAGGCCAAGTGTATGACCTTGGGCTAGTCCAGTGTTTTTTCTGAAGAAGAAAGATGGTGCCCTTAGGTTGTGCATTGATTACAAGAAGTTGAAAAACGTGACCATCAAGAACAGATATTTGTTGCTAAGGATTGATGATTTTTTTGACTAGTTGAAGGGAGCAACAATGTTCTTGAAGATTGATCTAAGATCTGAATATAATCTGGTATGCATTAAAGAAGAGGACCTATATAATACTACTTTTCAGACCAGGTATGGGCATTATGATTTTGTTGTTGGTCCATTTGGTTTGACTAATGCTCCAACTACTTTTATGTGCTTGATAAATAGTGTGTTGCATCCTTATCTAGAAAAATTTGTTATTCTATTCATTGATGATATATTAGTATATTTCAAGAATGAGGAAGAACATGGCGAACACTTAGTAGTAGTATTTATATTTCTAAGAGAGAATTAGTTTTATGCTAAGCTCAGTAAATGTAGTTTGTTTTAGACGAAGATACATTACTTGGGACATGTTGTTTCCAAGGAAGACATACTAGTGGATCCAAAAAAGATAAGAGCTATCATGGAATGGGAAACTCCTAGCAATGTAGATGAGGTAAGATCATTCATGGGGTTATCAGGTTATTATAGGAGGTTCATCAAGAACTTCTCTTGGATTTCCTATTCTATTACATCATTACATAGGAAAGGTAAGAAATTTGAATGGATCGAGGAATGTGCAGCAAGTTTTGAGCAATTGAATCAGTTATTCACAAAAACCCTAGTTCTAAAGATTACACATCTAGATAAAGAGTTTGTGGTGTGTACAAATGCCTACAAGAGAGGACTTGGTGAAGTCTTAATTTAGGAAGGATAGGTAGTGTTCTATGATTCACGGAAGCTCAATTAGCATGAGAAAAATTATCCAACACATGGTATTGAGTTGGTAGCAATCATCCATGCATTGTAGATGTGGAGGCATAATATTATTGGTAGGATGTTTGTATTGATGAGGGATCACAGTGGATTGAGGTATCTATTTGACCAACCGAATCTAAATTCCCGGAAAGCTAGATGGTTGGCCATGATAAGTGATTTTAGCTTTGAGATCTAGTACATTAAGGGAAAGGAAAACAAGGTTACAAAGGCTCTGAACAATAGAGTGCATGTGAATCATATAGCAACTATGAGTTATTATGGGACATACTTACAGGATGATATCTTACAGGCAGGACAGCACAATGATAGGTACATGGAGTTTAGGTACAAGTTATAGAAGGGTACAGGTGATCAAGATGTGGAATAACATCTCACAATAGCGGTTTTGGTCAGATTTGGAGACATGATCTATGTGTTGAATGACAATGAGATCAAGAAGACTATCTTACGATAATTCCATGAAAAAATGTTTTGAGTGCATCCAGCATACCATAAGACATTGATAGTGCTGAAGAAGTTTTATTATTGGCTGAATATGAAAAGGGAAGTGGCAGATTTTGTGGCTAGATGCTTAGATTGTTAACAAGTAAAAGCACAATGTAGGCACCCAAGTGGATTACTACAACTGATTTTGATGCCAGAGCGGAAATGGGAGGTAATTTCCATGGATTTCATCACTAGTTTGTCAAGGACATCTAGACAACATGATTCCATCATGGTTGTAGTGGACAGGTTGACAAAGGTAACACACTTTATTCCAGTGAAGTCTACCTATTCATATAGTGATGTAGCATAGGTCTTCATTAGAGATGTACTGAGGTTGCATGGTGTTCCAAGGAAGATTGTGTCAGATAGGGATGCTAAGTTCACTTCTAGATTCTGGAAGGAGTTTTTTGCAAGTTTGGGCACAAAGTTGGCCTTCAACACAACTTATCATCCACGGACAGATGGACAGACAGAGAGGGTCAACAAAATATTGGAGGACATGTTGAGGATGTATGTGACACATCAACAAAGGAGATGGGATGAGTACCTTATGTTGGTTGAGTTTTCTTACAACAATGGGTATCAGGAGTCACTAATGATGAGTTTGTTCAAGGCATCTCATGTACATAATGAAGATGCCTCTTAATATCATAAAGAGTGGATTTGTTGATTTTCACTGTGTCTTTAGTAGTGGATAGTATTAGATTATTCAGAAACAATAACAATTAAATACTTTGCTCCATTTGAACTCACTCACTTGAAACCACGCTCACTTTCTTTTAAGACTTGCTTGATTTTCACCCTCTCTTGATATTATATTTGAAATTTGCTTCTTTCAATTTCACAGACCTGATCTAGTTTTAACAAGCTCAGGGTGGCAGATACCATCGAAAATGCCCCAAGTTAGTGATTTTTACAATGTAATGACAAGTTAAAATGACTTATTATCTGATTTTGAAAGAAATTGACCCCTATCAATTGTGAATTAATGATTCAATCAAGGCTTGGGTGTCGGATTCAACCGAAAATGCACCCAGTACAATTCCAATTTAATAAGTAAACTTATAAATGATGATTTTCAAGTTACAATATAATTCAATTTCAATTTGATTTGACTCTTACAAAAATTGGTTGCAAGTGCATTGTTCAAAAATTGATGTTGAATTGATGCAAATGTTGTTTATATAGTTTATTTTTGATGTAGACTTGCCTTGGAATGTTGAATATTGCTTGAGTTTTTTCATTGCATCTTCTTAATTGTGGGTGCTTGAACATATGTGCTTTTCTTGTTTGTCCTTACTTGTAGCTACTTGATTACAGATGCTTAAACTCCTTGATTGTATTGTTGTATGATGGAAAAATTGCAACTGTAGTTTCAAAACTAAACACAAAATACCATAAATTTCGAAGAAGAAAATCATCATCACATGCTAGCAAAGTGTACCAAAGATCCCTTTATTCATATTTTGGGTGGATCTAGGACATTTCAACACCCCACACAATTTAAATGTGATAACTATCCAAGCTTTGAAACATCATATACCCTTATTAATCCATTATTACAAAATAAACTTATCACAAATGACTCCAAAAAAGCACTAATCACTCCAAGAATATTACAAAATATACGCTTATCACTCAAAATTACACCTTATCACTCCATTACAAATATTTAAAAGTACTTTTATAATCCACCTTATTCCTCCAAATTCTCTACTTTATGATCCTGTTTTTTTTAATGCTTTTACATACATCCCATTAAATTATTAAAATGATTTAATTTACTTTATAAAGTCACTTAAAAGTGATTTAATGTTGCCTTTTAAATTTTACACTTTACGTATGTAAAAACACCATCCACCATTAGATTTATGGATGTAATTTCTTGGAGAGATCAATTTCACAAAGATTAATTTCCCGCCATATGATTTAAGTAGACATTCATTGATAGGCTTGTAACGCAGAGACTTACCAATTTACGCTTGCTCCTCCACGGCTCAGTTCCTTTTCATGTTCATTCTCTTTCTTGTGTGTTCGAAGTCCACTATCAACACCACTTCTTCCTTAAAGAAAAATTAGTCATACTAGTTAGTTCACACACTGAAACAGCCAGATGTACAACACCCCCTCTCTCCCGCAACAGTCAAACCATCAAAATGCCGTAAGTCGGCCATGACAACAAAACATGCTGACTGTACTACTGTCTTTCAATTGAAAGAACGGTCAATGAACCAGTGATGCATCCATGAATTCTCCCACAACATGCCACGTCCCACCGAGTGTGCCATTTCTTCGGCGCAGAAGGAATCAAATATAGGTTCGGTTTGAAAGAGGTCTGCATGTAGGTCTGTAAGTAACTCCTCAACACTACTCGAATAACATCTCTGGTATCTTGCTTACAATCTTCTACTGCAGATACTTCTTGGCTTCTACATAACGTTCTTCTACAAATTTTCTCCCACCGAGGCTAAACTACGATCATACTCAAATAATCCTCCTCAACTCAATTCGAAATGCTCCTTCCGTGCCAATTATGCCACCACAAACAAATTTCGGAAGAACAATCTAAAATCTTAAAACCAATTATCATATTACAAATTCATCCCACTCTGGACTCCGTTAAATTATAGATTGAAATATTTACCTATATATGCAACTTGGTAGAAGACACCATAGTGTTTCCTTCCAAAATGATTAGAAAAACAAGGTATTTAAACCTACAAAATTAATACTCTTCTACGTGAGCTATTTCCTAAACACATCACAACTTGGTTTGAAACTAGATCTCGTTTCCTAAAGGAATCAAATCCCCTTTTCAACACATTCACAAATATCACCTCTTACCTTGTTGATGAAAATACTACCGTCTAGATATACAAATAGATCTTGAACAAATGGAGTATAAATTAGATTACTCTGCACACAAATAGCGATTTCCTTTCAACAATCTGGCCATACCTTGGTCAATTATACCACTCCACAAGTTATATGCAGATCAAAGCTCCACCGATTTGAACATTTTTTCGCGACTTCATATGTCCTTCTACTTGCAGATCATGTCGAACTCGTCCAGTGTAGCGACCATACCTCTATTACAACACCCGCGTACTTTTAGAAATGTTATCCAATTGTGGCGTCTTTTGGTTTTTAATTCAAGAGTGCACTTGAAATCTACATTCCGCTTGGAAGGAGGAAAGATCTTTGACTTTGAAATACCAGCTCCTTTATTATGAGCCTCCAATAGATGAAATTTTGGTGTTGTGTGTTAACATATCCACTGACACCAAATGTAACGCTGAATGGCATAAATAACCGCAAAAATCTCATTTTTCTCCCTTGCAGCTTATCCTTGAAGCACAAAGTTCTCCGTCTATGCACTTGCAACGTTCACAACAAAGTTTTTCAACGCAGGTCAACACAGGTTTCCATGGATGCTACTCACACAACGGATAATGACAAATCTGCAACGTAGAAATATTATATATGTCGATCCTCTGACTCTCTTTACCAATCTCATAGATTTTTCAATATCTTGGCTAGTGTATAACTCCATTTGCAGTCACAAATCACAATTCTTACCTTCACACAAATTTCACATTGAAACTCTGAAACCAAATGAAGAATAATTAAATGAAAAAAAATAATATCAGAGGGACAAAAACATGGCAGAAGAGGCTTTAATCTTGAATGTCTATTCACAAAGAATGATGGTACAATATTTATACATCAAGTTATGTCTCGATAATTAGTCTATCTTGGACATGCAATCTCTTGGTTTAGTGAATATGTCAACCATACAGTGATCTAGGAGGATAGCTAGCTCATGCAATCTCTTGGTTGAGTGAATATACTAACCACACACTAATCTAGGAGGATAGCTAGCTGGAGAGAATCTATTAACCAACTAGACCTCAACAAATTCTCAAGTATTAGGAACAAACTCATTCTAGAATTGATAAGAACATCAAAGACAGGTAGGAATTATATTTTCCAACTTTCATAATTTTATTATTTTAGACTTATTGATTTTGAGTATGAATATTAAGGTCTACAGTTAAGAGGTAGAATATCAAGACTGTTTTAGGTATACATGTGAAAATAAAATAAACCTTAGGCTTTCTGCTTAAAACAAAAACTAAGAGGTGAAAAAGAAAACACATGGTGTTTGGAGGAATTAATATAAGACTATAGTTGCATTGTTCTTGTCTGCCTCTACTGCTAAGATTGATCCTGCCTTTTGTCCTAAAAAAAGTATCCTTCATATAATTAGGTGTCCTCAAACTTATGCATGCTTAGGAAATTTTATATATATATATATGATTTTCTCTTCTTCTATATATATATATATATTATTTTCACTTTTTTTCTCACACTTTGTTGGCGAGTTTTCGATTATCAAGACTATTTTTGGTATACATGTGAAAATAAAATAAACCTTAGACTTTCTGCTTAAAACAAAAACCAAGAGGTTAAAAAGAAAACACATTGTGTTTTGTGGAATTGATATAAGACTATAGTTGCATCATTCTTTTCTGCCTCTGCAGCTAAGATTGATCTTGCCATTTGTCCTGAAAAAAATATCCTTCATATAATTAGGTGTCCTCAAATTTATGCATGCTTAGGAAATTTTAATATATATATATGATTTTCACTTCTTTTTTAAGGCTTTGTTGGCCAGTTTTCTATTTTTCTAGCGAAAGCCTATCCCATCACGCCTCAAAAGAGGTTTCATGACATGAAGGTTTTTTTCTCCTAGTAACATGGCCAATATTGGTTTTCCAATGTAACTAGGTGTTGGAGGTGCCTGAGACCAGGTTTTCACTACCACACACACACACACACAACTAAAACTGAAAATTACAAAGTTGTAGAAGAGGGAAAACTAGCCATCCCCTCCATAATTTCTAGATCAACCTGATTCTTTAGTTCAACTAATTCTTCCTTAGATTTAGAATTTTAATATAATCTCAATCAATTTCCATTGTCCATTAATGAAATCCGTGCATTATCAATTATGTTTAGTCTTACTAATCCATTATCAAACACAATTTCAATCTTGTAAGGGCCTAGCCATCGTGTTTAAAATTTCCCTTTAAACTAATTATGCCTTGAATCAAAGAGAAGAGCCTAATATCATTCTTTAAAATAATTTCTCTTCATGAAATTATCGTTCCATTTAGCCCCTTGTTGTTGAACAATAGTCATTTTTTTAAAGGATTCTTGACACATCTCATCAAATTCATTTAACTAGTCTAGTCGATGTTTCTCGGTCTTGGAAAGATCCATCCCTACCTTCAAAGTGGTCCTCAATGTTTTTACTTCAAATTTAATCAGAAGGAAAAATTGTTTACCATACACCAATTCATATGGTCTGAATCTAGTGGAATTTTTACAAATGATCCTATAGGCCCACAAGGATTTCGAAAGCTTCTTGACCCAATCTTTGTGATGATGTTGAATTGCCTTTATCAAAATAGATTCTAAGACCTTGTTGGTGAATTCCACTTCTTTGTTGGCTTGCGGATGGTAGGGGTTAGACATTTTGTGCTTTATTCTAAACTTTTTAGTGATAGAGTGGATTAGCTTAGAGTTAAATTGGGTTCCTTGGTCAGTGACAATATCCTTTGGTACATTGAATCGAACAAAACAAATTTCGTATAAAAAGTAAAAAGTCAGTCACTGCATGCTATGTTTCTTTCGGTAGGGCTTTAGCCTCAACCCCTTTGGTCACATAATCGATACATACTAAAATGTATGTTTTCTGTCAAGATGCTCAGATGATTGGCCGCACAAAATCAAGAGCCAATTTTTCAAAAGGCTAAATCATGATCTAAGGCTGTAGTGAAATTTCATTTGTTTGTGTTGTTCTCCTTGTTCTTTGACACTTGTCACAACTTCGTACATACTTTTTAGCATCTCGAAAATTTATAGGCCAATAATACCCTTATCATAGAACTTTGTTTGCAGTCCTTTTTTATAGAAAATTTCCTCCACAAGGTTCATCATGACATGTTTTTAATATATCAAAGATCTCATCTTTTTGAACACACCATCGTATTACATGATTAGGTCTAGTTCAGAATAAGTACCCGTGTATCCAACAGTACATAACACTATCTCTGATGACCCCTTTTCTTTGTCCCCGACAATGGTGCCAAAAATGATGAGTGTTTTTATTGATAGATTAATATTCATACACTTGTTGTTTAGTTATCGACTGGGGCAATAAACTTATGAGGAGCTTGGTGTGATATGCATGGAGGACAACACTTCTCGCTTTATTGGGTAACCTATTCTGAATGCATAGAGGTTGGTTGTTTTTAACAAAGAGGAATCCACTCCCTAATTTAATGGCTCCTTGAAGCTTTTGGAAAAAATATAACTAATTAGATCTCCAAAGTATAAAATGGGTAATATTTTAATTCGATAGCGAATTGTATTCCATCCTTTGAAAATTTAAACAAACTTTCCAAACCTCTTTCAAAACCAGCAAAATAATTAATACATAAAATTATAAAAGGATTCATCCACTGTCCCCCCTCAATATGGCCGCATATAATCTAAGAAATGAAATATGAATGCTATTAATTAACAATGGTCCTTATACAACCTAGGAAATCGAGCATATAGAAATGGGACAACAATATGAATATAATGACTAGCCAAATAGACACAGAAAATTACATATATGCAGTTAACATTCAAACCACTCTAGCATAGAAATACGACAAACCAATCAAAACAACACGACAAATTTTGACACCTGACCGTGTCTTGAGCAGGCCTAACTCAAGGCTTAGTCAATGCTCTATAAAAACTACTAAAAACAACTTTCAACAGTAAATTAACTAACATAGCCTACCCGAGAAATAACGCAACTAGAACCACAAAAGTTCACCTTGTACTCAACACAATAGATAGTATTTTCAGTTCAAAAGAAGAGTAACAATAATAGTAACGTGTATCATGTTTCCTTAGGCACTCCCATTTTAGACTGAGTTTTACAAACCAAAAACAACAAAACACAGTATGGTCTATCTCAGCCAACTGACTCCAAGCAAATAGTTACTGTCATTATGAGATCCAAGTTGGAACTCGCTGCTAATATTCTATTTTTACACCTAAAATCTATGAATCATAGATAATATAGTTAACTTATAGATACTCGAGCTGGACAAGCCTCAGACCATTCAGTGCATCTGCCCTATAAATGACGGTAGTGAGCACTTTGGGGTTGTAACTAATCCAAACCAATTGTTATCTATCATAATCCTTTGATATCTTATCCATCGGTAGTAAAACAATATCCCAAAAATAACCTTCAACTTAGTTTGTCGTTTGGTAACTACCCAATACTCCTATAAGCCAACTGCGTTACATCCCTGATCTACAACTATTCATGCTACTTACATCTCTAAATTGAGTTGTGCAACCAACTATTGCAAAAAAATATTCTCATAGATTTTCATCAAAGTAGTGTAGCGGTGCCATCTAGACACTCGAATAGCCTCTTATAGTCAAAAGGATAGATAAGCTTATTATGGTGCCACCTGACTCCATCTATGAACAGATTCCATAAATCTTCATCCAGGATCCATAAGCAGAGCTTTGTTGATCTGTTTCATATAAGATAACTTAAATATTTTAGCAATAGACTTCAATCAAGTAAGTTTACAATATAGCATGAATTCATCATAATGATTAATCATACGACATTTGAATTATAGGAAGTCACAGACATGCCTGTTATCAAAATACATTTTCAACTTGAGTTAATAGCCTAGCCCTTATTGAAATCACACATATATTTCTACTATATTCTTAGGAAACCCTTACACACATAATTTTATCTATTCATACCCTTAGTTATTGATTTATACATAAAAAGACAAGGTTTGGAACAGAGGCAAGTATACCTGAAATCAAAGGGAATAAGACAAGTAAGAGTGGTAATGATAAGGCTATTTAAGTAAAAAAGGGAGATATTTTTGGCAAAAATGTTATCAAGAGAGAGACTCATCAATTCCTTTTATTTGATTTTTTTTTTTTTTCTTGTGGAGAAACAACAATACCTTCCTTTTCTCTTAGTACTGGTTCTTGTGTGGAAACAACCAGGCTTTCTACTACTAGTTCTTCTGTGGTAGTGATGAGGACTTTTATTATTTTTACTATTGGTTATTGTGTGGCAAAAATAAGGTATTTTCCTATTCTTACTGCGAGTTCTTTTGGGGTAGTGGCAAGGCTTTATAGGGAAACTTTGATACCTTCTTATGCATGTATATTTGAGTGCATATGGTTAGGGAATATTATGAAATTCAAAGGTGATGGCAACCCCCAATCCCCCTAAAACTAAAGATTGTCCACACTCAATAGTTGGAAAAACATGAGACTATAGGATAAAGGCCTATGTGGATTTCAAAGTAAAAATCCTTAACATCCAATGAGATTATATTAAATAAAAGAAAAAGAATCAAAACTACACTTAAGAAGTTTTACAACAATTGACTAATAGGTGTTGCGATAGTTGAATGATAGTTGTTGTAGCAGCTGACCAATAGGTGTTGCAATAATTGGTTGACAGACATTGGAATAGTTGATTGATAGATGTTATAGTAGTTAGATGATAAGTGTTGAACAACTTGCTGGTAGGTGTTATAGCAACTGATTGGTAGATATTGTATTAGTTGACTAGCAGGTTTTGCAGCAGGTGACTAATAAGTGTTGGAACAATTATAGAAATACCCAATGATGGCACCTATAATAGCATATTTAGTAGCACCAACTCTTGTAATAGTTTGTTTTAAACTTTGGAACAAGTCTACAATAGCCTAACACATTCCACAATGATGTAAAATTCTATGGAAAGGAGAAATGCATACCTTGCGATCTTGGATTACCAAGTGATATGGGAAAACCTTCTTACAGATTAGTGAAACTTGGACACCTTATTCAAAGAGTAACTAAAAAATGAACTTTTACTTTTCTTTTGAAAATATTATCTGTCAACAAGATGGTTTCCAAATAACATTTGTCTAACTATGCCTATAGTGTTTTCCTCATTAGAATTATTACTATATTTTTTTACTTTTAATTTCTTTATTTTTCAAGGAATATTTTCCAACAATCTAGTTCAAACATTCCAATATTTGATGGTTCATAATACAAGGTGTAACCATCAAATTTATTATGGAAAAGTATAGGATATCAAATTTACTCGACATTGTAAGTTAGATGAATGGTTTTTTTACATGGATTTGGGATGGTTAGAGTAGGAAGTGGGAAATGATGATGCTAAAGTTGTGATTGAGTGTTAGTAAAAAAAAGGGATTAAACTTCAAGGGAAACCACATAAAGACAATAATTTTATCAACTTCAACACATTATTATTTTGAACATAGAAGAAGGAAATGCATTGGAATACCACTGTATGAATGCATGTGTAAGATAACTACTAGGTCCCATTGTAGCACTTCATCTATAGTAAGGGAATAGGAAATTTAGTGACGGGACCTGATTTTTGGAACACTAGTATTTATTTCATATTTACATAAATTCCTCATTTCATTTGTTCTTGGTCCATGTTCAACAATGACAAAAAACTCTTTTTATCTTTATTTTTAGCTGATATACTATAGGGCCAAGCTTCTAGGAACTAAAACTTTGAACCACAAGACATGCAAGAACTCCATCTTCCTGTTTGAATTTTTATTGAGTATGCCTTTTTTTATACATGAATTTTTCTCTTTGAGAATAGCTTGTGAATTGATTGACATTCTTGTTCCCTTTCGAACCTCTAAAATAAGACCCTACAATAAAACATTGGATCATAGGAGAGTAAAGATGATTATTCTTTATTTACCCAACATTTATGAAAAAAATAAAGAAATATTAATAAGATAGATACAAATAAAGGAAAACAAATAAATTCAATTCTGTATTTAGGGTTATGTGATCCAGATTTTGTATATTAATTTTGTTTTGGTAAAAATGACATTGTATTTATCAAGTCTATGTGTTTCAAGCCACCCACTGTGATTCATCATCAAAGCTACAATATAAAGTCTAATATTAACATGAAAACAAATAATAAACACAAATTATAACATTAAAATATAACATTAATATCGTAATTAAAAATCATAAATAAAATATTTATTTATAAAATATTCCAATTAACATTAAAAATATATTAATTAATAAATAAATAATTACTACACAATAATCATAAAATAAAAAATATATAAAATAAAAATAAAAATATAACTCTAAAATTGAAAATTATATTATTAAAAGTAACAAATAACCATAAAATCAAATGGTGAAAATTAAATAATATAATAAAATCAAGAAAAAAACTAACTAATATATTAAAAACTATTTCTCACTAAATATCAACCATATATATATATAAAACAACAAAAATAAAATAAATAAAAACATAACTAAATAATGAATTGAGAGAAAGAAGCCATAAAATTAAATAAAATAACATAAAAATAATATAGCTAAGACTAAAATTTAACTAACACATTAAAAACTAACTATCAATAAATATAAAAGATAATAAAACAATAAAGAGAATAATAAAACCAATGAAATAATCACAATATTATTAAATTATAAATATATAATTATATACATATATGTATATATAACATACCTAAATAATAGATAATTCAATATAAAATTGTAATATAAAAATCCAAGAGGCCATGAAAACCATAATAGATTGAGGAACAAAAGGCCTTAAGATTATGTAAAGGAGTATAGAAAATTAGGATAGAATAAAGTTTAATATTAAATTAAAGAAAATAATTTTTGGTAGAAATATATAACTATAAAAGTAAAAATAATAGGAAAATTAGAAATCCTTATAAAATGATTAATATTTAATAATTATTAATTTAACAAAAGAATAAACAAATTAAGTATGAAATTAGGAAGAATTAAATGAATAGAAAAGAAATATAGGGAAAACAAAGAATTAGTAGAGGAGTTAAAAGCATAAAAACTTTTAAGTTCTCAAGAAGAAAGACATGGATTCAATAAGTATTGTTTTTTCAGCGATAATTATTATTAAGGTTATTTGGCCTATTTTCAATCTCTATAGCCTCCCTAAATTTTTGGTGATGGAAATGATTAATCTTTATAATCACCTAGTCCTCTTCAATACATATGTGGTACTTTGTCTTTTCTCCATGTTCTACCAATGCTGAGGGTGGGTCTTACCATGCTTGATGTCAGCTGCGTGCTCGTGAATCCTTTGATTAATTGAGCATCTAGTTTCACCAATATAAGGGGTCCCACAATAACATGGGATAAGATACACACATTTCATATTCTTGGGGTCCACGATGGCTTTTATAGATATTAGGGATTTTTGAATGACTTTTAGGAGCCTAAATATCATAGAAACCTTGTGCTTCCCTATGATCCTAGCAATCTAGTCAATGGTCCCTTAGATAAAGGGAAGATGTACCCCACAAATCCAATTTTTGGTTTCTTTTATTATCTTAGGACCATTGGACGCTTTAGAGAAAGCTTTGAGACACTCGTGCCTATTATAACCATTATTTTCAATTACTTTAATGAGATGTGCATTATCATCTTCAAGCTAATTATCATCAAAAACTCTTGAAGCCCAAGAAGCCAACGTGTTGAGAACTCCCAGTTTCGGAGCAGGATACTAATGAGACTTAGCATGAAGATATTTCTCCATGTGAGTTTTCATACGAAAGACTCGGTGTGAGAAAGAACCATCATCCTTTTAATATATAAGAATGTCAAGGAAGGGCAAGTTACTATTATTTTCATATTTCAAAGTAAACTTGATGGAGCTATATTGATATTTAAGATGATTAAAAGATAGATCCAACTTTTACCACCCATGAGGCCAAATAACCTTAATAGAGATGATGGCTAGAAATTCAGTAGTTGTTGGATCCCTACCCTTTGTCCTTGAGGGCTTAAGGGTGACATTGGTGACCGTTACATACATGAGAAAAATCCAGGCAAATCAACCCGAAGGGATATACCCTCCGGGAAAACAAGCAAGGCATAACCCCAATGGCATTGAGGATATTTGACCCCGTGACCTCCCAACGAGTGAGGTACTTACCAACGGGAACTCAACCAATTGAGTTAACCCTTGGAGCTCTTAAAAATTATAAAATTATTATATATATATATATATATATATAATATATATATATAATCTACTTATTCTAATTCTTCTCATCCTTGTGTATTAGTGTTGTTTATCATTTATTTTAAATATTTTATAGTTACTTTATATTTGTTGAAAATTAGTTTTTTAATATATTAGTTAATTGTCGTTATTGACTTTATTATATTTTTTCTATTCTTTATTATATTATTTAATGTTGACCATTTGACTGTTTGTTATGTTTGATTTTTAATAATATAGTTTTTCTCTATTTTAGATTTATGTTTTTATTTATGTTTTATATATTTTATATTATTTGATTATTTTGGAGTAATTAATTATTTATTAATTAATATATATTTTTGAATATTAGTTGAATTAATCTATGAATAATTATTATTTAGAATATTAACATTATAATTTAATGTTATAACTTTTATTCATTATTTATTCTTATACTAAGATGAGAATCTACATCTTAGTCTCGAATCCTGATGATGAACTATAATATGTAGACTTGATAAATATAATATGACTTTTACTGAAATTTCCTTAACATACAAAAGTCAATCCTATTACCTAGTGAGGAGTGATGGCTAGCTAAACTAGCTCACAATGTTTTTTTAATTACTTCTTTGTCTAATGTCTAATTAAAGTGATTCGAAAGCCAAAATGAAATAGAATCATACAAATTTTGAAAATTATAATAAATATAATGTGAATTTTACCAAAAATTTCCTAATATACAAAATTCAATTCTATTACCTAGTGAGGAGTGAAGGCTAGCTAAACTACCTGACAATGTTTTGTTAATCACTTCTTTGTCTAATGTCTAATTAAAGTGATTCGAAAACCAAAATGAAATAGAATCATACAAATTTTCAAAATTCCATCTCATGTCATGTAACAACTGCTTAGGAGTAGCCCACATGATATAGTTATTTTCAAATTCCTAGAAAAGGTAATAGTTACCATTTTAGGTGTAAATTTTTCACTTCTACTATATTGAAATGATTCCCATAGTAGATTAAATTAAATCCATTAATGTGTCTCCACTATTAATATGTTTTAAAATTGATAACAATTGATTCATCAAATATGCAAGTGAACATGTTGGGAAATAGAGTTTAAACAATGCATATTTAGGATAGACAATTAATCTTTCAGGGATAAATTCCTAATAGAACATGAAAATCAAGTGATTCGAATTGTATTGTAAACTAGATTCATATGGAAATACACCATAATTTTTTTGAAAGATATATTGATTTAGGCATCCAAAAATTGATTATCCCAACTCTGTCCTAAATTTCCTATTTCACATTGAGTGAGTGTTTTGAGCATACCTTATTGCTATTATATCCGTATTGGGAAATTCAAATTTGATTATAAACTAAATTTCAAGACATATTTTAGGTAGAAAAAAATTAAAAACATGATGACATGGTCTCTCAAAATAGGACTATCCCAACATGTTAAAAATTTCATCAACATTTTTTTTCAAAATATATGGTATGTTAACGATGTGATGATAGCAATGGGATGTTAAAACACCATTGTGGGAGTCTAAAAAGTGCGCCATTGCTTGGAACATGAATGTGATGATTTAAAGTGCCAAATATGTTATTTAACTCTAATTTAAAATTTTGTAGAAATACAAGGTTGTAGAAAAAAATTTGGCTTTTTTTCTATGTAATTATAAAATTTGTTTTGGAATGATTATTTTTGTTGTCATTACCTTGTAAGACTATGATTTAAAGAAACTAGCTGGGAACCAACTATAGTTTTCGATGAAACATTAGTATAAGTTGAATAGGAACCAGTTGTACTCCATCATCATATATAAAATTTGGTGTAAGGAATGAACTATTAGTCATCATGTTGACACATTCCCATATACTGAGACAAAAAGGTACACAACCATGGTTCTCACTAGTTCTATAAGACAATATTCTCGATAAAAGACATATCAATGTTAGTCCTACATCCTTTATAGAGTAATAATTATTAGCCTAGAAACAATCATATAATATGAAACATGAAAGTCTATGAATGGAGCTTGGATTAAATTTATCATATGATTGTACTCCTCTATTCATTTATAAGATAGTGATTAGGAGAAATTTATGAGCTAAAACCCAACCATACCTTTTTGCCAAAAAATGCTATAGATTGATCAAGAATTTATTGTACTTCAAGGCCAAGAATCAAGCTTGATGTAGAGATTGAACCATTGGTCATCCTTTGGACACATTCTTATCTAGCGACACATGTAGGTAGAGAAGCATGGTTCTCCCTAGTTCTATAGGAGAATGGTTTAGATATGGGATGTACCAAAGTCAATCCTACATTATTTTGTGAAACTACCACTGAGGACTTATAATGCAATAGTATTCCAAGAAAATAGAGGAGATGATAGATGTAGTTGTTGATTTTTTAGTGTAGTTTAGATGAGCATGATTTTTTGCCACTGATAATTACTTCCAATGATATATAGTCTTACTTTGGCATATTTCATAACATCATTAATAAATTACACTCAAAAAATTCAACAATACATGCAATGAAAACAATAAATATCACAATAAAAAGACCATGCACAATAGACACCAAAAGTTTCACTTGGGAAACCCAAACCAAGGAGAAAAATAAACAATATTTTCTAGGACAATTTTTTTCAATTCAACATCAAAGTACAATCTAATTTTATAAGTCAAATTTGGTATAACTGAACCATCAATCTACCACAGGTCAAACCTGGTCAAACTGGCCTAACTTCAACCTTCTGAAATTTCAGTAAATTAGAGTCAAACAAGGAAAATTTTGGGCTCCTACTTCTACCCAAGAGTTTAGAAAAACTTCCTAACCAAACTACTATCAAAGCTACCCAGAAAGTGTTTGATAAACAAATCAAAATTTCATTCAAACTATAGTGAAGAAACATTCCCATAACACAGTCAAACCTTCCTAGAAAGTCCCAGTCAATTCAGGATAGGACATAATTCTTCTCACGATCAAACTTGTCAAAGATTCAGTCAAATAGTAGCTTAGAAATTTGGTCAAATAGGCTGAAAATAGAATTGGTCAATGCTGGTCAAATATAATTCAATGATCGTTCGTCAAAATTTAGAATACTCCTCTCTTTCTTGAATGTGTGAACAAAAGAACAGATGTTTTGTGTGCTTTGAATTGGTTGAAAAATGAGCGAGGTTGAATGTCAATATGTAGTGGCCAAATCAAGTGGGTTATTTTTACTAAGGGTCACACCCATTTGTATGGTGGGGTTGAACTGAATTTTTGGAGCCTACATAAGAACAAAAATTATAATTTTCATTATTTTAGATTGGTCAACTTGATTAACAATTGTAGTTACAAAAAATCAACACTCCCTCTTCACTAGGGAGGTAGTCAATTTTTACTTTATTATATGTATTATTTGCTAAACAATTTCTCCATCAAAAGAAAATATTTATTGAGCTAGCTATGTTAATGTATCCATCCAATCCATTTTCTAATCTAAAATTATGTGGAAAGTATCCTGCAACAACATCATGTAAAGGATCTAGTTAGCTACTAGTCAAATCCCCTTTGCAAATGGATCTAGTCACCCACTAGCCAAAAACATGGTGGTGATATCATTAAAACCTTTTGATCGAGGTCAACAAGTCTAGTCTTGGGTCACTAGCTCAACAATTCATCACTTTGAGCAAGGTCAGTTACTTTGACCAAAAAATGGTGAAACCCTGGGCCATTTACCATTCCTGCATGCCAATTGATTGTTAAAATACTTTATCAATTCCAAAGGCACTCACTCTACTCACTATCAAAGTACATCCTTGAAATATGGTCAAAACATTTTAACCAAGAGAGAACTCTAGGCCCTAATGTGCTTTGGACCATTCCCCCTAACCACATTACATGGAAACTTGGTTAATACCTTTGACCTAGGGAGAATGCATGCCTTTGATTCTACAACATCAAAACTCCCTCTCATGAAGGGATGCATTGTCAACCACTCTAAGCTTGTTCCTAAGTATAAAAACTTCATCTGGGACATAGGATTTGTCATAGTGTTCAAAACCTACTTGTTTGTAGAAATGCATTGGAGATATATTGCTCCCTTATATACCATGTCTCAGTAATAGATCTCAATGTTCTTCGACTTGTCATCATTGTTGTCTTCAACACCTGATCAAATAGTGGAACACCACCTCCCACATTTACCCACTTTTACAAGCTCTTTAGGGTAAACATGAATTGAATGCCACTATGACATGACTTGATTTCCAAGTTCTAGTTATGGAAATGGGGCCTACAAACCAAAACACAAACTACCACCCTTCAGGGATACTAGATCACTCAGCTACCTGAAAACCACTCTCGGTGATCAATCCCTGAGTTGGAACTCATATTTACAAGCTTGACACCCCAATCACAACCATATGAAATTATGCATGCGGTGATGAGGCTCCAACCACATGCATAAGCCTTCCTCCATGTGGTAATAACCCAAATTTCCTAGTTCTATGCATGCAGTGGCACGATCTATGCTACTTTTCCGGGGCTAGCCTTCAGACCACTACCCAGAAATACCCATAACTATTTAGAATGTAATATAACGTTGTAACAAGTTTATGCAACCAATAATCAAGCTAGATATTTCTCAAACATGCTAGTCACTTAAGAGACATTTCATTAAACATGTAGTAAACGTAGAAGCTACAGGTTTGAACTTCATCAGAGAATTGTCAAGAAGGTCCAATGCCCTCTCAAGTATCTACACCAACACTTGTTAGCCCATGCATTCATCAACCATTTAGTCACTTATCAAATCATGAACAAGACCCATAGTTAGAGCACATCATAGAAAAATGCATATAATCACCATATAACTAGAATATAAACCATGACAACTCAACAATAAGATTAACATAATAATCAATACATGTTCTCATAGATCACAATAGAAAAATAACCCATATTAACATATGCAAAATCGAACCAAGTCATGGATTTCCACGTCCCACCTGACCATAGATTGGCTGAACCAAAATCTATCTTTTAGCCAATCATGCCCATGCCATATTCCAAGCATGAATGTGGGATCATATGGGTTAAACAAAATAGAACCAACCAAGGCTTCTAGAGGCCTAACCACCTCAACACTCAACCACAGTGATTTCAACTAATCAGTCTAGAAAACATTAATACCAAATAGATTGGTCTCTTCCCAAGATGTCTAGGGCTCTATGGATTCTATCTCAACCCACAACATGCAAGGAACCTAAGCTATTAGAGGGCCCCATCGATCTCCCATCCTAAACCACAACCTCTAGAGAACCTAGGCTATTTCAGGGCTCTAGAGATTCTATCCAAACCCACAATCATATGGAACCTAAGAACCAACCAGAAATCCAAATAGAGAACCCACTACAACATCGATATCCAAGAAATGGAAAGGCAAGGTTGAAACCACTATCAATCTAGGAAAATATCCATGCTAATGACAAAAAAAAAAAAAAAAAAACTAATGCATGCATTATTCCTTCAAATCCAATCATGCTATATATCACATGCATAGTGTTACCTGCAATACATAGATAATTTTTGTCCTTGTTGTTATCCAAAGTTCCACTTATGCTACCTTACTTTACTTTCTTTCTTGTCCAAGTGCTTGTTCTCTCTCCTTTGTTGATCCTGATCAAAAGTTGAGAAAAAGGTGTCAACTATTCTCAAGTGCCTTTTTATCATTGATGTCTAGTCTCTTCCTTTCCTTTTTCCTTTCTCTTTCCTTTTCCTCATTTTTATCTTTAATTTCCCTTGCATGCATAGTCATGTCTCTTCACCTTCCTTTTCTCCTATTTTTCTTTATTTATCATAATTAAATGTCATTTATTACCTCTTTTATTTTACCAATTTCCATATCCATTAATAAACCATAAGTGATTCCCACTATAATGTTTTCCCTCCATTTAGCTTGGAATATGTGTCCCATGACCTTGGTCTTATTTTATTTACATAGAAAATCAACTCAGGGTTGTTACAAACCCCTCCCCCTTGGGAGAAAACCGTCCTCAGTGTTCTATGACGCTTATGACTAGAGACACATATTCTTATGAAGCTTTATAACATAGCTTAATGCAATATGTAGAACATACCAATATTCAGAAAACATGAAAATGCACTGCTTATGGATATTTATAAACCTAGCTCCATATAGTATTTACAATGACAACACATATATACTTATACGCATTTTCTTCAACCAAAAAATAATCATACTATCTATGGAGATTTATAATCATAGATCGACATATTATTTACAATAATATACACATATATACATATGTACATTTTCCTTAACCAACTTATAAAAGGATATGATGCCTGAATCAACAATAAGGGAATCAATAGGTTCACACCTCCACCCTCAAAGTAGTACCATGGATTCACCTCCTCCCGAGAAAGTCCATAATCCACTGCTAATATAAAATTATGCATACAATGTCCAATGCTACAACCCTTGCACTAATTTTTCTCTCAGCGAACAACGAATGACTCATTGTTCCAAGGAATACTCCCAATGTGCTTATGATTCCATCTCAAAAAGCTAATGACCAAACCAAATTTATTCCTCAACCTTCCTTTCTCTCCTTCCCAATCCCTCGAGTAATCTGGTCACCTAATTTCGTGGAGTCACTCACCTTCTACATTCCCTAACATCCCTTTCTAGGGCCATCCATCCCTTGGCAAGTTTTCCTCTCATTGAAAGGTTCAAACACCAAGGCATGTCCTTCCCTCAAAACCATCATACCATTCACAGCATGCTCAAGGAAATTAATGGACACTATTGGGTACCAATGTCCCACAACGGTCTTTCTCCTGAAGTGCTTTACCAACATATTGTTGCATCTTCCAATTCCCTTTACTACTACTGCTAATTCTCTTGCATTCAGTTCCAACAATCCAAATGAGGCATTTCCATGCTTTCCTTTAACAACAACATAATTTCCATTAGAATCAAAAGGAATGGTAATAAATTCAAATAATACCGCATTGGTATCTCATCAATAAGGTAGACTTGAAATTCTATTTACTTCTTGTTATGTGAAATTTTCACGATTGCAAACAAAGGTGAATTTCCTAGATCTAGTGGTATGATCTAGAACAACTGACGAGAAAAAGAATTAATTTTTCCTTACAAAAATTAGAGTATGGTAAAGAAGCCTACCTGGAATCTTTAGCAATATTTCCTTTCCTCCTCACTTGTAAGCTCCAATTTTAGCTCGAAGTGCTATAATTAGAACCTGCACACGCAAATTAAACAAGCAAAGGATCCACAATGTCCATGTAGCATAATATAATATCTCTACTCAATGAATCAACATACCATTAAAATACATGAGTGTAAACATAACACAAAAAATATAGGAAACAAGATACTCTTTGTATTGACAAATATAGGAGAGAGTTTAAAACCATAAATAGTAGCTGAATTCATAGATGTCTCCCCAAGTTGACTTGTCCTTCCTTGTCAGAAAGCACACCTCAACATCAACCCTAATGCATGAATATGGTGACTCTTTTAGGACTGCAGTGGAAGCATAAGCATACTATCAATCTCTAAAGTCCAACCTTGATGTTATGGAAGGTAGTAAATTTATAGCATGAGTGTGGTTGTTTAGGATTTACCATTACAAGTTTGAGATCCTGTAACAGCCCTCATCAAAAATCCATGTAATAAAGTTAATAAAGTCAAAATAATAACCAAGGGCGTGGGACACGTATTCCAAGCTAAATTTTGGGAAAATCATCCTAGTGTGGGTGTTCGTTTGGTTTATTATGGCTAAGGAAATTGGCAAAGGCAATGGAAATGGCTTTGGAAAGGTGAAGATACATTAATTCACATATTATTTACGAAAATAATGGAAATTAGGAGAAAAAGCAGGTGAAAGGTCACAAGTTGCAAGTGAGGAGGAAAATGAAGGAAAAATAATGGAAAATGGAGAAAATAGTGGCCTCATTAATAAAATGGCTTATGAGGATCAATTCACAACCTTTTTTTCCATTCAGTTTTGGAGCTCTCTCCCTAACCTCTCTCTCATACCCTTGGACACTTAGAAAATCCTTGGAACACTCTAGCATTGGAGGAAATAAGGGAAAGGAAGGAAAAGAAAGTAAGAGGAAGAAAAAGTTCAAGCAAGGAAGAGCAAGATTAAGTGGCTACAACGAGATTACTTGCAAGTATCAAGTTGCATCTATTATTTCCTTGCTTATTTTGGCATGCATTGTACATGCATGTTTGTTTTTGGTTCTCTTTTTATCTTTGTCATGGGTGTTACTAGGTATGAATATGATTTTCAGCCTTTCCTTGCCATTTTAAAATAGCCATTGTCTGATGGGGTTCTCTTGTTTTGGTTGAGCTGGATTTTCGGATGGTTTTAAAAAATGAGTGCGATGCTATTAGGGGAGAAACACAAGACCTAAGAATCCCTGGAACAATGAAGGTGGGATTGCGGCAAATCCTGATTGTGTATGTCCTCATTAGGCCTAGGAATCCTCGACCAGTGAATGAAGGGATATACAGTAAATCCTAGAGGGTGGAGCCTCATTGGGCCTAAGAACCCTTGAATGGTAATGGAAGAATAAATGATAAAGTTGAGAGGTTGAGACAGATAAATTCCTTGTGGTTTAGGTGGAGAGATCCAGAGGCATCCATGCTTGTATAGGCCTACTAATCCAGTGGGACGGTGGTAAATCTTGGTTGTATTGATGAGTGTTTTGAGCCTAGGAATCCCTTGGTGGGATATATGGTAAAGCCTAAGGAAGCACTGGTTGGTTCTGTTGTGAGTCCCACATTCATGTTTGGAATATGGCATGGGATTGATTGCATGAAAGAAAGATTTGTTTCAACCCAATCTATGGTCGGGTGGTCCATGGAAGTCCCTGACTTGGTTGGCTTACGCATTCATTAATAAGAGCTTTTTCTACTTTGGTATTTCATGTATAAATGTACTTGTTCATATGTGGTCTTATAGCTATTATATCCTTATTATCTATGTTGGTTATATGTATGGTTTAAGACAAAATTTAGTTATGGTTCTCATCATGATTTGATTAGTACATGAGATGTGAATTAATATATGACCTAATAGATGATAATGCAACTATTGTGATACAGCCTTAATCCTTCTTTATGAATCTCAGATTAGTGTGAGACCCCTATGCTCATATATGTTGTTTTGACTTGTACATTTAATATTTGTGATATGTTTAACAAAATTCTTGTCATGGTTAGTAGGGGTTCTGTCAAGTCCTTGTACCAATGTTTGAATTATTAGATTTAATTCATGGTTATTTAACATTTCTAGAAGTTTCATGAAAATTTGGACAGTGGCCTAAGTCCCTTGTTGGGTGGAGTATAGGGTCTATAAATATACCAACATTTAATTGTCAATCTGGATAGTTCGTGAACTTTGAGACATAGCAATGGAAATGCCAGAGAGAGCCTCTAGCAACTGAAAAAAAAAATTCTAGTCTATCTTGCACATTAATCTCGACAATAAATGAGATCCCGCACTAAAAGAGAATTTGAGAAACACCAATCCAAACAATTAAAATCATGCAGGAAATAAAGGGCAATCCTGTACTATTTAACAATGCAAAAGGAAATTCTAAGTATGAGCAAACAAAAGGGAAGTCAGAACTGGAAACCATGCAATGCTGGCACAATATCAAAAAAGGCTATAAATTCTAGAATAAATTCAAGAGAAATTCAAAACCTTTATGCCTGCACTAATTCTACTTCATCTACCTCTGTGTAAAATTAACATGGAAGAATCGACAATATAACAAGTAAATTTACTGTGTAAATAAACTTATGAAAGAAATTGATTTAATATCAATCACTCGCCTCATTCGATATGAATAAATATTTTGAGTGCAAGCACAATTCGTAATGCAGCAAATCAAATTAATTTTGTTGTTGAAAGGAAAACATTGCAGCAAATCAAATAACACCAATTTGAAGAAGGAAAGAGACTGTAAATAATTAAATAAACTTCACACAGTAAATAATAATTTAAATGTTGTTTAATTTAAGAGATGCAGAGCAATGTCGAGCAGATCTGGCAGCCAACACAACCAGCTCGCACCCTCTATTCGTAACCTGGTTCACATAGGAAATAAAATCATTAGATGCAACAAATAGATAAAGACAGCATGACTGAAAATTTCTTCAATTAATTCTGGAAAACAATCTTTACATTATGTAGACAAACACTTAACTCTAACAAGCAGGAGAAGCAATCCATAACCTATAATCTGTGTGATGCTACATTGATACCAACTTCTCCTCCCTTCTACACATTCCTTCTATGCCTATGTGTGCTTATGCTATCGACAGATTAATTGAATGACTAATTACCTACTCCAGGAAATTTCTAAGCTTATATACAGGCATCAAATTACAATTTGGCTTTTAAATCAGCCAATTGAAATATAGGAGGGAAGATCATCGATCTGAACAATTTTCCAGGAATGAAATTAGTTTTGCAACTAAATGTCGAAATAGGTGAATTGTTACTCTTTTCCTAGAATGGTGATATTGCTGGAAAGTGCGATTTGACTACTCTCTTCTTCTTTACGTGATGATGAACTTCTCACAAGTGTATCACTTGGAGGAATGAATTTTATCAGAGACTTCGAAATATCAATATCATCTTGAGGATAACACTATTAGGGATGGGACAATAGAATGCGCATATGCCAGAGAAGTACATGTGCAAGATCTTCACCATAGAATAATTACAATGGATCGAGGAGTTATTAGTCCAGAAATAGTTGCAAGTCATCAAATCCATCTCTTGCATTGAATTTGAGACGTCATCAATGAAGAATGGCATATGATGCTGCAACAACCAATTCCCTTCCATATTTGGAGGCAAGCATGCTTTTAACTTGTTCTAATGCTGGAAAATCATATGGCAGAAGTATAACATAACTATACACATCCTCTAGTGCAGGAACGTGAGTGTAGTCCAGTAATCCTTCAGAGTGTAGGCAACCATAAAATGGTGCAAGAATTTGTTGCATGGTACAGGCAGGTAAATGCAGGTCCATAACCTGTATAAAAGCATGATCAAATCAATTTTAAACCTACCACAAATAAACATTTATTAATAATTTATTAATCCTGATAAAATAAGGGAAGTAACGAATACTCTCGAAAATAATCATTTAGCCAAACAACAATATGAGAGATTTAGAGTAAAAATAAGACAAAATGGAGGCCCAACACCCCCCCCCGATGACCATCTTGCATGTCCTCATGCAAGGAAATATGGTACTATCACTCCCTTGCAAAAAGAAAAAACATTTACAGGCATTTGTAATGATCCTGCAATTCTGTGTGATCACATTTCCTATGCTAGATAAGGCTTGCTCTAATAAACAGAGTGTTTGTTGGACCCCTTATTTTTTTATTTAAAGAGGAACTAACGCAAGGGCTACCATGGGAATACTAAATTTTAATGGAGGTGTTATTATTTGAATAAAATAGCTATATTTTAAAATTTCCAAAAAAAGAATATCTTGAAAGCATCCCTCATCATAAGTTACACTTTAATATCCTCATTGTAAATATGAGTGACATTATTTAAAATCCATGGTGTTAAAATCAAACATAGTAATACCCTCCCATAGTGACCCTTTTACCATTATCCATGCATAGTTGAAGCTCCTCTTTCCTAGGCACAGTGAATTACATGCGATAAGGGTTCTACATCTATAAAAATCATTCCAAAAAGATAGAACTCCAAGGCATAACAATAGAAGGATTTTAAAGCAATTCTCAAAGAGATTGATAATGAGTTTAGGGAAGGGAAAAAACAACCAAGTAAATTATAGTGTAGAATTAACTTTGATACCACAGGCATGGTCATGTTGCCCGCTGACATCTATAGCCTCGATAGGGATACCTTTTAACCTCATGAAATTCTTGTGTCCCACTTATTAGATATAGATTCAGAGTTATTTAAGAGCATTTACTTTTTCTCTTTTTAGAAGTTAATTGAAGGTTGTTGTCCTGGCTTGGTAACCAACTAACGATCGTGCCATTCACAAGAACTAACATGAATGAATAAGCTAGCTCGTGATGGGACCTCTTGTCTTCCAACTTTTTCAACTGAAAGCCATTACCCTGGCTTGGTGACCAGTAACGGTAATGTCATTCTCCTTAGGACCCATGATCATAGTAGACCGAATCATAATGAGACCTCCTATCCCTCAATTAATTCGTTTATGTTTAAAACAAAACATGATTATGATTAACCATAGATAGGTTACTTAATAGGTGGGGAAGCAAATCTACTCCTTAAGAGCGCAAGATAGCGTGCCAAGTTTTTAATTACTACTCTTTATTGGTTGGTCGTGCTACCCTAAAGACTTATTTAGAAAAACATCATAGGTAATGACTAAAAAGATTCCTTGAGTTGGTCATGCCATGGTTCTTTATGAAAGCTTATTAGAGTTTTGTAGGCATGGTTCAGCATAGGAGGTTTTTCATCAGTCCCTTTGAAGAGGTACTTGAAAAGATTTTCTAGATGATAGTTTGTTAGAATAGGATAGAAGTATTATATGTAACTTATAACAATACCCTTCACCAAAATATTGATCAACAATCAAAATCACTTTTAAAATATGAGGAATTAAGTGCAAAGTTCTTTTGACAAGTCTTACCATGAGAGTGCATAATAATATAAATTTCAAAAGTTGTGAATTTTAGGGAATCACAAGTTCAAGAGTGTTGTTATACATATTTATTCATTATTCTCATATTACCCTACCCTATTTTTAAAGAAAATATCACCTTTAAGTGTAGGTGTACTTCCAATAAAGCCATGTGCGTAACAAAACACTGATTATACTCACACTTAGTATTAAAGAATAGACTTCAAGACATACAAAAGCATGAGAAACCAGTTGCTTCAATTGATATGGTACCAAGAGTTTCCGAATGATGAGGAAATAAGGTGGCTTAATTACTGCTCGAAACAAGGATTCAATGGAATCCACATATTTATGATTCTACAACTGATGCAAGTCTTCCATAGTTTGATAGTTACTCTCCTGGAGGCACAAAGAATATGGTAAAAGACAAAAGATAAATCCCTCAAGTTCAAGCTCAAATAATTGATTTTTGAATTGACAAGAGTTGTTGAGAGAGATTCTAGGGTTTTGAGCTTCAACAACATTTTGAGAACAAGTTCCAATGAAAGATTTCTCCTCTGGTGGCCTTTGAATTATGTCTTCCTTGGGTAAGTGTTTTGCGGTAAGGGGGGAAGTTTCAAAATTCATTCCCTTTCCCAACATGGAAGATGTGACATTTTATTTGATAGCGGGAAGAATAGGTGTTTCAAATTGTTGTGTAGCCTGATGGTTTAGATTAAGGTTTAGAAGATGGTTTGAGCTAGGGTTTTGGTTAAGGCTTGGACTATGATTTGGATTTGGATTGGGGTTAGGCTTTGAACTAGGGTTATATCTAGGTTTTGGATTAAGACTAGGGTTAGGTCTAGGGTATGGATTAGGGTTAGATCTAGGGTATGGATTAGGGTATGGACTAGGGTATGGACTAGAGTTAGGGTATGGACTAGGGTTAGGGTGTGGATGAGAGTATGGACAAGGGTTTGGATTAGGACTAGGGTAAGGGTATGGATTAGGTTTTGGGTTAGGATATGGATTAAGGCTAGGATAAGGTTGCACATGTAGCATGGAACATGGAGGAGGATGACTTCATGGTGCATTGGAAAGAAATTGTGGTTGTTGTTGGTGCTCATATGATTGAATTTGCATGGGAGATTTCCCTAGAGAGAACAATCCAAACCATTCTTGAGGCCATGGAGATATTTGGCTCGAGGATGAGGGCCAAGGAGAGGGCCACTATGGCCATGAAGTAGGATATTCAATTGGATGATGACTAAATTTTTTCCATGAAATTGTAGGATTATAAACGTGTTGAGGAACCTGCTCAGGAAAATAAGCATTATTCCAAGTATCAAATGATGATGGGTTTTGAGTTATACTTGGTAGTCGATTTGATTCCTTACTTGATTTCTTGAGTTCCTTTAGTAATCCTGGTATTGATGGGAAATGTTCTGTTGAATGGTCCTCTTCACAAATTTTGCAAACTTTCAAGCTATTAAGTGGACACTTTCCAAGGAAGTGTTTCTTTCTATAGCTGGTGCAAAAGATAAGAAATTGTTTTTCATCCTTCTTCTCGTCTTCTTGCCAATCATCCAATTTTGAAATCAAAGATTTAATAATATCATTCTTATGTTCAATCAAAAAAATAATTTTTTCACTTGTTAATTCTTCATTGGATGAATTGTATGTCTGCGCAGCACCATAAAAACGCCTCAGTGGATGATTCCTCAAAATATTATTTTCCTATTTTTAACAAGCCAACTGGTACATTCGTTAGCACATGAACAATGTGTGTGTGTGTGTATATATATATCTATGTGTGTGTGTGTGTGTGGGGAGTTCTTACAACATCAGAGAAAATGAGAAAACTTAAAGCAATAGTGCAGAAAATAAATAAATTCAAAGAACATAAAATTGCAAGAGAAACTAGGTGAAGGAAAAAAAAAACAAATGCAACAAGTCACGAAGGTCAATCCCTAAGCACCTCCCTAGTAACAACGCCAAAATGTTGGGTGAAGTATACGGTATATAAATGTACCAACATTTAATTGTCAATATGGATAGTTTTTGATCTTCAAGGCGCAACATTGGAAATGCCAGAGAGAGCCCATGACAACATGCAAAACAAATTCTAATCTATCTTGCGCATTAATCTCAACAATAAATGAGATCCTGCACTAAAAGAGAATTCAAGAAAAACCAATTCAAACAATTAAAATCATGTGGGGAATAAAAGGAAATCCTATACTATTTAACAATGTGAAAGGAAATTCTAAGTATGCGAAAACAAAAGGGAAATCAAAACTGGAAACCAAGTAGTGCCGATACAATATCAAAAATACTGTAAATGCTGGAATAAATTCAAGATCAATTCAAAACCATTCTTCCTAAACTAATTCTACTTTATCTACCTCTGTGTAAAATTAACCTGAAAGCATCGACAACGTAACAAGTAAATTTATTGTGTAAATAAAATTATGAAAGAAATTGATTTAATATGAATCTATCGCCTCATTTGATATGAAGAAATATTTCGAGTGCGAGCATAATTATTAATGCAACAAATCAAATTAATTTTTCAGCTGAAAGGAAAACATTACAACAAATAAAATAACACCAATTTGAAGAAGAAAAGAGACAGTAAATAACTAAAGTTCACACAATAAATAATAATTTAATCTTTTTAAATTTAAGAGATGCAGAGCAGTGTTGAGCTAGTCTAGTGGCCAACCTAGCTATCTCGCACCCTCTATTCGCAACCTGGTTCACACAAGAATTAAAATAATTAGATGCAACAAATAGATAGACAGAGCATGGTTGAAAATTTCTTCAATTAATTTTGGAGAAGAATATTTACATTATGTAGAAAAACACTTAACTCCAGCAAGCAGGAGAAGCGATCCATATATTTGCATGATGCTACATTGGGACCAACTTCTCCTCACTTATGTGCGTTCCTTTTGTGCCTGTGCGTGCCTATGTTATCACCAGATTAATTGACTGACTAATTCCCTGATCTAGGAAATTTCTAAGCTTATATATAGGCATATAATTACAATTTGGGCTTTTAAATCATCCAGTTGAAATATAGGAGGGCAGATCATCGATCTCAAAAATTTGCTAGGAATAAAATTAGTTTTGCAACTAAATGTCAAAATAGGTGAATTATTTCTCGTTTCTTGGAATGGTGATATTGCTTGAAAGTACGATTTGACTTCTCTCTTCTTCTTTGCTTGATGATGAACTACTCACAGGTGTATCAATTGAAGGAACAACTTTTATCAGAGACTTTGGAATATCAATATCATCTTAAGGATAATGTTATTGGGGATGAGAGAATAGAATGCGCATATGTCAGAAAAGTACACATGTAAGACCTCCACCATACGATAATTACAATGGATCGAGTAGCTCTTATTTAAGAAATAACCGAAAGTCATCAAATATGTCTCTTGCATTGACTTTGAGATGTCATCCACGAAGAATGGTAGATGATGTTGCAACAACCAATTCCCTTCTATATTTGGAGGCAAACATGCTTTTAACTTGTTCTAATTTCAACAAATCATGTTGGACCAGTATAACATAACTGTACAAGTCCTCTAGTGCAGGAACGTGAGTGTAGTCCAAGAATCCTTCAGAGTGTAGGCTGCCATAAAATGGTGCAGGAATCTGTTGCATGGTATAGGTAGGTAAATGCAGGTCCATAACCTATATAAAAGCATGATCAAATAAATTTTAAACCTGCAACAGACAAACCTTTATTAATAATTTTTTAATCCTAATAACATAATGGAAGCAACGAACACTCTCGAAAATAATCATTTAGCCAAACAACAACATGAGAGATTTCAAGTAAAAATAAGACAAAATGGAGGCCAAACATCGTGACCCTGAAAAAGTGGCACAAAATATGGGGTCACTAGCACATAAATTCTTGAAGAAGGTCATAGTCGCTAGAATGCCTTGTTTTGGCAGCACCTGGAGGGCCTCATTTGCATGCATGGCTTGTCATGGGAGCGAATGGGGGTCTAGCTCAACAAAAATGGAATTTGTCTCAGGGGTTAGGAACATATAAGGGTTGGTTGTCTCTTGAAGGGTCCGTAGTTAATGAGTAAGATCAATTTGGGTTTGTTTTGTTGGTTCCACTTCTTTAACTATACATGTGGATTTGAATCACATCACAGTAGCCTCTTGTCACATGTTTACCCCAGTGGATTGATTAACTTGGGTAAATCTGGGAGGAGAATGTTACAAAGTGGTATGAGAGCATGGTTCACCCCTTAGAATGGATGGGTGGAATGTGTTGGTCATGCATACATCTCGATTACATATGTGTTCTTCATGCTTGTGGTCTATATGCTTGTTGTGTATGCATGGTGGTGGTCATGGTTGCAATTGTGTCACCATGTGAATTTTGATGGTGTTTTTGTTGGAAGTGGTCATCATGAGTGTATGTTAGGTATGCACTTGTTATGCACGACTATGTTTATACATCATTATGCATACATTGACATGGTTATAGTTGTCATGCATGAGATCATGGTATGTGGTTGGTATGGTCATGCATTGATAATTGGATAATGGTTGAAATGATTATGATAGGCTGATATGATTATGTTTATACTTGTATTGCGTTAATCTAGTTAATCTTGCATATGAGATATCCTCCCCTGAACTATATTAAGGTATGTTGATTATGTTATTTTTTGGTTTAATATGACATAGTATACTTGTAAGAAGAAGATCAAAGATCACTAGCAAGATGGTAGACTATAGTTCAACAGACTCTCCCTATGAATCAGAGGAGAAACATGGTGATGGGCACTCTTCTGACATAACAGACACATTGAGAAGTTTGAAGGCAGAAATAAGAAGTTGCAAAGCAGATAATGACATGATCATTCAGGCACAGGAGAAACAAGCAGAAGTCAATGTAGTAATCCTTCGGAGCTTGTTATAATTTTAGAAGTAGGGACTCCTTAGGATTAGCCATGGGTAGGAGGATAGTACCAATGGGGCATATGGCAGTAGGTCTCATGGTGGGCATAGGTCAGATAGGGATGACACGATCAAAGATGGAAGGATCTTGGATACAGTGGATAGGAGAGTTGATGGACAGAGGTTCTATTCTAGTTATGGTTATAGAAGGTACCATGATTATCATTATTATCATCCTTACAAGAGGAGTGATAAGGGACATTTCCCAGACAAGTTCAATAGCCAAGACACCTGCCTTTGATGGGGATTTGAAGAAGTCAGAGGATGCAAAGGCATGGTTACTTAGGATGAATATTTCTTTGAACTGCATGAGTACGCAGAGAATACGAAGGCCATAAATGTTCAACCTCAAAGGGAAAGAATAGGTGGGAAGACATGAAGAAGGTTATAGACATCAGGACAGAGGAGTTGAGTTGGCATGAATTCAATATAATTTTCAGGAATAAATATTCGTTAGAGAGGTAGTATGAGAACAAGGCCAAGGAATTCTATGAGCTAAATATGGGGTCGATGATGGATGAGGAGTATATGAACAAGTTCATGGAATTGTTGAGTTATGTACCATATCTTAAGGATGAAAAAGCCAAATTTCGAAGATTTGTCAATGGATTTCCATTAGAATTTAGAGATCAGATTGAGTATGATGAGCCTCAGTCGCTTGAGAAGCTCATTGACAAATTGAAACACTATTATGAGCAAACAGAGCATAAGAAAACATCTCAGCAACTTTGGAAAGGGAAAGAAAAAGCTAAAGGTAAATGGAATTTGAAAAGAACATGACCTTAGAATGCAAGAGAGAAATAAAATATTGCACCTTACAAGAATTTTAATGGGTCACAACATGGAGGGAAGCATAATAAAGGTGATGGCAAAGTACAATTACAATGTTGGATATGTGGCAAGGAGCATCTCAAGATAGATTGTATGCAGAATTAGGGTGGTAGACCTTAGATTTACAATGCATAGGAATTACAAAAAACTAGGGATGTTGGCAAGATAATTCCACAGATCTATACAACATTGGATAATAGGCAGGCACATAACCAGACATCTATTATTGAGATAGTAAGCTTTGTGATCAAGTTGTTTCGATTTTGATTTACCCTAGATCTAATTATAGTTATGTTAGTCCTCACCTAGTGGATAAGTGTGCTTTGAATAAAGAAGTGCATTCAGAATCTTGGTTAGTGCAGTTGGATACAGGTACAAATAAGAGAGTTCATCATTGGGTAATATCTTGTGCATTCAAGTTGAATGGTATGCATACCTCAACACATTTGAATGTATTTCTGTTGGGATCATATAATATACTTTTGGGTATGGAATGGTTATATATATTCATAGGACTAAGCTATGTTGTTATGAAAAGGCTATTGAGTGCTTGGATGATAATGGAGAACAAAGAATATTGCAAGGTAATAAGAGAGATACATTAGTTAAAAGGGTGAAAGCTATGCAGCCAAAGTGTAGTCACAGAAAAGGGTGTGTGTTATTTGTGGTGCATATTTCTAGTGAGAAAGGTAAAGATGTTGAGGATGCAAAAGTTATGAAGAGGTACCCGATATTATAGTAGTTTCAAGGTGTGTTTCAAGTAGAAATTTCAGAGTTTCTTCCTCATATAGAAGTGGAATTTTTTATTGAGTTGGTACCAGGGGCATCACCAACATCAAATGCACCATATAATATGAGCACACTGGAGTTAGTAGAGTTGAAATTGCAGTTGAAGGAAATGCTTGACAAGGGATACATTAAACCAAGTGTATCGCCTTGGGGTACACTAGTGTTTTTCATGAAGAAGAAGGATGGTACTCTGAGGTTAAGAATTGATTAGATGTAGTTGAACAAGGTGACCATTAAGAATAGGGATTCAATGCCTAGGAATCACTTGGTCATATATACGTAAAGCCTAAGGAAGCCCTGGAGGTTTTGTTGTGAGTCCCACATTCACGCTTGGAATATGGCACAGGGGTGATTGGTGGAAAGAAAGAATTTGTTCAGCCCAATCTATGGTCGGGTGGTTCATGGAAGTCTTTGAATTGGTTGGCTTATGCATTTATTAATAAGAGGTCCTTCACCGTTGGTATTTCATGTATAAATATTTTTGTTCATATGTGGTCTTATGGTTGTTATATCCTTATTATTTATGTTTCTTATATGATGGTCATAAGTATGGTTTATGACAAACTTTGGTTATGGATCTAATCATGATTTGATTAGAATGTGACATGTGAATGAATATATGACCTAATACATGATAATGAAACTATTGTGATTAGGCCTCAATTTTTATTTATGAATCTTAGATAAGTATGAGACTCCTATGCTCATATTTTTTGTTATGACCTGTACATTTCATATTTGGGATACGTCTGGTGAAATTCCTGTCATGGATAGTAGTGGTTTGATCAAGTTCTTGTATCAATTTTTGCATTAGTATATTTAATTTATGGCTATTTAAAAGTTCTATAAGTTTCATGAAGTTCTGGGCAATGTCTACAGTCCTGACCTTGAAAAAATGGCACAGAATCAAGGGCCACTAGGGCAAAGTTTCCTAAAAAAGGCCATAGTTTTTGGCATGCCTTGCTGTGGGAGTGACTAGAGGGCCTCAGTCGCATGCATGGCTTGTCATGGGAGTGGCTGGGGGTCTAGCTCAGAAAAAAGATAAGTTTTCTTAGGTGTTAGGCACCTTGAAGTGTTGGTTGTCTCCTAAAGGGTTTGTATCTCCTGAGTAAGATCAATTTGGGTTTTTTTTTTTTCAGTTACATTTCCTTAACTGTACATGGGGGATTGAATCACATCGTAGTAACATCTCGTCACATGTTTACCCCTGTGGATCGGTTATATTAGGTAAATGTCGGAGGAGGGTGTTACAAATCCACATATGATGGGAGGATGAGCTCAAGGGATAAGAGATACGGTTGTCAAGATAGGATTAAATGGAATTCAAGCTGTCTTTATCCACAGTAAATTGTTATAACTACCTTGGAAGCTTTAGATTAATTTTTTCTCCCGAATTTCTAGAATCAATGCACCTACTTAAGGGAGCAACATGTGCTGACCAATGTTTGTGAACAAGCATGCAACATGTGCTAAACATATGTGCGCAAGAAGGAAATGTATGTTGGGGCCGAAAAAAATGTTTCTGAGCAATTTTTCTAAGAAACTCATACTTTTTGGAGAATGTTTTCTTAGGTATTTGTGAAGGGATGGTGAAAAAATGTTAAAGGATGTTGATTGATCTAGTTTGTAGGCTTATTGCCTGGATGTGACAAAATGGCCTGTAACATATTACCCCCTAAAGTACAAAGTCAAAAGAAACGACTAAAGACTAAATTTGTTTACCTTGTGACAAGTCTAAATCAAGAAAAAATGGTCAAGATCATCATCTGTTACAATACATTTTCATCGTGATATCATTACAGAGGGAGGCATACCCATGCTTAGCATACAAGCCAATATTACATTTACAATGATAAACAAGGTCTTGTCCACTGATGACAGAGTGTATTCTTGGATGACTATCTGAATGATCATAGCCATCATACTTTTAAATCTTGTATTAATCATGAAATTTCATCCCAGATGGATGGAACTAGATCTAGGGTCTTCTATCTCATTCACTCAATCGATTTATGCACGAGTCTAACCATGTGAATAAACGAGTTGAAGTCGAACATCATAGACACCATCTGATTACTAGCCAATGATGTAATCCATTAGTAGACATGAGACAAACCACTGATGATGTTAATGGCTATCAAGGTACAACAATACAATCTATATGGTGTGAATAAAGGAGCTGAATTCGAACACGATACAAAATATTTCGGTCGAAGGCCAATGATAAGGACGTGTCGCTGAGAGCAATGAAACTTACTATTAATGCATGCAAGATCCAAGGTACCAAAGGGAGATTGTATGTCAACTTCCTGGATAATGAGATGATGTTGACAGGAAGCGAACCATCATAGGAGGGCCGTGATGTATCCCCGTCAATGACATGAAAAGTGTATCAAGACTTGAGATAGAATGATGCTGATGTGGAACTAGTTCAGGAATGATAGACATGAATAAAGGTTTAGGAGTATTGTAGTAGAGAGTAATTGACAGAATTATCTTGAACATATCGGTGAAAATTTATGGAGTTGGAACCATTGGCCCAAAAATTATTATAGAGGCTTTTAATATGGTGTGATGAACCAAGAGACAAGAAAATTTCCCAATTTAAGAGTCATGGAGATGAAGTGAAAGAGTGTCATGTTAAAGAGAAACTCACTTCCATAAATAGGTGAAGCACCCCATTTTCCCCATTTCCCAAACCATTTGTGGTTAATACCTCTTTATTTTTGACAAGATTTAGGAGGATACCATATTCTTGATCTGTAAGTTCATCCTTTGAATGAATCCCTCTGAGTATTTTCAACGAACCCTGAGAAAGAGTGGGTTAGTGCTGTCATGTTTGATGAGTCCATCGTTGTTTGATGTTTTTACAAGTCCAACTAAGGTATAAATTGACCTCTTTTTCATGTTTAGAGAGTTTGAAAAAAGGGTGAAAATGAAAACTCCAAAGATTCCATTTCTTAAAATTGCATCTCCAGTCCGAAAAGGCAGAAAATGTTACTTAGGAGAACTTCTTAGCCATTTTTGACTAAGGTATTCCTTTTTCGTAAATAGTCTATCCCATTATGCAAAAGGGTTAAACTTATACTAGGAAGGCTTATTTTCATTTACTTTAATGAGTTTGAAAAGAAAATTTCTTAGCAATATTTTCATGTTTAGGGAGTCTGAAAAAGGTTGAAAGAGGTGTCATTGTGTTTTCTTCTCGAATGTGTATGAAAAGAAACCACTTAAATATGTGAATGAAAAACAACCCTAACAATGAAAATGACTATTGAACATTGTATATTTGCTACAAAATATAGAAATAAAACCAGCCAAAGCCCTGATCTATGCTACAATCATAGTTAAACAACGAAATGGAATAGTAAAATAAGTGCAAGTAATTCCAATAATCCAATGGAAAGCAAATATATAGAGAATATATTTTACTAAACAACACCTGTGAAGGGAACAAATAATGTTACCAGTACCCCTTTATAGGATGGTTTCTTGGCTATCCTCAAATGTTTTCAACTTTTGGAGAGTCTCTCTCCTCTATAATGTGTAAACCAAACAAATAAAATGTTTGAGCTTGGTGAGAACTCAAATGGAAAAGAAAAATGGTGTGAGACAGTGATAATAATAAGAGTTACAATAGTGAGTGCAACAATGAAAATAATCGAAAGTGAATAATGAATGGAAAACCCTTCTAATTATAACAACATATTAAGTTATCTTTGAATAATGAGCAATAATAAAATATTATTAACCCCATTCTAGAAACAACCATTCGGAATATTTTATTATAATTGGTTAGAGGGAAAAAGTATTTGAACTTTTATTTAGAAATAATAAATAAATAAATGATTTATTTATCATCTCAAGAAATATGGTTAAGGAATAATAAAAAAATAATGATTTATTTAATTATTCCTAAGGGATTTGGTCAAACTTGATAAGGAATAATAATTAGTGATTAATTAATTATTCCTAGAGAAAAATAAAATAATTAATGATTTATCTATTTATTTCTCATAATTGGGTCAAATGTGACAAGGAATATAAATTAAACAATGGTTTAATTAATTATTCCTAGAAGATAATTAAACAAATATTGATTTATTTAATTATTCTTCATGGGTTTAATTATATATTGCTTAATAAATGTGGTTTATTAAGTAATTTTTCACAGTGAAAGCAATTTTACTATTGTAAAATTGGCCTTACATGGCCATATTATATTCCATAGTTGGTCATCATTGTTGAGTTATTACAGAGGTGGTCTCTCTCTCATAGTTACTTGTTATGAAGGTATAGCTTCTGGGTTTGGTTCGAAACTCTTATTTGTTATGTGCATGGCCAAAGGTGACTCCTTTGCTAGTCTCCACTCCTTCCTATGCTTTCCAGGTGTGTTGGAAACCTCGTTTAGTGTGTCTTGGTTCAGAGAACCACTTTCTGGGACAGAAGGTTTAAGAGTTGTAATATTTGATGTTGCAGCGACGGCTAGGATGTGTTGCTGATTTTGAATTGAAGTAATAATTCAGATGTTGGGGTTATTTTTTTTCTTATATGAGCCACCCCAGAGTTGTTGTAGTTCAGTTCTCTTCCTGCATGTTCTCTTCGAGCACATGACAGAACTTATTTAATAATTTTGTGTAATGTTTTGTTGAACTCAACTAATTTCGATGGAATACAGTTATATCAAACTTGTTAATGAATTTTGGGTCTTTATTTATGTGAATTCTAGTTGCGGCATAATCAATCGTTGATCTTTGAAATTTGGTTGATTACATAAGGTTATTTGATTTGATGAATTTCACAACCGATTGCAGGTCATGTCATTCGTTTTAGATACATTATATATATATATATATATATATATATATATATATATATATATATATATATATATATATGATCAGAATTCATGGGTTTGGTTGAAGGAACCAGGGTACATGGATCTGGATGGGTTCTTTCCAAACCCATCTGAGGCTAAAAACCCTAAGTGTATAACGAAATGTAATGGAAATGAAAACTTAATCGAAAACATAGAGAAATGGTTCTTTGACTTCTCTCTACAGTTTGAGGGAAGATTTTCTGTGTATGATGGAGGTCTGATATTTAGACATATATATTTCTACATAAACATGTTTATAGTTCATATCTTTTATTTATTTATATTCTTGCAGGAAACTGATAGGCATTTTCTTTACTATTTATACACCGATATCTTATCAGGTTAAATTGACAACTGTCTGTAACGCTATTTTGTTCATTAGATAAACATTTATTGCTAATTGAAAGCGTACAGTTCTTTGTACATTTATCAGTATCCATTAGGAAGCATGCATCATTTATTTGTTTTACTATTCCACTCAGAAATTAGTGAAGGATTATCACTAATACTAAAGCATTTCCATACTTCCTACTTACAGTAGATAGGTCATTCACTATTCCTATTTTATCTCTATTTACAATAAACATTCAAATTACTCTACTCATAATGATTACCATGTTAGTATCGCTTATCTATCTTTCATATGCACACATTAAATAATTGGAAGATCTCTCCACCGAGCCTCAGAATTGGAAATTACGTCTAGATTCCCCCTCCAAGCCCTTCCACTTCTTTTAATCAAGAACAGTTGGGTACCTTGGGTGTCAGGACTCTGTCCAGCCTCAAGTCTCATACCTCATAGCTTGTTACCTCAACTTTCTTTCCCATTGGTTATGTTTTCTAGCTCAAGGAAGAATGCAACATCGTCATGTTTTCCCTTCCATCACCCTCCCATGGTTCTTCCCTCTTTTACTCATAAGGAAAAAGGGTGAAGGAATAGTTGTAACTGTTCTCAAAATTTTGTTCAACTATTTTTTTTATTCTTCTAACAATCTAGTCCAAAGTCTTTTAATTAATAATTAACAGTATTTGTTCTCGCTATTTAAACCCAATAGTTTAAATAGTTAAATAACATAAATGAAACTATACTTGGTAAAAACAACTCATGATGTCTCGTTGTATGTTAAAAAATCTAATATTCATATAATCTATATAAAAATTAAAATATTTCAAAATATATCATCTACGTAAAAATATTTGTATAACATATAAAAAATGAATGTTACTACTTCCTAATTGTTTTTATAAAGCAAAATTTAAATGAAACATCCAAAAGGGTTTCAACTTGAAAAATTTGTAGGTTTCAAATCAATCTCGTGCTTTCATGTGAGACTCATATCACCGTGTGAAATTCATATATTAAATAGTCTATATAAGGAGTAAGTTTTTTAAATTATAAATATATATAAAAAAAATTATATCTATATATATATATATATATATATATATATATATATATATATATGTGTGTGTGTGTGTGTGTGTATATATATATATAGATATATATATATAATTTTATCTTAATAATGAAATTGCTTTACACGACTGGAATACCTATCTTAAAAAGATTTATGAATCTCCAAATGTCATGGATAACTTTGAAACCCTGCTCACAACAAAATAAGTTTTCTCATTACAAGACATTGATTTTGGTGTTAATTGCTTGGCTAATGGAAAAGCTAAGGACATTGAAGGTTATCAGGAAAAAATCTTAAAAATTGGAGGTCCTATCCTCATCCCCCACATTCACAAGTTTTTCAATCAAGCGATCAAGCAAGGGCTGCCTAAACCATGGACTCAAATCTTCATTATCCCTAGTTTTAAAAGTGGGGATACAAATAACCCCTCTAATTATCGGACAATTATGATCAACCCTCTCCTAGCCAAGTTATATGGTATTATTTTGGAAAGTAAGTTGAGCATATGGCTTGAAAGTCAAGGTAAGAGGGCTAAAGGACAAGCAAGTTTTACAAAGCAGCACTCAACAACATACCACCTCGTTACGCTTAGGATCATTGTGCAGGAATGTCGCAATGATAAATTCAATCTGTTTTGTTTCTTTGTGGACATTAGAAAGGATTTTGATACGGTTCCTAGAAACAACCTTTGGAACAGATTAGAAGAGCTAAAGTTTCCTTTTGAGTTGAGAGCTGCCACTATAAGGTTATACGAGAATGTAATTTCCAAGTTAAAGAGCAAAGAGAGGTGGTCGAAAGATATTAAGTGTAATATCGGAGTTAAAAAAGGTTTCCCCCTCTCCCCTACCCTATTTGGCATTTACATCGATAAGCTAGAGGGTTGTTTAGAGGAAGCAGGATGTGTTGGCATGATCTTAGTTAGGATAGTCATCATCCTTATTCTCTACGCTGACGATATTGTTATTCTCACAAGGTGCCCATATGATCTTGATAAGAAACTTATATTTCTTAAGGATTTCTAGTCTACCATGGGTATGATTGTTAACACTGACAAAACAAACATTATGATTAGAAGGACACTTACGAGCTAATTTTAAGTATGACAATAGTAACTTGGAGGAAGTGTCTTCCTACAAGTACCTAGGAATTGATATTCATTACAAGCTCAACTGGAACTATAGCATTGAGAAAATGATGAATGGGGGATGGAAAGCTTATTTTGGTCTCGAAAATAATTGTAAAATGACAAACCTCGTAATGTGGGATAGAAAGAAGTTCCTCTTTGAAACTTTAGTCACTCTAGTTATCTTATATGGATGTGAGGTTTGGGGTTGTAGCATCTCTAGAGAATCTTGGAGAAAGATTGAGAAAATCTGGAAGCGTTTTATAACGTATGACCTCAAAATTAAAAGCAACACACCCTATCCTATTCTGCTTATAGAAGTGGGTATTTCCCTTATCGAGAGCCTAGATATGACTAGGCTTCTATTGTACAAGCACAAACTCAATAACATAGGAGACCATAGACTTCCTAAGCTAGCTTTAAATTCTAGCCAAAACCACCTAAGGCTCAAACGAGGTTGGTATAAAGACACCAGGGCCTGGTTAAACCATTGGGAGATCGACGAGAATGTTGCATTGCAAAACATTATATCATTAAAAATATTGTTACTTCTAAGTTCAAAGAAAAAATGTGGTGTGAGAAAGATTTAGCAGCTAAAAGAAAATTAAGATATTATAAGGAGGTCATCAATCCCACCCTCGAAGATCAAAAGTATCTCTCTGTTTTAACTAGCTCAAAGAAGAAAATTAATATAGCCAAGATTAGAACAAACTCTCATGAGCTCCATAGTGAAACGGGTCATTGGGTAGTTCTTAAAACACCATGGATGGAAAGGTTCTTCCATCTCTCTGCGAATACGGACATTGACGATGAAAATCACTTCCTCTTAGAGTGCCCCGCGTACAACCACATTAGATCTCAGTGTCAAAATATTTGTTGCAATACTGACCTTCCTAGCCTTTTAGGTTATCAACAATACAGTGAGCTTAGAAGGCTTCTCTCCAAGCTTTTTGAGCATATGAATAAAATCTTAAATCAAACTAAATAATTCATTTCTTTAGGTCAGATAGACCAAAGTTTGTTCTCAGTGGACATTAACCACCACCACCACCACCACCATCATCATCATCATCATCAAAAATAATTATATAATGTATTAGTATAAGCTAAAACATTTAATTTAGCGAAAAGAACTATTAATATTAACACTTTCAAATATTTTAATGAAAAAACTTATAAGTATTAAAAGTATAATGAGTTTGTCCGCATGGGGTAGCTCAAGTGGCGATGGCTGTGGAAATGAAGTCTCACCAAACCATAGATCTTGGGTTTGATTCTTGTGCTACCCTCCCTGGAAATGGGGTGAATAACGGACATGTAAAAACTCGAAAATGAGAAGGTGCTACCAAGCTTACAAAAAAAAAGTATAATGAGCTTAATATTTAAAAAAAATAAATTTAAAATACTATTTTTTTTTGAGAAGAAATCATTATGAAGAATAATGTATTTTTACAATTTTATAAATTAATTTAAAATGATACGTGTTATATTTTTCATAAAAAAATAACATATCACTTTTAACCAAAATCAAGATTCACATAGTTATAAAAATAATATTATAAAAATAATTATTATATTATAAAATAATATTGATATTATTTTATATTTATGAAAATAATTATATTGATTATAATAATAATTTATAATAAATTTAAATAAAATAATTTAATTTTGTTAGAGAATTATGGAATAGGAAATATTTTTGAATTATGTATTCGTTGGATTAACTTTCAAGTTAAAATTAATAAATAATATTTGACCATCCATTTTATGAAAAATAGTAAAATAATAATTAATATTTATTAATTCCTATTTTTCTAATAAAGTTCATCAAGATATAATAACAACTATATTCATCTATATTTCTTATTACTATCATGGAATTATATGACAAATTAGTTGAATGTCATCCAACTTTTAATTGAATTAGGGATTATTAAAATGATGGGGGATAATAAATCAACAAGAATTTTCTTATTTTATAGTTAATGGTCAAAAATAAAGCTACAAAAATAAAAGGGTTAAGAATTAAAACAAAAATTATAATAAATAATATTTTTTTGTATTAAAGTATTAAACGGACTTAAGAATTAATAGAAAGTTTGATGATGAAGAATAATTATATTTATTAGTTAGATAAAATTAAGAAATAAGTAGCCGTTTCCCAGTCCTTTCTAACTGTTGTCATTCTAGTCGTTACCTGTCTAGAAAATTGGGTCATTGGTTATTCTGCCTATCTATTTAATGTGCAATGCAAGATCTGTTCACTCAACTTGTCTTGACAATGAACCACACTGGTTGGTTTGAAATGCATCGACAAAAGTATCTCTATGTGATTTTCGCCGAAGAATATTCTCAAAAATTGATAAGGATCACAGAAGCCTAAATTCAATAATTCTTTAAGATGACCAAAATTAGATAGAAAAAAAAAGGAAATAAGAAAAAAAAGAAAAAAAGAATAAGAGACACTCGGAAGGAGGAAACAGAGACGAGGGTCGGGTCAAGAGTCGTTGGGTGAGATGGTGGATGACCGGTTTTTAGGATTGGTTGAGCCTATAACCATCCTCCCTATTAAAGTTATTAGGGTTCTTCTCGATTTCGAGGATTTCTCGAGAGTTGTAGAATAGTGTAGAAACTATAATTTTTTATTGATCAAAATTATATTTATATTTTTATATTATTTCTCCATCTATTAAATAAACTTGTTAATATATATATATATATATATATATATATATATATATATAGATAGATATATATATATATATATATATATATTGTTACTTCTAAGTTCAAAGAAAAAATGTGGTGTGAGAAGTATTTCATAGCTAAAAGAAAATTAAGATATTATAAGGAGGTCATCAACCCCACCCTAGAAGATCAAAATTATCTCTTTGTTTTAACTAGCTAAAAGAAGAAAATTAATATAGCCAATATTAGAATGAACTCTCAGGAGCTCCATAGTGAAATGGGTCGTTGGGCAGTTCCTAAAACACCATGTATGGAAAGGTTTTGCCATCTCTGTGAGAATACGAACATCGAGGATGAAAATCACTTCCTCTTAAAGTGCCCCATGTACAACCACATTAGACCTCAGTTTCAAAATCTTTGTTGCAATACTGACCTTCCTAGCCTTTTACGTTGTCAAAATTACAGTGAGCTCGGGAGGCTTCTCTCCAAGCTTTTTGAGCATAGGAATAAAATCTTAAATCAAACTAAATAATTCGTTTCTTTAGGTCTAATAGACCAAAGTTTTGTCTCAGTGGACATTAACCATCATCATCATCATCATCATCATCTGATTTTAAAAAAGCTATTTATAATATTAACACTTTTAAACATTTTTAATGAAAGACATTATAAATATTAAAGATATAATGTGATTCATAATTTTAAAAAATAAATTTAAAATAATAATTATTGAAGAAAAATATTTTCTTAAGAATAATGTATCTGTCACAATTTTCTGAATTGACTTTAAGAATTGTATTATATTTTCCACGAAAAATAAATTATTGTTAACGAGACTCGAGATTCACATAGTTATAATAATATTATTATAAAAAAATTAATATTTTATTAATTATTATTATTAGTAGATTATATTTATGAAAATATCAATAATAATTGTAATACTAGTTTATAATAATTATTATATTGTAATAATATCATAATATTATTCTTATTATCAATAAAATGATAAATCCAAAGGAATATTGATATGATAAACCCAAGGGGATTGATAAACCTAAGGGATTATTAATATTATAAATCCGCGGGATAATATAATATTTTTTCTAATGAATTTTAAATTATTTTTGGAGATGGATTAATAGTTTTATTCATAAGAGCACAAACGTCTTGAGACAACAAATCTCTCATAGTATATCGAACAATAAAGAGGCTATAATGGATCTTTAAGTTACACAATCATTATTCTATAAGAAGTTATTTGAGGTTTAGAGAGAAATTGTCTTTCTTAGAGGTAAAACATTAAAAATTATGAGATCCTCAATGTTCTTGTATAACATGAAACCCTTGTATAATGTCCTTGGGTTTATAATCATGGTCAACCACATTCCAATGTCACATTGTGACAAATATTGTCTCAATATGACATGGAAAGCCATTGTCATTCATCGTCAACCATGGTCCAATGTAACATTGTGACAAAGATTGTCTCACTATGGACATCAACCATGTTTATTTTAATGTTTATAATATTCATTATCTTAAGGTTTATATACCTTTGGTCTATAATATTAATCCCTTGGGTTTAATATTATTCCCATGGCTTTATAATATCAACCCCTTGGTTTTATTAATATGAGGATTCATATACATACTGTATAATATCATTCAAGGGGTTTATAATATTTTTTTTTTCTAGGTAAAGGCTACTGCTATATTAAAGAAAAGAAAAATATTTACAAAGCTTAGATCTTGTGAGGAGGCCGAGGCCAGTCCTCAAGCTGAAAAAACTGGTCTATTTTGTCTATCTGCTTTAACCCATTCACAAAACATGGTCCATAATCATAGTTTCTGGACATCAAATGACCTTGACTCAAACTAACAAAGACACCATGACTACTGGCTGGACAGAGCCATTTTACATCCTTGACACTGAAACAAAAAGAGCATGCTGCTGAAGCCTGAGACTTGCAGCAATAGCTATACTGAGACCTTGGACTGAAATGGACACAGGAAAACAACATCGTTTGTATTGACATGTATACAAAAAGATAGAACAGAGCACCCGATGATAACTAGTCTGGCTGGCTGGGCGAGGCCGTCTGCGCGCCATTGTCCTGGCTGGGCGAGTCGAGCCAGATGACCATCCCGTCCTCATCCCGAAGCAACTCTCCCGGACCTGGCTGAGCCTGCGCACTGAAGACCTCCATATCCAAATTCAAATTGGGCAGCTGCAGAATCTCTTGCACAGAGACGTCATTGCCCGAGACCTCCTGAGACGGCGCTTGCTGGATCGGGACGTTTTGGGCTGGAGCTGCCTCAAAACGGTGGGTTCGGTACACCAAGCCGTTCATGTCACCCAAAAGGATGTCGCTGTCGTGAACACTTGCAGGGGAATTGGAATTGTGCATACCAGGTTCTTCCTCGGTGATGTAAACCGTGAAATTAACCACAACCTCAGGCCTGACCAGGCGGCTGGGGAACCTGAATCGAAATGTCTGATAGGTGCCTTGTGGAAGAAGGCATTCCTGCTCTGAGTCTTCCATCTCTGAGGAGGGTGGCGCCGCGGTTATGGGCGAAATTGGCTGCCCACCATCCATCACTGAACCAACCCGGATACCAGATCTTCCGCCTCGCCTGGGAATTCCTCTGCTACGCGGCATGGGCTTTGAGACCAGAGACCTCAGGCGCTTGTCAAGCCCGCGAGAATTAGAATCCGGGGTGACCTTCCTCCAAATGCACAGAGCAACCATATGCCGGTTCTGTTCCGGAATAGAAGTGTGAATTGAAATATAATGCATCGCGCCCATGCTTACCACGAGGGGAGGGCCTTGGGCTCTACCCCTGTTCTGCCTTGAGTTCTGAGCAGACATGCTCGGCTTGAATGCTGCGTTCCCTCTCCACTGCACTAAGCTGTAAGCGTCCCGTCTCCACTGCAACGTATTGAATGCACTGACCCTGTGCATTAACTCTTCATACCTCCTAACATCCTCCGCATACCAGAGCTGGCGGTTCGTCCGGCTCCCATGTGTCATGGCGTGTGCCATCTTAATGACTGGTGGAAGCACCCGCATCCGGGTGCGAGTTCTTAATCAAGGAAATTTCCTAAGAGACCATTGCCTTCAGCGTGTCCATATGTTCTCTAGAAGGTAGGCTGTCTATGGCGCCTTCGAAGTGTATTTCTTTTGCCTCCACTCCAAGATTAGCTAGAAGATCGGCCAACTTGTTTCCTTCTCGCCTAATGTGCTTGAAAGTGATTGCTTGATGCTGTGAGAGCCAGTGATTGATCAACTCAAGCCGCTGGGACATTCTCCAACTGCTACTTATCTTGTGGACTGGAGAGCCATGCTGAAGCTTTGTGGCCATTCTGATTATGATCTGCGAGTCCCCTTCTATAATAAGGGGGAAGAAGTTTCTTCTGTGCGCTATTTCGAGTCCTCGCCATAGACCTTCCAATTCCGCTGAGTTGTTAGTGTCCCAGCCTATCGAACCCATGAAAATGCTTATAGGATTTCCATTGTGATCCCTGAAAACACCTCCATAACCTGCTTGTCCTAGGTATCCTTTAGAGGCGCCATCAAAGTTGAGTTGGATCATGCCAACTGGTGGTGGGTTCCAAGAGATGGCTTCCTGGCTGTGCTTGTTGAAACTTCTACCATTGGTTGAGATGTGGTTTATACTCATTTGCCAGTTATCCCAAACAGCTTTTTCTTGAGGTAGAGTGGGAAAGTCATCGGGGTTCCATTCTTTGAGGGAAAGAGTTTCCATTACATTTTGATGGAAAATATTCCACAGCTGATCCAATGGCAGCGTTTGATCTTTGAATATTCTCCTGTTGCGTTCTTTCCATAGATTCCACATTAGGAGACTGGGAAGGAGTATCCATAACTCATTGAGAATAGGACTTTGAAATGGGGCTTGCCTTCCTTTGTTGATGGTGCCTTTGAGGTCGTCTTGCTCTCTTCTTTCTCTTTGACAGCGGAAAGCAATCCTCTCCCATAATTTCTTTCCCAATAGACAATTTGGCATAAGATGAAGTGTTGTTTCTTCCTCCTGTCGGCACATGTAGCACATGGACGGTCCCGAGAAACTCCTTTTTCTGAGATTGTCCCACGTTAGGATTCTGTTATGGCAGAGAAGCCAAAGAAAAGTGGACACTTTCGGCCAGTTAGATTTATGCCAAACTTTTTCCCATAAGTTGTCTTTGTGAATTTGTTCCTGAATGATTATGTTGTAGGCTTCCTTGGTGGTAAAAATTCCTTTTTCTCCGTGGCCCCATCTTAGGATGTCTGGTCTATCCGAGACTCTTATCTGCCTTTTTTTTAGCTCTATTTCTAGTAGATGGTGAATCTGTTCTGTACAATGTGGGAGGAGCATATGCATGTTTTTCCATTTTCGGTAGTCCTGAGTAGTATCAGAGGTCCAACAATGATTAACTCTGGCTTGTTGGTTTATGTCTCTCATATTGGCTGGAGGATCCGGAAGAATGTCTTTGATTTTTGGCATCTGCTGCCAGGAGTCTTCCCAGAATCGTGCTATGTTCCCATTTTTAATTTCCCAGAAGCAGTGTTCTTGAATAAGAGATCTGTGTTGAATGGCTGCGTTCCAGATTGCGGATCCTGAGCTTGTTTCAGTCATACGCAATCTTTCCTCCAGTGGGAAGTTGCTTGCATACTTGGCTGTCCAAAGGGAAGCCCATGGAGTGCTAGGGTGAGCCAGCCACCGCCACCAGATTCTAGCGCCCATCGCCTTGTTACTGTGTTCAGGATCTCTAAGGCCTATGCCTCCTGCATGCTTGGGAAGACACACTTTCTCCCATTTGAGAAGAGCCCATTTTCGGTTCTGTCCTGAGCTTCCCCACAAAAATCTTCGCTGTAGGTTCTTGATTTCTTTAAGGACCCATTTGGGGGCAGCTAGAATAGAGAAGAGGTACAAAGGCATAGATTGAAGTACGGCTTTTATAAGAATGATTCTGCCTGCCATATTCAGGGATTGATTGGTCCAGAGGAACAGCCGAGCTTCTAGCTTTTCTAAAAGTTGCTTCCAGGAGGAATGCTTGAGAGCGGAGCTCATAAGCGGGGCACCTAGATATTTGGAGGGAAGGGAGGCGGAGGTGAAGCCTAGAATGCGCTCAATGGCTCTTTGAGTTGTGACAGGTGTATTGAAGAAGAAAATTTGGGACTTGACGCTGTTGATGAGGGCACCAGAAGCGTCGAAGAAGGTGGATAGGAGGGATTTTATGTAACGAGCTTCTTGGACTGAAGGATGAGCGAATAGCATGTTGTCGTCTACAAATTGCTGATGGGTGTGAACCGAGGAATGGTGAAATGAGAGCCCTTTTAATTTCCTATTGAGCTTAGCCGCTGTAATGCTTCTACCCAAGCCTTCAGCCATGATAACAAAAAGGAAGGGGGATAAGGGATCCCCCTGCCTGATACCTCTAGAGGGTCTAAAAGTGGCTGAAGGGATGCCGTTGATTAAAACCGAGAAGAAAGCAGAGGATATTAAACTGTAGATCCATCTAACCCAAGAGGGAGCGAAGCCAAAAGCAGTTAGAATTTTATGAATGTAGACCCAACTAAGGCTGTCAAAAGCTTTGGATAGATCAAGTTTAAGCAGCATACCTGGTTTCTTGGTCACCTTTAGGGAGTGAATCATCTCATGAGTGAGAATAATTCCATCTGTTATTTGGCATCCTTCAACATAGCCTGATTGCTCAGGTGAGATGATGAGAGGAAGGAGCGATTTGAGCCTGTTAGCAATGACCTTTGAAGTTACTTTGTATATCATGTTGCAAAGTGCTATGGGCCTGTATTTGTCCGGGGTGTTGGAGCCTTCTCCCTTAGGCACTAGAGCAATGAAAGTAGCATTTAATCCTGAGTACATCCACCTGATCTCTCTGGATTCCTCTACAACCTGCCAAACTTCGTTTCTTATCAGGTCCCAGAATTTGTGAAAGAAGTTTGCGGTAAAGCTGTCCGGACCGGGCGCTTTTCCTTCTTTCATTTGCTTCACTACCTCTTCCACTTCCTGTAGCGTGATGGGTTTGATCAGTAAGCTGTTGTGCTCCTCCGTTATGACTTTGGGTATGTTTTGAATGAGCTTATTGATGGCTGGCATTCTATTGAGTTCGGGCTCTTGGAGGGCTCTCTTAAAGTAGCTGATACATTCCTTTTCTATGCCCTCATGCGTTTCAATTTTCTCTCCCTGCTCATTGTTTACATGGGTAATTTGATTTATCATTCTTCTTTGAACAGTAGTTTTATGAAAGAATTTCGTGTTCTTTTCTCCGCTTTTGACCCATCGTATTCGGGATTTCTGCCTCCATAGGATTTCCTCTTGCTTGGCTCTTTCCAGTATTTTTGATTCTATGTCTTGTTCTTGTTTGGAGAGTTCCTCTGTTCTCCCGTCAGTGATGATGGACTGTTGTATTTTCTTCATTTCAGAATTAAGAAGAGCTTGATCGGCAAAGATGTTACCAAATGTCCTATGATTCCATTGTTTGATGTCCTTTTTGAGATTTTTGAGCTTTTGTTGGAATCTGGCCATTCTGGTTCCCTTAGTCATATTGAAATTTGTCCAGCTTGATCTGACCAGCTGTTCAAACTCTGGATGCGCTAACCAAAATTCTTCAAAACGAAAAGGGCGCCTAAGATTGTGACCTGGCCTGTTCCATTGGAGTTCAATGGGCCAATGATCTGATCCGGAGCAAGGGAGGATGGAGGCCGTGAATTCTCCACCAATATGGGTTGCATTGTCTGAGATTAGGAAACGGTCAAGGCGGGAGGCGATTTGTTGCACTCCGACTCTCTTGTTCGTCCAGGTGAAGGTGCCGTTTCTCGTTGGGACATCCATTAACCAATTGCTGTTGATGAAGTCCTTTAGTAGGCCGTCATCATTATTTGCAAGGCTTCTGCCTCCTCTTTTTTCCTCCATACTGGCTATCATATTGTAGTCTCCACCAGATATCCATAGGGGAAGAGGTCTATCTCTATTGAGGTATGACAAAGTATTTAGGAGTTGACTTTTTTGAGCGGTTTCCTGTGGGAAATACACATTTGTTAGCAACCCATGGGCATTCGTACCTGAGAGGTGGAATGTGGCCTGGATGAAGTTTTTGTTGGCTTGAATATTGCTGAGATTGATGATCCGGGCGTCCCAAAGAATTGCTAAGCCTCCTGAGGCGCCTTGTGCATCTACTGCAGTGACTAGCCCTCCTGGCCACGCCTTTGCAGCAATCTTTTCCAAAACTTTGGAGCTACACTTCGTTTCCTGCAGAAAGAGGATACTGGGTTTTTCTTGCTTCAGCATGTTTTTTAAGATTCTTCCTTTCCTAGGGCCATTAAGCCCTCTAATATTCCAAGATATTAACTTCATTGAGAAGGGTGGGGGTTTGAGTCGAAGTACTTAGACAGTTTGGCATATTGCCCTGACTCCACCAGAATTTCTCCTATCTTGATTGTTCTTTCTAGGGTGGTTTTCCTTCCCCTCTTTTTGCTGTCCTTGGTGATGAATTTACCATCCCATGGACTCCCGATCTGGACTCCTAGAGAGTATTTTTTCTGTGCTCTGCCTAACACTTCTACTAGGTTGTCAACCTGCTGTTCCGGGATTTTTTCGAAGTTTTTTTGTGCGGCAAGCCTCTTCCAAACCTATGATGTCCAGTTCCCCTATATCCAGGGGCCCCTGGTCTTCATCCATGACTTGGGGCGCTTGAAGAGTATCCTCAGGTTCGATCAAGGCCTTTCCGCTTGGCTGGGTGAACTCCATATCCATTTTTTCGATTTGTTTTGACATGCTCTTGTTTGGTGCTGTCCGGTGCTCTGGATTTGTGATTTTTTGTCCTCCTTGCTTCGATGTTTCCCCCATTTGTTGTTGCTGGACTGCTTCGTCGTTCTCCTGGTCTTCTTCCGAGCCCCTTTCATTGGTTTTATTTAGAGCTTCGAATCTGTTGCTTGTTGTTGCCTTATTGCTAGGATTTTCCTTGGGATTACTGGTAGCTTTCTTGTTTCCTCTTCTTCTGTTGACAACCTTTGTGAATCCATCTGTGGAATGATTGTTAGGTTTGTCTGGAGAGTAGGGTGTCTTATTTAGAGGGCAGTCTCTGTACAGATGTCCTATATCATGACATCTCCTGCATCTAAACGGTACCTGTTCATAATCTATGACTTGAACCCATTCAGAATCTTCGTGAAAGAAGCTTACCATGTCTGGCAGTGGTTGTTTAAGGTCCATGTAAACACAAATCCGGGTGTATGAAGTATGCTTGCAGAGTCTTGTTTCCTCTGCTACCCTTACGAATTCACCAATAGAGTTTCCTATTTCCTTCAGAGAAGTTTCTTCCCAATATTCCCAAGGCAATGAATAAAGCCTTATCCACACTGGCGCACAGCTCAGATCTTCCTTATCTGGGTTGAATCTTTCCACCCAACCCTTGAGAAATAGGCCCGCCGAATTAAAAAAATATGGTCCCCCTTCCAGGATTCTGGTTCGATCTTCCAGACAGTTGAAGACAGTGGTGAAGAAGCCCTCTGCTCCCAAATGCAGATATATATCCCCTTTTGGACGCCATACAGTACTGATCCAAGCTCTCAGAGCTCGTTCTGTTGGCCAGATCCCTATAAACTTTCCGATCAATGCATGATCGCGCATGTACTGTATTCGGGCATTGATTCGTTCAGCTGGGAAGAACACCTTTGGTCTTTCAGTAGAAACAGGCTTGCAGGTTGAGGAACTTACTGTTTTCCTGTTCTCTGTCTCAGAGTCCTGATTCTTCTGCTGGTTATTGTCCATGGTACCGCTGTTGTCGCCATTTGTATTGTCCCAATCCGCTGCTTGCCATGCTCTCGCGTCCGGAGAAGGGGGAGGCACATGGCCCTCCCCCTGGGGGGGAACCATCGCTCCTGCCCTTATGCGTCCGTCCACCTGCACGCTACCTCGCCTGTGGCAGCCGTAGGCACCTGGCTTGATAGGCCTGCCGCCTGCAGGGTTCTGTCAAAACCCTAAAGTCTCCTCGTTGCTCCGTTCGCCTTCATCGCCGTCCGCTCCTACCCAAAGTATTAGTTGATCTCAAGCTCTCAGAAGTTTAATTGAGAAAAACATAGGGTACTTTCAAGGGGTTTATAATATTAATCCTAAGGTTTAATATAGATGTTTGGGGTTTATTATCATGGTCAACCATGGTCCAATGTCATGTTGTGATAAATATTGTCTGAATATGAAAATCAACTGTGGTCAACCATTCTCAACGATCATCAACCATGGTTACTTATGGTAAGTCATGGTCCAATATCACATTGTGACAGCGATTGTCTCAATGTGACAATCAACTATGGTCAACCATGGTCCAATGTCACATGGTGACAAATATTGAATCTATATGAAAATTAACCATGGTCAACCGTGTTTATTTTAGTGTTTATAGTATTTATCTTTGGGTTTATATACCTTGGGTTTATAATATTGGTCCCTTGGGTTTAATATTATTCCCTCCAGTTCATAATCCCTTGGGGTTTTAGTATTAATCCCTTGGGTTTGTTATTCACTTGGGTTTATAATACAATCATGGTCAATCATATCTAACTATGGTCAACCACGATCAATCATGGTCAATGTCTCATTGTGACAAAAATTGTCTCTGTCTGAAAATCATCAATAATCATGGAGAATCATGCTCAACCATGGTGAGCCACAGTCAATCATTGTCAACCATGTTTTATAGAATACAACATGCTCAACCATGGTCAATCATGATCCAATGTCGCATTGTGACAAATATTGTCTCAATATAAAAATTAACCATGGTTAACCATGACCCAACGTCACATTGTGATAAGGATTTTCTCAATATGGAAATAAACCATGGTTAATTATGTTTATTTTAGTGTTTATAATATTTAGCTTAGGGTTTATATACCTTGGGTTTACAATATTAGTCCCTTGGGTTCATAATCACTTGGGGTTTTAATGTTAATCCCTTTAGTTTATTGTTCCCTTGGGTTTATAATAACAATCACTGTCAACCATGGTCAATGATATCCAACCATAGTAAACCATGGTTGAATGTCACATTGTGAAAAAGATTGTCTCAATATGGAAATCAACCATTGTTCAATGTCGTGTTGTGACAAGATAGTCTCAATATGAAAATAAATCATGGTTAACCATGACCAACCATGGTTTAATGTCACATTGTGACAAGGATAGTATTAAGGTCAACCATGGGCGAATGTCATATTGTGACAAAGATTATCTCCATATGAAAATCAACCATGGTCAACCATGGCCAATAATGGTCCAATGTCACATTGTGAGAAGGATTGTCCGGATATAAAAATAAACCATGATTAACCATAGCCCAATGTCGCAATGTCATAAGGTTTGTCTCAATATGAAAATCAACCATGCTTAACCATGTCTATTTTAGTGTTTATAATATTTATATTAGGGTTTTTGTACCATGAGTTTATAATATTAGTGCCTTGGGTTTAATATTATTCCCTTGGGCTCAAATCCTTTAGGGTTTTAGTATTAATTCCTTGGGTTATTATATCAATCCCTTGACTTTATTATTCCCTTGGGTTTATAATAACAATCATGGTTAACCGTGGACAATCATAGCCAACCATGGTTAAATGTTGTATTGTGAAAAAAAAATTCTCAATATGGAAATAAATGTCACATTATTTTAAGGTTTATATACCTTGGATTAATGATTTTTATCCCTTGGGTTTATTATTCCCTTGAGTTTATTGATCTAAGGGTTCATATTCTTAGGGTTTAATATCATTCCCTAAGGTTTATAGTCCCTTGGGTTTTTAGTATTAGTATATAGGGTTTATTATTCCCTTTCCAACATCGCATTGCGACAAGTATTGTCTCATTATAAAAATCAACCATGGTCAACCATGTTTATTTTAGTGTTTATAATATTTATCTTAAGGTTTATATACCTTGGCTTTATATTATTAGTCCCTTGGCTTTAATATTATTCAACCATGGTCAACCATTTTTCATAAAAGTAATTATGGTTAACCATGGTCCAACTTGCATTGTGACAAAGATTGTCTCAATATGAAATCAATCATTGTCTCAACCACGGTCCAACATCGCACTGTGACAAATATTGTCTATATATGAGAATCAACAATGGTCCAATGTCGCATTGTGACAAATATTCTCTCAATTTGAAAATCAATCATGGTTAAGCATGGTCGAGCATGGTCCAACATCGTATTGTGACAAGGATTGTCTCAATATAAAAATCAACCATGGTCATCCATGTTTATTTTAGTGTTTATAATATTTATCTTAGGGTTTATATACATTGGATTTATAATATTAGTCCCTTGGGTTTAATATTATTCAACGACGGTCAAGCATGTTCCATAAAATCAATTGTGGTCAACCATGGTCCAATGTTGATTGTGACAAAGGTTGTCTCAGTATGAAAATCAATCATTGTCTCAACCATGATACAACGTCACATTATGAAAAATATTGTCTGAATATGATAATCATGGTCAACCATGTTAAATATTGGTAAACCTTGGTCACCCACGGTCAACAATGTTTTATAAAGTGAAACATGGTCAACCATGGCAAATCATGGTTAGCCTTTGTCAACCACGGTCAACCATATTTTAGTATAATCCCTTGGAGTTTTAGTATTAATCGCTTGGGTTTATTATTCCCTTGCGTTTATAATATCAATCATGGTCAACCATAGTGAATCGTAGCCAACCATAGTCAAATGTTGCGTTGTGACAAAAATTGTCTCAAAATGAAATTCAACCATGGTCCAACATCACATTACAAGAAAGATTGTCTTCATATGAAAATCAATCATGGTCAAGCATGGTTAAGAATGGTCCAATGTTGCATTATGACGAGGATTGTCTCAATATTGAAATCAACCATTTTCAACCATGTTTATTTTTGGGTTTAAAATAATTATCTTTGGTTTTATATACCTTGTGTTTATTATTTCCCTTCGATTTATAATATCAATCCCTTTGGTTTTTTATTTCCTTGGGTTTATAATATCAATCATTGTCAACCATGGTCAAATGTCACAATGTGACAAATATTGCTTAAATATGAAAATCAACCATGGTCACCCATGGTAAACCATGTTTATTAACCATGGTCAACGATGGAAATATGGAAATCATTCCCATTGTTAGCCATGGGAAATGGCTCACCATTTCACCATGGTCAACCATGGTCAAATGTCGCCTCGTGACAAAGATTTTCTAAATATGGAAATCAACCATGGTCAGCCATGTTTATTTTAGAATTTATAATATTTATCGTAGGGTTTATATACCTTGGGTTTATAATTTTTTTCCCTTGGGTTTATTAATCTAAAATTTCATATTCAACCATGTTTATTTTAGTGTTTATAATATGTATCTTAGAGTTTATATACTTTGGGTTTATAATATTAGTCCCTTGGGTTTAATATTAAATAATATATAATAATATATTAATATTAATATTAATATTTATTAATACAATATTTTCTTAAGGCATAGTCTAACGTATAGACGAAATGACATTTTTCATGGCAAATTTTCAGGTTAGTTTTAATCAAAATCCATTTTAAAAACTTGAGTTTTCATTATTTAATTTGAATAACTCGAGTGCTCCACGGGTTTTTAAAGGTGTTGAATCCATTTACGCATTCAAAAATGTATTTTAAACAACAAAAAATCTTGCAATTGTATTTCCAAATTTTGGTAAATTATAGTGAAAAAGGCTATTTTGTATATAAGTTAGACTACACATTTTCTTAATACATTACTAATATATTAGTATTTAATATAAGGGTTTATAATATAGGTTTTATAATTACGAATTTTAATATACAGTTTGATATTATATTTTCATAATAGTAGGTTTATAATATAGAATATATTAAGTTGATGTTTGCGACACATAGCAACCACATTTACAAATGTGGTTGTTTTTATATTTATAAATAAATAATATTTATATTTTTTAATGAATAATAATAATATTTACTTAATTAATAATAATTATTATTATTCATTTATATTTATATTTAATTGAATATATTTATTTTAAAATATTAATCTTATTATATATTTATCAATGATTTTTGTCATAGATGCAAATGAAGCTTTGAGTGTGTATCGACTACATTTACTAAAATAATTATTGTTATTACTAAATCATTGTTGATAATATGATTAATATTATTATTACCATTATTTTTATTAATATTAATACTATTATCAATTAATAATATTATCAAATATTTAAATTATATTTAATAATTTAAAATTAAATATTAGTTAATATAAAGTTATAATTATTATTAATTATAATAATAATAATAATATTTTTATTATAATAATATTATTTTTGTTAATACATATTTTATGAATAGTAGATGCAAATAAAACATTTATATATATATCAATCACATTAATATTTTTGATGATGATGATGATAGTTAATGTCCACTGAGACCAAACATTGGTCTATCAGACCTAAAGAAACAAATTATTTATTTTGATATAAGATTTTATTCCTATGCTCAAAAAGCTTGGAGAGAAGCCTCCCGAGCTCACTATAATTTTGATATTGTAAAAGGCTAGAAAGGTCAGTATTGTAACAAAGATTGTGAAACTGAGATCTAATGTGGTTGTACACGGGGCACTCTAAGAGGAAGTGGTTTTCATCCTCGATGTTCCTATTCTCACATATATGGCAGATTTCCATCCATGGCATTTTAGGAACTGCCCAACGACCTGTTTCACTATGGAGCTCATGAGAATTCGTTCTAATCTTTGCTATATTATTTTTCTTCTTTGAGCTAGTTAAAATAAAGAGATACTTTTGATCTTCTAGGGTGGGGTTGATGACCTTCTTATAATAACTTAATTTTCTTTTAGCTGCTAAATCTTTCTCACGGCACATTTTTTCTTTGAACTTAAAAGTAACAATATCTTTAATGTTATTTATGTTTTGCAATGCATCATTCTCATTGATCTCCCAATAGTTTAACCAGGCCTTTGTGTCTTTATGCCACCCCCGATTGAGCCTTAGGTGTTTTGGATGGAATTTAAAGCTAACTTAGGAAGTCTATGATCGTCTATGTTATTGAGTTTGTGCTTGTACCGCAGAAACCTAATCATAGCTAGGCTATGAATAAGGGAAAGACCTACTTCTACAAGGAGAATAGGATAGGGTATATTACTTTTAATTTTTAGGTTATAAGTTATAAAATGCTTCTGGATTTGCTCAATCTTTCTCCATGATTCTCTGGAGATGCTGCAACCCCAAACCTCACAGCCATATAAGATAACAGTAGTGACTAAAGTTTCATAGAGGAACTTCTTTTTATCCCACATTATGAGGTTTGCTGTTTTACAATTATTTTAAAGACCAAAATAAGCTTTCCACCCCCAATTAATTCTTTTCTCAATGCTATGGTTCCAGTTGAGCTTGTGATGAATATCAATTCCTAGGTACTTGTAAGAATACACTTCCTCCAAGTTACTATTGTCATACATAAAATTAGCGTAAGTGTCCTTCTTGGATTTGATAATCATAACTTTTGTTTTGTTAGTGTTAACAGTCATACCCATGGTAGAGTAGAAATCCTTAAGAAGCCTGAGTTACTTATCAAGATCAGATGGGCACCTTGCCAAAAGAACAATATTGTCAGCATAGAGAAGGAGGATGACGACTATCGTGCCATCACATCCTACTTCCTCTAAATAGCCTTCAAGCTTATCGATGTAAATTCAAAATAGGGTAGGGGAGAGGGGGAAACCTTCTTTAACTCCTATGTTACACTTAATATCTTTCGACTACCCCTCATTGCTCTTTAGCTTGGCAATTACATTCTCGTATAACGTTATAGTGGCAACTCTCAACTCGAGAGGAACTTTTAGCTCTTCTAATTTATTCCAAAGGTTGTATCTAGGAACCATATCGAAAGCCTTTCTAAAGTCCATAAAGCGACAAAATAAATTAGATTTATCATTACGACATTCCTCTACAATGATCTTAAGCGTAACTAGGTGGTCTGTTGTTGAGTGATGCCTTCTGAAACCTGCTTGGCCTTTAGCCCGCTTACCTTCACTTTCAAGCCATATGCTTAACTTCTTTTCCAAAATACTACCATATAACCTGGCTAAGAGAGGGTTGATCATAATTGTCCGATAATTAGAGGGGTTATTTGTATCCCCACTTTTAAAAATAGGGATAATGAGGCTCTCAGTCTAAGGTTTAGGGAATCCTTGCTTGACTGCTTGATTGAAAAGCTTGTGAATGTGGGGGATGAGGATAGGACCTCCAATTTTTAATATTTTCGCCTGGTAACCTTCAATGTCCTTAGCTTTCCAATTAGCGAGGCGATTAACCCCAAACTTAATGTCTTCTAAAGAGAAAACTTCGTTCGTTGTGAGCAAGGTTTCCAATCGTGAAGAGCAATTTTATTATTATCTTTAGTCTTCCTAGTTAGAATCTGCCTCCAAAATTTCTTAGGAGCTACCTTAGAGAGGTGTAAGAGATTCTACCATCTTTGAAAAATGTACTGCCTCTTTTTCCTTTTAGTTAGGACTTTCTATATTTTTATCTTGTCCATTTTAAGAGATTCATCAACAGCTTTCTTAATTGCTCTCCTCGCACTTTTACAATCTTTGTTATACCATGGATTAGTTTTGCTATTTCTTTTATTATTTGAAGCTTCAATTGAGAACTTGTTAATAGAATATGAGAGGATTGTAGTAAAATTATGATAGAGGTCTTCTGTGTTGTCTATATTAGATAAAGGAAGCAAATTAATTTTTAATTCATTTAGAAAGATATCATTTTTATTCCAATCAAATATTAAGTTCTTTTGGCTGTAAGTATTATTTTTTGTGGGAACTCTATGCATGACAAAATTGAGAGTTAAAAGTAAAGGCCTATGATCAGAGTCGGGTTCGTGGTTGTTTAAGATGTCAAAATTTATTATTTCGTTGCATAATGGAGTTTGGAAATAACGTAGTCTACCACACTGCTACCAAGTCCATGGATGCATGTAATCTTGCTGGAATTGGGCCACTTCTTTAGACCGTTGCAAATTATGAGATCTTGAGCACTATAGAGATTGACTAGCTCTGACCCAAACAAATTTTCCCTGAGGTCTTCAGAGCTCCATTTGTACCTACTTGCCAAAGTAGGGTCTTCGTCTAACCAAAGAGGATTAGGGTTGGAATGATTTCTTAGAATAATAGCTTGGTTGTTTGAAGTTCGAGCATTAAAGAGGATATTACCGTCATTCCTTAGGCTAAAAATACCATTCTCTAAACCATTGTAAGGGTTAGTTTTATCTAGATTCTTCTTCTTATAGAAGTTAGAATTGATGGGGGGAAAATAACATATTGCTATGTAGGACTTTTTATTATTAATGTCTCTGATCTCTATCCAACTATATTGGTTGTGAGGGTCGTTTTTATAAATCCTAGCATGGGGGGACATGTTATTCTTAATGTAACAATTTATTCCCCCAATGCCTCTACGGGAGGATCGCTTGTTCTAGGTAGACCATAGCATAAAGCTATCTACATTAGGGACCTTAGATTCTTCGTGCTCCCAAGTTTCAACAAGCAAAATAATATCAACATCATTTGAAATCCAACTTAGCTTGGGGCCTTTGTTCCATGGGAAGTTCCGACAGTTCGAAGAAAGGATCCAGAGCATGTTTAATTGCTATTGATTACTATCTTTCTAGTTTCTATCTCGAATAAAGGCTTTTCTATTTCTGATTATTGCCCATTTTCCTTCCTTTCTAGCTTCTTTTACCTTTTGAACTTCCTTTCTTAATTTTGGTTGATCTTTTGGAATGACATCTTCATTTATGAATATTCCCGTTCCTTTTAGACTTGAGGTTTCACTAAGTATGTCGTACTTATGATCAGTGGAGCTCACCTTTATGCAGATTAATCTTCCTTTATTCTCTGTTAATTTCCCCAACTTTGTTGTTTTTGTGAGACACACCATTTCAATTTGTAATCTATTATGTAATTCTGTCTCGGCTAAGGCTAATGTATTCTCATCTACTTCCTCTTTTAAACTACTAAGGCTAACATATCCTCATCTACTTCCTCTTTTAAACCGAATATTATAAGGTTCAAGGCCTTTTTGTTATGTTTATGGTCTAATTCTATTATTTTTTTCATTTCATCATTAATTGGTTTGATATCTAACTTATCTACTACATTATTTAGGGTGAGGCGGCTATAAACTTTTTCTTCTAGTTCTTTAATCATGTCTTTCATTTTAAGGCTCTCTAAAGTATCAACATCTCCTTGCTGGGTTGGTCTGCGTTGGTTGGTTAGTATCTTGGTTTTGTTTTTCTATAACGTGCAATCTAGTCTTCGTTGCCTCCATTTTATTCTCGAGTAGTTCTATTTTACTTTCTATTTGTTTTTGGATCGTGTCTTCAATAGATGCAAATTTATTTTCCACCATGGCTTCTAACTTTTTTTGTAGCTTGGCTTCTCTTTCTTCTCTACGTTTCTCTAGAAACTCTATATACTCATAAAAGCCTTGTAAAGTAACTGTACTAGGTCTAAAGTAACTCTAATATAGTTATGTTAATATATATATATATATTATATTTCCTATCTATTTTAATTAGTTTTTAAAATATCATGTTAATTTTTTCTAATTGTTAATTAAATTCATTTATCATTAGAAGAGTGTGAAGAAAATAACCCATTAGAAATAATGAACCGATCCGGCCATGGAGAAGATTTATAGAGATTTCGGAACAAGGGTTGAGAAATTATGAGAATGTAATAAACTGAAATAGTTGGAGTCGTTATTAGTTTTTAAAATATCATGTTAATTTTTTCTAATTGTTAATTAAATTCATTTATCATTAGAAGAGTGTGAAGAAAATAACCCATTAGAAATAATGAACCGATCCGGCCATGGAGAAGATTTATAGAGATTTCGGAACAAGGGTTGAGAAATTATGAGAATGTAATAAACTGAAATAGTTGGAGTCGTATATATAATCTGACGGATGAAATTAGGAGTTGCAAAGCTAGTTTCAAAAGCTATTGCTATTGCAAGGTGTTACGATTTTGGCCCTCTTGTCATTCCAATCTGCTGTAGTTCGTTTACAATTCTTCACCAGTATCCATTTCAATTGTTTCTCCAATTCGGTTCGATTATTGAAGGTCCACAGGCACGTGGATTACCAAAAGTATACCATTTAGCAGGGGCACTGGTGGATCGCTGAAACACTGGATCGATGAAAGCAAATATGTTTTAAGCAACTAGCTCAGAATTCGACTAAATTTCTGAAAGAAAAAAAAAAATTGAAATATGATGACGCCACTGTACAAACGTATGCAAGCGATCGGAAGGCTTGCATACTATTTGCATCTCAATCCTTTAAGAAAGTTTAAATTTAAACTTTCATTACAGTATGGTGTACATAATTACTCTTATTGAAACAAGTTTTCCATATAAATTACATTATGTTTGCATAGGACTATCGATAGTTAGTCATCCACTCTTTGCTATTAAATAAATAGAAATGGGTTGCAGACAATCATGTCACGTTTAAAGAATTGCAAAATACATGGCTACACGATTTACTTTTACATCTAAGTTATAGACAAGTAGCATTATAAACAAAGTGCTATTGTGGCAGAGAATCTTCTTGTGGGCTTTGGAATTGATGTTCTTGTATATAAGTATTTGTTTTGTTTTGATTATAGATCTATATTTATGTACAATTTTATGAAATATGATTATTTATTATTATTGAGCTGGGAAGTTTATTCTATAGTTTAGTATGATGTGTAAAGTCTATCATGAAAATTGAATTGGAATTTTTCTAGTGTATGTAAAAGAACAATTATCAAAAATAAAAAAATAAAAAAATTACACGTGAAGAAATTTGATTTTTGTATTTAAGATGGATCATCTAATTTTAAGGTGACAGCCAAGCCAGACACCAAATTGGTATATGAGACCCCCTTGTTTGTGGGACAAAAAATATAAATATAAATAAAAATAAATTGAATTAGAATTTTTCTCATGTCTGTAAAATAAAAATGATCAAAAATTACACATGAAGAAATTTGATCTTTTATTTAAGATAAAAATAGAAAAATTAAATCAAAAATTACACATAAGAAATTGGATCTTTTATTTGAAATGGATCATCTAATTTTAAGGTCACAACCCAGCGATTTGATGTTATGTCTAGCAAGGCATACATACTCTACTCCCTCTGGTTTTGAACATATAATCTCCTAGGAGAAAACACATGCTCTTAACCATTAAGCCCACTGAAACTGTTTCTTAACCATTAAGCCCACTGAAACTGTTTCATTATAAAAGTTAGTATCATAATCAATTTGATTATTACAATGTGTTTAAGTTAAAAATTAACAAATGAATGACAATATATTAGCACTTTAATGATCACTAACAACCTTTCTAATAAAAACACTACGGCATAATGGAGTTTAAAGACATTTCAAGAAGAAATTATCAATTTGTCTTAACTACTTATTTTATGTTAAATTATTATTTTTAATTATGTCACTTCTTAGTCCCTGGTTTCCTCGGTCCATGTCTATTACTCCCTTTAACTTGCAACAGTTTTCTCCTCCCCTTCGGGAGGAAGGGGGCGGTTGTTCTTTGCAGGTGGGCCTGAAAGTTCCAAACCCATATTTTTTCTTGGACGAAGGCATCTACCTCTTCCTTGTTCGAAATCCTATTCTCCGTCATGGATGGATGGCTTCAGAGACTGCGTGGGGATTTTGGTCAACACGTGCAAGGAGTTGAAGTCTCCATTCATCAATTACATACGTAAGGAAATAGAGAAACCCATATGGGAAACAAGGTCTTTTATGGCCGCTTCTTCTTTCTCGGATCAATCGGGGTCAGGCCCTTCTGTAACACATGATAGCACCGCCCACGTCAAGAAGAGTAGTACTAATGAAGACTAGTTTCTAGAATGGTTGAATTCCAAGGTGCCTCCATCTATTCTCTTCATTTATTTCATATAAATTTAAAATTCTCGTGGCTGCCTAAGTTAAACTCGATGCACAAAACAACCTTCTCGTAAAACATATTAAAAACACTTCTTGCAAGCTTCACACATATATCCAACATACCCTATGCAAAACCACACAGTGGCCACACCATTTTGAAACGCTGTGATGGACTACGAATCAACACGCCCAAACCTCTCGCATCGAACCACATTCCCTTTATCCAAATCCCCAAATTTAGGAAAAATTAGTGTCGATATGTAGATATCAATAGCATCCAACATCTCAATCACCTGAGACTTTCCATCCTCGTCACGAAGAATGAAATCCAAGATTTGAATCTACTGAGGATTTTTGTTTTTGAGTAATTTTTGTGGAGTTAAAATTTTGTATTCAAATTTTCGTTATTAAGAGGGTTTTGTCGTTTTGACCCTTTCCACAAATTTCAATAGAAGGGTTCTAATTGCAAAATCGTACAGAAGTTTCAACGAAGACATTGGTGGTTGAGGAAAAATGTTGGTCAACTCTCGATGGAGGCCAGTCGTGGACATGAACAAATCTTATTTAGATGATGAATGTAGTAATAGCCTTTTCGGTTTTTTACAAGAGACATTTGCAATTATCTTTAATATCCAATACTTATTGAGGGTTTTGGGTTTAATACTTGTTCTCCTTTCAGGGTTCAATACGAGGGTTTTTAACCGAAGCGGAAGACTTATATAGACTCAGCATGGAGCTTTCCCTAAAGACGGAACATGTTTGTCGAGGTATAAGGTTTTTATCAATGTTGCTTATTACTCTTCTTTGATTCTCAATATTGGGGGAGCTAATTTTTTAGGTGAGCTATGATTCTCAATATTGGGGGAGCTAATTTTTTAGGTGAGCTAGCACCTTATTTAGGGTAAGATTTCTTGCTCTGGTATGAAATGTATTTCAATTCTATTTGTAGTGCAGGGTGTGGAGGAGCGTTCAAAATTGAACACGTCACGTCAGAGCTCTTCAAAGGGCCTTTGGCACGTCAGAGAAGTAAGGAGAAATTTTTACGCGTCAAAAGAAATTTAAAATATGATTTTTGTCATTTAAAAAAAATTGGAATAATATGTTAAATTTTTTTAAAAAGGGCTGTTAAATTTTCAACATTTTTTTAAATTTCATTTTTTTCTGAAATTAAAATTTTAAGAATGTTGAATTTGTGAATTTCCTTTCATGTTAAAACTTAAATTCCATTTGAGAAACTCCCATTTCAAAAACAACAATTTCTTTTTGGGTTGTTTTTTCTAATTGTGCATATGATGCAAGTTCTTATTACTTATTATGTCAAAATTACCTTTTCATACCATTACATTTGGCAGTTTCTAAGTTGCTCTCATTTAAAAAACAACAGTTTCTTTTTGAGTTGTTTTTTCTAATTGTGCATATGATCCAAGTTCTTATTAATTATTATTTCACAATTACCCTTTGATACCATTTCATTCGGTAGTTTCAATTGAGAGCCACTAGATGTCAATATGGGTCATGTATTGGGTCTGTAATTTTATTGGGTTGTGCCTGAAGGCTTCCCAAAGCAAGGTTTGACAATGATTTAAGCTGGAGAGGAGCATAGATTCATGATTCAACAAACACCTATCAAGCAAGGTTTAAGCACAATTTATGCTTGGAGAGGAGCGCATTCCACAGGCTTCCTAACGTACTAGATTTTATTTGTCTGCGGATTCCCAATTCCTGGTATGTTTTCATATTCCCAATTTCTGAATGAGTTACTTGTATCAGTGTTAGTAAATGTGCTAGTGACTTGGAGGCAAGATACTAGTAATCAGAGAACAGATTTATCTTTGTTCATAATAATTCTAGATGCCACCCCAAATCTGGAAAGTATGTTACAGAATGCTTGTAGTTTTCTTAACTTATTTTTCTCGAAAACAACAAGTCATCCACAAACATGAGATGTGAAATACCAGTGGTTTTTATTACCCCACATCTAGCAATTAGTCCATCTTCTCTAGGCAACATCATATAGTCATTAAAATTAGCCTTAGATCTCAATAGCATTATACACAACACCTTATTAGATTAAGCTAATGATCTGAACCCTCAAATACCCATAAGAAATATTTGAGTGTGGTGTTATGGCCTATAGCCTAACACATAGTTTTCCTATAGCAGCATAAACATTACTCTTGATCTTCCAATGATATCCCAACAGGTTGATCCACTGCTTCTTTTAACTCGGCGTCCTTACAAGAAGGAACCATCCTCACACAGTTGCAAGAGGGAGGCTCAAACCGTCCCTTAACTTATTCCAGTTTCATTCTGTATGATGGCTACTTTGCTGTGGCTAGATGACAACAAATAGAAGCCCTTCTAAATTGCATATTTAGGGTCCTTATTACAGTGTATGGGTTCACTACTAATCAACTCTCCTTCGTTGCGAATAGGGTTTCATCATAACTGCGGATTAGGGCATCATCAAACAATAGATTAGTAGGCTTTGTTAGGGCTCCTTTGATAGTGTGTAAGTGTCACCCTTAATTGCGGATTACATCAACCTTGAGGATTGCGGCTAGGGCAGCTTATATAGACTCCTCTTTGACTGTGTCTATGGCTGGTTAAGGCCTCCTCTTCCCAGCGTATAATGATCCTCTTCTTGCTACGTAGACAGGTCTCCTTTTGTTGCATGTAGAAGGGAGACTAATGAGGAGTATCAATTTTGTAGCCAAGTATAGGGACTGTAGTTCCAATAATTTGAGATGTGCAAATATCGGAAGTCTCAACTTTCCAAAAGAGTTTTAATAGACAATAGAATAGTGAGTTGGTCAAATTTGAAGTTTATAAGCTAGAATTACACTGATACTTCCTCTATAAGCTAGAATTTATTTTTAATTTTATAAGTGAGACCTTCCATATACTTTTAATATAAGTATTTTTGTTTCTTCGTATTTTTATTTTTATTTTAATTTCATTAAGATATAATTATGCCTATATGTTTATTTTTTGTACTCATATGCAGTTTCCCAACTATGATTTTGTCCCTATAGTTGGTTCAATTGTGGCTGAGTTCAAGCCCTGCGCAATATGATCTTATGTGGTTACATTTCTCAATCACATGTGTAAGTGTAATTCATTTACTAATGCAGCCTTTGACGTAGTGGTATTTTTTTGTTTGTGATGCTATTGTCAATTGAATTGATTTTTTTTTTTTATGCTTTTCATTATAGAAGTGTGACCTAGATGTGTGCCCTTCTAAATGAAATTAAGACCTGCCCTTCAAATTTGATCACTGGTGTGGAGTATTCATTTTTTTTAAATATTACATTTATATGTGCTCTATCTAAAGTGTTCTTATTAGACATGGCTGCAAATGGATAAACATTTCAAGTTTCGTAACATTTTCCCCATTCTTTTTGTAGCTCCTTTAGCAATTGGGAGGTTCTTTTATTATAATTGACATTTTTATTGTCAAATTTAAATATTTTCCCACTATATGAGGCTAAAATCCTATAATATCATCTTAACTTCCTACCTATACCAAATATATTATTTGAATATTCTTTGCATTATTTGTTCAAAAAAGTCCACACTTTGTGTGTGATCCAAGACCTATTTTTCCCATATCAATAACAACTTCCAATATTGATTTGTGACATACAGTTGGATGTGTTAGGGATTTATAATTAATTAAACTTAGAAAACTCACTACAATTATGTGACATTGGTTCTGAATTACAGTTTTTAATATTTCTATTATATTTCTAGGTCATATTCCAGTGCCTTTATTGATTAAGAATTTAAGGGGTTTAGGACTTGGGTCCAACTACTCAATGTTTGATATGATACAAGGTAGTGTCATCCTATCCCTTTTCCTCACTTTGGTTGTTAATTATGTAGAATAATTTAAACCACATTATCAAATGCTTTAGGTTAGATTGTCATTTTAGAAAATGCCACACGAAATAAATTATCTAGTGCAAGGTTATTGTCTTCCTTCCTAGTCTGAGTCATATAGTGCAATGTTGGTATAACTCATTTCTCGACCTTCCTTGGGGTGGTTTTTCTCTAGAATACTTCATAATGCATTGGTATTTTTAAAAGAACTCAAAGGAAATAGAATAAAATAGATTAAAAATCAATTTGATTATACAATGTGAAGTAGACTTATCTCTTGATGTTGATATTTTGATTCCTAAATAGATGTTAAATTCTTGACACTTATATATTTGATATCTTGAAAATAGGATATTTTCATTCTGATATCTCCCTTTTTCATGGCTTATGGATAAAACAGGTTGAATGAAGTGTCTTTTTTTCTTGTTATCCCCAATGAATTATGCAAAAGACTAATTAAGTTCCTTGCAAGAAAATATTATCTATCTTATACTATTTCATCTAGGTATAAGATTCGTAGTGAGATGGTTTGAGTTTCCGAGGAGATGGATTAACATCTGCATAAAACTCCCTTTTTTGATTTTGTCGTCACCTTCTATTTTGGTTGACCGTGGCTATGACCATGAAAAACGTAGCTTTGAAAGTATTATTTCTAATTTTCTCATTTTTTATGTTGGTGATCTCCCTGTCTTTTACCTTGAGAATGAAACAAAATCCTCATGGAATTTTAATCCTAGAAAGGTATGTAGTTGGGTGGAATGTGCAGCCATGCATAATGTTAAGACACTCACTTTGAAAAATTTCACTCCCATGGGTATCAATCCATAAAACATCATAGTTTAATAGAATCTTCCTTACCACCTTGTAGCTTGTTTTTATGCACCAGTCTCAATAAAATTTTGCTTCTTCTTTACCAAATTAACCACTTTCCATCCTAGTTCCAAGGATTCCACTACCTAACTTACTATTACCTCTATTTTGTTATGTCTAGATGTGATTCCTTGGCTACTCTAATATCATATATTAATTCTAGAGGGCTTAGAATTAGCTCTCTTCTCATGAGGAGAATGAGTATAAAGTGGAAAACCAATAATATGAAAATAATATTCTTGTGGATTATTACCATTGAAGGCTTCCTTTGATGTTTCTTTAGGATCAATTTTAAAATTATTAATATAGAAAGACATATAAAGTGATTAAAATTATATAAAAATATTAAATAAAATTATTTCAATAGACAACAAATCCATTAAGATAGGGGCACGTCAATAATGACAACAAATGAAAACATTCATGGATGCTTAGAAATGGATATATTAAAGTCTGTATATTCACAACCAATTTGTATATCTGTATACCTGATAGAAAAAAATCACTAGATTTTGATTTGGTTTTATATTTATATGTCAAGGAAAAGTTAATCATATGATTTTAGATGCAAACAATGAACCAATTAATATATTTACTCAGAAATTCAACCTAACAATACTTTCAACCATAGGAATATCTAGTAAAAAGTAATTTCTTGATTTTGAATTGATTTGCATGTATAAATATATATGTTAGAGTCATGTGTATGCCCGTAAAAGGGACATGGATGCAATGCATGGCACATGATTTTCTTTGTACATGTAATTCCATGCATTGATATGATCATGTAGAGAGAGTATTGACACTATTCAACATTGCCACCCTGCAAGGAATAAGAACTTTGAAGAGGTCATTGATTTTGTGGTTGATGTGGGCGAGATTTCTTGTTGGGTATGTGTTATATTTTTTCCACGACTATCCCCTCATTGTTTGTTGCACCAGGCGCAACAAGGGGGGTGGAATCCCACCCTGTCTGGGGATTTTAGGGGGGTGGTAGGCCCCCTCTATGGGGTCCGGGGCAGCACCCCGATGAATTCTTTTTTTGGACCCTATATTAGGTGGGTTGACCTACCTATGGTTTTGTGCATGGTTTTCACACATGGTTTTGGGCATGATGGTTTTTTGCCCATGGTATTTTGTAGATCTGCTCAAGGGAACTATGATTATGTTCTAAGCCAGGGTTAATGGATTGGGGTTTATGGATGCTTCGACATGTATACATATGTATTGCAACATTGAAAGGAATATAATGAAAAATCAATCTGGTAGTCCCAATTTTGGGATCCGGGTGAAAATATTTGTGTATATCTGTTTTAAGTTTTATTCTCTCGCCATTGTTTATTTTCTATTTTAGAATTTGTATGCAGGGAATTTCTGTAAAGGGCTAAAACCTACATTTGGTATCAGAGTTGTTTTGGCTTCAAGGGGATTCCTTTAACACTGAGGGGTTTTACTCGAGCCTGTGGTAGACTCAGTTTAGTGCGAGATCTGTGGGATTGATTCTTGTGGTGAAAGAAGATGGCGATAAGTAGAAAGGTTCTTATTCTATTGCATCTAGGTATAAGATTCATAGTGAAATGGTCTGAGTTGCTAAAGAGATGGATTAACATCTACATAAAACTCCCTTTTCTCATTTTTCATCATCTTCTATTTTGGTTGACCGTGGTTATCAACATGATGAAAAACGTAGCGTTGAAAGTATCATTTCTAATTTTCTCATTTTTTATGTTGGTGATCTCCCTATCTTTTACCTTAAGAATGAAACAGAATTCTCATGGAATTTTAGTCCTAGGATGGTATGTAGTTGGGTGGAATGTGTATCCATGCATAATGTTATGACCCTCACTTTCAAAAAATTTGACTTCGATGGGTATCAATCCATAAAACATCATAGTTTAATTGAATCTTGCTTACCACCTTGTAGCTTGTTTTTATGCACCAGTCTCAATAAAATTTTGCTGCTTCGTTACCAAATTAACCACTTTCCATCCCAGTTCCAAGGATTCCACTGCCTAACTTACTATTACCTCTATTTTGCTATGTCTAGATGTGATTCCTTGGCTACTCTAATATCATATATTTATTATAGAGGGCTTAGAATTAGCTCTCTTCTCATGAGGAGCATGAGTATAAAGTGGAAAACCAATAATATGAAAATAATATTCTTGTGGCTTATCACCATTGAAGGCTTCCTTTGAGGTTTCTTTAGGATCAATTTTAAAATTATTAATATAGAAAGACATTTAAAGTGATTCAAATTATATAAAAATATTAAATAAAATTATTTCAATAGACAACAAATCCATTAAGATAGGGGCACATCAATAATGACAACAAATGCAAAAGTTCATGGACACTTAGAAATGGATATATTAAAGTCCATATATTTACAACCAATTTGTATATCGATATACCCAATAGAATAAATCACTAGATTTTGATTTTGTTTTATTTTTATATGTCAAGGAAAAGTTAATCATATGATTTTAGATGAGAACAATGAAACAATTAATATATTTACTCAGAAATTCAACCCAACAATACTTTCAACCATAGGAATATCTAGTAAAAAGTAATTTCTTGATTTTGAATTGATCTGTATGTATAAATATGTATATTAGAGTCATGTGTATGCCCATAAAAGGGACATGGATGCAATGCATCACACATGATTTTCTTTGTACATGTAATTCCATGCATTGATATGATCATGTAGAGAGAGTATTGATACTATTCAACATTGCCACCCTGCAAGGAATAAGAACTTTGAAGAGGTCATTGATTCTGTGGTTGATGTGGGCGAGAGTTCTTGTTGGGTATGTGTTATAGTCTTTCCATGACTATCCCCTCACTATTTGTTGCGCCAGGCGCAACAAAGGGGGTGGAAGCCCACCCTGTGAGGGGATTTTAGGGGGGTGGTAGGCCCCCTTTACGGGGTCCGGGGCAGCACCCCGAGGAAATTTTTTTTTTGGACCCTATATTAGGTGGGCTGACCTACCTATGGTTTTGTGCATGGTTTTCGCACATGGTTTTGGGCATGATGGTTTTCTACCCATGGTATAATGTAGATCCGATCAAGGGAACTACGATTATGTTCTAATCCAGGGTTAATGGGTTGGGTTTTATGGATGCTTCGACATGTGTACATATGTATTATAACATTGAAAGGAATATAATGAAAAATCAATCTGGTCGTCCCAGTTTTGGGATCCAGGTGAAAATCTCTGTGTATATCTATTTTATGTTTTATGCTCTCACCATTATTTATTTTCTATTTTTAGAATTCGTATGTAGGTAATTTCTGTAGAGGGTTAAAATCTACATTTGGTATGATCAGAGTTTCTTTGGCTTCAAGGGGATGCCTTTGACACTGAGGGGGTTTTACTCAGACCTGTGGTAGACCCGGTTAAGTGTGAGATCTGTGGGATCGATTCTTGTGGTGAAAGAAGATGGCAAGAAGTAGAAACTCAAGATGGAGGATCTATTGGTGGATAAAAATCAATCGGTTGCAGTAGACCTGAGTACTAAAATAACAACAATGTTAGTTGAACACTAGGTGAAGTTGGATTAGAAAGAAAAGAGCACAATATAGTTGTGTATCTCAAATTCAGTATTACTGAATGTATCAGAGGAAGCTTCGGTGAAGGATTTGTGGGACAAGTTAGGGACTTTGTACTAATCTAAGTCTCTGGTGAATAAATTATTCATATCGAAAAAATTGTATAACCTCAGGATGAAGGATGGAGACTCAGTGACAAAGCATATGGACGTCTTTAATACTGTGATAAGCTAGTTGTTACATGTTGATATAAGAATTTTAGATGAGGATAATTGCATCAGTTTGTTGTGTTCTCTACCAGATTTGTGGAATATTCTGGTTGTTGCAATAGGTAGCAATGTGACAGCCTTGTAGTTTAATGAAATCATCTCGTCCTTGTCATCATAGGAGATGAGATGGAAAAATACGGAGGGCTGGAATGGTGATGCCTTGTTTGTATGAGGATAGTCCTAGAACAAAAACAAAAATAAATCCTCGAGTGGGAGACCTAAATCTAGAGGAAGATCTAAATCTCTAGGAAAACCTATAAAGGTGTGTTGGAAATGCGGAAAGGAAGGGCACTTCAAAAAATTATAGTAGATCTAAATCTCATGAGAAAGGAAAGGGATCTAATGATGCTCCTTCTGCAGAGGCAAAAACAACTTTAGATGAAGGTGAGGGTGTGTACTTGGATTCTTCTTCAAGTACACATGTAGATCATGAGGCATGGTTGATTGACTGAGGTGCATCCTTTCACTTCACACTCCACAAGGAGTGGTTCTATGAGTATGATAAATATTATGGTGGGGATGTCTTCTTAGTGGATGACAGGAAGGCTAGAATCGTCGGTCGTGAAAATTCAAGTTGAAGTTCCAAGGTGGAAGGATTAGAACACTTTCGGGTGTTATGCATATTCCTGTATTGGCCAAAAATCTATTTTTTGTAAGCACGTTGGATGATGTAGCTGTAAAAACAGTTTGAGAAAGATACCTGCAAGATGGTTCGGGGAGAAATGGTATTGATGTGGGGAGTTCGGATTGGAACTATGTACAAGATTCAGGGTAGCACTGTTATTGGTGGGTGCAATGGTTTTGTGGTTCCTGAAAGTGTAGGAGAAAATCTAGTGGTATCTGGAGAAAATACCATGCTATGGAATCAAAGGCTTGGACGTATTGGAGAGAAGGGCCTTTGAATATTTCATGGTAAAATTTTATGGAAGAAGTTATATCTAATTTCTCTCTGGATTTTGATTTTTATGAAAAATGTTTATATGAGAAGCAAAATCGAGTGAGTTTCCCCTCTAGTGCTAAAAGGGCGAAATGAATATTAGAGCTTGTGCACAGTGATGTGTTTGGACCTGTGTCAGTTCCATCACTGGGTAAGTTTGTGTAGCATGTATCATTTATAGATGATTTCACAAGGAATACATGGATATATTTCCTTAGGAAGAAATTTGAAGTCTTTGACAAGTTTAAAGAATTTAAGGCTCTGGTGGAAAAATTGACAGAGAAGAAGGTAAAGGTCGTGAGGACAGATAACGGTGGAGAGTTTTGCAAGAAGGAATTTGAAGAGTTATGTAAGAAGTGTGGTATAGCACGACATAATACTACTCCATTCACACCTCAGCAAAATGGATTTGCGGAAAGAATGAACATAACATTGATGGAAAAGGAAATAAGCATGCTCAGTGGTGTCGGGTTTGGACAGGAATTCTGGGTAGAGGCATTGGAGACTGCATGTTACCTGGTCAACAGATCACCTTCATTAGTGTTGGAGGATAAGACTCCACAAGAGATATGGACTAGTAAGAAACCTTGTCTTTCACATCTGAGGGTATTTGGGTGTGATACATATGTATATGTTCTAAAGGAGAAGAAAACCAAGTTTGATAGTAAATCAAAAGGTGCATCCTTATTGGGTATAACGATGGTTTAAAAGGTTATAATCTTTGGAACCCAGAAACAAGGAAGGTTGTGTACAATCATGATGTGGTGTTTAGAGAGGTGAAAGATGTTATTAAACATGAAGTCCTACCAAAGGAACATGAGAAGATATAGTTTGAGCTAAAGGAGGAGGAATCAAACTCTACAACAGAAGAGGAATCATAAGATGAAGAGCCACAAACTCCAGTTGTGAGAAGATCATTTTGAGAAAGAAGGTATCCAGAGAGGTATAGTTCAACTTCTTTCTATTCAAATTTTTCTTTATCTATTATTGATGATGATCCAAAAACTGTTAGGGAAGCAGTAGATTTAGAGGATGAAAAAAAATATGGAAAGAGGCCATGGTTGATGAAATGACATCTTTGCAAAAAAATGAGCCTTGTGATTTGGTGGATTTTCTATCTGGAAGAAAGCCTATTAGTAGTAAATGGGTGTTTAATAAGAAGATGAATGTAGAAGGTAAGGTGGAGAAATACAAAGCTTAGCTGGTAGAAACGGTTATTCTCAGTTTTCGAGAATTCATTTTGGTGATATTTTTTCTCCTGTTGCCAAGGTAGCTTCTATTAGATTACTTTTATCTGTTGTTACCGATTTTGATTTTGAGGTAGAACAGATGGATGTGAAGACAACGTTTGTTCATGGGGATATAGAAGAAGAGATCTACATGAAGAAACCTGAAGGATTTACGATGAAGGATAAGAAAGAACTGGTATGGAGGTTAAAAAAGTCTCTGTATCGGTTAAAACAGTCACCAAGGATGTGGTATCAAAAATTTGATACATATATATGGGGACTTGGCTTCACTGAAGCAAAGCAAATCACCGTGCATATTTTAAATTAATTGGTTATCATGATATTTATTTGGTATTATATGTGGATGATAGGTTGTTGATTGGAAATAATAAAGAAATTATCCAGGAATTAAAGATCCAATTGTCCTCCAAATTCTGCGTGAAATATATTGGTGCTGCAAACTATATTTTGGGCATGGAAATTAAACAAGATCGGGCAAAAAAGGAATATCTCGTTAAACAAGAGGAAGTATGTTGAAACAATATTGTATGTAGTATAGTAAACTGGTGAAGGTTCCTATTCCTGTTGGTGTAAAGTTATCTGCTGAACAGTGTCCCAAGACACAAGAAGAGGAAGAGGACATGTCCCATGTTCCATACACAAGTGTAGTTGGTAGCCTGATGTATGCAATGGTCTGTACTAGACTAGACATTGCACATGCAATGGGAGTATTGAGCAGTTTTATGTCAACACCAAGGAAGGAGCATTGAATAGCAGTGAAGCAGGTTTTTAGGTATTTGTGTGGCACTAGTGATTATGGTCTATGCTACCAAGGAAGACTAGGATTGGATAGAGTTTTGGACATCGATAGATTTGTTGATGCAGACTGGGCTGGAGATCTAGATCAGAGACGATCTACAAGTGGGTATGTATTTAACCTATTTAGAGGTGCAGTCAGTTGGATGAGCAAGAGACAACCTGTAATGGAACTTTCAACTATAGAGGCATAATACATGGCAGTTGGTAAGTAAAATTGACTCAGGGTTTGAGTCAAGGTTGACCTAGTTAAACAATAATTGGGAACATGTTATAGTGTGCCCATGGTATTATTGCCCATGTTATTGCATGTAATGGAGCCTATAAAAGGCTAAAAATACTTCATTGTAAGATAGGCCAGGGAGGTGAGTGGTGTAGGCTCACTTGGCTAGGTTTGGCCAGGGTTTTGCCAAGGATAATGAAATTTCATTATGGTGGGTTTTCCCCTGAATTTGGGGTTAACCTAGATAAACATGTGTGTTTATATGTCATGGGTGTTTATGTGTTAACATTTGTTATTGGTTGTTATCCTCTTTGTAAATCTCGGTAAATAATTTATGTTTGTGTAGGAAATTCTTAAGAATTGGTATCAGATCCATTTTGTATTTAGAGGGACATTTCTATTGCCAAGGGTTTGTATTGGACTGGTAAATAGAGAGATTACTGAGTTTTCTTGCAGATCTAGAGATCAGGATCAAAATCCATTGATTGGGAATCAAGTTTAAGCCAAACCAAGCAGGTTGTTTTGTTCTTTTAATTTGGTGTGCATCATATTGGATCGGTCGAGAGAAGCAGACATCATGATCATTAGACAAGTGGATCTGTCAGTGGTCCTTCTGATTGCAGAAACTTAGGTGCATCTATTTTTGAATAGTCTGGTACCATTGGGCTAAAATCGGTGTTGTGACTAAATGTAGAATAGTTCACGTAAGCGTCATTCAGAGGGAAGTAACAATGCATTAGATTCTAACCGAGAAGAGTCCAGTATCAGTAATGGAGATAAACAATGGGAGTTTGGAGTTTAAGGAAAGAGTCACCTTGTTTATAGAGGTGTGAGAATGCAGCCTCAGGGAAAATGGGTGTTGGAGATTCCAGAGCCTAGGATTTGGTTGGGGATGTTCCGGACACTGGATATGGTGGAATGAGCCCATGATGTCATGGCTCTCAGCGTAAGGGGGAACTCGACTTTTCTCAATTTTCCCCACTTTGCCTCCTCATTTCCTTGCCCTGCCACATTGTCACCCAGGGACATCCAAAGGGTTGCAGCAGCCTCTGCGGCTAACTTTCACATGCCTTCAGGAGAAGATCATAATGAGGATTGATCCCGCCCCATCAGTGACAAACAATCATGTAGACACTATAATTCTAGCAAAGTCAAGTATCAAAAAAACAACCACAACAACTTGCGCTCCTAATTCAGTTTGGATTTCAAGTTTTCTTTCAGAGAACGAATCAGTGATCATAGACGACAATATTTTTTTTGATTTGCCTAATTTTTTGGTAACATGACAGAGAACTACAAGTTTCAAAACCATGGCATATGGTGCTATAGTGAAAGCTTTCATTATTAACAACAAAGGCAATTTAAAGGTAAATTGTATTCGACAGAAAAATCCAAGATCGATGAGGCTATGAATCATGCCCATTGTGGGCTTGATCAGGACCAGTTGGTCGAGGATGATGAGTTTGAAGATGAAGAAACCTAAGGAGAGGCGGATCCAGGTTAAGTGATGGTTGTAGTCCAAGTGGAGGCACAATATTCCTCGATGCAAATAGTGGAGCTTAGCGTGTAGAGGGGTTATGGAATGTTGTGACATGTACAATGGCTAGTGCGCATATGATGGCCAGGGAGCATACATGTGTGGAGTTCTGTACCTACATGGTGGTGTTGGTGGTTTCCCAAGTATGGATGGAAGAGCCATGACAACATGGATCAATGGATGTGAATGTTGTGGTCAACAATATCGTGGGCCTCAATGGGTGGTGCTAACATAAGCCAAGATTAAAAGGCTGCAAATGAGTCTACACATAAGGTTGATCTACATTAGATGCAACAATGAAAGTCAAATTTAAAGCGAGAGAGGATATGTGAATGTGGATTAATTAATTGATGAACCATGTACCTGAAAAGAATGCTTAGATAACTGGTGGTTACAGCGGCTGGTGACCCATATAATTTGGTAGATGGGTTATTTTTATATGGACATTGATGTCATATTTACAAAGACAACAACAAGGGTAATTTTTTTTATTGTTACAATGGAGTCAATTTTTATTTCATGTAAATGGCATACTGTTGTAATACCTGGTAAAGCATGTATACTTCTGGGTAATTACTAGTAAAGTCTCAGTTAGACCTAGGTGATAGGGGGATGTTGGGTTAACAATAATCTGGGTAAAAACTTTCGGGGGGCTAAGGGCTAGAGTGAGTGGGGTTGTATCACGTAGCAGGTTTGGCTGGAGTTAGTCAAGGAACCCAATTCAAGCTTAAAGGGGAATTGTTAAGTAAAATTGACTCGGGGTTTGAGTCAAGGTTGACCTAGTTAAACAATAGTAGTTTGAGCACATGGCATAGTGTACCCATGCTATTAGTGCACATAGTATTTCATGTAATAGAGCCTATAAAAGGCTGAAAAGACTTAATTTTAATATAGGGCAAGGAGGTGAGCAGTGTAGGCTTACTTGGCCAGGTTGGAAAGGGTTTTGACTAAGGACAATGAAATTTCATTATGGTGGATTTTTTCTTGGATTTGGGGTTTTCCCGGATTTGGGGTTTTCCTGGATAAACATGTGTGTTTATGTGTTTATGTTCATTACTGGTTATTATCCTCTCTCTAAATCTCGGTAAATAATTTATCTCTGTGCAGTAAATTCTTAACAGCAACCACTCATGCAGGCAAGGAAGCAGTTTGGTTGCAGAGATTGTGTTCAAGTATGGGGTTGGTAAAACGAGCTATAAGGATAGATTGTGACAACCAAAGTGTAATTTTCTTAGCAAAGAACCCTGCTTATCATTCAAAGACAAAGCACATTGATGTTCACTATCACTTTGTGAGGGATATGGTTGAGGAAAAAAAGGTGTTGCTGGTAAAGTTAGACACTTTGAAGAATATTGCAGATGCATTGACAAATTCTGTGAGCACTAAGAAGTTCTCTTAGTGTAGAGAAATAATGGGCATTGTAGGGTTCGACCAATGACTAAGCTCTCTTATGGCCCCCTATGGAAAGAAAACAATGAGTGGGAGAATGTTGGGTATGTGTTATATTCTTTCCACGACTATCCCCATGCATGGGGGGGTCATAGCGGGGGTGATAGCCCTCCCTATTCATTGTGTTGGATGTAGAATGGGGGGTACAGGTCTAGGGCATCACCTTGGGGGAATTTTTTTTGGACCCTATATTAGGTGGGTGGACCTACCTATGGTTTTCACACATCGTTTTGGGCATGATGGTTTTCTTCCCATGGTATTTTGTAGATACAGTCAAGGTAACTATGGTTATGTTCTAATCCTGCGTTAATGGATTGGGGTTTATGGATGCTTTAACATGTATATATGTATTTTAGCATTGAAAGGAATAAAATGAAAAATCAATCTGGTAGTCCTGGTTTTGGGATCTGGGGGAAAATCTCTCTGTATATCCGTTTTATGTTTTATGCTCTCGCCGTTGTGTATTTTCTGTTTTTAGAATTCATATGCATGTAATTTATGTATAGGGTTAAAACCTACAGTGCTTTCCAACTTTGCAGTGGACACATTGACGACATAGATGGATTTTATGGTTTCATCTTGCATGTTTAAGGATAACTTGGACATCTTATACTTGCCCAATATATTGTTTATATTTCCAAGTGTAATATATGCCATGTTCAACTCATGGAAGAGGAGCTTGAATAATGAATAACTCGTTCTCTGCATCCCCATAAGATATTGTAACCTCTGTTGCATCGTGTTGGTTATGTTGTTGATGTCCATGAGAGGAGGAAGACTATTAGGACTAACCTTATTCTTTTTTTTTAAGAAATCCTACACCTAGCATATATGACTAGCATGGTGTGTTGAAGGAAAGAGAAACCACAAGTGCAGTGCAGAAAAATGTGGAGGTTCATTTTTATCACCGCATTCTTTTTTGTATATTCTTTAGAAATTGAGAGGTTATTTTATTATAATCAATGTTTCCATTGTCAATTTTAATTTTTTTTCTTCTATCTAAGGATAAAATCCTAAAATATCATTTCAACTTCCTACATATATCAAATATCTTATTTGCATCTTGTTTATGTCATTTTCTCAAAACAGTCCACACTTTATGTGTGATCCAAGAGCTATTTTTCCCGTAGCACAAGTAGTTTCAAAATGTATTTATTTTGATTTTGAGACATACAATGGGATGTGTTAAGGATTTATAATAAATGAAACATAGAAAACTTGTTGAAATTATGTGACATTTGTTCTGCATTACAATTTTCATTATTTCTATTAGATTTCTATATCTCATTCTAGTGCCTCTATTGATTAAGGATTTAAGGGGTTTAGGACATGGGTCCAACTTCCATCCTTTGAACTGCTACAAGTCAATGTTAGTCTGCCTCTTTTCCTCAACTTTCTTCTATTGTTATTCATGTAGAATAATTTAAACCAAATTATCAGATAATTTAGGTTATATTTTCATTTTAGAAAATCCCACACAAAATAAATCATCTAGTACAATATTGTTTTCTTCCTTCCCAATCCGAGTTATATAGTGTAATGTTGGTGTATCTATTTTACTGGCCTTTCTTGGGGTGGTATTGCTCAATAATACTTCATAATACATTGGTATTTTTAAAATAACTCAAAGGAAATATAATAAAATATGTTAAAAATAAATTTGATTATACAACGTGAAGGAGTCATATCTCTTGATGTTAATATTTTGATTCCTAAATAGATGTTAAATTCTTGATTCTTATATTCTTGAAATCTTGACAATAGTATATTTCCATTATGATATCTCCCTTTGTCATGGGTTATGGATAAAACAGGTTGCATGAAGCTTCCTTTTTTATTTTTATCGCCAGTGGATTCCGCATAAGACCAGTTGAGTTCCTTGCTAGATGATGTTATATATATCATACTATTGCATATAGACATTAAATTCATAGTGAGATGCCCTGTATTGTCAAAGCAATGGATTAACATCTACATTTAAATATCCCTTTTATGATTTTGTTTCCATCTGCTATATTGGGTGATCGCGGTATGAACTTGGTGCAAAACTTAGATTTGAAAGTGTCATTTCTAATTTCCTCATATATGATGTTGTTGATCACGTTGTCTTTCAACTTCAGAATGAAACAAAATCCTCATGGAATTTTACTCCAAGCAAGGCATGCAGTTGGGTGGAATGTGCAACCATGCATAATGTAAAGACCCTCACTCTAGAAAATTTCATTCCCATGGGTATCAATCCCAAAGAACATGTTAGCTTAATAGCCTTTACCTTAGCACCTTGTATCTTATTTTTTTGCACCAGTCTTAAGAGACTTTTCTTGCTTCACTATCAACTTAACCACTTTCCATCCTAGTTCTAGGGATTTCACTACCTAACTGACTATTAACTCTCTTTCATTATGTTCAGACATAATTCCTTGGTCGTTCTAATATCACATATTGGTACAATAGGGATTATAATTATCTCTATTCTCATAAGGAACACGAGGACAAAGTGGACAACCAATAATATGAAAATAACATGATTGTGGCTTCTCGCCATTGAAGGCTTCCTTTGATGTTTTGTTCGCAAGAATCCTTCCTAATCATCTGTTGAATATGTATATAATTGTATAACATGCTTTGGGCCATAGACACATAGATTAATCAAGGTCATGAATAATGGTATTTATTGTCTGGAAGATGAAACTATTATGTTTTATTTTATTTTATTTTCAAACTACATTTTGTTATGGGTTGTATGGTACTTTAAGCTCCCTCTTGATTTCTATTTCAATTTATAAATATTCAAAATATTTTTAGATGTATTATCCTCCATTATTTGATCTGATCTATTTGATTTTCTCTCTTGTCTAGTCTAAGCAACCTCTAGTTGTGCTTGCACTAAGAAATATCCCATCAATTTTTCCATACATTTCGATTTGAGCTCTCATGGAAGGAAATTATGAGTCAGATGATGTAGACAATGAAGGAAAGGCTTTTTGGGAGAAGGAAATCACATCTTTGATGATGAAAAGGATTATTTAACTACAAAGAAAAGACAAAAATGAAAACAAAGAAGACAATAGCAGTGAAATAAATTCACAAGTTTGTTATTCTTTGTTGGAAACAATGTCATGGTAGATGGAACATGATTTTCTAAAAGGTAGATAAAGAAAAATTGAAAGGAGCTAAGTGGTGTTTTGGTGCCAAACCTATGGTTACCATATGTCCTTTTCCTAGTGATAGTTGGATCAATTGACCTCCAACATAGTTTTAACTTTAAATGGTTCTCATAAGCCCTGCGATAAATGATATGTTGCTTAGGACTGATATGCGATGAGCAGTATGGTGGTACAAGGTCTAATGGTGATAAACATAGTCCCAAATTGTTGACACATGAATTATAGACTCAAGCATAAATATGAGTACTTTTATGTTTGTAAGACTTCAATATATTTTAATGCGATATTATGTCATTTTTCTTGTACCATTTCTTTATAAACTTTTGAGATTTATTCTCTTGTAAACATTTTTGAATTCCTTGCATCTCATGCACATTTTGTACCTTCTAAATGTGATATTTATTAAACTTATGAGATCTATGTAGTGTTATCATTTTCCTCCTTGGACATGGGATTGCATAATTTAATTGTAGATATTCTTCTTCTTAATGTAGTTACTGTATTGTCAATCAACAATTCTTCTAACATATAAGAATAATAAAATTTTGATTGTCTGGTTCGGCATGAGAGCATGCTAGGGATTTTGTTATTTATATTATATACGACCATATACTGATATAATAGAAGTGACTTGATGAGATAGCCTCGTGTACATGCATGAAACAGAGGTTGAATGTTGGAAATGATATGTACAGGGTTATGGGAGGATCTAATTCTAAGGGGGGAAACTAAATGTCGTTATATGATATTTTATGACAAAGAATGTATTATAGATTTATAAGATTTGTTTATATGATGCACACAATCTCTAGTTGCAATTTTGTTTTATATTCATGGACAATTACTAATTTACATGATTTTATAAAATGTATCTATTGCCATATATGTATAAAATTATTGACTACAAGCGAATTAATTGTGATAAACACCTAGTCAAGATTTTTTTCTCTATGTTTCTTATCTTGAAATCTATAATCAGGTAAGAATTTTTTTTTTTCAAATATTATTTCTATAGAAGAAAAATTTGCAAATATAACTATGTTTTAGGATTTATATTTTTAGTTTACTTATATTGTGTCTTGCAATGGGTAAATTGGCACATTCATTCTTCACACTCATAAAGATAATGTTTAAATAATTTGACGAGAGATTAAAAATACAATATGATAAGCTAGCCAAGGACATAATAGATATAATATATCTGGATATAGGAAGAATCCATATAATTTCATGTGGATTTCATTTGGGTTTTTTTAGTGCTATTTATTTTATGCAAGACAGTGGTCATACTATTTTTGGATTGCATGGAGAAGAAACTAGGGATAATGTTGCAATAAGTTTTTCATGGTCTTCCTTTTTCGGGTTATAAATGATTTGTTATTTGCAACCACACAAAATTTGATAGTTAGAGAACATGTGTATGTATGCGGCTTGATATTTTGGAATTGTATTAGATTTACCACACAGTTTCTGAAACTACATCATTTTTTGGTCCACTGAATGCAATTGTTTCTAACTATTTTCAAAGCATTCCTTTATGTAACATTATTATTGAAGTTCCTATATTTTATTTTGTTCAAGCTGGTTATCTATGTAGGAATGTTGAATTGGGTACATTTTATTATCTTTGTTTCCTTTTTTCTTTCAAGTGTTTGTATATACCTTTACATGAAATAAAAATGCAAACAATGATGCCTCGTTGGAATTGTGTGGTGGTAATAGTTGGAAAAGTGTAGAATATTTATAGTTTAAAATTTGGACAAAAATATAGGATGCAAGGTTATTAAAGAGGTTACATTAGGTGAAATTAGAATATTTGTATATTGTATTTTTAACTAATATCTCTATGAGATCATGGTAAATCTAATTTACCAGTCTACCGCACCTTTAGGTAATCTTGTGTCTATGTAATCCTTCAACTACCTTTGCCTACTATAGTTTTTTGATCATATATTTAATGAAATGTGGAGTATGAATTATATGTTTAATTTGAATTGATTCTTCTCTCATTGAATTTTGCTTCTTGTGGAAGTATCTTCACTACTGGTTCAGTACAAATAAATTAGTATCATAGTTTTCAATGAGGTTTCTATAGTTTTGAAATTTTGGAGTTACTCCCCTTTCCTATAATGCCTTTTTAAACACTATGTGCCTAGTTCATTTAGGATTGTTATCAATATTCCTATATAGATTTGGTTCAAGAATTTAGTTCATAAGTGTGAGGCTGACTTTGAAAAACTGTTTATAGGAAGTTGTTATGCCTCTTCAATAGATTGCTCAAAATTCTTCCCAATTTTTTTCATTTTTTTGTTTTTTGTTTTTCAAAAGAAATTATAAGTTTTTATTTTTTATTATTATTTGTACATTGGATTTGCTTTTAATTGGCCTACAAATTCATTGTTGTATAGTATTTGTCACCTCTTTTCAAGGGTTATCCTTCTAGTTTTCCATCCTTGGTTCTCTTAGGGTTGAAAACCATCATATATTGAGTCCTCACAACGAATTTTATTAATAGTTGAGTGATTCAATGGAATTGGTGCATTCCGAACTCCTTTATCCCAACTCATGAAACATTTATATATGTCTATATATTTATATCTATATAAAATGTATGAACCATTTTTTCGAAAGAAAACCTCATGGGGAAATTCAAGGGATGTTGTCCCACATTTTTCGATGACATCCCTAGTGAAACTATCAGTGTAAACTACTGTGCCTAACTAATGGGTATTAAACCTGGGAACCTAAGATGCATTTTGGTTATTATGTTTAAGTTCCATGGTTTTTTTGCAATAATAATATGAATTACATTTTGTCATAGACATAAATGAGAATAGGCATAAGTGACTTGGGGAATGATTTGGTGAGGTTGGAGAGTAATAGCACAAGTTGGAATTGGGAAAAACTTAGTAAGAAAAAAATAAAATAGATACCAAAAACAAATAATAAAATGACTCATTTTTATTTTTTGTTCATGTAGGTTTTAACAACGTACAAAAATTATCTACATACGAATTCTAAAAAAAACACAGAAAATAAACAATACGAGAGCATAACACATAAAACACATATACACAAAGATTTTCCCCTGGATCCCAAAATCGGGACTACCAGCTTGATTTTTCATTATATTCCTTTTAATGTTACAATACATATTTATACATGCCAAAGCATCCAATACCATGGACCAAAAAACCATCACGTTCAAAACCATGGACTGAAAACCATAGGTAGGTTTGCCCAACCTAATATAGGGTCGAAAAAAAAATTTCCCGGGGCACTGCCCCAGACCCCGTAGAGGGGGTCTACCCGCCCCCCTATGACACCCCGCTATTCAATCGATGCAACGAAGGGGGGGCTCTTCCCCCCCTCTAACCCCCTGGTTCACTACGTAGGTTAGTCGTGGAAAGAATATAACAGAACCCAACATTCCCCCACTTGTTGTTTTCTTTCCAGCCCTAAAATGCCCATTGTTTCTCTACACCAAGAGAACTTCTCAGAGCTCACAGATTTTGTCAATGCATCTGCAGTATTCTTCAAAGTGTCCACCTTTACCAGCAACACCTTTTTGTCTTCTATCATATCCCTCACAAAGTGATACTGAACATCAATGTGCTTTGTCTTTGAATGATAAGTAGGGTTCTTTTCCAAGAAAATTTCACTTTGGCTGTCACAGTCTATCCTTATAGCTCCCTGTACTAACCCCATACTTGAACACAATCTTTGCAACCAAACTGCTTCCTTGCTTGCATGAGTGGCCGCCATGTATTTTGCCTCTGTAGTTGATAGTGCCACTATAGATTTTTTCTTACTCATCCATTTGACTGCACCTCCAAACAGGTTAAACACATACCCACTTATAGATCTTCTTTGATCCAGATCTCCAGCCCAGTCTGCATCAACAAAGCCACGGATACCCAAAACTCTGTCTAATCCTAGTCTTCCTTGGTAGCACAAACTATAATCACTAGTGCCACACAAATACCTGAAAACCCACTTCACTTCTATCCAATGCTCCTTCCCTGGTTTTGACACAAACCTGCTCAATACTCCCACTGCATGTGCAATGTCTAGTCTAGTACATACCATTGCATACATAAGCCTACCGACTGCACTTGCATATGGAACATGAGACATATCTTCTTGTTCTTCTTATGTCTTGGGACACTGTTCAACATATAACTTTACACCTATAGGAATAGGAACCTTCACCGGTTTACTATCCTGCATATTAAACCTCTATAGTATTGTCTTGACATACTTCCTCTGGTTTAACCAAAGCTTCCTCTTTGCCCGATCTCTTTTAATTTTCATTCCCAAAATATAGTTTGCAACACCAAGATCTTTCATGTCGAATTTGGAGGACAATTGGGTCTTCAAATCCTGGATAATTTCCTTTTCATTTCCAACCAGCAACATATCATCCACATACAAGACCAGATAAATATCACAGTCACCAATTAATTTAAAATACACACAATGATCTGCTTTTCTTCTGGTGAAGCCAAGTCCCCGTATAAATGTATCAAATTTCTGATACCACCTCCTTGGTGACTGTTTTAACCCATACAGAGACTTATTTAACTTGCATACTAGTTCTTTAACCCTTTAGGTTGCTTCATGTAGAACTCCTCTTCCAGATCCCCATGAAAAAATGTTGTCTTCACATCCATCTATTCCACCTCAAAATCAAAAGCAGCAACAACAGATAAAAGTAACCTAATAGAAGTTACCTTGGCAACAGGAGAAAAAAGATCTCCGAAATCAATTCCCGGCACCTCGGAATAACCTTTTGCTACCAACCGATCTTTGTATTTCTCCACCTTTCCTTCTACATTTGTCTTCTTCTTGAACACCCATTTGCTGCCAATGGGTTTCCTTCCAGTCGGCAACTCCACTAGATCCCAAGCCTCATTTTTGTGCAAAGATGCCATTTCATCGACCATGGCCTCTTTCCAAAGTTTTCCATCCATTGAATCAACTACTTCCTTCATAGTTCTGGGATCATCATCAGTAATAGATAAAGCAAAATTTGATCAGAAAGTAGATGGACTATACCTTTTGGGTTGCCTTCTTTCTCGAACTGATCTTCTTACACCTAGAGTTTGTGGCTTTTCATCTTTTGATTCCTCCTTTGCTTTAGAGTCTGATTCTTCCTCCTTTAGCTCAAACTCTATCTTCTCAAGTTCCTTTGATTGGACTTCATGTTTAATAACATCTTTCACCTCTCTGAACACCACATCTCGGCTATACACAACCTTCCTTCTTGTTGGATTCCAAAGATTATAACCCTTTAAACCATCCTTATACCCAATAAAGATGCACTTTTTATATTTACTATCCAACTTGGTTCATTTCTCCTTTGGAACATGTACATATGTATCACATCCAAATACCCTCAGATGTGAAAGAGACAGTTTCTAACCAGTCCATACCTCTTGTGGAGTCTTATCCTCCAACGCTGATGAAGGTGATCTGTTGACCAGGTAACATGCTATCTCCACCGCCTCTGCCAAGAATTCTTGTCCTATCCTAGCACCACTGAGCATGCTTCTTGCCCTTTCCATCAACATCTTATTCATACTTTTTGCAACTTCATTTTGCTGAGGTGTATATGGAGTAGTAATCTGCCGTGCTATGCCACACTTCTTACAGAATTCTTCAAATTCCTTACTGCAAAACTCTCCACCGTTATCTATCCTCAGCACCTTTATTTTCTTCTCTGTCTGGTTCTCCACCAGAGCCTTAAATTCTTTAAACTTGTCAAAGACTTCAGATTTCTTCTTAAGGAAATATATCCATGTATTCCTTAAGAAGTCATCTATAAATGATACATAGTACACAAACATACCCAGTGATGGAACCTTCACGGGTCCAAACACATCATTATGCACAAGCTCTAATATTTGTTTCACCCTCTTATCGCCAGAGCAGAAACTCACTCGATTCAACTTCCCATATACACAATTTTCATAGAAATCAAAATCCAAGGAGTTATTACTCATACCTTCTACCATACCTTTACCATGAAGTATTCAAAGGCCCTTCTCTCCAATATTTCCAAGCCTTTGATGCCACAGCATGGTCTTCTCTCCAGAGACCACTAGATTTTCTACTCCACTTTTAGGAACCACAGAACTGTTGCACCCATCAATAGCAGTGCTATGTTGTAGCTTGTACAGAGTTCCAATCCAAACTCCCCATATCAATACTAGTGCTCCTCGAACCATATTGCAGGTATCCTTCTCGAACACTGTCTTTACACCTGCATCATCCAGCTTGCTTACAGAAATAAGGTTTCTAGCTAACACAGGAATATGTAGAACACTCAAAAGTGTCCTAACCCTTCCACCTTATAACTTCAACTTTAATTTTCCACGACCAACGATTCTAGCCTTCCTATCATCCCTAAGAAGACATCACCACCATCATATTTATCATACTCACAGAACCGCTCTCTATGGGGAGTGAAGTGAAAGGATACACCTGAGTCAATCAACCATGCCTCATGATCTACGTGTGTACTTGAAAAAGCCAATTACACATCCCCACCTTCATCTCAAGTGGTTTTTGCCTCTGCAAAAGAAGCATCATTAGATCCCTTTCCTTTTTTAGGAGCTTTAGATTTACAGTCCCTTTTGTAGTGCCCTTCCTTTCCGCATTTCCAGCACACCAACTTTACAGGTTTTCCTGGAGATTTAGATCTCCCTCTAGATTTATATCTCCCATTCGATGACTTATTTTTGTTTTTGTTCTGGGACCATCCTCATACAGACAAGGCATCAACATTCTGGCTCTCCATATTTTTCCGTCTCATCTCCTCCATCAGCAAGGATGAGACTATTTCATCAAAATACAAGGAAATTTCACTGCTACCTATTGCAATAACCAGACTATCCCACGAATCTAGTAGAGAACACAACAAACCGATGCACTTATCTTCATCTAAAATTTTAATATCAACAGATGATAATTGACTTACCACAGTAGTAAATGCATTTAGATGCCCTGTCACTAAGTCTCCATCTTTCATCCTTAGGTTATACAGCTTTTTCCGCAAGAACAGTTTATTCACCAGAGACTTATATTAGTACAAAGCCCCTAACTTGTCCCACAAAGCCTTCGCCGTAGCTTCCCCTGATACATTCAACAATACTAAATCTGAGACACACAATCATATTATGCTCTTTGCCTTCCGATCCAACTTCTTCCATTCTTCATTGAACACTCCCATTGGCTTAGTAACTAGATCTACTGCGATCCACTGATCTTTATCCACCAATAGATCCTCCATCTTGAGTTTCCACAACTCAAAACTCTGACCATTAAATTTCTTGATCTCTATCTTTCCATTGCTTGCCATCTTCTTTCACCACTAGAATCGATCTCACAGATCTCCCACTGAACAAGGTCTACCACAGGCCCGAGCGAAACCCTTCAACAACAAAGGTGTCCCCTTGAAGCCAAAATAGATCTGATACCAAATGTAGGTTTTAACCCCATACAGAAATTACCTGCATACGAATTCTAAAAAAAACAAAGGAAATAAACAATGTGAGAGCATAACACATAAAACACGTATACACAGAGATTTTCTCCTGGATTCCAAAACCGGGACTACCAGCTTGATTTTCCATTATATTCCTTTCAATGTTACAATACATATTTATACATGCCAAAGCATCCAATACCATGGACCAAAAAACCATCGCATCCAAAACCATGGACCGAAAACCATATCTAGGTTTTCCCAACCTAATATAGGGTCCAAAACAAAATTTTCCTGGGGTGTTCCTCGGACCCCGTAGAGGGGGGCTACCCGCCCCCCTCAAACCCCCGGAGAGGGGGGGTTGCTGCCCCCCCATGACCACCTCACTATGCAATCAGTGCAATGAAGGGGGTTCTCCGCCCCCCCCTCTAACCCCTTAGTTTACTATGTAGGTTAGTCGTGAAAAGAATATAACACAACCCAACACTTCATAGAGATGGTAAAGAATATTTTTGTTTACACCTGTTGAGTATAATTTGTTGTGTAAAGGAATAGAGAGTCAAACTCATTAGATTCAATTTGACTTGTGGATGTTGTTTTTTTGCCGGGATATAATGATTTAGTCCCTTTAAGTTTGAGATGGGTGGTAAGTTTGTTTCATAATTATTGGGTACTGTAAGGTTACTACTAGTATGATCATACCACTTGATTATTGGAATTAACAACTGCAGTTGAGGAAACATAATGATTATGGCTTTACTCAAATGTAATTTCCATGATCTTGACTTTAAATGTTTAACTATGGTAATGGCAGCATAAAATTATTAAAAAAAAAGCTATGTTTGCAAAGGTTGGTAACCAGAAGTAATGGATACCTTGATATTGTAAAATCAAATTGAGAGAGGCACTCCAGATCTTAGTTAGCTAAGTAGCAACTTGGAAAGTATCGAAAATGGTAAAGGGAAGCATGCCTTGAAGTGATTTTATTTTCAATTTCTTCTCATTGATGAAGGTTGAGAGTTTCCAAATTGGAGGTTTAACAAAGAACACAAGTAAGGCCTAGGCTAAATTGTTACTTTGAAGTCCCAATCTATGTGTTTGCATATGGATTTATCAATACCATATGTGTTTGGATTGAATTTTGTACATGGTTATGGTTTATTATTCTATATCTACTTAGATGTCAGTGAATGAAGATTAATAGAATGTTCCATGCAAGCCAAGATGGTTTCTATGAAGGTATGGGGTGGTCATCTATTATAAGGAGATGCCATGATTATAATCTTGATAGTTTCCTCTTTTCCCTTTTGGAGATTTTATATTGCAAATATTACTTGTGCAACTAATTTGGGATGTAGAATATGGTGTTAACACTCACTACTCAGAATATTCATTGTGGTCATCAGTCAAATGGCATGATCATTGCAGAATCAGACACACTAGTACTTTTATAATTGTCTTGTCCACATGTTTACAATGGTAGGAAAATGATGCACTTTGAATAATGCCATTATGTTGTTCTAGTTTATGATATTATTGCTTCCTAAAACTTCCAACAAGTGCTTACCCTTTTGACCCGGAAGGCAATTTTTTTTGCAATACTTTATTCTAATATTTTTGCATAGAGATGTCATAAATAAATAGTTAAAATATATTGATGTACACAAATATATAAGACCAATGTAGAAATAATTAATACTATACGATTCTATTTTTTTATTGTACATCATCATATGTATTTTAAGATGGTCATATATTCCTTGGTATATATTTGTGCCTTTGACTCCATAAGGGTGCCAAATGGGGATAGTACACGTGAGAAAAAGCCTTAACTTCTTGAGATTTGTGTGAAAAGTTAAAGGATTAACTTATATTGATTAGTTACTGTTGTTGGTGCCACAACTCGATCTGATTAATAAGAAAAGTAAGGAAGTTAGTTGTTGCACCTGAATTTTATCCATATGTTTGTAATGGGACATGTATGATTGTAACATGCGACAGGCCTTGCTAGGATGTTCTTTATTTATGAAGGAACAAAAACTTTTAGGAATGATGAAGAACTAATGGGATTCTACGCGGTTTTGATCAATGGTGATCCAATTCAGGGCTTCAATCGATGAACCATAGAGCTAGGAAGATTTCTTGTGTAACTACCCACCCCCTCCATTCTCAATCTAATTATTTGAATGCTTTGCTGCTCAGGAACGCACTCTGCTACATTTTAGGGTTTCACACATTTTTGTTGGATAATAACCCTTTCTTGGCTTAGTTTATTGACTCTTAAAGCCACCAGTAGGAATTCATATATATGTGCTACTAAGAGTGACTCCACTAGGTACCTTTTTCTTGTAACAAGGATGTGGTATTGTTTTTCTTTCTTTTGTTTCTATTTAAAATTATTAAGACACACTTGTAGTTTTACCTTCCAAATTCTTTTAAATAACTGTGATTTTATTTTTACAGGGGCTCTTGTAGTGTTTGAGTGACTCCCTGGGTATATAGGGATCTCTCTTTAGCCTCTCCTGACAATACTCAAATTTTGGGATGTTTACCTTGTCGGCCATTCGAGGTAAATTTAGCTTGATGTGAAACTATGTATTATGCTCTTGTTTTCTTCATGTTTCTAACTCTGTCTTAGATGTTCTTCTATCGCAAGTTTTGGATGTCAATTGACTAACACCTGTTACCCGAATTACATCATCGTGATAGGTACATATTTGTTTGTAAAATTTTACTTTAGAACCCTAGATTTACCTTTAACATTCAATTTGAAGTATCTTCTTATTTCGACACCCCACTATGCGTTACAGACTAGCATGTAACTCATGGAAAGAAGGGTACCTTACATACCTTTGTCGTAGTTGCTCTTCCTCGTCTAAGGGTTAGTCAGAACCAAGTTCTTAGATGGTCTATCCTATTTCTTTTGTTTCATGTTCAAAATCACAACCCCGCATTTAATTTTTGAGCGGTTAGATTTTCATGACGAGTTTTCTTTTTTTGAATTATGGTCTTGTCTCCAAATCCAAATAGTTGAAGAACCTTGTTAAAGGTCATGGTGTCATTTAGTTTAAAGTATGGCCAACATCCATTCACTTCTATTTTGAAATTTAGGTTGCTTTATGACAGACTCGTACATCAGTTTTATGTCATTTTCCTCTAAAAGAGATATTGTTGATACTTAGTGCTGTAAAATCTTTTGTGGGATGATTGTGATTATGAATTCTTTTATATGTGAATATATCCCTCACCCAACTCTTCTTATTTATGAATTATTTCTTTACCTTAATTAAATGTATGTTTCATTCTGTCACGGTGGTGGTTTATTAAGCCATTTAAGCACCATATAATTGCATTGTTTTCTCTCAACAGTTTTCTCATGTGTCCAACGACTACCTTTTCTTAGAATGGTGACATGGCTCCTTATCAATAAATCTCACCATAAATAGTGGGTGTCTAATTATTATTTTTTTATTTTTTAGAATTATAATACCTTTGGTCCACGTATTGTCTATTCCTTAACAAATTAACACAATCATCTTATTCATTTGACACAAATTAACACAATCATCTTATTCATTTTAAGGGTCAGTGACACTCTCCATCTTTTATTATTCTATTCTAAATATATAGGGAAGGCCTATAACAAAGGCTTTATTCCTCCTAGGATATAATAATAAGGAATGAGAAATAATTTTCTGGGTTGCTTGTGGCCACTCGACTAGGCCTAAAAACTAATCTAATCTTCTACTTTAAATTAATTTTACCTTATAAAAGTTGCAACTAAAATTCATTCAATAGATTCATATTACATGAAGATACATAAACAATAATGTAAGTAGAATTTATTTACACATTTGATAGGAAAATAATATACCACAGGCAGTAGTATAGATACTCAGGTTTTCCTTAACTGCCTACTCTAGCCACAAAATCAATAGGAAAGAGAGTGCTCCACCTAACCAATGAGTATGGTATCCATTACGAAACCACCCCCCCCCCCCCCCCCCAAGCTAGTTTCACTTCCAAAATAGTTTATATAGTGACCTAGCAAGGTATTTTCTCAGGAATCAAGATTGTACCTATCCATCCCAGGAACTCAGACTCAAAAATTTGTCTTACTGATTCCACTGGGAACCCAACAAATCAAGAGTTCCCTAACTAGTAGCATCGTGCCAACCTTCAAGAATGTCCCGTTTCCAGTTCTAAATCTCAAAGTTTCAACTCCTCTATTGAACCTCCTCCAACCATGTGTTAAGTCTATAAAGTCTCCTCGGTTTTTTTTTCCCTCTTATCGTCTTGGCTTCCTTGTGCCAATTGATATTATTTATGTCTAGGGAGAGGATAAATGTTTTCTAATTTTCTGGTAAGTGAAACTCTCATTTACCACTCTTTCCTATAGTTTTCTCACGAACCATAGTTAATATTATTTATAAAAATGAAAAAAAATTTATCATCCATGTTTGGCCTTTCACATGGCCCACAATTTTACCAAATAATTTGTAGTAAAAAAAATATTTACATCCTTTTACCGAGGGGTGTTACATCCCTCCCCTCAAGCGAGACACCATCCTCGGTGTTTTCTTCACCCTCAAAATAGGTTGGAATATGCCTCACACATATAATCTAAATCTTCCCAGGAAGCCCCTCTTAGAGAAAGTGCTTCCACTACACTTAACCTAGGTAACTACTTGCTTTTATAGCTTCATTTTTCTTTGATCGAGAATGCATAGAGGTTTAACAAGGCTTACTCTATCTAGTTCAACCTACATCCATAATCATTATGGTCATTAGTTTTTCATCAATTCATTATTTAATATTATTTGGAATGAAGATTATATATATATATATATATATATATATATATATATATATATATATATTCATATATATTCATTACAAACACCATCAACTGTTATTTCTATACCTAGCAAGGGCCATTAATATGCATCACAACCAAGAAAGGGTCACTGACCTCCACTCATAAGAGTTAGCAACATCATTATAAACTCATAATTGCAAATTATTTTTCTTACCCAATAGCTATGTGAATCAACAAAGACCCCACCTTGTGGTTCTAGTATAAGTTCTAGACCATGTAGGTGTAAGTTTCATCTACATTATTTTCTTAACAATAATAATATGTTTAGAAACCATTTACAATTCTTCTCTTTTACTAGAGATTACAACAAGTGCATTTTCGTACTAAATAACACTACTATACTTGTATTCAAATGTTACATACAAATTAGTCATTCACAAGTAGAATCTAAGGTAAATTCCTTGTTCCTACCATATTCAAAATCGCAATACTGTTATGCCCATCTTGGTTTCTTTGTTATTTTCTTTAGTGCCAATCAAGGGTCCACTATGCAGTATTCTTGTAAATTCCATCCTGCATTATAGGTTTTTGATGTAAGTTGTACACAATTTAAATTCCGCGTACAAGCATGGGGTTTCTCCCTCTTCTAGTCATATATATATTGATTGTATCACGCTCACGATGTTACTATATAATAGATTTTTCCTTATATATTAGAGCACGATATGTTATCCACTTCATCCACCAATTTTTTTTTAACATTTAACATGTAAGGTGCGATGGAATATTAATAGATAATAATCCTATTCCAACCTAAGATTAATTAGTTATCTTATTATACCCTTGTATAGTAATCATACGTGTTATCATCATAAGGAAGGTTTCCTTACCTTATTCCCATGATGGTTTGCAACCAATAATATGGTATATAGTCTCCGTCATACTTTCATGATATCAAACATGCTGCAACAAAACATTACCAAGTTCTAGGATAATTAATTCAACCACTTACTATATTAGATTTTCCTTTGTTCAAGTGAATCCAATCTTGTACATGTTACTTATCCATTGGTTGTTTCATGCAAAAGTCAAGGTTCTATAATTCATTTTTTTTTATTGTATCATTTTCCTTCAGATCTTTTCCCAATAGATCATTAAGGCTAGAGGCACAAGGTAATATTAAAATAAATCACTATGATAATTCAAGGATACAACCTCGATTAGTATGGGCATGCTTGAAATCAATGAAATCTAACTAGGAAATTATGTTACCAAATCTTATCATCTTTTCTTTCTGATTCTCCTCACCTATGAGTTTTTTCAACTCTTTTCTTAGGGGTTTGTATCCCTCCCTATTATGAAATTTGCTAGTTAAGGTGCTTGAGGTCACATGTGCTCCCCCTTGTTGAATTGCAACCATCTATGGGGCTTCCCATTTTTGCATCTCGTGTGGTTATCTTAACATAATGATTTTATAAGCATATTTTCATTCTAATCAACTATTTGACAAGACATCATTTGTATATACAATAATGTGAAGTTATTTAAGGTACTCATCTAGGTTCCATTGACTCATAACATGTTGCACTTTCTATGTTAACACATCCTACGACAACATGCTTAGGTAGTTCTTGGGCCAATATGCTATCAACATTTTTCTTTATCACAACTTTAGCTTTCTTAAGCTTATCTGTCACATTTTCTTTTTGTCACCTTTCTCAGCTATCCACCTATTTCTGATCACACTTCACATATACAAACTATCAATCTTTCAAGCCATGTTCAAACAACAGATTCCTCAGAGTATTCGATATACACATTCATCATGGAGTGTTCCTGCGTGCATATATAAACATAGGTTTATATGGTGTCTTTTCATATTATGATAATTTCCAAGAATATTTAGACTCGCAAAGACCAAGTTAAGAGCTTTCCCCTTCATAGTTTATGAATGAATCATTTAGATATATATATATATATATATATGGTTCTATTAGACCACCCATGGATGGAATCTGGCCCATATCTATTCATGTTTATCCTATTGCACCAATTCAGATCAAATCTTAAAATACTGGAGTTAAAAATCATTTCAATCAAAATTACCTTGTTATCTTGTTTTCAATCGAACTTGACTTTTCATAATCGTGAACTTGTTATAAAATAGACCAATTAACGAACCATTGCATGATTTAGTGTGATGAATTTGTATTTCATTGCAATCTTGAGCCTTTTGTGTCCATTAAGTATAAGAAATTTCAGCCTAATTGGAATCCTTTTCTATATTTTAGGTTCATTACATTCCCTTTCTAATAAATTTTCATGTTGACTCTCATCTTGTTTTCTTTATAATTACTAAATTTGGTATAAAGCTAATATTTTTTTGGGTATCAGCAACATTGTTCTGAAGCACTTACACATTTACTTGGTGTCTTGGAGTACGAAAATTAGTTCCGTCGTGTCATTTTCAACTTGAAAGTCTCAAATATGTTGCTTTACTTCCCTTGTTTATGAGGCCAACCCCTTTTCCATCACAATATATTATAAGAATTGACCACAAGTTACCTTTATTTTGATGGTTTTAAACAGTAATTTTAACCAACAATTCTTCTATAGTTTCCAATTAATTGATTTTTTTTAGAAAAATTTATCATTCATACTCCATCCAACAATTGTTAACTCATTATAATATAATTTGTTTTGGTGAGGATTCCCTACCATCAAATTCACATGCTCTTAAACTTCCACTTATTAAAAGATCGATTCCTACGATCCAAAAAAAAATTCCCTTTGAAAATATAGCAGCTATAATATGGCAAGATGTCTTCCATGCAACAGAAACCTTACAATTTTAGAATGTTTTTGAATGAAAAAATTCTATATACAATTCTCCATGCTAAAGATTTATGCCAATTATTCTATTGTCGCAACTAGTTGTGGCTCCTTTCATGAAGAGACTTTCCAGTGTAAAGGTTCACTATTTTTTTTCTTTTTGAATTCCAAACTCACTTGTACTAATTGTTGTTGTATTGGACTTATTTAAACATAAGTTACACTATTACATATGGTTTTTGTCATTGTCTTACTGGTATGACATTGTGTACTGATGTCTATCATATCATTTTCTAGTTCTGAAGTTGTGAAAATTTATTTGAACCATTCTTACCATTCACCCAAGGTAACCTAAATTGACTCATATATATTTTGTAATCATGATCATTCCATATTTCAATTAAAATTTGACAAAAGTCTTCGTTAAGTGTGTCTAGATGACCTCCTAGATTATATCAGTACACCATATATTTATTTTTTCTTTTACAGGATTCTTGATCCGCTATATTTCCTCTTTCTTATTCCAATATATATATATATATATATATATATATATATAAACAAAACATACAGTTCTCTTACTATTTTGAGTTTTTCCACGACATTGTTTTCACTTTTTTCTCTTTTCGTCTTGCTTCCCATATGGTTAAGATTCCTTAATTTACTACTAATGTTCAAAAGACACAAAAATGATTGTCACTATCAATCATTTCCTTCATTCTCTTTGCAAGGTTCTTGATCAACATTCAGGGTGTATGTAAGGATGTGGTTTACATCAATCAAGTAATTAGGGTAATCATGTAGGTTCCATTGACTCATAGCATGTTGCACTTTCTATGTTAACACATCATATGACAACATGCTTAGGTGGTTCTTGTGCCAATATGCTACCAGCATTTTTATCTATCACAACTTTAGCTTTCTTAAGATTATGTATCACGTTTTCTTTTGGTCACCTTTCTCAACTATCCAACTATTTCTGATCACACTTCACCTATACCCACTATCAATCTCTCAAGCCATGTTCAAACAATAGCTTCCTCAGAGTATTCGATATACACATTCATTATCGAGTGTTCCTACACGCATATATAAACATAGGTTTCTACAGTGTCTTTTCAGATTATGATAATTTCCAAAAAGATTTAGAATCGCAAAGACCAAGTTAAGAGTTTTCCCCTCATAGTTTACGAGTGTATCATTTGGCATATATATATATATATATATATATATATATATATATATATATATATATATATATATATATATATATATATATATATATATATATATATTTGTGGTTCTGCTAGACATCCCATGGATGGAATCTAGCCCGTATCTATTTAGGTTTATCTTATTGCACCAATTCAGATTAAATCTTAAGATACTAGAGTTAAAAACCATTTTAAGCAAAATTTCCTTGTTATCTTGTTTTCAATCAAAATTGAATTTTCATAATAGTGAATTTGTTATTAAATATACCAATTAGTGAACCATTACATGATTTAGTGTTATGAATTTGTATCTCACTGCAATCTTGAGCCTTTTGTGTCCATTAAGTATAAGAAATTTCAGCCTAATTGGAATCCTTTTCTATATTTTAGGTCCATTACATTCCCTTTGTAATAAATTTTCATATTGACTCTAATGTTGTTTTCTTTATACTTACTAAATTTGGTATAAAGCTAATATTTTTTTTGGGTATCAGCAACACTGTTCTAAAGCACTTATGCATTTTCTTGGTGTCTTGGAGTACGAAAATTACTGCCATCATGTCATTTTAAACTTAAAAGTCTCAAATATGTTGTTTTACTTCCCTTGTTTCTGAGGCGAACCCCTCTTCCATCACAAGATATTATAAGAATTGACCACAACTTACCTCCATTTTATTGGTTTTAAATGAGAATTTTGTCCAACAATTCTACTATAGTTTCCATTTACTTGATTTTTTCTTAGAAAACATTATCATTCATGCTCCATCCAACAATTCTTAGCTCATTATAGTATAACTTGTTTTGGTAAGGATTCCCTACCATCCAATTCACATGCGCTTAAAGTTCCACTTATTAAAAGATCAATACATGTGATCCCAAAAAAATTCTCTTTGAAAATATAGCGGCTATAGTATGCCAAGATGTCTTCCAAGCAACAGAAACCCTACAAGTTTAGAATGTTTACGAATGACATAAACTTATATGCAATTATCCATGCTAAAGGTTTGTGCTAATTATTCTATTGTTACAACTAGTTATGGCTCCTTTCATGAAGAGACTTTCCAGTGTAAAGGTTCACTTATTTTTTTCTTTTTGAATCCCAAACTCACTTGTACTAATTTTCATTGTATTGGACTTATTTAAACCTGATTTACACTGTTACATATGGTTTTTGTCATTATCTTACTGGTACGACATTGTGTACTGATGTCTATCATATCACTTGCTAGTTCTTAATTTGTGGAAATTTATTTGAACCATTCTTACCATGCACCGAAGGTAACCCAAATTGACTCATATATATTTCGTAATAATGAGAATTCTATATTTCAATTCAAATTTGACAAAATTCTTCATTAAGTGTGTCCAGACAACCTCTTAGATTATATCAATACACCATACATTTATTTTTTGTTTACATGATTCTTGATCTTCTATATTTCCTCTTTATTATTCCTATATATATATATATATTATTAACAAAACATACAATTTTCATATATATATATATATATATATAACAAAACATACAATTTTCCTACTATTTTGAGTTTTCCCACGACATTGTTTTCACTTTTGTCTCTTTTTGGCTTGTTTCCCATATGGATAAGATTCCTTACTTTACTGCTAAGATTTGAAAGAAAGAAAAAATGATTGTCACTATCAATCATTTCATTCATTCTCTTTGCCAGGTTCTTGATCAAGATTCAGTGTGTATGTAAGGACGTGATTTACATCAATCAAGTAATTACTCTCCAAATGTATCTATTGTACAATTAAATATTAATTATATTGGCACCATTAATACCCTTTTTATACCTATATTATGTTTTATAGTTTCTTAACAATATGAGAAATGCTATTTTACTTATTTACACATATCTATGTCTCTTGATACTTCTGCGTATATACTTCCTTCTCTCTCCACCCACAATCCAACAGTGGAAAAATATGTTTTATTAATTAACATGACTTATTAAACAAGTCTTCTAAAAAATAAAAAATGACTTATTAAACAAGTCTTCTAAAAAAATAAAAAATGTTCACTCTCCTGGGTTCCCAACATATTGTTCCTTGCACGGAAGGGTGCCCCAATAATAATTCAATTAATATTTTATAACTTACATAATAAAATTTATTTCAATTTACTCTTGGCAGGGTTTTTTCACTTCTCATTGCTTTGACTCTATAACATAGAGATTTATTTGGTCCCCAATTAGGTAGGTTATTTTACTTGTAGTCGAGCTCATAGGCCTCAGTTTTCAAACCCATGGCTCTAAATATTGTTGACGCGGTTGTGATCAATGGTGATCTGATGTTGGTCTACAATCAACAACCCACAGATCCAGGAAGGTTTCTTGGGTAACTACCCACCCCCTCCATTCTCGATCTCACTCATTTGCATGCTTTGCTACTCAAGAACAAGCTTTGATGCATTGGTGGGTTTCATAATTTTTTGTCAGATAATAACCCTTGTTTGGCCTAGTTGATCGACTCTTAGCACCACTAGGAGGAGTTCCTACAAGCGTGCTATGAAGAGTGACTCCACTAGGTACCTTTTCCTAGCAACATGGCTGGGGTATTGTTCTTCTTTGTTTTGTTTCTGTTTAAAATTATTAAGATGCACCTGCAGTTTTACCTTCTAAGTTCTTTAAATTAACTGTGATTTTATTTTTGCAATGGTTCTTATGGTGGTTGGGTGGCTTCCTAAGTATATAGGGATCTCTGGTTACTTTCTCCTAATAATACTGAAATTTTGGGATGTTTTCCCTCCCGGCCATTCCAAGTAAGTTTAGCTTAATGTGAAACGATATCTTATGCTCTTTTTTTCTTTTCATTTCTAACTCTGTTTTATATGTCCTTCTCTCATAGGTTCTGGATGCCAACCGACTTACACTCGTTCCCTGACTTACATCATCAGAAAATGTAGGGAGTTATTTGTAAAATTTTACTTCATAACCCTAGATTTACCTTTAACATTCAATTTGAACTATCTTCTTATTTCGACACCCCACTATGCTTTACAGGCTAGCATGTACCTCATATAAAGAAGGGTATCTTATAGGCCTTTGTCGTAGATGCTCTTTCTCATTTGAGATTTATTTCGAACTAGGTTGTTTCTTTTGTTTCATGTTCAAAATCACAACCCCACATTCAATTTCTGAGTGGTTGGGTTTTCATAACGATATTTGTTTTTTAATAAAGCTTGTCTCTTACTCCAAATAATTGAATAACCTACTTAAAGGTGATGAATTGATTTATTTTGATCTGAAAACCATTAACTTTTGTTTCGAAATTTATGTTGCTCTTTGATTAAATCTTACTAGTTCTTTGTCATTTTCCTCTAAAAGAGATATTGTTGATACTTAGTATTGCAAACTATTTTGTATGATGATTATGATCTGAATGTCTTTATATACAAGTATAGCCCTCACCCAACTCTTCTAATTTATGCATTCTTTTTTTTACCTTAATTAAATGTATATTTCATTCGGTCATGATGGTGGTTTATTAAGTCGGTTAAGAACCATATAATTGTATTGTTTGCTCTCAATAGTTTTCTCGTGTGTACAAAAACTACCTTTTCTTAGAATGGTGACATCGCTTCTTATCAATGAATCTCATAATAATTAGTGGGTGTCTGATTAATATTTTTTTTTTATTTTTTCTTAGAATTGTAATATATTTTATCCAAGTAATGTTTATTCCTTGACACATTTACACAATCATCTTAGTAATTTTAAGTTCCAATCGCATTTTCCATCTTTTATTATTGTATTTTGAAGATTCAAGGTGGGCCTATCTTAGAGCCTACCTTCTTCTTAAGATATAATAATGACTCATAAATATGTTTATGCATTGTTAGTGGCCACCTGGCTAGGTCTAGAAACTAATCTAGTCTTCGATTTTAAATTGATGTTACTACATACAAGTTTCAACTAGTATTCATTCAACAGATTCATCTTGCATGAAGATACAAAAAACATAACATAAATAGAATTTATTTACACATTTGACAAAAAAATAATATACTACAAATAATATTATAGACACTGATATTTTCCTTAACTACCTGGTTCAGCCACAAAATCACTAGGAAAGAGAAGGCTCCACCAATGTGCTCTATCAAACCAACAAGTACAATATCCATTGCTAGAACTCCCCCCAAGCTAGTTTCACTTCTAGAATAGATGATAGATAGTGAGCTAGAAAGGTTTGTTCTGAGGCATCAATATTGTACCATTCCAACCCAGGAACTCAAACTCACAATTCTATCCTAGGGATTCCATTCGACACCCAACAACTCAAGAATTCCCTAACTGGAAATGTCTTGGAAACATTCAACAACTTCTTGTGTTAGGTTCTAGAGCTTAAAGCTTCAACTCCTCTCCTAGACCTCCTCCAACTAGGTACCATGTCTCCAAGGTTACCTCAATTTTTCTTCCCTCTCACCCTCTTAGCTTCCTTTTCCAAATTGAGATTATTTATCTCTAAGGAGAGGAGAATTGTCTTCTAACTACTTGGTAAGTGAAACTCTTATTTATAACTCTTTTGTGTAGTTTTTTGGTTAATTATAATTAACATTATTTATAAAAATAAAGTTGTAATGCCCTCCTCCCACGTCTACCCAAGCAACTAACCAGTCGCGGTGAACATGAAATAAGAGGTCACTATGATATGATTCGACCTCCCAAGCCAGGTTAAGGAAGTGGAACCGATGGAAACACACCATACAGACATTTGACATCAGCTTCAAGCCCCTCAAGAACTAATCGAACGCTATAGAAAACTTTCCCTTGGGTCCCACTAAGATTGTGGACAAATTAAGCCTCAATTGCCCTCATGATATAGGCATGACAACGTTCAAAAACCCATAGTCGCCCTCAGAAGCTTGCTAGCTAGCATCAAGAGTCTCATTTAGTCAATGTTATGCCAGTGTCCCTAGGATTTGAGCCACTTTTTCAGGCCTAGAGCCCATGCCACTACCCAGAATCGAACCATCTCTTTAGAATCATAAATTAACATGGAACATACAGTACTAAATAAAATAATTGTTTAAGAGCTTGACTAGACCCCTACTAGCCATGACAAGCATTTCGTCAAACATATCATGAACATGTAACTACAGGCATAAATAACACATCTTAGCATAGGGGTCTCATACTTATTTGATATTTTTCATGAGGCGTTGATGCCTCAACACATTAAATGTCATTCCATCTATTAGACCATAGATACATTGTTCATTCATAGACACGTAAAAACATGATGAGAGCCATACATAGTTGTTTTCATAAAACATATAAGTAACCAACATAATAGGGACAGGAATACTAATGAACTCATTATCATATAAACCTCATATTCTCATAGAAATACAAGGAGAAATAACCTCTTATTGATGATGCAAAAGCCAACATGGGATGGGACTTCTACGTTCCACCTGACTGTAGAATAGCTGAGCCAAATCTCTCTTTAGCCATTCACCCCCGTGCCATATTCCAAGCATAAATGTGGGATCTCATAAAATACATCAATCAAAACTCATCCAGGGCTTCCAGAGGCCATCCACCTCAACCCATCAAATAGTGATTACACCTCACGATCGAACATCACAAAACCATCATCATATTGGTCTCCATCCAAGCCTTACAGGGTTTCTAGATCGTTTGTTCCAAGCAAGGCTTCGAGGAGTAGTAACTCAATCTATATCTGTCGCAATGCTTCTAGAGTGTTTTTCCAACAAAGACTTCCAAGACTAGTAACTCAACCCAACAAGGGCTTCCAGAGCATTTCCAACCAAGACTTCTAGGACTAGTAACTCAACCCAAGTTCTTATAGGGCTTTTGTAATCCATATCATAATGTATAGATATTTTTCAAGAAGAAATCACCTTGAGGATTTTGGTCGACACGTTGTCTCGTTGGTTCGAAAAGCGTCGACCAAAATACTCAGTGAGAAAAATAGATTTTTATTATTTCTATAAAATTTTAAATTGTAATCACCTTGACAAGAAAATAGATTTTTATTATTTTAATATAATTTTAAATTGTAATCACCTTGACAAGAAAATAGAATTTTATTATTTTTCTAAAATTTTAAATTGTAAATTCAATTTTATGATTTTTTTAAGATGAAGGAAAACTAAATGTTAAAAAGAAAACAATTCAATTTTATAATTTGTTTTAGATGAAGGAAAACTAAATTTAAAAGAAAACAATAATTGAATGAAGGAAAACTAAATGTTAAAAACAAAACAATTCAATTTTATAATTTCTTTTAGATGAAGGAAAACTAAATGTTAAAAAGAAAACAATAGCTTTGATTGACCAATAAATAAAATTTTAAATTGTAATGATAATACGGAAAATGGAAATTTAATTTTATAATTTGTTTTAAATGAAGGAAAATTAAATTTTAAAAAGAAAACAAGTCAATTTTATAATCTGTTTTAGATGAAGGGAAATGAAATGTTAAAAAGAAAGCAATAGTTTTGAGTGACAAATAATAAAGTTTTAAATTGTAATGTATAATTTTTTTTAAATGAAGGAAAACTAAATGTTAAAAAGAAAACAATTCAATTTTATAATTTGTTTTAGATGAAGGAAAACTAAATGTTAAAAGGAAAACAATAGCTTTGAGTGACAAATAATAAAATTTTAAATTGTAAAATTCAATTTTATAATTTCTACAAATAATAAATTTTTTGACAAATAATAAAATTGCAAATTGCAAATGGAAAATTGAAAATTCAATTTTATAATTTTGTACAAATAATAAAATCTTATTTTGTAATTTATTTTAGATGAAGGAAAACTAAATGTTAAAAAGAAAACAATAGCTTTGAGTGACAAATAATTAAATTTTAAATTGTAATGATAATACACAAAAGGAAATTCAATTTTATAATTTGTACAAATAATAAAATTTAAATACTGTGACATATAAAGAAGCAATTGATTGATTTCAAAAAGTTTTATGTCCAAGTAGGTGCCAGGAGAAACCAGACTCATTGAAACCAAGGACATCCATCAAATGATCCAATGCCATGAAGAGAAAGAGCTCTATGATGATGTATCTACTGTTCCAATGATCTATGAAACCAGCTAAAAATAACCAAGAACATCCATCAAATTATCCAATTCCATAAAGAGAAAGAGCTCTATGAAGATGTATCTCCTCAAGTTATTCCAATGGTCTAAGAAACTAGCTAAAAATCTCCATCAGTGTGATAAAAATCAGTGCGAAAATCCATACAATATGAGGTGTAACACACATAATCTCTAGCCTATAGCCTTGTCCTTAAGAATCAAGCTACTCAAGATAACAACCTTCAACAAAGTTGTAGAAAACCTCCATTGGCTGAACTTAACATTGACTTCCACCCAATTTCAAGCTACAACATGATAAGAAGAAAGAAGAACATGGTGATTTAGAAATGAGGGCATGCCCATTAAATAAGAACATGGGTAATCACCATCTAAAATTAGGTTTCTTCACGTTTAATATTGCATAATACCTCTTCCATAACTTTTCTAAGGAAATGCTAACCAACCAAATTCACCAAAAACAAGCATCATAATGCGAGAACATGTCCCTACAAGTTGATGTTGATGTAACAACGTTGGTAACAGAGATGGAAGGTATGTCTTGTTTCTCTTCTCTACAGTCCCTGCCCCAAAGAGGCAACTCATTGATTTCAAAAAGATACATGTCCAAGCAAGTCCTAAGAGAAGTCAGAGTCACTGAAACCAAGAACATCCATCAAATGATCCAATGCCATGAAGAGAAATGGTTCTATGAAGATGTACCCCCTCAAGTTTTTCTAATGCTCTAAGAAAGCAGCTAAAAATCTGCATAAGGGTTATAAAAATCAGTGTGAAAATTCATACAATATGAGGTGTAACATACATAATCTCCATCCTATAGCCTTGTTAACAATAACTGTGAAAAGATACAATTTTGTATTATTTCTATCTCTTCTCCCCACATTTGACTCTATTCCTTTTCTAATTGGGTTGCACATTTAGCTTGATTGCTCGACTGACCTAGATCTTACAGTTATTGATACTGGCTTGTTCTATTTTGTCCTATTTTTGCATGTTTTATGGCCATCCCTATACATTTTTCCTTCAATCTTGATTGTTTTTGCGTGGTCCACCCGAGACATATTACTTTGTATTGTTCTATTGTATTCCATAACATTAGGACCATATAAAGAGAACACAGTTAGTACATTTCTATGCATCTAACATATTTTCCTGCCTTCAGTATGAAATGGTTACAATATACATTTTTTCCTTCAATCTTGAATGTTTTTGCATGGTACACCCAAGACATATTAGTTTGTACTGTTCTATTGTATTCCATAACATTAGGACCATATAAAGAGAACACAGTTAATACGTTTCTATGCATCTGTATTGTCCTGCCTTCAGCATGAAATGGTTAAATTAGTTTGTATTGTTCTATTGTATTCCATAACATTAGGACCATATAAAGAGAACTCTGTTAAGTATGTTTCTATGCATCTGACATATTGTCCTGCCTTCAGCATGAAATGGTTAGATTAGTTTGTACTGTTCTATTGTATTCCATAACATTAGGACCATATAAAGAGAACTCTATTAAGTACATTTCTATGCATCTAACATATCGTATGTTTCTATGCATCTGACATATTGTCTTGCCTTTAGCATGAAAAGGAAATTCAATTTTATAATTTGTTTTAAATGAAGGAAAACTAAATGTTAAAAAGAAAACAATTCAATTTTATAATTTGTAATGGTTAGATTAGTTTGTACTATTCTATTGTATTACATAACATTAGGATTAAGTATGTTTCTATTCATATGACATATTGTAAATTTTAAATTGATTTTATAATTTGTTTTAAATGAAGGAAAACTAAATGTTAAAAAGAAAACAATTCAATTTTATAATTTGTTTTAGATGAAGGAAAAGTAAATGTTAAAAATAATTTTATAATTTGTACAAATAATAAAATTTTAAATTGATTTTATAATTTGTTTTAAATGAAGGAAAACTAAATGCTAAAAAGAAAACGATTCAATTTTATAATTTGTTTTAGCTAAAGGGAAAATAATCGTTAAAAAGAATTTTATAATTTGTACAAATAACAAAATTTCAAATTGTAATGATAATACGGAAATGGAAATTCAATTTTATAATTTTTTTAAATGAAGCAAAACTAAATCTTAAAAAGAAAACAATTCAATTTTATAATTTGTTTTAGATGAAGGAAAACTAAATGTTAAAAAAAAAACAATAGCTTTGACGGATACACAAATGGAAATTCAATTTTATAATTTGTTTTAAAGGAAGGAAACTAAATGTTAAAAAGAAAATAATCTCCTTGATTAAAAAAAAAAAAATAGAATTTTATTATTTTTATAAAGTTTTAAATTGTAAGGGTAATAAGCAAATGGAAATTAAATTTTATAATTTGTTTTAAAGGAAGGAATCTAAATGTTAAAAAGAAAACAATTTCCTTGATTATATATATATATATATATATATATATATATATATATATATAACTTTATTACTTTTATAAAATATTCTTGATCAAAAATAGATTTTTATTATTTTTATAAAATTAAACTATTTTGACAGACTCATCAAAACAGACCAACCAATAATATAAATTATGTTAAGCTAAATCATATAGGGTGAGCAATAATTTTTTAGAATTCCCTACTTGGGAATACTTCCCAAAATAAATAAAAATTTGTTAAAAAGAAAACAATTCAATTTTATAATTTGTTTTAGATGAAGGAAAACTAAATGTTAAAAAGAACATGAAAGCTTATACACAATTTACCAGAACTTGCTTTCAACAGTGGAAACCATTTTGTTTTATTCCAAAGTTTATGGGTTTTTTTTAATACTGGAGAATATGATAATTTTTTATTATTTAAATCATATCTTTCCATACATAAATGAACCAGCTTCTGTAAACCCTATAAACACTGAAAACTATACAAATTTATAAATCTATGATTGCAACAAATTTGGGAAAGGAGAAAAATAAAACGCATAACATTTAAACTAGGCTACTTCGTTTGCACAGAGAGGAATGTCGAAAAAGAAGAGCGTACTTCTCCGTGGCTTCATCGACTTCTGCATGAAATCTTTTCATAGCGACAGAGGGCAAGCAAACGGGAACCAATATACCTTGCACCCCACTTGTATTTCGGAGCGAAATGAAGAAGCTGGACACGCGTGGCACTGCTCCCACTCCCCCCTTTATCGTCCCTCCCTAGAACGCTCTACCCCATCCTAAATCCACATCCCCAGGTGCGTCTCTGAGTCTTCCGGAAAAGGGATAATAGAAGACCAAAGCCTTCGCCAGCCCTTCTCTGATAACTCTCGCAGGATCCTCACCCTTCTTAGATTACAGTGTTTGTATCATGTCAGAAACAATTCAAAACTGCAATCATATTTTTTCTCATAACTGTGTCACTAATAGTGCTAATATCTTTGCAAATACGAGAAAACTTTGGTGATGGCATCCTTACAATGGCCTGGTACTCAGTCTAGGGAATACCCAAATGCTCAGTGTCAATATTCATCAACTTCATTTCAAAATCTGAAATCTTATCCTGGTCTGTGACAAATAAAAAATAATTATGTAAAATAAAAAATAAATAACACTGCAACGGCCAATGAAATAATATAATTCTAATCTATATAAAAGAACTGGAACAAGAGTATCATAGTCTTATGTACATAAATAAAACCAACATAAAAAGGTAATACAAAAGGTAAAACTGCAAGGAAAAGCATCTCAGCAAGAGTCTCAGTGTAGTGGATATATCATCTTCTAGGCAGTGGCTTATCCCTAACGAATTGCAACTAATGGTAGCTGACAATATGGTTTCAATTAGATCTGATGGCAGAAGTTATTCGAATTGTCTAACATAAAAATAAACGTCATATGATTATACAAGTGGTATCGTATGACTACACAAGTGGTATGGAGGGACTTTTTTCTCAGAGGGAACGCCTTATGGCGTAATGAAAAAAATTTCTCTTATATCACCCAAATCTTACTCACATCTATTCTAATTCTCAATATCTTTGCATGCTACTAACCTTCTTGACTTGTTATTTCAAAAAAAACTATGGTGATCTTAGAATGCTTCTCTTTCTTCTTTTCAATTATAGAAATAAAATATTAAACAATCTCAATTACTCTCTCCTTTTCTTAAGATCTGATATACCATATTAGTCTTAGTGGATGTTAATCATCATCATCATCATCATCATCATCATCATCAAGTGAGACAATTTTTAAACTTTTACACTCATTTATCAACACTACAGCGTCTCTACCATAGTGGACTTGATAATATTTTTAACATTTTATTATTTTTGACTTGAACCCATAAATAAATATTTACAAACAAACATTTACACCACTACAACATCACCCCTGAGGACAATAAAAAAGTATTACATAAAAATAAAAAATAAAAACATAATATTGTTTAATTCAAACAATAAAATAAAATTAACATAACTTGCTATATTATAATTTTGTTTTTATTAAAAATATTACAAAGAAATTTTTAATAAAAATTGCAATACACATGTAGCATTAATTTCTTTTTTAAATATTAATTCATATTTATAATTATCTTATTTTAAATTATATAATTAACAAATATATAAAATCTTAATAAATTTAACTAATAAACATATAATTAGAAATATATATAATTAGAAATAAAAATATTTATATGTATAAAACATCCAATAACCTCACTCTCGTCCGTGCATCTCTTTTGATAGAGTATTCTACCCATAGAAAGTCTTCGGAGTTTCGCCCCATATATTCGAGCCAGGACCTCCCCACTGCTCACATATTAATCTGTAATTACTGAGTGTAGTTAGCGCATAGGTAAGACTTATTTTCTTATACCGTCTGTTTACCACGTTGCAAGTACCGAAAGTTCTATGATTCATGGTTATGGATTGCAATCTAAGATCTATTTTATCTTATAAATTCAAATAATACTTCATATTTATAATCATTATAATTCAAAATATCATATTTAAATTTAATTTTTAATTATATAAAAACTTAACATTTATAATAAAATCATCTTCAAGTGCTCTCTCAATACATAACATTAATCATATACATATCATAATAGAAAATAAAAAAAACTATTATATAGCATGTTAAAGGAAAATTTAAAGAACATATATATGTAACTATATGTATTAGGGTTACCCCAAGTTGTGTGGTACATGGACATCAATATACCACATGCCACCCTACTTGTCCATCATGTGCCACTACTAGAGGAGGTACTTTGTACACATGGTAGTCTCCCCATGCATGCATCAAATGTCAAGCCTCTCGAACATTTGGCCACTAATTTGTGTGTCTTGGCAAAACCAACTTGTATGGAATTTAGGTCTTAATCATGGCTAACTTGGATAGTATTCCTATGAACATGTAACGGGTCATGCTTACAAAATCACTGCATTTTTTTTATAGGGAATGGTAGCTGAGGAAAGCATGTCCCTCCCCAATAGTCTTAAATAATTCTTATGGTTAGGTTTTGTGTAGGGTCATCAAATATTTCCTAGATTAGACAGTTATCCAAGAGGTCGTGGCTATCAATTAGTGAAGTAACAGTGATGGGAAATCACATGCTTAAGGGGAAGCAAGCTATCTTAGAGCCCATATGTTGTTCATGGGACAAGTGTGATGTTGTATCCATATCCATAGATTTCCATCTCTCTACTTTATGTGAGTAGCACTACCAAGTTCAATAGCTAGAAAAGAAAGCTCTTGAAGAAAATGGGGATAGGTAGGAAGCATGTTATCGAGGGGTAAATCAAGTAGAACATTTTTTAATTTATCAAGGACACGAGCGCCTCCAACACCTAGGACACAAACCTTTAATGCACGAGGGAGCTTTATTGGCATACAAAGGCATTTGTTTTAGAGGACCTATCTACGCATGAGGACAAGAAATGTAGGTTCATGAAGTAAATGGATGCACAAGAGCACCACAATTAGCTCTTGATCGCCATGGTCTCCAAGGTTATTAAGAATAATGAAGGATGCATCGAGGGGACTGACCTTAGCACCTCCAAAGATGTACATATCACTTTTTCAAACGATACCACACTCAAGGGAGTGTCAGAGTAGCCTCCTTGTTTTGGATTCCTTCTCACCCTATTTGGTCATTTGACTAATGCATGGTTTTTGTTTTCCTTTTATTTTTGGTTACAATTCATATTTTGGATAGTGTTTAATTCCTGGATTCCCCATGCAAGCATGATTTAATCATTATCCCTTAGTTTATATACTATAGTCTATGGTACAGCCAACGATATCCCTAGTTTCCTCTCGTTGGTAAACTATTTGTCTTCTCTCTCTACTTTTTGGTTGAATAACATAAAATCTGTGTAGTTTTCCCTCGTGGGCAGGCTCTACTTGTATATTTCAATCACTCAAGAGCCCACAATATCCCTAGTTTCCTCTCGTTGGTAAACTATGTGTCTTCTCTCTCTACTTTTGGTCGAAAAACATAAAATCTGTGTAGTTTTCCCTCGTGGGCAGGCTCTACTTGTGTATTTCAATCACTCAAGACTATGTTTACACCTTTCTTGCCCCTCTAGGGTAGGGAGGTGACATATATTTTTTTTATAGATAGATGCTTGGGCGAAAATTTTGGTCACTTGCCTCATAATTAGGGCCATAACTAGTAGACACTTTGAAAATTTCCCGAACATAAATTCTAACCTAGAAAGAATTTGATATGTATTAACTTTTTAGTAAACTTATAAATAAGCATTTCTATAAATATGTGAAATTTTTATAAATACAAATAAAATTATTAAGAAACAAAATAGATTCTTTTTAACTAGGGATCTATCAAGAACCTATAGGAATCGAATCTCTTAAGGTGCATATCTTTCCTTAAATTTTACACTAAAAAACTAATTGCATTTTGAGAGGTTTGATCTCTCTTCATACTTGGTACAAAATTAAAATGGATTTATGCTAGTTAATTTCACAATACAATTTGAAAGAAATGTGTAATTGCTTATCATAGAATTGACATGTGGTCACAAAATTTTTGTTCTCTTAACATTAATTAAATTATTTCCATACCTATATTAAGTAACAAATTTTATATGAAGTTTCTAAAAAAAACGAAGGTAATTGCATGTAAAATAATTCTATATTTTTACTTGGAAATATGAAAAAAATATGTAATGTTTTTATTTTTAAAGTATTTTATTATAAAACTTAAGTAAAATATTTGAGTAATCATATTAAATAATCTTTTTTATTTAATCTTTTTGTGTGTGTGTATATATATATATATATATATATATATATATATATATATATATATATATATATATATATATATATATATATATATATATATATATATTTCTACATAAGACTATTTCTATTAACAGAGTAAAGGTAAATTTACATCATGACCGAAGTCAAGAACTCTACTCCAGTAGGAGGCAGAACTATCCAAAAAACATATGTGAAAACTGTCTAATTTTATGACCCATGCAGGGGACCGATCTGAGATACATATGACAGTGCAAAAATCTCCAAAAAACTAAGAAACACCAAAGATCCCAGAAACTATTTTCCTTACAATCATGCCCAGTGGTGAGGGGCACACTACCAGAAGAAGAGGCTTGGGTGGACGAGCTAATCATCAGGGGGCTCTTCTATAATACGACACCAACCAATATCTGGCAAATCCTCTGCTTGAGCCACGTTCTAAGCAGAGGGACCCGGGTCAACCATCATCGCATCCTGAGCTCTGCATGTTTGTTCATTTGTCGCCTGCCGAGGAGCATTTTCAACATTCAACTAGAAGGAAGAAGAGGGAGCCGGGATTGCCCTCGAACCCTCTAGTTGAGTCCTTGTATCTCCGGCTTGGATTTCTTCCTGAAAAACCACCGTGAAATAGGCAGATCCTGGGTCTGTTCAGTGCGCTATCAAAGGTAAAGATGGCGGAACCACAGGTTGGGACAGGCCCAGGGCGAGAGCTGGTGGCGTGGGATCTCCCTCTTCTGCTTCGAGTTAAAGGGCGATGCTCCCCTGACAATTCACTGGAAGACGATTTGGTTGGTGTGCGCCTCGGCTGTCCTCTATGACAGCCCATCCTTGGTCGCAAACGAGGCATCTTGAAAATAACAACAGCCGAGGTCTAGGAATACAACACCTGAGCACTAACCAACTGTTAGCAGTAGCTTTTCCTTCTAATCGAACCACCTTTGCTGAGCTTGAACCCATCCTCTTGGTGAGCCAAACCTGGTTCAGAGAAATCCCTGCTTGTATCTGAAACCAACGACCAGAAAAAGAGATGAGTTACTGAGATATGGAAATGAAAACAATAGTATAGAACACCGAAAAGAAACACTGAGAGGAGAAGATTTTGCTTCGCTGAGAGGGCCGAGCCAAGCGACAGAGGAACCCGTTTCCCCTCAGGCGACCTGAAGTTCGATGCGAGACCGGAGGCGAGCGAGAAGAGCAGATAAACCAGTGAAGTTTCCACCTCCCCAGGACCTCCCCTGACCTTATCATTCTTTGTCACGCCTCGGGAGGCTCCTCCCATTACTTCTGCATTAATGGAGCTCGCCTTCTGATGCAGGCTAGTGCGTGCGGAGGTGGTGTCCATAACTCTGAACTTGATGTGTGAACCAAACCGTTTGTAATGAAATCCCATATACTGAACTTTGCACTCATGCCATGTGCCAGATGCCGTATCCCTTTTACACTTCTTGTACTAGTCAGGCAGGTGGCGATCTGCCTCGCCCAAACCTGTCCCATCATTTTAATATTCACCGCAAGCACCCGCATCCGGGAGGGCAGCATCCTTTTGAACCAGAAGTTTGCATTCCTGTTCATGATCATGGTTTTGGATTATGTCGAGCGTCCCTGTGATTAGAGTGTGTTCAGATTCCACACCCAGGTTGGCTAGGAGGTCTGCTACCTTGTTTCCTTCCCTTTTAACATGAGTGAAGATGATGGCTCGATTATTGTGAAGCCATTGTTCTATGGCCTCCAATCTAGCTTCAAGTCTCCAGCTATTGGCAATTTTCCTAGCATGAGTCCCATTAAGGAGTTGTTTAGCCATGTTGATGAGGATGAGGGAGTCACCTTCAATTTCCAGGGGGTGAAAGTTGTGTTTTCTGGAAAGGAGAAGTCCTTGCCACAGTCCCTCCAATTCTGCCGAGTTGTTGGTATCCCATCCTATGTTGCCAAAGTAAATAAGGAGGGGTGAGCCTTCATGATTTCTGAAAATTCCCCCATATCCAGCATTTCCAGGGTTGCCCTTTGATGCTCCATCAAAGTTGAGCTTGAAAGTGTGCTTTGGAGGGGAGGTCCAGGATTCCTTCTTTACGTTGCTGCTTTCTGAGGGGGCTTGAGTTGGATTTCCCTGTGGGAGAGGCATATTCCAATTAGCCCAAATGGCCTTCTCATTTGCCAGAGTGGGAAAATCATCCGGCATCCACGTGCGAAGTGCCAATGTCTCTTTGAGGTTCAGACAGAAGTTGCCCCAGATGATCTCTAGTGGAGTTATTTGATCTTTGAATATGCGCTTGTTCCTTTCCTTCCAGATACACCAAGTGAGGAGCCCAGGAATCAATCTCCATAATTGGTTGAGAACTTCACTTTTGTATGGATTCTGATGCCATTGGCGAATGGAGTCGGTGATATCGTCTGACACCCTGCATCTTCTTTGGCATCGAAAACTGGCCTTCTCCCACATTTGGTTAGCAAGGGTGCAGGAATCCAGAAGGTGTTGAAGTGTTTCCTCCTGCGAGTTACAATTAACACATATTGAGGGACCATGATAGTTTCTTCACCTGAGTTTGTCCCAAGTGAGTATTTTCCTATGCCCCACCAACCATAGGAAGAGTGAGACTTTGGGCCAGGTACCTGTTGACCAAATTCTTCCCCATATGGGATCCAGGGGCGAGGGATTTGAACATATGATTTTGTATGCCTCTGTGGTGGAGAAGGTTCCTTTTGGCAAGTAGCCCCAACGAAGGATGTCTCTGCCCTCGGAGTATCTTACTCGGCATTTTTGGAGCTCCCTTTCCAGTTCCCTTATAGTTTGGTGATCCGCTCTACTGATTATCGTGTCACTTCGCTGCCACTGCCTGTATCCTTGATCTGTTTCCTGAGTCCAATAATGCCATATCTCTTCCTGATGCTGCTCTTCCCCAGAGTGGCCTGGAAGTTGACTGAGAATGTCGTTGAGCTTTGGCAACTGGTTCCATGCATCCGTCCAAAAACGAGCAGTTCTGCCATTTCTAACTTCCCAAAAACTGTGTTGTTGTATCATTAAGAAGTGTTGTTTGGTTGCGTTCCATATGAGTGAACCTTTTGCATTGGGTGTTAGTCTGATGAGCTCCTCCTGTGGCCTGTGGTTGGCATATTTAGCAGTCCAAATGGCCGCCCATGGTTTGTTGGGGGTGGATAGCCATTGCCACCAGATTTTTGCGCACATAATAGCATTACTGTGACTGGGGTCTCTCAGTCCAATACCCCCTTGTTCTTTAGGCTTGCACGCAGTGGTCCATTTTACCAAAGCCCATTTGCGATTTGTACCTGTAGCCCCCCAAAGAAAGTTGCGTTGTAGATCCTTTATTCTTTTAATTACCCATTTAGGAGCTGCAAGGATTGAAAATAGGTAAAGCAGCATTGCCTGTAGCACAGCCTTGATTAGCACCAGTCTACTAGCTATATTCAGAGATCTGTGAGTCCATGAGTTGAGTCGGAATTCAAGCTTCTCGAGGAGCATACGCCAAGAGGTATGCTTGATGGCCGAATCAATAAGGGGGGCTCCAAGATATTTAGAAGGGAGAGAGTCTATGGAGAAACCCAGAATACGAGCTATGGCACGCTGAATAACAGGAGGAGTGTGGAAGAAAAAAATTTGAGATTTGGTCTTATTAATGCTAGTTCCCGAAGCCTCGGCGAAGTCGTTCAGCAAGGATTTGTACATAGAAGCTTCTTGTACAGATGGGTACCCGAAAAGCATGTTGTCATCGACAAACTACTGATGGGTTATAGCAGGGGAGTTGTGAATTGATAGACCTTTGATTTGCTGGGAGAGGAGAGCTTGTTTGATGTGGCGGCCCAAACCTTCCGCCATGAGAACAAAAAGGAATGGCGAGAGAGGGTCGCCTTGCCGAATGCCTCTTGAGGGACTAAAGGGATGGGATGGTATGCCATTTACAAGGATGGAGAAGAAAGTTGAAGATATGAGACTCAGAATCCATCGAACCCACATTGGAGAAAAACCAAAAGCTATTAACATTTTTTGTATGTATACCCAACTTAGCTTATCAAAAGCTTTTGACAGGTCAAGCTTGAGAATCATACCTGCTTGTTTGGTGTGCTTGAGAGAATGAATGATTTCGTGCGTGAGGATAATGCCGTCCAAGATCTGTCTCCCTTCCACATAGCCAGATTTTTTAGGCAAAATGAGCAGGGGTAGCAGCGACTTTAATCTGTTGGCTATGACCTTTGATATCACCTTGTAGATTACATTACATAGAGCGATTGGACGAAATTTATCCGGAGTGTTGTTGCTTTCTTCCTTTGGAATGAGCGCAATGAATGTAGAATTGAGAGAGGGAAAAAGCCAGTGAAGAGTGCGCGATTCCTCCACCACCTGCCAGACTTCATCTTTTATCAGCTCCCAGAAGGTATGGAAGAATGTGGTTGTAAAGCCATCCGGGCCAGGGGCTTTTCCTTCCTTGAGCTGATGCATTGCAGTGTCCACCTCCTGAGGTAGAATAGGGTGCAGAAGGAGCTTATTGTGTTCTTCAGTGATGATTTTCGGCACATTTTGGGTGATTTTTTCAATAGCTGGCTGTCTATCTGTTTGGGGCTCTTGATGAACTTGCCGAAAGTGCCTTATGAATTCCTGCTCGATCTCATCATGCTCTTCTACTCTTTCCCCATCCTGCTTCTGAATGAAAGGAATAGTGTTGTGCATTCTCCGCTGTACAGTGGTTCTGTGGAAGAACTTAGTGTTTCTCTCTCCTTCCTTCAGCCATCTTATCCTGGATTTCTGCTTCCATAATATTTCCTCCTACTTTCTCCTCTCCTCCAATTGATTGTGAATGCGTTGCTCCTATTCCAAAGTTTCTTCATTGTGTCCCCCCGTGATTATTTGCTGTTGGAGCTCTTTCATTTCCATGTTTAAGTCCTGTTGCGCCTGAAAAATGTTTCCAAAGGTTTCTTGATTCCAGAGCTTGATATGGGATTTGAGATATTTGAGTTTATGTTGAAACTGGAACATTTTGGATCCCTCTGGTGGTTGGAAGTTGTTCCATGTATTTCTGATGAAGTCTTTGAATGCGGGATGAGTGAGCCAGAACGCTTCAAAGTGAAATGGTCTCCTATTGGCATTGCCCGGTCTTTGCCACTGAAGGGATATGGGCCAGTGGTCAGAACCTGCGTAAGGGAGAATTGCTGCCGCTATATCTCCTCCTAAATGGACCGCATTATCAGACATGAGGAATCGATCCAGTTTGGATGCGATTTGTTGCCTTCTAGTCCGGCGATTACTCCATGTATGCGTACCATTGCAGAACTGTAGATCGATTAAAGCATTGTTTTGGATGAACTCTTTGAAGTGTTCATTTTCCTGCTCCATCCTGGCTCGGCCCCCTTGCTTTTCCTCTAATTTAGTGATCATGTTAAAGTCTCCTCCAATGATCCAAAGGGGATGGACTCTATGGAGATTCAGTGCTTCTATCATATTTAGTAAAGCTATTTTATTACCTGCCTCCTGTGGGAAATAGACGTTGGTAAGATGGCCATGGACGTTTGTGCCTATTATGTGAAAAGTGGCTTGAATAATGTGGTGGGATGCATGAAAATCTGAGAGCATTATCGCTTGCAAGTTCCAGGCAATAGCCAGCCCACCTGAGGCCCCTGAGGCATCCACTGCTACTGAACAACTGCCTAGCCAAGCTCTGGAAAGTATGTTTCCCAGAGTGTTACTGTTACACTTTGTTTCTTGAAGGAAGCAAATCTGTGGCTTCTCCTGCTTTATCATGTTCTTTATCATTCTTAGTTTCCCTGGGCTATTGAGCCCCCTTAAATTCCATGAAGTAAGCTTCATGATTCACTACTAGCGGTGGGCTTGTAGTACTTAGTCAGCTTCGCATACCTGCCTGAGTCAACCAGGATTTTCCCTATTGCGATTGTTCATTGGAGATCAGTTCTTCTCCCTCTCTTCTTGGAGTCTTTTGTGATGAGACCGCCATCCCAATGACTGCCGGTTGAATGCCTAACTGTTGTTGCTGGTATGCCCTGGCTATGATGACTTCCAATGTGCTAAGCTGGTGCTCTGGAATCTTGTCATAATCCTTCTTTTTGCATGCTGATTCGAGCTCCAGAATGTCAAGTCCTCCCAAGTCGAAGCTTTCCGGTTCTTCGTCCATCAGTTGTGGCTGGTTCATGTCTTCTGAAGCTATGGCTATGCTCATGGATTGGTTGGGGATGCCATCCACATCCATGTCCTTTGCTTTCCCATCCGAGTTCTTCCTATTCTCCCTAGGTGACCCATGGTCAACTTCGGGATGGCGAGGAGTGGGAGAGGATCCAGAGGGTGGAGGGTTGGCGGGAGCGGAGATGGGCGGGGGTCTAGGCTTCGAATTCAGGGGCTGATCTTCAGAGGTATTGGCGAGAATCTCGAAGCTGTTGCTGGTAGAAGGAAAGGATGCGGCTTCCGGCTGGGGTTTTTTCCCATTTGAGGGTTTTTTGTGCGATCTTTTGCGATTTGTTACTTTGGTGAAGCCATCTTGGGTCTGCATGTCAGAGGGATCAGGGGATTGAGGCTTGGCATTCAGCGGGCAGTCCCGAAAGAGATGCCCATGAGCATGGCATTTGCGACAGCGAAAGGGTACGTGTTCATAATCCAAGGGTTGAATCCATTCATAATCATCGTGGAAGAGACTTACCGAGTCCGGCAAGGCCTTATCCAGGCGCATGAAGACACAAATGCGGGCATAGGATGTATATCTGCGCATCTTCATTTCTTCTACCGATTTTATATATTCCCCCAGCCCGTTTCCAATATCTTTGAGCGAATCTTCATCCCAATATTCCTCTGGCAGCGAGTACATCCTGATCCATACTGGCACCCAACTGAGGTCCTCCTTGTCCAGGCTGAATCTTTCTACCCATTCCCTTAGATACAGACCTGCAGAGTTGAAAAAGTATGGCCCTTCATCCATTATTCGATTCCTGTCTTCAATGCAGAGAAAAATCACCGTGAAGAACCCTTTTGGTCCTAGCTGCAGAGTGACATGACCCTTGGGTTTCCATTTGGCCGAGATCCATCCATGCAATGCTTTTTCTGTTGGCCAGAATCCAATAAATTTTCCAATGAGTGCATGGTCCTTCATATACTGGATTCTCCCATTGATCCTATGACTGGGTAGTTCTATCTTGGGCCTTTCAGCTGCTATGGGTTTGCATGTCTTCGAGGTGACCTTGGGTGCTTCTACATGCTCTGTTTTCCTTTCTGGTATCTCGTTGCTTCTTTCTGACTGACTGGGGAGCGCATTTGTCTTATCTTGCAGAGGGGGTTCTCTATTATCCGCTTCCTCATGCTCCGACCCTGAAGGTAAAGACCAGGTTTGCACTGAAGGCTCTCGATCAGAGGTGGGGGAGGGCTTTGAGGCCCCCCCCAGGGGTTTCCCATTTCCGCTCTTGTTAATCCAGCGGCTTATTGTCGTGCTCAATTAGGTGACTGCTGTGGTGCGGCTGAGGAGATGCACTCTGTGTCGTTGCAGTGGTTTGCATAAACCCTAGATGCAGTGCTCTCGGAACATTGTTGTCACCGGAATCATCTTCTCTCACATATTTTTTTTAATGTTGATATTAAATAAAATATTTCAAATTTCACACTAAATAAAATAATTTTATTTCACTTTAATTGTGTTGATAAACATGTTTATTTTGGAATAGCGCTTCAATAATTTTACTTTAACTAGCTCAACCATATAAATTAAATGTTTGGTAAATATCTATAGAAATCCATCCATAACAAACTTCAAAACACTTTTTCATCGTACATTTCGTTTTGCTAAAATTAAAAAAAATTATAAGTATCTAAATTTTCAATTTATTTAAAATAGTAATTATATTGTTAATGATCATATATATATATATATATATATATATATATATATATATATATATATATATATATATATATCATTCTCAATCATGAATATTCACCACCATTCTATGATGGAGATTCTTAATATATAAATATGCTTTGTTACAATACCATGAGCCAATACCATGGCTTATCAATATACATACCCAAAAGCCCACAACTAATATGACACTTATTCATATCACACTTTGTTAATTTACAGTAAAAAAGAAATTGCATAACTACTTTGGAACTAAATCTCAAACTTTGATTTATATACTAGTAAGAATAATCTAGGATATTTTATGGAGGTTAAATCTCTATCATCCACCTAACAATTATTGATAATTAAATTAAAATTATGGAAATCCTATTCCAAATAAATATTCTTATCAACATAATTACCAATAATTATTAAGTGGTTGGTAGGGATTTAACCTACATGGAATATTCTAGAATATTATTAATAGTATTCACCGATTAAAGGTTGAGATTTATCTCCAAAGTGGTGATGCCATTTTTTTCACTTTAACTAAATTGATTAATTAAAAAAGGCATATAATGAGTTATGATTTTTTGGGAATGTAATATTGATAACCCATGGCATTGGCCTATGGTATTGTAACAAAACTTATTTACAAGGTACAAATCTTCATGATAAAATTGAGTGAATTTTCATGGTTAAGAATTGTGTTATATGTTTTTTAAAATGTATATATATTTAACTTATATTTAATTAATTTTATCATCACTAATACTAATACTAATAATAATAAAGCTATAATTTAGGTATTTTTTATGATATTTTAAATTTTAGTCATGCTAGATGTATCATGAAATAAGTGTTTTGATGTCTATCATGGATTCATACTTATGCCCATTTACTAACTATTTAATTTATATGACGACATTAATAAAATTCAATTATTCCTTAGTAAAAAAGAAAAGTGTAATTCACTTAATTCTTAATAGGAAATTGATACGTAACACACACACATTTCAACACCTACCTTAAATAAAATGATTTTTTATCAACTAACTCTATATCTATAAGAGATTAAATTAAAGATTTCCAATTACAAAATTGATATACAATATTTAAAAAGAATGTATAACAAATAAAAAGAAATTTAATTAAAACTATTAATGTTTCAATATCCACTTTAAATAAGATAATTTAATATAGATTTAATATATACAAAATAAAATTAAAAGGGAAAAAATTCAATTACAAAATTAATATGCAGTCAAAATTATATGTTGTTTTTAAAAATTATATATTATATGTAAATAATTCATTTAATTATTAATATAAATTCATAAGTAATCTTGAAAAAAAATTTATAAATAAAACAATTCAATACTCATTAAAATATATATATATTAAATGCAAAAGAAATTCCAATTTCAAAATTGATATATAATATTTAAAATTATATTTATAATAAAAAAGAAAAAAATAATTAAAAGTATGACAGATTAATAAACCATATATATAAACTTAATATATATAGAAAATTAACAGAATATGTATAATTTTCTTAAATTTTGTATAGATTTATTTTAATTTAAGATTAATTGAATATTTATAAAAATAATTTTTAAAAATGTAATTTAAAAGATTTTCTTTTAACTATGAGAGATTTAAACATAAAATGTTACAATTTATTGATACTTCATAACATATCACTCACCACTTGACCTGCCCCATAGGCTAATCTGTTGTAATGCTTTAAATCTAAAGTATAACTAAAATGATAATATTAAAACAAAACTTTATTATTTACCTAAATTTTTGTTAATTTTTTTTGGATAAATAAAAGTGAGATCTTTATTGATTGAATTACTATTAGCATTCGTTTGGATTTTAACACGTACAACAGAATGCACAGCAGTGGAGAAGATGGCAGGGCCTCACAGTTGGGATGCCGTAACCTATTTGCCTCATATATGCCCGATATTTTTGTCAATCTTTTAGGGATGAAAATAAGTAGCTTGTTAATATGTATTAAATAAGCAAAGATGTATATGTTTATTTAGTTTGTCAATGGGCATTAAATGAATAGGGTTGTATATACCTATAAGTAAATTTTGGAAAGCCAATTATTCAATAATAAACATATACAACCTGACTCATTTAACACCCATTAAAAAACCTAACAGTTTTGTTGCCATCCTTTAATATATAGGGGAGAGCCACCAGTTCTTGACCGCCTACACGTCAGGCAGCCTGTTTGCCACATATGCACCATTTCCCATCATATGGCACATGCCACCGTATGCAAGCACCTGTTGCGCGTACATAGCCTGCGGTTCAGTGGGCTAATTTAGGGTTTACGGTTTATAATGACATCTCCTTTGTGGCTTGTTTTGTGCATAGTTCATTTCTATTCGGGTCCTGCTATTATATGTTTTCTCTGTCGGGTAGTTGCACGGTGCTACTCCAATGGCGATCACTGCCATAACTATCCTCGATGATGTGGGTAGTGGTTTTGGTGATGCAAGTAGTGGTTTATGGAGCAATAGAGATGGTCATGCTAGAGGTTGTTCAGTTGTGTTCGTCTGTTTTATCAACTAGTTTTTCTTCCCTGTCTAGCGGTATGGGCTCATTATTCGTCTACACTCCTCCCTCTGGTGGATTTAGCTCAGATTGGTGTTGGACATGGCTATTTCGTGCTCCGAAGGCATTTTTAGGTTTGTAGGTAAATTTGTGAGCTTGAATTTCACATTTTTTCTACAGTTTTGGGGATATCTAATTATGTTTGATGTTGTCTTGTAGGTTGTTGCAAATTGTTGCAGTTTGAGCTATGGCTTTTGGAGCATTTGGGGTTCTTGTGGCTTTATGGCATGGAGAAAGCTCATGAAGCAAAAACTAGATGACTAGAAGGTAGGACAATGTCCTACCAGCCTTAATACTATGCTTTTTAACACATTTAGGCAAATTGTATTATTCAGCCTTTGTTATGCGTGTGTATGTGTTTTTAAACACCTTCACCTTTGTGGGTTTTCTAGGTTTTGTCTAATTTTCTGAAATTTAGCTTCAGCTGTGTGGGTTTTCAATTTTGTGGGTTCTGGGTTGTGCATTTGGTGTGGGTTTTCAATTTTGTGGGGGTTTTAGGTTGTGGGATTCTTCCATTTAGATATCCCTCTCCCTATCTCTAGCCCCTCGCAGAACACAGCCTCTAAGCTTTCCCTTAGGTTTCTTTCTGGGCTTTTGGTGAATGATTCATATATCCAATGTCTATTGCATAGAAGTGACTACGTTTAGACATAAGGTGAATCATAGGTGAGCATAGAGGATTTATGAGAGCAGGAAGGAGGGAGGACATGTATGCAAAAATAGGCTTTATGTCAATCCTTACCTCTACTCTGGATGGTCCTTGAGTTTTGTTGCATTCTCCTATCTCCTTTCCTGGTTTCTCCCCTTTAGGCTTAATCACAACCCCAACTATGTCATCAATTATTTTAGAAGATGTCCTTTACTTTCTGAATGGAGGTTACCCCTCTCTATTGTCACTTGTCCACAATATTAACTTTTACGATATTCTTTTATATAAGTTTTAATTTCATGGGCAACGCAGATACAATTTAACTGTTCCTAGGACTACAATGGTATCCAAACTGAAAAAATTGAGAGTTATGTTCTGATGCCTTTTTTCATAAGGTCAGTTGACACTTGTTTTTAGAAGTAAATTTGTTTGCAATTCATTCTAAAAAGGAATAAAAAGCGGATATGGATAAGATCGATTATTTAGCAGATGTCCTTTATTTTCTCAATGCAAGTTACCCCTCTCTATTGTCACTTGTCCACAAAATTAGCTTTTACAATATTCTTTTATATAAGTTTTAATTTCCTGGGCAAGGTAGATACAATTTAACTGTTCCTAGGACTACAATGGTATCCAAACTAAAAACGTTCAAAGTTATGTTCCAATGCTTACTTTCATAAGGTTAGTTGAAACTTGTTTTTAGAAGTAAATTTGTTTGCAAGTAGTTCTAAAAAGGAATAAAAAACGGATATGGATAAGATATTTAGTGGCCTAATTCTCTATTTACAGACAATGTCTCTTCATTTAAATTTGTCACAAATGTTTAACCTATTTTACAATGCTTATCAATCTAGGCCACTAAATATCTTATCCATATTCGAGAAGATGTTTAACCACTACAACCATCCCATGTTTTCTGTACAAGTCAAAAACAACATCAATATGTCATGTGCCTACATCCATTGCTTATCAGCCTATGAATCATATGTTAATTGTTTCTTGGTTGCAGTGATCATAATAAGAATGAGAAGTTTTTCTTGGTTGCAGTGATCATACCCAATCCAAACTTCATTTAGTTCTATTTCCTTTGCAATGTTGTTTCAAACTGGATTCAATTGATCTTTACTTTCTATTATTTTCTCTTGAATTTCCTTTAGTGAGAACAAAGGGATTCTCTTATTTACTGCCTCTACGAGCAGGCGGAACGATGGTTTGTATTTTACTTCTCAACCACATGCTCCTGGGAAGATCTTTCCTTTGAAAATGAAAATGGTCCATAATGCTGAGGGTCCCCATGGTGGAAAGAGCTACAATGAAGCTTCTACCTATTATTCAACAGTGAATATGTTTGTAATGATCCTAATTACAATGATAATTTTTTATCTTTATATGTGCAATATATAAACTCTCTTGAAATAGGAACTATCAATATATAACCTCACTTGAAATAGGAACAAATCTCTTCCACTGTATAGATATTACAGATAGATATTATAGATCCTTTTTTCTCTTGTTGAATCTGCTCATGCTTAGTTTCTCACTAGTTATTAGTATCTTCTTTTGGTAACTATTTGTGATTTATGCTCACTTATTTTCCTTCCTTGTTATGTTGCCTTTCATCAAGTAATTACAAAATTAAGTAATTACTACTTCTTTTCCTTTCCAATGTTGTTTCAAATTGTATTCAATTGATATTTACTTTCTATTATTTTCTCTTGAATTTCCTTTAGTGAGAACGAAGGGATTCTTTTGTTAACTTCATCTGCGAGTAGATAGAGGGCTGGTTACTATTGCACTTCTCAACCACATGCTTGTGGGAAGATCTTTCCTTTGGAAATGAAAATGGTCCATAATGATGAGGGTCCCCATGGTGGAAAGAGCTACAGTGAAGCTTCTACCTATTATTCAATAGTGAATATGTTTGTAATGATCCTAATTATAGTGATAATTATTTATCTTTATATGTGCAATATATGACCTCTCTTAAAATAGAAACTATCAATATATAACCTGCCTTGAAATAGGAAAAAGTTTCTTCCATTGGATAGATATTACAGATAGATATTATAGATCTCTTTGTCTCTTGTTGAATCCCCTCATGCTTAGTTTCTCGATGGTTATTAGTATATTCTATTGGTAAGTACTTGTGATTTATGTTCACTTCTTTTCCTTCTTTATTATGTTGCCTTTCATCAATTAATTACCAAATGAAGTAATTACTACTTCTTTTCCTTTGCAATGTTGTTTCAAACTGGATTCAATTCATCTCTACTTTCTATTATTTTCTCTTGAATTTCCTTTAGTGAGAACAAATGGATTCTTTTTTTTACTACCTCTACGATAAGACAAAGGGTTGGTTTCTATTGAACTTCTCAACCACATGCTCGTGGGCAGATCTTTCCTTCGAAAATGAAAATGGTCCATAATGTTGAGGGTCCCCATGGTGGAAAGAGCTACGATGAAGCTTCTACCTATTATTCAAAAGTGAATATGTTTGTAATGATCCTAATTACAGTGATACTTTTTTACCTTTATATGTGCAATATATAGCTCTATTGAAATACGAACTATCAATATATAACCTCTCTTGAAATAGGAATAAATCTCTTCCACTGGATAGATATTATAGATCTTTTTTTCTCTTGTTGAATCCCCTCATGATCAGTTTCTCATTGGTTATTAGTATCTTCTATTGGTAACTAATTTTGATTTACGTTCACTTCTTTTCCTTCTTTATTATGTTTCCTTTCATCAAGCAATTACCAAATTAAGTGATTATCCTAATCATACTTGTTGTATTTGGATCTTCACACTAAAATAAAAATAATTTTCAGATCATAATTCCAATTCAAATTCAATATAGTTTATAGTTTAGCTTCTACTATGAAACCAATCAACATATTGCATCCTTACAAAATTCACATTACAATGTGGTTACGAAAATTATTTCATGCCACCCCTATGCTTGAAGGCCTCCATTTCTTGCATTGCCCAAAATTGTTGAGTCTCCTACCAGACTCAAGTATGGTGGACTACCCAAGATTGGTTGATTACGATGTGCTTGAATTTTACCATATCCTTGACTCCAATTTGCTCCTTGTAGCCATGGAGGGACTAAGTAGCCCAAGTGTCTGATTGTGTTACTAACCCCAACACTGAGTGCAAGTGTCATATAAACATAGTTAGGATTTAAACCTACACTGGTAGGGGTATGGCTGATAGAGGGGGACTTGGATGTTAATTAGCCCTTGGTATGATTGATCTGAAATTGATCTAAGACATACAATTAAGGTATTATAGACTCACGTGCATGGATGTGCCTATGTTATTTTATGCAACAGATTGATACGATTGTGAAATACACAAGCACTAAAGTAGTTAGAGAAAACATAACAGGAAAACATGTAAACACAACAATTTTAATAAGGAGTTCACCCAACACTCCTGGGCTACATCTCCTGGTCCAGCCTTCAGTGGTGGCCTCTCTATTATGTTTTCAAAAGAAGAGTTTTTACAACAGTGAGCTAAATTTGAGTGTCACCCAACAGATACAATTCAGTACGATTATACTTGGATCCCCCAAGTCTTTGGAGTACACAACCTCTCCTTATTGAAACTCGACCTCTATTGGTCACCATAGTATGAGCCCAATCTGAGACTCACACATGACAGACATATATAGAGGAGTTCACTTGAACCTCTCAAGCCTTCTCTGGAGGACACAGACTCTCTAACTCTCTATGTCTCTGTCTGGCTTGATGTTGCCTTTGCTTCTGTAGGCTAGCTAGACTTCTTCTCTCTGCTCTCATCTTTCTGCATCTAACTAAATCTACCTAACTTACTTCCCCTGTTTTCTCTGTCAGTTTGTGGCTTTAAAGCCAATCTTCTTTCTGACTGTTTGTTTCAGCTTCTTGGCTTCTTGATTCCCTGCCTCTGTCCATCCGAATCCCTTATTTCGGCGTTTACAGTCACTGCATAATGCTTCATAGGGAGGTGGCCACCTATTTAGTAACGGATGAGTGCATGAGCTCTCTCAGACATGTTTGAATGATCGTTATTTTTGTTTGCTCCAAGAATGCCTGCAAAACCGAATCTTTTGCCAACTCATCGTCCCTTCCGGACTTCAAATCCCATGTGATATTGCTTTATAACCTCGTCAAATCCAGTCACCCATTGGGATGCATCTCCACCATTGATTTGGCCCCCCCAAATCCTACAATTGTCGCTCATATCGAGTGGTTGAGTAGCTCGATGTTTACCCGCCTGATGTGAGCGGTTCTCTCTCTTCCACTAGACGCGTGACAATCATTATGTGGCATCGGGTGGGGCTTGGCTGGAACCACCTACTTCCTCAAGCCCTCCTAATATCCTGTCGGTTTTGTGGAATCTCGCCCCTGACGGAATTGTCACAATATCCTTTACATTTTATAACCTTTCAAGTCTGGGCGCTTGGGGCTTTTCCTTCTTTGAGGGGTTTTCCGGGTGATATGTGGTCATAAACCACCCCTGTTTCTCGAAAATGCCTCTTGTTTTGATAATCCACGACAACACACGTTACCATTGGCCGACGGTCTGTGCACTTGACCGAGGGTCCTCGTTGCTTCGCGCTGATCACAAATTATAACTATTACAAGGATATCTTTGATAAGATTGACCTTCATAAGACTTTGAAACTTGGCATAATTTTAAGAGTTCATGAAAACTTAGAGTGTGTTCTAGGATCCAATTTGGATCATGGCCTTCCCACTGAAAGAGCTTTTGGACCACCAAAAGTTGGTTTTTAAGCATCAATCAAGTGAGGGTATAGATTCCTCGCTTGTCCAATTTTTATCCATCTTGCACTACTTGGTTTTGAACCTTTGAGCCCAATCCTAAGGTACTCAACATCCCCTCTGCGCGTAGTTCTCACCTTTCTATCCAGAACTGTATCTGCCTACAATTCATTGAGATATTCAGGCAGCAGATCATCAATAGAAGGCAATTGACTCTGCTCCTCGGGATCTTTGATCAATGAAGGTTTAAACAGTCTCAAGCTTTCTACATTAACCACTGAATAGATGTCCATGTAAGCTGGAAAATGAAGGAGAAAATCATTCTCACTGATTTTCTCAAGTATCTTGAAAGGTCCATACCTTATTGACTTCAGCTTCTTACCTTCACCTTGCATTCTGTCTTTGCTGATATACAACCAGACTTGATCACCAACTTGGAACTATGCACAGTCTAATGCTTATCATTCCTTGCCTTGTACTTGGCTTGGCTCTTTTCGAGTTGTTCTTGTACTACCTATTGAATCTCTTGGATTTGTTCAATGAACTTGGTTGCCTTGTCCACATCATTGTGTCCATAAACCGCTATTTCTTTACCAAAAACAAAATCCAAGGGAGTCCTTGGTATGAAACTAGAACAGGTCTCAAAAGGAGATCTCAGTGTAGAAGAATGTTTAGCTTGGTTGTAAGCATACTGCACATAACACAAATGTTCATCCCAAAGCTTGGGATGCTTGCTGCAATAGCCTATGAGAAACTGGATCACTATCCTGTTGATTACCTATGTTTGGCCACCTGTTTGCGAATGAAAAGTTGTGCTTTTATTCAATCTGGTGTCCATCAATTCCCACAAACTCGACCAAAATTTCCCAATGAATTGGGTATCTCGATTGGATACAATGGAAGTGGGTAATCCAAAATGAACCCATACATGTTGAAAGAACAAATTTGTTGTTTATTCAGTTGTAATATGTTTGTTACAAGGTATTAAAATACACATTTTGCTAAACCTATCCACAATAACATATAAATAGTCATGACCTTTTTTAGATTTAGGCAGTCCCCTAACAAAGTCCATGAAAATACATTCCTAGGGATGAGAAGGAACTAGTAATGGAGTGTACAAGCCTATTTTTCTATTTCTAGGCTTGCTTTTAGCACACATAGTACACCCTCTTACATATCTAGAAACTGTCTCATTCATTTTTGGCCAATAACAAAATCTTTGCAGCTGTGCAACTATTTTACTTACACCAAAGTGACGTGATATTAGAGAAGTGTGTGCTTCTCAAATTATCTTTACTCTTTTGGTTTGAGGAATGCATAACTTTCCAAAATGATACAAGAGTTGGTCCTTAACATGATAATCCAATTCTTCTACTTGTTTGCCATGACTTAAAGTTGCGTATACATCTTTAAAATCTATATCTTGAGCATATTGTTCAATGTAGCTTTCATGCAATAATGAATTATGCTTAAGTATAGTACATGCATTTGTGATTGGTCTGGACAACATATCTACAACTTTATTGTGTATGCCCTTTTTATATCTGATGACAAGATGAAACTGTTGTAGAAAACCCATCCACCTATAGTGTCTTGATTGCTGCAACTTAGTTTGTGAGTGTAAATATTGAAGTGGTTGATGATCAATATGTATAACTGTCTCTTTTCCCATTAGGTAATGTTTCTACTTTTCCACACTCTATACTAATGCATACAATTCTTTATCATATGTGGGATAATTAACTACTGTAGAATTAAATGTCTCAGAATGATAACATATGGGTTTACCGTGCTGCATCAACACTGCTCCCATGGCATAGTCACTGGCATCCGTTTCAATCTCAAAGGGTCTTTGAAGATCGGGCAGTGTTAGTACTAGTGCTATACTAATCTTTTCTTTTAAGGTGTCGAAGGTTTTCTGCTATTTGCCTCCCCATTGAAACACCTTGTTCAATCCTGTTAAAGCATGTAAGGGAGCTGCAATCAAGGAAAAGTTAAAAATAAACTTTCTCCAATATTGTGCTACTCCTAGGAAGCTTCTAACTTCTGTAGCAGATTTGGATTTAGGCCAGTTTACAATAACTCCAACCTTAGAGGGATCTATCTTCAATTCACCACCCCCTACAATAAGAACCAAATAATTCAAAGATGTTTTGCCAAATTCACATTTTGATAGCTTAACACAAATATTTTCTCTTTTCAAAACATCTAGAGTCTTCTTTACATGATTCAAATGTTCTTCCTGTGTTTTACTAAATATAAGAATGTCATCTAAATATACAATGACAAAATCATCAATAAAAGGCCTGAGAACATCATTCATTACTCTCATGAAAGTAGCAGGGGCATTAGTTAAGCCAAAAGTCATAACAACCACTCATGCAATCCCTGCATTGTTTTGAAAGCAGTCTTCCATGCATCTTGCTCTCCAACTCTGACCTGATGGTAGCCACTATGCAAGTCCAACTTGGAAAAGTAAACAACTTATTTCAACTGATATAATACATAATCTATGTGAAGAAGGGGATAATAATTTTTTATCGTTATCTTATTCAGTGCTTGGTAATCAATGGACATTCTCCATGAGCCATCTTTCTTTCTCACTAAGACAATTGGATACCCACAGGGTGATGTGTTAGGTCTTATGAACCCTTTCTCAGGAAGCTCCTGTACTTGCTTCTTGATTTCTGCATTATCTAAAGTGGAAAACCTTTTATACCTGTGGCTACGATTGTTGTTTCATCCCCTGACTTTGACACCAAATCCTTCTGAATAGCTGCAGCAGTCTTCTTCTTTTTGCCATCGTACTTCTTGGGTTTCAGCTCCGGATGCAGAATACAACATTGTTCATCATCATGCCCATCCTTCTTGCAATGAGTGCACGAAGGTTTGGTCTTTTGTACAGCATTTGCCTTCCTCTCTTTCCATTTCTATTTTGTCTTTTCCTTGTTCTTGTTTGCAGTGGGTTTTGATGATCCCCCAACTTATCGGTTCACATTATTGCCTCTAGCCTCTAGATGTGTAGCCTGAATAGATACCTCATCTATGCTAGTGGGATTAAACATGAGAATGGTATGTCTTAAATAACTATGTAGACCACTTATATACTTCAGCAAAGTTTCAAGTGAGTCTAAAGAAATGCCTAGAATCAAAGCTCTTTTCCTAAATTCTTGGGTGTAACTTTGTACACTTTGCCCTTTCAATTGGAGTAGAGTTTGCCAACTCATCATAGCTTGCTGCATATAAGCTAGTGGATATAATTTTTTTTTTAAATATAGAAACAAATTCATTCCAGGTAGAAAGAATTTTACCATGTTTCTTCAAATCAGCTTGTGTCCTACCTTCCCACCATACCAGGCCAGTGCCTCCAAGGTGTAGGCTAGTCAGCTGAATCTTTCTCCTTTCTTAATCGATGTTCTGCACTCTGCAATATAAATCAATTTTTCTAATCCAGTTATCTAGCTTTTTTGCATTCAATTCTCCGTCATAAACTGGAAATTCAAACTTCACATCTAATTTAATGAAAGAAGATTTCTTCTTTTTCTTTTCAGGGCTTTCTTTGTGTGAAGAAGATGATGATGAAGGTGATGATGGAGGAGATGGTGGAGAGGGCTTCTCTTCTTTTCCTTTGCCTTTTGGGTGGGCAACTAGAAGAGCTTCTTCTACTCCTTTATCTTGTTTGGAGGTTGATGACTCTTTACCTCTACCTTTCTTAAATTCTATATACATTTCTTCCACCATGGGTCTCATGGTCATGAAACTGTCCATGAACTAGGAGTCTAATTCCAAGGGACTTTGTTATGACAATTTCCTCTTAGGATAGACTCTTTCAATTTCTAGGTTAGCTTCAACAAACTCTCCTTCTCCTAATTTAAGCTTTGATCTAGTTATCATTCAACAAAAGAATCCAGCACAAGCTTGTCTAACCTTAGTAACCTACAGCTCTGATACCACTTGATCTAAAATTGATCTAAGACAAACAATTAAGGTATTACAGACTCATGTGCATGGATGTGCCTATGTTATTTTATGCAACGGATCGATAAGATTCCGAAATACATAGCCACTGAATAAGTTAGACAAAACATAACAGGCAAACATGCAAAAACAACAAGTTTAATAAGGAGTTCACCCAACACTCCTGGGCTACATCTCCTGGTCCAGCCTTCAATGGTGGCCTCTCTATTATGTTTTCAAAAGAAGAGTTTTTACAACAGTGAGCTCAATTTGAGTCTCACACAGTAGATACAATTCAGTAGGACTATACTTGGATCGCCCAAGTCTCTGGAGTGCACAGACTCTCCTTACTAAAAGTCGACCTCTATTGGTCACCATAGTATGAGCCTAATCTGAGACTCAGACATGACAGGAATATATAGAGGAATTTGCTTGAACCTCTCAAGCCTTCTCTGGAGCACACAGACTCTTTGACTCTCTTTGTATCTATCTGGCTCGATGCTGCCTTTGCTTCTACAGGTCAGCTTGGCTTCTTCTCTCTTCTCTTAGCTTTCTACGTCTAACTAACTCTACCTAACTTTCTTCCCCTACTTTCTCTATCAGTCTGTGGCTTTAAAGCCAATCTGCTTTCTGACTGTTTGTTTCCGCTTCTTGGCTTCCTGATTCCCCACCTCTATTCGTCCACATCCATTATTTCGGTGTTTACAGTCACTACATAATGCTTCACAGGGAGGTGGCCACCTATTCTATAACGGATGAGTGCATTAGCTCTCTCAGACATGTTTGAACATTCATTATTTCTGTTTTCTCCAAGAATGCTCGTGAAACCGAATCTTTTGCCAACTCATCGTCCCTGTCGAACTTCAAATCCCATGTGATATTGCTTTATAACCTCATCAAATCTGGTCACCCATCATGATGCATCTCCATCGTTGATCTAGGCCCCCCAAATCCTACGGTTGTCGCTCATATCGGGCAGTTGAGTAGCTCGATGGTTACCTACCTTCGCTGGACACGTGGAAATCGATGTGTGGCATCGGGCGGGGCTTGGATGAAACCACTTACCACCTCAATCCCTTTCGATATCTCGCCGGTTTTGTGGAATCCCGCCCCCGATGGAATCAGCGCGATATCCTTTACATTTTATAACCTTTGAGGTCCAGGCACTTGGGGCTTTTCCTTCTTTGAGGGGTTTTCCCGATGATATGCCTAATCGCATATCAGAAACCACCCCTATTTCTTGAAAAGGCCTCCCGTTTTGCTAATCCATGACAGTGCACTTTACCATTGGTCGATAGTCTGTGTGCTTGACCAAGGGTCCTCCTTGCTCCGTGTTGATCACAAATTGCAACTGTTACGAGGATATCTCTGATAAGCTTGACCTTCATAAGACTTTGAAACTTGGCATAATTTTAAGAGTGCATGAAAACTTAGAGTGTGTTCTAGGATCCAATTCGGATCAATGATGGTGTGTGATCTGCAATGTGGTCCTGCATGTTTGACATCATCCTATTTGCCTTAAACTAGATTGGGCCATAGACTTCCCTGCTTGTCACCCCTCCTCCTCTTTCCAACACTTCTTGAACCCTTCTTGCCTCCTTCTCTTGCCTTGCCAATTGTTTTTTATGTTCCTTATCTTCCCTTTCTTTTTGTCTTTCCATCATTTCCTTTGATCGAGCTTCTGTTGTTGCAATCCTTGTAGCTCTCTTGTCCTTGGCCAATTCCTTCATTCTCTTTTTAGTTTCCTGAATTTCAATTTTTTTATGTTCAAACTCAAACAATAAATTCATATAATATTCAGATGTGAGCAACTGTGAATGCCTCCCCAAATGAAGACAATTTGCAGTCTAGTGCCTTGATGAGGCCTTCACTCTCTCTACTGGTAGCTTTGGGAATGAACCAAGTATTCTATGATTTGTTGTCCTGTGCTCCTTAGGATCTGACACTTGGCTATCAGCCTCCGTTACAACTAATTGGCCCCCATTGTTGGCTTTTTTAGGTAGTTCACGTTGAACAGGGTCCTCTTCCAGTGAACCATTGTCCACAAAAAACTCAACAAGTTCGGTGTTCAACTCTGATTGTTGCGAAGGCATTTCCATACTCTCCCCATTGGTGGTAGACACATTATGTGTGTTGATATTCATCATGGATTCTACCAATGATGATGGTGGGCTTACCTCGGTTGGCATGCTCCAATTTTCATTGTTTAATCATGTTCCATTATCATTTGAAATTATCAAACCAAGTAGTAACTCCTCAAACCAAAACTAATTCATATGTTTATTCATTCAGGGTGGTCTTCATTATATACATGAGGGAGAGACTGTTCATTTCATCTCTCGATGACTGTTCACATTACTTATTTATTTATTTACAATTGGCTCTCCCAATCCTGATGATTAGGTGTCAAAATTCCCCCCTTTAATATGAAGGAATGTTGGTGAGTCCAAGCATCATTCTGAATCGTTCAAGTTTTTCTCTTCCAAGCGCTTTGGTGAAGATGTCTACAATTTTCTCATTAGTGGAACAATGATGGAGATGGATTGTATTGGCCTCAACATGATGTCGAATCAGATGATATTTAGTATTGATGTGCTTTGTTCGATCATGGAAGTTTGGGTTCTTGGCCAACTTTATTGCAGAGTTATTGTTAATCATGAGTGGAGTTGATTGTTCTTGTTTTACCTACAAATCTTCAAGAATTTTCTTGAGCCACAAAATTTCTTTTGTTGCTTCAGCTACTACCACGTATTCTGCTTTTGTTGTGGAATCTACTGGAACTGGTTGTTTGTGTGATCTCCAGGAGACAGCTCCTGATCCAAGACTCATAGCATATCCTGAAGTAGATATCCCAGTTTCTTTGTCTCCATCAAAGTCTGAATCAGATTATCCAATCAAGCTGAAGTCATCCACCTGTTTATACTCAATTCCAAATTCTTGAGTTCCCTTCAAGTACCTTAGAACTCTTTTTGCAACAGACCAATGTCCCTCACAAGGCTTTTGCATAAACTTGGAGAGGATTTCAACAGCAAACGAAATGTCTAGTCTAGTAGTAGTTAGGTAGTTGAGACTTCCTACAAGCTATCTATACTTTGTTGCATCCTCAAATTCTTTTCTTTCAATAGATGTGAGCTTTAAGTTTTGTTCCATTGGAGTAGTAAGAGGATTGCATTCTGTCATGCCAAACCTATTCAATAGATCTACAATGTATTTCTTTTAAGAAAGAAATATGGACTTCAAATGTTGGGTTACTTCAATACCAAGATAGTAGTGAACATAGCCCAAATCAGTAATTTCAAAACTTTTCCCCAATTCCTTCTTTATGGATGCAATGCAGCTTTCGTTGTTCCCTATCATTAAAAGATCATCTACATATACCACAAGATATACAACTGTTTTTCGAACTTTCTTGACAAATAAAGTTGCATCATCAAGATCAAAATGTTTGAAATTGAGTTTCAGAAGATGCTCAATTAGTTTTTCATACTAGGCTCGTGGTGCTTGTTTGAGGCCATACAAGGACTTAACAAGTTTTCATACCTTATGTTCATGTCCTTTCATAGCAAATCATTTAGGATGAGACATAAAAACATTCTCTTTTAGATCTCCATTTAAGAAAGTAGTTTTACCATCCATTTGATGGACTTTCCAACCATTCTGAGCTGCTAGTGCAACGAGTGTCCAGATGGTAGCCCATTTTGCTATGGGGGCAAAAGTCTCCTCATAATCGACCCCTTCATTCTGTGCAAAACCTTTCGCCACAAGCCTAACTTTTTGCTTGTCAAATGAGCCATCAGCTTTATACTTGCTCTTGTAGACCCACTTGTAGCCAATTGGTTTGGTTCCTAATGGAGGATCAACCAGCTTCCAAGTGTCATTCTTTATGAGGGAATCATACTCCTTTTGCATCGCTTCTTTCCATTCATCATGAGAAGCAGCTTCTTTGAAGGAAGTTGGTTCAAAATCTGTAGACAAGTTCATTCACAATCATAAGAAACATCCATATCAACAGGTGAATTAGAGTCATCTACATCACCTCCATTTTGCCGGTTTGAATTTCGAGTTCCTATCTTTCCAACCTCATCAGGATGAACACTTTCAAGTGTCTTTATCAGCCACTTTGGGGGACCTTTCTCAGTTGGTCCAGGCTGCTCCATTGATTGAGTTGGGACTGAATCAAGATTGAGTCTCCCAATTCTATCAATCACATCACTTAAAGCATCATCTGTTGTTGGAATTTCATGCGGGGGAGAGTGTTCTTCAGAAGAAGATTCCACATGTTGATCTAGTATAGGAATCCCCCCTTCAAAATGTGGAATCTGATTATCAAATTCTTGAAATGATTTTGCTTTTGCGAATCTATCCAAGCAATCAAGTTGCCGCTCAACAACATTTTCAGTTTTGGATGATTCAAGAAAGATTACATCTCTATATACAACAAAGTTTTTATTTACTTCATCATAGAGATGGTATGCTTTGGAGGTGTTTAAATACTCCAGGAAGATACACTTATGACCTATAGCACCAAGTTTGTTTCTATGTACCTTTGGTATCAAGGCATAATTGGTGGAACCAAAGACCCTCAGATGCTTTACTGAAGGAACATGTCCATACCACATTTTATATGGAGTCTTGTTTCTAATATCATTAGATGGACATCTATTATTTATATATGTAGCACATAGAACAGCAGCGGCCCAAAACATTATCTTTACATTTTTGAAGAAGAGCATGGATCGTACCATATTGAAGATTGTCCTATTCATTCTTTCAGCTACACAATTCTGTTGGGGATTATAAGGCACAGCTGTTTGATGTTTGATCCCATGATGGCAAAGATAGTTTTCAAATTCATTTGATGTGTACTCTTTTCCATTATCACTGAAAATAGACCCAATATGAGATTGTGCATCATTTTCAATCCATTTATGAAAGTTCTCGAATGTTTGAAAAGCATCAGATTTGTTCTTCAATAAATAAACCCAACACATTCTGGTGTAGTCATTAATAAATGTCATCATATATTTATTTCCATTTGTAGAAGGAACAAGCATTGGACCACATAAATTTGAATGAATGAGTTCAAGTTTTCTATGTTCTATTGAATGTGAATCATGAAAAGACCGTTTGCTATGTTTTCCTAGGATGCAATCATCACATTGCTTAAGTTTCCTAGGAATTGTAGGAAAACCAGCAACACCATTTTTTTTCAACAAGCGGAGACTGTCATAGTTCAATTGTCCAAATCTACCATGCCATAATAAACTTGATGTAAGTGTACCTTCTTCATGATGAGAATTGTATGAGAAATGTTGTGCACAAGTAGAGGTTCCTTGCAGCTTGAGAAGCCTTTCTTCTTCTATTCCCCTCATGACAAGTGAGTAGTCAAATGTTTTTCTTACCTCAATATTGCCATCAAACATATGAATGGAGTGATCTTGCTGGTGGATGTGAACCAAGGACAACAAGTTTCTCTTAAGCTGTGGGATATATAGAACATGATGCAGAAGAAAGTCTGGAAGACCAGGCAGTTTAAGCCTAATTGTGCCAAGCCCTGATGGCTTGATTTTTGATTGGTCTACAAAGCATACTGCTCCATCAAAATTTTCAATAAATTCTTCAAAAAAATATTTTCTATGAGTCATTTGGAAGGTTGCTCCTGAATCAAGCAACCAATCATTTTTCCAAGAAGCAAGTGAAGCATTAAATAAATCTTCATTTACTCCAATATTACATTGTGCCACAACATAGTGAGCAGATTCAGGTGCTTTACCTTTGTCTGTATCATCAATTTTACCTTTCTGTTGGTTTCTCTTCTGCTCAATTTTGTCCCATGGTAGCTTGCATGTAGAGGCATCATGTGATCCATTTCTTTTGCAGCGAATGCAATGCAAATCTGCCTTTTCTCCTTGAGAATGTCTGCACCCCATAGCTCTAAAATATCTTCCTCTGGAAGAATCTTGGGCAAGATTCTTTTCTTTATGAGTGAGGTACATATCCTCTTCAGAAGAAGATATGATTGAGTGCATTGAAAAATCTTGTATTGCAAAAAACTGAGTACTGTAAAAAAATATACTTCTGCTAGAAAAAATGTGCTTTTGTGGAGAAAACTTCTGCTGATAGAAAAATACTTCTGCCAATATAGAGTAAAATTGTACTTCTTGTGGTAATTTTTTTGTTTTGTTTTTTAAATTACAATTCAAAACGACATTCTCTCCATATAGGGCTTTGTACTGTCTTTGTCTTTAATGAAAATATAAAACATAGATCAGCTATGCATTCTCAAAATATTTCAAATCTCTTCCTCATCATTTTTTTCGTAACGTTCTTGAATTGTTTTACATGAAAAGGCAACAAAGCTATCTGAATTTGGTCTTCACCAATCTAATCTCAATGTATATATTATAAAACTTCAATACAATTCCATGTGTTGAATAGCGTTAACATTACATTCAATAGCATTCAAAGTACATTCAACGCATGGCTATTAAAACATTTTACATGCCCAAAAAGTCTTCAACGTATATACCAAAAACTTTCAAAGTATATGCTAACATTATGTGAATAAACTTCAACGTGTATGCCAAAAAACCTTCAACATATATACCATCATTCACGCAAACTCAGGCACCTTTTCCATGTTTTTCAGAACTTGTTCCGCTTGGTCCTCCACATTGTTTGAGATAAACTTTCCAGTCTCAGGAATAAGACCTAATAAACCAGAAAAAAATACAAGATTGTTAGCTTTAATTTCTTGAGAATAGGGACCCAATGTCGCTGGTGCCTTGTCTATTTGTACACCCTCCTTCAAAGTAGTAGTGTGAACCATGCAGCGAGCTGCTCCAATCCATGCAAAAGGCTTGGGATGGCAGCTGCTATGGCGTAATACTGCAGTCAGGCAATAGAAACCTGCTGCTTCCCGTGTTAATATTGCGAGGGCTCGTCTGTAAAACTTTGTGAGAGGGCTGCCATTTAGGCCAGCGTTAAAACATACTAGGAAGGAGCAGCGTAAATCATATTACATGCAGCGTTCAACATATGGGTGGACAAACTGTGGTAAACATTGGTAATGGATGAGTAACTGTAGAGCGCAGGTCATGGGTTGAAGCTCACAGTAAATACATGTGTATAACACACAGTAAAATGGAACTCACACACAACGAATTGACTCCTTAACACACTTCAATGAATACATTAAACAATGAATGAGATTTCGTAGGGATATGACAGTGATGTCACCTGTTAACACCCAGGTTGTTCCCTATGACTCCCAAGGGAATACGGCCGGGGTAACCACTAACCAATCTTTGGATTACAGTATCTAGCCAAACTGTAATTAGAGAGGGCTCTCTCTTTTTGATTTGTCTCTGTTATGGAAGTATTTTAGGCTAGCTATTATGCTCAGGTTTTTTGCTTATGTTTTGGTTGAAGGATCTCTTTAAATGCCTAAGATGTAATGTTTAAACAGTTGTATTTCATTGGGCAATGGGGTCTAGAGCTGTGAAATGCTTGAAATGCTTCGGTGAGAATGTTCAGACTGCAGGGCCTATTGGGTATCTCAACAAACAAGATTTAAACTTAAGTGGTGATGTATGGTCAGCCAACGGAAAGTAATCAAGAATTCTCCATTAGACTGGTGATGTGAAAGTGAAACATATTGCTCAGGAGCAAACTCGAATTCCTGAAACAAAGTTCACTGGGGAAGATATATTCTAATAGTGTAGCAATTAAGAATTACACATATTAAGATTATAGCTGAAGAAAAACATTCCTTAACAACATAGATTGAGCTCAGGGTATTGCATGAATAAATCTTGAAGGCTATTCTTCTTCTATGTTGCTAAATACTTAGAAATTGGAAACATATATGGATTGTAATAGATTTGGAACAAATAACAGAGAGAGTTACAGAAAACTTATTGTATTGTGAGGTACACAGGAATCCTGCAGTTTCAACAAACACCAGAACGCATACAACACTTCAGAACTTTGAGAAATTCCATCACTTTCTTGTGTGAGGGGCAAATATATACAAACAGTTTTACAAAATATCTAAGGCGTTGAGTCATCTGAGAAATAAATATTTCATTAACTTTGTACAGAACAGCAGATAAGAAGTTATTGTTGTCTTTAATACAACATAAATGCATCTTTCTATCTGTCAGAAGATATTTTGGCTTTTGGAAGCCAACAAGTCGGTTGGAGTGATCCGCTTTAATGATAAAAAATGCGCTTTAGGAGCTGTTCTGCTGTAGCTTTTCGGCCTGGACACCTGTAGCTTCTCGTCTTGCTTTGCTGGCCGTAAGTTGTGCTGAGTTGGCTCAGCCAGCTTTCACCTTTAATGCATGCTGATTCTTTTTAAACTGTCCTGTGCATGACAATTTTGTATTCTCTATGAACAAAATTCATTAAATGGCTTCCTGTTTATAAAATCTTCTGTATTGCATTTGCCCACCAGTCTTGTGTACGTAATTGATGCCTTAGAATTGCATCCATAGTCTCCTCTGCCTCTGTATATTTATAAAAATTGGGAGCTACTTCAAACAGGTGATTAATCTCATTCATTATAAAAAATAAACTTTCTACTCTGTTGTAGATAGTCTGTCCTGTGGCTGGCCCTGTTTCCTCTGAGCTGCTGGGATTTTCATTGATTTGGCTTGTGGCAAATGCATTGACTCTCTTGGCGTACTGCTCATGTGTGAACAGTCTCCCTATGCTGTTCAGTAAGCTAGGGAGTCCTCTATTTTGCAGTACCAGGAATTTGTCCATGAACCTTTTTACCTCAGTCTGCATGTCTTGGGTTCTTCTCTCTAATGTCTGCACCAATTTTCTCAGTGTAAGAACCCTTTTGATTAACTGAATGGTCTCAGTTCTGTTTGAAATTCCCATGTTAGCCAGCTGAGTACTTGTTCTATTGTTGAGCACATTAATCATCCTGGTGGCAACTTCAGGAATATTGCCTAAAGCAGCCCTTGATCTATGAATTTCAGTTTGTGCTTTTGGAATGAGCTCTAACTGCTCATGGATTGTCTCGATATACTTCCATTGGTCAGTAATAGACTGGCCAATATTAGCCCATAGCATTGCTTTAAGTCCAGCCACAACCTTATCTAACTTGAGCTCATTTTCTAGCTCTTTGATCCTGTCTTTGAGGGCTTTTACCTCCCTGCCCTTCTCTGCCACAACCTGCTTGGATTTGTCATATCTATCATTCACTTTGGCCAATTTATCCCTGGTCTCATTCAGCTCTGTCATTTGAGCTTCCAGGGCCTGGATCTCATTCCTCAGCTTTTGCATGTCCAAGCTTGGGGCCTGCTCTGTTGGTGGAGGTGCTGAAGTAGATGGTGTTGCTTGTTCAGTCTGTTGAGGAGGAGGAACAGTAGTTGGAGCAGCTTCCTCAAGGTTGATGATTTGAGGAGGAGGCTGGGAGGTCTGCCCTTCTTCCCTTTGTTTGAGAGTTGCTTGTAATGCTGCCTGTGCAGCCTCTGATTCTCCCAGCTGTTCTTGTGTCTGGATGAGCTGCTTATAGAGAGACACCAGCAAAGCTGTGGCATCTTTATCATGCCTCTGTTGGGCCACTTCATCTGTTTGAGGGTGAATTGTGGCTGGGAGTTTGAACTTTCTCCTTAGAGCTGCCATATCTGCATCCCTCAGCTTCAATATCTCTTGTATGCCCTTGATATCTTTGGGATCATGCCCAATCTCTATGATTATATCTTCTAGGGCCCTGATCCTGTTGTCCTTTGCTTGAGAGGAGGCCCTCTCCAACTCAAGCTGAGCAGCTGTATTATTTAGGCTATTTTCTAGCCTGTAGTTGTCCAAGGTTTTGTCTGCCAATGAAGCATAGACCATCTCACCTGTTTGTTTATGCAATTCAATTTTGTCCATTGGGTGGATGTCCTTGGCCAGGACCTCAAGATTGGTCCTCAGGTAATCTGAAGGGGACTGTGGCTGCAAAGTAGTTGGCGTGAAGTGACTCATGATCATCTTGCCCTCATTTACATCAAAGGCAGACATTAGTCGCTGCTGGTTGGTGGGAGCCATTTTCAATAAATGGTTATACAGCTGTATCTTTATGGGGTCACTTCTCCTCTTTATGTCGATGAACTGCTGTTTTATGCTCAGTTCACCCTCTCTCTGCTGGCCGGAGGAGCTGACTTCCCCTCCCACTGTTCTCTCTTGTTCCTGCTGGAAGGAACTTGCAGATGCCTCCATACTGGGTAGGCCCATACCCAAAGATTGCCCTCTAGGCATCTCTTCCTCAGAGAAAGGATTTAATCTCTGTCTTTTCTCACCATGACTTATTGATGTGGTCAAGGGAGTCTCTCTATCCCTTTTTCTGCTTACATCCTCCCTTTGTGGAGTTTGGAGGACTGAGGCTTCATTAGCAGCTTCTTGCCTAGGAGGCACCATGTTTTGGGCCTGCTACTCAGTGAGAATTGGGGCCTCAACTGCCCCTTCTTGCTGTGTGGGCTGCTCTTTGTCCTGCTGCCCTTCTCTTTGCTGTGATTCCTGTTGTTGTTGTTGCTGTACCTGCTGTTGTTGCTGTACCTCCTCATGAGGTGGCTGTTCTGGTTCCATTTCTTTCTCCTTTCCTTTGGCAGAGGCTTGCTCAGTAGCTTTGGCCGCTTGTTGATTTGCTGTGGAAGAAGATGCAGTTGTTCCCACTTGAATGCTTGGAAGAGTAAACACCTGTGCAGAAAGCTCCAAGTCAGCCATCTTTAGAAGATTTTTGCATGCTCTTTCATTCAGCTCTTCTTGTGTAATAGGCTCTTCTAGGGTTCCTCTCCTCCATTTTACTTGGTTTGCATGTTTTTCAATGTGAGGAATCTTCACATGATCATAGCCAGATAGCTTATATTTAAGCCTTCTCAAAGTGATGAAGTGGTTGGGGTCATAAGGTTTCCAGAGGAAACTGGTCTTTAAACCAAGGCCTTCTAACATTCTATCTGCCTCTATCCAGCCTTCCTCCCTTTTATTATAGACAAAGTGGCCAAGTTGGTTCCTGACTTTCAACTGTGCCTTCTTGCCCTTTCCTGAGAAGTGAAGCACATCAACATTGCCAAACTGCCTGAAGTATTCTAGGGCAGAGAGCCTCATAGGCACATATCTGGGCAGTCTGTATGGGGGTAACTCACAGCCATATATTCTAATGACTGTGTGATGTTGGTAAAAATACCAATCCCCAATGTTGTATTCTTTTGACAAGTGAAGGAGTCTTTGCATCTCATCGGTTAATCTTGGAGGAGGTGAGCCCAGAAGCAAAGTCATGGCTGGATGGATGAAAAGATCTATGAACTCACAGTAAGTGTATGGAGAATAGGATCTGCAGTGGAAAGCAGAGGTCCAATACACTACTGACCTCGGATTGCCTTGTGCATCCTCTCTTTTCATAGCAAAAGAGAATTTCTCATGTTGGTGGTATAAAATCAAGTGGTAAATGTAGGAGGTGTATTTGAACACCCTTTCCCTTGATAGGTTCATCAATTGCTCATGCATTTTGTCTGATATGTAAGTGGCATAGTCATAGCAGATTGGAGTTTTGCCAGGAGAGAACATGAGCATCATCAGCAGCACAGTTTCATCTACATACTCAATTGAGTCATACCCCAGAATGGGACTGATCATATCAACAAGGTCCCTGCCCAATTGGTTGAGGTAAACATGACAAATGGGAGGATATTTCATAGTATCAGAATCAATAAATAGCTGGTTTAGTTTGGTGATCTGGGCATCTGTCATTTTGGCTCCCTGCCTTATCAGGTTAACCAGTGATAGAGGAACCAATTTCTTCTCTGTTTTGAACTGCAGCATCTCTTTGATGGCCTCAGGGGTAATATAGAACACAACTGTGCCTGAAGGGTCAAGCACAGCCCTCTGGGTGGCATCATACCCATCAGCACATAAGTGAATTAGGTCAGGAAATTGATTGACCTGAGGGAGCTTGAAGATTGGGAGGAAGGAATCCCAAATGCCCAATATGTCTGTTCCAGTCTCATGTTTGATTTTTAATTCATTTAGCAGATGAATGTGGAACTTGCTCTGGCTTAGCATTTCTTCTGAGATTTTATAATCCAAATCTGCTAATGCCTTCCACTCCAATTCTCTCTGAGGGGCGTTCAAAGGGGCAACATTGAGGGCTATGGGAGCTACTGGGGCATCCATGGTCACTTGACAATTCTGTTGTTTATGAACTGGGGTTGCTATGCAGAGCAATACAAGAGAGTTTTCTTTGATAAAAAATGTGATTCACTTATGGATAGCTTATAAATGATTAATTTCAGGTATTGAAATGCTGCTAAAGTGTGAATAGGGCAACTATCTGTCCTTAATAACTTTCTCTCAGCCAAAAGGTATAAATCCAATTACCAGTTCGCGACTACGTGAACAGAGTGCGGTTTTTCTATGGTTTCTTTGGAAAATGAGGCTTAGCTGGTGAATTTCGTCGTTCTAGGTGTAGATGGAGAGCAGGCACAGTGGAATTACCAGTGAATTGTATGTTTTTTCACAGATTTAAGCTTCCTTGGCAATTTACAGACAAACCAGGTGGAGGAAGGATTCTCAAAGATAAATACCTGGTTTTCAGAGAGCAATGGAGAGGAATGCAGGTGGGAATAGTGCGCCGGCGGTCTCCAGGTCGAGTTCTGCAGGTTGGTGCGCGGTTGGACGTGAAAAATGCATGCAGGAGCAACAGTCGTTTTTTGTAGAAAAGTGCAAAAAACGCGAAATTTTGGCTATAATATTGATTTTTGGAAATTTGGCGCGTTTTTCTGATGACGTCAGCATGACGTCATAGGTGGGGTCAGGGCCGGATGACGTCAGCATGACGTCATCGGGTGACGTGGCGAGCTAGGATTGGTCCACGGGGATGATGCGGTGGCAGACACGTTGGCGCAGTGGCGGACAAAGATGCTGACGCGACGGCAGGGTGGCAATGACGTGGGTCTGACGTTTGTCGGGCGGATTGACCAAAACCATACGCGGTTAGCGGTTTCATATCGCACCGCTATAGATACGGAGGTGGTATTTGTTAGGCGTACCTCCGATATGCTGTGGGGGTGACGCGTGGCGGAGGCCTGACGTCACCCTCTGACAGATATCGGAAGGTATCCATCAGACGTCGGGGCCGCTCCGATATGAATCAGGGCCGTCGGATTAGAAGCGCTCGATCGGACGGCTGACGGGTTGATGAGATGATCGGTCGATACGGAAGGGGGCGGGGGTTATTTTAATATTTATTTCGGGATCTGTGCTTGGCGGAGACCTCTTGGTATAGGCGGATTTATAAAGGTTTTTCAATGCCCTTTTAATATAAAAATAACACGGCGCCCATACTTTGGATAAATGAGAAAAGTGGGTTTTTGTTTATTTTGCAAATTAAAGCGGGTATAGGTAGAACAAGGTCTTTTATAAGGTTTATCTTTGCAAATGGGGTGTAATGGGTCAAAAATGGATTCAGAAGGGGGGAGGAGGGTTAGACTTAGGTTTATCAAAATGACCAGATGTCATTTGATCCCTGATAGAGAACTTATTGGCTATAATGCCAAGGGGGGGGGATATTTATACAATGCTTGGGGTTTATACACCATGGTGTTATAATACTAGGGAAAAGGTAACATAGGGGAATTATATAATAGAGTTAGGGTTAATATGGATGAGAGGAGTGAATGAGGGGAGATAATACTAAGTTTATTGGAAAAGACTTAGCTTAAGGAGTAGATCAAAATGAAAAGATTTTTGCACAGGAAATGTGGCTTTTAAAAGCATAAGAACCAGCATAAGAACACCAATTCTTCCATGAATCTCAACTGATGATGGGATGTTAGTTATGAATGGAAAAGGGGAAAATTTGGGAAGTTAGACATGCTTCTTTGCTTTGCTGCAACCTGATAGAGAAAAATAACTTCTCAATCCATTGACTTTGCTTTGTGAAACAGGTCAGCACACCTTTGATTTGTAAGAAATGATATTCCTGCAACCCCAACTGCCTACCCATCTACTTGCCTAGCATTTTTTGTTTTCTTCTTGGAGGGTGCACTTAGGCTTGCAAACCCTTATTTGCCTTTTCTTTCTTTGGCTTTTTTCTTTTGTCTTTCTATCTACTTCTACCCTTATTTCTTCCAAGGTCCCAGATTAAGCAGTTGGGAGCCTTTCTTCTCTACCTACACTACTTGTCTGCCAAGATTAAACAGTTTGGACAGACTTCCTTCTCTATTCTACAACTGGAAATTTAAAACATGGCATGATCCAAATTAGGCTGTTGGATCATCCATCAAAATTGAGTGCACATCAAGCTATAAGCACAGACTGTATTCTCTTGGAAATATGTGATCTTTGCATCATCAAAGCAGAGCATATTTGGACCTTTCATTGCCAATCATGAAATATGAAACCTATTGGTATAGGTAGCTAATAGTGGCTCCACATGGGGATGGTTTTTCATTTGAAAGACCAAGAACAGCAGGTCAGAATGCCTTGGCCCCTGACTGCTTTTACCAAACTTGAAGTTTGCTGCTCTGAGATGCCAAAATTGTGATCTTCCCTTTCTTGGTAGATATCTGAACCTATTTTACCTTTTGCTGGTAGTTAATAAAACTTGAGAAACTGCATTTTCACATTTTAACAGAAAGTAATATATACATTTGGATATGTACAAGGGAAACTCAGGCTGTACTTATGGATGGTAGTCAAAATAGTGCTTCAGCATCCTACCATTCACAGGACCTTCATCCAAGTCAGTTTCATTTAGACTTTTAAGGAAATAAGTATTGTTTCCTTGCACTGCTTGGACAACAAATGGTCCTCTCCAAAGGGAATCAAATTTTCCATGTTTTCCCTTATCCTCTCTTCTTGAATCCCACTTGAGGACTTTGTCACCAATGTTGAAATCTTCTGCCTTGGTTCTTCTGTCAAAGGCCTTCTTTAATTTTTCTTGTAGAACTTGAACTCTGCTGAAAACTTGGTCTCTAGTTTGCTGTAAACATATTATTTGATTGACTCTTCTTTGCATATCATTTGGTTCAGCTTGGCTCTCTTGAAGAAGTTTCATAACAGGCACCCCTAGTGATGAAGGAAATTTGGCTTCTAATCCATAAACCAACTCATATGGGCTGGTCCCAATTGATCTCTTGGTTGTTAGTCTATCTGCCCATAAGGCATTCACAAGCTTCTTATGCCAATTCTTCTTGTTTTCTTCCAGCACCTTCTTTATGATGTTTACTAGGCTTTTGTTTGATTATTCAGCCAGGCCATTACCTTGGGGATAGTATGCAGTGGAATGGCCCAAAGTAATATGAAATTTGTGGCAAAAATTCACCATCTTTTTAGATCTGAAAGCAGCAGCATTGCCTGTTATTATTTTGTCAGGGCAGCCAAATCTAGCCAATATGTTGTTCTCCAAGAACTGAATGATTATTGAATCATTTGCCTGTCTGCATGGAACAGCTTCAATCCACTTAGTGAAGTAGTCAGTGGCTGTTAAGATCCATCTATGTTGGCCGGAAGATGAGGGATGAATTTCCCCAATGAAATCCAAGCCCCATTGTTGGAAAGGTCTCTCTGTTGCAATTGGCCTTAAGGGAAGTGGCAATAGCTGTCTCTTTCCCTCAAACACTTGACATTTATGACATGAGGTGGTAAATTTCTTGACATCAGAGAACATAGTGGGCCAGTAGTAACCAGCCCTCAGTATTTTATCCACAGTGGACTTCCAATATAAGTGTCCACCACAGTCACCTGCATGAAATTCTTTCATGATATTGTTAGTTTCATTTTCAATTAAGCAGTTCAGTAGTATGCCTTCATGGTTTTTCCAAAGCAAATTTCCATCCATCACACAAAATCTTGAAGCTTTCATTTTTAAGAACCTACATTTAGTTCTGGACAATCTTGGGGGAGCACACAGGTTTTGTAACACATAGAGTACCAAGGGGATTGTTCAAAGGCTACATTGATCTTTGGAGTCGCCAGCTCCGGTTCACTGTCCAGCTGGTTGATGTCTAAGGCTTGGAAGTTGGATTCTGTCATTAGTTTGGCCAAACCTTGCCCTTTTATTAGTTTTGTAGGTTTTATCTCAATATCAAATTCCAAGATGTTGGCAATCCATTTTCCTCTTCTGCCTTCTAGGTTTTCTTGAGTGAGTATGTCTTTCACGATAGGACTTGGCACATATGCTACAATATGGGAATAAAGGATGTAAATCCTAAAGTCTTTAATGGCTTTGACCAAAGCATAAGCTTGCTTTTCCATGATTTGATATTTTAAAGGTGCATCTCTAAGAGCTCTGCTAAAGAAAGCAATTGGCTTCTCATTTCCTTGGTCATCTTTCTGTAACAAGACAGCAGCAATTGTGTGTTGGGAAGCAAAAGAGAATATGATAAATTCCCTATCAAATTGAGGATTTGTTAGGACTGGGGTTTGGGTGAGGGCCAGTTTTATCCCTTCAAAGGCCTGGTTGGCTTCAACTGTCCATTTCACTTTTGAATCTTTCTTTAGCATGTTATTTAGTAATCTGATTAGTTCTGCTAAGTTTGGGATAAACCTTCTCAAGAAATTGATTTTTCCCAAAAATCCCTGCAATTCTTTGATATTTCTTGGGTGGGGCATTTGTAGGATAGCTTGTATCCTATCTGGATCTATCCTAATGCCATCTTTAGAAATGATGTGGCCCAATAATTTACCTTCCTCTAAACCAAACAGGGATTTCTTGGGATTCAATGAAATTCCATATTTCCTGCATGTTAGGAAGATCTGCCTCAAATGTTTTAAATGTTCTTGGTCAGATTTTGAGAAGGGTGTGAGGTCATCCAAATAAATGACTAAAAGGTCATGAATCTCCTTTGCAAAAGCAATATCCATTGCTCTTTGAAATGTTGCTCCTGCATTTTTCAATCCAAAAGGCATTTTGACATATTTGAAAGTTCCCCATGGGGTTGTAAATGCAGTTTTGTCTTGATCATCAGGGTGCACCAATATTTGATTAAAGCCTGAGAATCCATCAAGTAATGAAATCCTTGAGGCACCTACCACTCGTTGAAGAATGTGATCCATCTTGGGTAAGGGATAGTTATCTTTGAGGGATACTTGATTCAGATTTCTTAGATCTACACAAAGCCTTATTTCACCAGTTTTCTTTCTTGTAGGGACCAAATTTGAAATCCAATCAGAAAACCTGATTGGTGCTATGATGCCTGCTTTGAACATTTTTTGCACCTCTTGTTCCATTGCTGGGAGAAGCATAGGATTGATTCTCCTCAATTTTTGTTTAAAGGGTTTTTTATCAGGCTTGAGAGGGATAGTATGCTGGATAACAGAGGTATCATAGGACTTTAGATCCTCATAACTCCATGGAAAGACATCCTGGAACTCCTTAAAGAGGTCAATGTATTTAGGCTTTTGATCAGGGGGTAAGGATGCAGATAATTTTATTATTTTGGGCTTGTCAATGGTGCCAATGTTGCATTCTTCAATGGCTGCATTTAAGGGCTGCATTTTTGGTTTTCTGGGAATGTCATTTGAATCAAAGATGTCCTCTAGTGGAGTTAGACCTGTTGGTAGAAAATTGTCTTTCAGCTCTATGATTTCAGTTTCAGCATTGGTCACTTCTTCACAACTGGTAGGTTGAATTTGCTGAATGTTTTCCTTGTTGAAAATAGTTGGATTTAGCATTTGTTTTGTTGTTCTAGGTGATATTGGGTAGTTAGTTGGTTCAAACTGTATTTGTGATTGACTTGCTCTTTCAAGTATTTGTGATTGACTTGCTCTTTCAAGTATTTGTGATTGACTTGCTCTGTCAATGTCAATATTTAATCCTGTAAATTCTTGTTGCAGCGTTAAAAAATTGTTTATTTGCATATCATCCTCAAATACTTGCCAATCATTAACATTGTTTGGAATGGAGGGTCTGTGTTTTACCTCAGCTGTAAAGCAATGATGGGGCTCAAAAGGCAGCTTGCAGGTACTTGCAAATGTGGCTAAACTATGAGCATGCAGATTGTGGGTCCTAGGAATTTTAGTGATTTGGAATTCAGAGAAAAAGTTTAGTACTTCAGCAACAGCAGACCTATAAGACCTTAGTCTTTTGTCATTTGTGACAAAATTTCCCTTCACTTGTTGAATAACTAAATCTGAATCACCCATGATTGAAACCCTGGCAGCTTGCAGGAACTTTACTAACTTGAGACCTAGTAACAGAGCTTCATATTCTGCCATGTTATTAGTACATCTGAAGTTTAATCTATAGGCTCTGCCTTCTGCATGACTGTTTTCTTTATTGTGTACCCAAACTCCAGCTCCTGCCCCTAATTTGTTGACTGAGCCATCAAATTCAAGGAACCATAGAATATCTTGTTGTGAAGGAGATTTAATGATTTGTTCATGGGCTGGCAATGTAAGTTGAAGTTCTGGTTTGCCATCTTGTTTGTCTTCTAGGGCAGTCTCTTCACTTGATGGAATTAATGTGACTTCTAGAGCAGCAGCTTGGCTTAATGATGGTTGGACCATTGTTTCTTGGGTAGCAGTTTGTTCATTAGTGTCTTCCTCTTGTATGAGTGTCTTGGTTTCAACAACATTATTTGAAAGAGTTGTGCTATCATTGAAGAGAATGTATGAGTCTACATCTGAATGGACAGCATATATGGGAAAGTTTTGAGGCTTTTCTTCACTGCTGACCATGTATTTCATGAGTGTTTCCCTGTATAGTCTTTTTGGTTGCCCAAAAACAGAAATAGTGGCATATGACATGTCTAGTTGTAGGGAACCTTGGAGTTTAGCTCCCCACGATCTTGATAACAGCATCCCATACTTAGGTGGGATATCAGCAACTACAACATCCATTAGAATTGTTTTGTTTGGGTATTGAACCAGAGACACACATAAATCTTTTATGAGACCTAAACACTTGACTTGGCTGGAGTCAAAGGAAAACAGGTCTTTGTATGGTCTTGTTATATCTAGATTCAATCTCTCCATGACTGCTTTTGGCATGAGATTGTGAGAGGCACCTGAGTCAAACATTGCATTATGTAATATCTTATCATGAATATGTAAGCTGACATAAAAAGGTAATACCCCTGTAACTACTGTTTTTCCATCCACTTCTGGGCCAAACAGTAATTCTGGGGTGTCATCCAATACATTGACATCATCTTTGTTGCTGGTGAGTTGAAGGGACTTCTTGATCTGTTTTTTATAGATGTCATGCTTGGCTAGTTTTGAGAGAGGAATTGCTATCTTTAGTTTGCCAATTTCAGTTTCTAGGTCAAAGGGTTTTTCAGGTTGGGTCTTAGGGTTATGGATAACAGTCCTTTCCTTGTTCACTAGATCTTCTTCTTGATTTTTATCTTGATTATGGGACTTGTCCTTTTTACTCAACTCTTGAGGAGTGATATTTAGATTAAGGTGGGGGGATGAAGTAGCCACAAGGTTCTGTTTTAAGGACAATGGTTCAGTGATCTCTTCAATAATTACTTCTTCTGTAGGTGAATTTGTTTTGTCATTAGGCTCTGTGACTATGGTTTTTTTAGGCTGCTGATTATCCTTTATCTTTTCAGGCTGATTTATATTCACAGTTCTGCTCCTTAGCTTGTATTGCTTATGGACTTCGTAAACAGCAGTGTCATAGCCTTGTATAAAGTCAAAGGATTCACCTGATTTGATTGGGAACAGCTTGATTACCTCATCCTCATGGTCTTCTTGTGTCAAAAAGACTTGACTTTCACCATCTAGGCCCATTAAATTAATCTGAGAATCTTCATTGGGTTCACTTGATTTGGAAGTTTCAGCATAGTTTTCTTGGAACGGGGGTCTTATGTCTTGGTTAGCACTGGTCTTGCCAACGTTTGGGTTTTGAGTTCTCCTAAAATTTGGATTCCTAGGAGAATTGTTTTGTGGTGCTTCCCATGATGACTTTCTCTCAACTGATTCTACTCTGTCACCTAGTCTCTTCATACCAGAGAGTATTGCATCTAGTTTTTGATCAAAGGCTGAGGGTTCTTCTTTGAAGGTGGTTCTCTTTTCCAACCTTGCCCTGTTTCTTTTGGCAATCAGGTTAGCTTCCACTGTGACAGCAACCCTTTGGGCCTCTGCAAGGGTTTGAGGGTCCCTTTCCTTTAACTGATAGGCCATGTCAGGGTCAAAACCATCAGGGAATTTGTACAAAGCTAAATCAGGAGGGGGTCTTAAATTTTGTGGGATTGCGTTATATACATTGTTGAATCTTGCACAATACTCCAAAACAGTCTCTTGGGGACCTCTTTTGATAGTGTCATATTCCCCAAGTATGTGCAGAGGATCTTTCTTTTTCTCCCATCTGTTAGTAAAGGCTTGATACAGCTCATCAGGAGTTGTGATGGAATTTGCATTCAGGGATCTAAACCAAGTTCTTACATCCCCAGTTAGGCTTTGAACAAACATCCTCATTCTCACCCTGTCATCATCTATTTCATAGGTCTCAAAATGGTCTTGCATCCTTTTGGCGTGCTGGACAGCTGTCAAAGGGCCATTAGAGTCAAAATACAAGATTTTGGTTTGGTAGTCTTGGGGTAGAGCTGCAGCATTAGCTGGTATCTGCAAGGGTGCATATCTGTTAGCCATATTCACAAGGTTTGGGGGATTTATAGGGGCAACTGGGATAAAAGGAACGGTGTGTACTACAGGGGTAACAGGTGTGGCAGCACCTAGAGTGTTGTTCAAGGGGATATGTGCAGTGGGTGAAGATGTGAAAGGAGGGCTTTGAGATGTAGATGGTGAACTGGGGGAGACAGGGGTGGAACGAAATAGGACCTTAATAGGGGTTGGAACAGGTTCAGGGTGAGCTGTCTCAGGACTGAAATCACTAGGATTTTCCTGCCTTTGCTGCTTCCTAATGATTCTAGGGATTATATTAGGATTTTCAAAAACTGCTGGTGGATTGGGGTCAGGATTTGACCTAGTGTGCCTGGTTTCCCTTTTAGGAGCCAGCTTCTAAACTTCTTTTTGGTGTTTTGCAGGATATTTTTGTGTCTACAGAGGCCAGACAAGATTTTGAACTTACTGTATATTTTCCAAAGCTAGCAGCAAAGGGAATGAGCAGCTTTCAAGAAATAAACAGAAATTAGAAAATCTTGAGGAAGTCCCCAGCGGAGTCGCCAATTATGTTAACACCCAGGTTGTTCCCTATGACTCCCAAGGGAATACGGCCGGGGTAACCACTAACCAATCTTTGGATTACAGTATCTAGCCAAACTGTAATCAGAGAGGGCTCTCTCTTTTTGATTTGTCTCTGTTATGGAAGTATTTTAGGCTAGCTATTATGCTCAGGTTTTTTGCTTATGTTTTGGTTGAAGGATCTCTTTAAATGCCTAAGATGTAATGTTTAAACAGTTGTATTTCATTGGGCAATGGAGTCTAGAGCTGTGAAATGCTTGAAATGCTTCGGTGAGAATGTTCAGACTGCAGGGCCTATTGGGTATCTCAACAAACAAGATTTAAACTTAAGTGGTGATGTATGGTCAGCCAACGGAAAGCAATTAAGAATTCTCCATTAAACTGGTGATGTGAAAGTGAAATATATTGCTCAGGAGCAAACTTGAATTCCTGAAACTAAGTTCACTGTGAAAGATATATTCTAATAGTGTAGCAATTAAGAATTACACATATCAAGATTATAGCTGAAGAAAACATTCCTTAACAACATAGATTGAGCTCAGGGTATTGCATGAATAAATCCTGAAGGCTATTCTTTTTCTTTGTTGCTAAATACTTAGAAATTGGAAACATATATGGATTGTAATAGATTTGAAACACATAACAGAGAGAGTTACAGAAAACTTATTGTATTGTGAGGTACACAGGAATCATGCAGTTTCAACAAACACCAGAACGCATTCAACACTTCAGAACTTTGAGAAATTCCATCATCTTCTGTATTAAACTTCTGAAAAAGATTACAGCACAAGGAATTCTTCCAGAGAGATCAACAACAACCCCTGCAAGCTTGTGCGAGGGGCAAATATATACAAACAGTTTTACAAAATATCTAAGGCGTTGAGTCATCTGAGAAATAAATATTTCATTAACTTTGTACAGAACAACAGATAAGAAGTTATTGCTGTCTTTAATACAACATAAATGCATCTTTCTATCTGTCAGAAGATATTTTGGCTTTTGGAAGCCAACAAGTCGGTTGGAGTGATCCGCTTTAATGATAAAAAATGTGCTTCAGGAGTTGTTCTGCTGTAGCTTTTCGGCCTGGACACCTGTAGCTTTTCATCTTGCTTTGCTGGCCGTAAGTTGTGCTGAGTTGGCTCAGCCAGCTTTCACCTTTAATGCATGCTGATTCTTTTTAAACTGTCCTGTGCATGACAATTTTGTATTCTCTATGAACAAAATTCATTAAATGGCTTCCTGTTTATAAAATCTTCTGTATTGCATTTGCCCACCAGTCTTGTGTAGGTAATTGATGCCTGAGAATTGCATCCATAGTCTCCTCTGCCTCTGTATATTTATAAAAATTGGGAGCTACTTCAAACAGGTGATTAATCTCATTCATTATAAAAAATAAACTTTCTACTCTGTTGTAGATAGTCTGTCCTGTGGCTGGCCCTGTTTCCTCTGAGCTGCTGGGCTTTTCATTGATTTGGCTTGTGGCAAATGCATTGACTCTCTTGGCGTACTGCTCATGTGTGAACAGTCTCCCTGCGCTGTTCAGTAAGCTAGGGAGTCCTCTGTTTTGCAGTACCAGGAATTTGTCCATGAACCTTTTTACCTCAGTCTGCATGTCTTGGGTTCTTCTCTCTAATGTCTGCACCAAGTTTCTCAGTGTAAGAACCCTTTTGATTAACTGAATGGTCTCAGTTCTGTTTGAAATTCCCATGTTAGCCAGCTGAGTACTTGTTCTATTGTTGAGCACATTAATCATCCTGGTGGCAACTTCAGGCATATTGCCTAGAGCAGCCCTTGATCTATGAATTTCAGTCTGTGCTTTTGGAATGAGCTCTAACTGCTCATGGATTGTCTCGATATACTGCCATTGGTCAGTAATAGACTGGCCAATATTAGCCCATAGCATTGCTTTAAGCCCAGCCACAACCTTATCTAACTTGAGCTCATTTTCTAGCTCTTTGATCCTGTCTTTGAGGGCTTTTACCTCCCTGCCCTTCTCTGCCACAGCCTGCTTGGATTTGTCATACCTATCATTCACTTTGGCCAATTTATCCCTGGTCTCATTCAGCTCTGTCATTTGAGCTTCCAGGGCCTGGATCTCATTCCTCAGCTTTTGCATGTCCAAGCTTGGGGCCTGCTCTGTTGGTGGAGGTGCTGAAGTAGATGGTGCTGCTTGTTCAGTCTGTTGAGGAGGAGGAACAGTAGTTGGAGCAGCTTCCTCAAGGTTGATGATTTGAGGAGGAGGTTGGGAGGTCTGCCCTTCTTCCCTTTGTTTGAGAGTTGCTTGTAATGCTGCCTGTGCAGCCTCTGATTCTCCCAGCTGTTCCTGTGTCTAGATGAGCTGCTTATAGAGAGACACCAGCAAAGCTGTGGCATCTTTATCATGCCTCTGTTGGGCCACTTCATCTATTTGAGGGTGAATTGTGGCTGGGAGTTTGAAATTTCTCTTTAGAGCTGCCATATCTACATCCCTCAGCTTCAATATCTCTTGTATGCCCTTGATATCTTTGGGATCATGCCCAATCTCTATGATTATATCTTCTAGGGCCCTGATCCTGTTGTCCTTTTCTTGAGAGGAGGCCCTCTCCAACTCAAGCTGAGCAGCTGTATTATTTAGGCTATTTTCTAGCCTGTAGTTGTCCAAGGTTTTGTCTGCCAATGAAGCATAGACCATCTCACCTGTTTGTTTATGCAATTCAATTTTGTCCATTGGGTGGATGTCCTTGGCCAGGACCTCAAGATTGGTCCTCAGGTAATCTGAAGGGGACTGTGGCTGCAAAGTAGTTGGCGTGAAGTGACTCATGATCATCTTGCTCTCATTTACATCAAAGGCAGACATTAGTCGTTGCTCGTTGGTGGGAGCCATTTTCAATAAATGGTTATACAGCTATATCTTTATGGGGTCACTTCTCCTCTTTATGTCGATGAACTGCTGTTTTATGCTCAGTTCACCCTCTCTCTGCTGGCCGGAGGAGATGACTTCCCCTCCCACTGTTCTCTCTTGTTCCTGCTGGAAGGAACTTGCAGATGCCTCCATACTAGGTAGGCCCATACCCAAAGATTGCCCTATAGGCATCTCTTCCTCAGAGAAGGGATTTAATCTCTGTCTTTTCTCACCATGACTTATTGATGTGGTCAAGGGAGTCTCTCTATCCCTTTTTCTGCTTACATCCTCCCTTTGTGGAGTTTGGAGGACTGAGGCTTCATTAGCAGCTTCTTGCCTAGGAGGCACCATGTTTTGGGCCTGCTGCTCAGTGAGAATTGGGGCCTCAATTGCCCCTTCTTGCTGTGTGGGCTGCTCTTTGTCCTGCTGCCCTTCTCTTTGCTGTGATTCCTGTTGTTGTTGTTGATGTACCTGCTGTTGTTGCTGTACCTCCTCATGAGGTGGCTATTCTGGTTCCATTTCTTTCTCCTTTCCTTTGGCAGAGGCTTGCTCAGTAGCTTTGGCCGCTTGCTGATTTGCTGTGGAAGAAGATGCAGCTGTTCCCACTTGAATGCTTGGAAGAGTAAACACCTGTGCAGAAAGCTCCAAGTCAGCCATCTTTAGAAGATTTTTGCATGCTCTTTCATTCAGCTCTTCTTGTGTAATAGGCTCTTCTAGGGTTCCTCTCCTCCATTTTACTTGGTTTGCATGTTTTTCAATGTGAGGAATCTTCACATGATCATAGCCAGATAGCTTATATTTAAGCCTTCTCAAAGTGATGAAGTGGTTGGGGTCATAAGGTTTCCAGAGGAAACTGGTCTTTAAACCAAGGCCTTCTAACATTCTATCTGCCTCTATCCAGCCTTCCTCCCTTTTATTATAGACAAAGTGGCCAAGTTGGTTCCTGACTTTCAACTGTGCCTTCTTGCCCTTTCCTGAGAAGTGAAGAACATCAACATTGCCAAACTGCCTGAAGTATTCTAGGGCAAAGAGCCTCATAGGCACATATCTGGGCAGTCTGTATGGGGGTAACTCACAGCCATATATTCTAATGACTGTGTGATGTTGGTAAAAATACCAATCCCCAATGTTGTATGCTTTTGACAAGTGAAGGAGTCTTTGCATCTCATCGGTTAATCTTGGAGGAGGTGAGCCCAGAAGCAAAGTCATGGCTGGATGGATGAAAAGATCTATGAACTCACAGAAAGTGTATGGAGAATAGGATCTGCAGTGGAAAGCAGAGGTCCAATACACTACTGACCTCGGATTGCCTTGTGCATCCTCTCTTTTCATAGCAAAAGAGAATTTCTCATGTTGGTGGTATAAAATCAAGTGGTAAATGTAGGAGGTGTATTTGAACACCCTTTCCCTTGATAGGTTCATCAATTGCTCATGCATTTTGTCTGATATGTAAGTGGCATAGTCATAGCATATTGGAGTTTTTCCAGGAGAGAACATGAGCATCATCAGCATCACAGTTTCGTCTACATACTCAATTGAGTCGTACCCCAGAATGGGACTGATCATATCAACAAGGTCCCTGCCCAATTGGTTGAGGTAAACATGACAAATGGGAGGATATTTCACAGTATCAGAATCAATAAATAGCTGGTTTAGTTTGGTGATCTGGGCATCTGTCATTTTGGCTCCCTGCCTTATCAGGTTAACCAGTGATAGAGGAACCAATTTCTTCTCTGTTTTGAACTGCAGCATCTCTTTGATGGCCTCAGGGGTAATATAGAACACAACTATGCCTGAAGGGTCAAGCACAGCCCTCTGGGTGGCATCATACCCATCAGCACATAAGTGAATTAGGTCAGGAAATTGATTGACCTGAGGGAGCTTGAAGATTGGGAGGAAGGAATCCCAAATGCCCAATATATCTGTTCCAGTCTCATGTTTGATTTTTAATTCATTTAGCAGATGAATGTGGAACTTGCTCTGGCTTAGCATTTCCTCTGAGATTTGATAATCCAAATCTGCTAATGCCTTCCACTCCAATTCTCTCTGAGGGGCGTTCAAAGGGGCAACATTGAGGGCTATGGGAGCTACTGGGGCATCCATGGTCACTTGACAATTCTGTTGTTTATGAACTGGTGTTGCTATGCAGAGCAACACAAGAGAGTTTTCTTTGATAAAAATGTGATTCACTTATGGATAGCTGATAAATGATCAATTTCAGCTATTGAAATACTGCTAAAGTGTGAATAGGGCAACTATCTGTCCTTAATAACTTTCTCTCAGTCAAAAGGTATAAATCGAATTACCAGTTCGCGACTACGCGAACAGAGTGCAGTTTTTCTATGGTTTCTTTGGAAAATGAGGCTTAGCTGGTGAATTTCGTCGTTCTAGGTGTAGATGGAGAGCAGGCACAGTGGAATTACCGGTGAATTGTATGTTTTTTCACAGATTTAAGCTTCCTTGGCAATTTACAGACAAACCAGGTGGAGGAAGGATTCTCAAAGATAAATACCTGGTTTTCAGAGAGCAATGGAGAGGAATGCAGGTGGGAATAATGCGCCGGCGGTCTCCAGGTCGAGTTCTGCAGGTTGGTGCGCGGTTGGACGTGAAAAATGCATGCAGGAGCAACAGTCGTTTTTTGTAGAAAAGTGCAAAAAACGCGAAATTTTGGCTATAATATTGATTTTTGGAAATTTGGCGCATTTTTCTGATGACGTCAGCATGACGTCTTAGGTGGGGTCAGGGCCGGATGACGTCAGCATGACGTCATCAGGTGACATGGCGAGCTAGGATTGGTCCACGGGGATGATGCGGTGGCAGACACGTTGGCGCAGTGGCGGACAAAGATGCTGACGCGACGGCAGGGTGGCAATGACGTGGGTCTGACGTGGGTGTGACGTTTGTTGGGCGGATTGACCAAAACCATACGCGGTTAGCGGTTTCATATCGCACCGCTATAGATACGGAGGTGGTATTTGTCAGGCGTACCTCCGATATGCTGTGGGGGTGACGCGTGGCGGAGGCCTGACGTCACCCTCTGACAGATATCGGAAGGTATCCGTCAGACGTCGGGGCCGCTCCGATATGAATCAGGGCCGTCGGATTAGAAGCGCTCGATCGGACGGCTGACGGGTTGATGAGATGATCGGTCGATACAGAAGGGGGCGGGGGTTATTTTAATATTTATTTCGGGATCTGTGCTTGGCGGAGACCTCTTGGTATAGGCGGATTTATAAAGGTTTTTCAATGCCCTTTTAATATAAAAATAACACGGCGCCCATACTTTGGATAAATGAGAAAAGTGGGTTTTTGTTTATTTTTCAAATTAAAGCGGGTATAGGTAGAACAAGGTCTTTTATAAGGTTTATCTTTGCAAATGGGGTGTAATGGGTCAAAAATGGATTCAGAAGGGGGGAGGAGGGTTAGACTTAGGTTTATCAAAATGACCAGATGTCATTTGATCCCTGACAGAGAACTTATTAGCCATAATGCCAAGGGGGGGGGGGGATATTTATACAATGCTTGGGGTTTATACACTATGGTGTTATAATACTAGGGAAAAGGTAACATAGGGGAATTATATAATAGAGTTAGGGTTAATATGGATGAGAGGAGTGAATGAGGGGAGATAATACTAAGTTTATTGGAAAAGACTTAGCTTAAGGAGTAGATCAAAATGAAAAGATTTTTGCAGAGGAAATGTGGCTTTTAAAAGCATAAGAACACCAATTCTTCCATGAATCTCAACTGATGATGGGATGTTAGTTATGAATGGAAAAGGGGAAAATTTGGGAAGTTAGACATGCTTCTTTGCTTTGCTGCAACCTGATAGAGAAAAAGAACTTCTCAATCCATTGACTTTGCTTTGTGAAATAGGTCAGCACACCTTTGATTTGTAAGAAATGATATTCCTGCAACCCCAACTGCCTACCCATCTACTTGCCTAGCATTTTTTGTTTTCTTCTTGGAGGGTGCACTTAGGCTTGCAGACCCTTATTTGCCTTTTCTTTCTTTGGCTTTTTTCTTTTGTCTTTCTATTTACTTCTACCCTTATTTCTTCCAAGGTCCCAGATTAAGCAGTTGGGAGCCTTTCTTCTCTACCTACACTACTTGTCTGCCAAGATTAAACAGTTTGGACAGACTTCCTTCTCTATTCTACAACTGGAAATTTAAAACATGGCATGATCCAGATTAGGCTGTTGGATCATCCATCAAAATTGAGTGCACATCAAGCTATAAGCACAGACTGTATTCTCTTGGAAATATGTGATCTTTGCATCATCAAAGCAGAGCATATTTTGACCTTTCATTGCCAATCATGAAATATGAAACCTATTGGTATAGGTAGCTAACATCACCCTACAGAACATGGGTAGAATATAAGCAGAATATGCAAGAGGGAGTTACAAAGCAGAGGGAAACTAAAAGTGGTGCTGGCTCTGATACCATGTCAGACCAGGTAGTAACTCCTCAATGCAAAAATGATTCGTATGTTTATTCATTCAGGTTGGTCTTCATTATATACATGAGGGAGATACTGTTCACTTCATCTCTTGATGACTGTTCACATTACTTATTTATTTATTTACATTTTGTTCACCCAATCTTGATGATTAGGTGTCATCATTCCCCCCTTTAATCTGAAGGAATGTTGGTGAGTCCAAGCATCATTCTGAATCATTCAAGTTTTTCTCTTCCAAGCACTTTGGTGAAGATGTCTGTAATTTGCTCATTAGTGGAACAATGATGGAGATGGATTGTTTTGGCCTCAACATGATGTCGAATCAGATGATATTTAGTATGGAGGTGCTTCATTCGATCATGGAACTTTGGGTTCTTGGCCAACTTTATTGCAGATGCATTGTCAATCATGATTGGAGTTGATTGTACTTGTTTTACCTGCAAATCTTCAAGATTTTTTCGAAGCCACACAATTTCTTTTGTTGCTTCAGTTGCTACCACATATTCTGCTTCTATTGTGGAATCTGCTGAAACTTATTTTTTGTGTGATCTCCAGGAGACAGCTCCTGATCCAAGACTCATACCATATCTTGAAGTAGATACCTCAGTTTCTTTGTCTCCATCGAAGTCTGAATCAGAGTATCCAATCAAGCTGAAGTCGTCCACCTATGTATACTTGATTCCAATGTCTTGAGTTCCCTTCAAGTACCTTAGAACTCTTTTTGAAAAATGTAAATAAATAAAGAAGTAATGTGAATAGTCATCGGGAGATGAAGTGAACAGTCTCTCCCTCATGTATATAATGAAGACCAACCTGAATGAATAAACATACGAATCATTTTTGCCTTGAGGAGTTACTGCCTGGCCTGACATGGTATCAGAGCCAGCACCATTTTTAGTTTCCCTTTGCTTTGTAACTCCCTCCTGCATATTTTGCTTATATTCTACCCATGTTCTGCAGGCTAACATATTTGTTAGATCCCTGCGAAATCCCATTCATTGTTTAATGTATTCGTTGAAGTGCATTAAGGAGTCGATTCATTGTGTGTGAGTTCCATTTGGTTGTGTGTTATATGCATGTTTTACTGTGAGCTTCAACCCACGACTTGCGCTCTACAATTACTCTGCCATTACCAATGTTTACCACAGTTTTGTCCACCCATATGTTGAACATTGCCTGGAATATGATTTACGCTGCTCCCTCCATATAAACGGTGTTTCATATATGATCTACGCTGCTCCCTCCTCGTATTTTTTAACGCTGGCCTAAATGGCGGCCCTCTCACAAAGTTTTACAAACGAGCCCTCACAATATTAACATAGGAAGCAGCAGGTTTCTATTACTTGACTGCAGTATTATGCCACAACAACTGCCATCCCAAACCTTTTGCATGGATCAGAGCAGCTTGTTGCATGGTTCATGCTGCTACTTTGAAGGAGGGTGTACAAACGGACAAAGTACCAACAGCATTGGGTCCCTATTCTCAAGCAATTAAAGCTAACAATCTTGTATTTGTTTCTGGTGTATTAGGTCTTATTCCTGAGACTGGAAAGTTTATCTCAAACAATATGGAGGACCAAACGGAACAGGTTCTGAAAAACATGGAAAAGGCGCCTAATTCAGCTGCGTGAATGATGGTATATATGTTGATGTTTTTTTGGCATACACGTTGAAGTTTCTTCACATAATGTTTGCATATACTTTGAAAGATTTTGGTATATACATTGAAGACTTTTTGGGCATGTAAAATGTGTTAATAGCCACGCGTTGAATGTACTTTGAATGTTATTGAATGTACTCTTAATGGTGTTTAACACATGTAATTGTATTGAAGTTTTATGGTATATACGTTGAGATTAGATTGGTGAAGACGAAATTCAGATAGCTTTGTTGCCTTTTCATGTAAAACAATTCAAGAAAGTTGCGAGAAAAAAAATGATGAGGAAGAGATTTGAAATCTTTTGAGAATGCATAGCTGATCTATGTTCTATATTTCCATTAAATACAAAGACAATACAAAGCCCTATATGGAGAGAATGCCCTTTTGAATTGTAATTAAAAAAATAAAAAGTTACCACCAGAAGTACAATTTTACTGTATATTGGAAGAAGTATTTTTCTATCAGCAGAAGTTTTCTCCACAAAAGCACATTTTTTCTAGTAGAAGTATATTTTTTTACAGTACTCTGTTTTTTACAGTACAAGATTTTTCAATGCATTCATTCATATCTTCTTCTGAAGAGGCTTTGTACCTCACTCATAAAGAAAAGAATCTTGCCCAAGATTCTTCCAAAGGAAGATATTTCAGAGGCAGGGGGGGCAGACATTCTCAAGGAGGAAAGGTAGATTTTCTCTGCATTCGCTACAAAAGAAATGGATCACATGATGCCTTTACATGCAAGCTACCATGGGACAAAATTGAGCAGAAAAGAAACCAACAGAAAGGTAAAACTGATGATACAAACAAAGGTAAAGCACTTGAATCTGCTCACTATGTTGTGGCACAATGTAATATTAGAGTAAATGAAGATTTATTTAATCCTTCACTTGCTTCTTCGAAAAATGATTGGTTACTTGACTCATGAGCAACCTACCACATGACTCATAGAAAAGATTTTTTTGAAGAATTTACTGACAATGTTGATGGAGCAGTATACTTTGCAGACCAATCAAAAATCAAGCCATCAGGGCTTCGCACAATCAGGCTTAAACTACTTTGTCTTCCAGACTTTCTTCGGCAACATGTTCTATATCTCCCATAGCTCAAGAGAAACTTGTTGTCCTTGGTTCACATCCGCCAACAAGGTCACTCCATATGTTTGATGGCAAGCTTGAGGTAAGAAAAGCATCTGACCACTCACTTGTCGTGAGGGGAATAGAAGAAGAAAGGCTTCTCAAGCTGCAAGGAAACTCTGCTCGTGCACAACATTTCTCATACAATTCTCATCATGAAGAAGGTACACTTCCATCAATTTTATTATGGCATGCTACATTTGGACATTTGAACTATGACAGTCTCCGCTTGTTGAAAAAAATGGTGTTGCAGGTTTTCCTACAATTCCTAGGAAACGTAAGCAATGTGATGCTTTCATCCTAGGAAAGCATAGCAAACAGTCTTTTCATGATTCACATTAAAGAGCACATAGAAAAATTGAACTCATTCATTCATATTTATGTGGTCCAATGCCTGTTCCTTCTGTAAATGGAAATAAATATATGATGACATTTATTGATGACTACACCAGAATGTGTTGGGTTTATTTATTGAAGAACAAATCTGATGCTTTTAAAACATTCAATAACTTTCATAAATGGATTGAAAATGATGGAAAATCTCATATTGGGTCTATTCGCACTGATAATGGAAAAGAATAAACATAAAATGAATTTGAAAACTATCTTCACCAACATGGGATCAAACATCAAACAACTGTGCCTTATAATCCCCAACAGAATGTTGTAGCTGAAAGAATGAATAGGACAATCTTAAATATGGTATGATCCATGCTCTTCTTCAAAAATGTAAAGATAATGTTTTGGGCTAATTTTGATCTATGTGCTGCATATATAAAGAATAGATTCCCATCTAATGCTATTAGAAACAAGATTCCATATGAAATGTGGTATGGACATGTTCCTTCGGTAAAGCATCTCAGGGTCTTTGGTTCAACCTTTTATGCCTTGATACCAAAGGTACATAGAAACAAACTTGGTGCTAGAAGTCATAAGTGTATCTTCCTGGGGTATTCAAACACCTCCAAAGCATACCGTCTCTATGATGAAGTAAATAAAAAGTTTGTTGTATCCAGAGATGTAATTTTTCTTGAATCATCCAAAGCTGACAATGTTGTTGAGTGACAACTTGAGCACTTGGATAGATTCGCAAAATCAAAATCATTTCAAGAATTTGATAATCAGATTCCACATCTTGAAGGAGGGATTCCTATACTAGATCAACATGTCGAATCTTCTTCTGAAGAACACTCTCCCCCGCATGAAACTCCAACAACAGATGATGCTTTAAGTGATGTGACTGATAGAATTGGGAGACTCAATCTTGATTCAGACCCAACTCAATCAACGGAGTAGCCTGGACTATCTGAGAAAGGTCCCCCAAAGTGGCTAACAAAGACACTTGAAAGTGTTCATCCTGATGAGGTTGGAAAGATAGGAACTCAAAATTCAAACCAGCAAAATGGAGGTCATGTAGATGACTCTAAATCACCTGTTGATATGGATATTTCTTACGATTGTGAATTCAACTTGTCTACATATTTTGAACCAACTTCCTTCAAAGAAGCTTCTTCTCATGATGAATGGAAAGAAGCGATGCAAAAGGAGTATGATGCCCTCATAAAAAACGACACTTGGAAGCTGGTTGATCCTCCATTAGGAACCAAACCAATTGGCTGCAAGTGGGTCTATAAGAACAAGTATAAAGTTGATGGCTCACTTGACAAGCACAAAGCTAGGCTTGTGGCAAAAGGTTTTCCATAGATGGAAGGGGTCAATTATGAGGAGACCTTTTCCCCCACAGCAAAATGGGCTACCATCTAGACACTCTTTGCACTAGCAGCTCAGAACAGTTGGAAATTCCATCAAATGGATGTAAAAACTACTTTCTTAAATGGAGATCTAAAAGAGAATGTTTTTGTGTCTTAGCCTAAAGGATTTGCTGTGAAAGGCCATGAACATAAAGTATGCAAACTTGTGAAGTCCTTGTATGGCCTCAAACAAGCACCGTGAGCCTGGTATGAAAAACTAACTGAGCATCTTCTAAAACTCAATTTCAAACATTTTGATATTGATGATGCAACTTTATTTTTCAAGAAAGTTGGGAAAACAATTATATATCTTGTGGTATATGTAGAGGATCTTTTAATGACAGGGAACAATGAAAGCTACATTGCATCCATAAAGAAGGAATTGGGGAAAAGTTTTGAAATGACTGATTTGGGATATGTTAATTACTATCTTGGTATTGAAGTAACCCAACATCCGAAGTCCATATTTCATTCTCAAAAGAAATACATTGGAGATCTATTGAACATGTTTGGCATGACAAAATAAAATCCCCTTACTACTCCAATGGAAGAAAACTTAAAGCTCACATCTATTGAAGGAAAAGAATTTGAGGATGCAACAAAGTATAGATAGCTTGTAGGAAGTCTCAACTACCTAACTACAACCACACCAGACATTTAGTTTTCTATTGAAATCCTCTCCAAGTTTATGCAAAAGCCTTGTGAGGGACATTGGTTTGGTGCAAAAAGAGTTCTAAGGTACTTGAAGGGAACTCAAGACTCTGGAATCAAGTATACATATGTGGAAGACTTCAGCTTGATTGGATACTCTGATTCAGACTTCAATGGAGACAAAGAAACTGGGGTATCTACTTCATGATATGCTATGAGTCTTGGATCAGGAGCTGTCTCCTGGAGATCACGCAAATAATCAGTTCCAGTAGATTCCACAACAGAAGCAGAATACTTGGCAGTAGCTGAAGAAAAAAAAGAAATTGTGTAGCTCAGGAAAATTCTAGAAGATTTGCAGGTAAAACAAGTACAATCAACTCCACTCATGATTGACAATACCTTTGCAATAAAGCTGGCCAAGAACCCAAAGTTCCATGATAGAATGAAGCACATCAATACTAAATATCATCTGATTCGACATCATGTTGAGGCCAAAACAATCCATCTCCATCATTGTTCCACTAATGGGCAAATTGCAGACATCTTCACCAAAGCGCTTGGAAGAGAAAAACTTGAACGATTCAGAATGATGCTTGGACTCACCAACATCCCTTCAGATTAAAGGGGGGCATGTTGACACCTAATCATTAGGATTGGGTGAAAAAAATGTAAATAAATAAATAAGTAATGTGAACAGTCATCAAGAGATGAAGTGAACAGTCTCTCCCTCATGTATATAATGAAGACCAACTTGAATGAATAAACATGTGAATCATTTTTTCCTTGAGGAGTTATTGCCTGGCCTAACAAATCAAGTTTGCATTTTCATTGGTTTCATCAACTACCTCATATGGAATATTACATGTAGAATTGAAATGTGGTTCAATGGGTGTGACAACCTCCATGATATTGAAATTTGGTTCATGATTGAACTGTTTCTCACTCACATGTTCATCATCAACATCACATAAGTGCCCTTCATAAAGGGACATTATACCTTCAGCAGCAGCAACATATTCTTGAGCATCAACATCGTCTTGTAAGTTCTTTGCTTCTTGACCTTCCACATAAAATGCTTGGCTACAACTAGTATCATGCATAAGAGCATCAACATTAAGTGGCCATATACCAGTGCTCCTAAATCCAGCCTTGATATTCGAAGGTGTGAGAGCCCTTTTAAATGCTTTACTTGCAAGCTCAGCTAGGTCAAACCTCTTTACTTCCATTGCTGGATTCTTTGCCATCCATGAAGCTCGCTTGACCCTAAAATAATTCTTGAAAGGCCCAAACACACTGACATCAAAGGGTTGTAATCTATGAGTGGTATGAGTCGAGAATGTTAACAGGTCAATGCCAAAATGGTTGGCCTCCTCAATTTTCTGCACAAACATGTGGCTTCCATGGCCATCTAAAATCAATATGTGTATGTTTTCAAGCAAGACTCCACCTGGTACAGATGCAACAAAGTGACAAAGCCAATTTAGTAATAGTTCCTTTGTCATCCATGCATGGGGATGTGCTGCCATGCATGCACCTGGTTCACAGTTTTGTATATAGTTTTTTAGTTGTGTTTTACCTTTGAATAGGTAAAATCCTGGGATTAAAGAACCAATTGCATTGACACAAGAAAGAATAGTGATCCACTCCTTGCTCTTAGGGAAAATATTAGGCACGTTTTCTTCCTCTTTTGGCAATTACCCACATACCACAATTCCTTCCTTCCTGTAAGCCTGTTTCATCATAGTTTCATATATGGTCTAGGGAAAATGAGTGTTGCTCATATGCAGTAGAAAGAGTGTTATAGAACTTGGACAGAATTGCACCCTAGCTTAGATTCAAAGCCCTGTCTCTATCAAGGCCCTCAATTGTACATGGCACGAGGTGTGAATGCCTTTTTTCAAATATAGTCCACCATGATTTACCAGCAAACCCATCTTTGAAGGGGTTTGGCCTCCCTTGACAGATTTGAGCTACTGTGTACTTAAGTTGTATAATATCTAACCGATGTACCAATTGGGCCATCGCCTTACACCACTCAACCATATCGGCCTCCTCCTCTTCAGTCATAACTATAACATGCCCTCTATGCTTTGTATTAGTCAACCCATTTATCCAATAATGTATGTTAGAGGTAGAAATGCCATGGTTTTTTTTCAAAGGCATGGATTGAATGTCCCTTAAACTTGATGTCATCAATTGCACCTAGCATGTCTTGCTTTGTCTAGCCTATGATGGCACTGATTTTCTTTGTTGAACTTGCACCTTGCACTGTGGTTGAAGGCGGCTCTGTGGCTGATGGTGGGATAACATGATCTGCCACCACAATGTCCTTTTCAACGAAATTACTGGGCGCATTGGGAGCATTCACATCAACCCCTCCATCCTCATCTAATGAACTGGATCGCAATTGGGCCCCCCTCGCCCCTCGCCTCCTCATGTTCCTTGTACGATCTGCAATAGAAACTCTTGACATGGTTGCAACAACCTGCAAAGTTACCACCAAATTCTGATTTTAAAAAAATGTATTAGAAAACAAGGAAACTCATTGGCCTTTTCAATCAAAGAGCAACAACAATCAATGCTTTATCTATATATTGTAACTGAATACATTTTGGATCTAAAAATCATTATTGGAAGGTTTAAAATTCTTTATTTTATTCTTAGATGATTTTTAAGAGTTATCAAGACGAGCTATTCCTTTTTAATTTTGTAACAGGTTTGACATTACACAATTTCTTCAACCTGACTATTTTTCTTTGTCCTCAAATGATTGTTCTTGGCATTCATTTCATTCCTGGTTGGTATAAATATGGGTTATCAGGGAGATCTATTCCTTCTTCTTTTTGTAACAACTTTGACATAACACAGTTTTGTCAACCCAGCTAGAGGGGGGCAGGAAAAGGGGAGAGGGGGGCTTAGTTTTTTATTTCTTAATTTTTAATTTTTTTATTATTTTCTTCTTCTTCTTATTATTATTATTATTTTAATTGTTTTAATTTTAATATATTTTTTTACTGTCTTGAATTTTTTTATTTAAATATTTTTAATTTTGATTTTAATTTTAATTTTTTATTTTTTTGGATAATTTAAATTTTATAATATAAACTTTTTAATTTTTTTAATTTAAATATTTTTAATGTTTTTTTTTTTCCCGTTTATGTTTTTATTTTGTTTTATTTAACTTTTTTTTTGGAAATTATTTAACTTTTTTAAATGATATTTTTATTTTTTGTTTTTTATTCTAAACTTTAAAAAAATTGTTTATTTATCTATTTATTTTTCTAAATTATATAAATATTTTATTTTTTTATTATTTATTTAAATTTTTATTTTTACACTTTAATTTTCATTTTTTTATTTTTTATTTTTACATTTTTATGGCTTTTTTGTTGTTGTTTTTTTAATTTATTTTTATACATTTTATGAAATTTAATTTATTTTTGGTCGGGTGTCCACGGAATTTTTTTTTTTAGATTTTTTTTTTTATTTTTTTAGTGTTGTATTTTATTTTTGTAATTTTTTATTTGGTTTTTATTTTACTTTATTCTTTTTTTTTTCTTTTTTTTTCCGAAATTAGCTTGGCAGCCATTGGGCAGGGTTGGCTGTGGGAGCCAGTGGGGAGGTGAGTTGTACACAACTACCTCCTTGCCCACGCCCGTGGCCAACCCTGCCGATTGGTGACCAATTTTTTATTTATTTATTTTTATTAATTTTTTTCTTATTAATTTTTTTATTTTTATTTATTTATTAATTTAAAAAAAATATTATGTTTTTTTGTTAAATTTTAAATTTATTTTTTTTAATTGTTTTATTTCGATTTCTTTTTTAATCAATTTTTTTAATTGTTTTTTATTTTAATTTTTTATTATTTTGTTTTGATTTTGAATTTAATTATTATTATTATTATTTTCATTTTATTTTCTTTTTAATTTTATTTTATTTCTGAGTTATGTGTTTTTGTTTTTTTTTGTTTTGTTTTGTCTGTTTTTTCTTTTTAATTATTTTATGATATTTTTTTTGTTTAATTTTTTATATTTATAAGTTAATTTTATTTTATTTTTTACATGTTTTTGTCTTTTTTCCTTTCATTTTTTACAATTAATTTTTTTTTGTCATGTTTTAAAGTTTTTTTTAATGCTCCATTTCTTGTTATTATTTAGAAAAAGATAAATATGTTTTTTTATTCTTATTAATTTTTGTTTCTATATTTGAATTTTTGGTGTCTTTACCTTATTTTTTTTGTGTTTTTTTATTGTTTTTTTTTCAATATTTTAATTGTTGTTTTTTTGTATTAATTTTTGTGTTTTTTCTTATTGTTTTTATTTTCTTTTCAGTGTTTAAATTTTGTTTTCTTTTTATTATTTTTTGTGTTTTTTTCATTGTTTTTTCTTTTTATCAATATTAAAATTTTTGTTTTCTTTTGTATTATTTTATTGTGTTTTTTTATTTTTTTATTTTTTTTCAATATTTGAATTTTTGTTTTCTTTGTATTTTTCATTTTTATTTCTTTATACACTTATTTTTTAGTTTGGTTTTTATTTTTATTTTTCTATAGTCTCCGGGTCGATGTTGATCTAGCAACCTGATCCCATTATGGGCAATTTGATAGTTGATTTTAAATTTTTCGTTATAATGAATCGAGTGCCCCCACAATGTAACAATTTCATGGTTTCTCTTTAAGTTTTCCTTACAACGGGTCGAGTTCACATACACCACATGCCAATTTGATGGTTGATTTTTAAATTTTTGTTGCAATGTATAGTGTTGTCTTAGGCTAAGATTCTAAAATCGCTATATATTTAGCATTTAAAGGTAAATTACTCTTGGGTGTTCATTTTTAAAGTTTTTTGTCATAAATTTTTCCATAATGTCTTGAAATATTTTGAAAACTTCATATTTTTTTGTAATCATAATCTTTGGTTTAATTGCATGGTTGAAAATTGGTCAAGATTTTAATGTTTTTCTAAGTCATGATATTTTATCTTTAATGCTATGGTTGTAAACAATTACAATTTGAGGGTTTTTTAGAGTCGAGATATTTTATCTTTAACAACATGGATGGAAATTGTTGGAATTATCACGATTTGAGATATGATATTTTATCTTTAACATCATGTCCGAGAATTGTTGTAATTTTACAGTTTTTCAAAGTCCAGATATTTTATCTTTAATTCCATTGCTAAAAAATGTCAAAATTGTAACTCGTTTTTTTTTTGTTATTCTAGAATCAACACTTATTTTTTTAAGGGTGTTTTTTCATCAATTTTGCAAAAAAAAAGGCTTCTACTTCCATTTAAAAAAATTGTTGAAAATTTACCCTAAGAAAAACATCATTGTGGAATACACAATTTTCATTTTTGGGTTGTTTTTTATGCTTTTGGGGGGTTTTGGGGCTAGAGTACCTGTTTTGAGTTTATAGTTCTCGTTTATCAGTAACTGTGTTTTTATTCCTAGTTGGTAAAAATATGAGTTATCACGAAGAGATATTCATTTTTCTTTTTTTATAACAGCTTTGACATAATTGAGATTCTTCAACCCAACTAACTTTCTGCGTCCTCGAATCATTGTTTTTGGCACTCATATCGTTATTGCCATTCATTTTATTCCAGGTAAGGGTTGGCATATTTTTATGTAAGGGTTCTTAGTTGTTGTCTCTTTATGTAGTTATTCCCTTTCAAATTCTAAAAGCCTAAGGTGGAGGCATATGTGTACTGGTCTCTCTCCCTTGCGTAGTTATTCCCTTTCAAATTCTTAGTTCCAATTCTTTTTGTTCTTGCAAGTCAAAACCAAAGTCAAATATAGGTAAGAGGTTTATTTCCTTCTTATTCTTGTACCTAGTCTATCCTAATTATTATAACTATACTGTCACAACTATTACAGTTTGGGTTTTCCACACCTAATGGTGCTCTATATGCCTTCAATGTTTCCCCCACTGTGGTGTAATTCAACCTCAAATAATATTTGGTTTGGTTCTATTAAGCCTTATCTCTAGTTCTTACTATCTATTGGCTCAATAGTTGTTAGATGTGTTGCGATGTTTGGTTTGCTTCATACTTATTTTGATTTCAGATTTCTCTCATGCACATATATTTTCGATTTTGTCATTCTTCACTCATTGTTATATTGTTGGAGGCATCTGATCTCAACGAGCATGAATATATGTAAGAAAGTATCCTCGTTGTTAATCGCTTAGGGGCAGCAGCTTACACTAAGTTCTCTGTGTGCCAATCGATTTTGATTCTTTTCAGATTTATGGGTTTGTTGGAAGCATACAACACTTAGGGGACCCCCTTGAGAATGGAAAATTACCAGTCCAAATAGAGAGGCATAGTTGTGGTAAGGCTAGATGGGCTATAAATATTAGGCAGGTCTACTAATGCAGATTTGCATGATAGCACTCTGAAACCTTAACTTTAAGTTTATGCAGGACTTTGACATACCTTAACGAAGATAATATAACATGTTCTCACAACTATTATAGTTTGGGTTTTCCACACCTAATGGTGCACTATATGCCTTCAATGTTGCCCCCATTGTGGTGTAATTCAACCTCAAATAATATTTGGTTTGGTTCTATTATATGCGTTATCTTTGGTTCCTAGAATCTATTGGCTCAATAGTTGTTAGATGTGTTGTGATGTTTGGTTTTCTTAATACTTATTTTGATTTCAGATTTACCTCAGGCACATATATTTTCAGTTTTGTCATTATTCATTCATTTTTATATTGTTTGAGGAATTTGATCTCAATGAGCACTAATATAGGTAAGAAATTATCCTTGTTGTTGATTGCTTAGGGGCAACAGCTCACACTAAGTTTTCTGTATGCCAATCAATGTTGATTCTTTATAGACTTATGGATTATTTAGCAGCATATAGCACCTAGGGGACCCCCTTGAGATCAGAAACTTACTAGTCCAAATAGAGAGGTGTAGTCATGGTAATGCTAGATGGACTGTAATTATTAGGCAGGTCCACTAATGCAGATTTGTATCATAGCACTCTGAAAGCTTCGCTTTAAGTTTATGCAGGACTTTAACAGACCTTAATTGAGATAATATAGCATGTTCTCACAACTATTACAGTTTAGGTTTCCCACACCAAATGGTGCACTATATGCCTTCAATGTCGCCCCCACTGTGGTGTAATTCAACATCAAGTAATATTTGGTTTGGTTCTATTATGTCTTATTTCTGGTTCTTAGGATCTATTGGCTCAATAGTTGTTAGATGTGTTGGAATGTTTGGCTTGCTTGATAATTATTTTGATTTTAGATTCACCTCAGGCACATATCTTTTCAGATTTGTCATTCTTCACTCATTGTTATACTGTCGGAGGCATCTGTTCTCAATGATCATTAATTTAGGTAAAACATGATCTTTGTTGTTGACTACTCAGGGGTAACAAATCACACTAATTTTTCTGTGTTCCAATCAACTTTGATTCTTTAAAAATTTATGGGTTTGTTGGTAGCATACAACACCTAGGGCACCCCCTTGAGATTGGAAAATTACCAGTCCAAACAGAGAGGCATAGTCATGGTAAGGCTAGATGGATTATAATTATTAGGCAGGTCCACTGATGTAGATTTGCATGATAGCACTCTGAAACCTTCACTTTAAGTTTATGCAGGACTTTGACAGACCTTAATGGAGATAATATAACATGTTCTCACATCTATTACAGTTTGGGTTTTCCACACCTAATGGTGCACTATATGCCTTCAATGTTTCCCCCTTATATGCAAAAGCTCAACATGGTCCATAAATCAATTGAACGAAAACATGATTTCTCAGTTTCAGGTCCAAAATATCCAACTTATCCAATTTCAGTTCTTCTCTAATTGGAATAACTAGTCCTCTAATTCCTAGTAGTTCTCCTCTTGCGATCTTGTAGATATATTGCTTTAATTTGATATTGTAATAATTTGATATTCTAATAATTAAAAGAGAATTTCTAAACTATTGAGTCTATTATTCATTTAGAAATTCTTCTCTAACGAGACAATGAATCCACCTGACATCATAATCTTCTCTTTGAAAGGATATTCTTTGCTATTATAATAGTGTGATATTGAATTGCAGAGGTTAGATTTGAGGTTATACTAGAAATGAAATTGGTTTCTAAATCAATGTGTATGTTATTCATATATAAATTATTCTCGATCTTGTGTTCTATTTAACAATTGATATTGGTTGTAATGGCTTTAATTTACCCCTGTTTTTCAATGAAAATAACGTTATTCGTTATTCAACAAAAATGGTAACATTATTCAGCAAAAGCATACCTATATGTCTCCAGCAACTGATAAATAGAATGAATGTAATATTGTGCACGTACTCTGTCTGTATGTCTCTAGCACTTGATGAATAGAATTAATATAAGTGTGCACACATTGAGTTTGTATGTTTCCAACAGATTCTGAATAGAATGAATGTAATAGTGTATGAACACTTCGATTGTATGTCTCAAGTAGCTGATGAGTAGAATGAATGTTTGAAATGAAAATGAGTAAGATTTGATGTTTTATAATTTTTCATATAGAATTTAATTGTTAGGGAAGATTGGCATGGATTGCCATCTCCCAAATTCAAATGTGTGGCCTGGATTGATTTGTCGATGATCAAATGGCTAATAATATTTGATGGTTGATCCTTGTGCTTTCATGTTTTTAATTCTTGAATTGAAAACGTTGGTGTGTTTAATACTTGAATTTAAAGGGTTGGTGTCATTTATTGCATCCTGTGAACTAATTCTTGAATTGAATGTTGTCATTTATTGTCTTCAATCCTGAATTGAATGTTTTCATTTATTGTCTTCAATAGGTTGAATGGTTAAACACACATGTACATATGGCTCACACACACTTCACCTATTCTTGTGCAGATATTACTGAGCAATGGGATGTGTTGCTCTAGTGGAAATCTATAGGTGACTATTTGATGGGATAGGTGTACTCCTGAATAGAATTCAATGGAATGTTTTGTAGTGCATTTTGACTTATTTGGTAATTTAGAGATGGGTATATTTGGGACATTATGTCTTGTCAACCTATGGTGTTAAGGTTTGGTATTTGACACTTGTTGGCCAAATCAATATGTGGGCCCATTTTGGACAAAATTTCATAACTTATATAACTTAATATAAACTATTTATGTGCATATTTTTTATGATTTATGAATATTTTTTTATGGATGTGTGGGACAAGTACTATAACTAGTATTGATCCGTGCACAACAATAGAAGGTTATCCCCTAGTAGTTATTGGCATATTGATTCCATATGCGATGCCGATATGCATGCCCAGGGAAAAGAGCTTTGATATGCGATGTTGATACGCATGCCTAGGGAAAAGAGCTTGATAAAGGACAAATGGAATAGAATATGGTAGCAACGACGATGTGGCAGTCGATCAATATCACAGATATCTGGTAAGGGTCTACTATTCCTGAATGGATATGGTATTCACAACCAATAGGAGTACTCACATTCATCTGATATATTGTCTTCACATAAGGTGCAAAAGGAAGATATCAAGCTTATTGGCTTCACTTGGACTAGACACCTATAGATTCCCTATATATCCTTTCAGGTAAATTGTGCCTCCTGTAATATTGAACACATGATAATAGAGAATGACTATTAGGATGCCAAATGTGATTTGTGATGTTTATTCTAAAGAAATAGTATTGGATTTGATTTTTATATACTAGCCTTGGAGGGCTGAGGTGAAAGAAACATGGTTGTTAAATATTACAATAATCTGATTGACACTATTATGCAAAACGGTAGGAACTCCAAAGGATGTGTCATTTTATTACTATTAATCATATATGTTTTTTAATTTGGTGATTTAAAATTTCTTTCTAAATTGTTTCTTTCATCTTTATGTTAATTATAGATCCCGGGGATATCAAGAAAAGATCAGTGGTTTTGAACTCTTTGAACACTCTTTCCTTACTGTGACATTCCAAAATATTCATTAAATCAACACATTCAAAATATTCATTAAATCGGCATAAGTTCTAGTGTTTCCTGGCATCCAGCCATTCTAGACATTGTTCCATTTTGATCTTGCGAAAACACATGAAGACTCGTAAGAGCGATGGTTGAATCCTAAAGTAAAGTAAATGCATTCTATGCATATCAATTTCACAAATCATTGTTTAATTTAACAAAAATACACAACATATGTTACTTTCTTTGCCCTACCCCAATCCCATATATGTTATTGTTTTTGTGTGCGGGAAGGATTTCAAAGCGTATGCAGATATCTGCTTATGGACATTCAGTGACCGTGTTGATTATTGGGCGACAATGAATAAGCCAAATTTGTTTGTGCCATTGGGGTACACTGACAGAATTTATCCACTGTAGAGATTTTCTTCCCCTCACAGGAATTCATAGTATGCATGCATAACCAAGAATTCCTACTCATCAGAGCCATACCTTGCTGCACATCATGTTTTTCTCACCCATGCATGGGCAGCGGAGAAGTACATGGAGAAATCAGATCCGGAATCCTTTCACGCACTTGTAGATGGGCCAAATATTATAATAGTTTTCTAAATCCGATTCAGAATGAGACGTTTCTTTCTAGAAATTTCAAGAAGGATCTCTTGGGTTCGTTATTAGTGAGCCATGGTATGAACTCCCAGAAGATTACCCGGAAGAAATATCGCCTATTGACAGAATTCTATCTTTCAATTTGTGATGAAGATTCCTATACAACTGTATATGTCTAAATGTAAACATTCCCTACTGATAATGAAAAATAACGATTTCATTCTAATTGTTCAAATTTATACATGATTTGCAGAATTTTAGATCCAATTGTATTTTGGAGATTATCCTCGAGAAATGTGTGAATAAGTAAGATCATGGTTACCATCAATATCCTTCAGATCTTTTGACCTAACTCAAGGGATAACTTGAAATTGTTTTAAAAGGTGCAAACGGAGATCCATAGGATTTTTAAATTGAAAAAGCTATACTTTACTTTTCATAATCAAACAAATAGCATTTGAGAAATTTGATATAATTGTTTTTTTTGTATTTGCTTCTTAAGTTTATAATATGTAAGTATATCAAAGTTGGTTAACAAAGCGTCTCCAAATGTCATTACAACTGCATGCTGTAACATTAAACACTGGACATTCAAAGTGGTGACGACTTTGAAAAATCAACCAGAGTAAATTAATTATGTCATATTTTAAAGTAGTATAACTACTAGATGAGAAGATATTTTTTTGGGCATTTTTCCTCGTTAATTTTGCTCAAAATTGTGTATAGATTATTAAAATTCATAAGTTTAAGTTATTTAATTTGAAAAATTGAATGTGTCATGGACCCATTTATGCATGCAAAATCATTTATTAAAAACAAGAAATTATAATGTGGTTAATCACCTTCAATTTCCCTCAATCTGTTGTTGATGTTTTTCAGTTTCTACAGCCTTGTGTATAGAGTTGTCTATTTATTTGTGATAGCATTAGATGTGCTCTAGCCCTAAAGTTTTGCAAGGAGGCTTGGGCACATGCATTCCAAAGAACCCATAAATTGTTTTGATAAATTCCACCGAAAGATGATTATATTAAAATAATTAATATTCTTAATGGGGTTCCTAAGTCTAAACATAGGAAAATTAAAATATTAATGGGTATTAATCTAATTGTGGGTGAATCTTCTAGATAAAGACGAAGATCAAATCAAAATGATCTGAGCCTTTGAATCATTCAATTTGTTGTTGATGTTTTTCAGTTTCTACAACCTTGTGTATAGAGTTGTCTGTTGATTTGGGACATCATGAGATGTACTCTTGATCCGGACTTAAACAGGAACACAACAAATTACAGAGATAACCATAAACACAGATATGCAGCGGAAATAATACTTCATTTCATTAATGTAAAATATTGAAATATTGTTACAAACAGTAATGGAAATAAACTAGCTAGGGCGATGGTAGCTTATCTCTGAGAAGAGATGTGGTGGCTACATACCTCTGAACTGTGTTACAATGACGCTCGAAGGCCTATTTATTGTTGAAAAACAATGGAGAACCCTTAACATTCCAAAACCTAACCCTAGAAGATGAAACGCCAAACTGTGGGCCCCGTTTGGGTAAATTGGTACACCGACTTCCTGGGGTCATAACTTTGGCATACGATCTCTGTTTGACGCGTACAATAGCTCGTTCAAAATATCTATCCGAGCACTACCACTTTGGAAGGCAACATCGGTCCATGGACCCATGTTTCCCCAAATTTCCCAAAAAACGTCGTTTAGGGCCTCAAAACGGCTCCGGAAGTTCACGACTCGAAAAACTGCTAAAAATAGTAAGTTGTGCTACAATTAAGGAAACTGAAAATGCTGAGTGAAAGAATGGTGGGGGTCTAGGTGGACTTGGCAGGTGGCCACCAATATCCACCTGGATCATTCCTCCCCCCTTAGGAAGCAATGGTCCACATTGCGTTGAGTTCCTCCATGAAATGAGGAAACTTTTGTTGAACTTGTTCCCTGGTAAGCCACTTGCCCTAGTGAAGGAGTTGGCCTGCTTTGACAACTCGATACAATTGGATATTCTATTGGCGAGTGTTCTTGATTTGTGTGTCCATGATCCGATCAGTTGCAACTTGTTCCATGCAATATGGATTTAATTCTGGGGGTGTGAGTTGTTCTGCAATGTCGAATGTGTCTAGCAATGGTGGAAAGTATGGCCGAAGGCGATCCACATTGAACACTGGGTGCAGGCCAAGGAATGGGGGAATGCTGAGCTCAAATACATTGTCTCCCACAACCTTAGTAATGGTGTAAGGACCCTATCGGAGTGGTCTCAGTTTCCGATAGGCTCCAGTAAGGCGTTCCTTTTTCAAATGCAACCAGACTTTGTCACCCACCTGAAACTTGTGTGGCACCCAATGTTGATCATGTTGCTGCATGTACTTGGAATTTGATCTCTCCATAATGTCATGGACCTGCTGGCGAATCTGTTGGATGCGCTCAATGAAGCTGGTGGCCTTATTTGTTTCGGACTGGACATGAGCTGAATTTATGTGAGTAGCTGCAAGTGGCATGGCCACATCAATGGGGCATAGTGGCTGGAATCCCAAACCCACCTGAAAATGGCTATGGCTAGTGGAGCTGTGAAGAGCTCGGTTGTAGTTGTGCTGAACATAGGGGAGGCTCTCATCCCATGTGCGTGGATTCTTTGAGCTATACATGCAAAGAATGTGCACAATCATCCTTGACAACCTCTGTCTGGCCATCAGTTTGAGGATGGAAGGCTGTGGACTTCGTGAGTCTGGTGTCCAGCATTGATCAGAGACTGGACCAAAATGTGCTGAGGAACTGACTGTCCCAATCTGAGATGATAGACTGTGGGATCCCAAAGTGCACCCAGACTCGTTCAAAGAAGAGTTTAGCAGTGGCTTCTACTGTGATATTCTTCTTGCAGGCCGCCATAAGGGCCATCTTCGAGAACCTGTCGACGACCACAAAAACACAGTCATTTCCATGCTTAGTGGAAGGAAGGCCTAACATGTAATCCATGGAGATGGATTCCCAAGGTCGACTAGGGGTAGGCAACGAGGTATAGAGGTCGTGCTTCTTGATGGTTCGTTTGGCAATGGCATAGGCAGTACATGATTTGATGTACTTCCAAACATCCTGTCAAAGATTCGGCCAATAGAAATAATTTTACAATACTCCCACTGTTTTCTCGACCCCGAAATGCCCAGCAGACCGACTGTAGTGTGCTTCCCAAATCATCTTGGCACACTCGATTGAAGGAACACAAAGGTGACCCAGGTGGCATAACAGGGCATCCTGGAGGTGAAAAACTGGAACACGCCGACCCTCCAAGAGTGTCTGGTATGTGTGGCCTCATTCTGGGTCGCTTTTGTAGAGAAGTGGCCAATCAGAAGTCTCGTGCCCACAAGAGTTGAGCATGGTGATTAATGCCATGATCAGTGGTTAACTGAGGCAATCTGCAACATTATTGGTGCTGCCCTTCTTATACTTGATATTCAAGTGGAACTTTTGCAGGTATGTAGACCACTTCTGATGGCGATCATTTTGCAATTTCCCTTGGGTCTGTATGAACTGCAGGGGTCGGTGGTCTATGTGGATGACCATTTCCTTCCCCAAAAATGTAATTCTTCCATTGTCGGTAGGCCTGCACAATGGAATACATCTCTTTAATATCATAAGTGGGGTACTTCCGGACTGTGTCTGAAAGTGTTTCACTGTGATATGCCACTGGATGTCCATGTTGAGTAAGGACTGCCCCAATAACATAGTCAGAGGCATCTGTCTCGACCTCAAATGGTTGTTGTAAATCTGGTAACACGAGCACTGGTGCTATGCAGAGGCGATCCTTCAACTCTATGAATGCCTTCTATTGAGATTCAGACCAAAAAAAATTTGCTTTCGCTCCTCCCTTGGTGACTTGACTCAAAGACCAAGTAATATGAGAAAACCCCATCATGAACCTGTGGTAAAAGTTGGCAAGACCTAGAAAGCTGCGGATCTCTGTCAGAGTGGTTGGAGATGGCCAATCCCGAATGACTTGGATCTTGGATGGATCCACATGCACCCCCTGTTCATTAATGATGTATCCTAGATACTGAACCTGGGTCATGCCAAAAGTGCATTTCTCCAAATTGGCACATAGCTTGTGTTGCCGTAGTGTTTGGAGAACCTGTCGGATGTGATGGAGGTGCTCTTCCCAACTATAGTTGAAGATCAGAATGTCATCCAAATACACTACTACAAATGAGTTGGTGAATGGCCGCAAGATGTCATCCATTAGCCTCATGAAGGTTGCAGGAGCATTCGTCAATCCGAAAGGCATAACCAACCATTCGAAAAGGCCCTCCTTGGATTTGAAGGCAGTCTTCCACACATCAGAGGGTTCGATTGGTACCTGGTGATATCCTGACTTCAGATCGATCTTGCTGAAATATTTCGCCCCCTATAGTTGGCCCAGGAGGTCATCAATCTGCGGGATCATGTACCTATTACGAACAATGATCTTGTTCAGTGCCCAATAGTCAATACAGAGTCTCCACGTCCCATCCTTCTTCTGTACCAACATGATCGGGCTCTCACAAGGCGATGAACTCGGACGGATGTGACCTTTCTGCAGCAGCTCCTGAATCTGCCTCTTGATTTCATCGTTCTCTAGAATGGAGTGCCGATAAATTGGTCCATTGGGTAGCGGCGCACCTGGGGTCAGATCGATGGAGTGCTTGAGGTGACAGTGCAGAGGAACCCCTGCGGGGGAGGTGAAGATGTCCTCGTACTCCTCCATGACCTTGTCCATCTGTAGTTGTCGTGCAGAGGGGCCCTGTCTGGAGGCCGCAGCCACTGTCTTCTTCTTTCCTTGAGGGCTTATCATCAAGAAAACAAATTTCCCCGTTTTGGAAATGACCTTATTGCATTGTTTTGCAGTAATCGAAGAGATGGCGGTAGGTGGTGCTACCTCTGGTATCCTATACAACTTATTTCCAAATGTAATAATAACAGCACGGGGCCTTGATTCATACACAGCATGTCGCTTCCACAAGTATGGCTGTCCTAATAATACATCACAAACTTCAAGGGGAGCAATGTCACACAATACCTCATCTGTGAAGGGCTTGATGTTGTATGGAAGGCGACACTACTGGCTCACGCGAAGATCTCGTCCGTGGTGAAGCCACCCGATGGTGTACGGTTGTGGATGTGCTGTGGTCGGTAAGCCCAACCGCTTCACGACCTCTATCGAAATGAGGTTCTTTTGGCTCCCGCTGTCAACAATGAACTGTAGCGGGGAGCCCTTTACCCACATTTGGGAGTGGAAGAGACGCTCCTCCTACTCTGGATCTTCGGGTTCATTTTTCTGGATCTTGGCGGTAGCAACAGTGGCGTTGGGATCCGCATCAATGATCTCCTTCCCTTTTTCATTCCCCTTGTCGGGTTCTGACTCAGAGTCGAAACATGCATTTGATTCTAAAACCTTTAGCTTAGCCACCAGTGACTGCTTGGCCCGACACTCACTTGTGTTGTGAGTGGAGCTCTTATGGAACTCACACCATTTTCCCGTATCCTTTTTCGGCTTTGCGGCACTGTTCTTTTCCTGCAGCTTCGGCGGGTTGTCTTGGGCTGCCCTGCATTGACTTTGTCCTTTGTTTTGTGGTTTAGGGGCACCTTTCCCCTGCTTTGGCTTCGCATATCCAAATTCTAACTTCTTTTGTTTAAACTTCAGCTCGACCTTGACGACATATCAGTATGCTGTGCCGAGTGAGGAGATGTTTAGGAATTGTATTTCTTCTTGGATGTACTTGTGCAGGCAGCCGCGGTATTTGAGTATCAAATGCTGCTATGAATCCTTGATACCCAACTTCGTGCGAAGGGTATGGAAAAGATTGGTGAACTCTGGCACATCTTGGTCCCTTCCCTGCCGGAGCGTGGTCCACTTTATGTATTCATCCTCATAGCTTCCGACAAGGTTGGTACTGCTCCTTGATGGCATCCCGAAATGAATTCCAGGTGGGTGCAGTTGAAAATAGTGAGCAAGTACTTTCATCTTTCTGCTCGCAGTAGGTTTCCCACCAGTCCTTGACGTGGGGGGCTGCTTTGAGAAGAGCGAAAACAATATTTTCCCGACTCGAAAATTCATGAACAGAAAAATAACCCTCTAGCAGATTTAACCATTTATCTACGACATCTGCGTCTATCTGACCCTCGAATATGGGGATTTCAAAATTAACTTGTACCTTAAAGGGCGTGGCATTTCCAGAGTAGCTGCTGGAAACCGATGCGTCGCTTCTGGGTAGCCACTGAAGGATCTGGGCAAAGCTGTCCATCATCGCATTCCCTTGTCGCTCGAGAGCTTCTTCGAGCAAGATTTTGATAGGATCTCCTGCCCCCTCGTCTTTCTTCTCATCCGCCATGGGAGGCCGTCGGGGTTTGCGAGGCTGGTCTTGCAAAGGTTCGACCAGTTCAAGCCCCAACTCCTTATTTCCCGACCTTGTTGGGGACATGCAAAGAAAAACAGAGAAAAAGCAGACCGCTCTAATACCACTAATCCGGACTTAAACAGGAACGTAACAAATTATAGAGATAACCATAAACATAGATATGCAGCGGAAATAATACTTCATTTCATTAATGTAAAATACTGAAATATGCTTACAAACAGTAATGGAAATAAACTAGCTAGGGCAATGGTAGCTTATCTCTGAGAAGAGATGTGGTGGCTACATGCCTCTGAACTATGTTACAATGAGGCTCGAAGGCCTATTTATTGTTGAGAAACAATGGAAAACCCTTAACATTCCAGAACCTAACCCTAGAAGATGAAACGCCAAACTGTGGGCCCCATTTGGGTAAATTGGTACACCAACTTCCCGAGGTCGTAACTTTGGCATACGATCTACGTTTGACACGTACAATAGCTCGTTAGAAAGATCTATCCGAACACTACCACTTTGGGAGGCAACATAAACCCATGTTGCCCCAGATTTCCCAAAAAACGTCGTTTAGGGCCTCAAAACGGCTCCAGAAGTTCAAGACCCGAAAAACTGCTAAAAATAGTAAGTTGTACTACAATTAAGGAAATTGAAAACGCTGAGTGAAACAATGGTGGGGGTCCAGGTGGACTTGGAAGGTGGCCACCAATATCCACCTGGATCAGCTCTAGGCCTCAAAATTTGCAAGGAGGCTTGGGCACATGCATTCCAAAGAACTCAGAAGTTGTTTTGATAAATTCCACCCAGAGACGACTATATTAAACTAATTAATATTTTTAATTGGTTTCCTAAGTTTAAACTTAGGAAAATTAAAATATTAATGGGTATTAATCTACTTGTGGGTGAATCTTCTAGATAAAGACGAAGATCAAGTCAAAACGATCTAAGCCTTTGATTGGGAGTTAATCTAGGTCATTGGTTATCCACCAACAAGATATAAGAATGGGATTGATGGTCATTTGGAAAACACACTAGACAGAGACTCAGTTGCCCGAGTAAAATCAATTTTCTCACTAGTCGAAGTTCAGAAAGAAAAAATCAATTCAGAGGGAGAGTTGTAGATGGAGGAGGGATAGAGAGGGTTCAACATCAGTTGGGAAGATAGGGACAAAGACGCAGAGTAGTAAGAGGACAACATTGGGTAGGTTGACACTGGGAGAGGTTGCGCTAGCTTGGCTGATGCTGGCACTGCGCAGGCTAGTCCAAGGGTCGGAGAAAGTGATGTTGGGAAAGTTAGAGAGATGATGAGGGTGGAGGAACTTCTCTCTTGGGTTAGATACTTGTTCAGGAACGTCTGTAAATTTTTCTGAGAAAGCCTTGCTCTATATTGCTGGGTGTAATTTATACATAAAGGTTTTGTTGAAGAATAATAAAACCCTTATTTGTTGCACCGATTTCCCCACAATGAGTTTTTCTAGGGACAATTGTCCAAAAATAATTGTGTCATTGTGACTGCATTTGTGTCAGTATTTTACTTACATTTACTTTCTCCAATGTTTTAATTGTGAAGGCTGTAGTAGAATATATTTCGATGTTTGTTGTAAGAATATTGTAGGTAACTTATTTATTAGGTAATAAGTAGAAGAAATAATACTAATCACTGCAGTAGGATTTCTATTTAAAAATTTTCACATCGTATTGGAGTTACAGGGAAGTATAAGAGAGAAGCCCGAGGATCTAGCATTGAGAAGAGAAGGAATTCAAAATTCCTACAGGGGCAGAGATATGAATCTCCTAGAGGATTGTGCATTTCAAGCCAAGGAGATTGGATTTCGTGGGAAAAATCTCGTTGAGTGAGTCGACAAAAGAGGTAAGTCTTTCCAATCGAAATTTATCAATCGTAGAAGGGACAGTGCAATAAAAGATTCATCAAGGAGGATTATATTAGGTGGGATGTAGCTTTTCCTACAATAGTTGTTGGGATAGGTTAGCATTAGAAATTGGTGCCATATGGATACTCAAAGTGTCTCTGATTTATCTACTAGATTAGATGAAGAATTTGCATGCCTAGCAAATTTAGCATCAGCGGATGTTTGGTACATTGATAGTGGGGCTTCAGCTCATATGATTGGAGTACGAGAACATTTCTCGAGCTATCAAAAAGAACAAATGGACTTCCAAATAACTATGGGAAATAAAATAAAATGTGCTCCAGTAGGGAGAGGTACCATATCCTTTCAGAAAGAAGAAAAGAACAATATCTTAGCCACCAATGTTCTGCATGTGCCAGGATTAGGAATGAACTTAATTTCAGTGTCCCAGTTACAAGATAAGGGATATGATGTATACTTAATAGGAAATAAGTATATGTTAGGCATCCAAGTTGGAAGAAGAAAAAGAAAATTGGGGTTAGAAGCAACAAGTTGTATAAGTTGCAGCTCGAATCACCATTGGCATTAATAGGCAGTGACTGTAACTGTGAGAAGGAGTGAAATGAATTATGGAACACGCAGATAGAGCACTTACACCATGGAACATTGACGATGCTCAGAGAGATTGTTACAGGGGTACCAGTCCTTAGTAGTGAACATGATGACTAGTGCAGAGGATGTGTGTTAGGAAAGTACGCTAAAGCAACTTTTTCCAGAAGTAACAATAAAGCAAAGTGTGTATTAGGATTAATATACTCAGATATTTGTGGTCCCATATCCACAAGGGCTCTTAGTGGTGGCAAATACTTCGTCACTTTTATCGATGATCAATCCAGAAACCTAGTTCTATTTCTTAAAGACCAAGGATGAGGTCTTCGATCGTTTCCGAGATTTGAAGACTCTTGTTGAAATAATGACAGGGAAAAATATAAAGTTATTGCATTCAGATAATGGTGGAGAATATACAAACAAATACTTCACAGATTTCTGTGCAAAGGAGGGCATCAAAAGAGAGTGGACAGCTCCATATAATTCGACGCAGAATGGAGTGGCAGAACGAAAGAACAAAAATATTGTTTGGGCAAGCAAAAGCCATGTTGTATGATCAGGATCTACCTAGGTATCTATGGGAAGAAGCTTGCAACATGACAGTAGATATCCAAAATATATCTCCTCATAGAGAATTTGGGAAGAGAACGCTAGAAGGAGTTCTCACAGGGAAGAAGCAGGAAATCAGTCATCTCAAGGTATTTGGAAGTGTGGCTTATTGTCACAATCCAGATGAGAAGCACAGTAAACTGGATCAGACTACAGAGAATGGGTATCTAGTAGGATACAAGGAGAAATCAAAGGCATGTATGATCTTCATTCCTAGCAGTAGGAAGATTGTAGTAAGATGGGATGCAATGTTCATGGAAGATAGAGCTTTCAGTAAAACTCATGAAATGCCTGCAGAAGATCAATCAAGAGATGTTTCGTTAGTCCAATAGCAGCAGGGGCCGCAAGAAGGAAATCCAGGAGAACATACACCTGGGTTGAGTATAGTGAAACACCAGTATCTCCTAAAAAGGATGAAATGTAAATGTTTCTCAACAGATAGAATGATAGGGTCAGGAGGAAGAGTTGGTTGAACCTCCCACCACCAGTGGTAGAACGAGTAGAGAAGCGTGAGAGACACTGAGGGATGCAAAGGAGCTTGTTGGAGCTCATTGAGCCAAAAAGAGGCAGCGTATAGAACCAGATAGATACCAAGCATTGGTAGCTCAGGTTAAAGAACACTATAGCTTTTAGGAAGTTGTTCAACACCAAATATGCATGGATGCCATGGTGGAAGAATACAACTCCATCACAACGAATGATGTCTGGGAAGTAGTACCTAGACGAGAAGATATATCAGCTGGAGGATCACGATGTATCTAAAAGATCAAGTATGTTGTAGATGGCAGCATAGAGAAGTACAAGGCAAGTTTCATAGCAAAGTGGTATGCTCAGAAATAAGGAATAGACTATGAAGGGACCTTCACCCCAGTTGCTCGATAGACCTCTATCATATCTGTTATATCCCTAACAGCTCAAATGGGATGGGAGATTCACCAGATGGATGTTAAGACAACATTCTTGAATGAAGTGATAGAAGAATAGGTGTATATAGAAAAACCCGAAGGATTCAGAACTCATGACAAGAAAACTCATGTTTGCAGGTTAAATAAATCCCTGTACAAGCTTAAGTAGACACCCAAAACATGGTATGGTTGGATTGATAGTTACTTGTAGCAATTGGGATTTGTCAAGAGTAATGTTGATCCCAATATCTACTATTTTTTGGTAGATAATGAACCACTTATTCTGGTACTATATGTAGATGACATGTTCCTAACTGGGTCATCTAGGTTCATCCAAGATTGCAAGAAGAATCTTGAAGCTAAATTTGACATGAACGACTTGGGATTGATGCATTATTTTCTGGGGTTGAAGTTTGACAGAAGAATGGGGAGATCTTCCTTGGACAAGGAAGGTACGCTACAGAAATTCTGAAGACATTCAGAATGCAATATTTCCGACCAATGGCTACTCCCATGATTTTCAACTAGAAGAAAATAGATGCATCATAGGACAAAGAAGTAGATCCCACCTTGTACAGGCATCTCATTGGGTCGCTTATGTGTTTGTTCAACACTAAGCCAGAAATTTGTTTTGCTATCAACAATCTTAGTCAGTTCATGTTGGAACCAAAACAGGTGCATTGGGTAGTGGCAAGACATATTCTTAAGTATGTACATGGAATAGTCGGATATGGTTTGAACTACTCTAGAGGGGAGGATGTCAGTTTGAATGGGTTCACTGATGCAAAATGGGTAGGTAATTTAGTAGACCAAAAAATTACCTCAAGGTACTACTTCAGTGTTGGATCAGGGATGATCTGTTGTTGTAGGAGGAAGCAAAAATCGGTAACATTGATTTCATCAGAAGCAGAATATATGGCAGCCATCACAATTACGTTTGAAGCCATATGGCTCAGAAAATTGCTTGTAAGCTTATTAAGGAAAACGATGGAAGCGGCCAAGGTTTACTAGGATAATCATAGTTGTATCAAACTCTCTGAGAATCGATTATTTCATGATCGGTCGAAACATATAGATATTTGTTGTCACTTTATTATCTAGAGGATGTGTTCAGCGTGGGGAAGTACAACTATAGTATGTTTTCACATGAGAGTAGGTGACCGATATACTCACAAAGGCTCTTGGAAGAGCTAAGTTCACTCAGTTCAGAGAGAATATGGGTGTGGTTGAAAATCTATTTTAGTAGAAACAACAATATGTAGTATGGGATAGTTGGCAGTGGTAATGCCGGCAACAACACCAATGCAGAAATTCAGAGGGAGTTGTAGTACATATGTAGCATTGATAGTGGTAGTGTCAAAGACAGTACTAGTGCAGTGGTTTGTGGAAAACATATCAGACATCAGTAACACAAAGGACGATGCTTCTGAGTCAGAGTAGAATGTAGTAGCAGTATATTTCTAGAGCACATTCTCACTAAGAGGGAGTGTTGATTTGGGTTAGAATCGGACGCGCTCTAGGCTTGAAATTTTTCACAGAGGCTTGGGAACATGCATTTGAAATAACCCAAAAACTGGCTTGGGAAACTCCATCGAGAGATGATTATATTAAAATAATTAATATTTTTAATGGGATTCCTAAGTCTAAACATAGGAAAATTAAAATATTAATGGGTATTAATCTAATTGTGGGTGAATCTTGTAGATAAAGATGGAGATAAAGTCAAAATGATCTGAGCCTTTGATTAGGAGTTAGTCTAGGCCGTTGGTTATCCAAAAACAAGATATAAGAAGGGGCTTGAGGGTCATTTTGAAAACACATGAGGCAAATAGTGAGTTGCATGAGTAAAATCGATGGTCATTTTGAAAACACATGAGGCATACTGAGTTGCATGAGTAAAATCGATTTTCTCACTCGTTAAATTTCGGCAAGAGAAAATCGATTCAGAGAGAGAGTTGCATGTGGAGGAGGGATAGAGAGGGTTCAACGTCAGTCACAAAGACAAGGAGTAAGATGCATAGCAGTAAGACGACAATGTTGGGAAGATTGACATTGGGGGAGGGAGTGTTGGCTTGTGTGACACTGGCACTGCACACGCTAGTCTAGGAGCCGGAGAAAGTGATGCTAGGCAAGCTAGAAAGACACTGAGGGTGGAGGAACTTCTCTCTCAAGTCAGATACTTGTTCAGAAACTTCTGTAATTTTTTCTCAGAAAGCCTTGTTCTATACCTTTGGGTGTAATTTGTACATGAAGATTTTGCTGAAGAATAATAAAACCCTCATTTGATGCATCGGTTTTCCCACATTGGGCTTTTCCGGAGACTATTGTCCAAAAATAACTATGTCATTGCGAGTGTATTTGTGTGAATATTATTTTACTTACATTTAATTTCTGCAATGTTTTAATTGTGAAGGCACTAGTAGAATATATTTCGATATTTGTTGTAAGAATACTATAATATTTCTGAGGTAATAAGTAGAAGAAATAATATTAATCATTGCAGTAGAATTTTTACTTAAAAATTTTCACATTTCTGAGTTCAGAAGCAGAGCTCGTTAATGCACTGATACTTTCATTGTCAAGATCAAAATTATCCTCATTCTTAATTTTGTAAACCTGTGGCTCACTATTGTCTAGTTCAGAATCAGAAGTAGTTAATGCCTTCACTGTTTCACTATCCTGATCAGAATTATCCTCATTCTTAATTTTGTAGACTTGTTGCTCAATATAGTCAACTTCAGATATTTCTAAATCAAGTGAAAAATTGTCATGCACAATAATTACCTCTTGCAATCTTTCAACAACATTCTCATTAGCAACAATTCGATCCTTTGCAAAAGGTGATTCTAGGAAACCATCACAGGACAAGGCATCCTGAAACTTGATCGCTTTATGAGCATTCTATTGGGTTCCCCTTTCAAACTTGACCGCTTTATGAGCATTCTATTGGGTTCCCCTTTCAGATGATCATATTTCTCTGCCAATGAACGATGTGTTCAGTAAATCAAATTAATAAGCTTCAGCCTCTAAGTGTAGAACATATCTGCTCGCTTCGCAAATGAATCTGCTTCTTCTTGTATGAGATTCAACATAGCTTTAGCCTTGTTATATAGATCTGCCAGATCAATGCAATATCATAAACAATAGCAATATAACTAAATTCAAAAATTCTGAAATCTAGAGGAATCGTTTTCTACGCTGACAATGAATCAGTGATAAGAAATTTCCATGTTGTGAATTAAGAAGGAAATCAATAATTACCAGAGCTTCCCCTGTATCAGAATCTCTCCTGTTAAACCAGAAATCAGAATAGAATATAAACGAAATGGCTTTTAATGAACATGCTGGAGTAGTTTGAAGCCATACAGATTTCTTGGGTTTGTTGTGGCTATTCAACCACCAAGAATAAGTTGTAGCTCTACCTCCATCTTTAGCAAGGGAAAACTTTGATCACCTTATACTTATCTTCAAAATCGATTAAGAAAGATTTCTTGGGTTTGTTGTGGTTTCAACCACCAAGAATAAGTTGTAGCTCTACCTTCATCTTTAGCAGGGGAAAACTTTGATCACCTTATATTTGATCTTCGAAACTAATTAAGAAAGAGATGAAAGGGAAAATCTCCACCTTAAAATTGATCATCATACCTGGTCAAAAAAAAGAGGAAAGGTAATTCTGTGAAAAAATTCAGAAATTAAGGGATAAATTGATTTTCTGTGAAATGTTCTTTGTCCTGGATGTACTATTCTCTTTGCTTTTGGATATTATTATAATGAATGTTTGGATATGAAGTCAGCATAATTTTGAACTAAACTAGTGCTTTTGCCAGCTATGATGGTTGGGACCAAAAATATAAACATTATTTCAATAAGATATGGATATTTGCATGCTCTATATCTCTAACTACAAATGTGCCATCCTAAATCTATCAAACACCCAGAAGAAACAAAACGCTCAATGTGCAAAGCCAGAGTTAAAACTTGGTTCCTGTTTCCTAAAAAGTTTAGATAATCATCATTAAGTATTATTTTATATAATCTAGAGAATACGATAAAAAAAATATAAGAAACGAGGTTAATATCAAAGTCCAAGTTTAACAAGTTGACAACATCTTCCATGTCAAACTGAACAAGATAAACAATAGAAGTCCAATTTAGTTGGGTTGAAAAAGTCGCAAAGATTTGAATCTTGAATCTGGAAAACATGTTTGAAATGTCCCTCGCAATTAACAACGGGATCTTAGAATAAAATCATGCACATTGCTTTACTATAAAAATATACTCTGATTAGAGAAGAAATTTGAGAAATGGTTTCCTACTTGTAGCAGCCCTTAAGAAAGGGAAGTTTTTGTAACTATTCCCTGGGAAGAGATATATGCATAGGGAAGTATCAATTCTATTTACAGGCCTCTCATTTTATTTTCTGGAAGCTAAAAAGATCAAATTTCGAAGCTGAGTAATTTTTCCCCAGTTCGGGGAATAAGGTGTTTCCAGCAGTTTGGAGGAACTCATAATTTGGGTATTTTAGTTGTTTTGGATTGGAGGTTGGACAATTTTTCACCAGGAGCCAGTTTAGCACCCACGTCAGAAAATATAGGTTATTTACCTTCATAATACTATGAAATTAAAATTAAAATTAAAGAGTATTGTCAAGTGGAAAAAAGACAAAATTAATTTAAATAATTAATATTCTTTATTAATATATTGAATATTTAAATAAAAAAAATCTAAAAATCATATGGGCTATAAGCGCTACATTTATGGATTACTATCTTCTTCAATTGTAATGTTAAATCACTGAACATAATCACCCTTTTCTTATGTCAAGTCAATGAAGTTGGGAATTACAAATCATGAAGAATATATAGAGCTGAAAAATCAAATCTTCAATTTACACTAGTATTGGATAGATGGAAACTTCATAATATGCCTAATATGAAGTTCAAGTACAAATTTTAGCCTTTTTGCAAGGTTAGTTCACTCCACTAGCTCTCCAAAACCTTAGATATGGAAAGCTAAGGAAACCTTAACTCAGCTAAGGAGATCCAAGAAGCATGAATCACTTGAGTAAGTCCCCAAGGCAAGACATGTCCTCTTCACTTCTCCAAGTACAAATTAGGGTTTCATCTAAAAAACCTAAGGTCAAAAACTCCAACGGATGAAACCCTAACCTTAGACTTTGAGATGCCCCAACAATATCAAGAAAGCATAGCAACTAAGAGAGAGAGAGAGAGGGAGAGAGAGACCAAGTACATAAGAGGATAAAATAGAGAAACAATGATTAGTGTCCCCCACTTGATCACATCTCTAACACAAAATTGATAAGCATAAATGAGCTATAATGTTATGTTTATCATCTCCAACATCTTCTTTTCTTCATGAGAGTAAATCCTAGTCACAAGAGAAAACTCCAAAAAATTTGTCCTCATACCAAGTATAGCTTCACCTAGGGTTTCCTCATGAACCCTAGCAAATCCCTCCAAGTAGATGATTACATAGAAAAGAGTATTATTATGATGAATGGTGTTTCTTCTTCCTCTATATATTTGAGAGCTAAAGGTAAGACAACAATATCAATATGGTTCAATGCCCCTGCAAGCAACCTATAATAAAAAATGCAAGCTTACACATGTGGAACACTACTCTCCAATCATACACCCTTCAAGATCCAAGGTGATGTAGCTACACAATATGTGTCCACACTCCTCTGCCACAATCCTACGAGAACTCCATCACTCCTCCTAAGTTATGTACTCCGCTAGGTCCACTCTCACTCCACTCTCACTCTTGCAACCTAGTCATTCCTAAGCCAACTCCAAGTGTCCACATTGAAATCCAAGCTAACCCATGTTGTGTAGGACCTAATTCCTCCAAGATGCAAAATTTTCCTCCTCCTAGGTAGGGCATTATCCAACCAAGCAACCATCTAAATGTGGTAATAATGAAGGACTTCACCAAAGTTGGCAACAAAACTCCAATACCCTAGAGAAGAATGCCAAGAAAGCTCATAATTAAAGTTAAACAATGAATGAGTAAGCCATCTCCAATTGCAAATCCATCATGTACTATCTTCAATGTGTAAATCCATCTCAAACCATCCAAGGATTGTGCATACACCATGTACCCCAAATCTCTAGAAACACCCTAAAAAGCATGGAGTAAATATTTACAAAAACCAAGCATTAACACTTCAAATAAATGTATATAGAGTATAACAGACATGACCATTGGCAACCTCAAGAACCATAAGCTAATTACTGTCCCTAGTTTCTATATGCACAACATATACAACCATAGTGATTCAATAGCAACCCACATGCCACTAGAGGAAGTCCCTTCAGATTTAGAGAAATGCATAAATCGGACTCAGATCTAAATGACCCAATAATAATTAATAGCCTAAAAATTGGATTTGCATAAACAGGAGGATGTCCGTTATATTATTAAAAACAACCATCATTACTTCAAACAAACAGATGTACACAAGTCAAAACAAACACACCCATTCACAACCTTACAAATGGAAAGCTAATTACAGTCCGATGTTTCTTTTTGCATAGCATATCCAGCAACGTTATTAGGATTTTAAATTGTACACAGCTTGATTCGGTTACTACCCACTACCGACAAAACAAAACCGACTTCAAATTTATCAGAAAACAAAATTTGGACTTATTCTAGCAGCTCCAACAATAATCAACAACTTCGATGTGGGGTTTGTAAATTCACAATGGTGTGACTAATTTTACCAAAACAGGGTATTAACACGTCAAATAAATGTCTACACAGTCATAAAGGAGTCAAGGAGACAGTCATCGACAATTTCAGGAAACACAGGTTGATTACCGTATAACATATACAGCCATGGTATTAGGCCTCTATGTTTTTGTAATATTTAATGCGATTGCGACCGACCAGCCACTTGAGGAAATGTACTTCAGATTGATCAGAATTGTAGAATTCGTACTCAAATCTCCCCCAATAATTAATAGCCTAAATATGAGGTTCGCAGAAATAGAATGATCTGAGTTATTTTACCCAAACAAAAACAAAACATTGATACTTCAAACACACGTATACAATGGTATCATAACATCATTGGCAACTCAAGAACCGCAAGCTAATTAAAATCCCATGTTCCTATATGCATAGCATATCTGGCCAAGGTGTTAGGAATCTCTTTGCGGAAAAAGGTATTAGGATTCTATGTTGTATACAATTTGATATAATTGCTAGCCACTAGATAAAACCCGCTTCAGATTTATAATAAGAATGAATTTGGACTCAGTTGTAGATGTCCTCACAACAATCACTTGCTTCTGTGTCGTGTTTATAAAATTATGATGATGTCAATAATTTTACCAAAACCAGCCATTAATACTTAATAGTTCAGCTATTTTAATAAACACAGCCATCGATAACCTTAAAAACCACGGTCTACTTGTTTCAGAGTCATTTATGCATAGTATATCCAACCATAATCTCAGGAAATGCTCTACATAATCTGCTACCCACCTGCCACTAAATAAGATAAGATACTTTTATCAATGTTAAACAAATGACCAAAGGGTCAATCAATGGGATTAGCAAGTACAATCAGGGATAACAATCTGTAGAATAGCCCTAGGCTACCTCAAAAGCATAAAACAATATAAAACCCATCTCATATTTATTAGAAGGCAAAATTTGGACTCAAATATAGATGCCTTGCAACAATCAACAGCATGAACGGGGCTTGCAAAAATAGGATCGTGTGACTTACTTCACCAAAATCGGCCCTGTAAAATCAAACAGGTGTATATATATACAGTCATAGCCGATAAAACTGTTAAGACAGGAATTAGCATAGCCGGCAACACTGCCACAACAACCATTGATAAACAACCGATACTGACAAAAATCTTCACAAAACTAGATGATCCACCAGGGTTCCATTCAAGCCCTAGCTGAGGCTAGATTGATATATCATCCCAACGGCTTCTTTTGCCTTCCCGTGGATTGTAGAGAAGCCACAATGGACTGAATCCAGCAACAGAAAAGTTGTCAAGTACGCCCATGAAGGAAAACACCATCGCCACGATGGCCACCATAGGCAACGTCATTATACCAATCATAAATGCAACTGAACCAACCAACATGAGAGCAGAAGAAATCCCAAACAATAACCAAGTTATTCCCACAGGGCTCCACTGTGTTCTTACCGAAGATAAATTTGTTGATGGGGGTAATCTAAAATGGAAAATAACAGCAGCCCGAGATCTCTAAACAGGTCATCTGCCTGGTGGGGTTGTCAATGCTGCTGCAGTACCCTCTCTTTGCTTCTCCAATGCGCATAAACGCAATGCCTTTCTCTTTTGCAGTTAGGTCTCTTTGGCAGAATTTCATGATAAATGCTTGATAATATGCATTGTGCTTAATTATTCTCTTGTTATTCTCTAATTTGCATAACCTAATTTGCTTACGCTAGCTTATTTATTTTTCTTACAAGTTAGTTGATTTATTTTGCATTGAAAAACATGATTTCAATGTGAATATTAATTTAAGGAATGATTACAGAAGAACAATAACGATGGTACTTGTTTTTTTTAATCCTCCATGACAATGAATAGATTTGGGTATATCCTAATTTGTTTATAATACAGACGCTTTAAAGGTTAGCAATGGGAGTCTACCACAATTAAGGCAGGGCTGATTGTCAATGCATTTGTGCGTGCGTGGAACTTTCCCACACTACCAGATCATGACTACAGCCACCAAAAATGCATTATAATGTTTTTTAAAGAAACCACGGAAGGTATTAAGTTAATGATATACCATTTCTTTTGGATTTGAACTGTTGTGTAAGCTCATTTTGGAATCTATATCCGGAGATTAAATATTAAGTAGTTCTTCAAATGTTGATATATATTTATGTTGATACATTTCCTTTCCAGAATAATTTCTTTTTAAAGATTTTTGTGATCAAAATTTGGAGAGGTGGGTAAAACTTCGAGAGGTGAGGTGGTATAATTTCGTTGCATATTTAAATTCACTTGTTTATTTATTAGGGTTGAAATTGTTTATCTTTTCATATTTGAATATTCGGCAACCGAGGTACTGGAGCTGCCAGGTAACGCGACCGGGGACAATAAGAAGACCAGAATAGTTCCTCGTTGCATACAGTTGGCTTTCAGAAATGATGAGGAGCTAAGCAAGCTGCTGGGCACTGTTGCCATAGCTGATGGCAGTGTCATGTCCAATATCCATAACATACTGCTTCCTAAAAAGGTCGCGGATTCTCCATGTCTGGAAAGGGCGAGGAGGAGAGCTAAGGGCCGGGAAAATTTGTCCAAGCCTTTTGTATGTTTGGAAAATTATTTAATTTTCTAATTGATTGCAAACTTTAATTTCTTAGTTTTTAAATAAAAATATGTTTTAAAAAGTTAATAGTTAAAATGGAATGGAATTTTAATTTTTTAGATTACATAAGCCAAATATAGATAATAATAATTTGTTTTATTAATTTTTAATTATAATTTTTTTAAGTAATTAATTAATTTATTAAGGAAAAATGGTTTTTTAATTAATTAAAAAAATTAATAATAAATGAAGATGAAGAGAAAATTAAAAATTAATTAAAGTTATAATATTAAGTTAATTTCTCATAATAGGAAAACATGAAATTGGAACATAAATATTTTAAGTACTTTTATGGTAGAGCAAAGGTAAAAGTATTATCTTGAATTTTTCACCCAAAGAGAATTTGTTGTACAATTAATGTTGGATATCTCTAAAGATTCATGAGATTTTAAAAAAGAAGAGATTAACAAGATGCTCAAGTATTAAAAAATGTTACTATAATGTTAATCTTAGGGTTTATGATATTAATTCAAGGGTTTATAATGCTCAAGCATGGTCAAGCATGGTCCAATGTCACATTGTGACAAGGATTGTCTCAATATGGTAATCAACCATGGGAAATCATGTTTATTTTAGGGTTTATATACCTAGGGTTTATAATTTTTATCCCTTGGGTTTATTAATCCAAAGGTTCATATTCCTAGGGTTTAATATTATTCACTTAAGTTTATAGTCCATTATGTTTTTAGTATTAATCCCTAGGGTTTATTATTCCCTTTGGTTTATAATATCAATCATGGTCGACCATGTTTTATAAATTCAATCATGGTCAACTATCGTCAACCATATTTTATAAAATCAATCATGATCAATCATGGTCCAACGTCATATTGTGACAAATATTGTCTCAATATGAAAATCAATGATTGTCTCAACCATGGTCCAACATCGCATAATGACAAAGATTGTCTCAATATGATAATCATTGTCAACCATGATGAATCATGGTCAAACTTGGTCAACCATGTTCTCTTAGGGTTTATATGCCTTGGGTTTATAATATTAGTCCCTTCGGGTTCACAATCCCTTGAGGTTTTAGTATTAATCCCTTGGGTTTATAATATGAGTGATGGTAAATCACGGCCAACGATAGCGAATCATGGTCAACCATGGTTGATCATAACCAATCATGGTTTATCATAACCAACCATGTCCAACCATCGTTGAATATCGCATTATGACAATGGTTGTCTCGATATGAAAATCAACCATGGTCTAATGTCACATGGTGAAAAAGATTCTCTCGATATGAAAATCAATATGGTGAAGCATGACCAACCATGGTCCAATGTTGCATCTTGACAAGGATTGTCTTAATATGGAAATCAACCATCATCGACCAATATTTATCTTAGGGTTTATATACTCGGGCTTATAATTTTTATCCCTTAGGTTATTATTCTCTTGGGTTTTAGTATTAATCCCTTGGCTTTGTTATTCCCTTTGGTTTATGATATCAATGCCTTGTGTTTATTATTCCCTTGGGTTTATAATATCAGTCATGGGAAAACATGGTCAATCATAGCCAACGATGGTTGAATGTCGCATTGCGACAATGACTGTCTCAATATGAAAATCAACCACAGTCAACTATAGTTCAACGTCACATTGTGACATATTGTCTTGATATGAAAATCAATCATGGTCAACCATGGTCTAGTGTTGCACTGTGAGAAATATTGTCTCAATATGGAAATCAGTCATGCAACCATGGTCAACCATGTTTATTTTAGGGTTTATAATATTTATCTTAGCATTTATATACCTTGGGTTTATAATTTATGTTTCATTGACAAAGATTGTCTTAATATGATAATCATCATCAACCATGTCAACCATGGTCAACCTTGATCAACCTTGATCAACCATAGTCAACCATGTTTTATAAAATAAAAAATGGCCATCCATGGTCAATCATGGTCAACCATGGTTGAATGTCACATTGTCACAAATATTGTGTTGATATGAAAATCAATGATGGTCAAGCATGGTCAACCATTGTCAAACGCAACATTTTGGCAAGGATTGTCTCAATATGAAAATCAACAATGATCGCATTTTAGTGTTTATAATACTTATATTAGGCTTTATATACCTTGGGTTTATAATATTTGTCCCTTAGATTTAATATTATTCCCTTGGGTACATAATCCCTTGGGGTTTTAATATTATGCCCTTGGGTTTATTATTCCATTGGGTTTATAATATCAATCCCTTGGGTTTGTTATTGCATTGGGTTTATAATATCAATCATGGTCAACCATGGTTAGCCATGGTCGAACGTTGCATTGTCACAAAGATTGTGTTGATATACAAATCGACGATGGTTAAGCATGGCCAACCATGGTTGAATGTCGCATTGTGACAAGTATTGTCTCAATATGAAAATCAACCATGGTCAACCATTGTGAGCAATGTTTATTTTAGTGTTTATAATATTTATCTTAGGCTTTATATGCCTTGGGTTTATAATATTTGTCCCTTGGGTTTTTAGTATTTATCCCTAGGGTATATTATTCCATTGGGTTTACAATATCAATCATTGTCAACCATGTTTATTATATTTTATGGTTTATAATATTTATCTTAGGGTTTATATACCTTAGCCTTTTAATATTAATACCCAGGGTGTATTATTCTCTTTGGTTTATAATATATATCGTGATGAACCATGGTACACCATTGTATTATGACAAATATTGTCTCAATATGAGAATCAATCATTGTCAACCGTAGTACAATGTCACATTGTGACAAATATTTTATCGATTTGAAAATTAGTCATGGTCAAGCATGGTCGAATGACACATTGTGATAATCATTGCCTCAATATGAAAATCAACCACAATCAAGCATGGTAAAAAATGGTTATTTTAGTGTTTATAATCAATAATTGTCTTAATAATGGTCAACCATGGTCAATCATGGTCCAGTGTCACATTGTGAAAAGGATTGTCTCAATATGAAAATCAACCATGGTGAATGATTTTTATTTTAGTGTCTATAATATTTAACTTATGGAATTGATACCTTGGGTTTATAATATTAGTTTGTTGGGTTTAATATTATTCAACCATGCTCAACCATGGTTAATCATGTTTTATAAAATCCATCGTGGTCAACCATGGTCCAATGTTGCATTGTGACAAAGTTTTTATCTATACGAAAATTAATAATTTTCTAAACCATGATCTAACATCGCATTATGACAAAGATTGTCTCAATATGATAATCATCGTCAACCATGGTAGACCATCACATTGTCACACAATTGTGTTGCTATGAAAATCAACCATGGTTAAGCATGGTCAATCATGGTCCAATGTCGCATTGTGACAAGGATTGTCTCAATATTAAAATCAACCATGGTGAATCATTCTCAACCATGTTTATCTTAATGTTTATAATATTTATATTAGGGTTTATATACATTCATTTTATAATATTGTCCCTCAGTTTTAGTATATTCCCTTGGGTTCATAATCCCTTGGGGTTTTAGTGTTAATCCCTTAGATTTATTACTCCCTTTGGTTTATAATATCAATCCCTTGGGTTTATTATTCCCTGGGTTCCATAATATCAATCACGGTCAACCACAATCCAACGTCGCATTGTGATATATTGTCTCAATATGAAAATCAGTCATGGTCAACCATGGTCTAGCATCGCATTGTGACAAGGATTGTCTCAATATGGAAATCAACCATGCTCAACCATAGTCAACCATGTTTATTTTAGGGTTTATAATATTTATCTTAGAGTTTATATACCTTGGGTTTATAATTTACATCGCATTATGACAAATATTGTCTCAATATGATAATCATCGTCAACCATGGTAAATTATGGTCAACCTTGGTGAACCATGGTCAACCATGTTTTATAAAATGAAACATGGTCATCCATGGTCAATCATGGCCAACTATGGTTGAACACCACATTGTCACAAAGATTGTGTTGATATGAAAATCAACCATGGTTAAGCATGGTCAACCATGGTCCAACGTCACATTGTGACAAGGATTGTCTCAATATGAAAATCAACCATGGTCAACCATTGTCAACGATGTTTATTTTAGTGTTTATAATATTTATCTTAAGGTTTATATAGTTTGGGTTTATAAAATTTGTCCCTTTAGATTAATATTATTCCCTTGAGTATTAATCACTTTGGTTTGTTATTCCCTTGGGTTTATAATATCAATCCCTTGGGTTTATTATTTTGTTGGATTTATAATATTAATCATGGTCAACCATGATCGAATGTCAGATTGTGACTAAGATTGTCTCAATATGAAAATCAACCATGATCAACCATGGTCCAACATCCATTGTAATAAAAATTGTCTTGATATGAAAATCAATCATGGTGTAGCATGGTCAACCATGGTCCAACATCGCATTGTGACAAGTATTGTCTCAACCTTGGTCAATCATGTCTATTTTAAGGTTTATAATATTTATCTTAGAGTTCATATATCCTACGTTTATAAATTTTATCCCTAGGGTTTATTATTCCCCTGGGTTTATAATATCATTCCCTTGGGTATATATTATTCATATCGTTTATAATATTAATCTTTGGTTTTAATATAAATCCATTGGGTTTATAATCATGGTGAACCTCATTCCAATGTCACATTGTGATAAATATTTTCTTAAAATGAAAATCAACGATGGTCCAATGTCACATTTTTACAAAGATTGTCTGCATATTAAAATCAATCATGGTCAACCATGCTCCAACGTTGCATTGTGAAAAATATTGTCTCAATATGAAAATAAATCATGGTTAACCATGATTTTTTAGGGTTTATAATATTTATATTAGGGATTTTATACCTTGAGTTTATAATACTCATCCCTCGGGTTTAATATTATTTCCCTGGGTTTAAAATCCCTTGGGTTTTTAGTATAAATCCCTTGAGTTTATTATTTCCTTGAGTTTAGAATAAAAATCACTCAGGTTTATTAATCTAAGGGTTCATATTTGTTCGGTATAATTTTGTTTATAAGTTTTTTAATATTTAGTCCTTGGGTTATAAATCCTTGAGTTTAATTAATTAATAATAATTACTATAAATTATCAAAAACGTTATTTATATTAATTATTTTTAATATAAAACATTATTAGTTAATTAGTTAACATAAAATAATAATAATAATTAGCTAATTATTAAAACGTTTTTAATAAATAATAATAATAATAATAATAGGTTAATTATACTTTTATTTTTATTAAAAATATTTATATTTATATTAAATTTTTGCTTAATAGATTTTTATTAAATTTATTAATTAATTAATATGAAATAATACTAATTATTAATAGTAATAATATTAATTTATATGCCTTTGGAAAATATCAACCATATTTACTAATATAAATGTGGTTGTGCTCGTCAATATATGAAAAGTGGAAAATCATATGATTTGGGGTATATGAATTATTTTATTAGTGTGATTGTATTAATTACATCTTAAAGCATTTCATTTGAGAAGAAATCCCTCCCATGCCATGTGTGCCCCCTTGCATCATCATGTCATGTGCTATATGATTTAACATTCATCATTCATTTGACGATTGTGAAGATTTTTTTGTTACGTTGGGGCCCCGTCACATATCACTCTTGAAGTTATGTTGTGTAGGTCTCCATGCTTCATGGCATAGTGTGGGTCTCTATGCTTCATGGCGTGGCATGGGTCTCTGTGCTTCATGGAAACCATGCATGGAACTTCCTAACCCTTCACATGAAAATTTATATATGAGGAGTGGAGAACCATTGAAAAGATCAGACGGTGGCTTTTGAGTAATGAGGTTGCTTGGAACAAGCTGTCTTTGCAACATACCAAGGATTTATGCATAGGTATGTCTGTTGAATTTCATTACCAAGGTCTATACCTCTAGGACCTTGAGAGAGTACCACCCAAAGCATAGGCATGTCTCCATGAAGGCAGTGAAGAATTTTGTGTTTATATACATTCTAACTTCTTGTGGGTGGATGCTCCTACTATTATGCAAATTTTGTAGTTTTATTATTGTAGTTTTTCCATTTGTTCTTGCCTTAAAGGTGTGCGTAGAATTTTTGAACCTGAAGGAGGTGACTAGAGTGCCAAACATGAGGAATATGAAAAATAAATGTCTGAGCTCAATGAAGATGATGAGGACGATGAAAGTGGGGAGATATTTTCGTTTTATGTTTCACATATTCTATAAACGTAATTATGGGGAAGTTATGGTTTTCCCATTTCAACTACTGAAAAATGTTTGCTACATTTCTCTTCTCTGGTTCATAGGACAACTATGAATAACCAAACACTCCATAAGAAAAACCAAATTTTTTCATGCAGATTATGGTTTTCAAACTTCGACAAGAATTTTGCTATAGTTTGAGATTAGAGGATTTGCCAGAAAATTTTTACCCAATGTTTCATTACTAATTTTGTATAGGAGATGATATCAATATGTTTATTGAGCTCATTTTGTTTTAGAGACAAGGGAGTTCCTCCATCAGGCAACATATTGTTCTCATTACCATTAATTAGCTTGATTCAGAGCATGATAAGCCTCAGCAAGTGCCTCCATCACATTTTACAGGCCTCCGAGATGCTTATGCCATTAATTCCTAGTTCTAAGCACACGATAATCCCCCTCCACGATAGTGAGCTTCAAGTTTGATATTAGTCACTTACAGAGAAAGCTTTGTCTGCATCAAGAAACAACTAAATTTGTTTCTTGTCAATACATTTTCTCCATCCCATATGACCACATATTAAGTGAGCCATATTATATATATTGTTAAAGCCCAAATCCTTAAAATTTATAATGGCTAAATTTCATCCCTATTTCAAGATCCATGAGCCTCTTTCTTTGGCATATGCACCATTTTCATGCAAAGGGAAGAGAAAAATCATTCAAGAACAACTGGTGAATGGATTATAATAATGTTGAGAAACAAATGCCAACCAACATGAAGTTTTGGGAGCCTCTCCTTTGGTGAGACCCTGTCAAAGCCTTGGAGTGCTTGTAAGTATACCATCACTCTTCATTAATGCGGCATTTTCTTAGAATTATTAGTGAAAACTCAGTAATTCCATGTACCAAAATGAAAATTTACATATCTAAAATGAATACCCAAAATTGTTAAATCCAAAAAACTACTTGAACCCTTGAATAAACAAATAAAAGAAAAATTACCACGAAAACCCTAAAAATTAATTGTGGGTTGTATCTTTTTTCTCTATTTCTTCATCACATTTGATCAATGGGGCCACTAAGGTTCCTTAACATTAGAAGCTAGATATGGTATTGATCAACACATTAAGAAAACCTTATAGTAGCCTCATTGGAGTTTATTCTTGTTAGAGTTGGGGAATGAGGTGACTCTATGGAAATTGCACCAGTTATAATATGAGGTGATCCTACAGTCGCCTTGGAAATGCGTTTTCAATCGATTTCACAATTTTTAAGATTGGGAAAGCTAGGAATATTTTGACGATGTTGGATCCATGAACATTTAGGGGATCTCCCCAGTATGAAGTCCAAATTAGTCCTCACACCATTTGGTGTAGTAGTCACATCTGGTATGATGGTCCAGTTGCCATTTACTTAATATATTTTCCTTAGCTCTTGTTGTTCAACATATGAGAGTGCTACATCGGTGTCTTCAAAAAGTGAGGAGATTGTGCCTGGTGAGTGCGTAATGTGACTATGTCTAGTTTCTCTTACTAGAAAAATGGGGAAATTAAAGTGAGCCTCTAAGTGAGAGGTAATAGTACCACCTAGGAAGAGACGCACATGAATCGAAAGGGTTTGTCCAACATCTGGCGAAATAGTCAACAGCGGATGTGGCAATCATTAAAACCGAAGTACAAGGGAAGACCCGTCCACCATCCAACAGTGTAATCCACAATAGATGTGACAGTTGTTATAACCAATAAACAAGGAAGTTCTATCTATTATCCCGCGGAGGAGTCCACAAGGATGAGACAACAGTGATAACCAATACAACACATTCCCAACAAGGTAAGTACTAAAACAACTGAAATAGTTCAACTATATTAGTACATGTGAAACAAACATGAATTACAAATGTCGAAAGAATAGTCTTACAAAAATATAAAAAACATGCATGAAAACATGTTGGCCTTAACAGGCTTCTGTATTAACAAAAAATTCCAAGATACATTTGTACACCATACTCACTAACCCCAGTAGTGGGACATTGGAGCTACTCCTCGCTCCTTAAAGAACTGACTAAAAAGTCTCAATTCTTTGTGGGAGGATCCAAGGTGAAAAGTCCTTACTCATACAATGGGAGGGATATATATAGCCAAGGGTCATGCTTTACCCTTATGACTCTTGAACTACCCTCATGACCATTCAACTTCCTATGAATTTTCAACTGACATGACTCTTCATATTCTTGTGTGGCCATTGGACTTTCACTTTACATTACATTTGATTTACAATACATATGGCCCATCATAGTGATGTATCCTTGATAGCTCATGACATGGACTAGATGGTTGTGGTAGCAATGTCAAGTTGTTGTTGTTGCTGAGTGATGGATGTGTTCTTGGATGTGCTTTCTTTTCTCCAATGCATGGCTTAATGTTGTGGGCTCTTCAATGATATTTTTCTTGAAAAGAGGTTGAATGCATGTGTTCCCTTCACTTGTTCTTGATGAGCTTCTTTTGTCCATCCAACTGCAAGTGTCTTCGAGCATGTTCACTCCTTCTTCATCTCCTTCATCATCACAACATGATCTAAGAGTGTACCTGTTCCTACAATTCACTCATGACGAGACGACATCAAATTGAAAACTTCCTATTCTAAGATGCATGCATTGTTATCCATGAACTGGGCCTAAGTCAGATGATAGGCTTGGAAGAGGGCTCATCAGCTGCACATTGGTAGTTCCAGGTGATAGGGAGGGAGACTGGTCACTGAGATTGTGTAGTGCGCAGCTCAAGCTTGACTGAGGAACTTCGAAGCACAGTCTTCACTCTTGGGAAAAAATGTGTATAGGCCACTGGGAGGTAGGATCGCGTAGTTGAGATCAATAGTGGAAACTTCAAGGTGAGACCCTAGGAGGCAAGTCTCTACAATTTTTTGAGGGAAGAGAGGACAGGGCGGAAGAGGGGCCAGATATGAAAGTGTTGAATAGTTTTTGAGAGCAGTGAGCCTCAGTTGAGGGAGGACACTAGGGGACACCTCTGCACAGATATGGGAGGAAAAGCAGGCTTAGGTCTCTACACATTATGGGGTTCCAATAGGTAGGGAGGAGGCTTGATGACTAATCCTAAGAAATGCGTAGTTTAAATCATGCTTGAGGCATCTTCTACACAATTCTGGAAAGGAAGGAAGGCTTCTCATCTCTCCGATTTCATAGTGAAACTGCTCTGGAGGATATTCTTTGCACACTACACAGTTGCTGGCAGCAGATCAACATCATGAGGGCTGAGACAATGCAGTGCAACTTAGTCGGGGTCTGGTGAAGTGGGCTTGTCCGATTAGAAGGATTTTTGGGAAAATGACTATGTGTGGGAGGCAAGTGAACCTATGAGGAACTTGACATTTTGATCACACACTTATAATACTTTGATGGCAAAAAAACATAGACTACCTAGACAACAAGACAAAGCATTACCTTTTGTGAGACTGTCTAGATCCAAGAGCGACAAGTTTGAAACTTGAGATAGACCATAGTATGACCATGACGACACTTGTGCGATAGTTCTTACAACTTTGAGTGTGAGTGGGAACAATGTTTACATAGATAGGACAACTCAAACACATGAAGACAAACCATCGAAATAACTAGAATAGGACTGTAAGCATGATAAAGCAATCAACATGCCAAAATATGACAGTTGGTAAAACAAGAAAAAAGGGTGAAAAGACTCTAAGGAGCTCATGCAATGAGATCCAATGTTTTCAACCATAAAGGAAAAACAACGGAAGGCTTTAACATTTTGGAGCAAGCCAAGATTTGGAGGGTGTTGCAATTGCGACAACACTTGGCGATATACTTGTTGAATACCATCTTCTTTGTTTTGGTTCATTTTTGGTGTAGGGCCTTGGTTATTCGAGGAGTATTGATTCAATTTGAAGATGAATTTGGTTTTCTCACTTACCCCATTCAGATAAATGGTTCACCGTGTACCTTCTCAGTTGATCACAACACAAGATTTAGCCAGATCATAGTGTTTCAAATTAGGAAGGGTAGTTTAATTCACAAGCTTAATATTTTCAGAGTATAACTTTTCATCTCTAGTGTTGCTCTATTGCTAGCAGGCCTAGACAGTACCCCAAAAGAGTCACGCAGGAATACAATCATTTATCCACTTCCATCGAGTCTAGATAGTACCGTAGTGGAGTTCCCTGCTTCACCTCTCTGCATAGGAAACTCTTCTCTTCTTTCACCTTTGTTATTTTTTAAAGAGAATTGTGCATAGGCGCTTATTTATTTTTGGGGTGGAAGAGGGATCATGACTTATTGAGAGGAGGAGAGTTTGTTCCTTCAAAGAAGCATATGAATACTTTTGATTCAGGTTTTCTCGTTTATATTTTCCCCTTCTCCGTTTCTACTATTTGGATAGGCTTCAAAATGCCAAAGTAGGAAACTAAGTCTAGGCATGAGGTTTCCCAAACTGGATAGAGGTTCATGGTTTGACCAAATCTCTCCTTACAGATGGATCATATTTTTTGTCATGACTTCATTGGACAAAAGTTACAACCAAAAACAAAGAATATGGACACAGGACTAGCAAAGGACTACAGTGTCAGAAGACTCTTTGAACTTCGGCCACATACACATTTAGAAGCCAGGACGCAGTGAGGCACAACACTTATTCACATAAGAAAAAAAACAGAAAACCAAGAAAAAAAACATCAAACAAACAAAAGACAATGTACATAGTGCAGGGCATGGCCCCAAATCTCATTGAAAATATCATTTTATGTCTTGGCCATTGACAGGGAGAGAGACAATCTTCCTGTCACGTGATTGAAGATGACATGTGTGTTGGCTAGCTTCTCGTGGAATATAAAAGGACCAATCCATAGGGATTGAAACTTCATGTGCTTGCCTTTTTCCTCATGGGATTTGTCCCACTTTAAGACTAAGTCACTCACACTGAAGCTAGTACTCCCTGCAAACTTTCTATCAAACCATCTCTTGATACGGTTCTGGTGGAGTGAAATTTTTTCTTTTTCTTTCATCTGTTCTTCGTGTAACTTGTGCAATGTGTCCATCCTACGATGAACTAAAAGAAATGACTTACCTTGGGATTTTGGGGACAACTGGAGAGCAGGAAAGTAAATGTTTTGTGGGGGGATGGCTTCCTTTCCATATACCAAGAAGTAGGGGGAAGTATTCAGATCAGGCTTAGGTGTCACTCAGTCATCCCATAAACCATTCACCAAAGAAAAGTGTTAATTTTGTTGCTCACAGTAAATGGTCTTGTTGATGATGTCAATGATGTTCTTGCTTGTGTGTTCGACAAGGCCATTTCCTTGTGGATAGTAATTAGTAGAATTATTTGTTGGGTTGTGTTATATTCTTTCTATGGCTAGCCTACGTAGTTATCTTGGGGGTTAGGCCAGGGGTGGAGCCCCTCCTTTGTTGTGTCGATTGCACATCGGGGGGGTCACAGGGGGGTTTGAGGGGGGCGGGTAGCCCCCCTCTACGGGGTTAGGGGCAGTGCCCTGGGAAATTTTCTTTTGGACCATATATTAGGTTGGGCAGAACTACCTATGCTTTAATGCATGGTTTTTTGCACATGGTTTTAGACACGATGGTTTTCAGTCCATGGTTTTGGACTGATGGTTTTCGGTCCATGGTATTGGACGTGATGGTTTTCGATCCATGGTATTGGATGCTTCACCATTTATAAATATGTATTGTAACATTGAAAAGAACATAATGTAAAATCAGTTTGGTAGTCTCGATTTTGGGATCCAGGGGAAAATATTTGTGTATATTTATTTTATGTGTTATTCTCTCGCATTGTTTATTTTCTTTGTTTTAGAATTCATATGCAGATAATTTTTGTACGGGGTTAAAACCTACATTTGGTATCAAAGTTGTTTTGGCTTCAAGGGAACACCTTCGTTTGCTGAGGGGTTTCGCTCAGCCTGTGGTAGACCCTATTTAGTGGGAGATTTGCGAGATTGATTCTAGTGGTGAAAGAAGATGGCGAGCAGTGGAAAGATAGAGATCAATAAATTTAATGGTCATTGTTTTGAGTTGTGGAATCTCAAGATGGAGGATCTGTAGGTGGATAAAGATTAGTGGATCGCGGTAGATCTAGGTACTAAACCAACGGGAGTGTTTGATGAAGAATGAAAGAATATGGATTGGAAGGAAAAGAGCACAATATGATTGTGTGTCTTAAATTCAGTATTGCTGAATGTATCAGGGGAAGCTATGGTAAAGGCTTTATGGGACAAGTTAGGGAATTTGTACCAATCTAAGTCTCTCGTGAATAAAATGTTGCTACAGAAAAAGCTGTAAAACCTGAGGATGAAATATGGAGACCTGGTGACAGAGCATCTGAACACATTTAAAACTGTGGTAAGTCAGTTATTATCTGTTGATATTAAAATTTCAGATGAAGATAAGTGCATCAGTTTGTTGTGTTCTCTACCAGATTCATGGGATAGCCTGGTTATTACAATAGGTAGTAATGTAATTGCCTTTCAATTTGATGAAATAGTCTCATCCTTACTAATGGAGGAGATGAGACGGAAAAATATGGAGAGAAAGAATGGTGATGCCTTGGCTATAAGAGGACGATCCCAAAACAGAAACAAAAATAAGTCATTGAGTGGGAGATATAAATCTCCAGGAAAACCTGTAAAGATAGTTTGCTGGATATGCGGAAAGGAAGGGCACTACAAAAGGGACTGTAAATCTAAAGCTCCTTACAAAGGAAATGGGTCTGATGATTCTCCTTCTGTAGACATGAAAAACACCTCAGATGAAGGTGGGGATGTGTATTTAGCTTCTTCAAGTACACATGTAGTTCATGAGGCATGGTTGATTGAGTCAGGTGCATCCTTTCACTTCACTCCCCATAGAGAGTGGTTCTGCGAGTATAAGAAATACGATGGTGGTGATGTCTTCTTAGGGGATGATAGGAAGGCTAGAATCGTTGGTCGTAGAAAAGTAAAGTTGAAGCTGCAAGGTGGAAAGGTTAGAACACTTTCGGGTGTTTTGCATATTCCTGCGTTGGCTAGAAATCTAATTTTTGTAAGCAAGCTCGATGATACAGGTGTAAAAACCATGATCGAGAAGGATACCTACAAGATGCTTCGAGGAGCACTGGTATTGATGCGGGGAGTTTGGATTGGAACTTTGTACAAGCTGCAAGGTAACACTGTTGTTGATGGGTGCAATAGTTCTGTGGTTCCTGAAAGTGGAGTAGAAAATCTAGTGGTCTCTGGAGAGAAGACCATGCTATGGCATCAAAGGCTTGGAGATATTGGAGAGAAGGGCCTTCGAATACTTCATGGTAAAGGTATGGTAGAAGGTATGAGTAATATCTCGTTGGATTTTTATTTTTGTGAAAATTGTGTATATGGGAAGTAGAATCGGGTGAGTTTCCCCTCTGGTGGTAAGAGGGCGAAACAAATATTAGAGCTTGTACACAGTGATGTGTTTGGACCCATGAAGGTTCCATCATTGGGTAAGTATGTGTACTATGTATCATTTATAGATGACTTCTCAAGGAATACATGGATATATTTCCCTAAGAAGAAATCTAAAGTCTTTGACAGGTTTAAAGAATTTAAGGCTCTGGTGGAAAAACAGACATAGAAAAGGATAACGGTGCTGAGGTCAGATAATGGTGGGGAGTTTTTCAGCAAAGAATTTGAAGAATTACATAAGAAGTGTGGTATAGCACGGCAAAATACTACTCCATACACACCTAAGAAAAATGGAGTTTGCAGAAAGAATGAACAAGACGTTGATGGAAAGGGCAAGAAGCATGCGTAGTGGTGTCGGGTTAGGACAAGAATTCTCGATAGAGGTGGTGGAGACAACTTGTTACCTGGTCAATAGATCACGTTCATTAGTGTTGGAGGATAAGACTCCATAAGAGGTATGGACTAGTAAGAAACCCTCTCTTTCACATATAAGGGTATTTGGATGTGATGCATATGTACATGTTCCAAAGGAGAAAAGAACCAAGTTGGATAGTAAATCTAAAAAGTGCATCTTATCGGTCCCTCCGATCATTAAAGGATCCTATCGACCCTAAGGACATGAAGGGGGTATATATTATTCCTTGTTCCTGTGGGACCCCCTATATTGGTGAGACTAGGCACTCCATTAATCAAAGAATTAGTGAGCACGCAGCTGATCTTAAACACATGAGAACCAAGTCTTCTGCACTAGAAGAACATGTAGAGAAGACCAAACATCATGTTTGTATTGAGGAGGCCAATGTTATTGCTAGTGTTTCGCAGTACCATCACTGAAAATTTAGGGAAGCCATGGAGATGGAAAGGAGACCAAGCAATCTCAATAGAGAGGATGGTTGGAATATCAGTAGTTGCTGGGTGCCAGCCCTCGCCTCACGGTAGTTTCCTCCCCTTCCTCCTCTCCCTCCATTTTTAGCTTGTTCTAGAGTTTTCCCATTGATATCCTTTAACCTTCTTTCTTTAACCATAATTCTTGGGTCTTCTTGGAAATGTTCGTTGATTCCTTATAATCCTTTTCATTCCTTTCCTATAGAGTTAGATTATATAGTATAAGATATTTAAAGAGCATATTTATGTTCTTAATACATGACTTTACTAATAAATTCATATTAATTTGTTATTCTTACCTTAATTAAATTCTTTTTTAACAATACAGTAAATCCTTACAAGTACTAGAAACCCTATCAATTGATAATTCCTTTATCATATCAAATACTACTTTTAATATAGGTTGTATATCATTATAGATATGCCCTTAACATGACTAATCTGAAGGGATCCAGTATACATAATAGAACGATAATTAAAATTATTTTAGTCTTTACATTTAATAATATTATCCATAGATCTATTAATTTATATTAATGAATATAAATTTAACATATTTTAATATTTGTTAAATATTACTATTCCCCCTTATCATGAATAATCTGAAGGGATCTAGTATATATAATATAATGATAACTAATATTAATCCTTAGTTAAGAATAATACTATAACATTATTATAATAATAATATAATATCAATTATTAGTTATTTTTAAACCCTTTCGATTACTAACTATTATTTCTAGCAATTTTAATATAAATATTAACTCAAATAACATATGATAAATATTAAAATATTATTTTAGTATTAAAATTGATTAGTCATATCTAGCCTTTTTTGGTCAATCTTAATCGTTTATCAAGTCTGCCCTAATATAGCCGTTTTTTTCAATATAGCCATTTTTTAGTTAAACCTAGCCATTGGATGATCTGCTAGCCCTATTTAATATGCAGCCATGATCTAGTTCTTCAACTTGTCCTAACGATGAGCCACACTCATTGGTTTGAAACGTGTCGACAAATATTCTATCATGTGATTTACGCCGAAAATTTTTTCTCATAAAAGTGCATCTTTATTGGGTTTAAGGATGGTTTAAAGGGTTATAAGCTTTGGAACCCAGTAACAAGGAAGGTTGTGTACAACTGAGATTTGGTGTTTAGAGAGGTGAAAGATGTTATTAAACATGAAGTCCCATCAAAAGAACCTGAGAAGATAGAGTTTGGGCTTAAGGAGGAAGAATCAGACTCTACAACAAAAGAGGAATCAAAAGATGAAGAGCCACAAAATCCGGGTGTGAGAAGATCAATTCGAGAAGGAAGGCAGCCAAAAAGGTATAGTCCATCTGATTTCTGTTCAATTTTTTTTTGTCTATTACTGATGATGATCCCAGAACTGTGAAGGAAGTAGTAGATTCAGAGGATGGAAAACTCTGGAAGGAGGCCATGGTTGATGAAATGGCATCTTTGCAAAAAAATGAGGCTTGGGATCTTGTGGAGTTGTCGACTGGAAGGAAACCCATTTGTAACAAATGGGTGTTCAAGAAGACAAATGTAGAAGGAAAGGTGGAGAAATACAAAGCTTGGTTGGTAGCAAAAGGTTATTCCCAGGTGCCAAGAATTGCTTTGGTGATATTGTTTCTCCTGTTTCCAATGTAGCTTCTATTAGATTACTTTTATATGTTGCTGCTGCTTTTGATTTTGAGGTAGAATAGATGGATGTGAAGACAACCTTTCTTCACAGGGATTTGAAAGAGGAGATATACATGAAGCCACCTGAAGGCTTTCCAGTGAAGGGTAAGAAATAAATGGTATGCAAGTTAAAGAAGTCTTTGTATGGGCTAAAACAGTCACCAAGGATGTGGTATCAGAAATTTGATACATTTATATGGGGACTTGGCTTCAACAGAAACAAAGCATATCACTGTGTGTATTTAAATTAATTGGTGACTGTGTTATTTATCTAGTCTTGTATGTGGATGATATGTTGCTGGTTGGAAATAAAAAAGAAATTATCCATGATTTGAAGACCCAATTTTCCTCCAAATTCGACATGAAAGATCTTGGTGCTGAAAACTATATTTTGGGCATGGAAATTAAAAGAGATCGGGCAAAGAGGAAGCTCTGGTTAAACCAGAGGAAGTATGTCGAGACAATATTGCATAGGTTTAATATGCATGATAGTAAACCGGTGAAGGTTCCTATTCCTATAGGTGTAAAGTTCTCTGTTTCACAATGTCCCAAGATAGAACAAGAGGAGGAGGACATGTCTCATGCTCCATATGCAAGTATAGTCGATAGCTTGATGTACGCGATGGTCTGTACTAAACCAAACATTGCATATGTAGTGGGAGTATTGAGCAGGTTTATGTCAAAACTAGGGAAGGAGCACTGGACAACAACGAAGTGGGTTTTATGGTATTTGCATGGCACTAGTGATTATGGCTTGTGCCACCAAGGAAGACCAAGATTGGATAGAGTGTTGGATATTTTTGGCTTTGTTGATGCAGACTGGGCTAGAGATCTAGATCAGAGAAGATCTACAAGTGGGTATGTGTTTAACCTATTTGGAGGTGCAGTCAGTTGGATGAGTAAGAAAAAATCTATAGTGGCACTATCAACTACAGAGGCAGAATACATGGTAGCCACTCATGCAAGCAAGGAAGCAGTTTGGTTGCAGAGATTGTGTTCAAGTATGGGGTTAGTACAGGGAGCTATAAGGATAGACTGTGATAGCCAAAGTGCAATATTCTTGGCAAAAAACTCTGCTTACCATTCAAAGACAAAAACATTGATGTTTAGTATCACTTTGTGAGGGATATGGTAGAAGAAAAAAAGGTGGAAAATTTGAAGAATACTGCAGATGCAATGACAAAATTTGTGAGCTCTCATAAGTTCTCTTGGTGTAGAGAAACAATGGGCGTTACAAGGCTAGATTAATGACTAGGCTGTATTGTGGCCCCATGTGGAAAGAAAACAACAAGTGGGAGAATGTTGGGTTGTGTTACATTCTTTCCACGACTAGACTATGTAGTTAACCGCGGGGTTAGAGGGGTGGTGAAGCCCCCCCTTTGTTGTACCGATTACGCAGTGGGGGGGTCACAGGGGGCACGATAGTCCCCCTTGTTTGGGAGGTTTGAGGGGGCTGGGTAGCCGCCGTGTATCGGGTCCGGGGCAGTGCCCTGTGAAATTTTTTTTGGACCCTATATTAGGTTGGGTGGACCTACCTATGGTTTTGTTCATGGTTTTTCGCACATGGTTTTGGATGCGATGGTTTTTAGTAAATGGTTTTGGACATGATGGTTTTCGGTCCATGGTCTTGGACGCGATGGTTTTTGGTCCATGGTATTGGATGCTTCGGCATGTATAAATATGTATTGTAACATTGAAACGAACATAACGAAAAAAAAATCTGGTAGTCCCAGTTTTGGGATCCAGGGGAAAATATCTGTGTATATGTGTTTTATGTGTTTATTTTGTGTTTTAGAATTTGGATGTAGGTAATTTCTGTATGTGGTTAAAACCTACATTCTTCAAGACAATACTATTTTCCAATGGAAAGTCATAAATATTTAACAAAGAAAAGTATGTTACATTGTCAAAAACAAGCGACATAGGAATTCCAAACCTGGAGATGATGCTCTATTGTAGGAAGTTGATGACTTCCTTATCGTTCGCTTGTTTTAGCAGAACTACCTCTATCCACCGTGTGAAATAATATATAGTAGTTAGAATATAATGGTGTTTCTTTGATGAATGTAGGAAAATATCCCCAATGATATCCAAGCCCCACTATTGGAATGGTTCTTCCACTGCAACAGGCTGCAACAAGGTTGTTGACTTATGTCTGTGTCGGCACACCTCTGACAGAAAAGACACTTGCGAGCATAAGCATGCGCATCCTTGAATAAGGTAGGCTAGTAGAAATTAGTCTGCATAACCTTGTGTGATGTGGTGTTACCTGTGAAGTTTCCCTCGGCTGGTCCATCATGGAGATCATGTAAAAAAACTTCTGAATCTGGTGCCTTCTCAATCTTGTGCCTCCGGGTAAATGAGAAAGATACCATTATGGTGCTTTCTGTAAAGCACCCCACGCATGAGTTGGTATGATAAATATTTCAATCAGAGCTCCCTCTTCTACCACATAGAATAATGACAGTAACGGTGCCAAGCTCAAGTTAGTAGCGCATGTTTGTGTACCAAGGGTTTCCATGCGAATTGGGCGGGGCTTGCTCAACATTGTACATTTCTATTTCTTGCTCCTAGCTTGTGATCTCTTCTTCTTCCACTTGTGTGTGAACTTCTTCTACTGCTAGTTTGAAAAGACCATGATCCTTGATAGTATGAACTTGTTTGATGTCAAGATCATACCCTTGTTGTCCTATCATCCAGTTTTCCCCTCTCTCACCCAGCTCTTTCTAAACAAGAATTGATCTCATTGAAGACAATGCAATGGTTTTTTAATAGGTTTGGCCTAAAATGCTTCACCACCTTGTACACTACATAAGCTTGTTTGTCCACGGTGGGATATTTGAGTTCTAGTCCTTGTAGGTTTGCACTCATGAAGGAGATGGGTCACTCATTGTTTAACTCGTCCTTCTAAGTGAGCATCACATCGAGTGAAGTGTCGAAGGAAAAATTGTAGAGCAAGAAATATTTGTTGAAGTTTGGGATGTATAGTGCTAGTGCCTCCACTATTGCTTGCTTGATATGGATGAACATGTCCATTTCCTTCTTTCCCCAACTGTAAACTGCCTCCTTCTTGATCATCTTTTGTATGGTTTTCACAATAAGCACAAATCATAAATGAATTTCTTGAATAAGTTGCTCTTCCTCAAGAAATACTACGTAGCTTTCTTGGTCATAGGGTGGAGAATTTGTGTGATGGTCTGAACCCTGTTTGGGCCTACCTTAATCTGCTTTTGGCCAAGCAAGTTACCCTCAAACACTGAAAATATGCTCTTCTTGGGATTCAAGTATATCTCGTATTTCTAACATCGGTCAAATATCCTCTTGAGATGGCTCAGGTGATTTAACCACTATCTTGAGGAGGTTATTACATCATCCAGGTAGACCACCATGCTCTGTCTGATGAGCCCATGGAAGGCGATGTCCATTGCGTGCTGAAATGTTGCACCTGCATTTATTAACCCAAATGACATTCTGCAGAAAGCAAAAGTACCCCACTTAGTATAGAATGTTGTTTTAAGTCTATCAAGCTCTACTACGAGAACCTGGTTGTATCCTCAAAAGTCATCAAGTAAAGAAAACATCTCTGATCCAAATACTATCTGTAGTATATGCTCCATGGATGGAACTGGGTAGTTGTACTTATCCAAGCTGCGATTGAGATTACAGAAATATACACATAGGTGGATCTCCCCAAACTTCTTTTTGACAGTGACTAAATTGGACACCCATGTTAAATGTCGCACTTTATAGACTATCTGCGAATCCATCAACTTGGTCAGTTATTTATATATGAGGGGCTTAAGTGATGGATGAACCTTCCTCAGCTTCTACTAAAATGGCTTGGCCCCCTCCTTAATTAGTATGACGTGGTAGATTATTCACGTGTCATATGTATTGAGACCATTGTATGTCCACGTGAATACATCACAATACTATTTGAAAAGGAATATGAAATCTTGTGGCTTCTGTGGTGTACAAAATGTATGGAGATTCACAAACTTTGGATCATTTTCCATTCCCAGAGTGATTTGTTCATGCAACAACATAGAGCTATGTGTTTTGGCATTCACAGGTTCCTGAAATTAGTTCCACAAGTCATACATATTTTCAAGTGATACCACACCCTTGGGGATAAGGTTGCCTTTGTTCGTATCAGTTGTGTCCTATAGAGATTGTCCATGCTTGTCCTCATTTAATGTTGCATCCTTGAAGACGTCAGTGTTAGCCATAAAATGTAGTATCTATTGATCATCATCAAAAACATACTAGAAGTTGCATTTTCGAAGGCATCTGCAGTTGCATTACACATTCTTGGTACTGAAATAATGTTAAAAGCTAGGAATTTAGTGATAAGTCGCCACACCTCTTGTTGATAACTTTTAAGATGAGGTGACACACAGTGTATAGTGTTACATACCTAACACACCATTATCTCTGAATCACCTACCACTTTTAGAGTAACAACTTTGAAGTTGATGGATATCTGTAAGCCCAAGATGAGTGCTTCATACCCAGCGGTGTTGTTCGTGCACTTGAACTCCAAGTGACTAGAGATTAAGTGTTTTCTCTGCAACGGGTTTGTTAAAACACATCCAGCACCAGAACCCTCCTCTGTTTTGGATATGTCAAAGTACATGGTCCACATATCATCTGTACGAGGAATGCTCTTCGCACTAGTAATATTATCACTAATGTTACAAACTACTGTACAAGTTTCATTCTCACCAGTTGGCCATGGAAGGAGAACCAATTGTGTGTCTGGTGGGGTGAGGAATTGATCTGCAAGATAACACCTCAACTGTGTCTCCATAAATAAATTACCAAACATAAGATCTACGAAATCCAATGGTTCATTTTCTCCATCCAAGGGACTCACATTGTGTTTCATGTATCTCTCTAACAACACCCAGATCTACTTGATTCTAATCTTATACGAAAGCCATAAGTGTGACCAATTAGTGGAAAAGTATCCTTGCATCTTGCTTGACCAGTCTCTGTTGAGTAATACGTCGTATGCTTCTAGGATGTCCACAATTACAATATTGATGCATTGATGAACTTGTCCATCAGACGATAACCAGATGATCACATCCCTGACATCAACATTTTAGGGTACACAAACAATGTAAACTTTGAAATAGGAACTGATACGATTACCAGTTTCATAGAGGTAGAAAAAATGACCTGATTTTGAAAAGTGGTGATGTAGAATAGTTTTTGGCACTTTAAATTTTTTTATGTACATTAGTTTTTATAATGATAGTGATTTACATGTTGATTTTAAAAAGTGTTGATTCTGCATCAGGACCTTTTCTAAAAAGACCTATTTTTTGACTTTAAATTTTCTAATGTCTTAAATGTGAACAATTATTTTGTAAATTGAACAATTTTTGACCTGGTCTTCTTCTTCATACTTTCTTGTTTTTATTTTAATTTTTTTTTGTAGTGAGGTTTTTATTTTTTTGCATAGTTAAAGAAGAAGGTCGATATTTTAAAGTTTCAATATTCTACATATTTATATTTCGTTAATTAATTTTTTAATGCACATCAAATAATTATCTCTAAAAAAATAATTTTTAACAATTCACGTAAAAATAACCATTTTGAGCATAAATAAAACTAAAAAATCACACATTTTGATAATTTTTTGCTAGAAATGACATGCCAAAATCAGATTTTTTGTAGGAAAATTTTAATAAAAAATGGTTGAATAATAGTTTTTTTTATGAATTTCATGTCAAAAAATAATAATAATCACTTTTTTTTTCAAAAAATAATGATTAAAGTGAAAATCACATAATCCAAATATTGAACACATAACAACATTAATTGAATGCTTATTCTTCTCATAAAATGTCAAAGTCAAAACATTACAAGCATAACTAAGTAATAGTTACAAAAAATGAGCTTGATTTTCAAGAATAACTTAAATTTAGTCAACAAAATCACGTAATCCAAACTCTTCATCCTCTAGAGTTTCATCATTGTCTTCTTCCACAATATTTTGTGCTTCATTTTGCTCATTTTCCTCTTCTAATGGATCTTTGATGTCTGTGAATCTCCCAATGTATGCCTTCCCAATCATTCCATGTAATGGTGGTTGAGGTTCCTTTTCCTTTTTTTCCACACGTGACTCACTAAAATCCCCTTTCTTGAACCCAATTTCTTGCATTTCATCTGGAATAAATTGAAGAGCATTAATTCTTTGTTGAATAAATTTGCACTATACTTGATCTTTTTCAATGACAATGCAATTTTTTTCCTTTTTGTAGGCAACTTGCTAGTGTTCTACCTAATTATCAAGCAAAAAATAAATAATGAAGTAAATTAGTATAATGACATATAAATTAAGAAATAAGATATTGAAATTCAATTCTACATCATAAAACTTACCTGAGCCAAATCCACAACCTAATCTCCTTCATTTGAGCATTTCTATAAGATAGTTAATCAATTATTGTGGTTTTTGATAAATGTTAACTATCTATCCTTTTGCTTCTTTGTCTTCATATGTTAGTTTTTTCACAACAACATCATAAACCAGTACTTGGGTATGCTTCTTTCCATATACCCAATTAAAAAGCATTGACATATTACTACCATCTTTTTCCCAACTATCAATATGGATGAACTCACAATCATTTATAAATGGTTGATCTTCATGTTTAAGAAGATTTTACTTTTTCCTGTAATATGAAATAGTAAAAGTTCAATTAACTTGTACATAAAATATTCTTTTAACATTAATCAAACATACATTTTCAACGTCTTACCATGTAAGTTGCATCCTTGAGTTTTTTTCGCCTTGAAGCTTGACAATAACATTGGCAATTGTGTGTCTGAGTGAAATGTCACAAATCTCCATAATGGGGATGATGTGACTTCTAAAAATCCGTAACAACTTTACTAAGAGCTTGATGAGTATAGGTGTCACTATCATAGTCAATGCTTGGGATATTGAAACCATGGGGAATATCTGCAATAACTAGGGAATAATTCCTTTTAGGTATGACTTTAGAAATGTCTTCACAGTCGCCTTGTATTACTTGATATTGAATGATGTCAAGCCCATTCCAAATGAAATGAGTAAGAGTTGGATCAAGTTCAACATTCCTAAGACACTGCTTCTTTAGTATTTCGATCGTAATTTTTTCAATAAAGGTTCTGAAAATATCTCATGCTCCATTTCCATCCTTCCTCATATTTAATAAAATAAACAAATATATGTATATGTTTTAAAATAAAAATAGTATACAGATGAATAAAAATGAATGTATAAATCAACATCCTTTTTTAAATGCAAGATAAAAATATTTTAGTGTTGATGTAGAACATGAATTTGGATAGTTGCGTACAACATCATCCCAACTATCTTCATTCGAAAAATCAACCATTTGTTCTTGTATTTTCATGTAAACTTTGTGACTGAATAGATAAACTAAAAAATAAGAATATAATAATATGTATAACAAATACTACCAAGAACAATATGGTATATTTAAAAGAAACTTATAATCTAGTAAGAAGTAAAAATAATTCAACAAACTTACTTTTGCAATTCCTGAGACAATTCCTCCAATGATAATTCCCCTAACCTCACACGAGATAATATTGCTTTGACAAGTTGTTAACCCTTCACTCCTTGTAATGCTCTCCAAGGTGTGATAGTCATATCTTTTGGGAGTCGATTCATTTCAGGACCTGATTTACATTTTACTACATATCAATGGTTTAGACCTTTTGACATTCTAGTTTTTAATGACAATGTTCTCCCATATGCTAAAAATCTCATTAATCAATTCCCATATCTCTCCAATTCTAAATGCCAACTGAAAAATGTTATCAATACTTCTGAATATATCAGTATTTACTCTTCCGCCTTTTGAATTGATTTTCTCCTCAATTTGATAGCCTATTTCCATACAACATTCCTTTCGGAATTCTACAGTAACATTTATTTTATCCCCACCACATTTTTCTTCAAATCCACTATGAATAAATCTAACCCTTTGGATGAAAATCATAGACATCCTATATTCATTATCTGAATTATGATCCCATGCAAATAACTTTGCTTATGTATCTGATAAATCATCATAAATGATACATTTCATTGTTTCAAAACATGGGTCATTGGGATATTCCTCCATCAATTACCTTTGAGATTCTACATAATGGTTCTGCCCAAGCACAAAATAATTGTATTCAAAAGATTTTGACTTATCAAATGCTTCTTTGTTGGGAACTTGAACTGGATCAACAAGAAGCACATAATTAACCACATCAGTATATGGATTGTACCTCATCAATGTCTACAAGTTGTGAACATGTAAGTGGTGTGGCTTTCTGATTTGATATTTACATTGTCCTTCGCTTGGCTTATAGATTTGTTTCACATTAAGCTGAAATGTAAGACCACGCTCCATTAAGTTTCTCTTTGTCAAGTTATGTTGAATGGGATTTTGTTTTGTTTTAATAATGTCATCCTCTAAATCAGCTCCTAGTGTAATGATTTCCATGCTTTCTTCTGAATTTTCACTAGAATATTCATTGTTCGTAATGACTACTTGAGAATGTTCAACTTTATTTTTCTTTCTCCTAACATTCTCATCATTAACTAGAACATAGACATTCCTGAGCATTGTTACTTTTGGTCTTTTATGGCTCTTCTCCTTTCCAACATTAGTTCTAATGTCATCCTCAGTAATGGAAACATATTCTTCAACGCTGGTTTCAATTTCCTCATCTTCAAAAGTAACATCTCTACCTTTGCTAGATTTATCCACTAGAGGCATTTTTTTCTGATCCCTTGGATGTAGTTTTGTAGCATCATGAATTACTACTTTTTGCTTGTTTGTGATATCTTCTTCTGATCCTCAGTAGAAACTAATAACAACATTCGTAATATCTTGCTTTATGAAATGAATGCCTCCCAACATAATTGAAAGATTTCCAATAAAATTCTATCAAACAAAATATCATATGTCAATAAAAACTAAGTTATAATAATATAATGAGACAATTACAATAACACAAAACACAAATGTGAATAACAATACTTACGATATCTTGTGCAATCTAATTTACGATTTGTTTACACAACTTTGTAGATACCTCTATTGTGTCATACAATGACAATGATAACTGATATTTAATCTTGTCATGTGACTTGGGCGGTTTTGTAAATATATAAACAACTTCAGTGTCAGGTATCAAACACATGTCTGTGACCTTTCCCAGCACCTCATAAATTCCACTATCATTACGGATATCAACATATACATATATCTACACATCTTCACCTTCTCTTTCTTTAACAAACCATACATTTTCTGGAAGCTTCACTTCTTTTGATTTCTTCCAGTATGAAATCGTCTTCTTATCATTTCAAACACTTGATATATTTGTAGTTATCAGCTCAGGTTTGGTTCATTCAATAATGCTTTTTGGGGATACACCTTAAATTTTAGAAATATTTGGTCCAGAAAGATTCACAGAAACCTTCTTTGATGCCATCTTTCGGCCAAAAAATACACATATATATAAATTAGTAAATTACCAAAAAGTAATAACTTAAATTAACAAACAAAATGATAAATGGTAAATAATTTTGTAAAACATAACCTTTAAAAAAAATAAAAAATTAAGAAACTAAAAAAATCCAGCCCCATCCTGCCCCACCATCGTGGCCCAATGGGCCGTTGAGGCTGGAGGCCCGATTCTCAGCAGCCTCTCCCGGACCACCCACACGCCCAACGACCTGACTAGGGTGGCAGGTCGTTGGGCCGTGAGGGTGGGGCAGAGGTGCTGGGCACGACCCAATGGCCCCCTGTGTGTGGCTGGCTGATTCTCTGCGTGGGCGAGGTGGAGGGGTTGGCACCCAGCCCTTCCATCCCACCCCCACAGCCCAACAACCCGCTGGGGGTGGTAGGTCGATTCTCAAAATTGACATGCCCACCTCGATGGGCCGTTGGGCCACATGAGTGGGGCGGGAGGGAGCTGTCTGCAACCCCCTTCTGCCCCACTCCAATGGTCCAATAAGCCCTTTCTGCCGTCGATGTGGGGCGGGAGGAGCTGCGTGCAACTCTCTCCCACCCCTCTTCGATGTCCCAATGATGTCATTTGACTACCGGGGTGGGGCAGGAGGAATTGCATGTAACCCCTCCTACCCTTCCTCCACGAGCCCATTGGGTCGCAAGGTTGGGCGCCTTCGAAGAGCACGATCAGGCCCACCATGCCCAGTACGGACGTAGTGGCCTTCTTCTTTCCATGAGCTTGTCAGGTAAATCTGGCTCATCTAAAGTTTTAATTTCTAAAAAAAAATCATTAAACCTATTGAATTTTAAAACTTGCACACAGCAAAAGGGGAAACTAACCTTTCAAATGCGATAATCTTCTGTTGAATATGTCATTGATAGCAATGTAGCTTCTCCACAAAATCACTCCAAGTCTTTTAACAAACCTCAAAAAACTCTTATGTGATGTGAGAAATAGTGATAATGAAATTTATGATATAGCGGAAGTTACATAATTGTTTTATTGCACGGTTAATTGTTGGATTAATTTGCTTTTATAAAAACTTTAACATGAAAATTTTTCTATGGAAATATAGTGAACTGTGATAAAACAAACATTATGGAATTGTTTTACCACATGGTGAATGTGGGATTAATTTTTTTTTATAAAGACTTTAACATATAAATCTTATTATGGCGATATTGTAAATTATGATAAAGCGAACATTATGGAAATGTTTTACCACATATTGAATGTGGTATTAATTTTTTTTAATAAAAACTTAACATATAAATTGTGTTGTAGCGATATAACAAATTATTTTAAATGTGTGATAGAAGATTTAAAAAAAAAAAAACATTCAATTGTCTAGTCAATGTTATCTAGTTTGAGTAAAAAATTAATTTAGGTAAAAGATTAGCTTACAATTTTAATTTAAATATTTAGTGTAAAAGATTAATTTCATAAGAAAATTTTAGTTATAAATTTTCAATATATTGTAGAAGAAAATTATGGAGGAAAATACATGCAACGAAATTTTTGGAGGGAAATTCTTATTCTTTAAGTTATATATTATCATTAGAAGAGAGTGCATTTTTATCATTCAACCTCTTCTGTTTGAAAGGCATGGATTTCTCTAATAGTGAAGTTTCGCTTTATGAAGCATGAACATCTTCGTCACGTAGAAACTCTATTCATATTGTTGAATATAACAAAAATTCCTCAACTATGAATAGAGAGTCAAATCTTCCACTTAGTCCTAATACCAAGGACTATGAGAGCAGCACTGATGAAAGACAAGATGAATAATTTCAAATAAATAAAGAGTCATGGTTTCCACTTAGTCCTAATCCTATGGCCTAAGAGAGCAGTAGTGATGAAGAGCATAATGAATAATTTAAAATTGAATAGAGTTTCATAGTGTCCACTTAGTCCTAATGCTATGGACTATGAGAGCAACAGTGATGAAGCGCATGATGAAGAATTTCAAATGAATAGAGTGTCACAGTGTCCACTTTGTCCTGATCCTATGGACTATGAGAGCAGCAGTGATCAAGAACATGATGAAGAATTTCAAATGAATAGAGTGTCATGGTGTCAACTTAGTCCTAATCCTATGGACTATGAGAGCAACAGTGATGAAGAACATGATGAATCATTTCAAATGAATAGAGTGTGATGGTATCCACTTAGTTCTAATGCTATGGACTATGAGAGTAACCGTGTTGAAGAGAATGATGAATATTTTCAAATAAGTAAAGTCATGGTTTCCACTTAGTCCTAAGCCCATGGACTATGAGAGCAGCAATGATCAAGGTTAGGATGAAGAATTTCCAATAAATAGAGAGTCAAATTTTCCATGTAGTCCTAATCCTAAGGACTATGAGAGCAGTAGTGACGAAGGACAGGATGAAGAACTTAGTCCTAATCCTAGGGACTATGAGAGAAGCAGTGACGAAGGGCAGGACGAAGAATTTTCAGTGAGTAAAGAGTCACATTTTTTATGTAGTCCAAATCCTATGGACTATGAGAGCAGTACTGACAATGCACATTATGAAGAATATCCAATAAACATCGAGTCAAATTTCCCATTTAGTCCTAATTCTAATGAATATGAGGGTATCATTGAAGAAGGGAAGATGAAGAATATCCTTCAAGTAAATATTTCAAAAGCATAGATGATCATAGTCAAGATAAAATTCCTCATAATGATGATGAAAATTCTTATACAAATGATGATCCAATGATGGAGATGTTGCTAGGAGATATTTTATCGAGGAGTAGGAGCAGACCTTTTCATATCAATCCAAGATGTTATAGTTATACAAGGGTTAGATATGAATATCTGATGAGAAAACGTTTTATCGGTGCTCTCATTTCAAGTGAATGTTGTAAAAAAGATTTCTTGAAACATATGGATTTCAAGTTTGCATTAGAGAAAAGGAAGATATATTTGTCAATGAATAAAAGCATGCAAAATTCATATTTAGTGGGCTGCATGCAATCTTCATTTTCATGTTATGATTATCATATTGGGTATTTATTTATCTGTATGAAGGCTCTCAAAATGTTTCATTCATTGGGTAATTTTCGTCTATCAGGAATCTAAGAAAAATTGGAAAAGGATCCTACATTGCATTCAGAAGTAAGTCATAAGAGATAGTTTGGGCCATTATCAAATACTGCAATGTCATCGATGAAAGATTTATTTTCAAAGCATGGAGAGTGTATGTCAAATAGAGAGACAATACATATTCTATAGGATTTCTCAAGATGAGAAATCTACAACTTATACAAAGAATATGCACAAGGTGCTAAGGGACATGGTCAATTTATTACATTTCAATATTTTGTGAAGATATGGAAGAAAGAATTAAACAATGGCTGTATTCCTAAGAAGACAAGGATGGGGATTTGTAGTACATGTGCTTCTCTTAAATAAAAAGGGATAAATGTGAAGGGTCAGAAATAGGTAAAGATTCATAACTTTAACTTTTAAAAATGTATGGCCATCAACTATGAAAACGTATTTCCTAATGAATTTCTTTTATGTTGTGTATATTCCATTGTCAAAGCACTTCAAGAGCATCACAAAAAATAAGAAAGTGAAAGGAAAAAGTTGTATAAGCATCAAAAAAAGTGTTATGATAATCCAAATAACTATTTGTGTTTGATAATTGATGGTATGAACCAGAAGAAAACACTTCTAGCACATTTTGTTTGCACACCCAAAAATTTATAGGAGGAAAATTTTATTCAGTATCACTAGGTTGGTTGTATGGACTTCAATGGGAAAATGTTGCCAAGGGTACACTTCACAGCTCCAATTATTCATAATGATGCAAATCTGACAATAACCATAATTCATGATGTGCCTTCTCATTGGTTTGGTAATCTTCCTGAAGTTTTGTATCTACAATTGGACAACACTTGTCGTGAAAACAAAAATCATAATGTTTTTGGATATCTAAAAATGCTTGCTGAATTGAGAATTTTTCAAAAGGCAAAGGTTGGTTTCCTTCTTGTTGGGCACACTCATGACAATATTCATTAGATTTTCATTCATTTTTCATTCACATTGAGGAGGAAGCAAGTTGGGAGCTTGCCATCATTAATTGAATGCATTAAGAAATCATACATGGCAAAGCCTACTTTTGATGTGTTGGAAGAAAATTTTGACATGCGAAGGTTTATTCTGTGATTGCATGGTGAGGAGAAATTCATTCAACAACTTAATGACATTAGCCTCCAACATCAATTTCATATCAAAAAAATTAATGGGAAAACACTAATATGGGGCAAGAAGTATTCGACTACTGAAGAATGGGCACTGTAATGAGGTTTGGCATTTTAAAAGTTCATTCTAGATCATCCAATATTTTCATAAAATATATTGTTATTACAATGAGTTGTTGAAGTGCATAATGCATGGAGGCAGAATAAATATATAAATTATTTTTATTGCCTAGAAGAAATTAAAAAATGTATTAGATATAAATTACTTTGATATTGTTGATCCAATTTGGTGGGAGTATTTTTTCAATAATCAAAATGATATCATTTGAAGAACAACAAATGAAGATATAACTTTGAAAAATCTATTTGTTTGGCCACAAAATGTGTCAAATGAACATGAGGAAAGAAACATTGTTGAACAACAACAATCTCAAGGTATTATTAATTCTTTGAAGGTAGAGGAAAGAGAAATGTATATTGGTTCTAGAAGATCTTGTGCACAACATGAAGCCATGGAAGACCTTTACAATGGTTTAGTACAGGATACTAAGGAGGGTTGCATGATCTCAGTGCCAGCAGATGGAGATCCCAATGGCTATCCATTCTAGGTTTCTAAGGTTCTAAAGGTCATTACAGAAAATGAAGATGTTGAAGGTGTTGTAGTACATTGGTATGCCCCAAATGTACACCCATTCAGTGGTGTGTATAAGCCAGAGATGTTAGTTGATAAGCAAGTTGGTGGAAAGAGAAAAAGAAAGGGTACAAATATACATCATCGCCACACAGACCTCTTAAAATTGGAGGATGTTGACATACTTGTTTATGACTTCAATTTTACAAAGAGAGGAACTATTCTCTTCAAGATGATAGAGATTTTGAAGAGGTTGTTACCAAAAGGAACATTGTTGAGATGGGAGTTTGCTGAAACTAGTCGTAGATCCAGAAGAATTTTGAAACCTGAAATGGTGGGCATGGACTCATATGGGGCACTAGTTGATGAAATAGAAGAATATGGAACATCTTCATCTGCATCCAGTCATTCATCTGAAGATGTGAATTCTAATGGTGTGCACAAAAATATGAGTGATTTTGAATACTTGCCTAAGACAATTTATATAACTGATGTTTGCATCGTATCTTGAAATAAAAATTTGGATTCTCATATGGTGTTAAATGAAGTTATGAGTCATTTTTATGTTTGTTAAATTATATGTTTTAATTATGATGATTTTTATTGTTTAGAATATCTACAATGCAACAATAACTTAGAGATATAATGTATATTTTATTCAATCTACAAGTAATGAGATTTTGATTAATTTAGTCATGTAAATTGTTCATAATGTCATGGTTTTTTAATTTTATGGTTGAAAATTTTCCATTGTTTTTGTATCTTTAATGTCATCGTTGAAAACAATTAGAATTTTAACAATCTTTAATGTCAAGTTATTATATGTTTAACAACATGGATGAAAACTGATAGAAATTTAATGTATTTTAGATCCCATTATTTTATCTTTATGCTCATTACTAAAAAATGTTGAGATTATACCTAGGAAAGAAAAATGTTATTCTACCAAAAACATTAGTGTGTTTTTTTTCCTTAAAAGCAACTGTTTTTTGCATTAAAAAAATCGGTTTTACTACCATTGTTTAAAAATGTTGAAAATTGACCCTAAAAAAAAAATACCATCATTCCAGTATACACACTTTTCATTTTTAACACTGTTTTTAATGTTTCTTTTGGGGTTTTTTGGCTACAATTCCCGTTTTGAGTTTATTGTTCCCGTTTCAAAGTTTACATTCTACACATGTTATTTCTAGTTGGACGATCTACGAAGTGTTGTTGCTCCATTGGACATTTATCTTATTAGCGATAGAGAGTGGCATGACATTAACTGATGCACCAGAGTCAGCCAAATAGATGTGAACATTGAAGTTGAAAATTTCAAATGAAAACAAAAACGGTGGGCAAAGTGAGTTTGTCTCCTCCATGCGGAGCACGTTAAGCACAGATGCGAGAGTGTCAATAGACTTACCTGATCCCTTGTTGGAAGAGGTAGCATCACATGTAGGGGTTTTCCCAAGTGCTTGTGGAAGAATTTCCTGCTGACTCATGATTTTTGTTAGCTCATACAAAGAGATTTTTTTACATGAGTCTTCTCCATGTCTTCTACAATGTTATAATCCCTAGTAGTGAGAATCACTGAGGTGTTCGTGGATGGAACTAGCTTCATGGTTTTTTATGGGCTTCTTTTGTCTTTCCTGCTTGTCGGAACACTTTTCATTGACCAGCAGACCTACTGACCTTAACATATATGGTCTTATTTTATCCCTCGGTATTTCAAACACGGTGGGGACCCCTTCACTTCTCAAGTTATATCGATTATTTTTCTTTGGGGCTGAACCATCGCTAGGAGGCTCCTTCTCAGTGGTGGTCTTCTGAACTATGTGAATACTATGATACATGTTTAATACATGCCCAATACTTGGAGCTTCATCAGATGTAGCAAAATCTTCTTCTTCAGTGTCAGGCTGAACCTGGTCGTTAGCCGTGAGTGCGTTGGAAAACCGTGTCATGTTTCTCATTCCACAATTCCATTCCGAGCAAGTTCTTTCCAAGTACTTTTCATGGTGAAATACACAGTATGAATATGTTGTGAGCTGGTTAAAGTTCAGGACCAAATTGTAGCTCTACGTAGATTTTGATGGCTGGTTGTTGTTGTTGCTTGAAGATACATTATTATTCGAAGGGTACCTCAAAGGCCTACTTCTCATGGTTGTCTCATTTGTCCATTGTTTAAACTCAGCAATTTCGGTGGTCAAGGACTTGATGAGATGAGTAAGGCTCTCAATGCCATTTGTTTCCTTTTCCTTAGCTTGACTTACAAAGGTCTGAGGCCTCTTTCCCATGTCTTTGGAGTCCTTAATGGATTCGTCATCTACAATGACTCCAATAGCACATAGGTCTTTCTCTACGACAATAGCCTCTTCACAATTTTCTATCAATGTTGCTCTCGCAACTCACTTGGAAAACTGCAGAATAATGGTCGGCAGTGCATAAGCGTAGTAGTCGATGGTGATGCAGTATTGAGGTTTAGTGTCTGCTGAGAACTTGTTCAAAATGCAGTTAAACCTTTGACTAAAATATTTAACCTTATCTTTCTGCTCCATTTTGAGACAACCCAACTCCTTTAGCAACATGGAGTGGGTCTTGTATTCAACAAACTTTTAAAGAAAGATCCTTTTGAACACCCCCTAGTTCTGGATGGAATTTGTTGGAAGGTTGTACTACCATACAACTACTATGCCTGATCCAAGGTACATGTAAACAATCTTCATGCAAAGCCATCATAACATACCTCGAGTATCTACAGATGTAGGTATAACATGTCTACATGATCTCCTGCCTTCACTGTCTTGTTAGGGCCATATTTCATTAAGATAGTTTTTCATGTGTCTCGGCATCTTGTGTAGGACACCCAGAAGTGCCAATGGGCCCTAAGTCATCCATTCCAGATTTGTTTCTACCATGTTGTCCTCTTTTTCATCATCTTCCTCCTCTTCTAAATCTGAGTATTCTTCCTCTGAATATATTGGTTCTTCTTCCTCTCCTCGACCTCCTTCATTTCCTTCCCATCTGCCTCCTCCATTAGAACTTGACCCTGAGAGTAAGAGGTTGTCTTCTTCTTCCTTAAGAAAGATTGGGGGCTCCTCTTCCTTCTTCACATCTTCTGCCAACTCTTCAAGAGTGTTGAAGATCACTTCTTCAACAGATGAAACTACCACCCCTGTGGGGGTATTCTTTTACTTCCTCTTAGAATATTGAAGAGTGTTCACTCCCAAAATCAGTCCGACAACTGTTGCAAATTGACGGGTTATGGGGCGGACAACTCGAATATGATGATACATGATTTCATGTTTGGGTCTCGGATATGAGAAATGAAAAAATTTAGAATTGTGCGTGGGGGAGAGGGATTAAATGTTACTTCCATGACTAGATGTGGATGAGTGGGGTCAGTGGGACAATCAACTGTAAACTACAATCGAACCTCCTTCTAGAACCACAAATGTTGATTGTGATAGATCCACCAACATTAAGGGGATCTCCCTAGTATGAAGTCTCAATTAGATCTCAAATCGTTTAGTGTAGGAGACCCATCTGGTATGATGGCCCGACTTCCATTTACTTAGAGATTTTCCTTAGTTCTTGATATTTAGCATATGACAGTGTTACAATGGTCTCTTCAAAAAGTGAGGTGAGTGTGCCTAGTGAGTATGTAATGTAACTGTGTCTAGGTTCTCTTACTTACAAAATGGGGAAAGTAAAGTGAGCCTCTAAGTTAGAGTTAATAGTACCATCCAGGAAGAGACACACGCAAACCAGAAGGGTATGTCCAAAATCAAGTGAAGGAGTCCACAATGAATGTGGAAGTCGTTAAAATCATAGTAAAAGGGAAGACCTGTCCACCATCCGGTAGAGTAGTCCACAATAGATTTGATAGTCGTTATAACCATTAAATAAGGAAGGTTTGTCTATTATCATGCAAATTATTCCACAAGCATGAGACAACAATGATAACCAATACAACACATTCCCAACAAGGTAAGTACTAAAACAACCAAAATAGTTCAACTATCTTAGTACATCTGAAACAAAGATGAATTAAAAATTCCAAAAGAATAGTCTTACAAACATATACAAAATATGCACGAAAACGTGTTGGCCTTAACAGGGTTTTGTATTAAGCAAAAGTTCGAAGACACATATGTACACCATACATCACTGGCCCCAATAGTGGGACATTGGAGCACTCCTCACTCCTCAAAGAATTGATTGAAAACTCTCAATGCTTTATGGGAGGAGACAAGGTAAAAATTCCTTGCCCATAAAATGTGAGGGGTATATATAGCCAAGGGTGATGCTTGACCCTTGTGACTCTTGAACTATCCTCATGATCATTCAACTTCCTATGGCTTTTCAACTGACATGACTCTTCATATTACTGTGTGTCCATTGGAATTTCACTTTACATTTCATTTGTTTTACAACAGATATAGCCCACAATAGAGATGTGGCATTGATAGCTTATGACACAACTTGACATGGCACTGCTGACATGGATTAGCTAGATGTGGTGGCAATGTCAAGTTGTTATTTTTGCTGAGTGGTGGATATGATTTCTTTTCTCCTCTGCATGGATTGATGTTGTGGGGTCTTCAATGGTATTGGTACTAAAAAGTGGTTGCATGCATGTGTTCCCTTCGCTTGTTCTTGATGAGCTTATTTTGTCCATCATACTATAGGTAAGTCTTCTAGCATTCTTTCTCATTCTTCATCTCCTTCATCATATCGCCATGATCTAATAGTGTACCTGTTCAAACAATTCACTCATGATGGGATGAAATCAAATCCAAAACCTCCTAGTCTAATATGCATGCATTTTTATCCATGGACTAGGCCTAGGATGGATGAGAGGCTTGGAAGAGGGCTCAGAAACTATGTATTACATAGTTCTAGGTGACCAAGAGGGAGACTAGTCACTGAGACTACACAATGCACAACTTAGGCTTAACTGAGGAAATTCAGAACACAATATTCATTGTCTAGAAAAATTCCGCAGAGGCCACTTGGAGGGAGGATTCCACAGTTGATATTAGCAATGGAAACTACAAGGTGAGACCCTAGGAGGCAGGTCTGCATAGTTTTTTGAGGGAAGACAGGGCATGGTAGCAAAGGAACTAGATATGATAGTTAGGCGCATTTTCTAGGAGCAGTGAGTCCTAGTTGAGGGAGGGCACTGGGGGACATGTCTGTGTAGTTATAGCAGGAAAAGTAGGCTCAGGTCTATACACATTGTAGGGTTTCAGGATGTGGTGGGAAGGCTTGATCACTGATCCTAAGAAACACATAGTTCAGAACAGGCTTGAGGCATCTTCTGCGCAATTCAGGGATGGAAGGAAGACTACTAACTTCTGGGATTTCATAATGCAACTGCCTCGAAGGACAATCTCTATGTAGTGTGCAATTCCAAGAAGTAGAGAAGCATGACTAAGGGTTGAGACTGTACAGTGCAGTCCAGTTGTGGTTCGGTGAAGTGAGGTTGTCCAGTCAGAAGGATTTTAAGGAAAATGACTATGTGTGGGAGGCAAGTGAACTGGTGAGGAACTTGACATTGTAATCACACACTTAGCATACTTTGACGACATGAAAACATAAACCACTGGCACAACAAGACAAATCATTACCCTCTATGAGACTATCTAAATCAAAGAGCGACAAGTGTGACACTTGAGATAGACCTTAGGATGACCATGATGGCACTTGTTTGACAATTCTTACAACTTTGTGTATGAGTGTGACCGATGCTTACATAGCTAGGACAACTCAAACACATGAAAATAGACCTTCAAAATCACTAGAATAGGACCCTAAGCATGATAAAGAAATCAACATGCCAAAATATGACAGCTAGTCAAACAAGAAAAAGGGTTGAAAAGACTCTAAGGGAGCTCACAGAATGAGGTCGAGTGTTTGAAACCATAAATGAAAAACTAAGGAAGGCTCTGAAATTTGAGTGCAAGCCAAAATTTTATAGGGTGTTGTAGCCGCTACAATAAAATCTAACCCACGAGATGCCCTCACTGGCTGGGAGTCTGCTTCTGCCTCTGAAGTATATGTTGGTTTCACAAGGCATAATCTTGTTTTATTGTTACATCCAACAACCACAATTCACACCTAGATTATGGTCTAGATCCTCATTTTGTTAAAGGATATCCCTTATGCGTTCTCCTACTACAAAGGTTTTCTCTGGTGATTTCATGAGTGTAAATTTATTGGCCTCAAGAATGTAGGATTATGTCCATATTATTTAGAAAAGCTAATATGGAATGCGATTTTGATGGTGGTTATGATGGTTCTAGTATATTTTCATACTATGATTGGGTTCTTAAGTATCTGCATTGATATTGAACTAGTATGGACCTTGGGGCCTTGAACTAAGTTTGACCTAATTGAATTGTTCATGCACACAAAATTGGTTGCCAAATATGCGTTATGTATATTTTTTTATGACTTAACCTCTGGTGCTTACATGCATGTGCACTATGCACAAACAACGAACTATATCTATGTATGAGAAAAATGTCACAATCATCTCATGAACTAATCATAACTCTGTTATTCGCCTTGATGAAAGGACTACCAACAACTATCCAAATTATGAATCCACATTGCAACTAATGAGGAAATACACCCATCGTACAAAACATGCACTATTTCACCTAGAAGAATTCATCATATAAATCATAGAAAATATGATTGAAGCAATGCAAATGTTTATTCCATTATAAAAAGACAGATGATTGGAGCAATGAAAATAGTTGTTTGATTCATGTTCCTGTGTAACTGTCCATGATGAGAGTACATATTAATATCCATTATTCCTATTCTATGTAATATCCCCTTACAACCTGATTATTCTATTTTGTTAGTCTAGATATTCTTCTGCCTGTAACTCCCGTGACAGACAAAGTCTCTTTCGTGGTCTCACATTATATTTCATTTTATTTTATCTTTCATCTTATTATCCCTAAAATATATATATACTTTAGGCCATATAACTGTCTAGAAATAGGAAAATATCATTTTATATACTAAATTGCTAAATTTACAGTTAATGGCAGGAGATGAGTTATTATGGTGCCAACATTTCTTGTTTATGTTTTGGTGTTATTTTATCTGATTGATAGTGTTGGTTTCTCAAGACTCTTTCTACTAATTTTATTTTCCTTTTATTTCTATTGAAAAAAGGTATATATGTTCTTCATGAAATGTTAAATATGAGCATAAAAAATTTCTGTTGGTATTTATAGAAAGAGGTGTGTGGCACTTTTGGATTTTGACATTCCATCATTGTTCCTAGTTCCTAAAACTAATATAAAGCCTGATCTCTATCTCATCTGGCTTGTGATGTACTTCTATGTCTCGGGTGTGTCTCGGTGCCCTAAAATAATGCAGTTTCTGTGCAAATTTCAACTTTTGATGGCATTCATTTAATTCAAGAAAATAATGAAGTGATGCATGACACTCAAGAACTCATGCAAATAACCAGTGAAAATAAATGTATTCCATGCAAATGCTCATAAGTTTACTCAATAGTAAAAGGATGATAATTATTATAAATACATAGTGAACACAAAAGGAAGTTATCCTTTTGAAATATTCACAGACTACACATGTTGGATGTTCTACCCAACCATAGACATTATTTCACATTCATTCTCTACAACAAGACACCACCAAGCTAAGGCTATGATACCACAATGATGGGTTCCTAGGCTAGCTCCATCTCTCACTGGTGGTTAGATTTCAAGATTTCTACCTATACACAGGAGTTTCATTTTCATAATTACTTAACTAGTCCATAATATTGACTTCTAGCTCTCTTTCCCCTTCATCTACACAATCCCTGGAAATGAATCCCCTTTTATGAAATCTTCTCCTTATGTTATTTTATGTCCCTCAGGGGCTCTAATGCTACTAGTTAGGAAATTTCAATGCTAAAAGTTCTAGAGACTCTCATCCATGGACATTTTTATCGACAATGTCAATATATAATGGAACTTAGACATTTTCTCATCCTATAATTTACATGTATCAACACACAACCAACAACAATGGCTCTTCATTGTAGAATTCTTCTTCTCCCTGTAGAAGGAAGAACCACAAAGTGAATTATAATAATGAAGAATGAACCCATAACAAGAAAAATTGTGAGCCTAAATATACATGCTCTCATAATCACACATGGCTTCACCAAGAAGCTTGCATGCCCACCTTTTCTCAATTGTGGGATCATAGCCCCATATAACTATTGTCTTTGTCTGTCTATAGTCGGTGAGGTATTTTAATAATAATATTTGAAAATTGTGAGCCTAAATATACATGCTCTCATAATCACACATGGCTTCACCAAGAAGCTTGCATTCCCACCTTTTTTCAATTGTGGGAGCATAGCCCCATATAACTATTGTCATTGTCTATCTATAGTCGGTGAGGTATTTTAATAATAATATTTGAAATCATTAATATGCATGGATAATTTTAATATGTAAGCTCAAGGGGGCTTAGCTTAGGTGGTTGGGAAAAATGTCATCCACTCTTCCCAAGTGATGAGGACTAGTATTGCAACAAGGATGTTGCAACTCCTGGGGCTACCAACTTTACTTCATCAACTCGGGGTTGGTAGAAACTCAAAGGTGACAATGTTGTATACACAAATAGATGTTATGGGTCCACTCTTTGTCACTATTGAGCTAGGGTGATAAACCACTAGGGCTTCTGAAACTATCCTTCTATTGATTTAGAAGAATTTTGATTACCAATTGAGAGAGGACAATTGTACCCTAATTGAGAGAATTGAAATGCTACTTACTGTAGTAATGAAAGACTGAAATAGATGCCTACAAAAAACATAGCTTATCTAACTATTTTTTATATACCTTTCTTTCAAAAGAATTATAATTTAACACATGTGAAACCTTAACTAACGTAAGCATGAAATATCATCTAAACAAGCATTTAACTTCTATGTGCGTGAATGAATATAAACACTTTTTCTTTTTATCTTTTTGTAAAAATCTGAATGCTAATCCTTCTTGGTTGCATGGCAGGTGGGACAGGTGTGGAGGGAGATGAGTGTAATGGTTCATGTGGCTTGGGAGAAAATTAGGGGTGTACTCTTGGCTTTTGTAATTCTGTCTTCACAATTCGAGCTCAAAATAGGCCACTATAGGTCTCCTACAGGATGTCCTAGTTCACCTACAAGATCCCTTGTTTTCCTACGAGAATGGGCCGAAAGCATAAGGAGTGGGCTGGAAGGTGGTATGAAGCTTAGGGAAGGTGATTAATGGAAGAAATAAGCAAAAGGAGTGGTAGGAACTCACTCAGAACTCAAATCAAAGCTTTATGATGGTTGGATTTTCTCAATAAACATGGAAAGTTGTCCTTGCAAAACGATAACTCGAATTGAGAACTGAGTGACCTTTGGCGATCATGGGTGGATATGGTTTGGCTGTGGCTGATGACATAAGGTCTTCATGCAATGTAGACACTCCTACAACATATACATCAGTGTTGGAATTTATCCATAAATCATCTCAAAGTAAGAAGGGTTTACAAAAATATAAGAAAACATAATTTAAATCATTTATTTGCCAAGTTTATGCATGGGAATGCTTGAAACCTATTATGAAAGCAACATGAAATCTAATTCAGAAATTAACATATCATTAATGATGACTGCAACCTATCTTCTAAAACTGAAAGATGATGACCTAATTAGCAAAAAAACCCTACATTTCATAAGAAATCAAAATTATGCCTTTTTGGGTTGAATGGGAGTTGTTCCTCAAGCGATGGTCCCAAGAAGGGAGGAATGAGGTAAGATCCACCTGTTATCACCCTTAGTTTGAATATTTTCTTATCCTCATAATTCTACTGTTAAAGCTATTCACAAATGGAAGCAAACTATTCAAATCTACCTATACTTGCAATTTAACAACACCAAAATCTATTTAACAACTAATATATGAGATAACCTAAGCATACAAGTACAGTAAGAGGAACCTATGCTACTAGGGTTGGGCCCTGACCCAAGAGCTTCAGCCTTATGAGTCACCTCAGTGTTGGATCAAGGGAATGTTGCTCATTTTCATTAACATATCAAAAATACAAAACAGTGTTTGGTCATAATCCTTCAACTCGAAAACTACTTAGCCATTTTGCATAAAAAATAAAATACTAATGAGGCTCTAGGCCCCTTTATTTATTCAAATAAAGTTTCCAACAACTTCCTTAAATCTAGGGAGTCTTGACTCCCACTCTTCAGATTAACCGGTTCTTAACTATCACTAGCTTGGCTACCAATGAACTGCATTACTCGACTGCCTGCAACTCCGAGCTGCTATGATTTGAATTAGGGATCTTCGAGTGATTGAAGAGCTAATGAGGGATATCCCATCTCCTATAATCTCTCATTCTTTTCTCATTCGAGTTCCTGCAACCTAGTTTGCCATTATTTGCTCCAAAAACCTGCAATCAATGCACATTAGACCACTAGACATGACATCTTACTTTTACTCTTCTCATTAAGTAAAATATAATTAAAACATGTAAAGAATTATGAGAAGAGTTGATTTTAGTAAGATGGAAGTGCATTAAGGTCCATATATTTTACCGATTGATGAGCCTCACCAACAAGTACAATTCTAACAAGCTACATGTTGAGCTCATGATGAGTAATTTACTGTAATGGATTTATACACTATTGTCTAATAAATTCCTCTCTAACATCCCCCAATAACTGCGCGGGAAAGTGCATCGAATTAGGAAAAAAAATTGGCATTTACCAATGTGTAATTTATAAATTACTTTCTATAGTCCCTCAATGATCATTAGAATTACCGTCATTATTACATATATAAATATTTAGTAAAACCATAGTGAGTTACACAACCATTAGTTGTCATTGTTGTATAATATTAACTTAAATTTCGTGCTATAACTATGCATCATTTCCATGATTCTTTTAATTTAGTTAGTAAATCACACACTTCATAATATAAACATCGCATCATGAGAGGAATTATCATCATAAAAATGGCACAATGAACAATCACATCACTAGACACTAATATACCCTGGAAACCCCATAGGGTGAAAAAGAAAAAACATTTATTTTTTTATTAAACACTCATAAGGTTGTTCACCCCTCACACAATGGTTATAAAGGAGTCCATCCCTTGACCATTGTCATAAAATATTACATATAAAAATCATCTTAAATGAAACATAACTAGTTATAAATTATTACAATCATCATGATATCATTTACCCACGAATATTCAATCTCTATGTCTTTGTGGTCTAACTGTTTCATTCAGTGGATCAACCTAGAGTTGGAATTCGTCAATCTACATGGGCCAACAAATATTTATCTTCCACAATGTTAAACATGAACTATCTTTTCACAAGTCACCATCCTTTTGTACCATTGTTGTCGCCATCACACTTGATATTATGATTAGATAAAATGTGAATAAACCAATAATAAATCTTTATTAGTGACACTTCAACATCTATTTGTGCACATGTATAAAATATAAATAGATTGTTAGGAAATGTCTTCTTCAACATCATTTAACATGCATTTGTAATAAACAAATCACTATAAAACATCATCTATCAAACAAAATGCTAACATAATCTTGCATGCACTTTCATATTTTGTCTAAAGGAAAGCTAACATACTAGATATTGTTCTTGTGCATGAAAATGCATAACAAGCTTTCAAGATAACTAGCCCAACAAATAATTTTCTTTGTTCCTACTATTATATTTTCTTTTCCAAAGGGATTAACACAATATATTTTATACTTATGTATGTGAATGCATATTCTTCTCCAAAAACATATTTTCCACAAGAGAGCTATTCACAATGGCTATTATAAATAAAAATGCAATCTCTATTTAAAACATTGTTAAAAAAATAATTATAATTTCTTGCATGCAACTACTTGTTCTCTCCAACAAAAAATAACATGATAGCATGTTATTCTTTCTTGTGAAAAATATATTTCTTTCCAAAGGAAACTAACCAAATCTTGCACGGAAAATACACATTTCTTTTCCAAGGGATCAATTGCATAACATTTATTCTTTCATGCATGCAAAGAGACATTTTCCTCTTACCAAAATATATATCACAATAAGTATATATAATCTTCTCCCAAAATTAAGCTAATACCATCGCCAATCCCTTTAGGTGTGCAACAGTATATTGTTTTTCCCAAAAGAAGGCTAACACAATCAATTATGTGATTGCACCTTCCTTTTCTCTATAAATCTAATACCAACACTATAATTTTCTATGGATGAAGTGTATATTTTGTTCTAAAAAATCTTCCAAAGGAATCTAAACACAATAAAGCATGTGATCACCAATTTTCCTCTCTAAGAATATAATTCAATAATGCATACAGTGACATGTTTTTCTCTTCTCTTCTTTTTGAGAAGTTCAAACACAACATATACTTCTTTCAATACAAATATAGATATATTTATTTTCCAAGAAATCCAACACACTAATTATTCTTTTTCCAAAGGTTATCTAGCACACTAGCTATTATGCATGATATACAAAATATTTTCCTATCATTTCACACATCATACATTTTGTAATATTTCCTCAAGAAATAAGATGAATAACAAATCCTTCTCAAATAACATAACCAATTGTCTTTTACACAAAGGTTTTATGTGAACTCTTTCTAAAGAATGTTACCTATCTCTTTCTACACAACTCAAACTTTCCATGCATGTAAAATCACATATTCATTTCCAGTAGACCCAATATACTAAATATTATTTCTATGCACATAAGCACATATTATTGTAGAGTCTAATATTTCTCCTTAAAAATTTAATGCATATGAATCGTGAGAACATCCTTGATAATATTTCAAATGAAATAACTTAATTAATTTTCAATAATTATCAACATAATTGTTCTATTTTGTATGCATTAAATAACTTATTTCTTTTCAAGAAATATAAATAGAATTGTTCTATTTTTGTGCATGCGAATAACTTATTTCTTTTCAATAAATATCAAACTTAATAGTTATTTGTTTGTGCATGCAATTAATTTATTTATTTTCAAGAACATTAACAATATATTTATTTATGTATGTGCATAAACAACTATTCTTATCGCGTTGACAAATCAAATGGAAACACATTATTTTACTTTTTTTTCTTGTTTTAGTCATCATCTTTGGATGTGGTTTTTGATAAGTTGAAAACAATTTTTTTAAATTTGAAAAAGGCTTCTAGTGAGAATGGACTCATTTACAAAAACATGTTTCCATTTTTACACATCTATCATGGTTTTGGAGATACCAAGACATATTTGGAGCCTATTTTCCAATAACTCATGCAATTCACACAATTATTTAGCCATGATAATCTTTTAAGAATTCAATGCACGTGAAATCTTTTAAGAATTCAATGAAAAAAAAACTTATTCCTCTATGCATGAAAGCCCATGGAGGTTTTCCCAAGAAAATAATGTCGACTCTATATCATATGAAAATTTTCAAGAAAATAAATTTGATTCTTATTTCTTATTTTTTTGGTAGGTAAGCACCCATGGGGGTTTTGAAGCAGTGACCTATCACAAGGAGTGCCTTAACAGTGCACCCATTCACCGTCAATCCAAAGCCCCGAGGGCTAGTTTGATTCTTATTTCTTCATGCACCATATGAAAATGAAATAATTTTTAAAGAGAATAGTTACTTATCTTTTAATGCATGATTGAAATTCCTCTTTCCTCTTTCTTAGCTTGATTCTACATGTATTTTTTCATTAGTTCTCATATTTTCCCACAGGCTTACAATAAGTAGAATTAATAAAATGCAATAGATTTTCTCAATCCTAAAATCATTCCCTAAATCACCTATAAATCACTCCATAAATCAGAGTTTTCCTAAATCCTAAAATCACTCCATAAATAATCCATAAATTACTCAAACCATAATTTTCTAAATTCTAAAATCACTCAATAAATCATCCATAAATCTCTCATGATTTTCCAAAGTAGACTTTCTTTTTCTTTATTCAAAAAATATCACTTATCCATAGCTTTTCTAAAACTATGACTTATTAGTTCTAAAACTCATAAAATATACCAACTTTGAAAATACAATTTATTTACATAGAAGAATATAAATTCTTCTAAATAAAAGAATTAAGAATTAATTCTTGTAATATTCTTGTAATTAAGAATTAGAAGAATATTCTTATTGTAATATGAATGTAAGAATTAATAATCTTTAATTATTTAATAACACTCATTTTACGAGTGTTTTGATGGTATCTTATGCAAGGGATATTACATACTCCACCCTTTAAAGAGAATGTCATCCTTGATGTTCTTCTTTTGTTGGAACATTAACTTTTGCTCATAATATAACAATCTAAATAACAAAAAATGGAATCATTTGCCTTCAGAATGAAGTATTTTTATGATTAATAAGTAGAATCAATAATGTTTATCAAGTCAAACACTTTTCATTATTAGTTATTTATAAAATGTCAAATAATACTTTAATCGTAATACCTCCACAAGTACTGAGAGAGCACATACCCTCTAATCATCAAAATGATAAGAATTTGTATCAAGTGCATGTTGTCTTTTATTTAGCAGTTACATGAGTCTTTCTTTGCCACTAATGTTGTTTGGAAATTACTGTGTTTCTATTCCACAGTTATTCCAATCAAATTCAAACTCATGGAATTTATCTCTAGCCATTTTTCTCTAGTCTGTGAGGAATTTAGAGTTCAATAGCTCACTGTTTTATCTAATACGAATTATTTCAGTCACATATATATTTCAATTTATTTCCTCTATGCATGCATATAGATAATTATTTTTTAACATGTTCATTTCCTTACACATACCTACAGACACAACCTATTTCATCAAAATTATCGATTAGATAAATTAATAGATCATGCATGAAAAACTATAACACATAGAACATATTAGAGACATGCAACTTACAATCTATTTTAACATCAAACATCTTTAGACGATTTCAAAATCAATAGCAGAATATAGACATAATTTCATCTAACCGTAGTTAATGCTTGGGAATTATTCAGGAACCGAGCATGTTCACCCAACTGTGAACTATCTCCAATAGTTCCACATCGAGCTAAGATCCACTTGCCACTAGAATCAACAACCTCGTTGATTCCTTGGTGGATTATTTCATATATTTCTTCCCCGTAGACTTTTAGCAGTGTCACGCTTTAAGGTCTGTCAGTCTTTTGCCTAGATTGTTTTGTTTTAGTTTTTCTGAAAAATATTCTTTTCTTTTTCTTTAAAGCACACATTTCTCTCTCATTGTTCTTTATTTCACCCCAATTAGTATTTCTCTCCAACTAAGTGATTAACATAATATTTCTCTCCCATTATGTTAATATTTTCCTTTTTATTATTTTCTCCTAGGGATTTTTAGGAGACTTTTAGGAAAGGTCCATCATGTGGACTTAACCACCAATAGTTTTTCATAAGTTGAAGAGAAGTCTTTTAAAACTTGAGTGCTCTTTCCTCAATATCCAGAACAATATATTTATTAATTCAATAAAAAAATAAAATATTACATCATCACATCGTCCCCATCATGGCTTCCATAGCCATTTAATCCAATAATAATTCAATGTCTAGAAATCCATTGTAATTTACGTAACTATCCCTTTGCATATTATTGTTAAATAAAATGAACATTTATGTACATCATGTATCCATACTTAACTCTCAACATGGACCCCATAAATCATCACATGTCATGCAGGTGGTATACATTCCAAATTTCCACATAATAAAAATCATGCAACTTAAAAAAAATTCATTAACATATCTTGCATACCATAACATTATATTTTACGTAAGGTCCCACCTTACCATCCATCAAAATTATAGAGAAATAACAGTCCCATTGAACACTAAGACACAAAATATGATATATTTTTTTCTTATTTACTTGGCACCCTTACTTTAATACATCACCCTTTAAGATACTTTATGTCTAGTAAAAACATTTCTAGATGGTAAGACATGCCTCCATTTTATTATCAGCAAATCTACAACATTTTTGAATCAAACCCTTACTCAAAACATTTGCCCCTACTTCACTCCTAACAATTCATTATAAATCTTATAAACATTCAACTCTATAATTAATCTCCAATGTTTAATGGCCTTTCCAAACCTGCACTCACATTATTAATCATGTCTTCAATAATTATCAACATGTATATTATTACATAACCTCATTTTTCATTGTCTTACAATAATATCAATACTTCACACACAAGTAAAACTACAAGGCATATTCATTGACACATTACTACAAACACTTTAGTAACATGAAAAACTATAGACATTTGGGGATTTTTTTTCTTATTCTACAATTAGCTTGCAACCATGTAAGCTACAACCATTGGTGAATTTTGGGAAACAATTTCCAAGTGTGCAATCTACAACCATTGAGGAAATTTATTAAATAGTTTGCAAGCATGAAGTCTACATTCATTGAGGAATTTTACAAAAGAATTTGAAAGCATGCAATTCACCACCAATGCGACATTCTAATAAATAATTAGTAGGCATGAATTCTACAACCATTGAGGAATTTTAACAAATAGTTAGAGGAAATGAAATAAATTTCCATAAAGATGATTAAACTATAAGAGAGAATAAAAATAGAATTTACAAAATAGCATGATTCATATTAATATCATGAATGGTAAAATTTCTGCAAAAGAACACAGTTAGCAATCGCCACATGGCAGCGAAAATTTGGAAAAATTGACCAGATTATGTAATCTGAGTCTGAAAAGCACATTTTTGGAATCAATGTGGGGATTACACAGCCCCGGGATAGGAATGCCCCTTGATATTGAGCTAAATCGTATCCAAAATCCCCAGGGATGAAATCATTTAAAATAACAAAACTTTGGATCTCATTTACTACTTTTGTCAAACACATGGAATGAAAAGTTTCATCTACAACTTTAAATGAAGAAACACAACCCAACATTATGCTACTATGAGTTGTTCATTGAATTTAAGTCCATCATATGAATTCCTCTTAACTCATTGCTCATTTTTAGCATCTAAAGAGGTTAGTTCGATGTTTTTTTTTAAATGTTCTATTGCCCTCTTCAGGGTCAACCCCAACTTCTACATTTTTTAATAATCACACAAACCATACATTAATTTATTCTTTATAAGGAGTACATTGTAACTTTAGTCATTTTGTTTATGCACCATAATCATTGTTATAATAGTATGCATGTAAAAGTTGGTAATTAATCCTCATTATAACTAGTGATTAGTCAGGATTGTTCATAGCTGTAATAGAGGTTTTATTGTCCTTTATACACATCAATATTCAAATGTCACAAGCACAAATTTTAAATAAACATTATCATTTTCTATTCTTTCATGTGGTCATTAATCATGCATCACGCATCTCATGTCAATTTGTTGTCTACTGCAAGTTCAGTTAGAATCATACCTGATATGATTCCCACTGGCACCATACCTCTACTTTTTTTGTGCTTAATGATTCCTAAAACATGCGAGTTTTGTAAAATTTTTCCCTAATACAACTTTTAACACCTCCGGGTAACCTCGCAAGAAAATGCATAGAATTAGGAATTTTTTTTGGCATTTACCACTTTGTAACTTTCTAAATTACTTTCTATATTCCCTCAATTATAATTAGAATAACCATCATCATTACATAGATAAATATTTAGTAAAAGCATAGTGAGTTACACAACCATTAATTATTATTGTTGTAGCATATTAACTTAAATTTCTTGCTATAACTATGCATTGGTTCCATGATTCTTTTAATTCAGTTAGTAAATCACACACACTAGATAATATAAACATCACATCATGAAAGGAATTATCATCATAAAAATTAGAGAATCAACATTCACATTATTAGACATCGATATACACTAGAAACCCCATAGGGTGAAAACCAACAAACATTTAATTTTATTATTAAACACTCGTTATGGTGTTTGCCCCTCACTCAATGATTATAAGAGAATCCATCCCTTGACATTTGTTATAAAATACTACATGGAAAAATCATCTTAAATGCAACATAACTAGCTATAAGCTATCATAATCATCATGATACCATTTACCCATGAATCCTCAATCTTTGTGTCCTGGTGGTCTGATTGTTTCCATTAGTGGATCATCGTACAGTTGGAATTAGTCAATATGCATGGACCAACAAATATTTATCTACCACAATGTTAAACATGAACTATCCTTTGCACAAGTCACCATCCTTTCCCGACATTGTTGTCGCCAACACACTTTATATCATGATTAGATAAAATGTTAAGAAACCAATAATCAATTTTTAATAATAACACTTGAAAATCTATTTGTGTGCATGCATAAAAAATAAACAAAATGTTAGGAAATGCCTATTTAACATCATTTCACATGCATTTGTGAAAAGAAAATCACTATCAAGCATCATCTATCCAACAAAACACTAACATAATCTTGCATGCACTTTCATATTTTGTCCAAAGGAAAGCTAAAATACTAAATGTTGTTTTTGTGCATGAAAATGCATAAGAAGATTTCAAGAGAACTAGCCCAACAAGCAATTTTCTTTGTTCCTACTATTATGTTCTCTTGTCCAAATGGATTAACACAATAGATTTTTTTTTTTGTAAGTTAGATATGTATATTATAGAACAAAATATGTTACAAAAAAGTCTGCCGAAGCAGAACGAACCTTAGATGGACCATTTAAAACGTGTTGACAGCCAGCCCTGAGTTTTCAAAACTAAACTGCACACCACGTAGGGCGGCTTACTCTTAGAACTGTTACTTAACGCCACGACACTATCAAAACTTGGACAGAAACAGAGTAACATTACTAACTTGCAAAAGGCCGAAGCCATGACAGAAACAGAGTAATAGAGTAACATAACTATCTAGCATAAAGCCGAAGCCATGACAGAAGACATAAGACAACCATAAAGAAGAAACTAAGGAAACCCGCCGGTGCGAGGAAAACCGCCAATGCGACTGACTATGTCTAAACCCACATCCAGAACATGCTTTTCAACTCTGGCCTGCATGTCTTGCATGGATTGGAATTCCTTGCCTCCTTCATCTTTTGCTCCTGCATCAGGGGGTCCGGGCTCAGAGTTTGCCGAAGAAGCCTGATGAGCAGAGTCAGTTTCTTGTTGACAGTTTCCACAGCATCATGCATTGTGGAAATTCTTCGATCCAGCGAGTCATGGATTTCATGAAATTTTGCTAGCTGCTCCTCCGAAGTGGAATTCCCCTTCCCAGATTGCTGCTTCCCGACTTCCTTTGAATCCAGGGCTTTCGCCATGAGAGTTTTGATTCTCCAGCTCTCCGCTTTGGTCCGAACATATTGAGTGGCTCTTTTGGAAGGAGTGCCCGGGTCATGTAACCAGTCGACCTCCTCCGCAATGATCCCCTCCGGTCGCTGCGCTTCTTCCTCTTTCACAGAAGCTTCCAGTTCCGCGATCTTGCGTTTGCTCCTGGCTGCTGCTCTGGTCTCATACATGTTCTGCGTTGTTCGTAGTTCATGGTGGGCCGCCGAACACCTATAGTTCCCCGCCTCCATACTATACCCTCTAAACTTATCGCTGTGAATCCTTCTACGGACAGAAAAGTGGTGGTCTCTCGCAGTGCTATGAACAGAGGTGAAAGAACCAGAGCTACGACTCTCCGTTAAATAGCTGCTTTCCATGGAGTTTCCCATAATGCGCTCTTCCCTTCGCTGCAGAGTGGAGGTACTTTCGTTATTACTACGAAAGATATCCGCACAAAACACACATCTCCTCCCTGACCTAACATAAATGTAGCTGCATGCCTTCCCATCAAGGTTGAGCCAGCTGTCCCTTCCTCGCAAGCGGACTCTACGGAATCTCTCATGGCATGAACCATATTGATAATTTCCATATTTTGCCTTCTCTTGCCATAATGACCACCGCCGCATCTGTCTAGTCGTCCAGCTCCCGTGATGAAATCCCAAGCTGTTGCCGGTAACACCAGGTATGCGGTCTCGGAAACTGAAACCGTTGCCGGTCAGGCCCGGTCAGTTTCGTGTAGATCTTGCTGTGCCAGCTGTAAACATCTCGTCTTCAGGTTCGGGCAGTCCACTTCCTCCCAACAGCTGTCCCACCCCCTGTCCTGATTGTCCACGCCACAATTCGCTAGGTAGTCCGCCAGCCCGTTCGCCTTACGCCTTACCGCATGAAAGACTAAACCTTTCATTCCAGCCATTAGTTCTGCTATATTCTCCGTCACCTTGGCGAGCCGCCAGTGTTTTGTGGCTTTGTTCGCCTTAGTTCCTCCCTGAATTCTCTTAGCTGTTGATATAACCAGTGACGAATCCCCTTCCACAATGACATTGCAAATTCGTAGGGATTTTAAAATCCTCAGACCATGCTCGAGCACTGCAAATTCCATCTCATTATTTGTGCTTTCCCCAAGCCCTCTGTAATATATGTGCAGAATTTCTCCATGCTGGTTACGTAAAGCACCTCCAATTCCTGCCATGTTGGGATTGCCTCTCGAGGCCCCATCAAAATTCAGCTTCAATCCACCTTCCGGCGGACTTTGCCATTTGTCGATCTGTGAGGATGGTTGCGTTCTGTGCCTTGAAGCTGTGATGCTGCTGGTGGCTTCCAGACGGAAGCACTTCAAAATGCGTAAGTCTTGAGCTGAAGGTTTCTCGTTACATTCCTCTCTGCATTTCATTTGAATTAACTGTTTAATGTTGGTTAACATATTGTCTTTAGAGAACTCTATGTTCCTGTGTTCGTTTTGAAATATTCTGCGGTTACGTTCCTTCCAAATTGACCATAGCAAGAAGCCTGGAATAGACTTCCATATGCTATTGACTCTTAGAATGTTGGAGAAGTCTTTTCTCCAGTTCAGTATGGTTCTGTGAATGGATTCTCTATCTCGGTCAGAACTACTGAGAATTCCTTCCATCCAGCTCCATAACTGATTTTCCCATTCACAAGCATTAAACAGATGGTTTATAGATTCCTCTTCGACGAGGCACATAGGGCATCTTGAGGGTCCCCTGAAACCTTTCTTGCACAAGTTGTCCCAAGTTAAAGTCTTGTTTCTCATTAAAAGACAAAGGAAGGTCCTGACTTTCAGCCAGAATAGGCTATCCCAAACTTTGCTGCACCATGGCACGGCTTCTACCTGTTCTTCCTTTTCTATTATATCCCTAGCTTCTTTTAATGAGAAATTACCATTGCCTTTTAGACCCCATCTTAGCTTATCATCCTCTTCAGTTTTTCGAATCTTTCTTTTGAGGATTCTTTCATTGAGTTGCTGAAAGCTTTCGCTGTTCTCCTCTGTACTCCCATGATTTAAATTAATCCAGTCCCTCCAGATCGGATCCCTACTGCTTTGATTCCAATATTGATTAACTCTGTATCTGCCCTCATTTTGACTTATTCTCTTGAGGGTAGAAAACTCTGGGGTATCCAGTTTAGGGAATTGCTGCCATGCATCTTCCCAGAACATGGCAAGCCTTCCATTGCGAATCTCCCAAAAGCTGTGCTCCTGTACTAAGCTCATGTTATTCCTGGCATGGTTCCATATTGACGATCCTTCCGTGACTTCCTGTAGTCTTATGAGGTCCTGAGTATCACAGTCTGGAGTGTATTTTTCCTTCCAATGCCTCGCCCAAGGTAAATTGGGTTCTTTAATCCATTTCCACCATATCTTAGCTTCACATGTTCTGTTGACCACTGAAGGATCTACTAAGTTCAACCCCCCTTAGATTTTGGCTGGCATAGCTTATTCCACGCTACCAATGCCCATTTATTCTTATCCCCATTCCCATTCCATAAAAAGGATCTCTGTATGTTTCTCATTTGTTGCAGAATACCCTTGGGAGCTGGAAGCATAGAAAGTAAATATTGCGGAATTGCCTACAGAACTGCCTTGGTTAAGATAAGTCTACCCGCCAGGTTTAGGGATCTGTGCGTCCAATGCTTGCACTTTTTCTCCATGTTGGCTAGAACCTTCTCCCAGTGAGTTTTCTGCCAAGGTTTCAGAGTCAGGGGGGCCCCTAGATATTTCGAAGGCAGGGAACCAATCCTGAATCCAAGAAGCTGGGACAAGTGAGCCTGAACTGCCGGATGAGTGTTGAAAAAGAAAATTGTGGACTTGGAAAAATTAATCTCCATGCCAGAGGCTCGGCTAAAGAGATCAAGGATACCCCTGTAAGCCACAGCCTCCTTCACTGTGGGGGTACCATGTAACATGGTATCGTCCACGAACTGTTGATGTGTTGTGGCTGGTAACGATCTTATCGGTTGCAGACCTTTTATAGATCCTTCTGCTTTCTTCTTGGCTATGATTCTGCTTAGTCCCTCCATTAGGATTACGAATAGGAAGGGGGATAGGGGATCCCCCTGTCTTATTCCCCGCGAAGGAGTAAAAGGAGCTGAGGGAGCACCATTGACAAGGATTGAATATCTTGGAGATTTGATGAGAGCAAGTATCCATTTGATCCAGGTCCTGCAGAAACCGAATGCATCCAAAACAGCTTCAAGGTATCTCCAGCTTACTTTGTCATAAGCTTTTGATAAATCTAATTGCATTAGCATTCCTGCTTCTTTTCTCGAATGAAGTGAGTGAATCATCTCCTACGCTAACAAGATGTTATCTAGAATTTGTCTACCCTCAACGTAGCCCGATTGCTCTTCCGAAATGATACCAGGAAGAATCGACTTTAGTCTGTTAGCTATAACTTTTGAAATAATTTTATAGATAACATTGCATAGGGCAATAGGTCTGAATTTATCAGGTGTCTTTGCTTCTTCAACCTTAGGAATGAGCGCTAAAAAGGTGGAGTTGATGGATTTTAGAATAGTTCCTGAGCGTCGGGAATCCTCAACTACCTCCCAGACCTCCTGCTTAACAGTGTTCCAACAAGCCTTGTAGAAGTTGATGGTGAATCCATCTGGACCTGGTGCTTTATCATTAGGCATACTCTGGATTGCCTCCTCCACCTCCTCCAGAGAGATTTCTCTGCATAGGGCCCAATTCTGATCTAAGGTAATGGATTTAGGAATGGCTGTTGTAAGTTCCTTGATGGCCTCCTCTCTATTTGTAGGCGGTTCCTGTGCAATTGAGCTGAAGTGATCCGAGAGCAGAACAGATATATCATTGTGATTCTTTAATATCTCCCCTGCATTGTTTTTCAACTCAAGAATCCTGTTAGCACTTCTATGGTCTAGAGCCGACCTGTGAAAAAATTTTGTATTATGCTCCCCCTCTTTTAGCCACTGGACTCTAGATTTCTGTTTCGAAAGTATCTCTTCTTGTATACATCTTCTGTGCCATTGCTGAGAAAGAACTTTTTCCTGCTCAAGCGCTTCGACACTATGGTTGCCTGTTGCTCCATCTCTGTGAATCTGTTCCAGTTTGTTCTCTAGAATGGCTTTCTCCTGGAATATATTTCCAAAAACCGTTCGGTTCCATTCTTTTATCTTTTCTTTAGTTGCTTTCAGCCTCTTTTGTAGATTAAACATTTTGGAGCCTCTTGCCTCCAAAGGTTCAGACCACCATTTCTCAACCATCTTGAGGAAGTTAGGGTGGTCTAACCAAAATTTTTCAAATCTGAATGGTTTATTCCTTGGAGTACCCTGAACTTCAACAATAAGCGAGATCGGCCAATGATCCGACCCACCACTGGGAAGGATATCTGATTCTGTTGTTATGCCATCCATTATAATGCTTTCTGAGATTAAAAATCTATCCAGGCGAGAAGCTATCAACCTTTCTCCCCCCCTTCTGTTGTTCCAGGTAAACATGCCACTCTTGGGGTATATGTCTACCATTTTGACAGTTTCAATGAAACTTGTAAAGGCTTCCGCGTCCCTATTAAGTTTCCTAATACCCCCTTTTTTTCCAGAAGGGTGGTTATCATATTGAAATCATCCCCCAATATACACTTAGACCTTGGATATCTTTCAATAAGTCTGGTTATTGAATTCAGAAAATTTATTTTATCTTCTAATTTCTGAGGACCATAAATGTTGATGCAAAGGAAAGACCCAGAGTTACCTATGGGTTGAAAATCCACCGCTATGAAGTGTTTGTTTGCCTCAGCTGATAAAATCTGGATTTCCCTTGTATCCCAAATAGTTGCAAGGCCTCCTTCTCGTCCCTGGCTCTCTATCTCTAAGACTTCTAAATTTCTTCCAAGCTTCCTACAAAGACTGTTGATACTAGAGCTGCTGCATTTAGTTTCTTGTAAGAACATAATTTCCGGTCTGCATTTCTGGATTTTCTGCTTTAAGATCCTGTGTTTTTCCTGGGTGTTAAGCCCTCTTGCATTCCACGAGATGATCTTCATATTTAACTAATTTTCATTGGAAGGACTGAAAGGCGCTAAGCGCCTTCATCTTCCCTGAGTTTATCATTATCATGCCTAGCTCCTGTAGAACTTCACCACTAGTTCTACGGCCTCTTCTTTTCTTCTGCTTTGAGCTGGATGATTTCCATAAAAGACTTTTCGAATGGAAGCTATTGCCTTTTACTATACCTAGCTTCCTGTTTTGCTTTTCTATTTCTGCTTTTTGCCTTGCTATGAACAGGTCGTTTACCTTCCTGATTTCTTCTTCCGGTGCATTCTCTATTCCTCGGGCCTTCCAGTTCTCAGCAATTACTGGTAGGTTCATCCCCTCCCTGTCTAGCGCCTCTTCCCACTCTTGATCCTCACTTCCGCTATCACTGGTGAGCATGTCAGTTTCTTCTTCTGTTTCCTCTGTTCTCTCCTGCATTTGAACTTCATTGTTGAGGTCCCCTTCATTCGTTCCTTCCCTGGTTGGTTCTTCCTTTTCATCATGCCTGCATCTGATGCTAGGGTTTTGTGCTTGTCCTCCGAATCTGTTTCAAGATCTAAAATCACAAAAGAGTTGTTGTGGTTGTTTCTGTCTATATTACCTTTATTATTCTTCCTTCTATTAGCTCTCTGTCTAGACTTAGGTTTTATGAAGGTTTCTTTGTCTTTGTTGGCTTGTGCTGTTTCGGTCTCTACTTCCTTCCTAATCAGAGGGCAATCTCTCATCAAATGCCCATGTTCATGACATTTGCGGCACCGGAAGGGAATCTGCTCATAATCTATGGCCTGAAAGTAGTCCTCGTCCCTGTATTCCAGCCAGAGCCCCTCATGCAGTGCCCCGGAAACGTCCATTTCAACACATATTCTGGCATAAGATGTATATCTCTTTTGTAATGTTGCTTCCGAGGCCTTGATAAATGTTCCCAACTGGTCTCCAATTTGTTTCAAGGCATTCAGACCCCAATAATCTATTGGGAGAGAGAACAAACGTATCCAGACCGGGACTTGGGTGAAAGATTCTTTTTCTGGGGCGAAGTTTGGTTTCCATGGTCGCATGTACAGACCAGCTGAAGCCAAAAAGTATGGACCACCCTCAAAAATTATATCCTTGTCTTCTAGGTTGGAGAATACAACTGTGAAGAAACCCTTGGCTCCCAAATGAAGCTTAACATCCCCCCTCGGCTTCCATTGTTATCTGATCCAATGACAAAGAGTCCTTTCAGATGGCCAAATGCCCATTAATTTGCAAATGACAGCATGTTCTGCCATGTGCTCTCTGTATGCCTGAATCTCTGGGTCAGTTATTACTACCCTGAGGTTATTGGTCTTTTTTGGTTTGCGGACCCCATTTGATGAAGAGTATTTATTGGGTCTTGTGCTTGTCTCCCCCTCCTTTTCTGGCTTTCCTTGCCTATTGTCTGTTTGCTCCTGTCTTCTTCAGCTTGTCGTTCCTCGTTTTCTGATGATTTAATTATTGAGGTGATTTTGTCTTTAGTTCCTGTCAGGCTTTCACCCACTGTGCCTTTGCCTTCCGTTGTGTTGTCTAGCTTGTCAGTTTCCCCTTGTATTTTCTCCTTATTCCTCCTGCCGTTTTGCTTGTTATTGTCAAGCCCAGAAATCCTGACCCCTTCCTTCTTATTCTGCCTCTGCTTCTGCATGATTATCTGTTTGAAAGTAGGGGTCCCACTGGACCCCTCTGCCTCCATTCGGTCGGTCAGCTCTTGACCTTTGCGATACAGTGCTGCGAACGGAGAGGATACTACTTCCAGCCCTGCAATGGTATCAGCACATTGGAAACCCTGTTTTCGCCCTCGGCTCCTCTGCGCTTGGTTGATTTTTTGTGCCTGACACATACTCCATCAACAAAATAGATTTTATACTTGTGTATGTAATGCATGTTCTTTCCAAAAACATTTTTTTCGCATTAGAGTTATCCACAATGGCTATTATATATAAAAAAGCAATCTCCATTTCAAACAATGTTAACAAAATAATTATAATTTCTTCTATGAAACTACATGTTCTCTCCAACATAGAATAACATGATAGCTTGTTCTTCTTGCATATGAAACATATATTTATCTCCAAAGGAAACTAGCTAAATATTTCATGGAAAAAACACATTTCTTCTCCAAGGGATCAATTGCATAATATTTATTATTTCATGCATGCAAGGAGACATTTTCCACTTACCAAAAGATTTATCCCAATAACTATACATAATATTCTCCCAAAAATACACTAATACAATAGCTAATCTCTTTAGGCATGCAACTACATATTATTTTTCCCAAAAGAAGGCTACCACAATCAATATTATGCAAGTGAACCTTATTTTTATCTATAAATCTAATACCAAAACTATATATTTCTATGCATGCAAGTGTATATGTTTTTCTAAAAAATCTTCCAAAGGAATCTTAACACAATAAAGCATGTGATAACCAGTTTTCCTCTCCAAGAATATAATTCAATAATGCATATAATGACATGTTTTTCTCTTCTCTTCTTTTTGAATATTTATAACACAACAAATACTTCCTTGCATATAAATATAGATATATTTATTTTTCAAGAAATCTAACACACTGATTATTCTTTTTTCAAAAGTTAGCTAACTCACTAGATATTATGCATACAATACAAAATATTTTCCTATCATTTCAAACATCAAACAAATTTGTAATATTTTCTCAAGAAATAGAATGAATAACAAATCCTTCTCAAATAACATAACCAATTGTCTTTTATGAAAAGGTTTTATGTGAACTCTTTCTCAAAACAATTACCTATCTCTTTTGGCATGACCCAAGCTTCCCATGCATGTAAAATCACCTATTCATTTGTAGTAGACCAAATATACTAGATATTATTTCTATGCACATAAGCACATATTCTCTTTAAGAGTCCAATATTTATCTTTAAAACTTTAATGCATATGCATCATGAGAACATCCTTGGTAATATTTTAAATGAAATAAATTAATTCCTTTTCAATAAGTATCAACATAATTGTTTTATCTTTTATGCATGTGAATAACTTATTTCCTTTCAGGAAATATCAACATAATTGTTTTATTTTTGTGCATGTGAATAACTTATCTCTTTTCAAGAAATATCAAACTTAATAGTTAATATTTGTTTATGCTTGCAAATTTTTTTTTTCTTTTCAAGAACATTAAAACAATAGTTATTTCTATATGTACATAGACAACTATTCTTATTGCACTCACAAATCAAATGGCAACAATTACTTGTCTCTTTTCAAGAAATATCAAACTTATTAGTTAATATTTGTGTGTGTATGCAATTAATTTATTTATTTTCAAGAACATTAACACAATAGTTATCTCTCTATGTACATAAACAACTATTCTTATTACATTGACAAATCAAATGGAAACACTTTATTTTACATTGTTTCTTGTTTTAGTCATGAATTTTGGGTGTGGTTTCAAAACCTCTCGAAACAAATTAAAAAACAAAAAAAGTTGCGAATGGGTTCATGAAAAACAATTCTCTCTGTTTTTACACAGGTGTCATCCTTTGAAATATTTGAATGAATCTTTGCAGCCCATTTTTTTAGATTTAAATATTAAATAATATCTTGTTTTAGCTATCAACTTAGGACATGGTTTTCGAGAAGTTGAAAACTATTTTTTCAAATATGAAAAGAGGCTTTTGGTGAGAACAAGATCATTTACAAAATATTCTTTTTGTTTATATGCATATATCACGGTTTGGGAAATACAAAGACAGATTTGGACCATATTTCCAATAACTCATGCAATTCACAAAATTATTTACCCATCATAATCTTTCAAGAATTCAATGCACATGAAATCTTTCAATAATTCAATGAACAAAACACTTATTCCTCTATGCATGAAAGTCCATGAAGGTTTTCCCAAGAAAATAATCTTGACTCTTTATCATTTGACAATTTTCAAGAAAATAAATCTGATTCTTACTTCTTCATGTGCCATATGCAAACACAATAATTTTCGAAGAGAATAGTTACTTATCTTTTAACGCATGCTTGGAATCCCTCCTTCTTCTCTCTTGGCTTGATTCTACATGTATTTTGTCATTAGTTCTCATATTTTCCAATAGGCTTATAATAAGTAGAGTTAAGAAAAAGTAATAGCTTTTATAAATCCTAAAAACATTTTATAAATCACACATAAATCACTCCATAAGTCAAAATTTTCCTATATTCTAAAATCATCCCATAAATAATCCATAAATCATTCCATAAACCATATTTTTCTAAATTCTAAAACTACTTGATAAATTATCCATAAATCCCTCCATCATTCATATTTTTCTAAATTCTAAAATCACTCATTAAATGATCCATAAATCTCTCATGATTTTTCAAATTGGATTTGTTTTTTCATTATGGAAAAAATATCATTTATTAGTTCTAAAACTCATCAAATATACCAACTTCGAAAATACAATTTATTTACATAAAATGATATAAATTATTCTAAATAAAAGCCTTAAGAATTAAGTCTTGTAATATTCTTGTAATTAACAATTAGAAAAATATTCTTCTTGTAATATCAATATAAGAATTAATAATATTTAATTATTTCACAACATTCATTTTACGAGTGTTTTTACTGTAGCTTATGCTAGGAATATTACATCCTCAAGGACTGAAATATGGATATTCCTCATAGAGAATATAAATAGTTATCATTGAAAAACAAATGATTATGCAAGGTTGCTCCCAAAAATTATATTATGAAAATTAATGTCAAAACTTATTTTTGATAGGATGTGTATGAAGTTACCTAAAGGATGAAAGGAATAGGAGGAACTTCAAAAAATTCCAATGATGATAATCAATGACAATTCCTCATAAAAATGACAAATCTGATGATATGAATAGGAAAAGGTACAAGTTAGACACTAAAAGGGAATTATTAGAAGTTTTACAAACAAGCATAAGAATTCAGTGAAAGGTAGTAACCTAGATCATTATGGAATATTTTGGATCTAGGAATAATCATGATTAAATAATTCAACACTCCTGAGGTATCATGTGAACGATTAACCATGTGTCAAATGGTTGTGGAAACATGAAAGTATTTCCACATGGGAACACAATAAGGATCATATTAGCATAAATAAGGATGGTGCCAATTAAGAAGAAAATAGTCTCTATTAACTAATAAAGTTAGAGGATCAGATAATGATGAAGGCCATCTTTAAGGATGTGTAGGAATTATGGTAATATTTGATTACATAAGTAATAAACCCATGTAATTGGGATAATGTTTATATGATAGATATAAAGAAGATAAAAATGTAAATTGGTAAGATTTTGTGCATAGAAAAAGGGGAAATGCCTTAGCATTAAGGCAATATTTTCATGATAAGTCCAAGGTTAGAAATAGTTGATCATGGTGCTAATGTGAATAACGAAAATATAAATTTTAGGATACGAGTAGCTAATTAAATTTTATAGAATTCTTTGAGGTGTATAGCATTAAAGTGTGAAGGGATCTATGAAAATGTAATAATGTCTAGGGATAATTTATGGGGCCTATCTCGAGTGGTAAGTTCTCTTAAATATTTTTATTAATGGATTGAGCAACATTATTGGTAAGGGTTATAGTGATGACCTACATAATTTGAAATTCTCGAGATAGGAAGTTGTGAACACTAATTATTGAGGAATGACAAGTGATAAACTAGGAAAATATTTAGAGATTTGGATGATTAAGGATAACAATAGTTTACCTTTTGGCAAAGGAAAAATAATATTAATGAGAAGAATCCTAGCATAAGTATAAGAAAAAAGTTTAATGGAAATTCTATAACAAGGCGGTAAGAAGAATTATGCATAAATTGACAAAAAGAAGTGTATCAACTAATAAGGGGTGAATTTGACTAATATGCACTCATTATTTCATGAGTGAGTTAATTATATATTGATACTTCATATAAAACATGTACCATTATTATTCAAAGAAGTTATTTTCAATCACACCAAGCATACAAAACCTTTTGGTGGATGACACTGGTAGTAGTAGTTCAAGTGCTTCAAATTCTAAAGCATTAATGGTCTTCACAAGCCAAAAGTGAAAAGGAATAATCTCTAACCCAACTTGAAGAAAATAGAATCTATAATAAAAGAGATAAAGTGATATTGAGATGGGAACTTGATCAGATAATAAAAAAAATTGAGAATGAACAATGATAATTACCAAGACATGGGTAAACCATCAGGGATCAACAAGCCCTTTGTGCAAGTGAACTGAGCATGATATAAAACTTAACGCATGAAAACCTAGTGTTTATGTGTTATTGCATATATCGATATTAGATATTTCTTAACTTTGAATCTACTGCAAAGAGATTAAATCTCTTGAGGTTCAAACCTATTTTCAAATGCAAAACTTGAAAACTATTTTGCACCTACTTGATCCCTTTCACCACTTGATATATAGGAGATTAATATGGATCTAGATGAGTTATTTATATATGCATTTATACACACAGACACACATACCATGTATCAACTCCATGTTGAGTATGGAAGGAATTGCACATATCCTTCATTTTGAGGAACACAACAATCAAATGTTCTACTGATAGAGTTCGCATTAATATTGCAAATTTGCTTTGTTTATCTTCTATTTTTTAATGCATAAGTGGGTTTAATACCTTGAAAATATCCTTGGGAACTAGTGTACACTATGCAAGATAAACTTGCACTTCCAAGACCAAAAAATATATTTGGAAAAGAGCGAGATATAAAATAGTTAGACTACCCTCAAATTTTGAAGATAAGAATTTTTATTTTCAATTTTTGTATATAATATATACATGGGCATTGATAGTATTTTATTTGTAACACATATTATTCCCATTATATATACATACATATACATACATATACATACATATACATATATATATATATATATATATATATATATATATATATATATATATATATATATATATATATATATATATATATATATATGTTTTGTTAGGTTACGTGAGCCTTGAGATGAATGGCACACCTAACTTGTGGCTTGAGAAGTTGTGGTCCATCTAAGTCGTCAAAATTACCCTCGGATCACACGTAACCCAGGCGACACTGGCCCTTAGCATGGCTGGATTATTGCCCTTGGAGATTTGAATTGATAATCGTTACACCATAAAGTGCCTTAATAGAACACTTTGTTCCAAGTCTTGTGGACTTTTATGAATATATTTTTAAATACATATTTCCATCTGATTAAAAATTCGCCCTTTATATAGGATATATTTTACTTAGCTATACATATTAATATTTTCTTACATATTAATATTTTCTTTATGATATATCTTACTTAGCTATACATATTAATATTTTCTTTATGATTCACATTAATTTTTTTATAACATTTTTTAAATATAATAGGTCAAATTAGTATTAAAATTTAATAAAATCATGCATCTCTCAAGTAATTAATTTTTTATATTAAATTAGTTTTTTTTAATATATTAATATAAAATTATTTTATTTGGGATAGATATTAAAATATTTTGTTTATAACTAATATTATTTATTTTACTTTTTTACTTTATCTTTTACCACACACACACACACATATATATATATATATATATATATATATATATATATATATAATAACAAAATATTTAAAAAAAAATTATACATTACTTTTTAGAATATAAAAGACAGATTTTTTGTACTCAGTTATAATATCAATCAATATTTTTTTAATAAAAAAAATTATTAATTTCTTAAAAATTTTAATATATATTATTTTTATTTAAATATTTTATTTTTATTTTAAAAAATGCATATCAACTCTAATGGAGCACAGAAGAATTTCATCCACTTGGTATGGTATATTTTGCAAATATAGAACAACAACAAATTCAAGAATGCGTTGCCTCAGTAATTTTGGCGTGCGTCACACTTTAAAAGTATGAAATGACAACAAATTCAAGAATGTCATGCGTCGTGTTCTAATTAGTAATGAGAGATGATCATACTCATTTGCATTTAGTAGCGTTCTAATCCCAGTACGAGAGTGGGGTTCTTCCTTAGTTTACCACTGACATTAGCTAATTCCTATTAGTAAAGAGACATAACTATGTTCATTTGCATTTGGTAGTGTATTTTTAGTGCAGGGGGTGGAGAAACTTGCTCTACAAGGCTTTTAAGTACCAAAATTTTAAAGATTCAGGTGTGTACTTTGCAAAATATGTTCCAACTTTATTTGAATTTGGTAGAAATGTTTAAGCATTTAGATTTATGGAAATTAGATTATCTAAAGAAATTAAGATTCCCTTTCAATCCCATTTCAATTCTACATAAATCTTACATAATGTTGTTCTCGAACTTCTTAAGAAGTTAGAAGAAAATATAGAAATGGAAGATGCATGTAACTCATGCAGATTGCTAAAGGATAGTGATGCAGGAGCATCCAGCTCCGAGGAGACATATGACAGCTGACTGACTCACGGAAGAAGAACAGAAACAAGACAAAGATTTCGGGCTTGGGTGGACAGGTCACTAAGTTGGTTGTTGTCTTTTTCTTTAATTATTGTTTGCTTCTTTTTATTTCAGAGCATTTTTAATTACAAGTTGTTTAGCTTAGGAAAGGAATAGTGTTTAGTTAAATCTTTGTTAAAAGAAACTAGATGACAGTTACAGAATTCAGGTTGAACAGTTCAACTGAAATAGGGGAAGCAGTTATGCTCTCCATGTAATTTAAAAACAGAAAAGAATAGAACAAGGGAGGGACCCCTTCAGGACGAGAGTAACAGACAGCAAGACAAAAACCCCTGTAACAGAGTTATACTATTTACAAATGAAATAATCTACTGCTGATATTTTCCATACGTTGTATACAATCTTTACTGTGTATTTTAAGAATGAGTTTGGAACAAATAGACCCTAACTGTAACAGGAATTGAAATAACGAAGGACGTTACAGACATCTAGTTGAAATCAAGTCTACAACCAGCATTATACAGACAACCAATATACCGAAGCACGAAAGAAGCGCTGCGGACATACATCTCCAGCAAACGAGTTTACAGAACCTTACAAAGGCAAACAGGTACCAATAAACACAATCACTGTTTCAATTTACTTTCATAAAAAAAATAACATAGACATTGTATACAGAAGGGAAGGCTAACTGAACAAAATCTGCCACAAGATTGTGGACTATTACTGTGTCATACAATTTACAAAACCCTTGCTACTACAAAAGTACTAAACGCCTTTCCAAGGCCGAAACCGCAAATTTGTTGCATAAGGAACAGAGACATAGAAGTTACAAACGCCGGAAAAGGCACGGCCGAACCCACACAACCGACGCAGGGTAACACTTAAGCTGTTCAAACCCTCCACAATCTACAGCTATACCAAAGAAATCTACAGATATATTAAAGCAGGAGCAAACCCTACCAGTTTGCGAAGAGAGACAGGGTTGAATGGAGCCGGAGGTTGTACGAGCCCAAAACCCTCGATAGCTAGCCACCAGATCAACCTGCGTACAGAGCAAAGCAAGGTTAGACAGAAAATAGCAATCAGGGTTATAATGAAACTAGAGAGCCAAGAACAAGAGATGTGCAGCGTAAGGAAGTCATAAAACTTACAAACAAGTCGACCAGGAGACCGCCGAGACAGAACCCAATAATCCTAACTGAACAAGGCACAAGAGCTGTGAGTAGTTGTAGCAGAAACAGGAGCAGAGTAAATCATAGAACAATAAATTACCTTCGAAGGTGAAGAGGAACTCAGCAGAGCGGGAGCGCCGAAGTTGCAGGCCATCTGTACAGTAACCACAACTAAGTAACGAAAGCCGAAAGAACCAGGCAACAGAGAGCTCATATAAACATCAGAAACTTACCATTACACACAGGTGAAGACCAGCAGAAACATGCGCGCCCAAACAACTCATTAACCCAGCAACGAAAGCCGGAGACACAGCATATCACCAGAATCCGCAACAGGGTGAAACCCAAGACATGGACAGAGAGTAAGGTCCATCGAAAAGACCGAGGAGCAGACCAGGTTCGAGTTCGGAGAGCAACGCCAAAAGAAACGCAGAGCAAAACTCGACTGAGTGACAAAGAGTAAAATGACCCGAAGCTCAACATTTAGGGTTTAACAAGAGCGGGAAGCATAAAGACCGGGTGAACCGGCAGGTGGCCTTACCAACCGAAAGAGGGCGTGTAATAATTAGCTGCAGATTGAAGGTAGGTCGGATCTACGGAGATTTGACCTTAAACACAACAGTGACAGCCGAGGGCCTGTAGAGTGACCACGTGGTTACGTTGTCCACGTCACCGTAGGGCTGGGCCATCAAAAGTGGTATCAGAGCAGGTTTTGTTGAGTAGGAGAAAATGGAGGTTGGCAGAAGAGGAAGAGGAAGAGGAAGAGTCCGGAGGGTAGCAGAAGAGGGACTCCGTGAGGAGATCCGTGTCTTGCGAGAATGATTAGAAGCAGTAGAAGCTGGGGTAGGAGAAACCCAACAGATGACAGTGACGAAGATGTGGCAGAACCAGAAGATGAATTTGAGGGGGTGACACCGGAATTCCGACTGTTGAAGTCAGTTTTGTTGTCGAGTCATAAACCAAAACATGAGTTGTCTACTTACGACGGAAGTCTGTCTGCAGACGTGTTATTGGATTGGTTAAGTGAAGTCAACAAATATTTCGAATTTGAGGAAACTAGTGAGGATAAACAGGTGAAGTTCGCCGCCACCAAGCTGAAGGGACATGCGTCCTTGTGGTGGGACAGCATTCAGGCGGAGAGGAAGAGGCTTCACAAACAGCCTATAAAGAAATGGTCTAGAATGGAGGCCAAACTGAAGGAAAAATTTCTGCCGAAAGATTATCAGATTATGCTGTACAGGCAGGTACAGAACTTGAAACAAAGGGGAATGACTGTTAAAGAATTTACAGAGGAGTTCTACAAGTTGAATTTGCGGGCAGGATATGTGGAAGACACCCCGGAGAAAACAACCAGATTTGTGAATGGTTTGAGGGGGGAAATCCTGGATGAAATCGGTATCCTTTCACCCCGGACATTGGATGAAGCCTATCAGTTTGCACTGAAGGCAGAGGAGAAAATTAACCGGAAGCAAAATGCCAGGAGAGGAGGTGGAACTGGCAGGGGGAAAGGTAAGATGTTTGGAAGAGGCCGAGGTACAGGTTCAAGCGAAGAAGGCAGCAGCTCTAAGTCTGCTGGAACAGCAGAAAAAGACAATAGCACTAGAGGAGGATGACCACCTCAGCGAGGGCGAGGAAATGGTCGGGGCAGGGGAACTGTCCAGTGCTATCGCTGCCACAAATTGGGACACAAGTCGTATGACTGTCCTGAAGGTGAACCAGCAGGTGGAAGAGGAGCTTATGTTGCTCAGCCAGAGGATGCTGAGGCAACACCTCAAGAAGCAGAAAACGCACCAGAGACAGGTGAAGCTTTGGTGTTGAATAAAGTGCTGTTAAAACCAGCAAAAGAGGTTGCAGAACCGGATCAGCGAAAGGCTTTGTTCCGCACTGTCTGCAAGTCACGGGGTAAGTGCTGCAAACTGATCATTGACAGTGGGAGTACCGACAATTTAGTGGCTGTGGAGATGGTAGAAAAGCTGGGATTAAAAAAATTGAAGCACCCTACTCCCTACAAAGTGTCATGGCTGCAGAAAGGACATCAGCTGTTAGTTGACGAACAGTGTGAGGTGGAGTTTCAGATAGGTAGGTACAAGGATAAGGTTCTCTGCGATGTGATGCCAATGGATGTCTGTCACCTACTGCTGGGACGACCTTGGCAGTTTGATAGAAGTGCAGTTCATGACGGAAAAACCAATTGCTATAAATTTGTTAAAGATGGGATCAAGAACACGCTCATACCCATCAAAGAGGAAAATACAGCAGAAGCCAGTGGGGTGAAGGCATTGCTGATGGGCGGAAAGGAATTTGTAAAACAGATTGAGGACAGCGAAATAAATTTTGCTTTCATAAGAAGACCAAAGGCAGTGGTACTACATACACAGACTTCAGATTTGCCCGAAGAAGTTCAAAATTTGCTGCAAGAAGTTGGGGACATCGTGGTGGATGACCTTCCAGATGAACTACCACCAAGGAGAGGTATTAGTCACTGTATTGACTTTATACTAGGGGTAAGCCTGCCAAATAAAGCAGCTTATCGTATGAGTCCTAAAGACCATGAGGAAATCAGGAAACAGGTCCAGGAGTTATTGGACAAAGGGTTGATTCGAGAAAGCATGAGCCCCTGTGCAGTACCAACCGTTTTGGCTCCAAAGAAGGGAGGAGAATGGCGAATGTGCACAGACTCCAGAGCCATAAACAAGATTACTGTTAGGTACAGGTTTCCCTTACCAAGAATGGACGATATGATGGATTGCTTGAGCGGGGCAGCTTATTTCTCGAAAATTGACTTGAAGAGTGGATATCACCAGATTCGAATTCGAGAAGGAGATGAGTGGAAGACAGCTTTCAAGACAAACGAAGGCTTATATGAGTGGCTGGTGATGCCATTTGGGTTGAGCAACGCTCCCAGCACATTCATGCGCCTGATGAATGAGGTACTGAAGGAATTTAATGGTAAGTTTGTAATAGTTTACCTGGACGATATTTTGATTTTTAGTAAGACTAAAGAGGAACATTTCAGGCATTTGCAGAGTGTGTTGAGGAAGCTGCAACAAAACAAGCTGCTAATTAATCTGAAAAAGTGTACCTTTTTCCAGCGAGAACTGGTGTATCTGGGCTTTGTCATTGCAGAAAATGAACTGAAAATGGACCCAGAAAAAGTGGCAGCTATAGTTAGCTGGCCTTCTCCAAAAAGTTTATTTGAAGTCCGAAGTTTTCACGGACTAGCCAGTTTTTATAGGAAGTTTATCAGAAATTTCAGCGAGATCTACGCACCTATGTTGGATATGATCAAGAAGGTGAATCAACATTTTCACTGGACTGAAGCAGCAGAAAGTAGTTTTCAGATTTTGAAAAAGAAGATTACTGAAAGACCGATATTGAGGCTGCCTGATTTCAACAAACTTTTTCAAGTTCGTTGCGATGCCAGTGGTACAACCATTGGGGCAGTCCTTAGTCAGGAGGACAGACCGGTCGCTTATTTCAGTGAAAAGCTAAACGAGAGTAGGCAGAAATACTCAACCTACGACAAAGAGTTTTACGCAATTGTACAAGCCTTGAAGCATTGGCGACATTATCTGTTAGGTAACGAGTTTGTTTTATTTACAGATAACTCTGCATTGCAGTACATTATGCAGCAGCATAAATTGAACCATAAGCATGCAGCTTGGGTTGAGTACCTGCAGAATTTTACGTTTGTACTAAAACACATTAGTGGGCAAGCAAACAAGGTGGCGGATGCACTGAGTAGAAGAACATTGCTTCTACAGGAAAGCACGATGCAGGTCTTGGGCTTTGAGCACTTAAAAGAGCTGTATCAGACCGATACCGAATTTAAGGAGGCCTATGAGGCTTGCCAAAACCCTCTGTTAAGAAATAACAGCATGTGGTTAGACTATAATCTACAGGAAGGATTGCTGTTTAAGGGAGGGCAGTTGTGTATTCCCAACTGTTCTATGCGGGAAAACATTATACAGGAAAAACACAGTGGGGGTCTGGCTGGACACTTTGGTATAGACAAAACGATTGCTCAGGTACGACATTTTTATTTCTGGCCAAAATTGCAGCGGGATGTGCAGAGGTACGTGAGTAGATGCAAAGTTTGTCAACTGGCAAAGGGTCACAGTCAGAACACTGGTCTTTATTTGCCGTTACCTATTCCAAGCCGACCATGGGATTCAGTGAGCATGGATTTTGTTCTGGGTTTGCCGAAGACACAACGGGGTTTTGATTCAGTAATGGTTGTGGTTGACCGATTTTCGAAGATGGCACACTTTGTACCTTGCAAGAAAACCAGCGATGCCACTTATATAGCACATCTTTTCTTTACTGAAATTGTTCGGCTGCATGGACTTCCAAGATCCATTATCTCTGACAGGGATGTAAAGTTTACCGGTCATTTTTGGAGAACTCTGTGGAAAAAGTTGAATACCCAGTTGCAGTTCAGCTCCGCTTATCATCCGCAGACTGATGGTCAGACGGAAGTAGTAAACAGAAGTCTGGGAAACTTACTTCGGAGTTTAACAGGTGAAAATTCGCGGACATGGGACCGTGTACTTGCTCAGGCGGAATTCGCATACAACGATTCACCTAACCGCAGCACTGGTTACAGTCCGTTCCAGATTTTGTACGGCATGCATCCGCGAGGAGTGCATGAATTACGAGATTTGGGGAAACTCGAGAAACGAAGCGCTGATGGAGAAGATTTCGCTCAAGCGATGAGCAATTTACACGAGCAGGTCAAGCTGAAATTACAAGACAGTAGTCAAAGGTATAAACAGCGAGCTGATACAAGGCGTTGGGAAGGTCAGTTTAACGTTGGGGATGAAGTCCTTGCGTATTTACGTAAGGAGAGGTTTCCAAAACGGGAGTACAACAAATTAAAATTCAAGAAGATCGGTCCCTGCAAAATCATCCGAAAATTTTCTGCGAACGCTTATGAGTTACAGTTGCCACCCGGGATTGGTATTTCTCCCATTTTTAATGTGGCAGATCTGTTTCCCTATGTCGCTGATTCGGAGAGTGATGCAGCAGCAACAACACCGCGGGACACCAGCTATGGAGAAAATTCATGGACGAGACAGTTGCCAACGGCACCACCCCTTGAGATTGAAAGAATTCTGGATACACAGGTAGCTAGGCGCACACGCAGGAAGGAATATCTGCGGTATTTGGTCAAGTGGAAGAACCGTCCAATAGAGGACAGTTCATGGCTCAATGCAACGCAGATACAAAAAGCGGGCTATTCTGTTGACGACCTCATGGAACAGAGCCATGACTTTTTACTACCCCGGGAGCCTGATGCAGGAGCATCCAGCTCCGAGGAGACATATGACAGCTGACTGACTCACGAAAGAAGAACAGAAACAAGACAAAGATTTCGGGCTTGGGTGGATAGGTCACTAAGTTGGTTGTTGTCTTTTTCTTTAATTATTGCTTGCTTCTTTTTATTTCAGAGCATTTTTAATTACAAGTTGTTTAGCTTAGGAAAGGAATAGTGTTTAGTTAAATCTTTGTTAAAAGAAACTAGATGACAGTTACAGAATTCAGGTTGAACAGTTCAACTGAAATAGGGGAAGCAGTTATGCTCTCCATGTAATTTAAAAACAGAAAAGAATAGAACAAGAGAGGGACCCCTTCAGGACGAGAGTAACAGACAGCAAGACAAAAACCCCTGTAACAGAGTTATACTATTTACAAATGAAATAATCTACTGCAGATACTTTCCATACGTTGTATATAATCTTTACTGTGTATTTTAAGAATGAGTTTGGAACAAATAGACCCTAACTATAACAGGAATTGAAATAACGAAGAACGTTACAGACATCTAGTTCAAATCAAGTCTACAACCAGCATTATACATACAACCAATATACCGAAGCACGAAAGAAGCGCTGCGGACATACATCACCAGCAAACAAGTTTACAGAACCTTACAAAGGCAAACAGGTACCAATAAACACAATCACTGTTTCAATTTACTTTCATAAAAAAAATAACATAGACATTGTATACAGAAGGGAAGGCTAACTGTACAAAATCTGCCACAAGATTGTGGACTATTACTGTGTCATACAATTTACAAAACCCTTGCTACTACAAAAGTACTAAACACCTTTCTAAGGCCGAAGCCGCAAATTTGTTGCATAAGGAACAGAGACATAGAAGTTACAAACGTCGGAAAAGGCACGGCCGAACCCACACAACCGACGCAGGGTAACACTTAAGCTGTTCAAACCCTCCACAATCTACAGCTATACCAAAGAAATCTACAGATATATTAAAGCAGGAGCAAACCCTACCAGTTTGCGAAGAGAGACAGGGTTGAATGGAGCCGGAGGTTGTACGAGCCCAAAACCCTCGATAGCTAGCCACCAGATCAACCTGCGTACAGAGCAAAGCAAGGTTAGACAGAAAATAGCAATCAGGGTTATAATGAAACCAGAGAGCCAAGAACAAGAGATGTGCAGCGTAAGGAAGTCATAAAACTTACAAACAAGTCGACCAGGAGACCGCCGAGACAGAACCCAATAACCCTAACTGAACAAGGCACAAGAGCTGTGAGTAGTTGTAGCAGAAACAGGAGCAGAGTAAATCAGAGAACGATAAATTACCTTCGAAGGCGAAGAGGAACTCAGCAGAGCGGGAGCGCCGAAGTTGCAGGCCATCTGTACAGTAACCACAACTAAGTAACGAAAGCCGAAAGAACCAGGCGACAGAGAGCTCATATAAACACCAGAAACTTACCATTACACACAGGTGAAGACCAGCAGAATCATGCGCGCCCAAACAACTCATTAACCCAGCAACGAAAGCCGGAGACACAGCATATCACCAGAACCCGCAACAGGGTGAAACCCAAGACATGGACAGAGAGTAAGGTCCATCGAAAAGACCGAGGAGCAGACCAGGTTCGAGTCCAGAGAGCGACGCCAAAAGAAACGCAGAGCAAAACTCGACTGAGTGACAAAGAGTAAAATGACCCGAAGCTCAACAATTAGGGTTTAACAAGAGCGGGAAGCATATAGACCGGGTGAACCGGCAGGTGGCCTTACCAACCGGAAGAGGGGGTGTAATAATTAGCTGCAGATTGAAGGTAGGTCGGATCTACGGAGATTTGACCTTAAACACAACAGTGACAGCCGAGGGCCTGTAGAGTGACCACGTGGTCACGTTGTCCACGTCACCGTAGGGCTGGGCCATCAGATAGAAAAGTTGAGAAAATATTAATGAAAAAAAAATCAAAAAGATTTGCACTTCTTTGTGGTGTTTCTGCTAGCAGTTATGAAGCCCAACCATAATTAATCATGAACACTAACACTCTATCAACAGCATGTTGTTTTTTTGGTTAACTTTGTTTAATAGTTATGGTTGTTTTTTTTGTTTTAATTTGATTAAATAAAAAAAATAAAAATTGTAACCTTGGTAAGACTTTTTGATTTTTGAGTTTACATGTCCATTATTTACCTGTTAAGAGGGAAGGATAGCACAAAATTCAAACCCAAGATCAACTATTTGGTGAACTTCATTCCACCGCCATGGCTACTTGAGCTACCCCAGAAATAAATTTTTATTCTTAATTTTAATTACATTTTATTTTTCGTAATATAATTAAAAAACATTTAAATACTCATACACTTGATGAGATTTTCATGGAAGATGTCGTGCAACCAGTGGAAAGGTATATACGACGTTGAAGTGGGAAAGCATACATAGCTGTGAGGCAGTGAGATGCTAGCGAAGCTGTCAGATATAACTTAAAAGATGCAATCAGAATCTCCGCTGCATCATTGTACATTCCAACTTACCATGGTCAAAGTCTAACATGCCAAAATTACCCCGCGCAAATTTATTACAATAAATAAGGGAGAATAAAGTTCCATAAATGCCATAAACAAAGGAGTATAAAGTCAGGTTATATTTGCTTGCGTTTAGATGCCGAATTGGAAAAAGTGATATACAGTGGCCCAAAGACGATACCCGAATTCAAACGATTGTGACAGGTCCATAATATCTGGTGTCTATAAAGATATGGATGGTGCGACATTATCTTCGGATGCTTGGGCGTCGATTAGAGCGATCGCACTCAACATAACGATGGCTCAAAGCGTCTATCTCATTATATGGTCAACATAAGTGCCCCGTCAATCCATGGCGATGCTGCCACGCCCACTATGCTGTACTCCAAAAACATATCCACATGCCTTGTATCTTGGCAACATCGACTTTTAGGCTCTTTTACCTGCGGTGGTCTCTGTCCAGGATAACGGTTATTTTTTTTTTTCAATTCCAATGATAATAGTGTTATAATTTTTTTAATCTTCCAAATACGAATTTGTCGTTTATATTTTATATTTTTCATTCTTATATATAATTATCATTATATATAAGTATATATATATATATATATATATATATATATATATATATATATATATATAGTTTTCCTTAAATATCAATCAATATTAATTGGATTATTGTATTTAAAAGTGTTTTTCAATCTAATATGATAAATGATAATGATGGCGGTTAATGTTCGCTGATACCAAACAATAATCTATTGGACTAAATAAACAATTTATTTATTTTGATTTAATATTTTATTCCTATGTTCAAAAAGCTTAGAGAGAAGCCTCCCAAGTTCACTATAATTTTGACATTGTAAAAGGCTAGGAAGGTCAGTGTTGTAACAAAGATTGTCAAACTGAAATCTAATGTGGTTGTACGCAGGGCACTCTAAGAGGAAGTGGTTAAATAAAATATGTAATGTAATATTTTATTTAACCATAAAAATAAAATTAATAATTTTATATGTGATAATATTTTTAATTGATCAAAATAAAAAAAAATAACATTAAAAGAAAGATAATTTTACAGTATTCATTTATAATGTTGGTCTATAATATTCATGTGAAATATGTCTTATTTCACATATTTATAGTGTGGAATTAAACTAACTTAAATCTATCTTAACTCAAGATCTATCAAATACAAAAAAATATCAAATTTCTTAAAATACAAACCTTTTTTTAAATAAATTTTTCTTTTAATCATATAAATGCGAAACTTAATTCCAAATATTTGAACAACTCTTTTTATAATATATCATAATTTAAAACTTAATAACCACAACCTAATAAAAAGTAACTTCTTTTACTTTTATAGTAATATTAATAATAATTCTCAAATCAATTCTTTTACACATCCTTTAACTTTTATTATTGATAGGTTAATTTCAACGGATATAAATTATCCGAATTTTAATTAAGCAAAAGCATAATCATAATTTTTAAATAATAGGTCATATTTATAAAATATATCTTCTTTTAATATATATTTAATTTAATTAGAAATTAATTATAAAAATTATATATATCTATCTATATATATATAGATATAATAGCTACCGAAACTCATAGTCAATATGTTCCATTTCATTACGAAGAAATTATCATTTGATATAGATATTTCCAAACTGATGGTTTCCATTTCTTTAATTATTTGTTATGGAGATTAAATTCTTAATCTAAATAAGAGACATTTAAACTTTACCTTCAATAATAGGAATTATAATATCGTATATGTTTGAGTTAAAATTTGAATGTATAAATTACATTAAAATAATGAAAAATAATGAAAATATATTAACCTAAAAGAATAATAGTAAAAAATATATTTTTAAATTTAATAAAAAATATTGTGTAAAATATAATTTATATTGAAAAAGTAATATTATAGAAATTAAATTAAATTATTATATTTAATTTAAAGGATTGTTTTGGATGGGACTTAATATTAAATTATAAGATTTGCCACTATTCATTTTAATATCAAGATATTCTAATTTTCTTATTTTTCTTTTTTGGCTCAGAGAAATTATTATATTTTTGCTAAAAAACTAACATATCATATTTTTAGAGAATATTTTTAGAAAATAATATTAGAATAGAAAGTAAAATTAAACACACTTACTACAACTCAAGATATTATCTTTAACTATATTTAATTAATAATATGTATCTATTTAATATAAAAATAAAAATTAAATATTTATAAATCAATTAAATTTATCAATATATTTAAGTATCTAAATTGATATTTAATTTTTGTATATATATGTATTTTAATATGTGATATCTATGTGAAATTTAATTTTTCACCATATTTATGTATTTTATTACATATTCAATATTTATTAATCTTACAATTTTTTAATTTCTTTATTATTTTAAATATTAACATTTATTTATTATATTTATATTATTTTTAATTTTTAAGTCATGATCTTGATCTGCAACTCAAACTTGATTGACAAAGCATGCCTAGTTTTAGATCAACTATTGGGGGTCAAAGGAGAAGATCATCTTGGAAAATAAACATAATATTAAAAATACTATTATTTCCAAATTGAAGGACAAATTGTGGGATGAGAAGGAGATAGAGGGGAAAAGGAAGCTAAGATATTATAAGGAGGTGATGAACCTCACTCTCACTAACCAAAATTATCTCTATGTCTTGACTAGTGCTAAGAAGCTAAGAAGAAAATGAACATTGCAAAGATAAGAAATAACTCTCAGGTATTAATATATGGCCAAAACACACTAGGATGAAAGAATTTGTGAATTGTAAGATACTAAGAGGGTTGTAAATTAAAATCACTTTCTCTTAGATAGATCTTACTCAGATCTGTATTCTGCTCTTACAAACATCGGTTCCCATTTCTAAAACATTTTTACACTACTGACCATCTTGACTTGTTCATTGATCTATGAACCTTTCATTCCCTTTTTTTTCTTTTAAAATCTCAATTAATCTTTTTCTTCATTAAATTCCAACGTACGTAGTCTCCTCGTCTCCATAAACCATACTCTTCTTCATCATTATCAGGAATTCAATATTTTAATAATGTAATTCCATATATTTATATTTTTTAAATATTTAAAATTATATTTAATTGTTTTTAATGTACAAATATTCTACCTCTTTATTTTTTACAAATATCTTCAAACATATTTACGCCGTAAGGCGTCCCTATGTGAAAACAACTCCCTAGCTGCCCTCGTGTCCTCTGTTTGCACCGTTAGATTTCATGTTAGACGATTAAATTGTGGTAGGCCGTTGATTTGAATTGCAAACCGCTTTAACCAAGCGGCAACCGATCGGACCTTGGTTAGTGGGGCATGAATCCAACCGCCTTCATGCACAAAATTTCGTTATAGGTGGCCGCAGTATTCGACAACTGTTCCATTCTGCTGCGCTGCTGGCCACAGTTTTCGACAACTATTCAAAGAAGATTTATTTCAAGCGACAGGTTCCTTTTACAATTTATTTCAATCGACAGGTTCGTTTACAGTTGCCTGATCATATTTGTTAGTGTTTGGGGGATATCGATAATAAAGTTTGTTGGGGATAGATTTAACTCTCGAATTGTGAATGACTTCACACTCAAATTTTTTAAATCTCAGGGTTGGATCAGTTCTGGTGTACACACAAGCAAACATTTCTCAACTGATTCCACTCAGTTAGGTTATATGCGTCATTGTTGCAGTTTAGATCTCGTTGTCACTGGTTCACCTGCTACATTGTATTGTTGATTCACTCTGTATTGGGCCCATTAATTTCCAAATTATTTAATGACAATAGAAGCCTGTGATAGGTTTGATAGGCAAGCCCTGGTTGGAATTCATGATATTCTCTGGCAAATAATGGAAGAAGTGCCGCTAGGCTCTATTCGAAAACTCTTCTCCCTTACAGAGCCTATTGGTAGAAATGTTGCAGCTTTCTTTGCTCCTGTTGAAATATTGAACCCCATTTCCATCACCAGTTACAGGTTGGGACAGTTCACCACGGCCAAGTGTGTTGTAGGGGACAGATTGCGTTGATGCCTTCAATATCAATGGTATTATAACTTTGCTCGAGGATGATAATAGTCTTGATGTTTGGTTGGCAATTTACAATGTCGATAATTTGTGTACGGAAATCGGAAAGTTTTACCCAAACAGAGCCAAGGTGTGCATCTCGGATACCTATTTTAAGCGTTCCTTGGACGGTGGCCTTGCCATCCGTGTCCACAACCCTAACAACATCCAGACGTTGACTAATCAGTAAGTTCACATGTATTCCTATTTTGAATAATGAATCCTATTTTGAATAATGAATATTGAATGTGCTAACCATAAAGCTGTCGTATCATTAATCCCATTCATTTGTTAATTGTATCACCGTTCTAATGAGGTTTCTTCATTTTTGTTAATTCTAACAATGTTCCAGCGAGGGTTCGCTTATGCTCCGATCTGGGATGTCAACAGAAGCAAGTTTGTTGAATTTCCATTAAAATAATTTCATTACTGCTCAAACCCAACGCCCAGCTCTACGACATTCTCTCGCCCAGCTCCACTACATTCTCTCTGACTCCAAGTTTTTCTACTCAAATCTAAGCAGATCATGTCGTAATCTAACAACAGGTTTCCATGTTTTTTATATTTATTAATATGTTATTAATCTATAGAGGTATTTGAAGTTGAGAAAACAAATATGTTTTTTCCTATACAGGTATTTGAACTTGAGAAAAAAAAAATGTTTTTTCCTATTAAGTTATATGCAAGTTTAGTTCTTCCAAACTGATTACAAATTTAAAAATCATAACTGACCTTGAAAAGGGAAATGTATTTCCTATTAAGTTATGCGCAAGTTAAGTTCTGCGGAACTAATTACAAATTTTAAAATCATAATTGTATTTGAAAAAAATATATGATTTTCCTATTAATCTATATGCAAGTTTAGGTCTGCGAAATAGATTACAAATGTCAAAATCAAAATTGACTTAGAAAAGGTGAGAACACAGAGTTACAAGCAGTGGGTACAGTTCTTTTAGAAGATGTGAAATGACATCGACGGGATTTCCTTTGAACACGAGAAAACAAGATCCTCTTTGTCTCAAACTACCATCAAGATCAGCAATGCATTGCAATAAAAACCGAATTCTATTGATACCCACATGGGCACAACCAGGAGAAGGTGCATTTGCGTCAGGTTCCAAGAACCATGGATCCAAAAGAAACACAGGAAGCACATGCTTGGCATTCTGGCATGCATATTCCAAAGATGTATTATCATGAATCCTCACACCTTTTCTGAACCATATTAGAGAATTCCCTTCCATTATTTTCTTGTTAGCAATGCTGGTAGCTTTGTAGAGGGCAACGGTATTTTGAAGACGTATTGTGACAATATCATCAAACGAACTTTTTATAACTATAGTTTTACAATATGTTTATTAAATGAGTTTTATTTAATTAAAATGTGTTTGTATGTGATTTTATATATGCATTGAATTTAGATTTTAGAAAATAAGCCTTTTCCATTTAGTTTAAATTAAAGAGTTTAAAACTAAGTAATTGTTTTTAAAAGTGTAAAGGTACACTAAAAGAATAAAAGATTTGGGAAAATTATCTTGCCACTCACTCCAATGCAAGAATTGTTAAATGTTTCTATGAGTATATCTAGATCACACATATCTAAAGCCATCCAAAGACCTTAAAAATGGGCATTTAAATCTCTGAAGACTCATGAGAAGAATTAGGCTGCTATTAGGATGGAAGAAGACATTTTGGGTATTATGTCATTGTGAGTTCCTTCGGTTAGGCTTCTATTAGGATGGAACAAGACATTTTGGGTATTCAAAAAGATGTCATTGTCAGTTCCTTCGGTACGGTCCACTCTTGGATCAAGAGGAATGGGAATGACAACATAGGAGGTGGTACTGGAGTAGAGTGATGCTCTTCCAGAGGTGGAAAGAGACACTATTTCAGGAAAAACAATATAATTTAGTTTTCTCGTTAAGTTAATTTCTATGCCAATTTTGAGCTTCTAGGTTCTAAGTTTTGTAAATACAGAACCGTGATAATATAAAAGCAATATAATTTCGTTTTCTCGTTAAGTTAATTTCTATGCCAATTTTGAGCTTCTAGGTTCTAAGTTTTGTAAATACAGAACAGTGATAATATAAAAGTCCTTTTAGAAGAAAAATAAGAAATTTAAAACAAATGCGTAGCACATCTCACTTCTATGCCAATTTTGAGCTTCTAGGTTCTAAGTTTTGTAAATACAGAACAGTGATAATATAAAAGTCCTTTTAGAAGAAAAATAAGAAATTTAAAACAAATGCGTAGCACATCTCACTTGTGGTGAATGCTATTACATAAAAAAATTTGGAATAGGAGTTATCTTCTAAAGTAGACAATCTTGAATTCACCAACCAATTTCTAGTTCGTGCCTTTCAAATTCTCATCACCATTGTGATTTCATTCTTGGGCTTGCGAATAAAAGTATTATTCCTTGAATGTTTCAAACTATTTCAGGCTTGGTCTTGCCTATAAAACTATCAATCCTTGAATGTTTCAAAACACCCTTGAATGTTTCAAATCACTGTGAAAGTCCCCATAATTTCCCATTTTGGAGTAAAAGCAACACTAATGACATTGATTTTGACCCATGTTTTGATATACACATCTAGTCCATGAGATTGATAAAATAAGGCAACACAAAAGTAATATTACTCCATGATTAATATACAAGAATTAAATATTTCCTTATATTCAAGGTGAAGCTCCATCACATTTTTGGGTTTCTATTCTCTCTTTTAAAATATTATAATATAGTATAATCATAATAAAAAATACTTACATATTAATAATATATATTGAAATTTTACATAATAGATATTAATTTTTTTATTATAAATTCACTTTAAAACATCTAAATATAAAAAAATATATATATTATATATATAATTTTCTACTATTTTTATAGATTTATTTTTTAAAACTCAATAAAACTTATTTTTATAATAAATTAATTTAGAAGCCAATGATAAATAAAATTATCTCAAGATTTAAAGGCTAGAATCATTCTTTTTCCATTGAGGATTAGAATCTTTTTTCACTGCACTTTCTAGCAAATTCCATGAAGTTGCAGTGTGCCACGTGTCAAAAATACTTATATATTAATATTATATATTAAAATCGTGTATAATAAATATCAATTTTTTATTATAAATTGATTTTAAAACATTTAAATATAAAAATATAAATTATTATTCTAATATTTTGATAATTTTATTAATTGAAACTCAATAAAACTTAATTTTATGATAAATTTATTTAAAAACCAATGAAAAATCAAAATATCTCGAATTTTAGATATTAGAATCTTTATTCTTTCATCTAAAATAAAATTTATAAAACTTTAAAAAACAACACACTTCCTAACTAATTCTATGACGTGCCACAGGTTAATTTTTATTTAAAAAAAGAAAGACTAAAATGCACCAACCTTATTGCTAAAATTTAACCAAACACTTCAATACAGTTCTACACGTTTATTGAATAGTATATCTTTACGCTGTAAGGCGTTCTTATGTGAAAACAACTCCTTTGCTGCCCTCGTGTCCTCTGTTTGCGCCGTTCTATTTCATGTTAGACAATTATTTCATGTTAGACAATTAGATTCTGATAGGCCGTTGATTTGAATTGCAAACCTCTTTAACTAAGTGGCAACGGATCGACCTTGGTTAGTGGGGCATGAATCCAATTGCCTTCATGCACAAAATTTTGTTATAGGTGGCCGCAGTATTCGACAACTGTTCCATTCTGTTGCGCTGCTGGCCACAGTTTTCGACAACTATTCCATTCTGCTGCGCCGCTGTTAGCTTAAATCAAATTCTGGTGCGCCCCCATTAGTTTAAATCATATTCTAGTGAGACGAATCCCATAACAACGAGCGATGGGATGGACCCTGCTCACTGAGCATGGTTGGTCTTCCAACACTGCAGAGTGGATGGAACCAAAGAATATACGAGGGATTTCAATTCCAATCCGGATGTTCACAGAGTGTGGCAGACTGTGGAAAATGTATCAAGAACAATATTATTGAATTCTTATTTTGGCAAACTCATCGAACCCCAGGGGTGATGCCTGCAACCGATCCTTTGCTTCCAACTGTGGTTCTAAATTCCTCCACAACCTTTTGTGCATATGACGGTCACCCATCGCAGCAAGAATGTCTCTTTTCTATGCCGAATATCAGAATTATGGACCAAGGGCCAAGTTCTCTCGAAAAGCTATTGGCACCCTGGGGAAGACATTCTTTGCTCTCTGTACAAAGGTAGTGAGAAAGAAGGCCTATGTTTTGTTGAATAATAATACTTATTGTCAAAGCTCTGTTTGTCTCCCCTTAACTGTTTTTAAGATTGGATAGATTACACAATTTTGGTAAAATAGCTATTTTAATTGGCTAAATTACTTCGCAACCTATAGTTATGGTTATTTATGAATTTAGTTTAGCATGGTAATTGTTTGAATTCCACCCTTCGCTGGAAAGTTCATTCGACAACTTTCATATTCTCTCTCCTTACTAGCATTGTAAACTGACTGCATGTGCATTGGCTTTGCCCTCGGTGGGCACTTTGTGGTTGACCCCTCTTGTGCTAATTTTCCTGCTCAAGAAGACCCATTTCACCCCTTGCAGCCTGTTGTATGAAATTTTTCCTATCTATCTTGTGAAAGCATCACTTTTAAGGCAAAAAATGTTAATGCTGGCACGGTTGAGAAAGGGCAGTGCACAGGAAGGGGCTGTGCTGATAAACTTTGCTAGGTGCTAGGGATTGGCTTGACTCAACGACCTGCAAAATTTCTCCCATTAGCATTTAATAAACTGTTGTAACTTGTGGTAGACAGGCATTATGGTAATGAGCTTCCCTTCTTTGATTCTGTATAAACTTATATTTTCAAGGATTTTCTTTTCTCCTGGTTAACGATAAATTAAACTCAGGTCAATGGAATTGTGGTTCAATGGGCAGGGAAGTGGCTTCTCCAGAAACCCACCAGGGTGCCAGTTCGTCTATGCAAGTAGGTCACTATGAGGTTTGCCCCTCATCGCTTTCAGGAAGTTGAAAAAACCTGTTACTCACTGAGCTAGGATTTTTGTTTTTGAAAGTGTTTCTTAATCAAGAGAAGCATTACAATATGTCCAAAGAGGTTGGGCACCACAAACAGTAGCAACACAATCCTGAAGGGGTGAACCATTGAACGGAGGTTCATCTAAGCAGCTGCCACAAGGGGTATTCTTTTGGGAAAATCACCCAAGAATTGCACCTAGCCCTATCCCCTTATCCATTATCCATGCCTCCAGGGAAGTGAAACCTTGATGGGTGACCTGACATGCCACCATCTTCGCCTTTACTGAACCATAACCTCATTGATAGGCCTGGAATTTTTGTCTGTTTTTTCATGGTAAAACATTTTGCTCAAGTATAGAAATATGATACAATACCCATACCTTAGCCTTATGTGGGGACTTTGGAATGATGTTATTCTTCTGGGTTCGATATAAAGAAATTTTTTCACCTTCCTCGTCCTTTTCCTTATCATCAGCAGATTAAGCCTTTGAACCCTGCTTGCTCTTCTCCTTATCAATAACACATAAAAACTTTACACATTCCTTGTCCTTTGCATCCTCAAGTCTTCCACCACTGGCAATGGGCTCTAGAAGATTAATCACAAAACCTGCACCTGTAATGTTGCCCTTACCATTCCGGCACGTTTTTCCCCTGGCTTTCTTCACTTTACCACCCTTTTTGATTGCACGTTTCTTCTCGAACCGTGGACTGATACGCTTGATCTTGGGATTATTTTCAAGACCTGGCATGAATTCGTCCGGTCCCTGGAAAATCAGCTTAGCATCATGAATGCCAGAACGTTTCATGTCAACCCTGGAGTTGACATTCAAACTAACATTTGCCGCTTTTGAGATAAGCCTGACAGACCTCCTTGGTGGCTCTTCTCTTCAAGAGAGACAAGACCATGCAAGACTTAATAACATATATAAAGTACTCTAGGTCTGATCCATAAGATTTCAAAAGATAATCCCTGCAACTTATCAGAATCCCTTCCCCCAACTCACAAAAACAGATACCTATCGGCTTCTATTAGTTTATGTTCTTGTCACATATAATCTATGCTTGAGTTTATATTTCAAATCATTCTACACTTTTCGGTGTGGGTATTGGCCACCTCAAAAGTTTTACAAATGAATTTATTTAAACTATTTTATTTGTAGTTATTTACATACCTTATAACATGTCCTGGAAAAAAATTCAAACATAAACACGGTTTTCAATTTCATTTTGCATCAGTGATATACAATACATGCCTTCACCTCTTAGTTGGGGTTTAAGGTTCTTTAAGTTATTATGTTTTGGATACCAATCAATATGGAAGTGTTTCAAATTGTTTAATTAATAAGTTATCATGTTTGGATACCAATCAATGATTTTTTAACGCTTGGGATTTATGTACCCAAGTTTTGTTTAATTAATTAAGTTATTATATTTTGGATACCAATCAATCTTGAAATATTTCAAATTGTTTAATTAATTATCATGTTTGAATACCAATCAATCTTGAAATCTTTCGAATCCGATCTTTCTTATTATTTCTACGCTACATCGTTTTTATAGTTTAGTTTTTACCAAAAGTATTCCTGTTTATCAAAAATTCAGTTGGATGTCATAGATTATTTTCAATGAACATAACACTTTGAATCCTCGTTGATTTTGGTAGGGACATGAATTCAAATGATTTATCAGGAAGTATTCGTCCATCTTTGAGTAATCTTACAAAACTCTACTAGTTCCACCCCCAGTTAAAATGCTTCAGTTGGATGTCATACATTATTTTCAATGAACATGACACTTTGAATCCTCGTTGATTTTGGTAGGGACATGAATTCAAATGATTTATTAGGAGGTATTCGTCCATCTTTGAGTAATCTTACAAAACTCTATTGGTTCCACCCCCAGTTAAATTGCCACTCAGTTCCTGCTGTGTTATCTCTTTTAAGTCATTCTCTTTCCTCTCCATTTTCAATTACAAGCCCACCTTCAATTGCATAAAACACTCATACTCTGTTAGTCAATGTACACCTGATTCAATAACCCACAACTTCAACCCCTTTCAGATCACCTTCAAAAACCTCGGTATTTCTTAGTTGATATATGCACAGCACAAAAACAACATTCTCAAGGATGTGGGTAAGCAAACTTTGTCAATGGCATCCATGCTCTTGTTCACCTTTCTGATTCAGCAAGTGCAGTTCACACCATCTTTAGCAATTACCCCAATCCTAAAGATTTCACAAGAGTTGCAGGCTTTGGAAGACAAGTCAGAGTGGAAGACAAGTCAGAGTTGAAAACGAGAATCCTTACAAGGTCTGGGCCATCCCCATCTCGTTCAGATAAATCCTTTAGGGACCTATGGTGCCTTGATGACAGGATTGTGACTATAGTAGAGGACATCTCTTCCCCAAACATCTTGAATTTTGGCATAGGATTAACAATGGGTTCCAGGCTTCCTCGTCAACTCTTTGGTGGGCGGCAGTCCAGGTATGGGAATCAATTTTTTGTATCGAAAGAGGGCTATCGGGCAGCCCTTTTGAATACAATTGATGCCATCAAGCAATGCATTGTTAGGGAAGACGGATGCAATAACGTGCCTGGTTTGACAGATGACCTGTACTTTTTAACTCTTGCGACATCCATTGCTGGGGGTTGTGTGTTTAGGTTTGTTGCCCGGCTTAGCCCTCAGGGCAGAGTGGAGGGTTCATGGCAGTGGGTTGTTCTTCTTTCTCCTCTGTGGCTATTGTTATTTGCTTCGTTTGGGATACTTCCATTTGTACACCCATCTTTGGAAAATCACCTATTGAGAAGAAATGATTTAACTTTGATATAAAAGTCTGGGAATTTTTTATTTTGCAGAAGTTCAGGGCTCAAATGCAGCTCATCTTTATTAGTATCCTCAGGAGGGTTGCAATGGCTTCTTATAATTTTTTTCAATGTAGCCTTATGTTAAGGGTTGTCCCTGTGGCTTAACCTGTCTCTCTTATATGGGACTATTAATCCACTGTTTTCATCGAAGGAAATGGGGATATAACACTGAGAGTGATCATGCAGGACTGCATCGATTAATGGGTCTCCTTCACATATCCACCATGCTTTGTAGTGAGATGGAATTGGTTCTCATTGCTGTAATTGACTCTGTGTTTCTCTCGCCAAAACAATACTATAATTAGCTATAAAGTTCCCAAGTCTGACATTATCTGTGCTCAGCAAGCCTGTTATTTTGTTATTCTGGTTTTAGTTACATTCAGCAGAGAATAAATTTCGTTTTGATTCGTGTAAAATAAACCTTTTATTGCAGGCATTATTGGAATAAAGAAAATAATTATTTTTGCATGAGATGCCAAGTGTCACTATTGAAAATTTCTATAAAAGAGGGAGAAAGTTAGTGAGAAAGGGACTTTTTGAACAACCTACTATTGGATTAATATCCTAATGACATTGTGTACTTAGGATAACTATCAATATTTATGGTGATTTTAGTAAAAATGGACGTCATGTTCTTCTATTCATCTCCTCAATGGGTATTGAATTCCCTTCTTCATCATAATGTTTGTAAGATTTATTTCTTTCTTTCGTAGGCTTTGGCGTCCTACTTTTGTAAGATTTATTTCTTTCTTTTGTAGGCTTTTGCTTTTAATTCCTACCTTTCTGAGCTATGGTGCTTTAAAGGAAACTAGTCTTAGCCTTTTTCTCGATCTAGGTGGTTTGTAAGGAATAAAAATAAGATGTGACATACCCTAGTAGATGTTGTTACCTTTTTCTCCAGCTAGGCATACTTATATTTGTTCCTTAATGTTATTGCATCTAGGGTTAAATTAGGAAAAAACTTACTAATCTCTAAAATTTTAAATGCATATATTCCTTAATGTTATTGCATCTAGGGTTAAATTAGAAAAGAACTCACTAATCTCTAAAATTTTAAATGCATACAATTAAGGTTGTGAAAGCATAGTAGTCAAAAAGGGCTCCAGATACAAACATTAAGACCTTAAATTATTTACAAAATGTAGGCCACCATTATACCATTTAATGGGAGAATAATGAGTACCCATCAACATCATTACCATAGGTTTCTCCCATAAAATGGTTTTGGGGTCAATGTCAATAGTGAAAATATCATCTACATAATAGCCAACATTTTTTATATCCGTTTTTCGTGGGATTGAATTTGAAGAGCCACACTTGATTCTTCTTTACCTTCACTATGTTAAGACAATTTAAGTACATATAGGTTATAGTTTTAATGTTATAGTTAACGTGTTAGGTATTAAAGTTTATGTATCCTAACATTTTAGGAGTTACAATTTGTTTATGATGAGAGTGTCAACCCTGGAGTTGACATTCAAACTAACATTTGCCGCTTTTGAGATAAGCCTGGCAGACCTCCTTGGTGGCTCTTCTCTTCAAGAGAGACAAGACCATGCAAGACTTAATAACATATATAAAGTACTCTAGGTCTGATCCATAAGATTTCAAAAGATAATCCCTGCAAGTTATCAGAATCCCTTCCCCCAACTCACAAAAACAGATACCTATCGACTTCTATTAGTTTATGTTCTTGTCACATATAATCTATGCTTGAGTTTATATTTCAAATCATTCTGCACTTTTCGGTGTGGGTATTGGCCACCTCAAAATTTTTACAAAGGAATTTATTTAAACTATTTTATTTGTAGTTATTTACATACCTTATAACATGTCCTGGAAAAAAATTCAAACATAAACACGGTTTTCAATTTCATTTTGCATCAGTGATATACAATACATGCCTTCACCTCTTAGTTGGGGTTTAAGGTTCTTTAAGTTATTATGTTTTGGATACCAATCAATATTGAAGTCTTTCAAATTGTTTAATTAATAAGTTATCATGTTTGGATACCAATCAATGATTTTTTAACGCTTGGGATTTATGTACCCAAGTTTTGTTTAATTAATTAAGTTATTATATTTTGGATACCAATCAATCTTGAAATCTTTCAAATTGTTTAATTAATTATCATGTTTGAATACCAATCAATCTTGAAATCTTTCGAATCCGATCTTTCTTATTATTTTTACGCTACATCGTTTTTATAGTTTAGTTTTATATGATTGCAAAATTTAGCTCAATATGGTGCGGACTATTAAACATTTTACATTTTAAACTTTCATGAAATAGTGAACATTTTAAATTTTAAACTTTCATGAAATAGTGAATGGCTTTTTCCAGATGGGGGTACCTGAGTACATTTTTGTGATAAGTTGATACATTCTTATTAAAAAATATATGTTTAAATGATGAATGGAGTAAGATTGACATGTAATGCTCTGGTAAATAATTGATTATTTTACTATAATTACATTATGGAGGTGGTTATCATTAAAGAGAATTAGTTTAGAAATTTAATACTTTGGTAAATAATTGATTATTTTACCTTAATCACATTATGGAGGTGGTTAACATTAAAGAGAATTAGTACAATTGATTATTTTACCTTAATTACATTATGGAGGGGTTATCATTAAAGAGAATTAGTTTAGAAATTTAATACTTTGGTAAATAATTGATTATTTTACCTTAATCACATTATGGAGGTGGTTAACATTAAAGAGAATTAGTACATTATTTACAAAGAGTCTCTCTCTCCCAACAAAAGACGAAGAATTTAATTTTGATTATCAGCCTAATCACATTAAGAAAATAGTTTTCCCTTCAGAATGTCAATTTAATAGTTTAGTTTTCCCTTCAGAATGTCAATTGTTTTGATCCTGGGTAACACCGTGTATAAAAATTCTCTTTTCTATTAAAATTCAAACACCATCGCATTCTATAAAATCCCACCAAAAATATTCCTGTTTATCAAAAATTCAGTTGGATGTCATAGATTATTTTCAATGAACATAACAATTTGTATCCTCATTGATTTTGGTAGGGACATGAATTCAAATGATTTATCAGGAAGTATTCGTCCATCTTTGAGTAATCTTACAAAACTCTACTGGTTCCACCCCCAGTTAAAATGCTTCAGCTGGATGTCATACATTATTTTCAATGAACATAACACTTTGAATCCTCATTGATTTTGGTAGGGACATGAATTCAAATGATTTATTAGGAGGTATTCGTCCATCTTTGAGTAATCTTACAAAACTCTACTGGTTCCACCCCCAGTTAAAATGCCACTCAATTCCTGTTGCGTTATCTCTTTTAAGTCATTCTCTTTCCTCTCCATTTTCAATTACAATCCCACCTTCAATCGCATAAAACACTCATATTCTGTTAGTCAATGTACACCTAATTCAATAACCCACAACTTCAACCCCTTTCAGATCACCTTCAAAAACCTCGGTATTTCTCAGTTGATATATGCACAGCACAAAAACAACATTCTCAAGGATGTGGGTAAGCAAACTCTGTCAATGGCATCCATGCTCTTGTTCACCTTTCTGATTCAGCAAGTGCAGTTCACACCATCTTTAGCAATTACCCCAATCCTAAAGATTTCACAAGAGTTGCAGGCTTTGGAAGACAAGTCAGAGTGGAAGACGAGTCAGAGTGGAAAACGAGAATCCTTACAAGGTCTGGGCCATCCCCATCTCCTTCAGATAAATCCTTCAGGGACCTATGGTGCCTTGATGACAGGATTGTGACTATAGTAGAGGACATCTCTTCCCCAAACATCTTGAATTTTGGCATAGGATTAACAGTGGCTTCCAGGCTTCCTCGTCAATTCTTCGGTGGGCGGCAATCCAGGTATGGGAATCAGTTTTTTGTATCGAAAGAGGGCTATCAGGTAGCCCTTTTGAATACAATTGATGCCATCAAGCAATGCATTGTTCGAGAAGACGGATGCAATAACGTGCCTGGTTTGACAGATGACCTGTACTTTTTAACTCTTGCGACATCCATTGCTGGAGGTTGTGTGTTTAGGTTTGCTGCCCGGCTTAGCCCTCAGGGTAGGGTGGAGGGTTCATGGCAGTGGGTTGTTCTTCTTTCTCCTCTGTGGCTATTGTTATTTGCTTCGTTTGGGATACTTCCAATTGTACACCCATCTTTGGAAAATCACCTATTGAGAAAAAATGATTTAACTTTGATATAAAAGTCTGGGAATTTTTTATTTTGCAGAAGTTTAGGGCTCAAATGCAACTCATGTTTATTAGTATCCTCAGGAGGGTTGCAATGGCTGCTTATAATTTTTTTCAATGTAGCCTTATGTTAAGGGTTGTCCCTGTGGCTTAACCTGTCTCTCTTATATGGGACTATTAATCCATCGTTTTCATCGAAGGAAATGGGGATATAACACTGAGAGTGATCATGCAGGACTGCATCGATTAATGGGTCTCCTTCACATATCCACCATGCTTTGTAGTGAGATGGAATTGGTTCTCATTGTTGTAATTGACTCTGTGTTTCTCTCGCCAAAACAATACTATGATTAGCTGTAAAGTTCCCAAGTCTGACATTATCTGTGCTCAGCAACCCTGTTATTTTGTTATTCTGGTTTTAGTTACATTCAACAGAGAATAAATTTCGTTTTGATTTGTGTAAAATAAACCTTTTATTGCAGGCATTATTGGAATAAAGAAAATAATTATTTTTGCATGAGATGCCAAGTGTCACTATTGAAAATTTCTATAAAAGAGGGAGAAAGTTAGTGAGAAAGGGGCTTTTTGAACAACCTACTATTGGATTAATATCCTAATGACATTGTGTACTCAGGATAACTATCAATATTTGTGGTGATTTTAGTAAAAATGGACGTCATGTTCTTCTGTTCATCTCCTCAATGGGTATTGAATTCCCTTCTTCATCATAATGTTTGTAAGATTTATTTCTTTCTTTCGTAGGCTTTGGCGTCCTACTTTTGTAAGAATTATTTCTTTCTTTTGTAGGCTTTTGCTTTTAATTCCTACCTTTCTGAGCTATGGTGCTTTAAAGGAAACTAGTCTTAGCCTTTTTCTCAATCTAGGTGGTTTGTAAGGAATAAAATTAAGATGTGACATACCCTATTAGATGTTGTTACCTTTTTCTCCAGCTAGGCATACTTATATTTGTTCCTTAATGTTATTGCATCTAGGGTTAAATTAGAAAAAAACTTACTAATCTCTAAAATTTTAAATGCATATATTCCTTAATGTTATTGCATTTAGGGTTAAATTAGAAGAGAACTCACTAATCTCTAAAATTTTAAATGCATACAATTAAGGTTGTGAAATCATAGTAGTCAAAAAGGGCTCTAGATACAAACATTAAGACCTTAAATTATTTACCAAATGTAGGCCACCATTATACCATTTAATGGGAGAATAATGAGTACCCATCAACATCATTACCATTGGTTTCTCCCATAAAATGGTTTTGGGGTCAATGTCAATAGTGAAAATATCATCTACATAATAGTCAACATTTTTTATATCCGTTTTTCGTGGGATTGAATTTGAAGAGCCACACTTGATTCTTCTTTACCTTCACTATGTTAAGACAATTTAAGTACATATAGGTTATAGTTTTAATGTTATAGTTAACGTGTTAGGTATTAAAGTTTATGTATCCTAACATTTTAGGACTTACAATGTGTTTATGATGAGAGTGTACTAGGGGTCATAATTTTTAGAATTCATTGTGTTAAAAATCATATTGCACTATGGTTTACTTAATAATAGAGTTATTCCCTTAAGGATTATAAGGTAATAAATGCCACTTTTTCTTAATGGTAATAGTGGCTAGAAGTTGCATTTTGGAAGGGTTTGTAATTCTAAAAGAGTGATCAAAGTATATTATGGTTTATATGGGATATGAGACATATAAGTATTTTGACTTTCATAATGGTTTTTAGTTAAGAGACACATATTGTATTTGATATTCTAGTGACCATAGTGGTGAAAGGTTCCATTAAGAAAGGGAAACAATTAGTGGGTCCAATATATAGTGCAATATATAGGAATATCTAATAATAAATTCATTATAAGTATTTTTATTCTTTATGAAAGTATTTTTTTTTTTGTATTTGCGTTCTCCAATTTATGCCTTACGGCGTTTCCTTTGCAACATTTGGTGCAAATGCTAGTTAATGTTTTCTTAATGTGCCAATATTCCATTTCTTTATTTTTTACGATATTATAAGATGGTTTTAAATTTGCTTAATGTTTGGAAGAGTTGTTTGCTACGGATTCACGTAATTAAATGATTGAGCAGGGTTAGAAGACGATTATATTTTCCCTTAATGGTCAGAGGAATTATTGGTTATTTGTTTATAATTTAAGGGGTTATTTGTTATTCGTTTATAATTTAAGGAGTTATTTGTTATTAACTTGCATAGACAAAATTAAAGTTTTACATTTATTAAATTTAAATGTCAAGTATTTTTGTAGACCGCTGTAAAAAAATTTGAACTTATATAACATTTTTAATATATATATATATATAATTTTTTCCTATATTTATATAAGAGAAAAAAAAATCTTTAAATTTTTCGAACTTTCCTGACAAATTTTTAAAATATTATATTTTTAAATTTATATAAATAATTTTTTTATAATATAAAATTTTTGTAATATTTTTTAAGAAATTATATTAAAAAAAAATTGGTAAACAAATATTTATTTATCGCTATTTTCTATATTTATATAAAAGACAAAAAAAAATTATTCAATATTTATACAAAAAGTTCTTTTTTGTTATGAATTAGGAAATCAAAATATCTTTTGATCTTTTTTTAGCAAGATTTCTTCAAATTTTAATTATGAAAATACTAACACTTAAACAATATGAAACCCAAACTCGGTTAAGAATGTGAACTAATTGATTAAGATAATATAGTAAAGTGCCTTATAAATACTAGTTTAATATGTCTTTTTTTTTCTCTCTTCCATTAACACTTCTACCTAATTGTTAGGGTTCATAGCACGTAACCATGACACTCTCAGGAGTGTGGAACTTTTCTCTCTTCTTCCAGAATGCAGTAGCAAGAAAGGGAACTATCCAACACTTGAAAGATATAATTAGTGATGATAGAGGCAAAAGACATGTTGATGGTTTGAAGCCACAAAGAGAATGAAGATCCATCAATAGAAGTAGTGGTGGCCTAGCCTACTAGAGGAATGATATGGAACATATGAAGAAAAAAACCAACTATATACACCAAACTAATATTTTCCCCATGTATAAAGTTACCTGCAATAAAATTTTATAAAAAATATAGTACATACATGTCCATGTGGTCATTGGAAAATCTATGGGTATTCTTCTAATGAAGAGAACTCTTTTTTGGAGGATTAAAAAATATTAGTAGCCCAAGGGCCTTGTTGATCTCTCCAAGAGCATTCTTCACAACCAAAAAATCTTGGAAGATAGAAATAGCATATTTCAAAATGGTCCATGTTTCTCCAACTCAGTTGGCATTTAGCTATGATTATGGATTTACAATTTCATTCCAGACAAAGAGGATTTCACTACACCACTATTTTGCACACAATTATAACCACAATAATTTTGGGAGCGAATAATCCTAAAAGGAATATGAAATGCCTAGGGAACATATGTATTGAAATTGAAGCAACCAAACATGGGTGTTATAATTTGTATGCTCAGGTCTATGTTTACATCAATGTCTCCAAACCACTACTTACAAAATATTTTTCCCAGTTATTACGAAAATAATTACCATTAACCCATTGGTTATGACCACATTCCCTTTCACTATAGGGAATGCCATGAACATGGGCATCTCTTTCAAGACTATCCATTGAATATACCTCAGTCTCCACCCCTACAAAAACCATAAGCTCAAAACAAGCAACTTAGATTTGAAAGAGTAATTAGAAAACATTGCTTAGGAGAGAAACCCTTGGGGCCAACAACCCTCATAGGAGCTATGATTTATAAAAGATATATATCCATATCCAAAGTTCAAGAAGTAAATCTAGAAAATATGGATCAAGAAAAGGAAGGAAAAAGGGAATAATCACACAAATCCTAGGAAGCAAGGGACGACCATATCAAGAAAAGAAATCTTGATAATGCGAACAAATCCAAAGCATTCGAAGATGTTGAAATGATCTAGGAAACCAAGGAAATATCTAAAAGAGAGAAAGGTGTCGATATGGAATTGGATGAACTTGACCTTTCTTCAATTGTTGTAGCCCTTAATGGAAAGTACATTAACTCAATTCCAAATCACCAAATTCGGCTGCTTTCCAAATCCTTTATAAAATTTCAGGTGTCAAGAGTGGAATTTTCAATGTCATCTCCATCAATAATCTTCTATAAAAGTAAAAAAATCACCACAAAGAAAACCTTAAAATTAGCAAATAAGATAAAAGCCACAGAAGTAACATATGGCTATTACAAGAGCTAGGTGAAATGTTGGTTAACATAGGAAGTATTTCCCCAGTGATGAAATCCTTCCAACCCAACCCTCCAATACCTAATTAAAGTCCCCTCATGGGATATAAGAGGCATGAATCAAAGAATGAAACATAGGCTCCATAAAAGAAAAATTATCAAATAATAACCAATTGTGATTCAAGACACCAAGTTTTCAATTGAATTTTCAATAGGATTTTAGCCTCACTCTAGAAACATAGTCACTCATTAGATATTTATTCTTAGGGTTATTTAAGAGGTATGACACTTCTTCGGAATCCCTCTTAAATCACCGTGTCTAGATACTTTCAACACAAATAGTCTCGTAGCTTAATGCCAATTAATCATATATATATGTATATATATGTATATATATATATATATATATATATATATATATATATATATATATATATATATATATATATATATATATATATATATATATATATATATATATATATATATATATATATATATATATACATATATATATACATATATATATCTATATATATATATATATATATATATATATATATATATATATATATATATATATATATATATATATATATATATATATATATATATATATATATATATATATACATATATATATAGATATATATATATACATATATATATACATATATATATACATATATATATATATATATATATATATATATATATATATATATATATATATATATATATATATATATATATATCAATGATGCATCACAGATGTTTACGGGCCAATTATGCAGGGGCATAAACCATCCTTTCTTCACAATTTTCACATAGGGATAAATATTAGATCATGGGAGGAAAAGCGATTATGATAAAATCATTAGACGAAAATAGAAGGGGTTTAAGGTGATTGGATGTTTTTTCATATCTCTTTACGGAAGCAATACATATTTTTCAAATCATAGATATGGAAACTTCCAATAGATTAGACACCTTGAATAATAAGGCATGAGGCTCACTTTATATTGTTGTTGATTGGATCATTTTATGGTATCCAAATATTTAATGATAACAAGTTTATCCCTTGATGCTACAATCTTACCTTTCCTTAGCTCAAACTGCTAGACTAATAGTCTAGCTTTAGATTGGAAATGAAGCCCCAAAAATTGACCCATCCTTTTTGAATATTTGTGGCTACAACACCCCTATTCATAAGAGAATGTAGGAAAATGGTGGAGGGAAGCCCCAAATGAGAACTGCACAATTGTGCATTGTTTACAACACTAGCTAAAATTCCTCAACTAAGACATTGGGAGACAAAGGAATTTGGTGATATCTTCTAGGCCAAATATATCATGTAGCACAATTGGAAAAAACATAACAAAACATCATCCTAAAGAAAATAGAAACATTATTTATGTAGAAAACCATATTCAGGTGAAAATTGAAAAATGTAGCATAGAGAAAGAGATCATTTAGAAACCAAATTTAATAATACAATGGATTAGAAAGACTGAAATAACAAAAAATAATTCGACAGATCAATGATCCAACATTGAGACCATAATTGAATCTCATGCATAAAAGGTAGTAGAGGAATCAAAATAGGAGCCCCAGAGGATATTGAAATGGAATTAATCACTTTTTATCAACCACTTCTCTCAGAAGCCTGGAGAGATCATAAAACTACCATCCACAAAATCACTCAAGACATCTTAAACTTAGTTTCTCAAGAACAAAGTGATCCTCTCCTAACAAAAATAACTATGGAATAAGTGAGAGTTGGTAGAGTACTCTAGGTAGAAATATTTTGTATTTCCTTCCCTCAATGTTACCTTACTAACCCTCATATCTAAAGAGGAAAAATGAGAAGAACCTATAATCTTCCGACCCATAGTCCTTTGCAATTTCATATTGAAAATGATGACGAAGGTTATAACAAATCGACTAAAACCCTTTCTCCCCCATATTATCTCACTAGAAAAATCTAGCTATGTGGAAGACAATTCCTTGATAGTGTCATACTTTACCATGAAATTGTTCATTCCCTAAATATTTCAAAATAACATGGAATGTTTATCGATATTTACAAGTCTAAATATTTTGATTGAATAAGTTGGAAGTAAATCTATGATATCCTCATTTTCTTTCGCCTTACTGAAAATTGGGTGCTTTGGATTCATTCCCTCATGTTCTTATATTTCTTCTCCACTATGATAAATGGATCTACTCCATTTACCTTAAATCCATTTAAAGGAATTAGACAAGTGACCCTCTCTCCCCCTTTCTCTTCATTTTGATGGTAGAGGGGTTAGGCCATGCACTCAATGTTATGTAACCTCAAGTAGAATTAAAGTTATTAAGTCTCATGGCATTTATCTCACAAATTCATATAAGTATGTTGTGGATGACACCCCACTTATGGTCATTCCTACAATGTGGGAAGCTATATCCTTAAACTTGAAAATTTTATGGAAGATTTTGGTACTATGATCAACCATTATAATAGTATCACATCTTTTTCTTTAATACCCCTATTTCTATTCAAGTTCATATTTCTAAAATTCTCGATTTTCCATAGGGCTCCCTTCCATCCAAATATTTGGGTGCACCCATGTTGCATAACATTATACATCAAGCTTGATGGGATGAAATTTTAATAAAATATAATATGAATTATATAGGTGTTCTTTCCACTCCTTAACATTGCAAGCTAGCTTTTCTTCCTCAATTTTTTTAAAATGCCAGTGCATCTCTTTTATACACTAGTTGTTGCTAAAAATGTTGTTAGTAAAATTCAAAATCTTTAATACTCTTTTATTTCAACAGGAGTAAGAAAAGAAAAGAAATGGGCTCCAGTGGCATGGAATAGACTTCGTAGCCACAAGAATAATGGATATTTATGGATTTGAGATCTCATTATCCTCTATGAAGTGTTGGCAATAAAATATGGTGGTGATGGATACACAACCCAACTAATCCCTAGAGTAAAATTTAGAGAAGTAAATATGCTCCCAATATTAACTAATACAACCTTATTAGAATGAATGGATAAATCGAAGATTTGCATATTTGGAATGCCTCATAGATAAATTGTCATATGATGAAAATTATAAATGGGAACTTAAACCCCTTTTAGTAATATTTTCAGTAGTAGATTTCAAAATTGAAGGATGAAGAGGGTCTCACTCATAAATAGGAAACAATTCTCTCTCAATGCTACTACTAGGTGGATCATTAAGAAAATTTACACTGAAAATCCTAGCTTCCCAACTAGAATTGAAACCCTATCCCAAATGATGACATATGCAATAACTTATGGAGCATTTTAACACGTAGAAAGATAAAAAAAGAAAAGATGAAAGAGGATAAATTAAATGGTGATGCAAATTAGATATATCCTTCGATATAAAATAGGCATATAGTATAACAATGAGAAATGAATATCTCTCCACTAAAAAAATATTAAACTAAAATATGGAAGAAAAAATTACGGCCTAAAATCTCCCTATTTTTCTAGTTACTAGTCCATGGTAGGACCCTCATGTAGGATAATCTACATAAAATTGGATTTTAGGGTCCTTCTGTAGTCGAGGAAAATTAGACACTTTCCTAAGTTACAATCGAAATAGGAGAAGAAGAAGAGGACCTACCTCGTTTTGATGCTATAATATCCTCCTTTGTTGAAGACCTCGAATCACTTATGCCATATGCTTAGTCCTACTGGTCACAGCATTTGAATGCCTAAATAAGAGATCAAGACACAACAAAGCATACAAGTATAAATATCATAATCGAAAGTAACCTACTTAACAAATCTATGAGCATTAAGATAAATTATATATTAAAATACACATTTATGGAATGTGAACCAAAAGTTGTATATATTAATAGAATAAAGGAGGAAGAATAGAACCAAGCCTTAATGTCAATAAGCTCTCCTTGATTGAATGTCCAAGTCCAATCTCAAGCTCTCCAAGCACTCCTTCTCCAAGCCAAATGAGTAGCATGTAGGCACAATCTCAGCATAAAGGTGCAAATAGCCAAAGACCAACCATTTACGAATGGGAGAGGATGAATATATAGGCAAGGAAAGGGAGTTAGGATCTCTCCAAAGATAGTAGAAGGCCCTTGTCTCAAGGAGGTAGCTCATAGGGATAGGACCAAAGGGCCAAGTTGAGAGAACTCGAACACATCCACTTCGAACAATCTCCAACTCATCATTCTAGAAGCCTCTAGGTCACGAAGCATCTTATCCTCTTTGGGAAAATTTCCTTTTAGGGATCATCGTGGGTATCAAGGCCAAAAGCATGTTGGAATCACGAGGCTAGTATAGTCCAACTAGCGTCCAGCATGGGTTCCGAGTGTTAGGGGAGCGATGATGCTAAAATTAGGGTTTTTAAGCCTTTTCCTTCAAGGGGACCTCAAGAAATTTTTCCATCAGTGCTTTAGGGAGGTTCTGAGCTGAATATCTAGATGAGTACACTAAATGATGGTCATGTTTTGGGAACTTTGAGGTATGTCACAGGGAAGTGCAGGAAGTGTGACAAAATATTGTGTCACAGATGCCCCCTAAAGCATGAAGGTAGAACAAGGAGTGATGGCTGAGATGCTTTATGAGCTTTTGCAAGGACGTGAACAAACACTATCAGGAGACCTAAAAATCAAGGACACATATACATATACATATCTGATATCAAAACATGAATCCACGATATGGATAGAACCATCCGGAGAGTAAGGACTATGGAAAATATCCACGGCATGGGTATAGCCATCCGAATGAGAAGGATCATCTAAAAATCTAAGATCCAAGGTATGGATGCAACCACCTGGTATAGAGGGATCATCATAAATGTAAAGTCACACTCATCTGGATACGGATGGTCACAACCATCCGTGTAGAAGAAAAATGTGTACAATCATGAATAACACATAACTCCACGCAGCGTGAGCCATATCAAACAAAGCTCGGGGTCTTGTGCTCCATCCCAACTCAATCAAAGTCTGAATTCTAACATGTGAATAAATGTGTTGAAGTTGAACATGCTAGAAAACCACCTGATTACCGACCAATGATGTGGACCATTAACATGCATGAGAGAAACCACCGATGATGATAATGGTCCTCAAGTACAACACTACAATCCATGAATGTGAAAAATGATGTTGAATTCGAGCACTCATGGAATCATTTGATCGAAGGCCAATGATGAAAACCTGTCGTCGGATGTGAATAACTTTCTACTAAGGCATGAAAGCTCTATGGTACTGAAAGGGAGTCTCTAAGTCATCTTCCTAGATAATGAGATGAAGTTGATAGGAAGTTACTCGTCGAAGGAGGGCCATGATGAGTCCCCCATCAACAACGTGAAACGAGGAATAAATTGGAATGAATAAAATCCAAGACTATAGCAAAGGGTTAGAAAATGTATAAGTAATAGACTGCAGATAGGACTTCTATTGAACATCGGTGACACGACTTCGGAGTGTGTAGCATTTCACTCAACATAAGACAAAGGGTCATGAAGACAAAATGGAATAGTCAGATGAGGGCAAAAATGGATCACCCAAACCTGGGAGGAAAAGTGATTGAGTGAGGATATCCCAATCCCAACTCGAGAAGCAAAAGAGTGTCATGTTCAAGAGGGACAAGCTACCTATACAAAGGATGTTTCACTTTAACTTTTCCCACTATTTCTAGCGAGGGCCCCAATTATTTTTTATCACAAGCTTGAAGGGGAAAACATATGCTTGTCATATAAGTTCATTCTTAGAATGAATCCATCCTAGTAAGTTTTACGAGTCCTAGGATGGAGAAAATCAGTCTCATCACGGGACGAGTCTCTCATCGTAAAATATTTAACGAGCCCAACGAAAGAATAACTAGGTATATTTTTCATATTTAGAGAGTTAGAAAAAGAGACAAAAAAGAAAAATCCATCATGTCCCTTTTTGTAATTTGACCCTCGAACTTGAAAAGGTGGAAAGCAATATTCAAGAAAGCCTCTTGGCCATGTCTACCAAGGTGTACCTTTTTCGTAAATAGTTAATATCAGCCTGAAAAAGTGGTAAACGTATACTGAGACGACGTCAATTCGTTTAATTTAACAAGTTTGAAAAGACAAGTACTTGACGATCTCTTCATGTTTCGAGGGTTAGAAAAGAGCTCAAAGATGACTCTAGGGGAGTTCCTTTTTCGTTTATTTTTAACAAGTCCGAAAAGAGATAAAATAAAACTCATTGATCATTGTATCCACTAAAAAGTACCTATAACGGCACAAAGATAACCACATACCACTGATATCGAAGAAAATAATAAACTATGGGAAAAAATGAGTTTAAAACATATAAATAGACTAAAAGTAAAAGCATTTTAACCATTTCACTTGGAGTAGATTTGAGAGTTCATTTTTACCCCATTTTCATCAATTTTTCAGGCAAGCAGTGTGGGAGATCCAGGGCATCACTTCATGAACCGTCAGCTATAGGTATGAGCTCTACCTTTTCTCTTGCATTTCATTGTGTTTTCATGCTTTTTCATCGAGGTTTTTCTAGCTAGAGGGAAGGATTTTCATTTTTTATAGTGGGGGCGATCATCACGGGTTTGCTCATCGGACTCCCAATGGTCACCCCTGAGCCAAAAGGCCCTCATGATGGCATCGTAGGTTTAATAAAAATAGATGTGATGGCTGTGAGGTAGAAATTCTTGAAAAAAATATTCCTCTGAGAGTGAAATTTCTAAGCTTTTATCCATGGAAAAGCATTTAATTGATATTTAATGGTTGTTTTGTAGGAGATTTTGACAACATGGTCACCGAATGGAAGAAAAGAGGCCATGAGGTAGAATATCACTAAGCTACCCAAGATTCAGAATGTGTGAATGCTTTGAGGAACTTCGGGCTACTGAAATTCTTTTGAACCATGGAAATTAGAGCCAAAAACGAGCTGTTACAATACCTGATCAGTTTATGGGATATCGATCAGGAAATATTCATTATTGGAGAGCAAGAAATGGAGCTAGAAGTAGTAGACCTCTACTTCATTACTAGATTGTCTAGAAGAGGGGAAAGGGTTTAACTCTTTGGATCTCGTCCTGGCGGTGAGAGCACTAGTGCCCTAATCAGGAGACATTGTCCGAGTGGAGAAACAACAGTGAGCAGGAAGGTGAAGATAATGAATGTCAACAGTATTCCCTTGAGGATGATTCTACACACCATGGCTTGTGTAGTCGGGCCACAGGCTTTTCATGAGATTTCAAAATCTCGATTCTAGTACGTGGTAGACCTCCTTAATCCAATAGCATTGAATTGGTATGATGGGTTTTTGTCCAATATGAACAAGGAATTGACCAAAGGTAAGAGGGGAAACCTGAAGAAGTTTTGCTTCGGTTTAATCTTGGTCACTTTCTTTCTAGAGCAATTTCCCCTATTTTGGTATCAGTGGATAGAGTTACTGAATCCTTTTCCACAAGATCTAAGGCTGTTCAGATGGAGTGAACTCATGCCTCATGGAGGAAGAGGCCGACAGATGCATTTCCCTCTATATTTTCTTAGTTGGTTCTGTCACAAATTGATCGTTGAGGATGAATATGTCTATGCAGGCACAAATTTCAATGGGATTTGAATCTACTTTTGTCATCGGGTGAACAATGGACTAATGCATGTAAAACTTGTTTTTGGATTTTTCAAGTTTTATGAACTTTTTTATGAAATTTTATTTTAGATTTAACTTGTGATCAATGTGTAGATGTTGGACCAGAAAGGCCTCCTGGCATGTCGCCAATAGCATGAAAAGTAGCACGTTAGAGAGAGGATGCTCCATATGAGGAAGGAGAAAATCCCATGGTGGATATGGAACACAATATGGAATTGGTCACCCGTGGGATTCGAGAATATGCGACTATAGATGACTTGCCACTGCGATACTAAAGGCATACAGTCAGAGTGTCTGTGAGAATGCGCCATTTATTAGGCCAAGTTATTAGAGCAATCTCATGTTATCACAAGCATCATGCAAGAAAATAGTCATTCTAGTTATGTTTTTCACTGTTGTAGCCTTTGAAAGCCATGTGTCTCAGAACACTTTATTTTTTGAGATTTTGATGAAAAAACTCTGAAAGACGTGATATATGTGTGTGTGTGTGTGTGTGTGTGTGTGTGACTGGGTGAGCAGACCTATTGGATTTTCTGCCCAGAAAGCAGAAACTGGGAAATGCATTGCAGTTCCTGTACATATATATACATATGTATATATATATAGGAACTGCATTGCATTTCCCAGTTTCTGCTTTCTGGGCAGAAAAGCCAATAGGTCTGCTCACCCGGTCAGGCCGTCGGGTTTCTTCTGTGAAAAAGGGCCCACTGGAAAAAATGGTTGGTTAGGTCCGCCTGATCGGTCGGGACGTAATACTCGGCCTGGTGCATGCTACAACATCGACGCCCAGGAAAGAGGTACTTCTTTGATCTAAATGATAGCCCTCAATACACCAATGACTAAAGGTGTGAAGCCGCTTGTCCCTCCGGGGGCAAGGAAATCCTAACCCCATCTAGCCATTAATAGTCGTCTTCCAAAGCTCCTAAAGGAGTGAAGACGAATGATTCAGGAGAACTGAGCACAAGGTTCTAACCCACATACTCACAGAATGAAGGAAGGTTCGGAGGGTCTTGTGCTTCTGAGTGCAAGGAAAACGTGGGCGACAATGGAATAGACAGACAGATGGGGGGTGGTAAAGAAGACAGACGGCTCCACCATTAGTCTCTCTTCTACCTACATTCTGTAAACTACCTATAAAACAAAGACACGTACACTCATATCAATCACCTAGAGCATAAAACATCATCTAAGTAAGCATGCACACTAACTAAATTCACCACTCAGCTTTGTCAAACTCCACACAACATACTCCGTATAACGCCCTTACAAATTACACTCTAGACACTTATCTTACCCCGTCCAACCACTATATCGATCACACACTGCAGGCGGACCCGACCACCTCAGGCTCGGATACTCCAACCCAGCAGGATTAGGCACTCTACGGTCAAGCTTCCTGTCATACTGCCCTGGCTCAGGCGACTCTGGTTCTGGTTATGGCTCAGGCGGATCTGGCTCAGCAAGCTCTGGGGACCTGACTAAACAAATGAAATAGCTCCTTACTTCCTTTCTCAGGCAGTAGACCAGACGGAAGGAGATGACCTTATTTCTCTAAGCTTCTCTAAGGATTTCATTCATAAGGTGGGAAGTCGCTTGTCCCTCCGGAGGCAAGGATATATCTAAGGGACCTATATTCCTTATCTAAGGCTTTCCAGGATGTGCAAGCAGGCTCGACCATAAGCCCCCCCACCCAATAAGTAAATTGAACCTTTCATTAGGATATCAAGCATGTCTGGAGCTTCGCTTCATAGATCTGGTGCCTTATAGATAGATGCTTTATTTAAGATTCCTCTCCCATACGGTCGAGCAATCTTGCGATTCCTAAGTACTTGAGGAATGATAAAAAAACCACCGCATTCCTAGTAAGAGCCCTAATAGCCCCTTTCATTTGATTCCCTCCTATACACCCTTATACCCACCCAATTATAGAACTCCACTTACTTCTCAACCATTCAACCAGGAAGAGGAAGAGGAGGGTAGCCACTATTCGCAACTCCCTACCTTGATTCCACACAACCTCTTTACCCACCTGAATTACTACACTCGTTCTACCTATCTTGATTCATTCATCATTTAGGAGGTACTGCTATGAACCCTTGACTATGCTGCTTTACTCTTACAACCTACCCACCTAGAGACCTAGACCTGTTAGCCCCTTATACTACTTTCATCATCCATGCTTTGTAGCTACTGCACTAGACTTATCTTCTCGGGACAGACAGGATGGATTCACTCAGCCAGCTTACAGACAGTATCACATACACCACACCATCACTATGTATCCACCTGAATACCTAGACCCGCTTCTATCTATAGACTGAATGAATGCTTAGGAGGGACAGCTATAGACCGGGAATCAGATTCAACTTTCGACTAGAACTTTCTTGAATGAACTATTTCGCTTCGCACCTCTTGCTTTAACTAGGAATTGGGGCGGTATACAGCACTAGGATATTGACTATGAAATGAATGATTCTTGGTACCCTGTATAAACCCTTCTAGGTATCACATATTACCTCCTTGTTCGGCCAAACCTTGATATGATTCATCCATTAGAACCCACTGCAAGAAATAGGCCTTACTTGCTCTTTCATTTCATGCATGCTACCTATCACCTGAAGACCTAGACACATGTTCTACCTATATCACTTACTTAATGAATTGCTTAGGAGGCACTGCTTAGAACTTCTCTTATAAGGACCACCGGATCAACCAACCATTACCCTTGACTTGATTACTGCCTTACCGAACTTAGTAGAGTGCTGCCTGCCCTTACCAACCAATTCATTCAGCCAGGAATGCTCAGTTAGTGGGTAGACACTATTGCTATTGTTGGGCGGAGGAGACAGGCGCTTTACCCGGCCAGATACTTTTTCTTAATTAAGGACAGCATTGCTACGATGTGCAAGCAGGCTCGACCATGAGCCCCCCCACCCAATAAGTAAATTGAACCTTTAGATGCTGGAAGGATGAATGTTTTACCATGCTACCAACCACCTGGACACCCACTTTGATAGACGACCGACTGATCTGAACTTAGATATTGCAGGCTTGCTTAGTTAGTGGGGTCCGTGGGCACAGCATTGCTACCTTTACTCGCATTACTTAAGTGTTACCACCAACCTAGATTTACGACTTACCCCACTTAGGAATCCCCAAACTTACAGCGTTGGACGGACGGGGCTTCCCATAGAGCTAGCTTTTTGACCGCCTTCCAGACAGCAGAGCATTCACAGGAATCACACTTGCTGAAAGGAAGGACAGATGGTGGTGCCACTATTCCTATTGTTCCGGCCGAGCCTTGCCCAGGATACGATTTAGAATTACCAACTGCTTGAGAGGAAGAGCCCTACTTGTTGCACTTTTCTTTGACTCTAACAACCCACCTTTACTCACCTACCTGAGACTCACTTATCCTACCTCATACCCAACCTAGTGCTTCAGGTAGTTCAACAAGGTAAGCTACTGACTCTGCCACCACCTCTATTGCCTTTGCCTCTCTCTGTCTCTGCTTTAGGTGGTCCTAGAACTGGATATTCAATGCGTGAAAGGAAGGTCTAAGTGGAAATTTGATCTCCACCAAATACCAAGCCCGATGCTAGTGAAAACCTAGGTGGTAGTTTCCCATATGTGGTGGCTCGTTCTCCTTCATGTGGTAGTTCGCCGTTAGGAAGTTCTCTATCTATTATGTAGTTCCCCATCACTAGGTGGCTATCCATCGCTAGGTGGTTCTCCTCTAGATGGAGGCAGTGTCAGTTGTTCTTATAGGCTAGTATGTGAATCTGGGGACAAGGTAGGCTTCTATCTGGGGGCAGATCCAAATGCATATCCCGTATGACCAGCTAGCTTAGGATCAAAGATGATGATTATTTGTGGAAAGTGGCCGGATGCTTAACCTTGACCACCAGAGATTTAGATGCTCGACTGCTGAAAGAAGATGGAAAGCTGTATGAATGGTTCCCCTACCTCACCTGGCCGAAAACTTGGAAAAGTTAGATCATTATAGCTAGATTTCCCTCTGCTCCCATCTCTTACAACACGGAATGACGGAACATCGCTAGTAGGGTATTATATCGGAACAACTTGACTAGGAGCATCATAGGATGTTAGAAAATGCGCATATGTTGAAACATCTCTACTTAGAACATCTCCAATTGTCGGAACTAAGCTATTGTCGAAACATATGGAACTACTGGTTAGGGCACTCCAACTGGACCCACCTCTGACACTGATGTTAGTGGGTCAACCGCCTCCTCTACCTCTGTTTCCGTCTTTGCCTTTGCCTTGACCTCCTCTGCGGGTTCCTTATCTGTATCTGTACCTAGCACTGAATCCGCAACATCTAGCTCTAGATCCAAGTAGGATCAATTTCATTTGTTTCTTTTGAACCAGCAGAAGATCCCCCAGCAGCTCAAGTATCAGTAGTGGTTGATATGGTTGAAGTTGAACTGGCATCCTCGTCATCACTTCTAGATCGAAACCCAATAGCAGCAGTTGTTTCACCCGTTGATCCGGAACCACTAGTAACCGTTTACATAGAGTCATAGATTCGAGAGACGATTGACCGAAATGAAAACCTTAAACCCTAGATGAAAGAGAAGCTAGCACTGAGATTTGCTCTCGATCCAGCCAGAAGGAATGCTATTGGGTGAGGTGCAGGCTTTCAATCATGATAAAGGATGCCTCTACCCTCCTTGTGTTCATGTGTCATGATGATATGATCAGTTTTATAAATTACGCAAATTTCTATCAGGAACATAATTTGATAATGCATTTGTTAATGTATTCAAGTTATGTGGAACGTGTTGATATGTGATAAAATCAAAATTTCTTTCCAGTAATCAAACACGTAGATACATATTCAGAATTTGTGGATTTCTTACTGAGTAATGATTATTCAATTGTAACATAACGAGTTGTGAATCTAATTTAACAATTAAATTTTTAATGCTAAGCGAAACTGCTTCTGACAATAGTTTAATGACTGCACTGTATTTGGAGTTGTCTGTCCCAGTCAAATACCTTGTAAATCGACCAACTTGCCATCAGTGGCAAAGAGTGCCTAAGCTACGAAAGACAAGTTTTGTGTGCTACGACAAGCACCATCAGCAAAACCAACATAATGGTTTGACGACATATGCAAACCGAGTGGAACACAAGGTAAGAAGAAAAAACATGTCTACAAAGCAAACAATCACACCAGAAAATCAAAAGCACACACCAATGAATTCATACACCAATTTACAAAAGTAATTACATGGAACTGACACATAATACTCTTTTAGATATGACCCAATGCGGGGCTGTGACATTGCATTTCATTTGTAGTCAACTAGCTCATAGGCGCCCTTTTGCAAGACACGTTTTACAATATATGGACAATGCCACATAGGTTCAAACTTTCCATCTGCCAACTTATCGTTGGCCTGATCATATAGGAGGACTAAGTCATCTTTAGAAAAAATGTGTGGAGAAACTGTTTGATCAAAATGATCTTTAACTCATTTCTTTTGTGCTGTGATCACCATTTCAGCAATATGACGAGTCACATCAAGACTCTCAAGGTAAAATAATTCTCCTCTTTAGGTGAGGTATTAGGAAGTAGTTCAATAGCTAATTTCAACGAGGGGATTTCACACTCAATCGAGTATGTTACCTCTAAACCATAAACTAACTGGAATGGAGTGAAACCAGTGGTTGTCTTAGCCAAAGTATGGTAAGCACAAAGAGCCAAGAATAGCATGAGGTGCCAATCCTTTTCGTGCTTCCCAACGGTTTGTTGAAGCACAACAATCATAACTTTGTTAATTTCTTCAACTTGGCCATTGGACTGTGGATAGTAAGGAGTTGAGGTTTCATGGTGAAGATCCAACTAAGCAATCAACAATGCCATCATGTACTAATAAAAATTTGATCCATGGTTAGTGACAATGGCTTGAGGGATGCCAAAATGGGCTATGACATGCTTGAAGAGGAACTGAGTAGTAGTGATACCATCAATATTATATGTCAGCTTCGCCTCGACCCATTTAGTGAAGTAGTCGTTGACGACTATGATATAGCCATGCCCCCCAGCCAAGCGAGGGTTACATGTCATGAAATCTATGCCCCAATTAGCAAATGGGCCAACGTTAATGACTTGGTGTAAGAGTGTTGGCGGGGCGCACTTCTTGCGGTTATAAATCTGACATTCATGGCACTTTTGAATGGCCAGAATACAATCCTTGAAAATGGAAGGCCTGAAATAACCGGTGCGAAGGATTTTCTGAGCACTCGCATAGCCTGACATTTTATCACTACATGCCCCAAAGTCGCAGTCTTTCAAGACTCGTTCAACCTCTTCAAGTGTTAGAGATCTGCAAAGAACAGAGTCAACACTGACTTGGTATAATGTATCACCAAGAATCTGATAAGGTTGAGACTGATGTCGAATGTGGCATCGGTCAAATCGAGACAACTCAAATCGGAAGGTTTGGGTCTAAATATAAACAATGATATCTCCATATCGTGGGTCAAGAGTGTTGATGAGAAACAAAGTCTCATTAGGAATTTTCTCAATAAAATCGGTGGAAGTGTTTGCGGAAGGAAGGGTGCAAATCCATTTGGGAAAAACAAGTGATTTCTTTTATTTGACGATAGTAATCTCCAAATCAAACTCTTGTAGGATAACAATCCATTTAGAGTATTTTCCCCCAAGAAATTGATGAGTCAAAATATACGTCAAGGGGTTGTAGTCAGAAATCACTTTGGTCTTCCATAGAAGAATATAATGATGAAATATTTGAACAACATGGACTACTGCCAAGGAAAGTTTCTTAACATGAGAATATCGAGTTTCAGTGTCAATGAGATTTCAGCCTAAATAATAATCCATGTGTTCGTTACTATCGTCATCATCGTGAACCAATACCATCGCAATGGTACTGTCGATTGCGGCCAAGTAGAGGAAATAATCGCAGAGATAGTCAGGGGCATGCAATAAAGGAGCACTGGTGAGTGTGTTCTTTAGGGCATTGAAGGATTGTTGGGAAATTTCATCCCAAGTGAATGGGATCCCCCAATTTGAGAAAGCGAGTAAACCCCTTGGCAATTTCAGCGTAATTAGGGACAAATAAACAAAGAAAATTAGCCTTTCCTTGCAAACTTTGCAATTGATACAATGACGTAGGAGGTGGTAAATTTAAAATAGCCTCAACTTTTAGAGGATATATTTGGATACCTTCCTGGGACGCAATAAAAATATGGCTCGAAGGTGGTCCGAATGGTCATGACACTTAGCAGAATGAGTTGGTAAGTCATCTAGATAAGGTTGAACAATGTGTCGAATATCATCAAAATCATAAGACATTTCTCTCTAAAAAGTAGCACCAACGTTTTTCAAGCCGAAAGGGAGCTTCTTATAGGCAAAAGTCCCCCATGGACATATGAAGGTCATCTTGTGCTGATCAGCGGGTAATATGTTGATCTGGTTGTAACCAGAAAAAAACATCCATAAAAGAGAAAATCTCACTCCTAGCACACTCATCAATGATTTAATCAATAAACTAAGTGGGATAGTTATATTTCAGGCATGTGCGATTGATGTCGTGGTAATCAACACAAACTTAGATTGTGCCCTTATTTTTAGTAACGGGTACAATGTTAGAAACCCAATCTGTCAATGGGATAGTGTAGATAAAACCAGCTTTTAAAAGTTTTTCAACCTCTCACTTAATAGTAGCAGCCTTCCTAGGATGCACAGGATGAAGTCGTTGACGAAGAGCCTTCACATCAGGATATGTGGGTATTTCATGCACCACAATAGCTGGATCAATACCAGGAATTTCCTCATATGACCAGGTGAAAACATCACAAAATTATTTGAAAGGATCAATGTAAACCTAGATCTCATCAGGAGAACAGGAAACCCCAAAGTGAATGTTCTCAACAATTATGGGTTTAATGGAAATGTCGAGAGGCATGGTTGCAATAATATTTCCCATATTACATTAAGAAAATACTTCGTGCACCAAAACAGGTGTTTGAAGTGGATGCATCGGGTCATGAGAAATGAAAGCATCAAGACATGAAGGAATCTCATGTAGGCTTAGAATAAATGAAGAATGATGATGAATATCATTCCAAGGAGTTTCGTCAAGAGACATAAACTAAACAATACTCTCATCGGTGGGGAACATCTCATTGAAAGGATACGGGGAATCCCAAGAATTAAACCAAGGAGATTTTGCATAGGTATCCAAGTTCACACTGAAAGCAACATGACTTTTTGAAGTAGCCGCTGAAGCTGAGACAATTTCATGATAAGCTTGTTCCAACAGACTTAGCGGCATGGAATCACCAAATGAATCAATCAGATTCGGGGAACGAAAAATCCATGGATCTGTAGAAACGAAGATCATATTGATCGAAGTGACATGTAGAGGTGGGAGAGAAAAAGTTCCCATTAAAGAAAAATATTTAAAAATATCTGCCCCCACACTCTCATATAGAATTTCGATATTTTCCACATATGGGACATTTTCATTCGAAGCACCAGAAGAGAAAAAAAACAATTGGTCGACGGTGACAATTTTTCCTTGATGAGGAAAACTGAGCACTCGTAACAAAGAGGAAACCACACAAAACATGGCATGGGTCCAACATCACCCAAGTAGGAGGTTGTAATTTGGATTTGCATCTACAATTTCCACTTATAGCTTGAAAGTCTTCCCTTCCAAAGTGATAGGAAAACTTGTGAGAATACCATAAGGATGGGAGCCTCTACCATCAAAGGCCTCCAAGATGTTCGTGGACTGGTTAAGGGGTGGAGAGCCAATGGCTTTCCAACATGAAACAAACATGATATAGGTGGAAGCATCTTCATCAATGACAGTCCGATGGGTCTTCTTTCCTTTTATAATAACTTGATTTAGAAAAGAAATCTGATGAGGAAGATGAGGAACATGGTTTTCGAGATCATAGGTAATAAAATTAGAATCGACGGGATCAATGGCTCCTATAGCAGGAAACAATGATTTTCATTGCATTGGACATGTTTGGAGAACTTCCAAAGTAGACATAGTCAAAGGTGCTTGTGCTAGATCTTCGACAATACTGTAATGTTGTGCTACTCTGGCGTTTGGATTATAGGATGATTTCCGAAGCACACCTTTTGGAGGTGGTCGGAGAACGGATTCATTATTAGGTCGCTCAATATGGAGCAGACTAGAATTCAATGGAGTAGAAGTAGAAGGTAATTCAGTGCCTTCTTTATCCACTATCTGCTTTTGATGGATTTGATAATATTTTGATTGAGTAGTGACAAAGATAGGTAATGAACCCATCATCATGAAAACTTGAGAACCAGATGAGGGAGAGGATTGTGGTTGGTCTACCAATTGAGTCTGCTGAGATGGAAATGGCTCTTTCAAATTAGCTAGAGTCCTTTTAGTAAATGACTAACTTCAACACATTAGGGACAATCCTTAGCATAATGGTCTTCATCACAAATGAGGCAAGGACATTTAGGATTTTCTTGGAGGCATCATCAACAGATGACTTGGGAGGATCCTACTTTGGGGTATCAACTTTTTCTTTTCCTTTACCCTTTTTCTTACCTTTCGAGGTTTTATCTACCGTGGTAGACTGGATGGCATGGACCTCAAAGGTTTTACCAGGATTTGACAACTTTTTCAAAGGATGATTAGAACCAGAATCTGAAATAGATTTTTTCTTCAAAGAAGCTTTCGTAGAAGTCTGATATACTAAACTAATAATACCATCAACAATTGGTACATTGGGAGAATTTGAAGATGTCGGATCTAAAGATCGTCTTGGAGCATCAGGTAACATTTCATATAGTGTGCCATATTAGGAATAGACTAAGTCTAAATACTGGGCACAGGAATTAGCCTGGTCCTCGGTAACACATTCACCCATTGCTATATCTTTAGCAATTTTGTTTAAGAATTATTTGGTGAACCATTCAGTTAAAAACTCATCAAGAATTTCAAATCTGATGAAGTGACACTGACGTCTCCATTCATGGATATGATCGGAAATATGGATCGCATTATCTTGCTTCAGAGATGTGAAAAAATGAGTACCAGTTTCATAATGAAGTGGAAATTGGAAGTGGGTGAGGAATGCCATAGCCAAAGAGTTAAAGTCAGCGTAGGTACCCCCTGGAAACTTGACATACCATTTTACAGTAGCACCTGTCAAGGTTCGTTGAAAGAGGCAGAGACGAATAGAACCATCAACATAAGAATTGGAAGAAGACCAAAATTCATATTTCATCACATGGGCTTGAGGGTCCTCTTTAGGTTTTCCTTCGAACTTGGGGAAATTGGTTGGAATTTTAGTAGTAACCAGAGGCCAGTAAGGCAAATGAAGAATGGGATCATTAGTAAGCCTTGAGACATCGGGAAATTCCAATGTAGCTAAAAATGGAAATTGTTGATTAAAAGGCATGTAAGGCCTTTAAGGAGGCCCAACATGTGAGTTCCAACCTTGTTAGTAAGGATTCTATACCCAAAGTGGAGGATTTTGACCATAGGGGATTTGAATCTACCCCCACTGAGGGGTACCTTGACAATAAGGTGGATGTTGTCCAGGGTAGGGTTGATATTGACCTGTGATAGGCCATTGATAAGCATTATACATGACATATGGATTGTAAGGTTGCTTTACCTATTGACCCTAGATGTGAAGTAATTGACCCTACTATTGTAGAGGTTGACCTTATGTCTGCAAGGTTTTACCTTGTTGAAATACAAGCTGAGCTTGTTGTTGGAGGCGTTGACCTTGCTGCTGCAAAGGTTGGCCTTGTGGATATAAGGGTTGAGTGGTTTGTTGAACAAATTTCATTTATTGCTGCAAAGGTTGTTGATACTGCTTCAAAGGTTTCCCTTACTGCTACAAAGGTTGCCCTTTATACCATAACGGTTGTTGGACAGCTCCTTGAGGGATACCCTATGGGTATTTTTATGTTCCAAATGGGATTTGACCATATTCACCAGGAATAGAAAATTGACTAGGTTGAACATGAGGTCTTGCTTATGGGATATAGGGCAGATTTTGTAGTTCTTGTGAAGCATATGGCACATAAGACTATTGGAGTGGTATCTGGGCCATGTAAGGCTATTGATGTTGGATATTACCTACCCTGGATGAACCAACGGGGTTAGGAATACCACTAGGATAAAGTTGATTGACTCCAAACATGTGAGGTTGTGATCCACTCACATGGGTTCCACCTAACACAAGGGGAATGTTTGGATTCCCCCCCAGGCTATGAATAAGGTGGTGGTACATTTTTCCCACTTGATGGAGGGACTAAGGAACTTATGGATGCATGAACTAAAACAACTGGTTGTACCAAAATAGAAGGTTGAAACGATAGTAAAAATTTGCATCAGAATCGTTGGTTTAATGGGAACTGACGTAACGACAGTTTGTATAGGTATTTGAGAGGTCACATTTAGGATAAACGAATGTGAATTAGGCATAGAATTTGATGACCAAATAGGATTTTGGTACAAAGAAGAAGCACTAGGAGTCCCTGAAACTAATTAAGCTAAGTCCCACTAGTTTCAAGAAGTGTTTGACATGGGACTCTTCCCGTAAAGGAAAAACCTTATGGAGGAAATTCATATTCTTGCTCTTCATCAACATGATGAGTGTGAGTAGCGGAAACTTTCGGAGGACCTCAAGGAGAGGTTGGAATCTCACCTTCTAAATCCATGGGTGGAAATAACTGGTGAGGAGGAATCCAAGATGTATGAGGAGATAACTCCACAGGAACACTAGGTCAATCATAAGGACTATAAGGACATTGAGGAGATATCACAAAAGGATCAAATAACAGATTTAGAGGATATAAGACAAAACTTTATGGACTCTTAGGGGTTTCTGGATCAAACTCCCGAGGTGAAAAATCATCTGAAGGTGGTGGATGAGAAGAAAGGGGTTGGATGCTTGGGAAAATTCCAAGTTCAAAACCTTGAGCTTTAAGTGACTGTGGAAGTTCTAGATGAACTCCTTGTGAAGACCCTTTAGTATCAGACAATGAAGGGGAACTGTGGGGTGAACTCAATATTTCATCCATGACAACTTTCTCTCAAGAGAAGAAGAAGAAGAGGTGATTTATTGATGGCCGCTTAAAATTGAAATTTACAAGGAATTACTCAATATTGGGCCAAGAAGCAACTGCATGGGTTTGACATGTTATTGTTGGCAGTCAATTTTATGAAACGAAACAACAAATAAATCAAAATGGGTAATACTAGGCAAGAGAGTTTACCAAGTAACCGTGAACCGTTATATACGCCTTAGCTGAAAACAAGGACTTGACGTATGATGACCAATATCCCTGAATGTTGTGTTCGGCGTATCATGTTTACAAGGCAGTTGACTCGGTTAACTATGGCTAAAGGATACCAACCTAATGGATTCTCTCAATATAGACACGATGGTACAGGAAGCACAAGTCTGTGTTAACATTGTCTAATGCATAACTGTTCGATATGAGCGTCCCTATATACTTATCATACTACAATGCCTCCAATATACCTAAAACTACTGGAGAACCATCTATAAACTTCCATATTTGGATAGGATTTCACCCCCGGGATACACAATAGGCAGTTAACAACAACTGCTATGTTTAAAGACGTTGGAACATGTCTCTAGCCTATACCTCTAGATATTTGCGTTAAGTGATAACTTATCCTTAGGTTAATTGAGGTAAATTTTAATTTTATCTTGGATTAAGTTTCAATTTGATGGCTCAATGATGTCACCTATTCCTATTATGCAACTAAATGATGTTAGAAAATTATATATTACGGAGCAATGGAACACATAAAATATTGCAGAAATATAAACACAGAAAATGCACAAAACAAGAGAGACACATATATACGTGGTTCACCCAGTTCGGGCTACGTCCACCCTGAACAGCCAATCCTTCCTTTCTATTATCCAGCAAAATGAAGAGACACAACCTACAGCAAATCTGCTGTAATATCCTCTGTTTTCTCTCATAGTCTCGCCTCTCTGTTTCTCACTCACAGAATACACATCTATATCTCAGCCTCCAATACAATACCCTCATACAAAGAGAGGGGTTGCCTTCTAGGGAAAAAAACCCTAAACTAAACATAAGTTCTACCGTCAGATCATTTGCCTAATGAACGGCCTAGATTGACTAGAAATTACTATACTTTTACAAGGCAATTTTACATTTGTTTTTAGCTTCGGGGGCACTGCCCCCGAGCCCCCACCGGGGGACCGCTGACCCCCGGACCCCCCAGCTGGGGGGATCGGCCCCCCCGGACCCCCGTGGGGGGGATGAGTCCCCCCCGCACCACCCCCCCCGCGTGGAGGGGTGTACAAACTTCCTAGGGTATACATCCAGCTGAAACAAAGACCTCTGAACAATCATGCTCCACACACAACAATCTCCCACTTGGAGAATGATTGTAGAGACTCCAACGCTGCTTCATTTGCTGGACAATGACCCCTCTTTGGACCTGGCTATTTCTCATCTTCATCATCATACTTGAAGACCAATTGAAACTAAGCATATTCTCAGTTTCTCCCTGGTTACAACTTTTGTTAGCATATCTGCAGGATTCTGGCTAGTGTGTATCTTTTCCAGCTTCAACTCTCCATCTTCCAACACTGATCGTATGAAATGGTACTTGAGCTGTATGTGTTTAGTCCTAGAATGAAATGTTGAGTTCTTTTCAAGATGAATGGCACTTTGGCTATCAATGTATAACGTTCCCATATTATGCTCCTTAACCAATTCACTCATAAACTTTTGTAACCAAATCATTTCTTTACTAGCCTCTATAGCAGCAACATCCTCTGCTTCTGTTGTTGAAAGTGCAACAAAACTTTGGATTTTTGAAATCCAACTGACAGCTGTTCCACCAACAGTAAATACATATCCTGTAGTGCTCCTCCTGTTATCCCTGTCACCTGCCATATCTGCATCAACATATCCCTGTAGAGAAATGTTTGCACCACCAAAGCATAATGCTTGATTTGTGGTACCTTTCAAATATCTGAGAATCCATTTCACTGCCATCCAATGTTCCTTTCCTGGATTGTTCATGTACCTGCTTACAACTCCCACTGCATGTGCAATATCAGGCCTTGTGCAGACCATTGCATACATTAAGCTTCCAACTGCGGATGCATATGGAACTTTAGACATATAATCCATGTATTCTTGGGTCTTGGGCACATTTCCTTACTAAGTTTGAAATGGCTAGCGAAAGGTGTACTAACTGGTTTTGCATTGTGCATATTAAATCTTTTCAACACCTTTTGTATGTACTCATTCTGAGACAATGTTAATTTGCAATTTTTCCTGTCTCTAGTGATTCTCATACCAAGGATTTGTTTTGCAGCTCCCAAATCCTTCATTGCAAATGAATTTGCCAATTTTCTTTTGAGTACATTTATTTCCTGCATGTTAGATCCTGCAACAAGCATGTCATCCACATACAATAATAATATAATATAGCTGCCATCATTTTGCTCTTTTAGATAAACACAATGATCAGAGTGACATCTAGTATAACCTTGTTCAGACATAAACTTGTCAAATTTTAGATACCACTGCCTTGGAGCCTGTTTTAAGCCATACAAGCTCTTCTTCAACCTGCAAACTAGTTTCTCCTTCCCTTTCACCTCATATCCTTGTGGCTGCTGCATATATATCTCTTCCTCTAAATCCCCATGGAGAAAGGTTGTCTTTACATCTAACTGCTCAAGATGAAAATCTTCAACTGCTACAAGACTTAAAATAGTTCTTATTGAAGTCAATTTAACAACAGGAGAAAATATTTCATCAACATCAATACCTTTCTTCTGTGCAAACCCCTTCACCACAAGTCTAGCTTTTTACCTATGTTTTCCTCCATCTTCTTCCTTCAGCCTGTAAACCCATTTATTCTTCAATGTAGTTTTTCCTGCAAGCAACCTGACTAAATCCCAAGTCTGGTTATGCATTAAGGAGTCCATCTCTTCTTCCATGGCTACCTCCCACTTCTTCCTGCTTTCAACCTGCATTGCTTCTTCATAACATTCGGGTTCACCAGAATCAGTCAACAATAAATAATATAATGAAGGAGAGTATCGTTCATGGGGTCTACTTATCCTGGTAGATCTTCTAACACCACTTTCAGGTGTTTGGGGTGCCTGTTGCTGTTGCGGTGGTTGATTTTGTTGATTATTATTATTTTCAGGCACCTTTACCTTTTCAGTGATTTCATCAAGAACTGCGCATTCCTTGTTTTCCTTTTCCTGTTTCTTTTCCTACAACTGATTTTTATACAAGACCTTTTCATTGAATATTACATCTCTGCTACTAATGATTTTGTGATTTTTGTAATCATATAAGCAATAACGAAAATCATTAACACCATATCCAATAAAGGTACATTTCTTTGACTTTGCCTCAAGCTTTGTTCTATTTTCTTTATCAATATGGACAAAGGCCTCACAACCAAAAGGCTTTAAAAAGGAGTAATTTACCTTTTTGCCTATCCATGCTTCCTCCGGAACACCACCGTCCAAGGAACTTGAAGGCCCTCTGTTTATTAGATAAACAACAGTATCTATAGCATCTGCCCAAAACTGTAAAGGCAATCCTGCATGCAATCTCATGCACCTTGCACGCTCCATGATTGTTTTGTTCATCCTTTCTGACACACCATTTTCTTGTGGTGTCCTTGGAACTGTCTTCTCTCTGCGAATTCAATGTTCTGAACAGTACCTATCAAACTCTTTGCTGCAATATTCACCTCCATTGTCTGATCTAAGGCACTTCAATTTCTTTCCTGTCTCAATCTCAACCAAAGCTTTCCATTTCTTGAAAGTATCAAATACATCAGATTTATTCTTAATACAATAAATCCAAGTTTTTCTAGTTGCATCATCAATAAAAGTAACATAATAACGAGAGCCACCGAGAGATGATACCTGAGAAGGTCCCCATACATCTGTATGCACAAGCTCTAATTTTTCGCTCTTCTTTTCTTTCCCAACTCTGGGAACTCTGACTCTCTTCTGTTTTCCATAAATGCAATTCTCACAGAAATCCAAATCAACATTCTTCAGCTGCATCTGCTCCTTTGGAAGTTAAAGCATTAACAGAGTTAGAAATACCATTGCATAAATACAATGTACCAACCTTTTCGCCTTTTGCTATTACCAGGGCTCCTTTGGTGACCTTCCAAGCTTTATCTATGAAAGTTGTCACACAACCTTCACTTCCTAACTGCCTTGTTGAAATCAGATTTTTCTTTTGATCTAGAACATGCCTTACCTCCTTTAATAGCCATTGGTTTCCATTTTGTTGTTTTACAAGAACCTTACCCATTCCAACGATTTTACAGGGTTTATCATCACCCAGACGAACTTGTCCAAAATCTCCTTGAACATATTCATGAAAGTATTTCTTATCAGGTGTGGCATGGAATGAAGCCGCTGAATCTACCACCCAGGAATCAGTAATATTTTTGAAAGAAAGAATCAAAGCATCTTGTAACACCTCACCTGTCACATTTGCTTCATGATTTTTTTCTTGTTGTGCATCTCCTTCTTTTCCCTTCCGAGATCTACAGTCTTTCTTTAGGTGTCCTTTCTTTCCACATTTCCAACACACTATCCCGAATCTGGACTTCTGTCTGCGTTTCCTTGATTTACTGCGATATCCTGAGCTCTTTCCTCTTTCCATTTTTCTTCCTCTAGACTCTGCACTCAAAGCATTTCCTGATGTCTCACCAGAGCTTTTTCGTCGCATTTCCTCTCTATGGATAGCACCGACAACATCATCAAACTTTAAAGTACTAGATCCAGAAACAGAGTTACTAATGGCCATTACCAAACCATTCCAACTTTCTGGTAATGAGCACAAGAATAATAGAGCTCTAACTTCATCGTCAAGGTTTACCCCTACAGAACTTAACTGACTTGTAACTGTATTAAAATCATTTAAATGATTTGCAACAGATCCACCTTCCGGCATATTCATATTAAATAACCGTTTCATAAGAAATACCTTGTTTGAGGCCGAGGGTTTTTCATATAGTTTCGACAACGTCTGCATCAAACCCTCTGTCGTGGTTTCCTTCAAAATGTTGAAGGTGACTGACGCAGCAAGGCACAACCATATTGTTCCGAGTGCCCTTCTATCGAGAAGGTTCCATTCTTCGTCTTTCATACCCGTCGGCATCTTTGTTTTTCCGCCCAATGGTAGGTATAGATCTTTCTAATGCAGATAATCTTCCATCTGCATCTTCCATAGCAAGAAGTTTTGGCCGTTAAACTTCTCAACCCTAAATTTACCATCTTCCGCCATTGCTCCCACTTGAACCAGGAACCCTTCTTTCCTGCGAGTTTATCAGCTAAATGGACCTTCGTCTCTGATACCAGTTGTTAGAAAATTATATATTACAGAGCAATGGAACACATAAAATATTGCAGAAATATAAACACAGAAAACACACAAAACAAGAGAGACACATATATACGTGGTTCACCTAGTGTGGGCTACGTCCACCCCGAACAGCCAGTCCTTCCTTTCTACTATCCAGCAAAATGAAGAGACACAACCTACAGCAAATCCGCCGTAATATCCTCTGTTTTCTCTCACAGTCTCACCTCTTTGTTTCTCGCTCACAGAATACACATCTATATCTCAGCGTCTAATACAATACCCTCATACAAAGAGAGGGGTTGCCTTATAGGGCAAAAAACCCTAAACTAAACATAAGTTCTACCGTTAGATCATCTGCCTAATGAACGGCCCAGATTGACTAGAAATTACTATACTTTTACAAGGCAATTTTACATTTGTTTTTAGCTTCGGGGGCGCTGCCCCCGAGCCCCCGCCGGGGGACCGCTGGCCCCCGGACCCCCCAGCTAGGGGGGATCGGCCCCCCGGGGACCCCCGCGTGGAGGGGTGTACAAACTTCCTAGGGTATACATCCGGCTGAAACAAAGACCTCTGAACAATCATGCTCCACACACAACAAATGATGAAAATGAAACCTTTTCATTCAATGAAGGCTAAATTAATGAAGGGAGAGAGACAACCAAATAATGCATCAAATAAGAAAAATGCATCAACATAATTTTTCCAATGCACAATGTAAAAATGAAATCTAATATTTCATTTCACTAACAAATGAAATGCCAAGATGTAATCCTATAGAAATGAAAATCGCTTTCCTTTCACTAAGATGCAATACTGATTTTTCTTTCACTTTGATTCAATCAATGCAAACTAATGCAATGAGCAAAGGAGTCAATGAAATGAAAATTTCTTTCACTTTATGGTATCAAATGCAGGAAATGTATCAAAAATACTTAAATGACAAAATATTTGACTTTTTCTTTTCTAAACCTGCGATGGGAGAGAAAAATAGGGAACAATAAAAAAATATTCAATACCAGAATAGATTGAGTGTCCTCAAGCAATATAGAGTGAATACAAGTAGCTATAGAGAAGAAAAAAACCAATAAACTGATGGTTGTTCAAACTCATCATAGAATTAGATGAAGAAATGGATGGAAAGGTTCATAGCTTCCCCAACATAGTCACCATTTTGTTGTCTAGGAAAATCCTCTCTGCAAACATAGACAATCCCTCTAGCCCAATGATTGGGACTAGCAACCTGCGTGACAATCTACAAGACACTTTCCTAAGTTGCAATGGAAATAGGAGAAGAGGAAGATGACCTACTTCGTCCTGATGCTATAATGTCCTCGTTTACTAAAGACCTCGAATCTCTTGTGCCACAGGCTTGGTCCTGCTACTCACAATGACAGAATTCCTTCCCAAGAGATCAAGACATAATAAATCATACAAGTACAAATAGCATAATCGAAAGTAACCTACTTAACAGATCAAGGAGCATTAAGATAAATGATGCATTAACATACACATTTATAGAAAGTGAATCAGCAATTGTATATATTAATAGAATAAAGGAGGAAGCATACAACAAAGCCTTGATGTTAATAAGTTTCGCTTGAGTGATTGTCCAAGCTTACGCTCTCCAATCACTACTTCTCTAAGCCAAATGAGTAGCATGTAGGCACAATCTTAGCATAAGGGTGAAAATAGCCAAATACCATCCATTTGGGAATGGGAGAGGATGAATATATAGGTAGGGAAAGGGAGTTAAGATCTCTCTAAAGATAGGAGAAGGCCCTCATCTCAAAGAGTTAGCTCATAGGGATAAGACCAGAGGGCCAATTTGAGAGAACTCTACCTCATCCTCGTCGAACAACCTCCAGATCGTCGTTCTAGAAGCCTCTATATCACAAAGCTTCTTTTCCTCTTTGGGAAAAGTTCCTTTTAGAGGCCATCGTAGGTATCAATGCCAAAAGTGCACTAACATCACGAGGCTAGTATAGTGCAACTAGCAACCAACACGGGTTCCAAGTGTCAGGGAAGCGATGATGCTAAAATTAGAGTTTTAGAGCCTTTTCCTTTAGGGGGAGCTCAAGTCATTTTTCCATCACTATTTTAGGGAGGATATGAGCTGCATATCTGGATGAGTACACTACATGATGGTCATGTTTCAGGCACTTCAGGGTATGTCACAGGGAAGTGAGAGAGGTGTGACGAAATAATGTGTAACACCTTCTCTATGCCATCCCTGTAATGAAAATCCATATGTCGTGGAACATATTATAAAAACCTATCGATTCACCTCTAACCAATGTGACAAATGAGCCATAACTTTTGTCAATCTAATAGAAATAGAGAATTCATAATATCAACCATAACTGACTAGAGATCAACAACATTTAGTCATGTAATTATTAATCAATATTGGTGTATCTTACCTAGATGTATCTTATGGGAAATATGGGAGACAAATGAATGAATATTTATTAACCAAGTATGTTTAGTAGACTAAATATCAACTAAGGTATTAAAAAACATCAAGGGCACAATCCTTTCCACACCTTGGACTGACAAATTAACAATGTAATGACCCATCTTGAGCTACATATGGAATATGATTACTAACATACATACTAGGCATGTGTATGCTAGCTACATATGCACACATTGCATGCATTTCACTAGTATATATACCAATTTAATTATATAAATGTGTAAGTGTATTGAAAATAAACAAATTATTAAATTCATTAATTAATACCCTAATTATTCAATTGATATGATAAAATATGTTAATTTAATTATATTTCATTAATATTATGTTAATTAGATAATTAATGAGTGTTAAAATTATTATAATTGATACTTTTACATGAAAATGGAGGAATCGAAGGGATTCTAGAAGACCCTCCATTGACTCAATTCAGTTGAATCGACAAACTGACAATGTACTTTATTTTAGTATATTTAATTGAAAAAAGATAATGAATCAATGAATATTATACATTAGGACCGTATTGGGAGGGGGGTATTTCTTCAAATGGAAGAAACTTCTTCAATAAAAAAAAAATCTAAAATGGGAAGGCAAGCGACTTTTGGCACACAATTTTGGATGGGCAGGAAAGTTTAGAATTTGGGAAGAAAAACATGGAGAGTTGTGGGAAATTTGCAGGATGAGCCTTGGGCTTGGGATATTGATTATATGACTTATGGAAATTAGGCATTGTTCTTAGATTTTTGGACATGGTGGTTAGAAAACTTCGATCTGGAAGTCTTCTAGGTTTGGGAGTTGGAGAGGCTTGTCCCAGATTGGCTAGGTGAATCAGTCAGTTTGGAAGTAAAGAGAGAACTTCGAACTTGTATAAAAGTTTCAGCCAAGGATCAAGTTTTTCTTAGGATCGACATCAACCAAGATAAATTAGGTATGATGGAGTTCTTATTTAGCATATGCTAAATTAAATGTCATGTGATAATCTTGTTCTATGTGGTATGGATTAACTAATAAACTAGTTCTTATGCATGGTATATATAAAAATGAACACAAAATATATCTTGATTGTGAATGAAATTTGCATGATATAAAGGAAAGTCTAGTACAAGTCTTAAAAAAACCTATAATCTATGATTTTCAAAATTTCTTGACTTGACTCCCTCAATATATCTCCCTTGAGCTACAAGTTAGAATCCTCATTTAAGAACCCAATATTCTAGGTTTCCCGCCCCTCTAGTTTCATCAGACCAAACTTTGATTGTTCCTCCAAGGGTAATGTATGGCTTGTGAGATTTGGTCATATTTTCAATAAGGAGCTCCATACTTAGAATACATGCATGATCTCTATGGTGGGAAACAAATAACAAAATTTAACATTATGATCTCGAGTATTTCCTTCAAGTAGAAATTAGTGTGGGCTAGACCTGTGTCATTGTTGAATGAGACATATAATTGATAATCCATATGCTAAAGAAAATTCAAAATTACTCTCCTCCTTCCAAGGTGTAAGATAGTCGAAACTTAGGTAGTGGTATAGTATGCATTTTTAAACTCCTTCCCCTTGTCTAATAAATCATTCCCTCTTGTAATATGATATATAATGCCAAAGTACTTGATAATTTGGGCAAGGAAGTTCATCTCCATAACCCAATTTCTTATGAGCTACCATGGAATGAATCTAAGAGAAAAATGTATTCAAAGCTCTAGTTCTAGAAACCCTCCACCCCCATGAATATTGTCAACCTTGATTCACTCATGTAAAATATCAAGACCTCCCATCACACTGCTATCTCTAATCACAATGAGATTTTGAAAACTATGACCACATACACACATGAGAAGAGGAAATATCACGTTAGATCTCGCATGTATCCATCATTGTGATTTGTTTCAAAAGCTTCTCTATACAATAATGGTGGAAGATGCAGTTTGTAGGAGGATAAAATTTAAAAGTAGGCCATGTTAGGAATAAACTCGTGATTTTTTTTAATTTGGCATAAGTTTCCTTTGTCTATATCAGAACTCTAGTTGTTTAGTTCAATAATATTGCTTTTGGTTTCTTGCTTGGATTTTTAGGCAGCTTTTCATCTTCCGATTCCTTGCTTCACCGCCTTGTGGCATGACCTCTTTTATATCACCTTTGGGATCACCGATTTGGGGTTGGGGATGGCCACTCTTAACCATCCCTCTCTTCTCGTCTTCTTCATGGCCACTTATGTGCTAAACTCCTCTAGAACTCTTTTTCTCTATTTATAGAGTTCCCTTCTACCTATCCCCTATTATGTTGCTCATAACATTGCACCCCAAATCCCAATGTGTTAATATTGGAATATGTGGACGTGATAGCCCCTCTCGGTTTAGAGCTCAAGAATTTATTGAGTGTTATTGGAACCATACCTCCAGAGTTTAAGGGAGCAAATTCATATAGTTGAAAGGAAGGAAAAAGTAGAAATATGTTTCCTCTCAAATATAGAAGTGGACGAAGACATTCGGTGATGGATTTTGGACCCAGGTAATACCCATTCTAGATAAACATAATAAATGCAAACAATTGACCTGTACTAGAATATCAAGGCCATAGTGGGAAATGTTTTGGTAAACTGAAGCGAAGCACATTAGGAGATATTACTCCGCACAAATGCACTACAGCTATAGGGGTCAGAGCTAGACAACAAGCTTGAACACCCTTTCCAAGAATGTGGAAAACATGGAATTCTCAACCAACAAGGAAGAGGAGGTTGAACCTTTAGCCAAATTGTTTACTTTTTATTTTACTCTTCATAGTAGGTTACTCAACCTCCCTACTAGCATTAGTAATAAGTTATTAGTATGTTTAATGATAATTATAATATTTAGCTTACTATAATACTATTATATATTTTTTGAAGCCTCAAAAATCGCCACAACAACATGGGGAATGACCACCCGGTCCGGACCTTAAAGCAGCTCCTTTTCCATTTGGAATGGTGGTTCCGACTGGTTCAACTAGGTCCAGTTACCTTCTCTCAATCTCCAATGTCTTTAAAATATGACTTTTATTCACCAATGGATAAGAGACATCAAATCAACCCTCTTGTTTATCAGGGAAGAAAGTGATCCTTACGCTGATTTGTTGCTCAGCCAATCCACTACTAAAGTTTGTCTCTTTGGAAAGAGGACTTAAAAGAATGTAGAAATTAATCTAAATGCAAACTTATTCTAAGATGCAAGTAAAAGGAACTATCTTAATCCTATCTCAATTAGGCAGATATGCATCTAACCCAACGATTTAAATATGTCCTGTTTATAATGAATATCAAGTTAATGAAGTAGTTCAATAACTGACATTATGGATACCAAAACACAACCTATTGAGACCTCTTAACTAAAATAATCAATCAACAACACTCAGGAAAAACTTCGCAGAATGATTTTGATCATTTAATTAGTAACTTGAATTATTAAACAATAATATGCGGAAATGGTTCTCAACATATCACTATTCAACAAATCAATTTTATAAGATAGATTCCTGAGTAAATAGTTACTCAGAAATTAGAGTTTAATCCATAAGAGTAGAGATAAATAATAACATAAAATTGAAACAAATTACCCATATCAACAAAAGTGCACAAATATGAGAGTGAATTGAGACATCCCTGTCATCATAAAATGAAACCAACATTTAGAACAATAGTATTCGAAATACCAATTTATTGAATCCATTTCTCCAGCTCCAGTCTCTAATAGTCCTTTACAATGCCTGAGCTTCTACTTTCAAAACAAAACTACAATAGTGCAAATTCTGTTCATTATACATAACTCAGAATGTGAATGAAAAACCTCAATAATCTGTAGATCTGAGATTTCACTCCTCCCACCTACAACTCTAAATCCCTATTACAAAAGTGATTTTAGAATTCCAGAATTGTAGAGGAGAGTAGCCCTTATTACATTTTGTAATCTGCTATTTATAATATTTGCAAAGGAATTCTTTACAACAACGCTTGTTGAAGAGAGATTTTTTCAATCCATTTTCATCCGCTGAAAATTTCATTCTTTAATTTCTGGAGCATTCTCATTGATTGAGATCTTTTTCTCCATATCTCTTCTACTATTTTCCTGCAAAAATAAATTAAAATAAATTAAGATGCGATAATAAAATCAAAATGTCATTTCTGGCATTTAAAAAAAATCCAATCAAATGCACTTAATTAAATAATTGAAAATAAAATATAAGCTTTTTATTAATGTCTGAGATGGTTTAATTGGCCAAGGATATCACTGACGAATGGATTTGCATTCAGAAGAAGCTTGGACAAATGAAAATGTAGAAAATAAAACTCAGAAAATTGATTTTGTTTTAAAAATCGGAGCTTGATCTTCTACCTAATTTTCGACCCAATAAATGACCAAATCTGTTAGTGAAACCTCCTTAGAAATATTCTCCTTGATTTTATCTTTCCAATGAGCCATCTTGGGCCTCATTTGGCCAAGTAAAACTCAATCTATGAGCCTCCAAAGTTGATGAGTCAAAACTGCCAGAATTCTGGAAATTCTGTTGCCTAGGCCAAAATATCAGAATTTGTTAATTAAATTCTAGTCCTAAATTAGATTTTGATTATTTAATAATTAACTCTAAATTAATTATTAACTAACTAATAATTAATTTTAATTAATGCTCATTTAATTAAAAATTAATTACAATTAAGTTTAATTAATGCTAATCTAATATTAATCTAAATTATTTACAGATTAATTATTAATAGAATTAAATAAAATTTAAAAACTAATTAAAAATATTCTCATATTATATTTTACAATTTAAATTATATCAAAATTATAATATAAATTATAATTATGATAGATGACATTGCAAAAGCATATGACAAGGTGAACTGGATTTACATCAAAAAGGTCCTTTCCACGTTTGGGTTTGATCATGACTGGATCAGATGGGTTATGGCTACGGTTACTTCACCCAGCGTTTCAATTCTAGTGAATGGTGCACGCCTGGAGATCTTCACTCGTTCCAAAGGCCTCAGACAGGGAGATCCACTCTGTCCCTTTCTTTTCATCCTCATGATGGAAGGATTGGGCAAAACCATTAAAACCACTAAAGTTTTAGGAAAGATCAAGGGCCTTCAATTAACGCAGAACGACCAAGCCTTGAGTCATCAACAATTTGTGGATGGCACCATGCTGCAGGGTATCCCCACAGTCAAGGAAGCTACAGCGTACAAAAAAATCTTAAATGACTTTGCCTTAGCTTCAGGATGGAAGTCAATCTCTCCAAATCTAATTTTTTTTTTCTTTAACACTAACATTGCTATTCAAGGGAACATCTCCAAAATTCTGGGCTTCCAAAGGATGGTCCTCCCTTCAAATTATTTGGGAATCCCCCTTACGGATAAACCTATGCGCAAAAGTATATGGGAACCAGTGCTCAACAAGATGCAAGACAAGATCAAAAGATGGACTTTTAGAGCATTGAACCTGGCTGGCAGATTGATTTTGACGAAGGTAGTTCTTCAATCCATCCCTATTTTCTTTCTATCAACCCTGCCAACTCCCAAAGGGGTTTCACAGCAACTCAGAAACATTAAGAGAGATTTTCTATGGGGCAAGGAGGAGACAAAAAAGAAATGGGCCCTCGTTTCTTGGGATACAATATGTAAACCCAAAAGTCATGGAGGCCTAAGCTTAGACGATCAAGAGATTTTAAGTAACAAGTTATCTCATTAGAATGTCAGGAAACATAAAAGGCTCTCACATCTGGAATACAGCATGGGATAACAGAAGCCTAGTTCAGAACAACAACTTCTGGGAAATCGGAGCAGGTGAACAAGCCCTCTTCTGGGAAGATAAATGGCAACAAGAACCAATGTTGTTAAAGGAGGACTTTATGAGCATCAAGCAGGAAACTGATTCCCAAGGACTAATAAAGGTCAGGGATTTCTGGAATCCTCCTCATAACACTAAGAAATGGAGAAGCTGGAGGAAAATAGATTGCAGAGGGGAAGGCCCCATAAAGGTGAAAACAGAAGAACTCATGAAAATTTTAGAACAGAGAAATATTTTGCTCACAGATGGGAAGGATCAGTTAAGATGGGGCCAAAACAAATAAGGTATCTTTAACATCCACGAAGCAAAAAGAATCTCCCTTAACCTAGATCCCTAGATTTCAGCAAAGTCCTGGCAAAAACTTTGGAGCCACCAAGGATGGATGAAGATAAAACTGTTTATGTGGTTAGTCCATCACAAGAAAATATTAACTTGGGATAACATTCAGAAGTGGGGATACCATTAGAATATAAATATAATATTATATTATAACAAACCATTAGAATCAATCTATTATATAAATAAATCATTTGAATCAATCGAAAGTCCATACCATACAAACCATTAGAATCAATCATTCCTTATTTATTCATCCATGTGAGTTTATGGGGGGATATGGTGAGTGGAGTGTGAGGTGAGTGTGACGTGAGGGTGAGTGAGATGGAGGTACGGGAGTCATAAGGAGTAACACAAAAAAACTTTATACTAAATTCTTGTACCCATCACATTTGGCCTCATCACATATCGCATTTTGATTTGTAAAAATGTTAAGGCTTTTAAAAATTTTTGAGAAGACTTTGCGAGAAATTTATTTTTTGTGAGAAATGTTTTTTTATAAGTTTTTTTGTGTTTTGGGTCTCAAAGACTATAAAATCAGAATTTTTATTAAAAATCTAATCCTAAATTAGACTCTAATTATCTAATAATTAATTCTAATTTAATTGTTAATCATAAACTAAACTAATTATTTAATAAACTATTTATTAATTAATCTTAATCTAAATAATAATTAATTTTATTTTAATTAAATTAATTATATTATATATTAATTAATTTAAAATTAAATATTAAATATTAAAACTTATTTTAATATTAAAGCTATAACTAACTAATCCTTTTTACTCATACATATGAGTAATATTGAAACTTCAAACATAACATAAGTTAATGCCTCCATGCTTTTGACTCCTAAGCCATCGCATATCGGGGAATGGAGGTCATCGGGGTTTTAGAAAATGTATCACTTGAAAACCCGCAATGCGATCTTGCGATCCGATTAAAAATATTTTTTTATTTTATTTTATATATATTTTATATATTAAATTTTAATTTAATTAAATTAATTATATTTTATATAATAATTAATTTAAGATTTAATATTAAATATTAATTTTTATTTTTGGTTTTATTTTGATGAGGTTTATTTAAGTTATGAAATTTCTAAACTACAGCCACTTTGATAAAAATAAAAATAAAAATAAAAATAAACTATAGCCACTTTGACATTTTGAGTTTTAGAGGTTAGTAATTTATTTGAAAATTGGAGTAAATTAGTAAAATCTCGATGCTTCATAATTTGGCTGTATGAGTAAAAAATGAAAAATGTCAGTAATAACTAACTAGGGATTAAATTTTAAAATAAATGCATTATTCAACTAATTTATTTACAAAAATGGAATATTGTACATTTTACACATTTTTAACCCAGGCAACATAAATGATTAGACTTCAAAGGAGTGCCCTTTACAAACCAGTTGACCAAATGAGGCGAAACAAACATCAATGGAAAGCTTACAAAAAATCGATTTTAAAAAAGCAATCAAAACAAGAATCTAAAGAGAATGAAAAATTAACAAAATCGTAGGGTAATCAACTTAACAAAAATCCTATAAAAGGTGTTTAGCCAAAATTTTTATAGAAAGGGTCCCCATTATTTGAAGTGAACAAGTAAAAAATGGGGGGGTTGTGTTTTACCAGAACCTATCTTAATGTGGACTTCTGACAAAAGCATTATGTCTATGCTACTAGTAATTTCCAAGTGAGAGACTAATAACTACATCATTATATTTTTCTACTTCAAAATAATATAAGTTTGAAAAAAAAATTAAGAATTATAAAAAGGAAAGCCTTAAACATTTTTTATTTTTATTTTTTTGAAAATTAAGTTGGAATTTAGATCCAAAAAGATTTTGTAAAAGAGAAATACAACCTTCCGACCACCCAACCATCCAACCACCCGACAAGCAATACAGAGTGACTAAGAATTTCTTTGTAAATAATCATCCCGACTTCTAACTTCAACATTCCTGACTCTCAAACTACTCAACCTCTCGACTGTCAAATGACCCGACCTTCCAACCACCCTACTTAGGACAACGAGTGACTACAATTTTTTATAAATAATCAGCCCGACCTCCCAACCTCAGCATTTCCTGACTGTCAAACTATCGAAACTCCATACCTCAGTGTTTCCCCAGTATCAAACTACTATACTTCTTGACCTTAGCATTTCCTGACTGTCAAACTACCCGACCTAATGAAACTACTCGACTATGATATAGTTGGGCTCAAGATAGAATAATTTTCATAAAACAAAAAACCCCTGATTGTTCAACCTCCTCACTATAGAATCAGCCCAATATTAAGTTAGAAATTGGATCCATAAATATTTTGAAAAAAAAATTAAGCTCTTGACTACCCGATCTTTCGACCATGCGATTATCAACTCGAGGTGACAAGAAACGAATATGGCTCCACCTCCTAAGCTTGCACTAAATAATTTTTTAAACTACTTTTCTTATATTATTATGCAACTCGTAATCTTTCCTTCCAACTCTTTGTTACCCACTTTGTTGCTTGAACCCTGTAGATAATCCATGTGTGACATTCAATCATATAATAGGAGAATCATGTTGCCCGCATCACACGTTTTCCCACCCACGGTCTTAACTGCAATAGGATAAGCCTTATCCAATTCTTTTTATAAATTCGACATTTTCCCCTTTTCTCGACACTGAACATCCTTTCTCATTTTTAAATAATGGTTGTGTCATGGCCCTTTGGCTCTGCACCATTTATAGTCCTTAGTCGACATTTCTACATTATCCTCAAAGAGCAGGTGTGTTGTTGGATGAACTACCTCCAGTTAATCCTCTCGATTGCGGGCTGCTCTCAAGAATTTATTTCACTTGTAGATCTAAATGAGCACCTCACCACTCTATCAAAGTCATACTAAGGCATTCCTTGGCATTACCCCTTTTGAGCTTGGGTGATAGCTAGTAGCTACATTGAGGAATTACTATCTTGTAGTGCTTCTTTTCCTTCGGGTAGGGAACTCTTCGCATGGTAGCATATGCGCTCCTATAGTTCTTATCTGACATAAGTCTAAAGCCACCTTACATCAAGCTTCCACCTCACCTGCCACACACAAACTATTCCAGAATTCTCACGAACTACCTCAACATCTCCTCAAGACTACTCATGAGTAACTGAGTCATTTGGCTATTGTCAGGGACTTGTGATCCACATTTCCAAGCTCCTTGTGGCGGGAATGGAGGCTCGTGCACAATAAAGGCTAAATCATATAGAAGTACTACAAAAAAACATAATCAACCCGAGTACATTCACTTGATCTTTTTCATATCGTTTTTATGTCAGGACAATATTTTGTAAATAGATATCTTAATGTACACATTAACTACCTCTGTCAAATAGAGCATCTTTGGTACATATTTGTACATTAATACAAAGAGTCTCAGAGCCCAATTCTTCTAACTAATATTATTTTTCAATTTGAATAGATCGTTGAGGTCCTTACCTTCATTTATTGATTTTTTTATGATATCATTAAGAATTTTGGGAAAAACTATTATGGGACTCTTCTTCAGTCTGAACTTCAGACAGTCTATAATTACTATTGTTTACTATATTAACTTATTTAATTTTTTGTAGAATCATAGGACACATGTGCCCATGCATAGTCATAACCACAATCAATATACAAATTAGGACAATATTGGTTAACAGTTGCATCACAGATATATTTAAAACAACACATATTGCAGTTGTTATTTATCCATATCTATTACAATGGCAATGAAACATAACCCATTAATTGGAAATTGTAATCATACAATATTTATATTTTTTCTCTGGAGTAAAACTGAATTTGGCCCTCTATCCACATCATCTCTTTCAAATGCCTCTCTTTCTTTTAAAGCAAGTTTCCTGTCGCTCCCTTACTACTACATCCTTTCTCTTGCAATGATTCATTCCCTAAATATTTCAAAAGAATATGGAATGTTCATCAATCTTTACATGCCTAAATATTTTGATGGAATAAGTTGGAAGTACATCTATGATATCCTCATTTTCTTTGGCTTTACTGAAAATTGGGTGCTTTGGATTCATTCCCTAATCTTATGAGATTTCTTCTCCATTATGATAAATGGCTTTACTCCATTTACCTTCAATCCATCTAAAGGAAATAGACAAGTGACCCTCTCTCCCCCTTTCTCTTTATTTTGATGGTAGATGGGTTAGGGCATGCAAGAAATGTCGTGTAACGTCAAGTAGAATTAAAGTTATTAAGTCTCATGGCACGGATATCAAAAATTCATATAAGTATGTTGTGAATGACACCCCACTTATGGGAATTCCTACAATGTGGGAAGCTATATCCTTCAAGTATGTCCTTGAAAATTTTATGGAAGATTTTGGTACTATGATCAACCACTCTAATAGTATCACATCTTTTTCTTTAATACCCCTATTTCTATTCATCTTCATATTTCTAAAATTCTCGATTTTCCACAGGCCTCCCTTCCATCCAAATATTTGGATGCACCCATGGTGGATAACATTATAAGTGAATCTTGATGGGATGACACTTTAATAAAATATAATATGAATTAGATATGTGGTCCCTGCTCTCCTTAGCATTGCAAGCTACATTTTCTTTCTCAATTTTTTTAAAATTCCAATGCATCTCTTTTCTACACTAGTTGTTGCTAAAAACGTTGTTAACAAAATTCAAAATATTTAATGCTCTTTTCCTCTGGGAGGAGTAAGATGCAACACCCTCCTCCCACATCTACCCAAGTAGCTAGCCAACTGAGGTAAACATGTGACGAGAATCTACTATGATTGGATTCGACCTCCTATATGACCTTAGGGAGGTGGAATCAATGGAAACATAACACACAAACATTCAACATTAGCTTCAAGACCCCCACGAACCAATCCAACACTTTAGACAACTCTCCCTTGGGTCCCACTGAGATTTTGGACAACTTATGACCCAATTCCTCTCATGCTATAGGCATGAAAACATCTAGAAACCCATAGTTTCTCTCACAGGCTTGCATGCCAGTGTGCAAAGACAAATTTTCCCCGTTTTGTGCCAGTGTCCCTGGGATTTGAGCCACTATTTTAGGCCCAGAGCCCAGGTCATTCCCAAAAATGGAATGATAACTTAGGAGTAGTAAAAGAACAAGGAAACAATAATGTAAAAGCAATAAGTTAAATAAGACCTTAACTAGACCCCTACTAGCCATGACAGACATTTTATCAAACATATCATCAACATGTAACCTATAGGTGTAACCAATGGAATTAAGTGTAGGGATCTCATACTTATCTGAGAATGAATATGAACCATTGTTCCCTCATGTCATTTTCTACATTATCATCTATTAGCTCATAGATACATTATCCATTCATTTACAAGTAAAAACATGCTAAGAGACATACATAATTGTTGTCATAAAACATACATATAACTAGCATAGTAATAACAGAAATACCATGAATATATCATGCATAAAATCCACATATACATGAGTACATTTACACATGAAAACAAAAGGAATGAATGTCTCATTAATGAATGCAATAAACCAACTCGAGATGGGAATACCATGTTCCGCCCGACCAGAGATTGGTTGAGCCAAGTCTCTCTTCAACTAATCACCCCTATGTCATATTCCAAGCATGAATGTGGGACTCATAGAACACACCAAAAACACCGACAAGCATGAATGTCAATGGAGTTCTCCACCTAAATTGTGAGGAATTTGAGTGCCTTCTACTCTCTCAGACTTTACTGTAATCTGTAGTCCGATCTAGGGATCACTAGGCCATACACCGAGACACACTCTTTAGGCTTTATAGTACATCCCATCCTGAGACTACTAGGCCCAATAGAGATAAATTCACCTCTTGTCTTTACTGTATATCTTGTCATTCACCATAAAGGATTCATATGCCCACCAAGGCACACAATCTTGGCTTTGCCACAACCTATAGTCTGGCTCAGGGTTTACTAAGCCAATGGCTTTACCGTGATCCACAGTCTGGTTTAGGGGCCACTAGGCCATGTATTTTCAATTTTAGAGATCCACCCCACTCAGCTTTGAATCCATCTGGTCATCCCAACTCAACTGAATATGAGAACCCATCTCACCAAAGCTATCAGGAAATGGCAAGACTAGGTTGAAAAACATGGTCACACTTGGCAAAACCCATGTGATGATAGAAAAGAATGACATGCAATACCATGCATGTATGATATAGCACGAAAAATTCACATGCAAATTGATACTTGCTATGAATCCTGTTGTAACTGCTTGATCCTTCCTTTCCCTGCTTGATCTTTGTTTCCTCTTTCCCTTTTTGCCTTTCTTTCTCTAATGCCAAAGTGCTCCAAGAAACTCTAAGTGTCCAAGAGTGAGAGAGAGAGAGAATAATGAGAGAGCTATAAAACCAAACTGACAAAAGGTTACCAACTAATCCTCATAAGCCTTTTTTATGAATGAGGCCTCTATTTTCCTTTAATTTCCTCCTCACATGCAATCTGTGACCTTTCACCTACTTTTTCCCCTAATTTCCATTATTTCCATAAACAAATGTGTGAAAATTTTCATTTTGCCTTTCCTAATTTCCTTAGCCATAAACAAACAAATGAACACCCCCTAGGATGTCTTTCCCAACATTCAACTTGGAATAAGTGTCCCATTAACCGTGGTTATTATTTTTAACTTTTATTACATGGAATTTTCACTAGGGTTGTTACAAAACCCTCCCCCTTGGGGGAGACCATCCTTAGTGTTCAAGCACACATATACCTCAGCAAACCACTGGAAAGAAGACATACTTCTCATGCAGCTTTATAACATAACTCGATGCAATATTTACAATGACCACCCTGCTGAGTGCCAACCCACCATAACAACATGATAACATAACAATGTGATACATAGTAACATGACAACATAACAGCATGACAATTATAAGGACATGACACCCATACTGCTTATTGGAGCTTTATAACTTAGCTCATGGCGGTATTTATATCCATATACATATGTGCATATAGCAATATGACCAGAACATACAACAAAATGTATACCAATACACCATATCAAAACATATACCAACACACCATATCAAAACATATACCAAACACCATATCAAAACATATACCAAAACACCCTATCAAAACTGCTTTTCCTCAATCGGAAAAGAAGGAAGGATACATAACCTGCATCTGATCCGTCATCTCCCATGTAGCTTCATCAAGCCCAAAGTGCTTCCAATGCATCTTAACTCGCTTGATTGATCGGTTCTGAAGCATGAGCACCTTTTTTTGCAATATACACTTAGGCTCTGGATGGAATTATCCATCTAGTTCCACCTGCAATACAGATGAGTCAATCACATGATCAACATCCTTCACATACTTCTTAAGAAATGATACATGGAAAACATCATGGAATTTCATTGTCGGAGACAGTGCAAGTTAATAGGCTATTGGCCCAATCGTCTCAATGATACTGAAGGGTCCACAAAACAGTGGTGCCATATTGCTGCATGATCCAATTCACAAGGATCTCTTCTTCGATTTTATGCCCAAGTAAAATTGTTCCACCACCTAGAACTTCTTGAACAACTTGTTATGATCTGCATAACTCTTCTTCATATCCTATGTTGCCTTTAGGTTCTTCTTGATCACCTGCATTTCCTATTCCGTTTCTGACAACATATTTGTTCCAATTAATACCCTGTTAAACATATCACTCCAACTAATGGGAGTGTTGCAACTCCAGCGATACAATGCCTCGAAAGGACTCATTCTCAATGACTCTTGATAACTGTTGTTGTATGAAAAATCGACCAAGTGAAGATACTCCTCCCACTTTTGTTGCTGATGCATCACATGCATCCTCAACATGTCCTCCAATATCTTATTGACCCTCTCTATTTTTCCATCTATCTGTGGATGATAAGTTGTGCTGAAGGCCAAATCTATGCCCAAACCTGCAATAAACTCCTTCCAAAACATGGAAGTGAACTTTTCATCCCTGTCTGACACAATTTTCTTTAGAACACCATGCAACCTAACCGCATATCATATGAATACTTGCGCCACATCACTAGCTGAGAATGTAGACTTCACTAGAATGAAGTGTGTAGCTTTTTTCAACCTGTCCACAACAACCATGATTGAATCATGCTATCTCACTGTCCTTGACAACCCTGTGATGAAGTCGATATAAATGACCTCCCATTTCCATTATGGAATCGTGATCAGTTGTAACAGTCCACCTGGATGTTTACACTCTGCCTTCACTCACTAACAATACAAAAATGTAGCCATGCACTCTGCTACATCCCTCTTCAGATTCACCCAATATTAAAATTTCTTCACTGCAGTCAATGTCTTCTGATAACCTGGGTGGCCTGAATATGGTTTTTCATGAAACTCTCTCATGATTACCTTATTGAGATCATTTCTATCTGCCACATATGTCTTGTCTTTGAATTTGACCAATCCATCTGATGTAAGACAATAATCCATACCCTGTGCACCTGCACCTGCACCTGTACCTGTACATGTTCTTGTACCTGTACTGCTACCTGTACCTATACTAGTACATGTAACTATACCTACACCTATACATGTAATATTACCTGCACTTGTACCAACACAATGTTGCAACCTATGCACAATCTCCATATACCTGACATCCTGCTGCCCTATACATGAAATATCTTATCCTATAGATATGTCCCATAAGAGCTAATAGTTTCCAAGTGATTTACCTATAGCCGCCTACTGAGAGCATCTACCACCGTGTTCTCTTTACCTTTCGTGTACCTGATCTTGAAATCAAACTCACTGATCATGGCCGACCATCTAGCCTACTTAGAGTTTAGATTCGGCTAGTCAAACAAATACCTAAACCCAATGTGATCACTCATTGGTACGAACCTCCAATCAATAAGATAGTGTCTCCACATATTCAATGCATGTACGATCACTTATAACTCAAGGTCATGTGTCAAGTAGTTCTTCTCGTGCTCATTCAAATTTCACAACTCATAGCATACCACCTATCCATCATGCATAAGGACTCCACCAAGTCCTCTCTTGCAAGCATCTGTGCATACTACAAACTCTTTTTCTGGATATGCAATCTCTAGCACTGGTGCATGTGCCAACAACTTCTTAAGCTACTCAAATCTAGCCTCAGACTCTTCTTTCCATTCAAACTTCTTACCTTTCCTCTACAATGATGTCATAGGATAAGAAATATGTGAGAAGGTTCCTGATGAACCTCATATAGTAGCCTGCTGACCCCATGAAAGATCTCACCTCATCCACATCCATAGGAGCTACTGACTCCATGATGGCCCTTTTCGTTTATGGATCTACTGCAATTCCCTCCTTGGAGAAAAAATGCCCCAAATAGTGTACCTCAATTTGAAGGAAAATACACTTGCTAAGCTTAGCATACAACTGATGCTCCATCAACAACCTCAACACTGCTACTAAATGACTGACATGATCTTCCTCATTTTTAGAATATACCAATATATCATCAATTAACATAATAACAAACTTATCCAAATATGGATGCAACACATTATTCATCAAGCACATAAGTCTAGGTAGAGCATTAGTTAAGCCAAATGCAACTATAACAAACTCATAATGCCCATACCTGGTCTGAAAATTTGTCTTATAAATGTCCTTCTCTTTGATGCGTACCTGATGATATCGAGATCTGAGATTGATCTTTGAGAACACTACTACTCCCTTCAGCTGATCGAACAATTCATCAATCCTTGGTAAAGGGTACCTGTTCTTGATGGTCTCTTTTTTCAACTGCATGTAGTTAATGCATAAATTGAGGGTTCCATATTTCTTCTTTATGAACAACACTAGTGCCCCCCAAGGTGATACACTTGGTATAATGTATCCCTTGTCCAACATTTCCTTCAAATGAAACTGTGACTCGACCAAATCAAGTGTTCTCATCCTATAAGGTGCTTTTGATGTTGGAGCTTTCCCTGGCACTAACTCAATAGAAATTTCTACCTCCCTGTGAGGTGGAAAGTTTGAAATATCCTCAGAAAATACATCTTGAAACTGCTACAAAACTACTTACCTACTCAAAACATAGGCATCCTCAACATCCTTACCCTTATCAATAGAAATGTGCACTACAAATAACATACATCCTTTCTTGCGACTATTCTTTTCTTACATAGTCATCACCATCCTAACTGATGTGGCTTTCTTCTTACCCTACAAGACTCTTGGTTGCCCACTATCATCAACACACTGAATGTATTTTTCATAACAGTCTACCTTGGTTTTTTGAAGATACAACCAATCCATGCCCAACAACATATTGTATGATCCCAATGGTAACACATTCAAACATGTTGCGGTAGGCATACCATTTACATCAAATGCACAAACTCTTACCCAAGCATGAACTCACTTCTTTGTACCTGTGTCCAACTACAATAACCAAGACTCTACATGAAATTCCTTACTCAAACCACACTTATCCACAAAGTCAAGACTGACATAGCTATAATTACATCCATAGTCAAACAAAATAGAAATAACTTGATCATAAAGCTTACCATCCATCTCAATGATAGATGCCCATTGTTCTACCAGCTTGTTGTCCACTATTGCATATATACAAGGAATACTCTACCCTACATCTCCAATAGTCTGCGCCGCTTGTGCAACATATATCTTAGGCCTACCACCTTGATTCTACGGACAATCACTCATAAGGTGTTCCTCACCACATGTCCAACACTCCAACCGACCAGTGCCCTCACCTCTATGTTGCTACTGCGATCCATGTTCCTGTGTAGGTTCACTGAACTTCTTTTGCGGTGCCACATTTTATTTCCCATCTGCATTCTGAGGCCTTGTTCTCTTAGGTTTCCATTTACCTTTACATTTGTCCTTCTCTTTCCATACTTTTTGATATTCATGCTTCTTCTTTGACTATTCATAGCAATGCTTCAATTTCCAATGACTTCCTCAAGTGACTAAGTCTCATCATACTTAATCTGATCTCTAAATGCTAATGGAAATCCATTGACAAATCACTAAACTTTATCCTTCTCATCTGTAAGATACGGTACATACCTCAACAGCTCGAGAAGCTTGGTCATGTACTCTTCATTTGTCATTGACCCCATCTTTAGCTCATATAATTATTTGGTTTTACTATCGTAGTACCTCTCTAACAAGTACTTCTTCCTGAAAATCCTCTTGAACTCCTGCCAATAAAAGTCATCCATCCTAATGTATCTGACCCGCTAAACATATTCCCACAAAATATTTATTTTACCTTTCGATATGAAGATAGTGATTATGGCCTTCATGTTATCTTTGTACTAATGCAACTCAAATAATTTGGTTAGCCCAAGTATCCAAGCATCTACATCTTCCGACTTCTTGACATCTCCATCAAAATTAGGTGGCTTCGCTTTCTTAAACTCATATGGAAAGTGTCCCCTATCATTCCTCATGTATGGATGATAATGATGATGATCATGATGTCTGTCAGAACCAGGACTAGAATAGTACCTGTATTGATCGCCCCTCCTATCCGAAGTGTCCAACAACCTACCATCTCTGACCGTAATAGATCTATCTAACCTGTGTCTACGAGGATACCTACTTCCATATGCTTGATTAGTTTTGTCCTCCTTTCCATGGTTGATCCGAAGTGGCCCTTGTTGCTGCAATTATGACAAACATTGAAGAAGTATATCATTAACCTCTGCTTACTTCTTTTTTTCTTGTATGATCCTGTCATTATCTGCATTACAAATCATTATTTCTTCCTTTAAGCTTCTTAGTGTAGCTTCCAAATCAAAAGTGTTCCCAACACCATACTTCTCTTCAAATTCATAAGGAGAGTCTTTGTAGTCAACCATCATGCTAGCCATTTGATATTTCTTTCCTTCAATGCATAATATGTCAGATAAACCAAATCACAATAAATCAATGTACCTTACTATAATTTTGGGAAGTTAACTCATCTAGAAGATCAAGAAATCAGCATGATACATATATAACATAAACATAACAACATATAGGCATGCACAAATAAATGCATCAACACATAAACATCATTCTAGGTAGGGTCCAGTCATCAATACAAGGCCATATCAACCATGCATGCTATGGCCTCATGCATGAAAATAATTATTACTCCATTGTACCCATTGCCACATGCAACTATCAACATGCATAAGCAATGCCTAATCAACTACACATACACATAAATGCATGTAGCTGAGTGTTATGAAACCAGCTCACAAAAAGATAGAAAAGAGAGATCCACGCCTTAGAATTCAGCCTCTTCGAGGGGGCAACCTCCTTTACATTACATAAATGAACAATTCTTGGATGATACAAATGACAAAACCTCCTTTCTATATATAGGAGTCTAAGGAGTCACAATATAATCCAGCCGACCTAACAATAATAATATAAAGCCACAAAAATAACAATAGAGGGATTCTATGGGGCACGGAAATAACAATATGGGGGTAATAGGGGCACAACAATGTAAATAGGGGGTATAACTACAATAGTAATGGGGTAATCACTAGTATTATAGGGACCCAACATGCCCCTCTCCTTCAAAAAAGTGTTGTCCTCAACGCTTGAGCAGTTCTGGATACTTCTGAATAAAATTCTCATCCTCCCATGTGGAATCTTCAGCGGATAAGTTCTTCCACTTGATAAGATACTCTGAAATTGATTGATTTCGTAGCTGTCGAGTTCTTGTTTCTGTGATTGCTTCCGGTTCCAATATAATTTTTCCTTCCTCGTCAAGTTTTGGCAATATTGTTTGAATTGGGAGCTTGTCACCTATAACCTTCTTTAAACATGAAACATGGAAAACTGGGTGCAATCGAGAAGCTGCAGGAAGCTCCAATTTGTATGCCATAGTACCAATCTTTTCCAACACCTTGTACGGACCATAATACTTTGGTGATAATTTATTATCCTTCTTAGCTTGCTTTAGGGACATTTGCTTATATGGTTGTAGCCGTAGGAATACCAAATCACCTACATCAAAACTTCTTTCACTGCGATGTTGATCTGCCTGTTGTTTCATTCTATTTTGTGCCAACACGAGGTTATCCTTTAAGAGTTGGAGGACTTGTTGTTGATGTTCGATGTGATGTTCCACTGCCTGAACCTTAGAATTTTCTCTTAAATATGATGTGATGGATGGTGGTTGATACCCATAAAGTGCCATAAATGGGGTCATTTTTGTTGCTGTATGGAAGGAAGTGTTATACCACCATTCAGCCAGAGGCAACCATTTGACCCATTGTGTTTGTTTATCAGATACAAAGCAACGAAGATATCCTTCCAAACATTTGTTTACTATCTCAGTTTTCCCATCAGATTGAGGATGATAAGATGAGCTATGAGCTAACTGAGTACCAAGACAAGAAAATAATTCTGTCCAAAAATTTCCAGTGAAAATGGGATCTCTGTCACTTACAATAATCTTTGGGTTTCCATGTAGCTTTTGAACTGTTTCCATAAATGCAGTAGAAACTGTACTGGCTTTAAATGGATGTGATAATGCACAAAAGTGTGCATACTTGGTAAGTCTGTCAACTACCACCATGATGACACTCTTTCCCTCAGACTTGGGTAAACCTGTGATAAAATCCATTGAAACCTCCTCCCAACGTTGGCTTGGAATGGATAAAGGTTGTAATAGACCTGGTGTCTTAATTGTTTCAACTTTATTTTGCTGGCAAACCAAACATTCTGCCACAAACTTTTGAATATCTGATTTAAGGCCATCCCAAAAAAATTCCTTCTTAACCCTGTGGTAAGTTTTTAAAAATCCTGAGTGCCCTCCTAAGGGAGAAGTGTGCAATTCCATAAGAATCTTTTGTTTTAGCTGGGAATTCTTACAGAGGTATAAGCGATCTTTGTACCATAACGAATCATTTTGCCAGCTAAATGTATCAGAAGTACTGGAATCTTGTTGTAGCTTTTGAATAAGTGCCCACACTTCTTCGTCGTTCTTCCATTCCTCCCTTGCTTCGTTTATCCAATCTGGTTGGATAATAGAAATGGCACACAACAATGCTTCCACATCCTCATCCTTTCTTGAGAGTGCATCTGCCACCACATTTTGCTTCCCTTTTTTGTAGATGATTTCAAAGTCATAACCCAACATCTTTGTGACCCACTTTTGTTGCTCTTCAGAGGATAATCTTTGTTCTAAAAAGTATTTAAGGCTATCATGATCCGTTTTTACCTTGAAGTGTCTTCCCATTAGGTAGGGTCGCCATTTCTTAAGTGCATGGAGTATTGCCAACATTTCCTTCTCATAAATAGCTTTGCTTAAAAACTTTCCCTTGATTGGACGACTTTCAAAAGCAATGGGTCTTTCATCTTGCATTAGAACAGCACCAATTCCATTTCCTGAAGCATCACATTCCACAATAAAGGTTTTTGTGAAGTCCGACATAGCTAAGACCGGTGCTTGGCACATTGCCTCTTTAAGATGTTCAAAGGCCTTTGTTGCTTCTGAAGTCCATGAAAATGAATCTTTCTTCAATAATGTTGTTAGAGGTGCTGCTATTCTCCCATAATTCTTAACAAACTTGCGATAATACCCTGTCAACCCAAGAAATCCTCGCAGATGCTTTATGGATGTGGGGATTTTCCATTCCTTAATGGCTTTAATTTTGCTAGGGTCTACCTTAACTCCTTCATGAGATACAATATGACCCAAATATTCCACCTCCTGGACTCCAAAGAAACATTTGGATCTTTTTGCATATAATTGTTTCTCCTCCAATAGTTGTAACACCCTGTCAACATGTTCAACATGATCCTTCCAAGACTTGCTGTAGATTAGTATATCATCAAAAAATACTAACACAAATTTTCTAAGGAATGGTTTGAAAATTGAATTCATCAAACCTTGAAATGTTGAAGGTGCATTGGTAAGGCCAAAAGGCATGACCAAAAATTCATAATGACCCTCATGAGTTCTAAATGCCGTTTTCAGAATGTCCTCAATCTTCATTCTAATTTGATGATATCCCGAACGAAGATCCAACTTGGTGAAGTAAATTGATCCATGCAATTCATCCAGTAATTCATCAATAACAGGAATGGGGAACTTATCTTTAATAGTGAGCTTGTTGAGCTCCCTATAATCTGGACACATGCGCCATGATCCATCCTTCTTGTGCACCAATACTACTGGAGCTGAGAAAGAACTTTGACTCGGTTGAATTATACCAGCCTCTAGCATTTCTGCAACCATACGTTCAATTTCACTTTTTTGGACATATGGATATCTGTACGGCCTGATGTTTGGAGGAACACTTCCTGGAATCAGATGAATAGCATGATCATGATCACGCATAGGTGGGAGACCTTTGGGAGTCTCAAATACCTTGGAATGATTGTCCAGGACTTTTTGGAGATCTGGAGAAATAGATGATTCCAATGTGGAAACATCTAGCGAACATAATTGTGCAATTACACCTCTTTGCTCCTTTTTTAGAAGCTTTGTCATGCCATTAGAGCTGATTATCTTTCCTGGTTTCCCTGCAATACCCCTTAATTCAACTTCCTTTCCTTCCACAGAAAATTTCATGAAAAGTTCTTGAAAATTAAAAGCTATTGTACCCAAGGATTGTAGCCATTGGACTCCTAGTACAACATCAGCACCTCCCATTGGAATGGAAAGCATTGGGCTAGTCAATACATATTCTCCCATGGATAGCTTGATATTATGGCACTTTCCAGAACAATTTATTGTTCCTCCATTTGCAATCATCACTTGACACTCTGGTGCTGGATATAGGAAGCAATTCAATTCTTTTGCTACCCTACAATGAATAAAATTGTGGGTGCTTCCTGAATCAATCAACACTATTACCTTTTTCTTCTTGATTTGTCCTTCTATCTTGATGGTTTGAGGAGTGGTAATTCCCGCCAATGCATTACAAGATATGGTCGGATTTATTTGTTCTTCATCTAGGCTTTGTTCCTGGAATATATCCTCTTCTTTTGACCTTTCTTGCTCCTTTTCTTCTTCCTCTTCACAATCTATGTAGAATAATTTCTTCTCAGCACACTTATGACCTTTTGTGTATTTGCTATCACAATTGTAACAAAGCCCTTTTGCTCTTTTTTCTTCCAATTGTTGTGGTGTCAACCTTGTAGGTTGTGGAAGACTATGGGCAACAACACTTCCGTCTTTATAGTTGTGAATGGTATGCTTCCTAGTTGCCATAATTTTGCTTTCCATTTTTCTTGCTAACCTGAATGCCTTCTCTAATGAATCAGGTTCCCAAAGGCGCACATCATGTTGGATATTATCCTTTAAAGACCCTATGAACACATCAATCCTATGCTCCTCTGGAATATCTTTTACCCTTATGTTCAATTTTTGGAACTCCTCAATGTGCTCCATTATTGAACCCTTTTGTTTGAGACTTATCAATTGGCTAAAAAAAGTGTTGCTTTTTGTATCCTCATAATGTGCTATCAATTCTTCCATAAAAATTGCCCAAGTGATAAATTGTTTACGAGAACAAAGCCATTGATACCATACAAACTGATTTGGTTCCAAATATAAAGTTGCCATACGTACCTTTTGTGTGTTTTGCACATTATTGAGATCGAAGAATTGCTCCATCTGTAATATCCATGTGGCGGGACCCTTGCCATCAAACTTCCTCATATCGATTTTTGGAACATGGTGATTTTTCAATCCAACATTAGAGTCTATGGAATCATGATTAACATTTCTTTTGTTCTCATCATGAGTTTCCTTTACTACCTTTTCACCATTAGTGACCCTTTCTTGTAGCAACTTCTTCAATTCTTCCATATCTGTCTTCAAATCTATCTTCAAATTTGCCATCGAATCCTCCATCTTAGCTTCCATGCCCTTTATCTTAGATTCCACGCCATTTACCTTAGCTTCTGTTAGCTTTTGTGAGCGTGACATTTGTTGCACTTGTTCTTGTAATTTTGATATATCATGTAGCATTTCTTCCTCTTCTTCATGAGTCATGCTAGAGCTTTCAGGTTCCTTACTAGGTGTTTGCATTTTCTTTCCTCGGCGCATCAGTTACCAATAATAATGCTTTACTATGCCCTTTGAATTCCGTTAAACCAAGCTTACACAAAAATTAAAAAAAAACTACACACCTTTTTTCACTTTATAGAAGCCTGATATTGAATCTGATGTATCTCTGTAATTTCAGATCATCCAATTCTGAAATTGCTACCTGTAGTAGCCTTCTGCGTCCTCTTTCCAATGCCACAAGTCTGAGCCAAATTGGATTCTCCAAGGAAGAGTTATGTGAAATCTCCCACAGTGACTTGCTTTTAGACTGGTTCAGTAGAGCGAACTTGTACGACGTTCCACGAGTCCCTGTTTCAACCTTTGAATCTGAAACACACATACCAGAAACTACAGTCCATCCTCTTTCTGTACCTTCTTAGGAAATTTCAATCCGATCCCCAGAGAGAAAGTTATGACGATTTTCCCCAGGTCACCTGTTTTGAATGTAATTCAGGAGTCTGCAAAAAGACTAACTTCCTCAGATCATATCTCCGCAAATATCACGCAAAAAGATCTGACATTCGGACCCAAGGTTCAGCGCGATTTCTTCTCAAATGGGTTTTTTTTGCGACTTCTGAAACGTCACAGAACAAAAGTTATAGCGAAAATTCCATGATGACCTGTTTGGAGCAGCGAAACCCTAGAATCCAAAGCTCTGATACCAAATGTTATGAAACCAGCTCACAAAAAGATAGAAAAGAGAGATCCACGCCTTAGAATTCACCCTCTTCGAGGGGGCAACCTCCTTTACATTACATAAATGAACAATTCTTGGATGATACAAATGACAAAACCTCCTTTCTATATATAGGAGTCTAAGGAGTCACAATATAATCCAGCCGACCTAACAATAATAATATAAAGCCACAAAAATAACAATAGATGGATTCTATGGGGCACGGAAATAACAATATGGGGGTAATAAGGGCACAACAATGTAAATAGGGGGTATAACTACAATAGTAATAGGGTAATCACTAGTTCCCAACACCATACTGCTCTTCAAATTCATAAGGAAAGTCTTTGTAGTCAACCATCTTGTTAGCCATTTGATATTTCTTTCCTTCAATGCATAATATGTCAGATAAACCAAATCACAATAAATCAATGTACCTTACTATAATTTTTGGAAGTTAACTCATCTAGAAGATCAACAAATCAGCATGATACATATATAACATAAACATAACAACATATAGGCATGCACAAATAAATGCATCAACACATAAACATCATTCTAGGTAGGGTCCAGTCATCAATACAAGGCCATATCAACCATGCATGCTATGGCCTCATGCATGAAAACAATTATTACTCCATTGTAGCCATTGCCACATGCAACTATCAACATGCATAAGCAATGCCTAATCAACTACACATACACATAAATTCATGTAGTTGAGCATAAGTGATCAATTCATGTAACAAACCTACAATATTAATACATATAATCAAACATACAAGAATGCAACCTAACATATAAGGATGTAATCAAGTGACATATAATCAACATGTAACAATATGTAACCCGTCATATACTCATGACAAATTCATTCCACAAAATCAACATGAAGTTCCTCATGACAACCTTACTACAACCATAATCATCATTATGCAATGCAACAAGCACATGGAATGCAAGTGCAAGAGACACACATGCAATTGAAATTCATGCATGACCAACACACATCACCCATCCAGTATGAGGGATGAACCATGCTCTGATACCACTCTGTAACACCCTCCTCGCACATCTACCCAAGTAACCAGCCAACCGGGGCAAACATGCGATGATAGGCTACTCTGATTGGATTTGACCTCCTATGTGACCTTAGGGAAGTGGAATCGATGAAAACATAACACACAGACATTAAACATTCTTCAAGACTCTTAAAAACCAATCCAACACTTCAAACAACTTGCCCTTGGGTCCCATTAAGCTTTTGGACATGCTAGGCCCTAGTCATTCTCATGCTATAGGCATGACAACATCTAGAAACCCAGATTCGTTCTCACAAGCTTGCCTTCCAGCGTCCAAAGACTCATTTTTCGAGTTCTATGCCAGCGTCCCTAGGATTTGAGCCACTTTTTTAAGCCCATAGCCCAAGTCATAGTCGATAATGGAATTATAACTTAGGAGCAGTAAAATAACAAGGAAACAATGATGCAAAAGCAATAAGTTAAAAAAGACCTTAACCAGACCCCTACTAGCCATTACAAGCATTTGGTTAAACATATCATCAACAGATAACCTATAGGTGTAAACAACAGAATTAAGTGTAGGGATCTCATACTTATATAAGAATCACTATGAACCATTGTTCCCTCATCTCATTTGCTACATTATCATCTATTAGGTCATAGATACATTATCCATTCATTTACAAGTAAAAACATGATTAGAGCCATACATAGCTGTTGTCATAAAACATACATATAACTAGCATAGTAATACTAGAAATACCATGAATATATCAGCCATAAAATACACATATACACAAATAGATTTATACATGAAAACCAAAGGCATGAATGTCTCATTAATGAATGCAATAAACCAACCGGAGATGGGACTACCACATTCCACCCAACCATAGATTGGTTGAGCCAAGGCTCTCTTCAGCCAATCACCCCCATTCCATATTCCAAGCATGAATGTGGGACTCATGTAACACACCAAAAATGCCAACAATAATGGATTCCACTAGAGTTCTCCACCTATAGAGTGAGGAATTTGAGTGCCTCCTAGTATCTTAGGCTTTATAGTAATCCACAATCTGATCCAGGGATCATTAGGCCCTACACTGAGACACACTCTCTAGGATTTATCATACATCCCATCCCGGGACTACTGGGCCCAACGAAGAGAAATCCACCTCTTCGATTTACTTTATATCCTTCCATTCACCGGAAAGGAATCCTAGGCCCACTGAGGCACACAATCCTAACGTTACTAGAATCCATAATATGGCTCATGGGTTACTAGGGCAGTGGCTTTACCATGATCCATAGTCTGGCTCAAGAACCACTAGGCCATGTGTTTTTCATTTTGGAGATCCACCTCACTCAGCTTCGAATCTATTTGGCCATCCCAACTCAACCGAATATGAGAACCCATCTCATCAAAGCTATCAAGAAATGGAAAGACTAGGTTGAAGAACACTACCACACTTGGAAACAATCATGCCATGATAAAAAAGAACCACATGCAATACCATGTGTGCCAAATCTAGCAAGGAAAATACACATAAAAATCGATACCTACAATGAATATTGTTGTAATCCTTCCTTTCCATGCTTGATATTTTCTTCCTCTTACCTTCTTCGCCTTTCCTTGTCTATGCCAAAGTGCTCCAAGAAATTCTAAGTGTCCAAGAGTGAGAGGGAGAGAGAGAATAATGAGAGAGCTCCAAAACCAAACTGACAAATGGTTACCAACTGATCCTCAAAAGCCTGTTTATGAATGAGGCCTCTATTTTATTCATTTTTCATTATTTTCTTTCAATTTCCTCCTCACATGCAACCTGTGACCTTTCACCTCCTTTTTCTCCTAATTTCCATTATTTTCATAAATAAATGTGCCAAAAATGTATGTTTTCCTTTGCAAATCCTTAGCCATCGCCTTTTCCAATTTCCTTAGCCACAAACAACCAAATGAACACCCCCTATGATGTCTTCCCCAACATTCAACTTGGAATATGTGTCCCATCAACCATGGCTATTATTTTTAACTTTTATTACATGGAGTTTTCACTAGGGTTGTTACATAAGAAAAATAAATAAATGGGTTCTAGTTGCATGGAATATACTTTTTAGCCCCAAGAAGAATTGAGATTTGGGAATTAGAGGTCTCATTATCCTCTATAAAGAACTGGTAATAAAAATATAGTGGTGATGGATACACAACCCAAATGAGCCCTAGAGTAAAATTTGGAGAAGTAAATATGCTCCCAATATTACATAATAAAACCTTATTAGAATGAGTGGAGAAATTTAAGGTTCACATATTTGGAATGCCTCATAGAGAAATTGCCATATGATGAAAATTAGAAATGGGAACTCAATGCCCTTTTAGTAATATTCCCGGTAGTAGATTTCAAAATTGAAGGATAAAGAGGGTCTCACATATACATATGAATCAATTGTATCTTAATGCTACTACTAGGTGGATCATTAAGAACATTTACACTTAAAATCCTAGCTTCTCAACTATAATTGAAACCCTATCCCAAATGATAACATCTGGAACCACTTATGGAGCACTTTAATAGGTAGAAATATAAAAATAAAAATAAAGATGGAAGAGGATAATAAATGGGGATGCAAGTTAGCTAGATCCTTCAATATAAAATAGGCATAAAATATAATAATGAGAAATTGATATCTCTCCACTACAAAAAATTGGACTAAAATATGGAGAAGAAAACTTATGGCCTAAAATCTCCCTATTTTTTTAGTTACTAGTCCATGGTAGGACCCTCACATAGGATAATCTACATAAAATTGGATTTTAGGGCCCTTCTCTATAACATCATTGTAATAAAAATAGACAAGTAGTGGAACATCTTATAAAAGCCTATCCATTCACCTCTAACCAATGTGATAAAGGAGCCATAACTTTTTTCAAACCAACAAAAATAGAGAATTCATAATATCAACCATAACTGACTAGAGATCAACCACATTTAGTCATGTAATTATTAATCGAGGTTGGTATTATATCTTCCCTAGATGTATCTTATGAGAAATATGGAAGGAGAGAAATGAATGAATCTTTATTGGCCAAGTATGTTTAGTAGACTTTATGTCAACTAAGGTATTAAAAAACATCAAGTAAACAATCCTTTCCACACCTTGGATTGACCCGGAATGACAAAGCAACAATGTAATGACCCATCTTGAGTTATGAATGGAATATGATTATTAGCATGCATACGAGTCATGTGTATGCTAGCTATATATGAATGCATCACATACATTACAGTAGAATATATATAAATTTAATTATATTTCATTAATATTATTTTAATTAAATAATGAATTATTATTAAAATTAGTATAATTGATACTTTTAAATGAAAATGGAGAAATTGAAAGAATTCTACAAGAGCCCCCATTGACTCAATTCAGTTGAATCGACAAAGTCATAATGTACTTCATTTTAATGTATTTAATTTTAAAATGATAATGAATCAAGGAATATTATACATTTTTTTTGGATATGGTTGAAGGGGATTGGACTCTATCTAGGGTGGGGGGGGGGGGGGGGGGGTGGGGGGGGGGTTAGAGGGAAGAAACCTATCCTAGAAAACAAAATATAAAATGGAAAGGAAAGTGTTATGCACTTGACCTGCGAGAAAAATAGAATACCATAAATACGAAACAATATAGCTCGAAACATAAAAATATGACATGAAATGAGACAAGTTGCAAAGACATTGTTATTATTTAGAAGCAGAATACACTATTCACTTACCTTTTCAAGGGGGAAACCTCCAAAAGAGCAGGGTTCAATTACAATAAGACTTGATGATTCTTCCCTTATTATTAAGACTATTTATAACTTAATGACATCCAAACCATAACTACTAGTGGTCCTTTTCATAACATGGGTTAGCCACTTTATTTATTAACTATGGCCCGTTTATGATAATCGTGGTCCCTTTTCTATAATGCAGGTCAACCACCTACAATTATTATTAATACAGACAACCTCTTATGGGCTTTATTGACTCAACTAACTAACTATGACTCTAACTAGGCCCCTTGGGATTATTACATAAATAAGGGGTTAGGGTTGGACCCTAACATGCCCTCCCCCATTAAAATTAGTCGTATCCTCAATGTTGAAGCTATGAAAACTACTCAAGAATATTGGACAGTTCCCATGTCACATCTTCTGGAGAGGTGTATTTACACTTGATGAGGACTTCATTGATCTTGCAGCCACGGAGATGTGTTTCTCAAGTATTGAGGACCTGTTCTGTCTAGAGACAAATTGAGCCTTCCTCATCCAATTTTGGCATACTTTTTTGAGCCTCGTAATTGTTCCGCACAAATTTCTTGAGGCAAGATACATGGAAGATCAGATTAATTTTTGAAGTGGTTGGCAAAGCCAATTTTTAATCGATTTCTCCTATATGTTGAACTACCTGATAAGGACCATATAATTTTGGTGCTAGATTCTAACAACCCTTTTCTTTGAGAGAGGTTTGCTTATATGGTTCAAGTCATAGGAACACCTATTCACCAACTTGAAATGTCTGCTCGGAGTGATGTTGGTCAGCTTGTTGTGTCATTCTTTTCTGAGCTTGATTTAGGTTATCTTTGATATGAGATATCATGGCAGCATGGTTTTGTAGGAGTTTATTAACTGCCTATACTTTGGGGCATCCAGGTATATAAGAAGTAGGTGAAGGTGGGAGTTGGCAATACACTGCCTCATATGGCATCATCTTGGTGGCTATTGATTTTTCTTGTATGAAGTGAAGCACCACAGATATGTCTCGAAGCATTTGTTGATTGTTTCTATTTGACCATCTAATAGGGATGATAACTTGTACTCAATTGGGGTTGTGTGCCCTGGAGATTGAAAAGTTCCTACCAAAATTTGCTAGTGAAAGTGGGGTCTCGATCAAGCATAGTTGAAGTCGGTATGCCATGCAGTTTGAGTATCTGGTCCATGAAAACTTGAGCCACCAATTTTGGGGTAAATGGGTGTGGTAGAGCGCAAAACTGAGCATATTTGGAAAGTCTGTCAACAACCACCATGATGACTGATTTGTTACTCGACTTTGGGAGACATGTAATGAAATCCATGGAAACATTTGTCTAGACGGAAGCATTTAGTGGCAATCGTTGTAATATTCCTAGTAGCTTGATCGTTTCCCCTTTGTCGCACTCACATACATCACATTCAGCTACAAAAGTAAGAATGTTGTTCTTCATGCCGGTACAAAAGAAAGAGTGACATGCTCGTGCATAATTGCTCTAAAATCCTAAATGTCCTGTAATTGCAAAGGAGTGCAACTCTTCCAAGATGTCATTTTTTAGGGTGGAGGTCAGGGATAGCACTACCTGATCCTTGTAGTGAAGAATTTCATCCTTCCAAGAGTATTCTTCTAAGGAATTAGGATATTCTCTTAAGTTATTAATGAGCTAGGATAGAGAGGGGTGGGAGAACCATTCATGGTGGGCCTCTTCAATCCAATCTAGTATGGGTAGAAGGAGTGATAATAGGGTTCCCTCATCCTTAAATTGGTGTGATAAGGCATTAACCACGACATTGTCACACCCCTTCATTTAAATTATCTCATGATCATATCCCACCATTTTTACAAGCCATTATTTTTGTTGTGGCGATGATAGATGCTTCTCTAAAAAATATTTTAGGCTACGATGGTCAGTGCGGATTTGGAAACGTCACCCCAATAAGTATGGTTGCCAAGTGTCTACTACATGTAAGATGGCCATAATTTCTTTCTCACATGTAGATTTACCTAGATATTTTCCACTGAGTTGTTGACTGGTGAAGTCCAATGGTCTACCTTCTTACATTAATAGTGTCAATGTCCGTATCTAAAGCATCACATTCAGTCAAAAAAGATTTTGTTAAGTCTATTAAGACCAATACTGGAGTGGAGCACATGGCCTCTTTGAGAGCCAAGAAGGCCTGATGAGATGCGTCAATCTAGAGAAATGAATTTTTCTTGAGAATATTAATGAGGGACCTGGAAATGCATCCATCATTGCAGACAAATTTGCGATACTAGATCGTGAGACCTAAGAATCCCTACAAACTCTTGAAGGTTTTTGGTTGGGGAAAATCTTGCATTGCCTAAATCTTTTTCAGATCAACCTGCACTATCAGGACCCACAATGTGTCACCAATACTCTACTTCTTCCATGCCAAAGGAGCACTTAGATAACTTGAAAAATAATTTGTGACCTTGGAGCAATTCCAATATCTGGTCAACATGCTAAAGGTGTTTCTCACATGTTATGTTGTAGATGGGAATGTCATCGAAACTGACCAGGACAAATTTTCTGAGATATGGTTTTAGAAAGTGGTTCATGAGGCTCTGAAAAATGGATGGAGCATTACAAAGACAAAATGGCATGACTAGGAATTCATAATGGTTTTCATGACTTCGAAAGGTTGTCTTAGGAATGTCAACTTCCTTCACGTGTATTTGGTGATATCCTGAGCACAGGTCTAGCTTGGTAAAAAATTTAGCACCCTGCAGTTCATCAAGTATATCATCAACTACTTGAATAGGAAATTTATCCTTAATAGTGAGATTTTTAAGGGACATAAATTCAAAACACATGGGCCATTCCCCATTTTTCTTAAGAACCACGACCACTGGAGATGAATAAGTGTTGGTGCTCGGACAAATAACACCATCTTCAAGGAGTTCCTCTATGATTTTCTAAATTTCATTTTTTTTGCAAAAGGATAACGATATGGGCAGACTTTGGGTGATTGGGCACCCAGGACCAAGGGGATGTTATGATCATGTTCATCCCTAGAAGGTGGGAGCTCCTTAGGTTTGTTAATGACCCAGTGTTTTCGATTTAATACCTATTTCATATCAGGATGAATATGAGGAGGAGTGGATTCAATGGCTTGGATGGCATTAAATTGGGCTACTACCCCATGATGGCCCTTTTAAAAGATTCTCCATTTGATGTGAGTTGATGATAGTAGGAGCACCTGTCTGGATTCCCCCAAATGTATGAATGTGGTCGTTCTACTTAAAGATCATATATAACTCCTACAAATCCATTGTGGTAGGGCCCAATATGTAGAGCCATTCAACACCAAGGAAAATATCGCAACCACCCATTTCAATAGAAAACATGTGGTTTTTGAGGTGAACACACCCCATATGAACCTTAGTATTTTCACATCATCCTACACATTTCACGGTCCCCTAATCAAAAATAAGGACTTGGAAATTAGATACCTCCCACACAAAATAATGAACAACTTCTACTACTCTCTTGTGGACAAAGTTATGAGTTTTTCCACTATCAATCAAAACCACTATTGGCCAATGCTTAATAAAATGTCATATTTTGAGAGTGTGAGGTGAATGAATTCTAGCCAAGGAGTGTAGTCATATAACCGACTCATTTGGCATCACTGTGATATCATTTCCTGAGTCAATTTGGGGTTCACCCACTTCTTCCTCAGGCACTTCAGTGGATGGAGCTTCATCGACTAAGTTGCTTTCAGTAGAATCAATTTGAAATAATTTTAGTTCCTTGCATTTATGTCCTAGGGAGTACTTGTCATAATAGTAGTAGAAGACTCCTTGTTTCCTTCTTTTAGCCATTTCTGTTGGCGACACATTTTGAACCTTAAGTGTTTGGGTGGGGGCCCATAGCCTGGGTGGAACATGCCTTTGCGATGAAATGTTGATGATTGGACTGGGAATTTAAAGTGAATTCTAGATATAAGGCCTTGCGTCATGCATCCAACTAAGTAGTTGGGTGATTATTTTAGACATGGGCTTGAATGGCTTCCTTTAGGCCACTAATGAAACATTCCAAGTGAAGTTCATCTCCTAGTCCATTACTTTTGATGACCAATTGTTCAAAAGCTGCAATGTAGTCCCTTATTGTGCTTATTTTCCTAAGCTTAGTTAGACAACCCAAAAAGTGAGATTCCTGATCAAAGTGGTCACAGATGGATTTTGGGAACATCTTCCAAGTTGGCCTCCTTGGATAACATTTCTGATGCCACTACCACCACTTCCATCTCTCTTGGTCGAAGTAAAGGTATCCTGCATCTAGTTTAGTTCCATCCTCCCATATATTATTAAGGACAAAATATTCTTCCATCTATGCCACTAATACTGCGGGGTTAGAGTCATCAAATTTGTACATGTCCAACATGAGTGTCGGGTGGCTCGAATATTGGTGATCTCCATGGAAATAAATGTGATGGCTAGATTATCCTTCTATGTGTGCATCAACGCTATGTTCTTCTTTCATGGGTTCATGAGGCATCTTTATAGCGTTCAATACTTATGTAAGCTAGGAGGAAATGGTCTCCTAGAAGTCAATGAATTTTTTCTCTAGGTTGTCGAACTTCTCGGCATCCCTTTCTGCAGCCATAACTTGAGACCTGGTACCAAGAATACACTAGTCCCAACCAAATTTTGACCTTACTTAAGAATAGTATGCTTGAAAAGAGGACAAGCTCAAGAGTCTAGTGACATGGGTCACTTAAAGACGCATAGGAAAAAAATTAGGACTGCCTAAAAATTGGGGGTTTACAAGTGAATGGTGCCACTGAAACCAACTCATCGTTGTAATTCATATGGTCTAGGTATCTTGCAAGTGTCCTGAGATGGCCCTAACATTTTTTTTAACTCTAAAAGTAGTTTTACTCCCACGTTATGCAACCAACTCAAAAAATAGAATAAAGAGATAGATCAATGACTTAAAACGTATCCTATTCGAGCGGGAAACCTCCTTTACATTACACAAATGAATAATTCTTGGATTATACAAATGACAAGACCTCTTTTATATATATAGGATTCTAAGGGGTCACAATATATTCAGAGTCGACGTAACAATAATAATGTAAGGGCACAAAAATAACAATAGTGGACTTCTATGGGGAACAATAATAATAATATTGAAACAACATGGGCACAACAATAACAATAAGGGGTGCAATGACAATAATAATAAGGGAATACACTAGTATCATAGGGACCTAACATGTCCCTCTCCTTCAAAAAATTGTTTTCCTCAATGGTTGAGTAGTTCTATATGCTTTCGTATAAAATTATAATCCTCCCATGTAGAATCTAAGCAGGTAAGTTCTTCCACTTGATGAGATACTCTGAAATTAATCAATTTCACAGCTGTAAAGTTTTTGTTTCTGTGGCTGCTCAAGTTCCAATATGATTTTTTCTTCCTCGTCAAGCTTTGGCAATATTGTTTGAACTGGGAGCTTGTCACCTATAACCTTCTTTAAGCATGAAACATGGAAAACTGGGTGCACTCGGGAAGATGCAGGAAGTTCCAATATGTATGTTACAGTGCCAATGTTTTGCAACACCTTGTACGAACCATAATAATTTGGTGATAATTTATTATCCTTCATAGCTTACTTTAGGGACATTTGTTTGTATGGTTGTAGCCATAGAAATACCTAGTCACCTACATCAAAATTTCTTTCGTTGTGATGTTGACCTTCCTTTTGTTTCATTCTATTTTGCGCCAAAGTGAGGTTATCCTTTAAGAGTTAGATAACTTTTTGTTGATGCTCGATGTGATTTTCCGCTGCTTGAACCTTAGAATTTTCTCTTAAAAATGATGTGATGGACGGTGGATGATATCCACAAAGAGCCATAAATGCAATCATTTTTGTTGCAGTATGCAAGGAAGTATTATACAACCATTCAGCGAGAGGAAACCATTTGACCCATTGTGTTTGTTTATCAGTTACAAAGCAACGAAGATATCCTTCCAAACATTTGTTCACTATCTCCGTTTTACCATCAGATTGAGGATGATAAGATGAACTATGAGCTAACTTAGTACCCACACAAGAAAATAATTTTGTCCAAAAATTTCCAGTGAAAATAGGATCTCTCTCACTTATAATAATCTTTGGGTTTCCATGTAGCTTTTAAATTGTTTCCATAAATGTAGTAGCAAATGTACTGGCTTTAAATGGATGAGATAATCACAAAAGTATGCATACTTGGTAAGTCTATCAAATACCACCATGATGATGCTCTTTCCTTCAGACTTGGGTAAACCTGTGTAAAATCCATTGAAACCTCCTCCCAACGTTGACTTGGAATGGATAAAGGTTGTAATAGACCTCGGGTCTAAATTGTCTTAACTTTATTTTGTTGGCAAACCAAACATTCTGCCACAATCTTTTGAATATCAGATTTAAGGCCATCCCAAAAAATTCCTTCTTAACCCTGTGGTAAGTTTTAAAAAATCTAGAATTCCCTCCTAAGGGAGATGTGTGAAATAACCTAATAATATTTTTTTTGATTTGGGAATTATTACAAAGGTATAAGCAATTTGTGTACCATAACGAATCGTTTTTCCAGCTAAATGGATCAAATGTACTGGGATCTTGCTGTAACTTTTGAATGAGTGCCCACACTTCTTCATCATTCTTCCATTCATCCCTTGCTTTGTTTATCCAATATGGTTGGATAATAGAAATGGCACAAAGAAATTCTTCCATATCTTCATCCTTTCTTGAGAGTGCATCTGCAAGAACATTTTGCTTCCCTTTTTTGTAGATGATTTCAAAGTCCTAACCCAACATCTTTGTGACCCAATTTTGCTGATCTTCTAAATATAATCTTTGTTCTAAGAAGTATTTAAGACTATCATGATCTCTTTTTACCTTGAAGTGTCTTCCCGTTAGGTAATGTCGTCATTTCTTAAGTGCATGTAGTATTGCCAACATTTCCTTCTCATAAATAGCTTTGTGTAAATATTTTCCTTTGATTGGATGATTTTCGATAGCAATGGGTCTTTCTTCTTGCATTAAAACATGACCAATTCCATTTCCTGAGACATCACATTCCACAATAAAGGTTTTTGTGAAGTTTGGCGTAGCTAAGACCGGTGCTTGGCACATTTCCTCTTTAAGATGTTCAAAGGCCTTCGTTGCTTCTAGAGTCCAAGAAAATGCATCTTTCTTTAGTAATGTTGTTAGAGGCACTGCTATTCTCCCATAATTCTTAACAAACTTGCGATAATACCCTGTTAACCTGAGAAAAACTCGCAGATGCTTTATGGATGTGTGGATTTTTCATTCCTTAATGGCTTTAATTTTTCTAGGGTCTACCTTAACACCTTCATGAGATACAATATGACCCAAATATTCCACCTCTTGTACTCCAAAGAAACATTTGGACGTTATTGCATATAATTGTTTCTCCTCCAATAGTTTGAGTACTATGTCAACATGTTGAACATGTTCCTTCCAAGACTTGTTGTAGATTAGTATATCGTCAAAAAATACTAACACAAAATTTCTAAGGAAGGTTTTGAAAATGGAACTCATCAAACCTTGAAATGTAGAAGGTGCATTGGTAAGGCCAAAAGGGATGACCAATAATTCATAATGGCCCTCATGAGTTCTAAATGTCGTTTTCGGAATTTCTTTAGTCTTCATTTTGATTTGATGATATCCTAAATGAAGGTCTAACTTGGTGAAGTAAATATCTCCATGCAATCCATCCAATAATTCATCAATGACAGGAATGGGGAATTTATCTTTAATAGTGAGCTTGTTGAGCTACCTATAATCCGGACACATGCGCCATGATCTATCCTTCTTGTGCACCAGTACTACTGGAGCAACAAAACAACTTCGACTAGGTTGAATTATACCAGCCTCTAGCATTTTTGGAACCATACATTCAATTTCACTCTTTTTGGCATAGGGATATCTGTAAGGCCTAATGTTTGGAGGAACACTTCCCAGAATAAAAAGAATAGCATGATCATGATCAAGAATAGGTGGGAGGCATTTGGGAGTCTCAAATACCTTGAAATGATTATGCAAGGCCTTTTGGAGATCTGGAGAAATAGATGATTCCAATGTGGGAACCTCTAGTGAACATAATTGTGCAATTACGCCTCGTTGTTCTTTCTTTAAAATATTTTTCATGCCGTTATAGCTGATTATATTTCTTGGTTTCCATTTGATACCCCTTAATTCAACTTCCTTTCCTTCCAAAACAAATTTCAAGAAAAGTTCTTGAAAATTAAAAGTTATCGTACCCAAAGATTGTATGGACTCCTAATACAACATCAACACCACCCATTGGAATGGAAACAATTTGACTATTCAACACATATTCTCCCATGGATAGCTTGATATTATGGCACTTTCTAGAGAACTTTATGGTTCCTCCATTTGCAACCATCACTTGACACTCTGGTGCTGAATATAGGAAGCAATTAAATTCCTTAGCTATCTTACAATGAATAATATTATGTGTATTGCCCGAATCAATCAACATTATTACCATTTTCTTCTTGATATGTCCTTCTATCTTGATAGTTTTAGGAGTGGTAACTCCAGCCAATGCATTACAACATATGGTCAGATTGATTTCTTCTTTCTCTAGGGCTTGTTCATGGTGTGCATCCACTTCTTTTGATTTTTCTTGTTCATTTTCTTCCTCCTCTTCACAATCTATGTAAAATAATTTCTTCTCAGCATAGTTATGACCTTTAATGTACTTTCTATAACAACTATAACAAATCCCTTTTTCTCTTTTTTCTTCCAATTGTTGTGGTGTCAACCTTATAGGTTGTGGAAGGCTAGGGGAAACAACACTTCCATCTTTATAGTTGTGAGTGGTACGCTTCCTTGTTGCCACAATTTTTCTTTCAATTTTTCTTGCCAACTTGAATGCCTTCCCCAATGAATTAGGTTCCCAAAGGCAAACCTCATGTTGGATGTTATCCTTTAAAGTCCCTATCAAAAGATCAATCCTTTTCTCCTCTAGAATATATTTTACCCTTATATTCAATTTTTGGAAGTCCTCAATGTGCTCCCCCATTGAATCCTTTTGTTTCAGATTTATTAATTGGCTAAACAAGGTGTTGCTTTTTGTATCATCATAATTTGCTATTATTTCTTCCATAAAGAATTCCTAACTGACAATTTGTTTATGAAATCATAGCCATCGATACCATACAAACTGATTGGGTTCCAAATATAAAGTTGCAATCTGTACCTTTTTTGTGCTTTGCACATTATGGAGATTGAAATATTGCACCATATGTAGTATCCATGTTACGAGATTCTTGTCATAAAAATTTCTCATATGGAACATGGTGGGTCTTGAATCCAATGTTAGAATATATGAAATCATGACTAACATTTATTTTGTTCTCATTATGAGTTTCCTTTACTACCCTTTCACCATTAGTAAGCATTTCTTGTAGCAACTTTGTCAAACCTATCTTCAAATGTTCCATGCTTCCTTTAAGTTTTGCTTCTATACCATCCATCTTAGCTTCCATGCCATCCATATTAGCTTCCATTCCATTCTTTAAACCATCCATATTAGCTTCAGTTACTTTTTGTGAGAGCGAAATTTGTTGCACTTGGTTATAATTTTGATATATCATGTTGCATTACTTCCTCTTCTTCATATGTCATAGTAGAGATTTCAGGTTGCATACTAGGTGTTTCCATTTTCTTTCTTTGGGTCATCAATGAATAATAAGTATGCTTCACAATTCCCTTTGAATCACTTCAAACTACTTTCTCAAACAAGGCTTATGCAAATTTAAAAAAAAAAAAAAACTACATACTTTTTTTGTTTTCCGTTTTGTATGAGCACCATCTTTCAATGCCTGTAACTTTGTAGTTTCGAATCTCCAAGTTCTCAAATTTCAGCCTTTGATAGCCCTCTGAGTCTTCTTTCCAACCCTGTAAGTCTGATCACAACTTGATTCCCGAAGGAAGATTTATGCCCAATCTCCCACGATGATCTAATTATACACTCATTTAGTAGATCGAACTTGTATGACATGCCATGTGTCACTGTTTCAACCTTAGGTTCTGAAAAATATACCCAACAAACTATATTCCATCTAATTTTTGTCACTATTTACGAAATTTGAATCAGATTCTCAGAGAGAAATTTATGAAAATTTTCCCAATGTGACCTATTTGAGATCCAATTCGAGAGCCTTCAAAATCCTAACTTTCTTAGTTCATATCTCCAAAAATATAGTGAGACAGGATCTGAAATTTGGTGAAGCGGTTCATCACAAGTTCATCTCAATGGGGCTTTAATTTATTCTTCTGAAGCTTCACAAAAAAAAGTTATAGCAAACATTCCATGATGACCTATTTGAAGCATCGAAACCCTAGAATGCAAACCTCTGATACCAATTGCTATGCAACCAGCTCACAAAATATAAGAAAGAGATAGATCAACGACTTGAAATGTAGCCTCTTCGATGGGGAAACCTCCTTTACATTACACAAATCAACAATTCTCGGATTATACAAATGACAAGGCCTCCTTTCTATATATAGGGGTCTAAGGGGTCACAATATAATCAAAGTCGAGATAACAATAATAATGTAATGGCACAAAAATAATAATAGTGGGCTTCTATGGGGCCCAATAATAATAATATGGGGACAAAATGGGCACAAAATAATAATAAGGGGTACAATGACAATAATAGTAAGGGAATACAATAGTATTATAGGGACCTAACATCCCAGCTAATCAATACTATAGTGGCTGAATTCCAAAAAGCTTGATAATGCCAAATATCTTGCAAAAATAGGGCCTAGACTATAGCAATCGAAACCCATAGGTCTTGGTACTATAGAATGTGTTGTGATAATCTGATATGGACTATGGATGCCAAAACCCTCATTACACAAAAAGTCTGATCTGCGGTATGAAAATCCCTACTGTTGAATCTAATTTGTGTGGTGATAACAAAAACCCAACTACTCGATCTGATCTGGACAATGACAATTGAACCCCAACAATTGGATCTGATGTGGAAGAAAATTTAGGGGGAAATCTTCAAACAACTGAGGGAACTATGGTCTCAAAGGAGTGTCAAGTGCTACATATTTCAATATACACAAGGGTCCAACAATAGTGCTTGACCCAATCTTTCAGGGCACTAACTACGGAGGATCGATCGTACCCTTAGCCGCACTACCCGACTACCGTATTGTATGTGCGAGTAATTTCCCTGAGTGCTATTCTCAATATACTATAGAAGAAAGATGGTGAACGACATATCTAAGTTTAGATTTCAGGTTACCCTATGGGGCTTCCGATATACCCAAGGGTATGTGGAAGTGTAATTTGTGCGCGGTTGTGTCTAATGCACTACTACTCGAATGGGTACCCACATAGGTTACGAGGGAGTCCAACAAGAGTGACCACCACTTGCAGTTCATGTGTGCATGCCTCCCCAAATCTGCAAGCTTATGCACTCATTGACATATCCCATGGTTTAAAGATGCTAGAAAACATATTTAGCTTAAAACAAATCCGCGAAAATTTGAGGTATATCAAGCCCTGGAAAGTAATAGGATACCACTTGTTATGCACTTGACCTGCGAGAAAACTAGAATATCATAAATACAAAACAATATAGCCTAAAACATAGAAATATCACATCAGATGATACAAGCTACAAAGATATTGTTATTATTCAGAAGTAGAATACAAGTTTCACTTTCCTTTTGGAGGGGGAAACCTCCAATAGAGCAGATCTCAATTATAATAAGACTCGACGATTCTTCCCTTACTATCAAGACTATTTATAGCTTAATGACATCCAAAACCCTAACTACTAGTGGTCGCTTTCATAACACAGGTTAACCACTTTATTTACTAACTATGGCCCATTTATAACCAATTTTGGTCCCTTTTCTATAATGCAGGTCAACCACTTACAATTATTATTAATGTGGATAACCACCTATGAGATTTATTGACTCAACTAACTAACTATGACTCTAAATTGACCCCTTGGACTTATTACATAAATAAGGGGTTAGTGTTGGACCCTAACAAGAAGGGGATTTTGGCACAAAATTTTGGATGAGGAGGAAACTTGAGAATTTGGGAATAAACACATGGAGAGTCATGGGAAATTTGGGGGACGAGCCTTGGGCTCTGGATATTAATTATATGGGGCATGGTGGCTACAAAACTTTGACCTCGAAGCCTTCTAAGTCTGGTAGTTAGAGAGGCTTGTCCTAGATTGGATGGGTGAATGAGTCAGTTTCAAAGAAAAACGTGAGCCCGAAACTTGAATAAAAGTTTCAACCAAGGATCAACTTTTTCTTAGGATCGACATCGATTGAGAGAAATCATGTATGAGGGAATTCTTATTTAACATATGTTAAATTAAATGTAATGTGAAAATCTTCTTTTATGTGGTAGGGATTAACTAATAAATTGATTCTTACACATGGTATATATAGAAATGAACACAAAACTTAAATTGATTGTGAATGAAATTTATGATATAAAGGAAATTCTAGTACCAATATTACAAACAACCTAGAATCTATGATTTTCAAAATCCCTTGACTTGACTCCCTCAACATCTGTTCCTCGAGTATCAAGTTAGAATCCTCATTTAAGAATCCATTATTTTTTGTTTCCCATCCCTCTATTTTCATCAAACTAAATTTTGACAGTTCCTCCAAGGGTAATAAAGGGCTTGTGATATTTGGTGGTATTTTCAAGAAGGATCTCCATAGTTAGATTATATGCATGATCTTGTTTTCTAGGAAATCCTCTCTATAGACAAAAACGATCCCTCTAGCCCAATGAGTGGGACTAGAAACCTACGTGACAATCGACTAGACACTTTCCTAAGTTACAATTGAAATAAGAGGCGAAGAAGATGGCCTACCTCGTTATGATATTATCACATCGTCCTTTTTTGAAGACCTTGAATCACTTTCGTCACATTCCTGTTCCTGATGCTCATAGCGCTTATACACCTACACAAGAGATCAAGGCACAGCGTTGCATGCAAATACAAATAGCATATTCAAAAGTAACCTACCAAACAGAACAAGAAAAGTTAAGACAAATGATACATAAACATGCACATTTGTGGAAAATGAACCAACAATTGTATATTAATAGAATAAAGGAGGAAGCATACAACCAAGCCTTGATGTCAATAGGCTCCCCTTGAGTGAATGTCCAAGACCAAGCTCAAGCTCTCCAAGCCAAATGAGTAGCATGTAGGCACAATCTCAACATAAGGGTGGAAATAGGCCAAGACCAACCATTTGGGAATGGGAGAGGATGAATATATAGCCAAGGAAAGGGAGTTAGGATCTCTCCAAATATAGGAGAAGGCCCTCATCTCAAGGAAGTAGCTCATATGGATGAGACCAAGAGGCCAAATTGGGAGAACTCGACCTCATCTACGTCAAACAACCTCCAGCTCGTTGATTTGGAAGCTTCTAGACCATGAAGCTTCTCATCCTCTTTTGGAAAATTACCTTTTAGGGACCATCGTGGGTATACAAGAAACATAGTGATGGCAATGCAGGTCTAATATAATGAAACAGGCGACCATCGCGGTTTTAAGTATGATAAGAGAGATTATTCTCAAATTAGGGTTTTAGAGCCATTTCCTTCAGGGGGAGCTCAAGGCATTTTCCAATCAATTTTTTAGGGAGGATCTGAGCTGCATATCTAAATGAGTACACTGCATGATGGTCATGTTTCGGGAACTTCAGGGTATGTCATATGGAAGTGCGGGAGGTGTGACAAAATATTGTGTAACAGACCTCTAGGGTGGGAAAGAAATAACGTAATGGGACATTATGCTCTTGAATAATTCGTTCAAGTAGAAATTGGTATGAGCTACACTTGTCTCATTGTTCAATGGGACTTATAATTGATAATCCATATCCTAAAGAAAGATTTAAAATGGCTCTCCACCTTCAAAGGTGTAAGATAGTCGAAACTTAGAAAGTTGTCTAGTATGCATTTGTAAACTCCTTCCCCTTGTCTCATCAATAATTCCCTCTCGCAATACGATATATAGTTCTAAACGACTTGATAATATAACCAATGAAGGTCATATCCATAACCCCATGCCTTATGACCTACCATGGAATGAATCTAAGAGAACAATGTATTCAAAATTCTCTTTCTAAAGAAACCCCACCCCCATGAGGATTGGAAACCTTGATTCACTCATGTAACATCAAGACCTCCCATCACACTACTACCTCTAATCACAACGAGATTCTGCCAACTAGGACCACATACATGCATTAGAAGGGGAAACATCATGTTAGATCCCACATGTATCCATCATTGTGATTTTTCTCAAAAGCTTCTCTATGCAATTATGGTGGAAGATGCAGTTTGTAGGAGGCTACACTTTAAAAGTAGGCCATGTTAGGAATAATATCAAGATTTTTTCTTATTTAGCATAAGTTTCCTTTGTCTGTAACAAAACTCTAGTTTTTTAGCTCAATAATATTTTTTTTTGGTTTTGTGACTGGATTTTCAGGCAACTTTCCCTCTTGGGATGCCTTTCTTCACTCCCTTGTCGCATGACCTCTTTAATATGACCTTCAAGGTCACCAATTTGGGGTCGGTGATGGCCACTCAACCACGCCTCTTTGCTCATCTTCTTTGTGGCCACTTATGTGCTAAACTCCCCTACAACTCCCTTTTTTTGTTTATAAAGTTATCTTATACCTATCCCCCCTTATGTTGCTTATAATGTTGCACACCAAATCCTCATGTGGTAATATTGTAAGATGTGGACGTGATACCCCCTCTTGGTTTAGAGCTCAAGGCTTTGTTGAGTGTTATTGGAACCATACCTCCAAGGTTCAAGTAAGGAAATTCATATAGTTGAAAATAAGGAAAAGGTAGAAAGAAGTTTCTTCTCAAATATGGAAGTGAAGGAAGACATTGGACAATGGATTTTGGACCTAGGTAATACCCATTTGAGATAGACATAATACATGAAAACAATTGACCTGTACTAGAATATCAAGGCCATAGTGGGCAACACTTTGGTAAAATGAAGTGAATCACCTCAAGAGATATTACTATGCACAAATGCACTATAGATACATGGGAGAGAGCTAAACGAGAAGCTTGACCACTCTTCCCATGAATGTAGAAAACATGGATTTCGCAACCAACAACGAAGAGGACGTTGAACCTTTGGCTCAACAGGTAGATTGTCCCTCTATCTAATGCTCAAATTGTTTACTTTTTAAGCTTCCGTGGTAGTTTTTTGCAGTGGTATGATCCGGATTATCCACAGTTTCATGTTCATTCCGTCGACGTTTCAAACCCCAAAGGGGGTCCATCATCAGGACTAAATCAGAAAGAATATGAATGAAAACTTATTGAGAGAAGAGCTATAATGACCTAGGTATAAATAAACCTAGAACCCTAATTTTTAAGAAGCATAATTTTTTTCTCATTTATTTTTATTTATTTATATTATTATTATTTCCAAATTAATTATTCCTCTTAATTTACCTAGAACCTAAATTATTTTAATTGATATATCTGATTCATGAATAAGTTTAATTTTTCATTTCCTTCCAACTGTTTTTATTAATTTAACAAATTTTAATTAAATAAAATTAAATAAAATTAAAATTTGTTAAATTAATAAAAACAGTTGGAAGGAAATGAAAAATTAAACTTATTCATGAATCAGATATATCAATTAAAATATTTTAGGTTCTAGGTAAATTAAGAGGAATAATTAATTTGGAAATAATAATAATAAAAATAAATGAAAAAAATTATTTACTTAAGTGTCGGCTTCTTAAAAATTAGGGTTCTAGGTTTATTTATACCCAGGTCGTTATAACTCTTCTCTCAATAAGTTTTCATTCATATTCTTTCTCATTTAGTCCTGATGATGGACCCCCTTTGGGGTTTGAAACGTCGACGGAATGAACATGAAACTGTGGATAATCCGGATCATACCACTGTTTACTTTTTCTTTTACTCTTCATAGCTGTAGGCTACTCAACCTCTCTACTAACATTAGTAATAGGTTTATTAGCAGGTTTACTGACAATTATAATATTTAGTTTAATCTAATATTATTATCTATCTTAATGTGGACATTTTGACGAAAACATTATGTCTATACTACTACTATATTCCAAGTGAAAGACTAATAACTAAGTCATTGTATTTTTCTACTTAAAAATAATATAATTCTTTAAAAAAAATTAACATGCATCAAATTTAATAATCTTAATTTTATATAAAATCAAATTTTATTTATGATTTATATCACATATTATTCTTTAATACTTACAAATATATAAATATAAACTCTTCCCATTTAATAATATTTTGTATTTAACACTTTTTTAAATTTAATATTGACTATGGAATGAACTTTTAATAAAATAATTTTTCCACATTTATAAATAAAGTCTTTAATAAATCCATAGAAATAAATGAGACTGACCTTGACGAGCTTAAACTATACACACATTCAAATAACGCTAACAAAATGCTCAACAACAAACAATTATACCTACTGTACCTACTCTTTAAAATAAAATTAATATAACCCAATTAATGATATATTACTCGAGAGTCAATTTTCAGTGGCATATTTACATACTATCTATGGAGTAATTTTTCGAAGGAAATTTTTTCTGCAAAAGCTAAATATCCAATCAATTTCGAAACGCACAATGTTCGCAAATGCGAAGCCATGGGTCAAAACGAGTTTCCTTTTACGACACTGGATTAGGTGAGAAATGTGGACGAGTGGCCTTAAAGTAAAGCAATCTCTACCATGGGATGTCAATCTCATATGTTATTGAAAGCGCTATGTCATTTTTAAAAAGCTGAAAGCTATTGAAAATCGTTACATGTCCAAATTTTTATCGAACTTAGAAATCGAATGTCATCGTTCGTCATAAACTTTAAACAAACCCTCCAGTCTTAAAAAGTTAACTCACTGCATTGGGGTGGTTGGGAGGGTTTAATGATAATTTCCTCACTCACATTTTAGTTCAATAATAATTTCCAATTTCCCCACTGGAGTTCTAGTTTTATAAAACCCTATTATGTTGTATGTTTGATGAGGCAACTATGATGTATATTTCTAAATTATGTATCACTCCATAAATTCTGGGATTATGTTATATGTTTGATGAAGCAACTATGATGTATATATCTGAAATATATATCACTCCATGAATTAAGCCGGAGGCTGGCTTCTTCTAGGGTTTTGCACCCCTTTAAAAAAATATTTGCAAAACATTTAAAACCATCGCTAAAACAACGATATGTTTCCTTCCACGAATCGTAAATAAGGGAGAAATGGCAGCGGGTAACCTTGAAATAAAGCAAACCCTACTATCAGATATCAGTATAATATATTTAAGATAGCAGTGTCTTTCTAAAAGGCCTTTGGTTTGGACAAAAAATTTAAAAGAACGACCGGTTCGTATATGTGGATGACCTAAAATAATTAGGTACGATCAGTCAATTAAATATGGTTAAAAAAATTCCGAACTAAAACGAATAAATAAAATGTCAAAACCACTACTGAAGAAATAATTAAACTGTCAAAAAAAATTAAGGAGCTGTTGTGGTTAGAAATTCTAACCATGTATCATCACCCACCGTCACCCCTAGCTCTAAGCAAAAGAAGAAAGCACTTTCTTTATTGAACCACAAGAAGTTCAGGCTACACAGGATGATAGTCTAAGAAAGTTAGTTTGCATTCATGGGGTATAATTTTGACGCGCAAGGGTTTTGTAAAGGCTCCTCGCATTAAGATAAGAGACCATAAAGCATCTGATCACTTTCATTCATGGAGTGTTTAGGTTAGTTCTGGTTAGATTTTGATGCACAAGCGTTTTGGAAAGGTGTAGCCATGGTTCAAATTTGAATATGCACAAGGGTTTTGGAAAGGCCTCTTCCATGGTGCAAAAGCAGAACTCGCATGTTTGAAAAAGAAAAGAGTAGGCCACTTAAAAGTGAAATGGGTATTATTTTTAAGAACTAGATCGTCGAGCTTTTTAAAGATTTATAATATAACTAAGGCAATCCAATTAGTATTACACTACAAATAAATGTTCCCAAGTAGAGCTGAGCATCCCCGCAGCCACTGAGTTCGCTTGTACTAAAATCATATTTGCGTCTAAACCACATTTAAAGTTCGTAACTTCTTATTGTGAGATTTGGTACTAATTTCAGAGCTGGGTGGGCTGCCGGGTAAACCACTTTGTGAGGAAACACGAAGTATGTGTGGGAAGTAAAAAAGAAGCACATCTCATTTAGGGATACTAAGATAATTGCCTAAATACGATAAGTAATAAGGAGATTAAGTGGAAAAGGAGCATATATCTTTTATAATTATTTATATAATTGTCTAATAAAATAGAATATATCATCAAGATTAACATAATCATAATAAAATAGAATATAACATTAAAATTAACATAATCATAATCATAATTGTCTAGCGAAAATTGAAATAAAATATAACATATATGAAAATGTATACCATTTTTAAAAAATATTTCGATTTTTTTTATAACAACTTATGTGAGTTGATACTATATGTTTTTGTGACACATGTGAAAAAAACGCGCAGCTAGGGTTTTGAAGAGTTTCAGAGCTTGCTCCTTATGGAGGACCAGAGAGGATGGAGCTCCACTCCCTCCTACAAGGAGGCTGTAGCGAGCAGGGGAAACTCCCCACTCGGAAATGTTAGAGGTTCTGGTGAAGAGGAAAAAAGACATACTAACGAAAAGAAGACAGATGGGGTCAGGCCCCAGGAAAATGTTAGTGATCAAGACAAGGATGAAGAAGACAAAAGACAGAGAAAAAGAGACAATAAACAAAAGGGACCATGCAAACCCAAAATGGAGACTACTCCTAGAGTAGCGCTAAACGATCCTGTACTACAGGCCCACAGGGAACACATGGGGACTTATGCTATAATCTACAAATTATGGGACTATGGCCCATAGAAAAGGCTTTACAGATGTGGATCAAGTACCACTGGAAACCCAAAGGCAGCATTGATCTGCATCTAGGATCAAAGGGATTCTTCACTATGGTGTTCACAAGTATCGAAGACAAAGACAGAATATTCGAAGGAGGACCCTATTTTTACGCAGCAGCTAGCCTCTATATGCGACCTTGGAGAATGCACTTTGTTCTGGAGAAAGTGACTTTCACTTCGGTTCCTGTCTGGGTAAGGCTCTATTCTCTTCCCCTTGATTACTGGCAAACTGAATCACTTGCAGCCATAGGCAATAAACTAGGTCGTTTTGTTAAAGCTTCGAAAGCCACAAAAAGAGGCAAATACACATCTTATGCAAGAATCTGTATAGAAATGGATCTATCAGGAGCCCTTCCAGACGAAGTCATCGTGGAAGTTTTTGATGAGGATTGGGTGCAAACTGTGGACTATGAGCATATCTCGTTGAGATGTCCTCAGTGCCATGAACATGGGAAATTGTTTAGAGATTGCCCGCTTAGCAAAATAGACAATAGAAGTAAACAAAATGCAATGAAAGACATAGAGGGCTTTCAGAAAGTTGCAAGTAAAGGAAAAGGAGGCAAAAAGGGACCAAGGTATCAAGCTTTGGAAGAGAATGAAGAAATAGCAAATGAAAACCAATCTATGGAGGATGGCTCTAAAGAAAAGGAAGAGACAGGGAATTGCAACCCAATAAAAAAGATGGATATTAACAAAGAAATTATAATGAATGAAGTAGAACTAGAGTTGGATCAGGAAATGACCCAGAGTGAAACAAATCTGGAGGATCATGAACTCCAAGCAATTCTAGAAAAGGAACACCTAGATCTGGAAGGGTTCTTGATGCAGGGAACCAAGGGAGGGATAGATTCACTACCTCAAGAAGACTGCAACAGAATTCAACAATTGTTTTTATGGAAAACTTAGGAAAATGGGTTAGATAAAGGTAAAACCACCGACAAGCAGGACTACAGAGGGGTGAAGATAATTAAATCAACTCCAAGATTAGCTACCAAAAGTGCAGGAAAGAAAAGAGGTAGAAAAAAGCAGAAGGACCTCCTGATGGAGTGTGGGAAGTTAATGATAGACTCAGGTAAGATGAAAGATCTAACCAGTTACTCCTTTACAAATCTTGAATTATGAACTTCACATCTTGGAATATTAGAGGTCTATGTAGTAAAAGAAAACAAAGAATGCTAAGTTACATAATGAAACAACAAATGTCGAATATGATCTTCATTCAGGAAACCAAATGTTCCATCCAGAAAATTAAACAAATTCATAGTAAATGACTAAATAGATTCGAGTATTTCAAAGTTAAAGCTGAAAAAATAGTGAGGGGAATTCTAACTCTTTGGAATCCCCAGAAAATCAGTATTATAGATGCTGAAGCATCCAGAAATTACTTATCAGTGGTCATGCAACTAGTAGGGGTTTTGGAAACCTTCCTAGTTACTAATGTTTATGGCCCTCAAAAATTAGATGACAAACTTAAATTGATAGACTCCCTAAAAGATCTCAGGAAAAGACAGGATGGGATTCCTTGGATCATGGGAGGGGATTTCAATATAATCAAGTCTCTTTCGGAAAAAAAAGGAGGAACCAGAGTGCTATCAAAAGATTCTTTAGCGTTCCAATCATTCACAGAGGATATCAAGTTAGTTGATGCAGAAGTGAGCAATGGCCTTTTTACTTGGAATAACAAAAGAGGAAGTGAGGCACAGGTAGCCTCTAAATTAGATAGGTTCTTGATTTCGGAGAAGCTGACGATTATAGACAAAGAAATAGTAGTGAGAATCCTTCCCTTTGGAGGATCCAATCACTGGCCAATTCAACTGGAAATCCAAGGTATGGCTTCTCCCAGAAATAGGCCCTTCAAATTCGAGAACATCTAGCTCTCTCACCTGAATTTCATCAGTAACATCGAAAAATGGTGGTGCAAATATCTGTAATTACAAGGATCACCAATGTACCTCCTTCACAAAAGACTAAAATATGTCAAGTTCAGACTCAAAGAATGGAATAAGAAGGATTTTGGAAACATTTTTGAGAACAAAAAATCTTTAGAGATCAAAATTCAGGATCTCAACCAGGCTTTGATCCAGGAAGGCTTTGATAAAATTAAAAGTGAACAAGCAGACAAACATCATCAAGAATGGGAACATCTATGCAAGCAATAGGAAATATTTTGGAGGCAAAAGTCTAGAGTTCAATGGCTCAAAGAAGCAGAAAGGAACACAAAATTTTTCCACAGGTCCACCATAGCTAATAGAGCACACAACAGAATCTCTTCAATAAAGAATGAGAATGGGGAGCTTCAGAACACTCATAGAGATATTGAAGCTGTGCTTGTTCAACATTCCCAAAACATCACTTGGGAAAACATTCCAAATAGGGATTATTCCATCAAGGAAATAATAAGGCATATCCCTAAGTTGGTTACCAAAGAGGACAATTATAACCTCCATAGACTTGTCATGGAAGAGGAACTAAGCGAAGTTCTCAAAGAGATGCAGAATGGTCAAGCACGAGGACCGAACGGTTTCAATGTGGATTTTTTTAGAACATGTTGGCATATTGTCAAACAGGATATTCTGAATGTGGTGGAGGATTCTAGGTGTAGCAATACCATCCTGAAAGCCCTCAATGCTGCCTTCATCTCTTTAATCCCCAAACAGGATTTAGTGCAAATGACAGATAAGTATAGACCCATAGCCTTATGTAATGTAGTTTACAAGATAATATCCAAGGTTGTAGCCAATAGACTAAGACCTCTCCTTCCTCACCTAGTATCAGGGGAACAGGTAGGTTATGTGGAGGGCAAACAAATTTTAAATAACATTATCCAATCCCATGAGGTGGTTCATACGCTTACCAGTAATAAGAAGGCAGGGATGATCATGCAATTGGTTATTGCCAGAGCTTATGACAAGGTAAATTGGAATTACATCAGGAAAGTTCTCACTGCTTTTTGTTTCGATCACAACTGGGTCAGATGGGTCATGGATCTAGTAACTTCATCCAACTTTTCAATTTTGGTGAATGACTCTCCCTCAAAGATCTTCATTCCTTCTAGAGGCCTCAGGTAGGGAGACCCACTCTCTCCCTTTCTTTTTATCCTCGTGATGGAAGGACTAGGCAGATCCATTAAACACGCTAAGGAGTTGGGAAAAATTAAAGGTCTTCATTTATCTGAGAATGGTCAAGCTCTGACTCGCCAACAATTTGTGAGTTTCGCCATGGCTACAGTGAGGAATCCCCACAGTCAAAGAAGCTTCTGCCTATAATCAAATCCTGAAGGGTTTCGCCATGGCTACAGGTATGGAAGTCAATCTCTCTAAATCAAAAATCTTCTTCTTTAATACTAATATTGCTATTCAAAGAAATATCTCAAGAATTCTTGGCTTCCAAAGTGATTCCCTCCCCACAAAGTCTTTGGGAATCCCACTCACAGCCAAACCTATGCATAAGAGTACCTGGGAACAAGTGCTTAACAAGATGCAGGATAATGTCAAAAATTGGACATTCAGGGTCTTGAAGTTAGCTGGCAGGTTGGTTCTGACAAAGGCAGTTTTACAATCCATCCCGACTTTTATGTTATCATCCCTCCCAGCTCCCGAAGGGGTTTTAGAACAATTAAGGAATATACAAAGAAATTTCCTCTGGGGTAAGGAAGAAACAAAGAAGAAGTGTGCCCTGGTGTCTTGGGACAAAATCTGTAGACCTAAAAGTCATGGGGGTCTAGGTTTGGATGATCAGGAGATTCTCAGCAAAGTGCTTAGAGCCAAGCTTTGGTGGTGATGGGTTCATGAGCCAACAACACAGTGGGCAACGATATGGAAAGAGAAATATGCCAACTCTTGGTACACTTATGAACTCATAAGGATGTTTGGAAATTTAAAAGGATCTCACATCTGGAACAGAACCTGGGATAATAGAAGCCTTGTTCAAAATCACAGTTTTTGGGAAATTTGAGCAAGATATCTTGCACTCTTTTGGGAGGAAAAATGGCAACAAGAATCTATGTTGTTATCAAAGGAATTTGTAAGCCTCAAACAGAAAAAAGATGTCCAAGGGTTAAACAAAGTTAAGGATTTTTGGGATCCTACTCAAAACTCCGGAAAATGGAGAAAATGGATGAAAATGGAAGGCAGATATGATAGTCCCATTAGAATAAAAGCAGAGGCTCTGGAAAACTTGTTGAAACAAAGAATGATTTTAGTAACAGAGGGGCACGATCAATTGAGATGGGGCAATAATAAAGGCACCTTTAATCTTAAGGAAGCTAAAGGTATTCTTCTGGAACTTGATTCCAGTGCTCCAGAAAATACCTGGAAGCACCTTTGGAAGCACCAAGGTTGGATAAAGATCAAGCTTTTCATGTGGTTGGTTTATCATAAGAAAATTTTAACGTGGGACAACATCAGGAAAAGAGGGGTAATGGGGCCTTCCAGATGCCAACTCTATGAAGAGAAGGAGGAGAGTATGGAACACATTCTTAACAACTGCTCCTACACCACCTGGTTGTGGGATTCCTTCTCCAACATTTTCCATCAGATAGATAGGGAGTTGAGTAGTATCACAAATACCCTAAACAAGTGGAGAGGAAATTATTCGGAGAATGAGTACCTTAACTTGGCCTAGGCCTTAACGCCAAGTTTCATTATCTGGAATGTTTGGAAAGAAAGAAATAAAAGAATTTTTAAGAATGAAAAGGTTATTCCTCTAAGACTTTTTGATCTAATCCTAGAACAACTCAGAGAGACTGTGAGTATCTCAGTTCACAATCTCCCTAAAAATCACCCCTATGAGATGGAGTTCAGAACTCTGAGACAATTGGGAATGGAAGGAATTATTCCCCAAGGATTTAGCAAGAAGAACATAAATATTGAGACAGAGAAGGACTTCTGGCATCCTCCTCCGAAAGGCTATCTGAAATACAATATCGATGGGGCTTCAAAAGGCAACACGGGAACAACAGGTTTCGGAGGAGTTTTAAGAGATGATAAGGGCAATACCATATTTATCTTTCATTGTCATTTGGGAAGAGCCAAAAATAATATGGCAGAATTAATGGCTATGGAAGAATGTCTTGAGTTTCTAATCCAGTACCATGATTCAAATGTCATTGTCAAAGTAGACTCAGAGATCACCATTAACTCTGTGAAAAAAAATCAATGGCAGATCCCGACCAGAAAAAGTCTCTACACACTAGAAATTAATACAGGTCTACCAGAAAAACCATGTTCATCTCTAGAAGCTTCGAACAATGAGTTTCAATCACGTTCGTAGACCAGCCAACAAACTTGCAGATCTTCTTGCCAATCAAGGGGTGATTAATACTGATGGGGAAATGGTGAAAATGTGGCAAGAAATACCACAAAACAGAATAAAAGTTCTTTGCAAAGAACAAGCCACAGAAGATAATGAAATATTTAGAAACCGAGCCAGGATGACTAGTATGGCTTGAGTTCTCCAGTTGGTATTGGTTTTCCTTCCAGCATGTACATGGTTGACAAAAAAGAAAATTTAGGTTTCATCTTACCCTTGAGGCAGTCGAAGGGGATTCTCAGTTCTTTGATTGATAAGGTGCTAGGTCTTTTCCCACGAAAGAACCTTACCAGAGTTCAATTCTGTAGCAGGAATGTTCAAATGGCAGGGTTCATTTTTCAGGCAGCCGGATTTCTCCCCCTCTTCCGCTTTCGGGCATGACAATCATGGATTGCACGATTTTCTGGCGATCAGATGTTTCATCAACAGTTGATGGTTTTGTTATTGTGGGATTGATTCCATAGAGTTTGTTACACGTGGCAGACGAGAGACTTCAAAACCACCTTCGATCGCGCACTATCCCTTAGTAGTGTTAGGCTGTGCATTGCGATTTCTGGCCATTGGATCTGGCACCCTAGATTAATGGTTGGGATCGATCGTGCCGTTGTGGGGCTAGGTGGGCTCTGTCCTCTCTGTTGTTTTGGCGTGCTTTCCCACTATGTAGTGGTGTGGTATTTGCATGGCAGTAGGGTCTATTATTGTTGGTGGGCCCATGAGACTTTTTTTTTCCATCAATTTGAGTGGGGGCTTGTCTTGATTTTACATGTTTATTCCAAAAATGTAAGTTGATCACCATATCAATGGGTTGTCTTGATCTTTGATAGGATGTCAGTCTCCCGGTTTCTGGGTAAGGATTGGGATTTATACAATATGTAATTTTTCAGTTGATTTAATGAAATAGAAGTATCAACGGTTGCTTCAGAAAGATACTATATGTTTTTGTGTAAACACATCAATCCTTTACTCCTCAGGAATATATTTTATCCTTATACTCAATTTTTGGAAGTCCTCAATGTGTTCCACCGTTGAACCCTTTTAACTGAGATTTATTAATTGGATAAACAATGTGTTTCTTTCTGTATTTTCATAATGTGCTATCATTTCTTCCATAAAAATTTTCGAAGTGACAATTTGTTTACGAGATCAAAGCCATCGGAACCATACAAACTGATTGGGTTCCAAATACAAAGTTTCAATGTGTGCCTTTTGTGTGCTTTGCACATTATGCAAATCGAAATATTGCTCCATCTGTAGTATACATGTTACGGGATCCTTGCCATCAAACTTCCTCATATCGATCTTTGGAACACGGTGGGTCTTCAATCCAATGTTAGAGTCTATGAAATCATGACTAACATTTCTTTTGTTCTCATTACGAGTTTCCTTTACTACCCTTTAACCATTAGTAAGCATTTCTTGTAGAAACGTTTTCAAACCTATCTTCAAATCTTCCATGTTGCCTTTAAGTTTTGCTTCTATACCATCCATCTTAGCTTCCATGCCATCCATCTTAGCTTCAATTACTTTTTGTGAGAGAAAAATTTATTGCACTTGGTCTCGTAATTTTGATATATCATGTTGCATTTATTCCTCTTCTTCGTGTGTCATAGTAGAGATTTCATGTTGCTTACTAGGTGTTTCCATTTTCTTTCTTCGAGTCATCAATGAATAATAAGTATGCTTCACAATGCCCTTTGAATCACTTCAAACTACTTTCTCAAACAAGGTTTATGCAAATTTTAGAAAAAATACACACCTTTTTTTGTTTTCTGCTTTGTATGAGTGTGATATTTCAATGCCTGTAACTCTGTAATTTCGGATCTCCAAGTTCTAAAATTTCAGCCTTTGAATGGAAATCCAAACCTCTGATACCAATTGTTATGCAACCAACTCACAAAATAGAAGAAAGAGATAGATCAACGACTTAAAATGTAGCCTCTTTGAGGGGGAAACCTCCTTTACATAACACAAATGAACAATTCTTGGATGATACAAATGTAAATTCCTTCTTTCTATATATAGGAGTATAAGGGGTCACAATATAATCAGAGACGACATAACAATAACAATGTAAGGGAACAATAGTAAAAATAGTGGGCTTCTATGGAGCACAATAATAACAATATGGGGATAACATGAGAACAACAATAATAATAAGTGGTACAATGACAATAATAATAAGGGAATACACTAATATTATAGTGACCTAACATCCCAGTTGATCAATACTACAGTGGAAAAATTCCAGAAAGCTTGATACTACCAAATATCTTGTGAAAATTGGGCCTGGACTATAGAAATAGAAACCCAAAAGTCATGGTACTAGAGAATGTGTTGTGATAATCTGATATGGACTATGGATGCCAAAACACTCACTACACAAAGAGACTAATCTTCGCTATGAAAACCCCTACTGTTGAATCTAATTTGTATGGCGATAAAATAAACTCAACTACTCTATCTGATACAGACAATGAAAGTCGAACCCCAATAATTGGATCTGATTTGTAAGAAAATTTAGGGGGTGATCTTCAGATAACTGATGGAACTATGTGTTGATCTAAAGATGATCTGAGGTTGTCATTGATGTCAACCCAAGCAACACCAAGGATGACCCTGAACTTCCATGGCACATTGGGCATCATCATTTGTGGTTTCCCATCTCATAACCATTATAGGAATACTCTTGTTATGAAACCAGCTCAAGAAAAGATAGAAAAGATAGATCAACGCCTTAGAATTCAGCCTCTTCGAGGGGAAACCTCCTTTACATTACATAAATGAACAATTCTTGGATGATACAAATGACAAAACCTCCTTTCTATATATAGGAGTCTAAGGAGTCACAATATAATCCAGCCGACCTAACAATAATAATATAAAGCCACAAAAATAACAATAGAGGGATTCTATGGGGCACAGAAATAAAAATATGGGGGTAATAGGGGCACAACAATATAAATAAGGGGTATAACTACAATAGTAATGAGGTAATCACTAGTATTATAGGGACCCAACATGCCCCTCTCCTTCAAAAAAGTGTTGTCCTCAACGCTTGAGTAGTTCTGGATACTTCTGCATAAAATTCTCATCCTCCCATGTGGAATCTTCAGCGGATAAGTTCTTCCACTTGATAAGATACTCTGAAATTGATCGATTTCGTAGCTGTCGAGTTCTTGTTTCTGTGAACACTTCCGGTTCCAAAATAATTTTTCCTTCCTCGTCAAGTTCTGGCAATATTGTTTGAATTGGGAGCTTGTCACCTATAACCTTCTTTAAACATGAAACATGGAAAACTGGGTGCAATCGAGAAGCTGTAGGAAGCTCCAATTTGTATGCCATAGTACCAATCTTTTGCAACACCTTGTACGGACCATAATACTTTGGTGATAATTTATTATCCTTCTTAGCTTGCTTTAGGGACATTTGCTTATATGGTTGTAGCCGTAGGAATACCCAATCACCTTCATCAAAACTTCTTTCACTGCGATGTTGATCTGCCTGTTGTTTCATTCTATTTTGTGCCAACATGAGGTTATCCTTTAAGAGTTGGAGGACTTGTTGTTGATGTTCGATGTGATGTTCCACTGCCTGAACCTTAGAATTTTCTCTTAAATATGATGTGATGGATGGTGGTTGATACCCATAAAGTGCCATAAATGGGGTCATTTTTGTTGCTGTATGGAAGGAAGTGTTATACCACCATTCAGCCAGAGGCAACCATTTGACCCATTGTGTCTGTTTATCAGATACAAAGCAACGAAGATATCCTTCCAAAATTTGTTTACTATCTCAGTTTGCCCATCAGATTGAGGATGATAAGATGAGCTATGAGCTAACTGAGTACCAAGACAAGAAAATAATTCTGTCCAAAAATTTCCAGTGAAAATGGGATCTCTGTCACTTACAATAATCTTTGGGTTTCCATGTAGCTTTTGAACTGTTTCCATAAATGCAGTAGAAACTGTACTGGCTTTAAATGGATGTGATAATGCACAAAAGTGTGCATACTTGGTAAGTCTGTCAACTACCACCATGATGACACTCTTTCCCTCAGACTTGGGTAAACCTGTGATAAAATCCATTGAAACCTCCTCCCAACGTTGGCTTGGAATGGATAAAGGTTGTAATAGACCCGGTGTCTTAATTGTTTCAACTTTATTTTGCTGGCAAACCAAACATTCCGCCACAAACTTTTGAATATCTGATTTAAGGCCATCCCAAAAAAATTCCTTCTTAACCCTGTGGTAAGTTTTTAAAAATCCTGAGTGCCCTCCTAAGGGAGAAGTGTGCAATTCCATAAGAATCTTTTGTTTTAGCTGGGAATTCTTACAGAGGTATAAGTGATCTTTGTACCATAATGAATCGTTTTGCTTTCGAATAAGTGCCCACACTTCTTCGTCATTCTTCCATTCCTCCCTTGCTTCGTTTATCCAATCTGGTTGGATAATAGAAATGGCACACAACAATGCTTCCACATCCTCATCCTTTCTTGAGAGTGCATCTGCCACCACATTTTGCTTCCCTTTTTTGTAGATGATTTCAAAGTCATAACCCAACATCTTTGTGACCCACTTTTGTTGCTCTTCAGAGGATAATCTTTGTTCTAAAAAGTATTTAAGGCTATCATGATCCGTTTTTTACCTTGAAGTGTCTTCCCATTAGGTAGGGTCGCCATTTCTTAAGTGCATGGAGTATTGCCAACATTTCCTTCTCATAAATAGCTTTGCTTAAAAACTTTCCCTTGATTGGACGACTTTCAAAAGCAATGGGTCTTTCATCTTGCATTAGAACAGCACCAATTCCATTTCCTGAAGCATCACATTCCACAATAAAGGTTTTTGTGAAGTCCGGTGTAGCTAAGACTGGTGCTTGGCACATTGCCTCTTTAAGATGTTCAAAGGCCTTTGTTGCTTCCAGAGTCCATGAAAATGAATCTTTCTTCAATAATGTTGTTAGAGGTGCTGCTATTCTCCCATAATTCTTAACAAACTTGCGATAATACCCTGTCAACCCAAGAAATCCTCGCAGATGCTTTATGGATGTGGGGATTTTCCATTCCTTAATGGCTTTAATTTTGCTAGGGTCTACCTTAACTCCTTCATGAGATACAATATGACCCAAATATTCCACCTCCTGGACTGCAAAGAAACATTTGGATCTTTTTGCATATAATTGTTTCTCCTCTAATAGTTGTAGCACCCTGTCAACATGTTCAACATGATCCTTCCAAGACTTGCTGTAGATTAGTATATCATCAAAAAATACTAACACAAATTTTCTAAGGAATGGTTTGAAAATTGAATTCATCAAACCTTGAAATGTTGAAGGTGCATTGGTAAGGCCAAAAGGCATGACCAAAAATTCATAATGACCCTCATGAGTTCTAAATGCCGTTTTCGGAATGTCTTCAATCTTCATTCTGATTTGATGATATCCCGAACGAAGATCCAACTTGGTGAAGTAAATTGATCCATGCAATTCATCCAGTAATTCATCAATAACAGGAATGGGGAACTTATCTTTAATAGTGAGCTTGTTGAGCTCCCTATAATCCGGACACATGCGCCATGATCCATCCTTCTTGTGCACCAATACTACTGGAGCTGAGAAAGAACTTTGACTCGGTTGAATTATACCAGCCTCTAGCATTTCTGCAACCATACGTTCAATTTCACTTTTTTGGACATAGGGATATCTGTACGGCCTGATGTTTGGAGGAACACTTCCTGGAATCAGATGAATAGCATGATCATGATCACGCATAGGTGGGAGACCCTTGGGAGTCTCAAATACCTTGGAATGATTGTCCAGGACTTTTTGGAGATCTGGAGAAATAGATGATTCCAATGTGGAAACATCTAGCGAGCATAATTGTGCAATTACACCTCTTTGCTCCTTTTTTAGAAGCTTTGTCATACCATGAGAGCTGATTATCTTTCCTGGTTTCCCTGCAATACCCCTTAATTCAACTTCCTTTCCTTCCATAGAAAATTTGATGAAAAGTTCTTGAAAATTAAAAGCTATTGTACCCAAGGATTGTAGCCATTGGACTCCTAGTACAACATCTGCACCTCCCATTGGAATGGAAAGCATTGGGCTAGTCAATACATATTCTCCCATGGATAGCTTGATATTATGGCACTTTCCAGAGCAATTTATTGTTCCTCCATTTGCAATCATCACTTGACACTCTGGTGCTGGATATAGGAAGCAATTCAATTCTTTTGCTACCCTACAATGAATAAAATTGTGGGTGCTTCCTGAATCAATCAACACTATTACCTTTTTCTTCTTGATTTGTCCTTCTATCTTGATGGTTTGAGGAGTGGTAATTCCCGCCAATGCATTACAAGATATGGTCGGATTTATTTTTTCTTCATCTAGGCTTTGTTCCTGGAGTATATCTTCTTCTTTTGACCTTTCTTTCTCCTTTTCTTCTTCCTCTTCACAATCTATGTAGAATAATTTCTTCTCAGCACACTTATGACATTTAGTGTATTTGCTATCACAACTGTAACAACACTTCCGTCTTTATAGTTGTGAGTGGTATGCTTCCTGGTTGCCATAATTTTGCTTTCCATTTTTCTTGCTAACCTGAATGCCTTCTCTAATGAATCAGGTTCCCAAAGGCGAACATCATGTTGGATATTATCCTTTAAAGACCCTATGAACACATCAATCCTATGCTCCTCTGGAATATCTTTTACCCTTATGTTCAATTTTTGGAACTCCTCAATGTGCTCCATTACTGAACCCTTTTGTTTGAGACTTATCAATTGGCTAAAAAAAGTGTTGCTTTTTGTATCTTCATAATGTGCTATCCATTCTTCCGTAAAAATTGCCCAAGTGATAAACTTTTACGAGAGCAAAGCCATTGATACCATACAAACTGATTTGGTTCCAAATATACAGTTGTCATACGTACCTTTTGTGCATTTTGCACATTATTGAGATCGAAGAATTGCTCCATCTGTAATATCCATGTGGCGGGATCCTTGCCATCAAACTTCCTCATATCGATTTTTGGAATATGGTGATTCTTCGATCCAACATTAGCATCTATGGAATCATGATTAACATTTCTTTTGTTCTCATCATGAGTTTCCTTTACTACCTTTTCACCATTAGTGACCCTTTCTTGTAGCAACTTCTTCAATTCTTCCATGTCTGTCTTCAAATCTACCATGTCTCTCTTCAAATCTGTCTTTGAATCATCCATCTTATCTTCCATGCCCTTTATCTTAGATTCCACGCCACTTATCTTAGCTTCTGTTAGCTTTTGTGAGCGTGACATTTGTTGCACTTGTTCTTGTAATTTTGATATATCATGTAGCATTTCTTCCTCTTCTTCATGAGTCATGCTAGAGCTTTCAGGTTCCTTACTAGGTGTTTGCATTTTCTTTGCTCGGGGCATCAGTTACCGATAATAATGCTTTACTATGCCCTTTGAATTCCGTTAAACCAAGCTTACACAAAAATTTAAAAAAAACCTACACACCTTTTTTCACTTTATAGAAGCCTGATATTGAATCTGATGTATCTCTGTAATTTCAGATCATCCAGTTCTGAAATTGCTACCTATAGTAGCCTTCTACGTCCTCTTTCCAATGCCACAAGTCTGAGCCAAATTGGATTCTCCAAGGAAGCGTTATGTGAAATCTCCCACAGTGACTTGCTTTTAGACTGGTTCAGTAGAGCGAAATTGTACGATGTGCCACAAGTCACTGTTTCAACCTTTGAATCTGAAACGCACACACAAGAAACTACAGTCCGTCCTCTTTCTGTACCTTCTTACTAAATTTCAATCCGATCCCCAGAGAGAAAGTTATGAATATTTTCCCTATGTCACCTGTTTTGAATGTAATTCAGGAGTCTGCAAAAAGACCAACTTCCTCAAATCATATCTCCGCAAATATCGTGCGAAAAGCTCTAAAATTCGGACCCAAGGTTCAGTGCGACTTCTTCTCAAATGGGTTTTTTTTTGCGACTTCTGAAATGTCACAGAAAAAAAATTATAGAAACAATGCCATGATGACCTGTTTGGAGCATTGAAACCCTAGAATCGAAAGCTCTGATACCAAATGTTATGAAACCAGCTCAAGAAAAGATAGAAAAGATAGATCAAAGGCTTAGAATTCAGCCTCTTCGAGGGGGAAACCTCCTTTACATTACATAAATGAACAATTCTTGGATGATACAAATGACAAAACCTCCTTTCTATATATAGGAGTCTAAGGAGTCACAATATAATCCAGCCGGCCTAACAATAATAATATAAAGCCACAAAAATAACAATAGAGGGATTCTATGGGGCACAGAAATAACAATATGGGTGTAATATGGGCACAACATTATAAATAAGGGGTATAACTACAACAGTAATGGGGTAATCACTAGTATTATAGGGACCCAACAACTGCACTCAAAAATATCTTTCTATCGACATATAGCTCTCCTTGTAATTCCTCAAGGTTTGTAACTTATTCAAGATTGAAGTTAGTAACCCCAATTAGTAGGTTAAAACAACATGGGGTTGTGGCATGGAATTTATCATTGATTTTAGTCATCAAATAGTCAATAATTAATATTTTTTTGAGCTCCTAAAATCCCTCCAACATTCTCGATAGAATCCCCTCTCAACTCTATTAAAAGAAATCTCATATATCCTCAAAAAGTAGTGATCGTAGAACTTTCTCTATAACTTTATTTCTGCGAAGTCATAGATGTTGAAATTAAAAATCACTTGAGCCAAAATCCTGATGAATGTTGTGACCTAATTTTAGATCTCGGTTCGCTATATTTTTGGAGATATGATCTGTGGAAGTTAGGGTTTTTGCAGGCTCCTGAATTTCATCTCAAAGAGGTGATCTGGGGAAACTCGTCATATCTCTCTCTCTGAGAAGAGGATTGGAATTCTATAAAAAGTTGTGGATAGTGCACAGACTGTAGTTTACTGTTTATTAATTTCAAAGCCAAAGGAGGAAACAATGACATGTGGCGCATTGTACAAGTTTGCTCTACTGAACTAGTCCATAATTAGGTCATTCTAAGAGATTCGGCATAAATTTCCCTTGAAGAATCCAAATCAGGTCAGACCTATGGCGTTGGAAAGAAGACTTAGATGGCTACTACAGGACCGAAGATCACATATTGGGGATATGAAATCACAGAGATACATCAGATTCAATATCCTGCTCCTAGAGGGCAAGTAAAAAAACTAGATCAAGTGTTGTCAAGGGCTGCAAAGGACCAGACATTTTAGGGCATAAAAGAGCAAGGTGAAAAAAAATGATGCAGCAAAGGTAAGCTCCAGGTAAGTATCTTCTGTATATGAATGTTCATCTCTTAATTACATTAGGTTCTTTGTATTCTAATTTGTTGTTTTTTTCTAGCACTAACATATGCTCTCTAGGATGAGGTAAGTTTTGTTATTATCATGTCATGGGTATTCCCTTCAAGACTTTTTGCAGGTATTATATATTCATCAACAGAAGACTCAATGCATAATCTAATGTTTTGAAGAGTGAGAAAGGGTAGCATGACAAGAGCTACAATCAATGTGCAGAACAACATCAAGAAGTTCACCACATGAATTCTTCAAGTGGGTAGCACTGCATATAGTCATTGTAAAAGTATCATTGTATAGAGTCGTTGTAAAAGAATCGTTGTAAAATTTGTACAAATATCTACCTACCAAGAGTTGAAGAGGTAGTGTCGAGAGGTATAGGATCATCATTAGGTGGTTGTGTCATAGTTTGGGTTATGGTCTAGTGTGTTTTATTCTTCTACATCATTCTATATCATTGTAAAGTGGAAATTTTCCCTGGTACGAGAGTCCATTCTTCTTTTATTCTTCTATAGGGTGGTAGGCTGGTGCTAGGCTGGTGCATGAAGTCACCAACAGGTTGAAGCATGTGAAAACTTCAGGATGGTAGGATGATGCTAGGGTGAATTATAGCTCATTGGGTGTCGGGGAATCCATTCGGTTGACTACTAAAGAATCTCGGGTGCTCGAGAGTCCATCCAGTGGGAGCTGGAGAAGAATTATTTTCTAGATTCTTGGAAGTTGGAGCTTTCTTTTAAATTGGAGTTGACAATTAAACAATTATTAGAAAAAACATTTAGATGGTTTTTGTCCTGGAGGGGGTTTCCACCTTAAAAACTATGTGCATTTGTGTTCCTTTTGTTTACTGCTATCATTGTACAAACATTGATAATAATTGAAGATTAACTAATGCTCTAAAATATTAATAATAATACTAATTGAAAGTAATATTGATTCACCCTTCCTCCCTCTCAGTATTTCCAACAATTGGTATCAGAGCTTGGTTCCTTCAATAGTAGTTTAACAACTCGAAGGAGATCATGGAGCATACCAAGAATGGTATACCTTTGTTCAATGAAAATAATTATGCACTCTGGAAAGGAACAATGGAGGTCTATCTCTTGGTGGAGGGTTACGAAGTATTGGACACTGTTCAAAATGGCTTTACACCAACTGTGGATGAAAATGGTAAGAAGAAATTGGTAAATGAGGCAAAAGGAAAGAATATTATTATTAGTGGACTTATTGAATCTTCTTATCATAAGGTGTTGGGTTGTAAAATTAAAAAATTATATGAGAAAAGCTTGATAATATATATGCAGGTGACTCTAATGTCAAAGAAGCAAAGCTTCAAATCTAGCAACTCAGAATGAAATAAGATGACAACATTGTTGCATACTTCCAACACGTTGATGAAATAACCAACACTCTAGAAGGATTGGGAGACCCTGTTGACGAGAAGACTATTATATGAAAGATTCTTAGAACATTACCAAGAAGATTCAACCCAAAGGTATTGGTCTTAGAGTATAGTGCAAATATGGCCAAATCCAACAACGAGGAATTACATGGAGTTCTCATAGCATATGAAATGAGATTTTATAAAGAAGAGGGTACATCGCATCTAGAAAATACGTTCTATGCATCTAAGAAAACAAATAAGAACAAACAGCCTTCAAAGGCAAAGACCGACACCTGCAAGTGTGAAGAAAAGGAAGATGATGAAGAAGGTTTTCCACATGGAGAATATGCTTACTTTAGGAGAAAACTAAAAATTGGTAAGGGAAAACACAAAGGTAAACTTCCATTGATATGTTTTGGTTGTGGTTAGGTTGGGCATTTCACAACAAAATGTCGTAACAAAACTGACGGAAACTGAAAAGGAAAGAAAGGCTTTAATAAATTCATCAAGCAAGGCAAGAAGAAAGGATTCAAAAGGAACTTTCACTCTAAATAAGATAGCTCATCATCCGATGAAGATAGTGGCAGTGATAAAGAAGCCAATGAGAGAGTACTATTTATGGCCAAGCACAATAAACAAGAGGTATCAAACAACGAAGAAGAAGGGTTGACCCTAGAAGAATTTTCTAAGCAGGTAATCGTGATTATAAAATAGCTCAAGTCTGAGAAGATCCATTCCAATACTCTTGAAGAACAAGTTCAAATTCTCAAAATTGAAGTTGATGAACACAAATGTATTGAAGAGTCAATTCAAAAGAAGTTGGAAGAAAGCAACTGAGAAAGGGAAGCATTAGAAGCTGAAGTAGTCTCGCTATGTAAGGAAGTGAAGAAGGGAAACACTGTCCAAAACTATGCCAACATCTAAAGGGCATTTGAAGAACTCATCAACAATGAATGATCTTACAATGACAGAACTTGCCTTGGTTACAAAGAAGAAGAAGCAAGACCTTCTCCTACAAAATACAATGTACCTATGAGATCTGACAGGCATGTAGACTTCATTGGACAAGATTCGCAAGAACAACATTGGAAGACAATTCCCCAACGAATATTTCCATCTAGGTACCAACATATTTTTAATGGCTATTGTTATTCATGTTGAAAATTTGGTCATAAAGTTGTAGAATGTCACACATACCCTATGAACCAATACAATTCGAAGAGATCTATCAAATATGAACCTCCCAGGGCTCAACAAAACATCAATAGATTTGAAAATTTAAGAAATAATATGGAATGTTATAAATGTCGAAACTTTGGACACATAGCCGGAGACTGCATACTTGAAAATCCTCCAGAAGAATCTTCGAAGCTACAAAATGAACGAACATGGAAGAACAAGAAGATTGATAATTGTGCTCTCACTCTCAAGGCTCAAAACAACAAAATGTGTGGTATGTTGATAGCGGTTGCTCAATGCATATCACTAGAGATAGAAAGAAATTTGTATCTCTTAAAGAGAAGAAGGATGGAACCGTGTCCTTTGGAAATGATGGATCTTCAAATGTTATAGGATTAGGTACCGTCAGTCTCAGAAAAAAAGATGTTCTAGCCAAGAATGTTCTATTGGTTGAAAACATGAACTACAATCTACTCAGTGTTGGAAAAATGTGTGATCAAGGACACACAATGTTATTCAACTTCACAAAATCTAAAATGAGGAAAGGCAGGTATGGTAAAATTGTGGCTACAACAATTCGAGCTCCAAACAAGATATATGTTCTGGATGAAGCCACTAAAGCATGTCTACTAGCTAAAGAATATGAAAGTTGGTTATGGCACAAATGAATGGGTCACATAAACTTTGACAATCTTGTGAGGATAAGAAAAAAGGAAGCAGTACGAGAAATGCCAAAAATATCAAAACCTTCCAACACATTATGTGAGGCCTGTCGGCATGGCAAGCAAACAAAATTTGGATTTAAAACAAAATAACATTTTGCATCACATCCATTGGAATTGATACATATTGATCTATGTGGTCCTATGAGAACAAAAGGCTTAGATGGAGAAATATATTTCATGTTAATGATAGATGACTATACCATAATGATAGCCGTTAGTTTCCTAAAGAAAAAACTTGAAGCATTTGAGTGCTTTAAGATCTACAAGAACATGGTTGAAAATGAAACTGATTTGAAAATAAAGCTCCTAAGATCAGATAATGGCAAAGAATTCTCTTCAAAATTATTTCAGCAATATTGTGAGGGAAATGGAAAAAAAAGAAAATTTTCAACAACATGAACACCTCATCAAAATGGATTTTCTGAAAGAAAGAATAGAACCGTACGGGAAATGTTATATTAAATGAGAAGATCAAAAGTTTGGTAAGTTTGAATCACGTGTTGACGAAGGTATCTTTTTTGTTACTCACACAAAAGAAAGGCCTATAAATGCTATAATCTAAGACGAAAACAGATATTGGAGAGCATAAATGTTACATTTGATGAAGATGGTGTTCTAATGAATAATGTTGAGAATCTAGAATCTTTGAAACTTGAGAATGAGACTGAAAAAGGTATAGATAAAATTCTAGAACAAGAAGCAATTGTCAACCAGAAGAAGTAAATAATGATCAACACGATATACAAGAACAACAACAAGAAGCTCCTCCAAAGGGAACAAAAGTATACATTCAAAAGAACCATCCATCAAATCAAATCATTGGTGACATAAATGAAGGAATTGGAACAAGGAAAGGTCAATAGCTTCGATCATCACAACAAGATTCAATTTATTTTCTAGAAACCTTTGAGCCTAGATGTTTTGAGGAAGCCAGCCAGAATGAACATTGGGTAGCAGCTATGAATGAAGAATTGGATCAAATCGAGAGGAATAACACCTAGGAATTAGTTCCACGACCAAAAGATAAAAATTTCATTGGGACTAAATGGGTGTTCGGAACAAATTGAATGAATATGGACAAGTGACCATAAACAAAGCAAGATTGGTTTGAAAAGGTTATGCACAAGTGGAAGGAATTGATTTCGATGAAACGTTTGCACCAGTTACAAATGGAAGCCACCTAGATGTTTCTCGCCTATGCATGTTCAAGAAAAGTAGAACTCTACCAAATGGATGTTATGTTAGCATTTTTGAATGGTGAATTAGAAGAATAAGTTTACATCAAACAACCTAAAGGTTTTCTACTATCAGAAAAAGAAGACTATGTTTCCAGGTTAAAGAAGGCTTTGTATGGTCTCAAGTAGGCTCCACGAGCATTATATGCTCGTCTTCATGGATATCTACATCGAAAAGGGTTCAAGAAAGGTATTGTTGATAGCAATCTTTATGTACAAATAGATAAATATAATTTAACAATCGTTGAGGTATATGTGGATGATATAATCTTTGGTAGCAATGATGATCGACTAAGTAAGAACTTTGCTACAAAGATGCAAAGTGAGTTCGAGATGTCTTTACTTAGTGAGTTGACATACTTCTTAGGGCTTCAAATATCTCAACAATAGAAAGGAATATTTATATGTCAAGCCAAGTACATCAAGGAAATGATTAAGAAATTCAAAATGGAAGATTGCAAACCCGACCTTACTCCGATGGTATCAGGTTGCAAATTGAGCATAGATGCCTCATCTAAGGATGTGGATCAAAGGTTATACTATGATTGGTAGTCTTCTATATGTAACAACATCCCGACTAGATGTTATGCAAGCAGTTGGACAAGTAGCAAGATTCCAAGTAGCACCAAAAGAATCACATATTATTGTCGTCAAAAGAATTCTTCAATATCTAAAGGGCACAACAGAATATGGCTTGTGGTATCCCAAGGGAAACAATATCATTATTCAAGACTTTACAGATGCATATTGGGTAGGAAAGGTTGATGATCGTAAGAGTACTAGGGGAGAAACATTCTATCTAAGTGGTTGTCTCGTATCATGGTTGAGCAAAAAGCAAACCTCAATCTCGTTATCGACAGTGGAAGCAGAATACATTGCAGCAACAACTTGTTGTGCTCAAGTCCTTTGGATGAAAAAAACTTTGTAAGATCTTCAAGTACAATTCAGTGAGCCTATTTCCATCTTCTATGATAACACCAGTGACATCAGCATCTCCAAGAATCATGTCATGCATTCAAAAACAAAACACATTTCGATCAAATATCATTTTGTTAGAGAACAAGTCATAGAAAAGAATATCAAACTTAAATATGTTGGTACAGAAGAACAAATCGTTGATATCTTCACTAAAGCTTTACCTCATGAAGCATTTGAATATCATCACATGAAGCTTTGGATTCTCCCAAGTTCTCATTAGATTTTCCTTATTCAGAAAATAAAGGGGGAGTGGAAGTGTGTATAGGTCCTCAGGATGGTTGTGCGTCAGGGGGAGTTACCCTTTTCCATTGATGTGAAATGGGGAGATAAGGCAGTAGGAAAAGGTGCCCTGATCACAAGGGGAGTACCTGTGTTGCCATCAATGCCAAAGGGGGAGATTGTTGATCTAAATATGATCTGAGGTTGTCATTGATTGTCAACCCAAGTAGCACCAAGGATGACCCTGAACTTCCATGGCACATTGGGCATCATAATTCATGGTTTCTCATCTCATAACCATTATAGGAATACTCTACTTAAGAATATATTTCTATCGGTATATAACTCTCCTCGTAATTCCTCACGGTTTGTAAGTTATTCAAGAATGAAGTTAGTAACCCCAATTAGTGGGCTAAAACACCATGGGGTTGTGGCATGGAATTTATCATTGATTTTGGTCATTGAATAGTAAATAATTAATAATTTTTTAATCTCCTAAAATCCCTCCAACATTCTCTATAGAAGCCCCTCTCAAGTCTATTGAAAGAAATATCATATATCCTCTAAAAGTAGTGATCGTGGAATTTTCGTTGTAACTTTATTTCTGCGAAGTCATAGATGTTGAAATTAAAACTCATTTGAGCCAAACTCCTGATGAACATCGTGACTGAATTTCAGATCTCGTTTCACCCTATTTTCGAAGATATGATATGTGGAAGTTAGGGTTTTGTAGCCTCACGAATTTCATCTCAGAGAGGTGACCAGGGAAAAATCATAATAACTCTCTCTCTGAGAAGAGGATTGGAATTCTGTAAAAAGTTGTGGATGGTGCATGGACTATAGTTTTCTATGTATTAATTTCAAATCCAAAAGAAGAGACATTGACATGTGGCATGTTGTACAAGTTTGCTCTACTGAACTAGTCCATAATTAGGTCATTCTAAGAGATTGGGCATAACTTTGACTTGAAGAATCCAAATCAGGTCAGACCTATGGCATTGGAAAGAATACTCAGAGGGACTACAAGACTGAAGATCACATATTGGGGATCTACAATCATAGAGATACATCAGATTCAATATCCTGCTCCTAGAAGGCAAGTAAAAAAACTAGATCAAGTGTTGTCAAGGGCTGCAAAGGACTAGGCTTTCTAGGGCAGCAAAGAGCAATGTGTAGCAAAATGATGTAGCAAAGGTAAGCTTTAGGTGAGTATCTTCTGTATATGAATGTTCATCTCTTAATTGAATTAGGTTCTTTTTATTCTAATTTGTTGTTTTTGTTTAGCACTGACATATGCTCTGCAGGATGAGGTAAGTTTTGTTATTATCATGTCATGGGTATTCCCTTGAAGACATTTTGCAGGTATTATATATTAATCAAGAGAAGACTCAATGAATAATCTAATTTTTTGAAGAGTGAGAAAGGGTATAATGACAAGAGAAACAATCAAGGTGCGGAACAATGTCAAGAAGTTCACCACATGAAGTCTTCAAGTGGGCAGCAATGCATATAGTCATTGTAAAAGTATCATTGTACAGATTCATTGTAAAAGATTCAATGTAAAAGTTGTACAAGTGTCTATCTACTAAGATTTGAAGAGGCAGTGTCGGGAGGTCTAGGATCATCATTAAGTAGTTGTGTCATAGTTTGAGTTATGGCCTAGTGTGTTTTCTTCTTCTACATCATTCTATATCATTGTAAAGTGGACCATTTTCCCTAGTACGGGAGTCCATTCTTATTTTATTCTTCTATAGGGTGGTAGGGTGGCTGGTGCATGAAGTCACCAACAGGTTCAAACCTGCGAAAACTTTAGGGTGGTAGGGAGGTTCTAGGGTGAATTGTAGCTCATTGGGTGTTGGGGCATTCGTTCAGTTCACTACTAAAGAATCTCGAGCATTGGAGCATCCATCCAGTCGGAGCTGGAGAAGAATTCTTTTCTAGGTTATAGGAAGTTGGAGTTTTCTTTTCAATTGGAGTTGAAGATTAAATAATTATTAAAAAAGAGTTCAGGTGGTTTTTGTCCTGAAGGTCGTTTTCACCTAAAAAACTGTGTGCATTTGTGTTCCTTTTGTTTACTGCTATCATTGTACAAACACTTATAATAATTGAAGATTAACTAATGCTCTGAAAGATTAATAATAATACTAATTGAAAGGAATACTGATTCACCCCCCCCCCCCCCCCCCAGTATTTCCAACAATTGGTATCAGAGCTTGGTTCCTTCAATAGTAGTTTAACAACTGGAAGGAGATCATGGAGCATACCAAGAATGGTGTACCTTTGTTCAATGAAAATAATTATGCACTCTGGAAAGGAACAATGGAGGTCTATCTATTGGCACAAGGTTACAAAGTATGGGACATTGTTCAAAATTTCTTTACACCAATCGCGAATGAAAATGGTAAGAAGAAATTGGTAAATGATGAAAAAGAAAAGAATATTATTATCAGTGGACTTATTGAATCTGATTATCATAATATGTTGGGTTGTAAAATGAAAAAAGTATGTGGGACAAGCTTGAGAATATATATGTAGGTGACTCAAATTTCAAAGAATAAAAGATTCAAATCTACAGAGCAAAATTTGAGCAACTCATAATGAAAGAAGATGATGACATTGCTTCATACTTCCAACACGTTGATGAAATAACCAACACTCTAGAAGGATTGGGAGATCCTGTTGATGAGAAGATTATTATACAAAAGATTCTTAGAACGTTACCATGAAGATTCAACCAAAAGGTATCGGTCTTAGAATATAGTGCAAATATGGCTAAACTTAGCAAATAGGAATTACGTGGAGTTATCATAGCATATGAAATGAGTCTTTATGAAGAAGAGGGTACTTCACATCTAGAAAATACATTCGCTGCATCTAAGAAAACCAATAAGGACAAACAACCTTCAAAGGCAAAGACATGCACCTGCAAGTGTGAAGAAAAGGAAGATGATGAAGAAGGTTTTCCAGATGGAGAATATACTTACTTTACAAGAAAACTAAAAATTGGTAAGGGAAAATTCAAAGGTAAACTTCCATTGATATGTTTAAGTTATGGTGAGGTTAGGCATTTTGCAACAAAATGTCCAAACAGAACAATGGAAACTGAAAAGGAAAGAATGGCTTTAATAAATTAAACAAGCAAGGCAAGAAGAAAGGATTCAAAGGGAACTTTCTATCTAAAGAAGATAGCTCATCATCCGATGAAGACAGTGACACTGAAGTAGAAGCCAATGAGAGAGTATTGTTTATGGCCAACTACAATAAACAAGAGGTATCAGACAACGAAGAAGAAGGGTTGACCATAGAAGAATTTTCTAAGGAGGCAATCAAGATTATAAAATAGCTCAAGGCTGAGAAGATCCATCCCAATACTCTTGAAGAACAAGTTCAAAGTCTCAAAACTGAAGTTGAAGAACACAAATGTGTTGAAGGGTCACTTCACAAGAAGTTGGAAGAAAGCAACCAAGAAAGGGAAGCATTAGAAGCTGAAGTAGTCTCACTGCATAAGGAAGTGAAGAACGGAAGCATTGTCCAAAACTGTGCCTACAGCTAAAGGCCATTGGAAGAACTCATCCACACTGAATGATCTTACAACGAAAAAACTGGCCTCAGTTATAAAGAAGAAGAAGCATGACCTTCTCCAACAAAATACAATGAACCCATGAGATCCTATAGGCATGTAGACTTCATTGGAAAAAGTTCGCAAGAACAACCTTGGAAGACAATTCCCTGACGACTATTTCCATCTAGGTACCAACATATTTTTCATGGATATCATTATTCATTTGGAAAAGTTGGTCATAAAGCTGTAGAATGTCGCACATACCCTAGCAACCAATACAATTCCAGGAGTTCTGTCAAATATGAACCTCCCAGGGCTCAGCGAAACATCAATAGATTTGAAAATTTAAGAAATAATATGGAATGTTACAAATGTCGAAGCTTGGACACATAGCGAGAGACTGCAGACTTGAAAATCCTCCAGAAGAATCTTCGAAGCCACAAAATGAATGAACATGGAAGAAGAAGAAGAAGAATGATAATTGTGCTCTCACTCTCAAGTCTCAAAACAAAAAAGATGTGTGGTATGTTGATAGCAGTTTCTCAATGCATATCACTGGAGATGGAAAGAAATTTGTATCTCTTAAAGAGAAGAAGGATGGAACCGTTTCCTTTGGAAATGATGGATCTTCAAGCGTTATAGGATTAGGTACCGTCAGTCTCAGAAGCAAAGATGTTCTAGCCAAGAATGTTCTATTGGTTCAAAACATGAATCACAATCTACTCAGTGTTGGAAAAATGTGTGATCAAGGACAAACAATGCTAGTCAGCTCCACAAAATCTGAAATCAGGAAAGGCAGGTATGGTAAAATTGTGGCTACAACAAGTCGAGCTCCAAACAAGATATATGTTCTAGATTAAGGAACTAAAGCATGTCTGTTAGCAAAAGAAGATGAAAGCTGGTTATGGCACAAATGAATAGGTCACATAAACTTTGACAATCTTGTGAGTATAAGAAAAAGGGAAGCAATACGAGAAATGTCGAAAATCTCAAAACCTTCCGACACACTATGTGAGGCCCGTCAGCATGGCAAGCATAAAAAATTTGGATTTAAAACAAAGTAACACTTTGCATCACATCCATTGGAATTGATACATATTGATCTATGTGGGCCTATGAGAACAAAAGGCTTAGATGGAGAATTATATTTCATGTTAATGATAGATGATTGTACCACGATGACAACATTCAGTTTCCTAAAGAAAAAATATAAAGAATTTGAGTTCTTTAAGATCTACAAGAAGTTGGTCGAAAATGAAACTGATTGAAAATAAAGTGTCTAAGATCAGATAACGGCTAAGAATTATCTTCGAAATTATTTCAGCAATACTATGATGAAAATGGAAAAAAAATACAATTTTCAACAACACAAACGCCTCAACAAAATGGAGTTGCTGAAAGAAAGAATAGAATTGTACAGGAAATGTTATATTAAAAGAGAAGATCAAAAGTTGGGTAAGTTTGAATAACGTGTTGACGAAGGTATCTTTGTTGGTTACTCATGCAAAAAAAGGCCTATAAATGCTATAATCTAAGACGAAAACAGATAGTGGAGAGCATAAACCTTAAATTTGACAAAGATGGTGTTCTAACAAATAATGATGAGGATCTAGAATCCTTGAAACTTGAGACAAAGATTGAAAAAGTTACATAGAAAATTCTAGAAGAAGCAAAAACTGTCAACCAGGAAGAAGTAAATAATGATCAACAAGATATATAGGAACAACAACAAGAATCTCCTCCAAAGAGAACAAAAGAATGCATTCAAAAGAACCATCCATCAAATCAAATCATTGGTGACGTAAATGAAGGAATTGGAATAAGAAAAGGTCGATAGATTCGATCATCACAACAAGCTCACATTGCTTTTCTATGAACCTTTGAGCCTAGACGTTTTGAGGAAGCCAGCCAGAATGAAAATTGGGTAGAAGCTATGAATGGATAATTGGATCAAATCGTGAGGAATAACACATGCGAATTAGGTCCATGACCAAAAGATAAAAATTTCATTGGGACTATATGGGTGTTCAGGAACAAATTGAATGGATATGGATAGGTTACCAGAAACAAAGCAAGATTGCTTTGCAAAGGCTATGCACAAGTGGAAGGAATTGATTTCGGCGAAACATTTGCACCAGTTGCCAGAATGGAAGCCATCTTTATGTTTCTAGCCTATGCATGTTGAAGAAAAATAAAATTCTACCAAATGGATGTTAAGTTAGCATTTCTGAATGGCGAATTAGAAGAAGAAGTTTACATCGAACAACCTAAAGGTTTTCTACTATCAGAAAAAGAAGACTATGTTTCCAAGTTAAAGAAGGCTATGTATGGTCTCAAGCAGGCTCCCAAAGCATGATATGTTCATCTTGATGGATATCTATGTCAACAAGGGTTCAAGAAAGGTATTGCTGCTAACAATCTTTATGTACAAATAGATAAAGATAATTTAATGATCATTGAGGTATATGTGGATGATATAATATTTGGTAGCAATGATGATTGATGAAGTAAGAACTTTGCTACAAGGATGAAAAGTGAGTTCGAGATATCTTTACGTGCTGGGTTTACAGACTTCTTAGGGCTTCAAATATCTCAGCAAAAGAAAGGAATAGTTATATGTCAGGCCAAGTACATCAAGGAAATGCTCAAGAAATTCAAAATGGAAGATTGCAAACCAGTCCTTACTCTGATGGTAACAGGTTGCAAATTGAGCATAGACTACTCATCTAAGGATGTGGATGAGAGGTTGTACTATGATTGGTAGTCTTCTATATGTAACAACCTCCCGATTAGATCATATGCAAGCAGTTGGATAAGTAGCAAGATTCCAAGCAGCACCAAAAAAATCACATATTATTTTCGTCAAAAGAATTCTTCAATATCTAAAGGGCACAATATAATATGGCTTGTGGTATCCCAAGGGCAGCAATATCGTTATTCAAGCCTTTACAGATGCATATTGGGCAGGAAACATTGATGATCGTAAGAGTACTAGTGGAGAAACATTCTCTGTAGGTGGTTGTCTCATATCATGGTTGAGAAAAAAGAAAACCCCAATCTCGTTATCTATGGCAGAAGTAGAATGTATTGCAGTAACCGCTGGTTGTACTCAAGTCCCTTGCATGAAAAAAACTTTGCAAGATCATCAAGTATAGTTTAGTGAGCCTATTCCCATCTTCTATGATAACACCAGTGACATTAGCATCTCCAAGAATCATGTCACGCATTCAAAACAAAACACATTCCGATCAAATATCATTTTGTGAGAGAACAAGTCACTGAAAAGAATATCAAACTTAAATATGTTGGTACAAATGAACAAATTGCTGATATCTTCATTAAACCTTTACCTTGTGAAGAATTTAAATATCTTCGCCTGAAGCTTGGGATTCTCCCAAGTTCTCACTACATTTTCCTTATTCAAAAAATAAAGGGGGAGTGAAAGTGTGTACAGGTTTGCATGATGGTTTTGTATCATGGGGAGTTACCCTTTGCCATTAATGTCAAAGGGGGAGAGAAGGCAGTAGGAATAGGTTCCCTAATCGTAGGGGGAGTACTTGTGTTACCATCAACGCCAAAGGGGGCGATTGTTGATCTAGAGATGATCTGAGGTTGTCATTGAAGTTAACCCAAGTGGCACCAAGGATGACCCTGAACTTCCATGGCACATTGGGCATCATCATTCATGACTTCTCATCTCATAACCATTATAGGAATACTCTACTCAAAAATATATTTCTATCGGTATATAGCTCTCCTCGTAATTCCTCATGGTTTATTACTTATTCAAGATTCAAGTTAGTAACACCAATTAGTGGGTTAAAACCCCATGGGATTGTGGCATGGAACTTATCATTGATTTTTGTCATTGAATAGTCAATAGTTAATAATTTTTTAAGCTCCTAAAATCCCTCCAACATTCTCTATAGAAGCCCCGCTCAACATTATAGAAACAAATCTCATATATCCTCCAAAAGTAGTGATCATGGAATTTTCACTATAACTTTACTTCTGCGAAGTAATAGATACTGAAATTAAAAATCATTTGAGACGAAACCCTGATGAACATCGTGACTGAATTTTAGATCTCGGTTCGCTATATTCTTGGAGATATGATATGTGGAAGTTAGGGTTTTTTGTAGGCTCCTGAATTTAATCTCAAAGAGGTGACCTTGTGAAAATCGTCATAACTCTCCCTCTGAAAAGAGGATTGGAATTCTGTAAAAAGTGGTGGATAGTGCACAAACTATAGTTTTCTATGTAACAATTCAAAGCCAAAGGAGGAAATAGTGACATGTGGCGTGCTGTACAAGTTCTCTCTACTGAACTAGTCCATAATTAGGTCATTCTGAGAGATTGGGCATAACTTTTCCTTGCAGAATCCAAATCGGGTCAGACCTATGGCATTGGAAACAAGACTTAGAGGCTTACTACAGGACCGAAGATCACATATTGGGGATATAAAATCACAGAGATATAGCAGATTCAATATCCTGCTCCTAGAAGGAAAGTAAAAAAACTAGATCAAGTGTTGCCAAGGGCTGCCAAGGACCAGAATTTCTAGGGAAGCAAAGAGAAAGGTGGAGAAAAATGATGTATCAGAGGTAAGCTCCATGTAATTATCTTTTGTATATGAATGTTCATCTCTTAATTGCATTAGGTTATTCATATTCTAATTTGTTTTTTTTGTTTAGCACTAACATATGCTTTGCAGGATGAGGTAAGTTTTGTTATTATCATGTCATGGGTATTCCCTTGAAGACTTTTTGCAGATATTATATATTCATCAAGAGAAGACTCACTGCATAATCTAATGTTATGAAGAGTGAGAAAGCATAGAATGAGAAGATAAACAATCAAGGTGCAGAACAACGTTAATCAGTTCGCCACATGAAGTCTTCAAGTGGGTAGCACTGCATATAGTCATTGTTAAAGTATCATTATACAAAGTCATTGTAAAAGTTTTACAAGTGTCTATTTGCCAAGAGTTGAAGAGGCAGTATCGGGAGGTATAGGATCATCATTAGGTAGTTGTGTCATAGTTTGAGTTATTGTCTAGTGTGTTTTCTTCTTCTACATCATTCTATATCACTGTAAAGTGGACCATTTTCCTTGGTACGGGAGTCCATTCTTCTTTTATTATTCTATAGGGTGGTAGGGTGGTGTTAGGCTGGTGCATGAAGTCACCAACAGGTTCAAGCCCGTGAAAACTTCATGGTGGTAGGGTGGTGCTACGGTGAATTGTAGCTCATTGGGTGTTGGTGCATCCGTTCAGTTGACTACTAAAGAATCTCAGGTGTTGGAGCGTCCATCTAGTGGCAGCTGGAGAAGAATGCTTTTCTAGATTCTAGGAAGTTTGAGATTTCTTTTCAATTGGAGTTGAATATTAAATAATTATTAGAAAACCGTTCAGGTGTTTTGTGTCCCAGAGGGGATTTCCACAATAAAAACTATGTGCATTTGTGTTCCTTTTGTTTACTGTTGGGTTGTGTTATATTCTTCCCATGACTAGCCCACGTAGTTAACTAGGGGGTTAGAAGGGGGACGAAACCCCCCTTCGTTGCACCGATTGCGTAGGGAGGGGAGTCACAGGGGTTTGAGGGGTGCAAGTAACCCCACTCTATGGGGTCAGGGGTAGCACCCCGGAAAATTTTCGTTTTGGAACCTATGTAAGGTTGGGTGGACCCACCAATGGTTTTGTGCATGATTTTCACACATGTTTTTGGACGCAATAGTCTTCATTCCATGGTTTTGGATGCGAAGGTGTTCAGTCCATGGTATTGGATGCTTCAGCATGTATAAATATGTATTGTAACATTGAAAGGAACATAATGGAAAATCAATTTGGTAGTCCCGGTTTTGGGATCTAGGGGAATATCTCTGTGTATATGTGTTTTATGAGTTATGCTCTCGCATTATTTATTTTAAGTGTTTTAGAATTCGTATGCAGGTAATTTCTGTATGGGGTTAAAACCTACATTTGGTATCAGAGCTGTTTTGGCTTCAAGGGGACGCCTTTGTTGCTGAGGGGTTTCACTCAGGCCTGTGGTAGACCCTGTTTAGTGGGAGATCTGGGAGATCGATTCTGGTGGTGAAAGAAGATGGCGAGAAGTCGAAAGATAGAGATCGAGAAATTTAATGGTGATATTTTTGAGTTGTGGAAACTCAAAATGGAGGATCTGTTGGTGGATAAAGATTAGTGGATCATGGAAGATATGGGTACTAAACCAACGGGAGTGTTCGATGAAGAATGGAAGAATTTGCATCAGAAGGCAAAGAGCACAATACGATTGTGTGTCTCAGATTCAGTTTTGTTGAATGTATCAGGGGAATCTACGATGAAGGCTTTGTGGTACAAGTTAGGGACTTTGTACAAGTCTAAGTCTCTGGTGAATAAACTATTCCTGTGGAAAAAGCTGTATAACCTAAGGATGAAAGATGGAGACTCAGTGACAGAGCATCTGAATGCATTTAATACTATGGTAAGTCAGTTAGCATCTGTTGATATTAAAATTCAGATGAATATAAGTGAATTAGTTTGTTGTGTTCTCTACCAGATTCATGGGATAGTCTGGTTATTGCAATAGGTAACAATGCAAATGCCTTGCATTTTGATGAAATAGTCTCATCCTTGTTGACGGAGGAGATGAGATGGAAAAATATGGAGAGAAAGAATGGTGATGCCTTGTCTGTATGAGGACGGTCCCAGAAAAGAAACAAAAATAAGTCATCTTGTGGGAGATCTAAATCTAGAGGGAGATCTAAATCTCTTGGAAAACCTGTAACGGTGGTGTGCTAGAAATGCGGAAAGGAAGGGCACTACAAAAGGGACTGTAAATCTAAAGCTTCTGATAAAGGAAAGGGATCTGATGATGCTCCTTCTACAGAGGCAAAAACCGCCTCAGATGAAGGTGGGGATGTGTACTTGGCTTCTTCAAGTACACATGTATATCATGAGGCATGGTTGATTGACTCAGGTGCGTCCTTTCACTTCACTCCCCATAGAGAGTGGTTCTACGAGTATGAGAAATATGATGGTAGTGATGTCTTTTGGGGGGGGTGATAGGAAGGATAGAATCATTGGTCAAGGAAAAGTAAAGTTGAAGTTGCAAGGTGGAAGGGTTAGAACACTTTGGAGTGTTCTGCATATTCCTGCATTAGTCAAAAATCTGATTTCTGTAAGCAAGCTGGATGATGCAGGTGTAAAAATAGTGTTCGAGAAGGATACCTGCAAGATGGTGCTAGAGGCACTGGTATTGATGTGGGGAGTTCGAATTGGAACTCTATACAAGCTGCAAGGTAGAACTGTTGTTGATGGGTGCAACAGTTCCGTGGTTCCTGAAAGTGGAGCACAAAATATACTGGTATCTGGATAGAAGACCATGTTGTGGCATCAAAGGATTGGACATATTGGAGAGAAGGGCCTTCGAATACTTCATGGTAAAGGTATGGTAGAAGGTATGAGTAATAGCTCTCTAGATTTTGATTTCTTTGAAAATTGTGTATATGGGAAGCAGAATCAGGTGAGTTTCCCCTCTGGTGGTAAGAGGGCGAAACATATATTAGAGCTTGTGCATAGTTATGTGTTTGGACCTGTGAAGGTTCCATCACTAGGTAAGTCTGTGTACTATGTATCATTTATAAATGACTTCTCCAGGAATACATGGATATATTTCCTTAAGAAGAAATTTGAAGTCTTTGACAAGTTTAAAGAATTCAAGGCTTTGGTGGAAAATCAGATAGAGAAGAAGCTAAAGGTGCTAAGGAAGATAACGGTGGAGAGTTTTGTAGTAAGGAATTTGAAGAATTTTGTAAGAAGTGTGGTATAGCATGGCAGAAGACTACTCCATATACGCCTCAGAAAAATGGAGTTGCAAAAAGAATGAACAAGACGTTGATGGAAAGGGCAAGAAACATGCTCAATGGTGCCAGTTTAGGACAGGAATTTTGGGCAGAGGTGGTGGAGACAACATATTACCTGGTCAACAGATCACCTTCATCAGCGTTGGAGGATAAAACTCCACAAGAGGTATGGACTGGTAAGAAACCCTCTCTTTCACGTCTGAAGGTATTTGGATGTGATGCATATTTACATGTTCCAAAGGAGAAATGAACCAAGTTGGATAGTAAATCTGAAAAGTTCATCTTTATTGGGTATAAGGATGGCTTAAATGGTTATAAGCTTTGGATCCCAGTAACAAGGAAGGTTGTGTACAATCGAGATGTGGTGTTCAGAGAGGTGAAAGATGTTATTAAACATGAAGTCCAACCAAAGGAAACTAAGAAGATAGAGTTTGAGCTAAAGGAGGAAGAATCAGACTCTATAGTAGAGGAGGAATCAGAAGATAAAGAGCCACAAACTCTGGGTGTGAGAAGATCAGTTCGAGAAAGGTAGCCAAAAAGGTAGAGTCCATCTGCTTTCTGTTCAATTTTTTCTTTATCTATTACCGATGATGATCCCAGAACTGTGAACGAAGGAGTAGATTCAGAGGATGGAAAACTTTGGAAAGAGGCCATGGTTGATGAAATGGCATCTTTACACAAAAATGAGGCTTGGGATCTGGTGGAGTTGCCTACTCGAAGGAAACCCATTGGCAGCAAATGGGTGTTCAAGAAGAAGACAAATGCAGAAGGAAAGGTGTAGAAATACAAAGCTTGGTTGGTAGGAGAAGGTTATTACTAGATGCCGGGAATTGATTTTGGTGATATTTTTTCTCCTATTGCCGAGGTAACTTCTATTAGATTACATTTATTTGTTGTTGTTGTTTTTTATTTTGAGGTAGAACAGATGGATTTGAAGACAACATTTCTCCACGGGGATCTGGAAGAGGAAATCTACATGAAGCAACCAGAAGGCTTTGCGGTGAAGGGTAAGAAAGAACTGGTATGCAAGTTAAAGAAGTCTTTGTATGGGTTAAAACAGTCACCAAGGATGTGGTATCAAATATTTGATACATTTATACAGGGACTTGGCTTCACTAGAAGCAAAGAAGATCACTGTGTGTATTTTAAATTAATTGGTGACTGTGTTATTTATTTGGTCTTGTATGTGGATGATATGTTGGTGGTTGGAAATGACAAAGAAATTATCTCGGATTTGAAGACCCAGTTTTCCTCCAAATTTGACATGAAACTTCTTGGTGCTACAAATTATATTTTGGGCATGGAAATTAAAAGAGATCGGGAAAAGAGGAAGCTCTGGTTAAACCAGAGGAAGTATGCCGAGACAATATTGTAGAGATTTAATATGCAGGATAGTAAACCGGTGAAGGTTCTTATTCCTATAGGTGTAAATTTATTTGCTGAAAAATGTCCCAAGACACAAGAAGAGGAAGAGGACATGTCCCGTGTTCCATATGCAAGTGCAGTCGGTAGCATGATGTATGCAATGGTCTATACTAGACCAGACATTGCACTTGCAGTGGGAGTATTGAGCAGGTTTATTTCAAAACCGCGGAAGCAGCACTGGACAGTAGTGAAGCAGGTCTTTAGGTATCTGCGTGGCACTAGTGATTATGGTTTTTGCTACCAAGGAAGACCAGGATTGGACGGAGTGTTAGATATTCGTGGCTTTGTTGATGTGGACTGGGCTGGAGATCTAGATTAGAGAAGATCTACAAGTGGGTATTTCTTTAACCTATTTGGAGGGGCAGTCAGTTGGATGAGTAAGAAACAATCTATAGTGGCACTATCAACTACAGATGCAAAATACATGGCAGCCACTCATGCAAGCAAGGAAGCAGTTTGGTTGTAGAGATTGTGTTCAAGTATGGGGTTAGTACAGGGAGCTATAAGGAAAAACTGTGACAGCCAAAGTGTAATTTTCTTGGAAAATAACCCTGCTTACCATTCAAAGACAAAGAAAATTGATGTTCAGTATCACTTTGTGAGCTATATGATAGAAGACAAAAAGGTGTTGCTGGTATTAAGGTGGACACTTTGAAGAATACTGAAGATGCATTGACAAAATCTGTGAGCTATGAGAAGTTCTATTGGTTTAGAGAAACAATGGGCATTGTAGGGCTGGATAAATGACTAAGCTCTCTTGTGGCCCCCTGTGCAAAGAAAACAACAAGTGGGATAATTTTGGGTTGTGTTATATTCTTCCCACGACTAGCCCACGTAGTCAATCAAAGGGTTAGAAGGGGGGTGGAGCCTCCCCTTCGTTGTGTTGATTGTGTAGGGAGGGGAGTCACAAGGGGTTCGAGGGGTATAGGTAAACCCACTTTATGGGGTGTGGGGAAGCGCCCCAGAAAATTTTGGTTTTGGAACCTATGTTAGGTTGGGTGGACCCACCTATGGTTTCGTGCATGATTTTCGCACATGTTTTTGGACGCAATGGTTTTTGGTCCATGGTTTTGGATGCGATGGTTTTCAATCCATGGTATTGGATGCTTCGGCGTGTATAAATATGTATTGTAACATTGAAAGGAACATGATGAAAAATCAATCTGGTAGTCCCGATTTTGGGATCCAGGGGAAAATCTCTGTATATATGTGTTTTATGTGTTATGCTCTTACATTGTTTATTTATGTGTTTTAGAATTCGTATGCAGGTATTTTCTGTACGGGGTTAAAACCTACATTTACTGTTATCATTGTACAAACACTGATAAGAATTGAAGATTAACTAATTCTCTAAAAGATTAATAATAATAGTAATTGAAAGGAATACTGATTCACTCTCCCCCCCCCCCCCATTATTTCCAATAATTGTGTATGAGAACTTGGTTCCTCCAATTGCAGTTTAACAACTGGAAGGTGATCATGGAGCATACCAAGAATGGTGTACCTCTGTTCAATGAAAATAATTATGCACTCAAGAAAGGAACAATGGAGGTCCATCTCTTGGTGCAAGGATGCGAAGTATGGGACACTATTCAAAATGGCTTTACACCAACCGCGGATGAAAATGGTAAGAAGAAATTGGTAAATGAGGCAAAAGAAAAGAATATTATTATCACTGGACTTATTGAATCTTCTTATCATAAGGTTTTGGGTTGTAAAACACAAAAGGTATGTGGGAAAATCTTGAGAATATATATGTAGGTGATTCAAATGTCAAAGAAGCAAAGCTTCAAATCTATAAAGAAAATTTTGAGCAACTCAGAATGAAAGAAGATGACAACATTGTTGCATACTTCCAACACGTTGATGAAATAACCAACACTCTGGAAGGATTGGGAGAGCCTCCTGACGAGAAGACTATTATACGAAAGATTCTTAGAATGTTACTAGGAAGATTCAACCCAAAGGTATCAGTGATAGCATATAGTGCAAATATAGCAAAACTTAGCAAAGAGGAATCACGTGGAGTTCTCATAGCATATGAAATGAGACTTGATGAAGAAGAGGGTACATCTCATCTAGAAACTTCATTCGATGCATCTAACAAAACCAATAAGGACAAACAACCTTCAAAGGAAAAGACCTGCACCTGCAAGTGTGAAGAAAAGGAAGATGATGAATATGGTTTTCCAAATGGAGAATATTCTTACTTTACAAGAAAAATAAAAATTGGTAAGGGAAAATTCAAAGGTAAACTTCCATTGATATATTTTGGTTGTGGTGAGGTTGGGAATTTCGCAACAAAATGTCTGAACAGAACTGATGGAAACTGAAAAGGAAAGAAAGGCTTTAAGAAATTCAACAAGAAAGGCAAGAAGAAAGGATTCAAAAGGAAATTTTTGTCTAAAGAAGATAGCTCATCATCCAATGAAGACAGTGACAGTGAAGAAGAAGCCAGTGAGAGAGTACTATTTATGGCCAAGCACAATAAACAAGAGGTATCAAACAACGAAGAAAAAGGGTTGACCATAGAAGAATTCTGTAAGGAGGCAATCAAGATTATAAAATAGCTCAAGGCTGAGAAGATCCATTCCAATATTCTTGAACAAGTTAAAAGTCTCAAAATTGAAGTTAATGAACACAAATGTATTGAAGAGTCACTTCAAAAGAAGTTGGAAGAAAGCAATTGAGAAACGGAAGCATTAGAAGCTGAGGTAGTCTGGCTACGTAAGGAAGTGAAGAAGGGAAACAATGTCCAAAACTATGCCAACAGCTGAAGGGCATTGGAAGAACTCATCAACAATGAATGATCTTACAACGACAGGGCTAGTCTCGGTTACAAAGAAGAAGAAGCAGGGCCTTGTCCAACAAAATACAATGAACCTATGAGATCTGATAGGCATGTAGATTTCTTTCGACAAGATACGCAAGAACAACCTTGGAAGACAATTCTGCGACAAATCTTTCCATCTAGGTGTCAAAATATTTTTCATGACTATTGTTATTCATGTGGAAAATTTGGTCATAAAGCTATTGAATGTCTCATGTACCCTATGAACCAATACAATTGCAAGAGATATTTCAAATATGAACCTCCCAGGGCTCAACAAAACATCAATAGATTTGAAAATTTAAGAAATACTATTGAATGTTACAAATGCCAAAACTTTGGACACATAACTAGAGACTACAGACTCGAAAATCCTCCAGAAGAATTTTCAAAGCCACATAATGAATGAACATGGAAGAAGAAGAATACTGATAATTGTGCTCTTTCTCTCAAGGCTCAAAACAACAAAGATGTGTGGTATGTTGATAGTGGTTGCTCAACGAATATCACTGGAGATAGAAATAAATTTGTATCTTTGAAAGAGAAGAAGGATAGAACCATATCCTTTGGAAATGATGGATCTTCAAATTTTATAGGATCAGGTACCGTCAGTCTCAGAAGCAAAGATGCTCTAGCCAAGAATGTTCTATTGGTTAAAAGCATGAATCACAATCTACTTAGTGTTGGAAAAATGTGTGATCAAGGACACAAAATTCTATTCAACTCCACAAAATCTGAAATAAGGAAATGCAGGTATGGTAAAGTTGTGGCTATAGAAAGTCAAGCTCCAAACAAGATATATGTTCTAGATGAAGCAACTAAAGCATGTCTACTAGCTGAAGCAGATGAAATCTGGTTATGGCACAAATGAATGGGACACATAAACTTTTACAATATTACGAGGATAAGAAAAAAGGAAGCAGTACGGGAAATGACGTAAATTTCAAAACCTTCCAACACACTATGTGAGGCGAGTCGGCATGGCAAGCAGAAAAAATTTGGATTTAAAAAAAAATAAGACTTTGCATCACATCCATTGGAATTGATACATATTGATCTATGTGGTCCCATGAGAACAAAAGGCTTAGATGGAGAATTATATTTCATGTTAATGATAGATGACTATACCACAATGACAGCCATCAGTTTCCTAAAGAAAAAATCTGAAGCATTTGAGTGCTTTAATATCTACAAGAAGTTGGTCGAAAATGAAACTGATTTGAAAATAAAGTGTCTAAGATCAGATAATGGCGGAGAATTCTCTTTGAAATTAATTCAGCTTACTGTGACGAAAATGAAATAAAAAGAAAATTTTCAATAGTACGAACACCTCAGAAAAATGGAGTTGCTAAAAGAAAGAATAGAACCATACAGGAAATGTTATATTAAAAGAGAAGATCAAATGTTGGGTAAGTTTCAATCACGTGTTGAAGAAGGTACCTTTGTTGGTTACTCATGCAAAAGGAAGGCCTATAAATGTTATAATCTAAGACTAAAATAGATAGCGGAGAGCATAAATGTTACATTTGACGAAGATTGTGTTCTAACAAATAACTATGAGGATCTGGAATCTTTGAAACTTGAGAGAGAGAATGAAAAAGGTACAGAGAAAATTCTAGAACAAGAAGCAACTGTCAACCAGGAAGAAGTAAATAATGATCAACATGATATATAGGAATAACAACAAGAAGCTCCTCCAAAGAGAACAAAAGAATGGATTCAAAAGAACCATCCATCAAATCAAATCATTGGTGACATAAATGAAGGAATCGGAACAAGAAAAGGTCGACAGCTTCGATCATCACAACAAGCTCACATTGGTTTTCTAGCAACCTTTGAGCCTACTAGTTTTGAGGAAGCTAGCTAGAATGAACATTGGGTAGCAGCTATGAATAAAGAATTGGATCAAATAGAGAGGAGTAACACCTGGGAATCAGTTCCATACCAAAAGATAAAAAATTCATTGGGACTAAATGGGTGTTCATGAAAAAATTGAATGAATATGGATAGGTTACAAGAAACTAAGCAAGATTGGTTTGCAAAGGCTATGCACAAGTGGAAGGAATTGATTTCGATGAAACATTTCCACCATTTGCTAGAATGGAAGCCATCTGGATGTTTCTCGCATATGCATGTTCAATAAAAATAAAAGTCTACCAAATGCATGTTAGGTTAGTTATTCTGAATGGCGAATTAGAAGAAGAAGTTTACATCGAACAACCTAAAGGTTTTCTACTATCAGAAAAGGAAGACTACGTTTCCATGTTAAAGAAGGATTTGTATGGTCTCGAGCAGGCTCCCAAAGCATGATATGCTCGTATTGACGGATATCTATTTCAACAAAGGGTTCAAGAAAGGTAGTGTTGATAGTAATTTTTACGTACAAATAGATAAAGATAATTTAAAAATCGCTGAGGTATATGTGGATGATATAATATTTGGTAGCAATGATGATTGACTAAGTAAGAATTTTGCTACAAATATGCAAAGTGAGCTTGAGATGTCTTTAATTGGTGAGTTGACATACTGCTTAGGGCTTCAAATATGTCAGCAAGAGAAAGGAATATTTATATGTCAAGCCATGTACATCAAGGAATTTCTCAAGAAATTCAAAATGGAAGATTGCAAAACTGACCTTACTCTGATGGCAACAGGTTGCAAATTGAGCATAGATGACTCATCTAAGGATGTGGATCAGAAGTTGTACTATGATTGGTAGTCTTTTATGTGTGATAGCCTCCCGACTAGATGTTATGCAAGCAATTGGACAAGTAGCAAGATTCCAAGCAGCACCAAAAAATCACATATGATTTCCATCAAAATAATTCTTGAATATCTAAAGGGTGAAACAAAATATGGCTTGTGGTATCCCAAAGGAAGAAATATCATTATTCAAGCCTTTACAGATGCATATTGGGCAGGAAACATTGATTATCGTAAGAGTACTAGTGGAGCAGCATTCTATCTAGGTGGTTGTCCCGTATCATGGTTGAGCAAAAAGAAAACCTCAATCTCGTTATCTACGGTGGAAGCACAATACATTGCAGCATCATCTTGTTGTACTCAAGTCCTTTGGATGAAACAAACTTTGCAAGATCTTCAATTGTAGTTTAGTGAGCCTATTCCCATCTTCTATGATAACACCAGTGACATCAACATCTCCAAGAATCATGACACGCATTCAAAAACAAAACAAATTCGTATCAAATATCATTTTGTTAGAGAACAAGTCGCTGAAAAGAATATCAAACTTGAATATGTTGGTAGAAAAGAACAAATCACTGATATCTTCACTAAACCTTTACCTCGTGAATCATTTGAATATCGTCACCTGAATCTTGGGTTTCTCCCAAGTTCTCATTAGATTTTCCTTATTCAGAAAATAAAGGGGGAGTGGAAGTGTGTACAAGTCTACAGGATGGTTGTGTGTCAGGGAGAGTTATCCTTTTCCATTGAAGTCAAAGGGGAAGAGAAGGCAGTAGGAAGAGGTGCCCTCATTTCAGGGGAAGTACTTGTGGTGCCATGAATGCCAAAGAGGGAGATTGTTGATCTAAAGATGATCTGAGGTTGTCACTGATGTCAACCCAAGTAGCACCAAGGATGACCCTGAACTTCCATGGCACATCGGGCATCATCATTCATGGTTTCTCATCTCATAACCATTATAGGAATACTCTACTCAAAAATATATTTCTATCGGTATATAGCTCTCGTCGTAATTTCTCATGGTTTGTAAGTTATTTAAGGTTGAAGTTAGTAACCCCAATTAGTGGGCTAAAACCCGATGGGGATGTGGCATGTAATTTATCATTGATTTTGGTCATTGAATAGTCAATAGTTAATAATTTTTTAAGCTCCTAAAATTCCTTCAAAATTCTCTATAGAAGCCCCTCTCAACTCTATAGAAAGAAATCTCATATATCCTCCAAAAGTAGTGATCATGGAATGTTTGCTATAAATTTATTTCTGCGAAGTCATAGATGCTGAAATTAAAACTCATTTGAGCTGAAATATTTATGAACGTCGTGACTGAATTTCATATCCCAGTTTTCTCTATTTTCGGAGATATGATATGTGGAAGGTAGGGTTTTTGCAGGCTCCCAAATTTCATCTCAAAGAGGTGATCTTGGGAAAATTGTCATAACTCTCTCTCTGAGAAGCAGATTGGAATTCTCTAAAATTTGGTGGATAATGCATGGACTTTAGTTTTTTGTATATCAAATTTAGAGCCGAAGGAGGAAACAATGACACGTGAAATGCCATACAAGTTCGCTCTACTGAACTAGTCCATAATTAGGTCATTCTGAGAGATTAGGCATAGCTTTGCCCTAAAGAATCCAAATCGGGTCAAACCTATGGCATTGGAAAGAAGACTCAGAGGGCTACTGCAGGACTAAAGATCACATATTGGGGATCTGAAATCACATAGATACAACAGATTCAATATCCTGCTCCTAGAAGGAAAGTAAAAAACTAGATCAAGTGTTGTTGAGGGCTGCAAAGGACTAGACTTTCTAGGGCAGCAAAGAGCAAGGTGTAGAAAAATGATGCAGCAGAGGTAAGCTCCAAGTAAGTAACTTCTATATAAGAATGTTCATTTCTTACTTTCATTAGTTTCTTTGTATTCTAATTTGTTGTTTTTGTTTAGCACCGACATATGCTCTCTAAGATGAGGTAAGTTTTGTTATTATCATGTCATGGCTATTCCCTTGAAGACTTTTGTAGGTATTATATTCATCAAGAGAAGACTAAATGCATAATCTAATGTTATGAAGAGAGATAAAGGGTAGCATGAGAAGAGAAACAATCAAGGTGCAGAACAATGTCAAGAAGTTCACCACATGAAGTCTTCAAGTGGGAAGCACTGCATATAGTCGTTGTAAAAGTATCATCGTACAGATGCATTGTAAAAGAATAATTGTAGAAGTTGTACAAGTGTATATCTACCAAGAGTTGAAGAGGCAGTGTCGGGAGGTCTAAGATCATCATTAGGTAGTTGTGTCATAGTTTGAGTTATGGTCTAGTGTGTTTCCTTCTTCTACATCATTCTATATCATTTTAAAGTGGACCATTTTCCCTGATACGGGAGTCCATTCTACTTTTATTCTTCTATAGGGTGGTAGGGTGGTGCTAGGATGGCGCATGAAGTCACCAACATGTTCGAGCTTGTGAAAACTTCAAGGTGGTAGGGTGGTGCTAGGGTGAATTGTAGCTCATTGGGTGTTGGTGCATCCGTTCAGTTGACTATTGTATAATCTCAGGCATTGGAGCATCCATCCAGTGGGAGATGAAGAAGAATGCTTTTCTAGATTCTAGGAAGTTGGAGCTTTATTTTCAATTGGAGTTGAAGATTAAATAATTATTAGAAAAACGTTCAGGTGGTTTTCATCCCAAAGGGTATTTCCACCTTAAAAATTGTGTGCATTTGTGTTCCTTTTGTTTACTGCTATCATTGTACAAACACTGATAATAATTGAAGATTAACTAATGCTCTAAAACATTAATAATAATACTAATTGAAAGGAATACTGATTCACTCCCCCCCCTAGTATTTCCAATAATTGGTATCAGAGCTTGGTTCCTTCAATAACAGTTTAACAACTGGAAGGAGATCATGGAGCATACCAAGAATGGTGTACCTTTGTTCAATGAAAATAAGTATGCACTTTGGAAAGGAACAATGGAGGTCTATCTCTTGGTGTAAGGTTACGAATTATGGGACACTGTTCAAAATGGCTTTACTCCAACCGCAGATGAAAATGGTAAGAAGAAATTGGTAAATGATGCAAAAGTAAAGAATATTACTATCACTGGACTTATTGAATCTTCTTATCATAACGTGTTGGGTTGTAAAACACAAAAACTATATGGAACAAGCTTGAGAATATATATGCAGGTGACTAAATGTCAAAGAAGCAAAGTTTCAAATCTACAAATTAAAATTTGAGCAACTCATAATGAAAGAAGATGACAACATTGCTACATACTTCCAACACGTTGATGAAATAACCAACACTCTGGAAGGATTGGGAGAGCCTATTGATGAGAAGACTATTATATGAAAGATTCTTAGAATGTTACCAGGAAGATTCAAGCCAAAGGTATCAGTCTTAGAATATAGTGCAAATATGGCCAAACTCAACAAAGAGGAATTATGTAGAGTTCCCATAGCATATGAAATGAGACTTTATGAAGAAGAGGGTACTTCGTATATAGAAATTACGTTTGATGCATCTAAGAAAACTAATAAGGACAAATGAACTTCAAAGGAAAAGACCTGCACCTGCAAGTGTGAAGAAAAGGAAGATGATGAAGAAGGTTTTCCAGATGGAGAATATTCTTACTTTAGGAGAAAACTAAAAATTGGTAAGGGAAAATTCAAAGGTAAACTTCCATTGATATGTTTCAGTTGTGGTGAGGTTGGGCATTTCACAACAAAATTTCCGAACATAACTGATGGAAACTGAAAAGGAAAGAAAGGCTTTAAGAAATTCAATAAGAAAGGCATGAAGAAAGGATTCAAAAGGAACCTTCTGTCTAAGGAAGATAGCTCATCATCCGATGAAGACAGTGACAATGAAGAAGAAGCCAATGAGAGAGTATTGTTTATGGCCAAGCACAATAAACAAGAGGTATCAAACAACGAAGAAGAAAGGTTGACCATAGAAGATTTTTCTGAGGCAATCAAGATTATAAAATAGCTCAAGGCTGAGAAGATCCATTCCAATACTCTTGAAGAAGAAGTTCAAAGTCTCAAAATTGCAGTTGATGAACATAAATGTATTGAAGAGTCACTTCAAAAGAAGTTGGAAGAAGGAAACCAAGAAAGGGAGCCATTAGAAGCTGGAGTAGTCTCGCTGCGTAAGGAAGTGAAGAAGGGAAACAGTGTCCAAAACTATGCCAACAGCTGAAGGGCGTTGGAAGAACTCATAAAAAATGAATGATCTTACAAGGATAGAACTAGCCTTGGTTACAAAGAATAAGAAGCGGGACCTTCTCCAACAAAATACAATGAACCTATGAGATCTGACATGCATGTAGACTTCATTGGACAAGATTTGCAAGAACAACGTTAGAAGATAATTCCCAAACAGATATTTCCATCTGGGTACTAACATATTTTTCATGGCTATTGTTATTCATGTGGAAAATTTGGTCATAAAGCTGTTGAATGTCACATGTACCCTACTAACCAATACAATTCTAGGAGATATGTCAAATATGAACCTCCCAGGGCTCAACGAAACATCAATAGATTTGAAAATTTAAGAAATAATATTGAATGTTACAAATGTTGAAACTTTGGAGACATAGCCAGAGACTATAGACTTGAAAATCCTCTAGAATAATCTTTGAAGCCACATAATGAACGAACATGAAAGAAGAATAAGACTGATAATTGTGCTCTCGCTCTCAAGGCTCAAAACAACAAAGATGTGTGGTATGTTGATAGTGGTTGCTCAACACATATCACTGGAGATAGAAAGAAATTTGTATCTCTAAAAGAGAAGAATGATGGAACCATTTCCTTTGGAAATGATGGATCTTCAAATGTTATAGGATCACATACCATCAGTCTTAGAGCAAAGATGTTCTAGCCAAGAATGTTATATTGATTGAAAGCATGAATCACAATCTACTCAGTGTTGGAAAACATGTGATCAAGGACACAAAATGCTATTCATCTCCACAAAATCTGAAATCAGGAAAGGCAGGTATGGTAAAATCGTGGCTACAAGTCAAGCTCCAAACAAGATATATGTTCTAGATGAAGTAACTAAAGCATGCCTACTAGCTAAAGAAGATGAAATCTGGTTATGGCACAAATGAATGGGTCACATAAACTTTGACAATATTGTGAGGATAAGCAAAAAGGAAGTATTATGAGAAATGTCAGAAAATCTCAAAACCTTCCAACACACTATGTGAGGCCTTTCTGCATGGCAAGCAGACAAAATTTGGATTTAAAACAAAATAACACTTTGCATCACATCCATTGGAATTGATACATATTGATCTATGTGGTCCTATGAGAAAAAAAGTCTTAGATGGAGAATTATGTTTAATGTTAATTATAGATGACTATACCACAATGAGAACCACTAGTTTCCTAAAGAAAAAATCTGAAGCATTTGAGTGCTTTAAGATCTATAAGAGGTTGGTCGAAAATGAAACTGATTTGAAAATACAGTGTCTAAGATTAGATAATGGCAACAAATTCTCTTCGAAATTATTTCAACAGTACTGTGACGAAAATGGAATAAAAATATAATTTTCAATAGCAAGAACACCTCAGCAAAAGGGAGTTGCTAGAAGAAAGAACAGAAACATACAGGAAATGTTATATTAAAAGAGAAGATCAAAATTTAGGTAAGTTTAAATCACGTGTTGAAGAAGTTATCTTTGTTGGTTACTCATGCAAAAGAAAGGCCTATAAATGCTATAATCTAAGACTAAGACAGATAGTGGAGAGAATAAATGTTACATTTGACGAAGATGGTGTTCTAACAAATAATGATGAGGATCTAGAATCTTTGTAACTTGAGACACAGACTCAAAAAGGTATAGAGAAAATTCTAGAACAAGAAGCAAAAGTCAACCAGGAAGAAGTAAATAATGATCAACAACATATACAGGAACAACAACAAGAAGCTCCTCCAAAGAGAACAAAAGAATGGATTCAAAAGAACCATCCATCAAATCAAATCATTGGGGACATAAATGAAGGAATTGGAACAAGAAAAGGTCAGCAGCTTCGATCATCACAACAAGCTCGCATTGCTTTTCTAGCAACCTTTGAGCCTAGTAGTTTTGAGGAAGCCAGCCAGAACGAACATTGGATAGCAGCTATGAATGAAGAATTGGATCAAATCGAGAGGAATAACACTTGGGAATTAATTCCATGACCAAAAGATAAAAATGTCATTGGGACTAAATGGGTGTTCAGGAACAAATTGAATGAATATGGACAGGTTACCAAAAACAAAGCAAGATTGGTTTGCAAAGGCTATGCACAAGTGGAAGGAATTGATTTTGATGAAACATTTGCACGAGTTGCCAGAATGGAAGCCATTTGGATGTTTCTCGCCTATGCATGTTCAAGAAAAATAAAATTCTACCAAATGGACGTTAACTTAGCATTTCTGGATGGTGAATTATAAGAAGAATTTTACATCGAACAACCTAAAGGTTTTCTACTATCAGAAAAAGAAGACTACGTTTCCAGGTTAAAGAAGGCTTTGTATGGTCTCGAGCAGGCTCCCAGAGCATGATATGATCGTCTTGATGGATATCTACGTTAACAAGGGTTCAAGAAAGGAACTACTGATAGTAATCTTTACGCACAAATAGATATAGATAATTTAACAATCGTTGAGGCATATGTGGATGATATAATCTATGGTAGCAATGATGATCGACTATGTAAGAACTTTGCTACAAATATGAAAAGTGAGTTCGAGATGTCTTTACTTGGTGAGTTGACATACTTCGTATGGCTTCAAATATCTCAACAAGAGAAAGGAATATTTATATGTCAAGCCATGTACATCAAGGAAATGCTCAAGAAATTCAAAATGGAAGACTGCAAAGCTAACCTTACTTTGATGGTAACAGGTTGCAAATTGAGCATAAACGACTCATCTAAGGATGCGGATCAGAAATTGTACTATGATTGGTAGTCTTCTATATGTAACAACCTCCTGACCAGATGTTATGCAAGCAATTGAAGAAGTAGCAATATTCCAAGTAGCACCAAAAGAATCACATATTATTTTCGTCAAAATAATTCTTCGATGTCTAAAGTGCGCAACAAAATATGGCTTGTGGTATCCCAAGGGAAAAAATATCATTATTCAAGCCTTTATAGATGCATATTGGGTAGGAAATGTTGATGATCGTAAGAGTACTAATGGAGCTGCATTCTATCTAGGTGGTTGTCTCATATCATGGTTGAGCAAAAAGCAAACCTCAATCTCGTTATCTATGGCGGAAGTAGAATACATTGCAGCATCAGCTTGTTATACTCAAGTCCTTTGGATGAAACAAACTTTTCAAGATCTTGAAGTACAGTTCAGTGAGCATATTCCCATCTTCTATGATAACACCAGTGACATCAACATCTCCAAGAATCATGTCATGCATTCAAAAACAAAACACATTCTGATCAAACATCATTTTGTTAGAGAACAAGTCACTGAAAAGAATATCAAACTTGAATATGTTGGTAAAAAGAACAAATCACTGATATCTTCACTAAACCTTTACCTCGTGAAGTATTTGAATATCTTCGCCTAAATCTTGGGATCCTCCCAAGTTCTCATTAGATTTTCCTTATTTAGAAAATAAAGTGGGAGTGGAAGTGTGTACGGGTCCGCAGGATAATTGTGTGTCAAGGGGAGTTACCCTTTCCCATTGATGTCAAAGGGGGAGAGAAGGCAGTAGGAAGAGGTGTCATGATCGTAGGGGGAGTACTTGTGGTGCCATCAATGCCAAAGAGGGAGATTGTTGATCTAAAGATGATATGAGGTTGTCATTGATGTCAACCCAAGTAGAACCAATGATGACCATGAACTTCCATGGCACATTGGGAATCATCATGCATGGTTTCTCATCTCATAACCATTATAGGAATAATCTACTCAAAAATATCTTTCTATCGGTATATAGCTCTCCTCGTAATTCCTCACAGTTTGTAAGTTATTCAAGATTGAAGTTATTAACCCCAATTAGTGGGCTAAAACCCAATGGGGATGTGGCATGGAGTTTATCATTGATTTTGGTCATTGAATAGTCAATAATTTAATAATTTTTTAACCTCCTAAAATTCCTCGAACATTGTCTATAGAAGCCCCTCTCAACTCTACAGAAAGAAATCTCATATATCCTCCAAAAGTAGTGATCATGGAATTTTTACTATATCTTTATTTCTGCGAAGCCATGGATGCTAAAATTAAAAATCATTTAATTTGAAATCCTGATGAATGTCATGACTGAATTTCAGATCTCGGTTCGCTATATTTTCAAAGATATGATATGTGGAAGGTAGGGTTTTTGCAGGCTCCCGAATTTCATCTCAAAGAGGTGATCTTGGGAAAATCGTCACAACTCTTTCTCTGAGAAGCAGATTGGAATTCTGTAATAGGTGGTGGATATTGCATGGAATTTTATTTTTTGTATATCAATTTTAGAGCCAAAGGAGGAAACAATGACACGTGAAATGTCGTACAAGTTCGCTCTACTGAACTAGTCCATAATTAGGTAATTTTGAGAGATTAGGCATAACTTTTCCTTGAATAATCCAAATCAAGTCAAACCTATGGCATTGGAAACAAGACTTAGAGGGATACTACAGGACTAAAGATCACATATTGGGGATCTGAAATCACAAAGATACAGCAGATTTAATATCCTGCTCCTAGAAGGCAAATAAAAAAACTAGATCAAGTGTTGTCAAGGGCTTCAAAGGACCAGACTTTCTAGGGCGGCAAAGAGAAAGGTGCAGAAAAATGATGTAGTATAGGTAAGCTCCAAGTGAGTATCTTATATATAAGAATGTTCATCTCTTAATTGCGTTAGGTTCTTTGTATTCTAATTTATTTTTTTTGTTTAGCACTGACATATGCTCTGCAGGATGAGGTAAGTTTTACTATTATCATGTCATGGGTATTCCCTTGAAGACTTTTGCAGGTATTATATTCATCAAGAGAAGACTCAATGCATAATATAATGTTATGAAGAGTGAGAGAGGGTAGCATGAGAAGGGAAACAATAAAGGCGTAGAATAGCGTCAAGAAGTTCACCACATGAAGTCTTCAAGTGGGCAGCACTGCATATAGTCATTATAAAAGTATCATTGTACAAATTCATTGTAAAAGTTGTACAAGTGTCTATCTACCAAGATTTGAAGAGGCAGTGTCAGGAGGTCTAGGATCATCACTAGGTAGTTGTGTCATAGTTTGAGTTATGGTCTAGTGTGTTTTCTTCTTCTACATCATTCTTTATCATTGTAGAGTGGACCATTTTCCCTAGTACGGGAGTCCATTCTTCTTTTATTCTTCTATAGGGTGGTAGGGTGGTGCTAGGCTAGTGCATGAAGTCACCAACAGGTTCAAGCCTGCGAAAACTTTAGGGTGGTAGGGTGGTGCTAGGGTGAATTGTATCTCATTGGGTGTTGGGGCATCCATTCAGTTCACTACTGAAGAATCTCGAGCATTGGAGCATCCATCTAGTCGGAGCTGGAGAAGAATTCTTTTCTAGGTTCTAGGAAGTTGGAGTTTTCTTTTCAATTGGAGTTGAAGATTAAATAATTATTAGAAAAGAGTTCAGGTGGTTTTTGTCCTGGAGGGTGTTTCCACCTTAAAAACTGTGTGCATTTGTGTGCCTTTTGTTTATTGCTATCATTGTACAAACACTTATAATAATTGAAGATTAACTAATGCTTTGAAAGATTAATAATAATACTAATTGAAAGGAATACTGATTCACCCCCCCCCCCTCTTAGTATTTACAACACTATGGTGTTAAAGGAGTGTTAATTTCTATAGAATTCAATATACACAAGGGTCTAACAATAGTGCTCGACCAAATATTTAAGGGCACTAACTAAGGAGGATCGATCATACCCTTAGCTACAGTACCCGACTACCATATTGTATGTGCAAGTAATTTCCCCGATTGCTATTCTCAGTATACTATAGAAGCAAGATGGTCAATGACATATCTAAGTTTAGGTTTCTGGTTACCCTAGGGGGCTTCCAACATACCCAAGGGTATGTGGAAGTGAAATTTGTGCATGGTTGTGTTTAATGCGCTACTACTCAAATGGGTACCCACATAGGTTATGAGGGAGTCCAACAAGCATGACCACCACTTGTAGTTCTTGCAAGCATGCATCCCCAAATCAGTAGGTTTATGCGCTCATTGACAGATCCCATGGTTTGAATATGTTGGAACATGTCTTTAGCTTAAAAAAAATCCGTGAAATTTTGAGGTACATCTAGCCCTAGAAAGTGCTATGATACCACTTGTTATGCACGTGACTTGCGAGAAAAATAGAATACCAAAAATACGAAACAACATAGCCCAAAACAAAGAAATATCACATCAAATGATACAAGCTACAAAGATTTTCTTATTATTCAGAAGTAGAATACAATGTTCACTTGCCTCTTCGAGGGGGAAACTTCCAATAGAGAAGAGCTCAATTATAATAAGACTCGATGATTCTTCCCTTACTACCAAGACTATTTATAGCTTATTGACATCCAAACCCCTAACTACTAGTGGTTGCTTTCATAACATGGGTTAACCACTTTATTTATTAACTATGGCCCATTTATAACTAATTATGGTCCCTTTTCTATAATGCAGGTCTACCACTTACAATTATTATTAATGTGGATAACTGCTTACGAGATTTATTGACTCAACTAACTAACTACGACTCTAACTCAGCGCCTTGGACTTATTACATAAATAAGGTGTTAGGGTTGGACCCTTACAAGAAGGGGCTTTTGGCACAAAATTTTGGATGAGGAGGAAACTTGAGAATTTGGGAAGAAACACATGGAGAGTTGTGGGAAATTTAGGGGACGAGCCTTGTGCTCTAGATATTAATTACATGGGCCATGGTGGCTAGAAAACTTCGAGCTCGAAGCCTTCTAGGTCTAGTAGTTAGAGAGGCTTGCCCTAGATTGGATGGGTGAATGAGTCAATTTGGAAGAAAAACATGAGCCCAAGACTTGATTAAAAGTTTCAGCCAAGGATCAACTTTGTCTTAGGATTGACATCAATCGAGAGAAATCAGGCATGAGGGAATTCTGATTTAACATATGTTAAATTAAATGTCATGTGAAAATATTCTTCTATGTCGTAGGGATTAACTAATAAATTGGTTCTTACACATGGTATATATACAAATGAACACAAAAATTAAATTGATTGTGAATGAAATTTGCAAGACATAAAGGAAAGTCTAGTACCAATATTGCAAACAACCTAGAATCTATGATTTTCAAAATCCCTTGACTTGACTCCCTCAAAATCTCTTCCCCAAGTAGCAAGTAAGAATCCTCATTTAAGAATCCAATATTTTTGGTTTCCCCTCCCTCTAGTTTCATCAAACTAACGTTGATAGTTCCTCAAAGGGTAATCATGATCTTGTTTTCTAGGCAGTCCTCTCTGTAGACAGAGATGATCCCTCTAGCCCAATGAGTGGGACTAGCAACCTACGTGACAATCTACTGAACACTTTCCTAAGTTACAATTGAAGTAAGTGACAAAGAAGATGGCCTACCTCGTTCTGATGTTATCACATCATCCTTTATTAAAGACCTTGAATCACTTTTGTCACAAGCTTGTTCCTGCTGCTCACAACATTTATACACCTACGAAAGAGATCAAGACACAAAAAGTCATGCAAATACAAATAGCATATTCAAAAGTAACCTACTTAACAAAACAAGGAGCGCTAAGACAAATGATACATAAAAATACACATTTGTGGAAAATGAACCAGCAATTTTATATTAATAGAATAAAGGAGGTAGCATACAACCAAGCCTTGATGTCAATAAGATCTCCTTGAGTGAACATCCAAGTCCAAGCTCAATATCTCCAAGCACACATTCTCCTAGCCAAATGAGTAGCTTGTAGGCACAATCTCAGGGTGGAAATAGTTAAAGACCAACCATTTTGGAGTGGGAGAGGATGAATATATAGGCAGGGAAAGGGAGTTAGGATCTCTCCAAAGATAGGAGAAGGCCCTCATCTCAAGGAAGTAGCTTATAGGGATAAGACCAAGAGGACAAGTTGGGAGAACTCGACCTCATCTACGTCGAACAACCTCCAGCTTGTCGATCTGGAAGCTTCTAGACCATGAAGCTTCTCATCCTCTTTTGGAAAATTACCTTTTAGGGATCATCGCAAGTATACAAGAAAATAGAGCGATGGAATCGTGGGTCTAGTATAATGCAACAGGCGACCATCGTGATTCTAAGTATGATAAGAGTGATGGTTCTCAAATTAGGGTTTTAGAGCCATTTCCTTCAGGGGATGCTCAAGGCATTTTCCAATCAATGTTTTAGGGAGGATCTGAGCTGCATATCTGAATGAGTACATTGCATGATGGTCATGTTTCGGGCACTTTAGTGAATGTCACATGGAAGTGCGGGATGTGTGACAAAATACTGTGTAACAGATCTCTAGGGTCAGGTCTCTAGGGTGGGAAAGAAATAACATAATGGGACATTATGCTCTTGAATATTTAGTTCAAGTAGAAATTGGTATGGGATACACTTGTCTCATTGTTCAGTGAGACTTATAATTGATAATCCATATGTTAAAGAAAATTTAAGATGGCTCTCCACCTTCAAAGGTGTAAGATAGTCGAAACTTAGAAAGTGGTCTAGTATGCATTTGTAAACTCCTTCCCCTTGTCTCATCAATCATTCCCTCTCGCACTATGATATATAGTTCCAAATGACTTGATAATATAACCAATGAAGGTCATATCCATAACCCCATGCATTATGACCTACCATGGAATGATCCAGGTGGATATTGGTGGCCACCTGCCAAGTCCACCTGGAACCCCACCATTGTCTTTCTCGGCACTTTCAGTTTCCTTAATTGTAGCACAGTTTACTATTTTTAGCAGTTTTTTGGGTCCTGAACTTCCAGAGCCGTTTTGAGGCCCTAAACGACGTTTTTTTGGGAATCTGGGGAAACATGGGTCCATGGATCGATGTTGCCTCCCAAAGTGGTAGTACTCGGATAGATCTTTCTAACGAGCTATCGTACGCGTCAAACGGAGATCGTGTGCCAAAGTTACGACCCCGGGAAATTGATGTACCAATTTACCCAAACGGGGCCCACAATTTGGTGTTTCATCTTCTAGGGTTAGGTTTCGGGATGTGAAGGGTTTTCCATTGTTTCTCAACAATAAATAGGCCTTCGAGCCTCATTGTAACATAGTTCATAATAGTTCAGAGGCATGTAGCCATCACATCTCTTCTCAGAGATAAGCTACCATCGCCCTAGCCGGTTTATTTCGATTTCTGGTTGTAAGCATATTTCAGTATTTTCCATTAATGAAATGAAGTATTATTTCTGCTGCATCTCTGTGTATATGGTTATCTCTATAATTTGTTGCGTTCCTGTTTAAATCCGGATCAATGGTATCAGAGCGGTCTGCTTTTTCTCTATTTTTCTTTGCATGTCCCCAACAAGGTCGGGATATAAGGAGTTAGGGCTTGAACTGGTTGAACCTTTGCAAGACCAGCCTCGTAAATCCCGACGGCCTCCCATGGTGGACGAGAAGAAATACGAGGGGGCAGGAGATCCCATCAAAATCTTGCTCGAAGAAGCCCTCGAGCAACAACGGAACGCGATGATGGACAGCTTTGCCCAGATCCTTCACCGGCTACCCAGAAGCAACGCATCGGCTTCCAGCAGCTACTCTGGAAACGCCACACCCTTTAAGGTACAAGTTAATTTTGAAATCCCCATATTCGAGGGTCAGATAGACGCAGATGCCGTAGATAAATGGTTAAATCTGCTAGAGGGTTATTTTTCTGTTCATGAATTTTCGAGTCGGGAAAAGATTGTTTTTGCTCTTCTCAAAGCAGCCCCCCACGTCAAGGACTGGTGGGAAACCTACTACGAGCAGAAGGATGAAAGTATTGGCTCACTATTTTCAGCCGCACCCACCTGGGATTCGTGCCGGGATGCCATCAAGGAGTAGTACTACCCTGTCGGAAGCTATGAGGATGAATACATAAAGTGGACCACGCTACGGCAGGGAAGGGACCAAGACGTGCCGGAGTTCACCAATCTTTTCCATACCCTTCGCACAAAGTTGGGTATCAAGGATTCGAAGCAACATTTGAAACTCAAATACCGTGGCTGCCTGCACAAGTACATCCAGGAAGAAATACAGTTCCTAAACATCCCCTCGCTCGGCGCAGCATACCGATATGCTGTCAAGGTCGAGCAGAAGTTTAAACAAAAGAAGCGAGACTTTGGATCTGCGAATCCAAAGCAGGGGAAAGGTGCCCCTAAACCACAGAACAAAGGACAAAGCCAAGGCGGGACAGCCCAAGACAACCAGCCGAAGCTGCAAGCAAAGAACAGCGCTGCGAAGCCGAGAAAGGACATTGGAAAATGGTGCGAGTTCCATAAGAGCTCCACTCACAACACAAGTGAGTGTCGGGCCAAGCAGTCACTGGTGGCTGAGCTAAAGGTTTCAGAATCAGATGCATGTTCCGACTCTGAGTCAGAACCTGATAAGGGGTATGAAAAAGGGAAGCAGATCATTGATGCGGATCCCAGCGCCACTGTTGCTACCGCGAAGATCCAGAAAAATGAACCCGAAGATCCAGAGGAGGAGGAGCGTCTCTTCCACTCCCAGATGTGGGTAAAGGGCTCCCCGATACAGTTCATTGTTGATAGCGGGAGTCAAAAGAACCTCATTTCGGCAGAGGTCGTAAAGCGGTTGGGCTTACCGACCACAACACATCCACAACCATACACCATTGGGTGGCTTCACCAAGGACGAGATATTCGCGTGAGCCAGCAGTGTCGCCTTCCATACAACATCAAGCCCTTCACGGATGAGGTATTGTGTGACATTGCTCCCCTTGAAGTTTGTGATGTATTACTAGGACAACCATACTTGTGGAAGCGACATGCTATGTATGAATCAAGGCCCCGTGCTGTTATTATTACATTGGGAAATAAGTTGTTCAGGATACCAGAGGTAGCACCACCTGCCGCCATCTCTTTGATTACTGCAAAACAATGCAGTAAGATCATTTCCAAAACCAGGAAATTTGTTTTCCTGATGATACGCCCTCAAGGAAAGAAGAAGACAATGGTCGCGGCCTCCAAACGGGGTCCCTCTGCACGACAACTACAGATGGACAAGGTTGTGGAGGAGTACGAGGACATCTTCACCTCCCTGGCAGGGGTTCCTCTGCACTTTCAAGTCAAGCACTCCATCGATCTGACCCCAGGTGCGCCGCTAACCAATGGACCCATTTATCGGCGCTCCGTTCTGGAGAACAATGAAATCAAGAGGCAGATTCAGGAGCTCCTGCAGAAAGGTCACATCCGTCCGAGTTCATCGCCCTGTGGGAGCCCGATCGTGTTGGTACAGAAGAAGGATGGGACATGGAGACTCTGTATTGACTATCGGGCGCTGAACAAGATCACTGTTCGTAATAGGTACCCGATCCCGCGGATTGATGACCTCCTAGACCAACTAAAGGGGGCGAAATATTTCAGCAAGATCGATCTGAAGTCAGGATATCACCAGGTACCAATCGAACCCTCCGATGTGTGGAAGACTGCCTTCAAATCCAAGGAGGGCCTCTTCGAATGGTTGGTCATGCCTTTCGGATTGACGAATGCTCCTGCAACCTTTATGAGGCTAATGGATGACATCTTGCGGCCATTCACCAACTCCTTTGTAGTAGTATACTTGGATGACATTCTGATCTTCAGCCAGAGTTGGGAAGAGCACCTCCACCACATCCGACAGGTTCTCCAAACACTGCGGCAACACAAGCTATGTGCCAATTTGGAGAAATGCACTTTTGGCATGACCCAAGTTCAGTATCTGGGATACATCATTGATGAACAGGGAGTGCATGTCGATCCAGCCAAGATCCAAGTCATTCGAGATTCGCCCTCTCCAACCACTCTAACAGAGCTCCGCAGCTTTCTAGGTCTTGCCAACTTCTACCGCAGGTTTGTGTTGGGGTTTTCTCATATTTCTTGGCCCTTGAGTCAAATCACCAAGGGCGGGGTGAAAGAAAAATTCTTTTGGTCTGAATCTCAACAGAAGGCATTCAGGGAGTTGAAGGATCGCCTCTGCATGGCACCAGTGCTCGCGTTACCAGATTTACAACAACCATTTGAGGTCGAGACACATGCCTCTGACTATGCTATTGGGGCAGTCCTTATGCAACATGGACATCCAGTGGCATATCACAGTGAAACACTTTCAGACACAGTCCGGAAGTACCCCACTTATGATAAAGAGATGTATTCCATTGTACAGGCCTGCTGACAATGGAAGCATTACATTTTGGGGAAGGAAACGGTCATCCACACAGACCACCGACCTCTGCAGTTCATACAGACCCAAGGGAAATTGCAGAATGATCGCCATCAGAAGTGGTCTACATACCTGCAACAGTTTCACTTGAATATCAAGTATAAAAAGGGCAACACCAATAATGTTGCAGATTGCCTCAGTCGGCCACCGATCATGGCGCTAACCACCGTGCTCAACTCTTGTGGGCACGAGACTTCTGATTGGCCACGTCTCTACAAAAGCGACCCAGAATTCGGCCACACATACCAGACACTCTTGGAGGGTCGGCATGTTGCAGATTTTCACCTCTAGGATGCCCTATTATGCCACCTCGGTCACCTTTGTGTTCCTTCAAGCGAGCGTGCCAAGATGATTTGGGAAGCACACTACATTCGGGCTGCTGGGCATTTCGGGGTCGAGAAAACAGTGGCAGTACTGCAAAATTATTTCTATTGGCCGAATCTTCCACAGGATGTTGGGAAGTACATCCGATCATGTACTGCCTGTGCCATTGCCAAACCGACCATTAAGAAGAACGGCCTATATACCCCATTGCCTAACCCTAGTCGACCTTGGGAATCCATCTCCATGGATTACATGTCAGGCCTTCCTTCCACTAAGCATGGAAATGACTGTGTTTTTGTGGTCGTCGACAGGTTCTCAAAGATGGCCATTATGATGGCCTGCAAGAAGAATATCACAGCAGAAGCCACTGCTAAACTCTTCTTTGAACGAGTGTGGGTGCACTTTGGGATCCCACAGTCTATCATCTCAGATCGGGACAGTCGGTTTCTCAACACATTTTGGTCTAGTCTCTGGTCAATGCTGGACACCAAACTCACGAAGTCCACAGCCTTCCATCCTCAAACTGATGGCCAGACAGAGGTTGTCAACATGATGATTGTGCACATTCTGCGCATGTATAACTCAAAGCATCCACGCACATGGGACGAGAGCCTCCCCTATGTTCAACACAGCTACAACCGAGCTCTTCACAGCTCCACTGGCCATAGCCCTTTTCAGGTGGGTTTGGGATTCCAGCCACTATGCCCCATTGATGTGGCCATGCCACTTGCAGCTACTCACATGAATTCAGCTCATGTCCAGTCCGAAACAGATAAGGCCACCAGCTTCATTGAGCGCATCCAACATATTTGCCAGCAGGTCCATGACATTCTTGAGAAATCAAATGCAAAGTACAAGCAGCGACATGATCAACACCGGGTGCCACACAAGTTTCAGGTGGGCGACAAAGTCTGGTTGCATTTGCAAAAGGAACGCCTTACTGGAGCCAATAGGAAATTGAGACCACTCCGATATGGTCCTTACACCATTACTAAGGCAATGGGAGACAATGCATTTGAGCTCAGCCTTCCCCCATTCCTTGGCCTGCACCCAGTGTTCAATGTGGACCGCCTTCGGCCATACTTTCCACCATTGCTAGATACATCTGACATTGCAGAACAGCTCAAACCCACAGAATTAAATCCAGATTGCATGGAACAAGCTGCAACTGATCGGATCATGGACACACAGATCAAGAACACTCACCAACAGAATATCCAACTGTATCGAGTTGTGAAAGCATGCCAACTCCTTCAGCAGGGCAAGTGGCTCACCAGGGAACAAGTTCAGCAGAAGTTTCCTCATCTCATGGAGGAGGTCAACGCAATGGGGACCATTGCTTCCTAAGGGGGGAGGAATGATCCAGGTGGATATTGGTGGCCACCTGCCAAGTCCACCTGGACCCCCACCATTGTCTTTCTCAGCACTTTCAGTTTCCTTAATTGTAGCACAGTTTACTATTTTTAGCAGTTTTTCGGGTCCTGAACTTCCGGAGCCGTTTTGAGGCCCTAAACGACGTTTTTTTGGGAATCTGGGGCAACATGGGTCCATGTATCGATGTTCCCTCCCAAAGTGGTAGTACTCGGATAGATCTTTCTAACGAGCTATCGTACGCGTCAAACGGAGATCGTATGCCAAAGTTACGACCCCGGGAAATTGATGTACTAATTTACCCAAACGGGGCCCACAATTTGGTGTTTCATCTTCTAGGGTTAGGTTTCGGGATGTGAAGGGTTTTCCATTGTTTCTCAACAATAAATAGGCCTTTGAGCCTCATTGTAACACAGTTCAGAGGCATGTAGCCATCACATCTCTTCTCAGAGATAAGCTACCATCGCCCTAGCTGGTTTATTTCGATTTCTGGTTGTAAGCATATTTCAGTATTTTCCATTAATGAAATGAAGTATTATTTCTGCTGCATCTCTGTGTATATGGTTATCTCTACAATTTGTTGCGTTCCTGTTTAAATCCGGATCATGGAATGAGTCTAAGAGAAAAATGTATTCACAATTATCTTTCTAAAAAACCCCCACCCCCATGAGGATTGGCAACCTTGATTCACTCATGTAACATCAAGAACTCCCGTCACACTACTACCTCTAATCACAATGAGATTGTGCCAACTAGGACCACATACACACATTAGAAGGGGAAACATCATGTTAGATCCCGCATGTATCCATCATTCTGATTTTTCTCAAAAGCTTCTCTATGCAATTATGGTGGAAGATGTAGTTTGTAGGAGGCTACACTTTAAAAGTAGGCCATGTTAGGAATAATCTCAGGGATTTTTGTTATTTGGCATAAGTTTCCTTTGTCTATAACAAAACTCTAGCTCTTTAGCTCAATAATAATTTTTTTGGTTTCTTGCCTAGATTTTCAGGCAGCTTTCCCTCTTGGGGCGCCTTGCTTCACTCCCTTGCCGCACGACCTCTTTCATATGACCTTTGAGGTCACCAATTTGGGGTTGGGGATGACCACTCTCAACCACCCCTCTTTGCTCATCTTCTTTGTGGCCACTTATGTACTAAACTCCCCTACAACTCCTTTTCTCTATTTATAGAGTTCCCTTATACCTATCCCCCATTATGTTGCCCATAATGTTGCACCCCAAATCCTCATGTGATAATCTTGGAAGATGTGGACGTGATACCACCTCCCGGTTTAGAGCTCAAGGCTCTGTTGAGTGTTATTAGAACCATACCTCCAAAGTTCAAGGGAGGAAATTCATAAACTTAAAAATAAGGAAAAGGTAGAAAGAAGTTTCTTCTCAAATATAGAAGTGGAGGAAGACATTGGGCAACGGATTTTGGACCTAGGTAATACCCATTTGAGATAGACATAATACATGAAAATAATTGACCTGTACTAGAATATCAAGGCCATAGTGGCAACATTTTGGTAAAATGAAGTGAATCACCTCAAGAGATATTACTCTGCACAAATGCACTATAGCTACAGTGGTGAGAGCTAGACGACAAGCTTGATCACTCTTTCCGTGAAAGTAGAAAACATGGATTTCTGAACCAACAACGAAGAGGAGGTTGAACCTTTGACTTAACAGGTAGATTGTCCCTCAATCTAATGCTCAAATTATTTACTTTTTCTTTTACTCTTCATAATTGTAGGGTACTCAACCTCTCTACTAACATTAGTAATAGGTCTATTAGCATCTTTAATGACAATTATAATATTTAGTTTAATCTAATATTATTATCTATCTTAATGTGGACATTCTGACAAAAGCATTATATCTATGCTACTAGTATATTCCAAGTGAAAGACTCATAACTACGTCATTGTATTTTTCTACTTAAACATAATATAATTCTTTAAGAAAAAATTAACATGCATCAAATTTTATAATCTTAATTTTATATAAAATCAAATTTTATTTGTGTGTTATATCACATATTATTCTTTAATACTTACACATATATAAATATAAACACTTCCCTTTAATAATATTTTGTATTTAACCCTTTTTTAAATTTAATATTGAATAAGTTTAAATTATAAATGAACTCTAATTAATTAGAAAGGAATGAAATTTTAATAAAATAATTTTTTCCGCATTTATAAATAATTTTTTTAATAAATCCATAAAAATAAATGAGACTGACCTTGACGAGCTTAAACTATACACTAATTGAGATAACGCTCACAAAATATGCCCAACAACAAACAATTATACCTACTCTTTAAAATAAAATTAATATAACCCAATTATACCTACTCTTTAAAATAAAATTAATATAACCCAATTATACCTATTCTTTAAAATAAAATTAATACAACCCAATTAATGATATATTACTCGAGAGTCGATTTTCAGTGGCATATTTGCATACGATCTATGGAGTAATAACTATACACTAATTCAAATAACCCTAACAAAATGCTCAACAACAAACAATTATACCTACTCTACCTACTCTTTAAAATAAAATTAATATAACCCAATTAATGATCTAGAGAGTCAATTTTCAGTGGCATATTTGCATACGATCTATGGAGGAATTTTTCGAAGGCAATTTGTTTTGCAAAAGCGAAATATCCAATCAATTTCGAAACGCACAATTTTGGCAAATGCGAAACCATGGGTCAAAACGAGTTTCCTTTTACGACACTGGATTAGGTGAGAAATGTGGGCGAGTGGCCTTAAAGTAAAGCAATCTCTACCATGGGATGTCAATCTCATATGTTATTGAAAGCTGAAAACCATTGAAAATCGCTACATGTCCAAATTTTTATCCAACTTAGAAATCTAATGTCATCGTTCGTCATAAACTTTAAACAAACGCTTCGAACGTTAAACAAACGCTTCGGCCCTGAAAAGATAACTGCCCATATCGGGTGGTTGGGAGGGTGTAATGATAATTTCCTTATTGAGATTTGGGTTTAACGATAATTTCACCGGAGTTCTGGTCTTATAAAACCTGATTATGTTGTAGATTTGATGACGCAACTAATGTATATATCTGAACTATGTATCACTCCATTAATTAAACTATTATGTTGTACATTTGATATGACAACTATGATGTATATTTCTGAACTATGTATCACTCCATAAATTAAGCCTGGGGCAGGCTTCTTCTAGGGTTTCGCACCCCTTTAAAAAATATTTGCCAAAGTATTTAAAACCATCGCTAAAACAACGATATGTTTCCTTCCACGAATAGTAAAAAAGGGGAGAAATGGCAGCGGGTAACCTTGAAGTAAAGAAAACCCTGCTATCAGATATCAGTATAATATATTTAAGAAAGCAGTGTCTTTCTAGAAGACCTTTGGTTTGGACAAAAAATTAAGAGAACGACCGGTTCGTATACGTGGATGACTTAAAACAATTAGGTACGACCAGTCAATCAAATATGGTTAAAAAAAATTCCGAACTAAAACGAATAAATAAAATGTCAAAACCACTACTGAAGAAATAATTAAACTGTCAAAAAAATTAAGGAGCTGACTGTCAAAAAAAATTAAGGAGCTGTTGTGGTTAGAAATTCTAACCATGGTATCATCACCTCTAGCTCTAAACAAAAGAAGAAAGCACTTTCTTTATTGAACCACAAGAACTTCAGGATACACAGGATGATAGTCTAAGAATGTTCACTTTGCATTAATGGGGTATAATTTTGACGCGCAAGGGTTTTGGAAAGGCTCCTCGCATTACGATAAGACACCATAAAGCATCTGTAGCTTTCATTCATGGAGTGTTTAGGTTACTTCTGGTTAGATTTTGATGCACGAGCGTTTTCGAAAGGTGTAGCCATGGTGCAGAAGCCGACATCGCTGGTTCAAATTTGAATATGCACAAGGGTTTTGGAAATGCCGTTGCCATGGTGTAGAAGCAAAACTCGCAGGTTTGAATAAGAAAAGAGTAGACAACTTAAACGTGAAATGGGTATTACTTTTAAGAACTAGATCATGGAGCTTTTTAAAGATTTATAATATAACCAAGGCAATCCAATTAGTATTGCACTACAAATAAATATTCACAAGTAGAGCTGAGCATCCCCGCAGCCACTGAGTTCGCTTATACTAAAATCATATTTGCGTCTAAACCACATTTAAAGTTGTTAACTTCTTATTGTGAGATTTGGTACTAATTTCAGAGCAGGGTGGGCTGCCGGGTAACCCACTTTGTGTGGAAACACGAAGTATGTGTGGGAAGGAAGAAGGAAGCACATACCATTTAGGGATACTGAGATAATTGCCTTAATACGATAAGTAATAAGAAGATTATGTGACAAAGGAGTATATACCTTTTATAATCATATATATAATTGTCTAACATCAAGATTAACATAATCATAATAAAATAGAATATAACATTAAAATTAACATAATCATAATTGTCTAATAAAAATTGAAATAAAATATAACATTTATGAAAGTGTATCTAACTTTTAAGAAAGATTTGGATTTTTTCGAATTTTTTTATCAATTTATGTGAGTTGATACTATATGCTTTTGTGTAATGTTGGTTCACAATTTTATTATAGGCTTTGATATAAATTTATGAAATAGTAAGAAAACTAAGTAACTATATTATAAGAAAGAATGTAGAGTTAACTTGAATAATGTTAACATTTCAAAATGTTAAATGGAAGAGTATAATTATTATTCACACAAAAAAAAATGTGTCAAACTTAGTATTAACATTTCAAAAACATAAATATACATATAAGGGACTTAGATTTATAATAGTTTAACCATCTCAACCAAGTAGTTATACAAATATAGATATAAGAAACTCAGATTGAAGATAGTTTTACCATCTTAGCCAAGTAGCTAACAGTTGAGACAAAATCTCAACCAAACACTAATCCAGGAAGCTAATTAGTTGGAGAGAATCTCTCAATCAACTAGGCCTAGACAACCTCCCAAAAGCTAGGAACCAACTCCTTCTCATAGATTGGAACTCTACCAATAATGACCAATAATTCAACAATAATCAAATATAAGATCACACCGATGAGACAAGTAGGAGTTAAATATTTCAACACTCTTCTTTAATGATTACTTATCTTAATCTTCATCTACTTAGGTCTTCAACTACATTTTCTCCATATCACATGCTCCACAACACACTAAAGAACCTCTTGATCAAAAATGTTTACATCTAGTCCAACATGGCATTTTCACTTTGTACCACAAAAATGCACACATCAACAAAATGTTGATATCCATGTAAAGAAACATCCATCCACTAGAATGCATTGGTGCCTAACTTTTGCAATTGTTAGTCTAATAGGATGCCCTTCAAGTACATGTCTCATTCAACTCATTGATGAGCTCCCAATGAATGTAAAACAATCACCTTTCAATGTCTACAACCAATATGGCCCACTCAAGTGTGTCAAGCCAAAACATGGCCCATTCTTTAGAGTGTTAAATAAGTCCCCAACAAATACTACTAAACTAAACTATACAAGAACTACTAAGTAATCAGGGGTACATGAAAAAGGGGTATGCATGCATCTCTAGGTATTACAGAGATATGTTATTTTCATGTTACATAGATACACCTACAACATACTCCATTTCATGGAGATACCTTGCACAAAATTTTCAAGGACTAATACATAAGATAAAATATGGCATAAACTTTTTATAAACACATGTGTGACTCATATAACAATATGGTCATGAGCCTATTTTATTCATCGCACTTATAAAATGCTACCTTTATTTTCTGTCACCCTATATTTGCTACTACTACTCCAACCAATATCCATTGCTACTGTTGTACTTCCAAAAGCATCGGATTTGTAGTCTCTACAAAAGTGCTACAACATACTACTTCTCTCTCTCTGTTGTAACTCAATGATGGGAGTACCAACCACTTTCTTGTAGCTAGGACCTTTCTGTCTTTCCTACAACTAATCTCGTCATTCAAACAAAAAAAATGACTTGTAATATTTGTTGGAAATAACATTGAGAGGGGGGCTGAATCAGTATTAGTCAAATCAATAATATTTTTATTTTCATGCTCAAATTTATATACGCTACTTCAATGAAGGTAACTTGCGTGTACACAGAACTGTGTTTAAGGCAACCAGTGTATATCCAGCAAACTTATGATTTAGTTAATTCATCACATGTTGATCTTTAATAAGTACATCAATACTTCATTAACCATATAAATAGTAACCATGTGCAATAATATCAAAACAAACCATCACACATAAGAAACACACATGAACACCAAGATTTAAGGCAAAAACCCAATGCGGGACAAAAACCACCTACTGCTGTCTTCTTTTAATATAAGAAAAACCTATTTACAATCTTGTACAAGTGCAGACTCACACCAGTACGCAGGCACCCACCTGCAGAAGTCTACAACCTTCTCTCATTCTCCAGCTTCTACTAGAAAGGAGCTACAACCCCTTAGCTCTTGTACTAGTTAATTTGTTTACTAGTACGTAGGCACCAGCCTACTGAAGGCTCCAACCGTCACTCATTTCCCAGCAGTTACTGGAAGGGAGCTCCAACCCCCTGGCTCTTGTACTGGCCGATATGTTTACCAGTACATAGGCACCGAACTAGAGAAGGCTACGGCCTTCTATCTTCCTACAGGGACCATGTTTCATGAATTTTAGATTGGATACACCTAGAACACAACACCACAATCTGAATGCCATGTTTCATCCAATTTTCAAATTGGACCCATCAACAACATTGAAACTCAGAAAATCATTACTACGTCAAATACATTTGCATCAACCAATCATTGAAACTCAATCATCAATCTTTGAATCACCCACAACTAAATCATTAAAGGCCCATCATCACTGAAGCAAATCACAATCAACCAATCTGAACATTTAGAATACAGTCATCAAAACACAGTCACCAGAACACAGAGCAAACCGAGAACTCTGCAACAACCACTAGAACCAACTGCAAATTCAAATATCATATTTCATAATGTATATGTTACTCTGATGAGCCGAACCAGCACGTATGCACACTTTTACCAAAGTGAACCAGTGTATAGATATGCAAATACTAACTTAAGAACTTCACAGCTCTTTGAGAATTCAGTCATACCCAAATCATAAAATTTGCAGAATAAAATAGGCGTCAATATTTAGATCCATACTATCCATGGTCAAACCACATAATGATAATACATTTAGGTCTTATGATCTCGATCCATCACCCATCATCAACCGCATAGGTGCATCCTTAGTTCAGATTAAGCAAAGCATCAGAAACCCATAACCTGCATACTTGATCTCACTCTTCATCAGATATTCAATATTTGCACACTCCGCCTAATGACCTTCTCCTCCTTATATACTCTTAGGCCTTTCTCAATACCTTGGACCAAAACTACTTAGGACCAATACCTTAGACCAAATACCTAGGGTCAATACCTTGGACCAAAGACCTCGAACCAAATACCTTGGATCAAAATACCTTGGACCAAATACCTTGGACCAAATACCTTGGACCAAAAACTTTGTTTTCCAACATGTACGTGCTTTTCTTCCTGTGAAAGTGTGTGTATATGTTATACGCTCCTTTTGTTCTATTAACCCGCATGTATATACTTCTTGGACAAAGTTAACCTGCGTATACCTCTCTTTCTTCATCCTTTAGAGTATGATCTGTAATATTTTGTTGTTGTACTGTGAACTATCATCTGAGTGAGTTTCCATCGAGGACAACACCTGTATCATAATGCCAACAATCTCCCCCTTTGGACTTGATGGTAACAACAACACCAAGACACTCTCCCCCTTTGACATCAAGGGCAAACGGCATATCAAGATATCCTCCCCCTTTGATATACATTATGTTGTCCATGCTCTCCTTGATTACATGCTGAATTCTCTGATTGAGCTCTTGCTTAGATGCACTGAAACTATCCATGATCCCCCTGAGCACATGCAGAGTCTGCAAAAATATTCTCTAAAAGAATAACATGACTCTATAACTCAACTAAGTGAATTTTACCTTCCTATCACCAATGACTCAAACATATATCAATCTCCCAACCAAGTGGGGATATACCAAATTTGACTCATCCACCCAACCAAGTGGGGATATACCAATTGTTTATACATGACAAAAATATAATTACATCATCTATCCAATGCAAAGTGACGATACAAGTTACATTATATGACCAAAAGGGACTCATCAAAAGGCAGAGACAAATTATTAAATCATGGGTCTTTATATGACCTTTACATTGAATGATATGCATGGCATTTATAACAAAGACCAAATACCTAAACAAGACCATGATAGTCATAGGAAACTATCATACATCATGTATGATCTGCACCATAAAGATCTGTCAACAACATCCAGACTTGTAACCTGTATATGTCCATCATTAGTTCCAAAGATATGACAAAGTAAATATCATCAACCTATGACCAAGTATGCATTATATAGATATCAACTCATCCGCTTGATCTCATCAATATCCACTTGCTTTGTTTCCTTAGTAGCAAGAGCCTTATCATAACCTTCCATGAATCAACTAAGCATATGTCATATCTCAAAGCAGTAACACAAAATCATTCACATCATATCATATGTGACAACACCATAGTCATCATATCATCATCAAGAACTGCATGATCTTACACAAGAACCCTTAATATATCAACCATGTATCATCACTAGGGAACATCCCCCATCTGATAAGCATCAAACATGATAATCAACATATGTGAGTATCAACCTATCATCATAAGGTAAGAACTCATCATCATTATGTGTCTAAGTAAGCCATGTCTTCGAATATCCATGTCTTCAAATAGATATGTCTTCATGCTACCTGCAATAACACCATTCTCTTGGCCAACCAACGATATTAATCAATATGAAACTTAAGTAATCATCCATGTATCTAGTATATTGTATATCCATCAAAGATATATGAATATGTATCTAGAAAACCATGAGCTCATGGTTATTTCTCAAGATTTATTGATATCATCAACAACAACAATCCTCAACCATGTGAGAGCCAAGAACTATAGAAATCCTGCATCATAACTACACCATGAAATTTATGCATCTTTGAAGGCATGATGACAATAGCATAAAAGAAATGAGTGGCTTATCACCAAATAATGAAGTTGTATATTGAAGCTTTGTAGTTTTCCTTGTCCTTATGAAGATCACCATGTAAGCAACATATATGTAATATATGCGTCATCAAAAAGTCATTCACAATCATCCATAAATCTAATATGAATACTAACGATGTGACCCCAAGTATCATCTGAGATTTTATCATGGGCAACTCATAACCGTAACATAGAAAGATGTATCATTTAGCCATATAAGCATCATCATCATTGATTAGGTACCAAAGACTTCTAAACATAATGCCAACAATTCTTTATTAGAAGCATGGCATGTTCTCCCGCTAAACCTGTTCCACTTGTTCACTATCAGATCTGATCATTGCATATATTAGTAAGAATTATCAAGGCATCATCATCAATCAGATATACATCAAGTTATCAACAACTTGTGAGGACCAAAAGAACTTCTAAATAACATCCACAAACTATCATCACAACAGAAAATATAACTGATAATTGTCTGAATCATATCAAATCAGTTTTCATAAGTCTTTCCCACTACATTTTTCCTAAAACCACATATATGCGATTGTGCAGCTTCTAACTCGCGTATATATGCAACTTGTCTTCATCAAAATTGCATATGTGATTTAGAACATTGAAGTTTCACAGTTTCAGCTCCCCCTGAGTTTGTTATGTTTGTACAATGTGCCATGCCACATTTTTCTAAATGTACTTCCATCTTCTTCCATATCTTCGAGTGTGAGGATGTTTTATCCTTTTGGTATGGTGCCCGAAATTTTCTCCTGCATTCATTTGCTATATGTCCAAACTTGTCACATGCATAATATCTTACATGTTTCATATTCCTTCAATAGCAGTCAATGGCTTTGTGACCAAACATATTGCAAGAAAAACAATATCCCTTAAACTACATGGAAGTTGATGATATTTTTGTGTGACGGTCTTGAACCATTCTACTTTTGCATCTCGCTGCAACATGTCCAAAATTACGACGTATAAAACATTCAACATTATTCATCAGAGGAAATAATTCACTATCACGTCCACAGTTAAGAGTAAAATATTTTCTTTGAATACTTTCTTTCCTTGGTTCTTGATGGGGTTTCCCTCTCATCTCCTTGTTGAGCATTTCAGATTTTGCATTCGAGTTCCTTGCCTCACCTTGTGAGCTAGATTCACCTTCAACTGATTCATGAAAACCAAGACCATTTTTGATGGTAGGAGGCCTTTGACTACTAAGAATATTATCCAAAATCTTAGTACTATCTTGAAATTGTAACAGTTTATCCTTTTCTTCTAATTACCTTTTAAGATATTTACCACAACCTGATATTGCTCTTCCTTTTCCAAATCTTTCTTCTTCAAGATTTCTTTAGCCTTTCTTCCTTCTTCCACTTATTGCGTTAATTTGAGAATCTCATTTTCTTGTTCTTCATCTGCTTGAGGTAGTTCTTCATTCTACTTATTTTCTAGATCTTCTTTTAGAGAGAGGATCTTAGCTTCAAGACTTACATAGTAACTGGATCTATATTTAAGTCTCTTGATTGTTATACTTTTATCATTTGTTTCATTTCTTAATGATGTCACTTCATTTTGTAGCTTTTGACATTGATCTTCCTTTTCCTTATACTAATTCCTTACTTTGTTTCATTCCTCTAGCTGAGCTTTTAATCTGGTAACTTGTTCTTTGAAGGCACACTCCCTTTTGTTGAACAAATCTTGTTGATCTCTGATTTTATCTCCGAGTCTTTTAACTTTTGTCTCTATGTTTTTTTCACGATCATTTCCAATATCTCCAATATTTCATGAACAAAGAAAAGTATCACTAGAAGACCAAAAATTTGTACCTGATGCTTGATTTTCTTGTCCATATTCAATCTGGGGTGATTCAAAATCTGAATACTTGCTTCCACCTAACGGCCAATTATCTCTCCTGCTGTCGTTGTTCCTTTGAGTAGTCTTCTTCTTCTTAGGCGCTTTCTTCTTTAGCTTCTTTCCCATTGTTCTATGGATCTCCTTATCAAGCTTCTACCAAAGGACCTGCTCTGATACCAATAGTTGGAAATAATACTGAGAGGGGGGATGAATCAATATTAGTCAAATCAATAATCATAGAAAATTTTAGGGGTGAATGTTCGCCCTTTGGCGAAATTAACGGGTTTTAAATTTTTAGTGGGCGAATATTTTGTATCATAGTACATTTTTACAAATCACCTCAAATAGCCCACCTTATTTTAAGGGAGAGGGTAAAAAAGGTAAATTTAGCCCTTGAAATTAGGAGTTACAACCTTCCATTCGCCCATTTTCAAGAATAGATTTTATTTAAGTGAATCCATTCGCCCATTTTCAAGAATAGGTTTTATTTAAGTGAATCCTATGGGCCAAATACCATATTTATAAGAGGTATGGTAAATTAATAAAAATATAAATAAATGAGATGTATGGTAAATAAATAAAACATTTTTTATATTTACTCCATAAGTCACCTTATATACATGCAAGGGTGTAAACAAATAAAAATATAAGTGGAGGTATGGTAAATAAATAAAACGTTGTTTTATACTTACTCAAAAGGTATGGTAAATAAATAAAAATATAAATAAACTAGACGTATGGTAAATAAATAAAACCTCTTTTTATATTTAGTCCATAACCCTCATTCTATTTATGAAGGCTCAAGAAAGAGGTTTGGTATGGTAAATTAATAAAAATATAAATAAACAGGAGGTATGGTAAACAAATAAAACATTTTTTTATATTTACTCCATAAGTCACCTTATATTTAAGAACACTCAAAAAATGCATTATATTTAGGTGAAACCTATGGGAAAAATACTATCACACAAATACCATGGACTAGATTGTTATTAATACCATGCAGAAAAACATTATTAACCCTAATATTAGTATTAATAAAAACAAAAATGGCACATGGTATTGACCCATGGTATTCACCAAAATGGCACCTGGTATTGAACCATGGTATTCACCAAACTGGCACATGGTATTGACCCATGGTATTCACCTGGAATGTAGCCTATTTAAATGGGGAAATTAAACCAGCATAGATCCATCTTTACTCTGGATCTACTAACCCCTGAGAGGTATCAAATATCATGATATGCAAACTAGCATAGAGTGAAAAAATATTTGATCCCTCTCGGGGGTGGATCAAGAGTAAAAATGGATGTTGTAATTTAATGTATGTTAAAAATTTTAGCTTGGTTAAAATAAAAAATAAAATAAAAATCAACTATTAATTTTATTATTTTTTATAAATTGCTAATAGTAACTTTTAAGCTCCAGGTTTATAATAACCCATGGTAATAACAAGATCTTGCAAGATTTTATAATTGAGTAAAATATTCGCCATGCCTGGTGAGAGATTCGCCAAAAAATTATATATACATATTATATTATGGATAAAATCGCCTTCCATTTTTCCTATATACCATGGAGATTCGCCCATTTATTATATATATAAATTTAGGGGGGTTCTTAAAATTTTCCCTATCAATAATATTTTCTTTTCATACTCAAATTTATATACACTACTTCAATGAAGGTAACTCGCATGTACATGTAACTGTATTTAAGGCAACTAGCGTAAATCCAACAAAACTATCATTTAGTTAGTTCATCATATGTTGATCTTTAATCAGTACATCAGTACTTCATTAAGCATATAAACAGTAACCATGTGTAGTAATATCAAAACAAACCATCACACATAAGAAACACACATGAAAACCAAGATTTAAGATGGAAACCCAATGCGGGACAAAAACCACCTACTGTTGTCTTCTTTTAATATAAGAAAAACAAATTTACAATCTAGTACTAGTGTAGACACATACCAGTACGTAGGCACCCACCTGCAGAAGGCTACAACCTTCTCTCTTTCTCCAAATTTTACTGGAAAGGAGCTACAACCCCTTAGGTCTTGTACTAGCTGATCGGTTTACTAGTACATAGGCACCGGCCTACTGAAGGCTCCAACCTTCACTCGTTTTCCAGTTGTTACTAGAAGGGAGCTCCAACCCCCTGGCTCTTGTACTGGCCGATATGTTTACCAGTACATAAGCACTGACCTACAGAAGGCTACGACCTTCTCTCTTCCTCCAGGGACCACGTTTCATGAATTCTCAGATTGGATACTCCTGGAACACAACACCACAATCTGAATGCCAGGTTTCATCCAATTTTCATATTGGATCCATCAATAACATTGAAACTCAGAAAATCATTACTGCATCAAATACATTTGCATCAACCAATCATTGAAACTCAGTCATCAATATCTGAATCACCCACAAATAAATCACTGAAGGCCCATTATCACTGAAGCAAATCACAACCAACCAATCTAAACATTTAGAATATTGTCATCAAAACACACTCACCAAAACACAAAGTAGAAACTAAAACTCTGCAAAAAACACTAGAACCAACTGCAAATTCAAACATCATATTTCATAATGTATACTCTACTTTGATGAGATGAACCAGCATGTATACGTGCTTTTACCAATGTGAACCAGCATACAGATCTGCAAATACTAACTTAAAAACTTCACAGCTCTTTTAGAATCCAGTCATACCCATATCATAACATTTACAGAATAAAACATGCGTCAGTAGTCAGATCTATACTATCCATGATCAAACCACATAATGATAATACATTTTAGGTCTTATGATCCCGATCCATCATCCATCATCAACCACATAGGTGCATCCTTATTTCAAATCAAGCAAAGCATCAAAAACCCATAACCTACATAATTGGTCTCACACTTCATCAAATATTCAATACTTGCACACCTGGCCTAATGATCTTCTCCTCCTTATATACTCTTAGGCCTTTCTCAATACCTTGGACCAAAACTACTGAGGACCAATACCCTGGACCAAATGCCTAGGGTCAATACCTTGGACCAAATACCTTGGACCAATACCTTGGATTAAAATACCTCGGACCAAATACCTCGGACCAAAAACTTTGTTTTCCAACATGTACATGCTTTTCTTCCTGTGAAAGTGTGTGTATATGTTATACGCTCTTTTTGTTATGTTAACCTGTGTGTATATGCTTCTTGAACAAAGTGAACTTGCGTATACCTCTCTTTCTTCATTCTTTGGAGTCTGATCTGTAATCCTTTATTGTTGTACTATGAACTGTCATCTAAGTGATTTGCCATCAAGGACAACACATGTATCATAATGCCAACAATATTTTCTTCTCCAACCAGAATATTCAAACTCACTTCCATCCCAAAAAGTGTCCATGCTCCTACCTTTATTTGAAGAGTTGTTATCACAAACCAACTAAAAGCCAAACTACCATGGATACCTCAGATCGATTAGGAATCTATTATACTTTGAGGTCTAACATCTATTTAACTATTAACACTAATTAATTAATAATCCTATGGACCTACTTCCATTTACAACACTTCTTACATGCAAACTCACGAATGAAAATACATAACAAACATTGCAACACTATGAAACACCAACATGAGAGACATGACACAATCACAAGAATATATTTCTTTTCTATAACCATTCACACACTGAGTATCTTGATGTTTCATCATAGGCATCTTCATTCATTCTTTGTCTTTGATACCCTTACTTCATTTGTCATTTTCCATAGTATCTAATTCTAATAAAGTAACTACATATACATATTGAACTACCTAAAATCAATATGTAAATTCAAGACAATATTACCCAGAAATAAATCACCTCCTCCATGTTTTCCAAGAAAAATACCTACAATTTGATGGTCTCCACATCTATAGCTCAACTATATTATCCTCAAAGTGCATGACTACCTCAACTTAATCAACTAAGCCCACAATCCTTCAAAGCAGACTCATAATATTTTCTCTTTGGTTAAACATGGGTCATCACAGGGACAAACTCTATTAGATATAAAAAATAGGACAAATATGGCACACCTAACTTCCTTTTCACTACAATTATTAATTGGGTATCTAGGAGAGATCTCAGAACCCTGCATCTATAGGATTTTTTTTTCTTATGGTATTATCCATGTCATGGCCAAATCAAGCTTGGAAACCTAAATCCTCAAGCCCTTAACAAAACTATAAAGAGTACTTTGGTCATAGTCATTTCCATTTGGACTCCTCTTACATGATGAAAATCATTCCTCAACTTTCTTAACACCAACCTTTAGCCAAATGATGATTTCCTCTCAATTAACTTAATTCAATTTGTTCTTTGTCTTCTTCGATCATGTATTTGATGGTAGGGCCATCTACTACTTGGTCATAGTTGCAAACCAATTATTGCAACACAAAAAATAATGTGTTCTTCTATCACAAGCATCCATCTTCATAAAATGTAAATCATTGATAGTTGTTGTGAAAAGGATACTAATATACATCTCTCTAATCCATTGAAATTTTCCAAAAAATCCCCATCTCATTATGACACATCCCATCTCTATCCACATTAATTCCATCACCATGGTTCACTTAGATTTATATCTTACATTCCCACTGGATACCTTAAATTTCACTCTATTCTACATGTCCAACACAACTATCTATTGATATTTCATCAATTTCACAATGCATAGTTACATTATCTCAAATCAATCCATGCCTAGTGCCCAATATCTCTAGCACCTATGCCAAAACATTTTTTGCATTCTTTAGTTGTATGTCTTCTAGACCATACTACAGCGCAGTGGCAATGATATCATGACTTGTTGTAATTTCACACATGTCAATGACCCATATCATTATTTCATCACAATATTTCATGGAAATTTAATCGAGCATGGCCTCCACAAGCATCACCAGCCCATGGTTGATCAGGCTTTATAGTCCAAAGCACCTTTTTTAATGAGTATCAAGAAATCGTAGCCTGCATGGTGAACTATGTTTGTGCCTACAGCTCCTATATGAGCATGAATAACAATGTCCTTAGTATAAACCTTATGAATGGATCGGTCATTCTCTTATGGTCCAACATGATATCTTTGTATATTATGAGCTACAAGAATGAAGCTCGTGCATGTATAACTTATTGGCATGATATATTTATTTAGCCTTAATATTCCAATAGAAATTTACAGGAAGCTAAAATATCATTGGGGAAACTTATCAGTAATTTGGGGAGGCCCGATTTTCAAAAAAAGCACTATAGGATCTCGAGGAAATTCTTCAAATTTGAGAACTCCAATGTGATTGTTGCTTCCTACTACTACTCAAAAATACAAAAGCAAGTTTCCTTTGGAGGTCACCAAGAGGCTTCTTCCATATGAAGACAAAATTTGTGCCTCCCAAACAAATCAAGTTGTAAGAAGATGGAATCCTTAAATTTCCCAATTCCCAAGTAGTTCTAAGTATGATCCCACTAGTGTGCCACCCTCCTCACATTGAACAAGAGTAAACCTTCTTCATAGAGGAATTAGTTATACAACATAGGCTTCATCCTTAGACTATGTGAGGCCTAGTTTCCATTCCCTAGTTTCTTTGCATCACAGACTCGACATTTCAACATTTGGTGGGTATTGCTTTCCATAATCATGTGACTCATATGCTCCTTGAGTCTCTTTTGGAGGTTGATAGGTCATGAATCCACCCTTCAATGTTTAAATTTGATAGGTATTTACCCATTTTCCACTTATTTAACCATCATCTATCACATTTCTAGAATATACATGGTTATAATAATACTCAATTAATTTTTTAAAACATCAATTTTATATATTTATTTAAAATTTACCGTCATATATATAGACTCCAAAAATAAATAATAGTTTTGACTTTTAAATTGGAAAGTTAACTTCTAATATATGCACTATGGTAGTTTAATATAAAAAAATTATTTTTCCATAACATTACAGGGGATTTTTATTTTTCCATAAATAACATGTAGTCTTTTTCCACAATTAACAAAGAATTTGATTTTCCCATAATTAATTATTCATTCAAACTTTATGGAAAGCTATAAATCCCATATAACTATTTAATTGAAGTGTAATCTAGTTCTATATATCAATCTGTTCAAGCACAATACACATCCTTATTCTAAATATGTAAGTTACAATATTTTCTTTCTGTTTAAATTTTCTCTTTAATATAGTTTTGTTTCTCCAACATTTCGTCTGTTTTGAATAGAATATAGTTATGTTTTCCCAACATTTCATCTATTTTCAATATAATTGATATTAATGAATTACATTTATTATCACTAGCCATGGAGTTACCAAATTGTTTAATGGGACAATTGTACCCAAAAGAGAGGAGAGGAGGATTTTCTGTTTAAAATCTCTCATATGGAGGATTTACTATTTAAAATCTCTTCACGTACATATTTAAGAGCTTCCTAGTTTATCAGTAAGTTGAGAAAAATGTATTCATTCTCATTCATTTAACAAATTTCTTGAAGCCATAGGCAACCAAGACTAATAGATAAATAGGCACAGAATGAAAATTTTCCTCATAATTTTTTTTTTTTTAACCAGTTTAATTACTTATTCCATAACTCACGTTTTATATTTCCTCCTAGAATTCTTGTTTTAGCCAGTTTTAATTACATAATTCCATAACTCACATGTCTATTTGGGCGTGACTATGAAATAATTAGGTAAGTTGATTCTTTGCTTTTACTCATGTTTCTATTAGCTTACTCTTTTTCACATTTTTATTCTTTTGTTGCCTCAGCTGCTACAACATATTCTGCCTTTGTTGTGGAATATATTGGAACTGATTGTTTGTGTGATCTCAAGGAGACATCTCCTGATCCAAGACTCATAGCATAACCAGAAGTAGATACCCCAGTCTCTTTGTCTCCATCAAAGTCTAAATCAAAGTATCCAATCAAGTTGAAGTCACCCACATATGTATACTTGAGTTCAAAGTCTTGAGTTCCCTTCAAGTACTTTAGAACTCTTTTTGTAGCAGACCAGTGTCCCTCACAAGGCTTTTGCATAAACCTAGAGAGGATTCCAACATTAAACATAATGTCTGGTCTGGTAGTAGTATGGTAGTTGAGATTTCCTACAAGTTGTCTATACTTTGTTGCATCCTCAAATTCTTTTCCTTCAATGGATGTGAGTTTTAAGTTTCATTCCATTGGATTAGTCAGAGGATTTCATTCAGCCATGCCAAACCTGTTCAACAGATATCCAATGTATTTCTTTTGAGAAAGGAATATGGACTTCGAATGTTGAGTTACTTCAATACCAAGATAGTAATGAACATAGCCCAAATCAGTCATTTCAAAACCTTTCCTCAATTCCTTCTTTATGGATGTAATGTATCTCTCTTTGTTCCATGTCATCAAAAGATCATCTACCTATACCACAAGATATACAACTGCTTTGCCAACTTTATTGAAAAACAAAGTTGCATCATCAAGATCATAATGTTTAAAATTGAGTTTCAGAACATGCTCAGTTAGTTTTTCATACCAGGCTCATGGTTCTTGTTTGAGGCCATACAAGGATTTCACAAGTTTTCATACTTTATGTTCATATCCTTTCCTAGCAAATCCTTCTGGCTTGGACATAAAAACATTCTCTTTTAGATCTCCATTCAAGAAATCAGTTTTTGCATCCATTTCATGGACTTTCCAACCGTTGTGAGCTGCTAGGGCAAAGAGTGTCTAGATGGTAGCCCATTTTGTTTTTGGGGAAAAGGTCTCCTCATAATCGATCCTTTCCTTCTGTGCAAAACCATTTTCCACAAGTTTGGCTTTGTGCTTGCCAAGTGAGCCATCATCTTTATACTTGTTATTGTAGACCCACTTGCAGCCAATTGGTTTGGTTCCCAATGGAGGATCAACTAGCTTCCAAGTGCCATTATTTATCAAGGCATCATACTCCTTTTGCATCGCTTATTGCCATTCATCATGAGAAGGAGCTTCTTTAAAGGAAGCTAGTTCAAAATCTGTAAAAAAATTCAATTCATAATCATAAGAAACATCCATATCAACTGGTGAATTAGATTCATCTACATCACCTCCATTTTTCCAGGTTGAATTTCTAGTTCCTCTCTTTCCAACCTCATCAGGATGAACACTTTCAAGTGTCTTTTTCAGCCACTTTGGGGGACCTTTTTTAGATGGTCCAGTCTACTTAGTTGATTGAGTTGGGACTGAATCAAGATTGAGTCTCGCAATTCTATCAATTACATCACTCAAAGTATCATCCTTTGTTGGAGTTTCATGCATGGGCGAGAGTGCTTCAGAAGAAGATGCCATAGGTTGATCTAGCATAGGAATCCCCCCTTCAAGATGTGGAATATGATTATCAAATTCTTGAAATGATTTTTCATTTGTGAATCTATCCAAGTGATCAAGTTACCGCTTAACAACATTGTCATCTTTGGATGATTCAAGGAAGATTACATCTCTAGATATAACAAACCTTTTATTTAATTCATCATAGAGATGGTATGATTTGGAGGAGTTTGAATACCCCGGGAAGATACACTTATGACTCCTTGCACCAAGTTTATTTCTATGTACCATTGGTATTAAGGCATAATATGTGGAAGCGAAGATGCTTTACCGAAGGAATGTGCCCATACCACATTTCATAAGCAGTCTTGTTTGTAGTAGCATTAGATGGACATCTATTCTTTACATATACAACACATAGAACTGCATCAGCCCAAAACATCAATTTTACATTCTTTGTTGCCACTTATGTGCTAAACTCCCCTACAACTCCTTTTCTCTATTTATAGAGTTCCCTTATACCTATCCCCCATTATGTTGCCCATAATGTTGCACCCCAAATCCTCATGTGATAATCTTGGAAGATGTGGACGTGATACCACCTCCCGGTTTAGAGCTCAAGGCTCTGTTGAGTGTTATTGGAACCATACCTCCAAAGTTCAAGGGAGGAAATTCATAAACTTAAAAATAAGGAAAAAGTATAAAGAAGTTTCTTCTCAAATATAGAAGTTAAGGAAGACATTGGGCAACGGATTTTAGACCTAGGTAATACCCATTTGAGATAGACATAATACATGAAAATAATTGACCTGTACTAGAATATCAAGGCCATAGTGCGCAACATTTTGGTAAAATGAAGTGAATCACCTCAAGAGATATTACTCTACACAAATGCACTATAGCTACACTGGTGAGAGCTAGACGACAAGCTTGATCACTCTTTCCGTGAATGTAGAAAACATGGATTTCTCAACCAACAACGAAGAGGAGGTTGAACCTTTGGCTTAACAGGTAGATTGTCCATCATTCTAATGCTCAAATTGTTTACTTTTTCTTTTACTCTTCATAATCGTAGGCTACTCAACCTCTCTACTAACATTAGTAATAGGTCTATTAGTATCTTTAATGACAATTATAATATTTAGTTTAATCTAATATTATTATCTATCTTAATGTGGACATTTTGACAAAAGCATTATATCTATGCTACTAGTATATTCCAAGTGAAAGACTCATAACTACGTCATTGTATTTTTCTACTTAAACATAATATAATTCTTTAATAATTCTTTAAGAAAAAATTAACATGCATTAAATTTTATAATCTTAATTTTATATAAAATCAAATTTTATTTGTGTGTTATATCACATATTATTCTTTAATACTTACAAATATATAAATATAAACACTTCCCTTTAATAATATTTTGTATTTAACCTTTTTTTAAATTTAATATTGAATAAGTTTAAATTATAAATAAACTCTAATTAATTAGGAAGGAATGAAATTTTAATAAAATAATTTTTTCCACATTTATAAATAATTTTTTTATTAAATCCATAAAAATAAATGAGACTGACCTTGACGAGCTTAAACTATACACTAATTCAAATAACGCTCACAAAATATGCCCAACAACAAACAAGTATACCTACTCTTTAAAATAAAATTAATATAACCGAATTAATGATCTAGAGTGTCAATTTTCAGTGGCATATTTGCATACGATCTATGGAGTAATAACTATACACTAATTCAAATAACGCTAACAAAATGCTCAACAACAAACAATTATACCTACTCTACCTACTCTTTAAAATAAAATTAATATAACCGAATTAATGATCTAGAGAGTCAATTTTCAGTGGCATATTTGCATACGATCTATGGAGTAATTTGCCGAAGGCAACTTTTTTTCGCAAAATCAAAATATCCAATCAATTTCGAAACGCACAATTTTGGCAAATGCGAAACCATGGGTCAAAACGAGTTTCCTTTTACGACACTGGATTAGGTGAGAAATGTGGGCGAGTGGCCTTAAAGTAAAGCAATCTCTACCATGGGATGTCAATCTCATATGTTATTGAAAGCTGAAAACCATTGAAAATCGCTACATGTCCAAATTTTTATCGAACTTAGAAATCTAATGTCATCGTTCGTCATAAACTTTAAACAAACGCTTCGAACGTTAAACAAACGCTTCGGCCCTGAAAAGATAACTGCCCATAACTGCCCTGATAATTTCCTTATTGAGATTTGGGTTTAACGATAATTTTACCGGAGTTATAGTCTTATAAAACCTGATTATGTTGTAGGTTTGATGACGCAACTATAATGTATATATCTGAACTATGTATCACTCCATTAATTAAACTATTATGTTGTAGATTTGATATGACAACTATGATGTATATTTCTGAACTATGTATCACTCCATAAATTAAGCCTGGGGCGGGCTTCTTCTAGGGTTTCGCACCCCTTTAAAAAATATTTGCCAAAGTATTTAAAACCATCGCTAAAACAATGATATGTTTCCTTCCACGAATAGTAAAAAAAGGGAGAAATGGCAGCGGGTAACCTTGAAGTAAAGAAAACCCTGCTATCAGATATCAGTATAATATATTTAAGAAAGCAGTGTCTTTCTAGAAGACCTTTGGTTTGGACAAAAATTAAGAGAACGACCGGTTCGTATACGTGGATGACTTAAAATAATTAGGTACGACCAGTCAATCAAATATGGTTAAAAAAAATTCCGAACTAAAACGAATAAATAAAATGTCAAAACCACTACTGAAGAAATAATTAAACTGTCAAAAAAAATTAAGGAGCTGACTGTCAAAAAAAATTAAGGAGCTGTTGTGGTTAGAAATTCTAACCATTGTATCATCACCTCTAGCTCTGAACAAAAGAAGAAAGCACTTTCTTTATTGAACCACAAGAACTTCAGGATGCACAGGATGATAGTCTAAGAATGTTCACTTTGCATTAATGGGGTATAATTTTGACGCGCAAGGGTTTTGGAAAGGCTCCTCGCATTACGATAAGACACCATAAAGCATCTGATCGCTTTCATTCATGGAGTGTTTAGGTTACTTCTGGTTAGATTTTGATGCACAAGCGTTTTGGAAAGGTGTAGCCATGGTGCAGAAGCCGACATCGCTGGTTCAAATTTGAATATGCACAAGGGTTTTGGAAATGCCCTTGCCATGGTGTAGAAGCAAAACTCGCAGGTTTGAATAAGAAAAGAGTAGACAACTTAAACGTGAAATGGGTATTACTTTTAAGAACTAGATCATGGAGCTTTTTAAAGATTTATAATATAACCAAGGCAATCCAATTAGTATTCCACTACAAATAAATATTCACAAGTAGAGCTGAGCATCCCACTGAGTTCGCTTATACTAAAATCATATTTGCGTCTAAACCACATTTAAAGTTGTTAACTTCTTATTGTGAGATTTGGTACTAATTTCAGAGCAGGGAGGGCTGCCGGGTAACCCACTTTGTGTGGAAACACGAAGTATGTGTGGGAAGGAAGAAAGAAGCACATACCATTTAGGGATACTGAGATAATTGCCTTAATACGATAAGTAATAAGAAGATTATGTGAAAAAGGGGTATATACCTTTTATAATTATTTATATAATTGTCTAACATCAAGATTAACATAATCATAATAAAATAGAATATAACATTAAAATTAACATAATCATAACTGTCTGATGAAAATTGAAATAAAACATAACATTTTTGAAAGTGTATCCAACTTTTAAGAAAGATTTGGATTTTTTTGAATTTTTTATCAATTTATATGAGTTGATACTATATGCTTTTGTGTAAAGTTGGTTTAGTCTTTGATATAAATTTATGAAATAGTAAAAAAACTAATATAAGAAAGAATGTAGAGTTAACTTGAATAATGGTAACATTTGAAAATGTTAAATGGAAGAGTATAATTATTACTCACATAAAAAAAATGTGTCAAACTTAGTATTAACATTCCAAAAATATAAATATACATATAAGGAACTTAGATTTAGAATAGTTTAATCATCTCAACCAAGTAGTTATACAAATATAGATATAAGAAGCTCGGATTTAAGATAGTTTTACCATCTTAACCAAGTAGCTAACGGTTGAGACAAAATCTCAACCAAACACTAATCCAGGAAGCTAATTAGTTGGAGAGAGTCTCTCAATCAACTAGGCCTGGACAACCTCCCTTAAAGCTAGGAACCAACTCCTTCTCATAGATTGGAACTCTACCAATAATGACCAATAATTCAACAATAATCAAATATAATATCACACTGATAAGACAAGTAGGAGTTAAATATTTCAACACTCTTCTTTAATGATTACTTATCTTAATCTTAATATTCATCTACTTAGGTGTTGAACTACATTTTCTCCATATCACATGCTCCACAACACAATGAAGAACCTCTTGATCAACAATGTTTACATCTAGTCCAATATGGCATTTTCACTTTGTACCACAAAAATGCACACATCAACAAAATGTTGATATCCATGTAAAGAAACATCCATCCACTAGAGTGCATTGGTGCCTAACTGTTGCAATTATTAGTCTACTAGGATGCCCTTCAAGTACATGTCTCATTCAACTGATTGATGAGCTCCCAATGAATGTAAAACAATCACCTTTCAATGTCTACAACCAATATCGTGCACTCAAGTGTGTCAAGCCAAAACATGGCCCATTCTTCAGAGTGTTAAATAAGTCCCCAACAAATACTACTAAACTAAGCTATACAAGAACTACTAAGTAATCAGGGGTACATGACAAAGCGGTATGCATGCATCTCTAGGTATTACAGAGATATGTTATTTTCATGTTACATAGATACACCTACAACAGACTCCATTTCATGGAGATACCTTGTACAAAATTTTCAAGGACTAATACATAAGATAAAATAAGGCATAGACTTTTTATAAACACATGTGTGACTCATATAACAATATGGTCATGAGTCTATTTTATTCAGTGCACTTATAAAATGCTACCTTTATTGTCTGTCACCCTATATTTGCTACTACTACTCCAACCAATATCCATTGCTACTGTCGTACTTCTAAAAGCATCGGATTTGTTGTCTCTACAAAAAGTGTTACCACATACTTCTTCTCTCTCTCTCTATTATAACTCAATGATCGGAGTACCAACCGCTTTCTTGTAGCTAGGACCTTTCTGTCTTTCCTACAACTAATCTCGTCATTCAAATAAAAAAATGACTTGTAATATTTGTTGGAAATAACATTAAGAGGGGGGGTGAATCAGTATTAGTCAAATCAATAATATTTTTCTTTTCATACTCAAAATTATATACGCTACTTCAATGAAGGTAACTTGCATGTACACGGAACTGTGTTTAAGGCAACCAGTGTATATCTAGCAAACTTATGATTTAGTTAATTCATCACATGTTGAACTTTAATAAGTACATCAATACTTCATTAATCATATAAACAGTAACCATGTGCAATAATATCAAAACAAACCATCAAACATAAGAAACACACATGAACACCAAGATTTAAGGTGGAAACCCAATGCGGGACAAAAACCACCTACTGCTGTCTTCATTTAGTATAAGAAAAACTTGTTTACAATCTTGTACTAGTGCAGACTCGTACCAGTACGCAGGCACCCACCTGCAGAAGTCTGCAACCTTCTCTCGTTCTCCTGATTCTATTGGAAAGGAGCTACAACCCCTTAGCTCTTGTACTAGTTGATCCGTTTACTAGTACGTAGGCACCGGCCTACTGAAGGCTCCAACCTTCACTCGTTTTCCAGCAGTTACTGGAAGGGAGCTCCAACCCCCTGGCTCTTGTACTAGCTGATGTGTTTACCAGTACATAGGTTCCGACCTATAGAAGGCTACGACCATCTCTCTTCCTCCAGGGACCATGTTTCAGGAATTTCAGACTGGATACTCTTAGAACACAACACCACAATCTGAATGCCATGTTTCATCCAATTTTCATATTGGACCCATCAACAACATTGAAACTCAGAAAATCATTACTACATAAAATACATTTGCATCAACCAATCATTGAAACTCAATCATCAATCTCTGAATCACCCACAACTAAATCACTAAAGGCCCATCATCACTGAAACAAATCACAATCAACCAATTTGAACATTTAGAATACAGTCATCAAAACACAATCACCAGAACACAGAGCAGAACCCAGAACTCTGCAACAACCGCTAGAACCAACTGCAAATTCAAATATCATATTTCATAATGTATACGTTACTCTGATGAACTGAACCAGCATGTATATGCGCTTTTACCAAAGTGAACCAGTGTATAGATCTGCAAATACTAACTTAGAAACTTCATAGCTCTTTCAGAATCCAATCATACCTAGATCATAACATTTGCAGAATAAAATAGGCATCAGCATTCAGATCTATACTATCCATGGTCAAACCAAATAATGATAATACATTTTATGTCTTATGATCTTGATCCATCACCCATCATCAACCACATAGGTGCATCCTTAGTTCACATCAAGCAAAGCATCAGAAACCCATAACTTGCATACTTGATCTCACACTTCATCAGATATTCAATATTTGCACACTCGGCCTAATGATCTTCTCCTCCTTATGTACTCTTAGACCTTTCCCAATACCTTGGACCAAAACTACTTAGGACCAATACCTTGGACCAAATACCTAGGGTCAATACCTTCGATCAAAGACCTCGGACCAAAAACTTGGTTTTCCAACATGTACGTGCTTTTCTTCCTATGAAAGTGCGTGTATATGTTATACATTCCTTTTGTTCTATTAACCCCCATGTACACATTTCTTGGACAAAGTTAACCTGCATATACCTCTCTCTCTTCATTCTTTAGAGTCTGATCTGTAATATTTTGTTATTGTACTGTGAACTATCATCTGAGTGAGTTGCCGTCAAGGAAAACACCTGTATCATAATGCCAACAATATCCCCCTTTGGACTTGATGGTAACAACAACACCAAGACACTCTCCCCCTTTGACATCAAGGGCAAACAACATACCAAGGTATCTTCCCCCTTTGATATACATTATGTTGTCCATGCTCTCCCTGATTACATGCTAAATTCTTTGATTGAGCTCTTGCTGAGATACACTGAAACTATCCATGCTCCCCCTGAGCACATGCAGAGTCTGCAAAAATATTCTCTAAAAGAATAACATGACTCTATAACTCAACTAAGTGAATTTGACCTTCCTATCCCCAATGACTCATACATATATTAATCTCCCAACCAAGTGGGGATATACCAATTGTTTATACATGACAGAAATATAATTACATCATCTATCCCGTGCAAAGTGGGAATACAAGTTACATTATATGACCAAAGAGGACTCATCAAAAGGCAGAGACAAATTATTACATCATGGGTCTTTATATGACCTTTACATCCAATGATATGCATGACATTTATAACAAAGACCAAATACCTAAACAAGACCATGATAGTCATAAGCAACTATCATACATGATGTATGATCTACACCATAAGCATCTGTCAACAACATCCAGACTTGTAACATGTATATGTCCATCGTTAGTTCCGAAGATATGACAAAGTAAATATCATCAACCTGTGACTAAGTATGTGTTATATAGATATCAACTCATCTGCTTGATCTCATCAAGATCAACTTGCTTCGTTTCCTTAGTAGAAGGAGACTTATCATAACCCTCCATGAATCAACTAAGCATATGTCATATCTCCAAGCAGTAACACAAAATCATTCACATCATATCATATGTGACAACACCATAGTCATCACATCATCATCAAGAACTGCATGATCTTTCACAAGAACCCTTAATATATCAACCATGTATCATCACTAGGGAACATCCCACGTATGATAAGCATCAACCATCATAATCAACATATGTGAGTATCAACCTATCATCATAAGGTAATAACTCATCATGATTATGTGTCTAATCCATGTCTTCGAATATCCATGTCTTCATGTTATTTGCGATAACACCATTCTCTTTGCCAACCAACAATATTTATCAATATGCAACTTAAGTAATCATCCATGTATCCAGTATACTGTATATCCATCAAATAGATATGAATATGTATCTTGAAAACCATGAGATCATGGTCATTTCTCAAGATTTATTGATATCATCAACAACAACAATCCTCAGCCATTTGAGAGCCAAGAAATATAGCAATCCTGCATCATAACTAAACCATGAAATTTATGCATCTTTGAAGGCATGACGACAGTAGCATAAAAGAAATGAGTGGCTTATCATCAAATAATGAAGTTGTATATTGAAGCTTTGTAGTTTTCCTTGTCCTTATGAAGATCACCCTGTAAGCAACATATATGTACTATATTCATCATCAAAAAGTCATTCACAATCATCCATAAATCTAATCTGAATACTAACTATGTGACCCCAAGTATCATCTGAGATTTTATCATGCGAAACTCATAACCGTAACATAGCAAGATGTATCATTTAGCCATATAAGCATCATCATCATTGATTAGGTATCAAAGACTTCTAAACATAATGCCAACAATGCTTTATTAGAATCATGGCATGTTCTCCCCCTGAACTTGTTCCACTTGTTCACTGTCAGATCTGATCATTGCATATATCAGTAAGAAGTATCAAGGCATCATCGTCAATCAGATATACATCAAGTTATCAAAAATTTGTGAGGATCAAAAGCACTTCTAAATAACATCCACAAACTATCATCACAACAGAAAATATAACTGATAATTGTCTGAATGATATCAAATCAGTTTTTATAAGTCTGTCCTAGTACATTTTTCCTCAAACCACATATACGCGATTGTGCAGCTTCTAACTTGCGTATATACGCAACTTGTCTTCACGAAACTTGCTTATGTGATTTAGAACATTGAAGTTTCGCAGTTTTAGCTCCCCCTGAGTCTGTTATGTTTGTACAATGTGCCATGCCACTTTTTTCTAACTGTACTTCCATCTTCTTCCATATCTTTGAGTGTGATGATGTTTTATCCTTCTGGTATGGTGCCTGAAATTTTCTCCTGCATTCATTTGCTATATGTCCAAACTTATCAAATGCATAATATCATACATGTTTCATATTCCTTCTATAGCAGTCAATGGCTTTGTGACCAAACATATTGCAAGAAAAACAATATCCCTTAAACTACATGGAAGTTGATGATCTTTCTGTGTGACGGTCTTGAACCATTCTACTTCTGCATCTTGCTGCAACATGTCCAAAATTATGACATATAAAACATTCAACATTATTCATCAGAGTAAATAATCGACTATCACTTCCACAGTTAGGAGTAAAATATTTTCTTTGAAGACTTTCTTTCCTTGGTTCTTGATGGGGTTTCCCTCTCATCTCCTTGTTGAGCAATTCAGATTTTGCATTAGAGTTCCTTGACTCACCTTGTGAGCTAGATTCACCTTCAACTGATTCATGAAAACCAAGACCATTTTTTATGGTAGGAGGCCTTTGACTACTAAGAATATTATCCAAAATCTTAGTACTATCTTGAAATCATAACAGTTTATCCTTTCCTTCTAATTTACCTTTTAAGATATTTACCACAACCTAATGTTACTCTTCCTTCTCCAGATGTTGCTTCTTCAAGATTTCTTCAGCCTTTCTTCCTTCTTCCACTTATTGCCTTAATTTGAGAATGTCATTTTCTTGTTCTTCATCTGCTTTAGGTAGTTCTTCATTCTGCTTATTTTCTAGATCTTCTTTTAGAGAGAGGATCTTAGCTTCAAGACTTACATAGTAACTGGATCTATCTTTAAGTCTCTTGATTGTTATACTTTTATCATTTATTTAATTTCTTAATGATGTCACTTCATCCTGTAGCTTTTGACATTGATCTTCCTTTTCCTTGTACTGCTTACTTACTTTGTTTCATTCCTCTAGCTGAGCTTTTAATCTGGTAACTTTTTCTTTGAAGGCACACTCCCTTTTGTTAAATAGATCTTGTTGATCTCTGATTTTATCTGCAAGTCTTTTAACTTTTGTCTCTATTTTTTTTTCACGATCATTTCCAATATCTCCAATATTGCATGAACAAAGAAAAGTATCACTAGAAGACCAAAAATTTGTACATGATGCTTCATTTGCTTGTCCATCTTCAATCTGGGGTGATTCAGAATTTGAATACTGGCTTCCACCTAACGGCCATTTGTCTCTCCTGCTGTCGTTGTTCCTTTGAGTAGTCTTCTTCTTCTTAGGCGCTTTCTTCTTTAGCTTCTTTCCCATTGTTCTACAGATCTCCTTCAGGCAATCAAGCTTCTACTAAAGGACCTACTCTGATACCAATAGTTGGAAAAAATACTGAGAGGGGGGATGAATCAATATTAGTAAAATCAATAATATTTTCTTTTCATACTCAAATTTATATGCGCTACTTCAATGAAGGTAACTCGCATGTACACGCAACTTTAAGGCAACTAGTGTAAATCCAACAAAATTATCATTTAGTTAATTCATCATATGTTGATATTTAATCAGTACATCAGTACTTCATTAAGCATATAAACACTAACCATGTGCAGTAATATCAAAACAAACCATCACACATAAGAAACACACATGAACACCAAGATTTAAGGTGGAAACCCAATGCGGGACAAAAACCACCTACTTCTATCTTCTTTTAATATAAGAAAAACAAATTTACAATCTCGTACTGGTGTAGACACATACCAGTACGCAGGCACCCACCTGCAGAAGGCTACAACCTTCTCTCATTCTCCAACTTTTACTGGAAAGGAGCTACAACCCCTTAGGTCTTATACTAGCTGATCGGTTTACTAGTACATAGGTGCCGGCCTAACGAAGGCTCCAACCTTCACTCGTTTTCCAGCTGTTACTAGAAGGGATCTCCAACCCCCTGGCTCTTGTACTGGCTGACATGTTTACCCGTACATAAGCGCTGACCTACAGAAGGCTACGACCTTCCCTCTTCCTCCAGGGACCATGTTTCATGAATTATCAGATTGGATACTCCTGGAGCACAACACCACAATCTGAATGCCAAGTTTCATCCAATTTTCATATTGGACCCATCAACAACATTGAAACTCAGAAAATCATCACTACATCAAATACATTTGCATCAACCAATCATTGAAACTCAGTTATCAATATCTAAATCACCGACAACTAAATCACTGAAGGAAAATCATCACTGAAGCAAATCACAATCAACCAATGTAAACATTCAGAATACTGTCATAAAAACACAGTCACCAGAACACAGAGCAGAACCCAGAACTCTGCAAAAACCACTAGAACCAACTGCAAAATCAAATATCATATTTCATAATGTATATGTTACTTTGATGAGCCGAACCAGAATGTGTGCGTGCTTTTACCAAAGAGAACCAGTGTATAGATATGCAAATACTAACTTAAAAACTTCACAGTTATTTCAGAATCCAGTCATACCTAGATCATAACATTTGCAAAATAAAATAGGCGTCAGTATTTAGATCTATACTATCCATGGTCAAACCACATAGTGATAATACATTTTAGGTCTTATGATCTCGATCCATCACCCATCATTAACCACATAGGTGCATCCTTAGTCCAGATCAAGAAAAGAATCAAAAACCCATAACCTACATACTTGATCTGACACTTCATCAGATATTCAATATTTGCACACTCGGCCTAATGATCTTCTCCTCCTTATATAATCTTAGGCCTTTCTCAATACCTTGGACCAAATACCTGGGGTCAATACCTTGGACCAAAGACCTCAAACCAAATACCTTGGATAAAAATACCTTGGACCAAATACCTCGGACCAAAAAATTGGTTTTCCATCATCTACGCACTTTTATTCCTATGAAAGTACGTGTATATGTTATACGCTGCTTTTGTTCTATTAACCTGCATGTATACACTTCTTCGACAAAGTTAACCAACCGCAAATTCAAATATCACATTTCATAATGTATACGCTACTCTGATGAGTTGAACCAGCATGTATACATGCTTTTACCAAAGTGAACCAGCATACAGATCTGCAAATACTAACTTAAAAACTTCGCAGCTCTTTCAGAATCTAATCATAACCATATCATAACATTTATAGAATAAAACATGCGTCAGTATTCAGATCTACACTATCCATGATCAAACCACATAATGATAATACACTTCAGGTCTTACGATCCTGATCCATCATCTATCATCAACCACATAGGTGCATCCTTAATTCAGATCAAGCAAAGCATCAGAAACCCATTACCTGCATAATTGATCTCACACTTCATGAAATATTCAATACTTGCATACCTGGCCTAATGATCTTCTCCTCCTTATATACTCTTAGGCCTTTCTCAATACCTTGGACCAAAACTACTTAGGACCAATACCCTGGACCAAATACCTAGGGTCAATACCTTGGACCAAATACCTCGGTCCAAATACCTCGGACCAATACCTTAGATCAAAATACCTTGGACCAAATACCTCGAACCAAAAACTTGGTTTTCCAACATGTACGTGCTTTTCTTCCTGTGAAAGTGCGTGTATATGTTATACGCTCTATTTGTTATGTTAACCTACATGTATACGCTTCTTGAACAAAGTCAACATGCGTATACCTCTCTTTCTTCATTCTTTGGAGTTTGATCTGTAATCCTTTATTGTTGTATTGTGAACTATCATCTGAGTGATTTTCCATCAAGGAAAACACATGTATCATAATGCAAACAATATTTGCTTCTCCAACTAGAATATTCAAACTCTCTTCCATCCAAAAAAGTGTCCATGCTCCTGCCTTCATTTGAAGAGTTGTTATCACAAACCAGCTAAAAGCCAAACTACCATGGATACTCCAAGTCAACTAGGAATCTATTATACTTTGAGGTCTAGCATCTATCTAACTATTAACACTAACTAATTAATCATCCTATGGACCTACTTCCATTTACAACACTTCTTACATGCAAACTCATGAATGAAAATACATAACAAACATTGCAACACTATGAAACACCAACATGAGAGATGTGACACAATCACAAGAATATGTTTTTTTCTACAACCATTCACACACTGAGTATCTTGATGTTTCATCATAGGCATCTTCATTCATTCTTTGTCTTGGATACCCTTACTTCATTTGTCATTTTCCATACTATCTAATTTTAATACAGTAACTGCATATACATATTGAACTACCTAAAATCAATATGTAAATTCAAGACAATATTACCCAGAAATAAATCACCTCCTCCATGTTATCCAAGACACATGCCTACAATTTGATGGTCTCCACATCTATAGCTCAACTATATTATCCTCAAAGTGCATGACTACCTCAACTTAATCAACTAAGCCCACAATCCTTCAAAGAAGACTCATAATATTTCCTCTTTGGTTAAACATGGGTCATCATAGGGACAAACTCTATTAGATATAAAAAATAGGACAAATATGACACGCCTAACTTCCTTTTCACTACAATTATTAATTGGGTATCTAGGAGAGATTTCAAAACCCTGCATCTAAAGGATTTTTTCCTCTTATGGTATTATCCATGTCGTGGCCAAATCAGGCCTGGAAATGTTAACCTCAAGCCCTTAACAAAACTACAAAGAGCACTTTCGTCATAATCATTTCCAGTTGGACTCCTCTTACATGATGAAAATCATTCCTCAACTTGCTTGACACCAACCTTTAGCCAAATGATGATTTCCTCTCAATTAACTTAATTCAATTTGTTCTTTGTCTTCTTCGATCATGTATTTGATGGTAGGGCCATCTACTACTTGGTCATAGTTGCAAACCAATATTTGCAACACAAAAAAACATGTGTTCTTCTATCACAAGCATCCATCTTCATAAAATGTAAATCATTGATAGTTGTTGTGAAAAGGATACTAATATACATCTCTCTAATCCATTGAAATTTTCTCAAAAATCCCCATCTCATTATGACACATCCCATCTCTATCCACATTAATTCCATCACCATGGTTCACTTAGATTTATATTTTACATTCCCACTCGATACCATAAATTTCACTCTATTCTGCATGTCCAACACAACTTCTATTGATATTTCATCAATTTCACAATGCATAGTTACATTATCTCAAATCAACCCATGCCTAGTGCCCAATATCTCTAGCACCTATTCCAAAACATTTTTTACATTCTTTAGTTGTATGTCTTCTAGACCATACTACAACGCAGTGGCAATGATATCATGACTTGTTGTAATTTCACACATGTCAATGACCCATATCATTCTTGCATCAAAATATTTCATGGAAATTTAATCGAGCATGGCCTCCACAAGCATCACCAGCCCATGGTTGATCAGGCTTTATAGTCCAAAACACCTTTTTTAATGACTATCAAGAAATCGTAGCCTGCATGGTGAACTATGTTTGTGCCTACGCTCCTATATGAGCATGAATAACAATGTCCTTAGTATAAACCTTATGAATGGGTCTATCATTCTCTTATAGTCCAACATTATATCTTTGTATATTATGAGCTACAACAATGAAGCTCATGCACGTATAACTTATTGGCATGATATATTTATTTAGCCTTAATATTCCAATAGAAATTTACAGGAAGCTAAAATATCATTGGGGGAACTTATCAGTAATTTGTGGAGGCCCGATTTTCGAAAAAATCACTATAGGATCTCGAGGAAATTCTTCAAATTTCAAAACTCCAATGTGATTGTTGCTTCCTACTACTACTCACAAATACAAAAGCAAGTTTCCTTTGGAGGTCACCAAGAGGCTTCTTCCATATGAAGACACAATTTGTGCCTCCCAAACAAATCAATCTGTAAGATGGAATCCTTAAATTTCCCAGTTCCCAAGTAGTTCTAAGTATGATCCCACTAGTGTGCCACCCCCCTCACCTTGAACAAGAGTAAACCTTCTTCAAAGAGGAATTAGTTATACAACATAGGCTTCATCCTTGGACTATGTGAGGCGTAGTTTCCATCCCCTAGTTTCTTTGCATCACAGACTCGACATTTCAACTTATGGTGGGTATTTCTTTCCTTATCATGTGACTCATATGATCCTTGAGTCTCTTTTGGAGGTTGATAGGTCATGAATCCACCCTTCAGTGTTTAAATGATGGTAGAATTATGCATGCTTATTTTATTTTTCTTTCTTTGAACTCTTCTCAAGTATTAGAAATAATTTTTTAATTTTTAAATGGTGTATCACACAAGAAAACATGAGGACCAGTGGTTAAATTCGACAGGTATTTACCCATTTTCCCCTTATTTAACCATCATCTTTCAAATTTCTAGAATATACATGGTTATTAATAATACTCAATTAATTTTTTAAAACATCAATTTCATATATTTATTTTAAATTTACCGTCATATCTATATATATATATATATATATATATATATATATAGATATATACTCCACATAAATAAATAATAGTTTTGACTTTTAAATTGGAAAGTTAACTTGTAATATATGCACTATGGTAGTTTAATATAAAAAATTTATTTTTCCATAACATTACAGGGGATTTTTGTTTTTCCATAAACAACATGTACTCTTTTTCCACAAGTAACAGAGAATTTGATTTCCCCATAATTAATTATTCATTCAAACTTTATGGAAAACTATAAATCCCATATAACTATTTAATTGAAGTGTAATCTAGTTCTATATATCAATCTATTCAAGCACAATACACATCCTTATTCTAAATATGTAAGTTACAATATTTTCTGTCTATTTAATTTTCTCTTTAATATAGTTTTGTTTCTCCAACATTTCGTCTATTTTGAATAGAATATAGTTATGTTTTCCCAACATTTCGTCTATTTTGAATATAATTGATATTAATGAATTACATTTATTATCACTAGCCATGGAGTTACCAAATTGTTTAACGGGACAATTGTACCCAAAAGAGAGGAGAGGAGGATTTTCTGTTTAAAAGCTCTCATATGGAGGATTTACTATTTAAAAGCTCTTCACGTACATATTTAAGAGCTTCCTAGTTTATTAGTAAGTTGAGAAAAATATATTCATTCTCGTTCATTTAACAAATTTCTTGAAGCCATAGACAACCAAGACTAATAGATACATAGGCACAGAAATAATTTTTTCTTCATAAAATTCTTTTTTTTAACCAATTTTAATTACTTATTCCATAACTCACGTTTTCTATTTCCTCCTAGAATTCTTGTTTTAGCTAGTTTTAATTACGTAATTCCATAACTCACATGTCTATTTGGGCGTGACTATGCAATAATTAGGGAAGTTGAGTCATCATTTTTACTCACGTTTCTATTAGCTTACACTTTTTCACGTTTTTATTCTTTTGTTGCCTCAGCTGCTACAACATATTCTGCCTTTGTTGTGGAATATGTTGGAACTGATTGTTTGCGTGATCTCAAGGAGACATCTCCTGATCCAAGACTCATAGCATAACCAGAAGTATATACCCTAGTTTCTTTATCTCCATCAATGTCTAAATCAAAGTATCCAATCAAGTTGAAGTCATCCACATATGTATACTTGAGTTCAAAGTCTTGAGTTCCCTTCAAATACTTTAGAACTCTTTTTGCAGTAGACCAATGTCCCTCACAAGGCTTTTGCATAAACCTAGAGAGGATTCCAACATCAAACATAATGTCTAGTCTGGTAGTAGTTTGGTAGTTGAGACTTCCTACAAGTTATCTATACTTTGTTGCATCCTCAAATTATTTTCCTTCAATGAATGTGATTTTTAAGTTTCATTCCATTGGAGTAGTCAGAAGATTTCATTTAGCCATGCCAAACCTGTTCAACAGATATCCAATGTACTTATTTTGAGAAAGGAATATGGACTTCGGATGTTGAGTTACTTCAATACCACGATAGTAATGAACATAGACCAAATCAGTCATTTCAAAACCTTTTCTCAATTTCTTCTTTATGGATGTAATGTAGCTCTCATTTTTCCATGTCATCAAAATATCATCTACCTATACCACAAGATATACAACTATTTTTCCAACTTTATTGAAAAACAAAGTTGCATCATCAAGATCATATTGTTTAAAATTGAGTTTCAGAAGATGCTCAGTTAGTTTTTCATACCAGGCTCATGGTTCTCTTTTGAGGCCATACAAGGATTTCACAAGCTTTCATTCTTTATGTTCATATACTTTCCGAGAAAATCCTTCTGGCTTGGACATAAAAACATTCTCTTTTAGATCTCCATTCAAGAAAGCAGTTTTTACATCCATTTGATGGACTTCTAACCGTTGTGAGCTACTAAGGCAAATAGTGTTTGGATGGTAGCCCATTTTGTTGTGGGGGAAAAAGTCTCCTCATAATCAACCCCTTCCTTCTGTGCAAAACCAGTTTCCACAAGTTTGGTTTTGTGCTTACCAAGTGAGCCATCATCTTTATACTTGTTATTGTAGACCCACTTGTAGCCAATTGGTTTGGTTCCCAATGGAGGATCAACTAGCTTCCAAGTGTCATTATTTATCAAGGCATCATACTCCTTTTGCGTTGCTTATTTCCATTCATCATGAGAAGCAGCTTCTTTGAAGGAAGCTGGTTCAAAATCTGTAGAAAAATTCAATTCACAATCATAAGAAACATCCATATCGAAAGGTGAATTGGAGTCATCTACATCACCTCCATTTTGCCAGGTTGAATTTCTAGTTCCTGTCTTTCCAACCTCATCAGGATGAACACTTTCAAGTGTCTTTTTCAGCCCCTTTGGGGGACCTTTTTGAGATGGTCCAGTCTACTTAGTTGATTGATTTGGGACTGAATCAAGATTGAGTCTCACAATTCTATCAATCGCATCACTCAAAGTATCATCCTTTGTTGGAGTTTCATGCATGGGAGAGAGTGCTTCAGAAGAAGATGCCATAGGTTGATCTAGTATAGGAATCCACCCTTCAAGATGTGGAATATGATTATCAAATTCTTGAAATGATTTTGCATTTGCGAATCTATCCAAGCAATCAAGTTACCGCTCCACAACATTGTCATCTTTGGATGATTCAAGGAAGATTATATCTCTAGATATAACAAACCTTTTATTTAATTCATCATAGAGACGGTATGATTTGGAGGAGTTTGAATACCCCAGGAAGATACACTTATGACTCCTTGCACCAAGTTTATTTCTATGTACCTTTGGTATTAAGGCATAATATGTGGAAGCAAAGACTGTGAGATGCTTTACCGAAGGAATGTGCCCATACCACAATTCATAAGGAGTCTTGTTTCTAGTAGCATTAGATGGACATATATTCTTTACATATACAACACATAGAACTGCATCAGCCCAAAACATCAATTTTACATTCTTGAAAAACATCATGGAGCGCACCATATTTAATATTGTCCTATTCATTCTTTCAGCTACTCCATTTTGTTGGGGGTTATAAGGCACAGTTGTTTGATGTTTGATCCCATGCTGGTGAAGATAGTTTTCAAATTCATTTGAAGTGTATCCTTTTCCATTATCAGTGCAAATGGAGCCAATATGAGATTATGCATCATTTTCAATCCATGTATGAAAGTTCTTGAATGTTTGAAAAGCATCAGATTTGTTCTTCAATAAATAAACCCAACACATTCTGGTGTAGTCATCAATAAATTTCATCATATATTTATTTCCATTTGCAGAAGGAACATGCATTGGACCACATAAATTTGAATGAATGAGTTCAAGTTTTCTATGTGCTTTGGAATGTGAATCATGAAAAGACTATTTGCCTTGCTTTCCTAGAATGCAAGCATCACATTGCCTAAGTTTCCTAGGAATTGTTGGCAAACCAGTAACACCATTTTTCTTCAACAAGCAGAGGTTGTCATAGTTGAAGTGTCCAAATCTAGCATGCCATAATAAACTTGATGGAACTATACCTTCTTCATAATGAGAATTGTATGAGAATTTTTGTGCATGAGCAGAGGTACCTTACAGCTTGAGAAGCCTTTCTTCTTCTATCCCCGTCATGACAAGTGAGTGATTTGATGCTTTTCTCACCTCAACCTTGCCATCAAACATCTGACTGGATTGTCCTTGCTGGTGGGTGTGGACCGAGGACAACAATTTTATCCTCAGTTGTGGTAGATATAAAACATGATGCAGAAGAAAGTATGGAAGACTAGGCAATTTAAGCCTGATTATGCCAAGCCCTGATGGGTTGAGTTTTGATCTGTCTAGAAAGTATACTGCTCCATCGACATTGTCAGTAAATTCTTCAAAAAAATCTATTCTAAAGGTCATGTGGCAAGTTTCTCCTGATGAAGCAACCAACCATTTTTCCAAGAAGCAAGTGAAGCATTAAATAAGTCTTCATTTACTCCAATATTATGTGTGCCACGAAATAGTGAGCGGATTCAGGTGCTTTACCTTTCTCTTTGTCATTAGTTTTATCTTTGGGTTGGTTTTTTCCTGCTCAATTCTGTCCCAAGGCAACTTGCATGTGGATGCATCACGTGATCCATATCTTTTGTAACGTATGCAATGAAAATCTAACTTTTCTCCCTGAGAGTGCCTACCCCCCCCCCCCTACCATTGAAATTTCTTCTTCCTCTTCCTCTTCGACCACCTCTTACTCTGGAATAATCTTGAGCAAGATTCTTCTCTCTATGTGCAAGACACATGTCTCTTCAGAAGACTAAGGAGTTGTCTTCTTCCCAAAAGCTTTCTCTCTTTCAACATTTTTTTTCACAAGGGGGTCAAAGGTAGGTAATTTCTTTGAGGTTTTCATTTGCTTGCAATGAATCAAGATAATTTGAGTAATTGGGATAAAATTCCTTGACAAAAGCTACCAGAGGAATGTCCAGTTCAACATTAGTGACTTTGATATCACGCATAATAGATTTTACTTATGATGCAAGAGCAAGAGGATCATCATTTTTTAATTCAAGGCTGAACAATTTAACCATGAGTTGAACAACTTCAAGGGTAGAGTCTGAGTCATAGAGTTCCTTAATTTTTTGTAAGGCTTTGAAGGAATTTGAAAATGGTGAAATATGGTGACTCACCTCTTCATTTACTGATGTTGCAATCAAGGCATAAGCCTTGCTATTCTTATTTTCCAAAATGGTGAATTTCTTGTCTGAAGTAGGTTGTTCTGGTTCTTTGTGTTTGTCTCGAACACACACTCCTTTCCACGGCTCATTAAAAATGAGGGTGTGTTTGATTTTTCGTTACCATTCTAGATAGTTCTCCTTTTCAGTGAGAACCACTCCCACAATATATATCAAGGAATGAATTTAAAAAAAAATTGTGCACTGTAAAAAAATATACTTTTGTTGCCAATATATAAAATATTTTCACTTCTAGTGTTAAAGAAAAAAAACTGCATTGCAATAGCAATATTCTGAAGAAAAAAAAGTGCAATTCTGGTCAAGAATGTAGTTCTGGTAAAAATGCAGTATGGAGGGAGTAGAAGCTATGCACTGTAAAAAAATATACTTCTGTTGCCAATATATAAAATATTTTCAATTCTAGTGTTAAAGAAAAAAACTGCACTTCAATAGCAATATTCTGAAGAAAAAAAAGTGCAATTCTGGTCAAGAATGTAGTTATGGTAAAAATGCAGTATGGAGGGAGTAGAAGCTATGCACTGTAAAAAAATATACTTCTGTTGCCAATATATAAAATATTTTCAATTCTAGTGTTAAAGAAAAAAATTGCACTGCAATAGCAATATTCTAAAGAAAAAAAAGTGCAATTCTGGTCAAGAATGTAGTTCTGGTAAAAATGCAGTATGGAGGGAGTAGAAGCTATGCACTGTAAAAAAATATACTTCTGTTGCCAATATATAAAATATTTTCAATTCTAGTGTTAAAGAAAAAAACTGCACTGCAATAGCAATATTCTGAAGAAAAAAAAGTGCAATTCTGGTCAAGAATGTAGTTATGGTAAAAATGCAGTATGGAGGGAGCAGTGTACTGGAGGGAGCAACTTACTGGATGGAGAAGCGACATTGTGGGAGGAAGAGCAGCAAAAGCTACCTCTATCAAGTTTTGTATCGATATTTGATTAGTTTTTAATAAAATCTATGGAATATAATAGTGAGCGTGCCAGAGATTACTGCTGAGACAATTGCATTGACTAAGAAAACAATGGATATGCCACTAGATGAAGCAGAAAAGATGTCCAAAAAAAAACTAGTCAAAAGACAAGGAAGCCTGGAATGAGCAGCGTACATGGAGAAGTTGCTGGAATTCAGCATTAGAAATTTGTTGTGTTCTCATCCATTATCCTGGAAACGTTGGTCTGCTTATGGAAGGAGGGGTCACATGGAGCAGTGATAGCCTAGACAGGAGGGTCATATGGAAACAACGATAGCATGGAGAGGGTCCATTACACTGCAATGAGATGCTAGCAGGGTCTAGAGATAGCAGAGGGTAGAGAACTGAAGAATATGACAGACTGCAAGACAAAATTCTAAAAAATGGCAGAAGGGAGTTACAATGGTGTGGTCCAATAACCCAATGGCAGACTGCAATGCCAAAAATGGAGTTGGCTCTAATACCATGTCAGGCCAAGAGGTAACTCCTCAAATGAGATTATGTATGTTAATTTAGGCTGTTCATAGTTATATACGTGAGGGAGTCGCTGTTAAGTTTCATCTCCCGATCACTCTCCATTTTATCTTATTATTTATTTACACTATTTACAATTGTTCACCCAATCCCTATGATTAGGTGTCAATAGTTGTTGCTAATGGATCTCCATTGACCAATGGTGATCTATTGAATTACGTATAGTAAGGTCCTATGATTCTATTTTTTGAATTAATGGATCAACTATGCAATCTATAAGTTTTCTATTAAATTTTGGTTGACTTACAATTAACGGATCTACTATGCAATTAACATTTTTTATGTTATATTCTACCTTCAATGAAGATGTATTGATGTTCTTTTTAAAGGTTGTGATAGTAACTATTGGGGGATGCTTTCAACAAACAATTGGTTGTTATCATTTCTCTCCCTAGGGATGTAATTTGACAAGAAAATTTCCTATTATCAGTTGATTTTCCTTTGAAATATAACAAAAAAAAAATCTTAATTTGTTAAAATAATCAAAATAAACATTAGAGTTATAAAAACCAACCAATATTTCAGATTTGAAATTCTTACCCTTCCCAAATTTAAAATTCTTACCATTCTCTCCCCTATCTCCTTGATTTCAATGGCTATGAAGGATGTTTCTCCTTTCATTTGAAAATTCTTTTACTATACCTTTTATTCTTGTGCAAGGTTATGATATTTTGTCAGGTTATTCTTTTGCAAGGTTGTGATATTTTGTAAGGCTTTGGATAATACTTTTGAGTAAAAGCCACTTCAATAAATTGTCATAGATACTTTTTTCTTATATAAAATTATAATATGTTGTATTATTAGTAAATAATATAGGCTTAATATATATATATTAGTTGAATATATATTATTAAACTTAAATTATATATGTAAATATATATCCAACTATATTTAATTAAGAAATGTGTAATTAGCATCTCACACTTTCGCAGCCGGTCGAGTAAGTCTAACAAGAACTTTTTCTAGTGTCTCTAATCACATTAATGAATATCAATAGGAATATTCCGTACCATTACATGCCATATGCTCACTAAACCATTCGTTTCAATCTTGAATTGGGAGACGAATGGGTCACTGATGCCAGCATCTCTTTCACACAGTTACGGATTTGGAAATAAATCATAGGAGTCTGACTTTAGAATATCACTTATTGTTGCCAATGAACCAAAGCACCTTATTTTTTTTTACGTAATAATGGGTTTATTTTTTGCCAGCAAAATGATCATAGCTTAATCATAATTTTAAATGGTTTTAAGTTTTATTTATTTAATTAGAATAATTTAAAACTTAGTATTATTGTTGTGATTATTTAATTTATCTATATTTTTAAATTATGAAATTTATAAATTTTAACAATATAATAATTATATATTATTATACAATTCACTAAATAGAATACATAATATAAATAATAAAAAATAAAAATTTCTCCTATTTTATATGATTTTTTTCAATTTGATGATATTATATGAAATGTTATTTACTCTTGTTTGCTAATGATCAAAAAAAATGTATATAATATATTATTGAAATGATGGGAAAAAATTCTTCCACATAGGGTGTTAAACTTGCATAATGCCATGATTACAATGGAAGTGTCATGAATGCCCATCCACATGACAGTTGGCGTCCTTTTAGGAAGGTGCAGGTACAAGTCTATTAATACCATCCTTGCACGAGTTTCATTACTCTATGCAATTAATACTTTGGGTATCTTCTAGTGATGGCATCCACTAATGAATGCATGGTTTCACCTGTGTGTGATTGGAGCTCTGTCACCAATTCTTTGTTGAGATTTGTAGAGAGCATGGTCATTTGGTTTGGAAACAAGGTGATAAGGAGAGAAAGTTAGCATGCCTGTCATCATTGCAATCCATATGCACTCCACCTTTGGGCCAACATTGGGAATCATCTTGTACTCTCAACTGTGGGAAGTTGGTGTGTCTGTACATTTATCATGGGGTTCTTCTCCCCCACCTAAAACCCTTTGGCTACTATGGGGCTTGAATCAGTCGACCCAACTTTCCTTTTAGTTTTGCCTTGCTCACAAGATAAATGGCATTGCCTCGACTCGTCAATTGGTTTAACCCCCTGGTTTTTTAGGTCAGGTTTACAATGGTGCTCTGCAATTTTGTCATGCAAGAGGTATCTTCTCAGTGATGTGTGCATTATATCGCTCTCATTTTAAATTTTCATCTCTCACATGGTGATGTATTTTCATAGTGTTGAGCACACGTACAACGCCAAAGAGGGCTCAGGTTGGCAGAAAATTGAATCTCCATTCGGGAACAGGGTTGCTAAACATTGAAGCAATTAGTGGTCTTATGCTACCCTCAGGCTCGTGCTGCAACTTCTCATCAATGATAAGGATCTTGGTTCATCTTTGGTTTCACCTTTGGTTTGGTTCTACATTTATTTAGGTTTGGAATCCATGCACAAATTTGTTAAAGCTTAAAGGGCTCATTGATGAAAATCTTGTGCTTTTGTGACAAAAAGTCCAGCAATTGTAGTCTTAATTCTCTGTTCTTTTTGTTATAGAAGCAGGTGAATAAAAACATGTATAATCTCAAGAAATTCAACTTGTTTACTAGGTTTCTTTCCCGAGAGGGCAGCCATTAGCAACAAGGAGAAACCTATGTATCTCTTTGAAGCAATAACATAAGTCGAGCCTTTACAAAAAAAAATGATGGGAAAAAATAAATATTGAATTTCTCATGAAGGACGATTTAAAAAAGAAATATGTCATAAAAAATTCACATGAGAGGAAAGAGTGCTCATCAATTTAATACCCTAATGGGGATACAATCAACCTCCCTTATGTTTAAGTAGTCAATGCAATCACGGCTCCACCATTATTGCATGTCTTATATTTCTATTTTCACCATAACAACACTCAAATAGAATGGATCATGGAGAATAATTACAGCACATTGAAATATCTAACTGGGAATCCAAGGATAACCACTAGCGACTTGATCATTTGATATGAAACCATCTCTTACTCACTATAGTGCATCACTTCCCACTTTCAACTCTTCTATTGTTTGGAAAATTAAGGACTTCCCCATTACTCCTCAGGCTAGTTTTTTTTCGCATCTTTAATATGACACCCACAATAAGTGATGGCTTGGGAACCTCTTGCCATCATCTACAACACATTGGAAGCTTTTGGAAGATCATTAATCTAATCATTCAAGTAGTTACTGAGGATTAGTGATTTTTTTAGGGACTTTCTAAGCCACTCTTAAATGTATTCCTTCATTAGCATGACCATTATGTCTTGTTTAACACTTAAAGAAAATATTTCTTCCTCTAGATATGATGCATTTGACCATATTTTCTCCATTGTAGCCAATTTATCCTCATTCTCATTAACAAGCATGACCAATCATTTCTTTATTTATGATTTTCAAAAATTGACAAAGTTGTCGAAATTAGTGTCCAATGAGACTATTATAATATCCATTTCTTCTTTCAATACATCTTTAGGGATCAACATTGAGTACCTAATCATCTTCGATTCTGCAAGCCTTCGAAAAATTTAATGGCTTAAAGGAAGTAGTTAGTTCTATGATCATCAATACTCGAGCACTCTATGATGGCACCCTATAACATTTATATTCTTACACACTAGGCTGCATTGAACTGTATAATCTGTCGTCCTAGAAGGAGGCCTTGTTGGGTTCTTTGAAAACCACTCAAACCATTGATTTTATTAATCAATGTTCAGAATTCATTATCAAAAAATTGGTGATCATGTTCATGATATTTCTTTAGATATTTAGTGTGTAACAACCCTGGTGAAAATTCCATGTAATAAAAGTAAATAAAGGAAAAATAATAACTACGGATGATGGGACGCTTATTCCAAGCTGAATGTTATGAAAAATCCTAATGATGAGGATCACTTATGATTTTTTATGGCTAACGAAATTGGCAAAGGCAATGGCTAAGGATTTGGAAAGGAAAAATGACATTTTTGGCACATTTATTTATGAAAATAATGGAAATTAGGAGAAAAAGGAGGTGAAAGGTCATAGGTTGCATGTGAGGAGGCAGATGAAGGAAAATAATGGAAATTGAAGAAAATATAGTCCTCATTCATAAAAAGGCTTATGAGGATCAGTTGGTAACCTTTTGTTAGTTCATTTTTGGATCTCTCTCATTATTCTCTCTCTCTCTCTCATACTCTTGGAGACTTAGAGTTTTCTTGGAGAACTCTTGGTGGGTGTGGCATATGTGGATTCTTGGAGCAAGAAGGAAAAGGAAGAGAAGGAAACCACAAGAGGGCATTGGGATCAATAGCTACATCAAATTTTCTTGCAGATACTGAGTTGCATGTATGTTTCCTTCACTAGTTTTAGCATGCATGGCATACGCATGTAGTTTTGTTGGTTGTGATCTGTCATTTTCATGGAGCATTACCTTGATTGACAGTCGATTACCTAGCCATGCCATTTCCTAGATATCCATGGTGATTTTGGGTTTTCTTTCATTGTTTTTTTTTGTTGGTTCTCATGTTTCCTTATCTTGGGTTGAGTTACTAGTTCCTAGAGCCTTGGTTGGACAAATTCTCTCGAGCCTAGTGGCAGCAGTGGCTTGAGTTACTAGTCCAAGAGCCTTGGATGGTTGGGATAGAAACAAGTCTAATGATGGTTTTGTGATGTCTAACCATGAGGTGGAATCACTATTTGATGGGTTGAGGTGGATGGCCTCTGGAAGCCCTATATTAGTTTTGATTGATGTGTTCTAAGAGATCCAATATTCATGCTTGGAATATGGCACGGGGGTGAATAATTGAAGAGAGATTTGGCTCAACCATTCTAAGGTTGGGTGGAACATGGAAGTCCCATCCTGGGTTTGGATTTTTCATCATTAATGAAAGGTTATTTGTCCTTGTACTTCTATGAGAATTTTTATGGATCATATGTGGTCTACATGGCTGTAATTCCATGAGTATTTTTATTGTTATTATGTTGGTCATGTATGTGTTTTATGAAAGCAATTATGTATGGCTTTCACCATGTTTTTACTTGTAATTGAATGATCAATGTATCTATGACCTAATGGATGGAATGGAAGTTGAAGTGTTGATGCATCAATGATTTTTAGCAATTCTCATCTAGGTATGAGACCCATATGCTTAGAGTTGTTATTTACACCTATAGTTTACATATTCATGACATGTTTGACAAAATGTCTGTCATGGCCAGTAGGGGTCCAATCAAGGTTTCATTCAAGCATTTTCTTTAGTACTATCATTTCCATGTTATTTTACTATTTTGAAGGTGTCATGAAATCCTTGGAAGTGACCTAGGCTCTGGGCTTGAAAATGTGGCTCAAATCCCAGTGATGCTGGCATAGCACTGACAAATTTAGTCTCTGGACATTGGTAGACAAGCCTGTGAGAACAACTTTGGGTTTTTCGACCTTGTCATGCCTATAGCGTGAGAGTGACTGGGAGTTAATTTGTCCAAAATTTCAGTGGGACCCAAGGGAAAGTTGTCTGAAATGTTGGATTGGTTCCTAAAGGTCCTAAAGATGATGTTGAATGTCTATGTGGTGTTTTCTTGTTGGTTCTACTTCCTTAACATGACTTAGGAGTTAAAATCATATCATAGTGTCCTCTTGTCGCATGTTTACCCTGACTAGGTGGTTGCAAGGGTAGATGTGGGAGGAGGGCATTACAAAGTAGTATCAAAGCATGATTCGCCCCTCGGACTGGATGGGCTATGTTTGGTCATGCATGCATGTCAATTTCATGTGTGTCTCTCACACTGGCATTCCATGTGTTTGTTGCATTTGCATGATGTGGATCATTGTTGTAGTGATGTCTTCATGTAGATTTGATGTGTTTTACTGTTGGATGCATCGTTGTGATTGTATGATTGGTTACATGTCGACTTATGTCGCTTACATGTATCATTGTAGTATGTTTGGTTGCAATCTTGCTTGTTGGTTACATTCTTGTATGCTTGGTTGCATGTATCATTCTTGTAGGTTTGATTTCAAGTATTGTTCATTCATGCTTGATCATATTTGTTTATGCATATTTCTAGATGGTTATGCATCACTTATGTATAACCATGTTTGCATGTGGTCAAGTTTATAGTGATGTAATAATGGTGGTTTTCATGCATGAGCTCGTGGTGTGTGTTGTTTTTTAGGTCATGCATTGATGACTAGACACTATCTAGAATGATAGTTGCATGGTCATATGCTTATGTTTTATGTTTCTATATGTTGTCATGATTATGTTATATATTTATCATGTTGATTTTGTTGATCTCGCAGACAAGGTGTCCTCCCCAATCTATACTAAGGTACGTTGGTTTATTCTGATTTGGTTTAGCTGACATGATATACCTTGCGAGAAGAAATATCAAATTGCCAACAAGTAAAGACTCTCCCTATGAATCTGAAGAGCAGCATGGTGTTGGGAACTCTTCTGATTTGGTAGTTACACTGAGAAGCTTAAGGGAATAAATAAGGAGTTTTAAGGAAGATAATGATAGAGTCATACAGGAAAAAGAGAAACAAGCAAAGGTAAATGCAGTGATACTTTAGAGTTTGTCATATTTGCAATGGTAGGGACCACGTTGGATCAACTATGAGCAGGAGGATATAACTAATGGGGCATATGGTAGTTAGTCACATGGTGGTCATAGGTCAAATAGAAATGACACGGTCAGAGATGGCATATTGTTGGACACTCTAGATAGGAGAGGGGATAGACACAAATATTATTACAGTTCTGATTCAGATAGGCATCACGATCATCATCGTTATCGTCCTTTATAGGAAGAGTGATAGGGGTTATTTACCAGATGAGTTTAAGAAAGCAAAGCCACCAACATTTGATGGAGAGATGAAGAAACCATAGGATGTAGAGACATGGTTTCTTGGCATGAGGAAGTTCTTCATGTTGCATGATTATTCGAGAACATGAAAGCCAAAGTAGCTACATTCAATCTCAAAGGTAAAGATAATATTTTGTGGGAAGATGTGAAGAACGTCAGATGTATTCATGCGGAGGATCTAACTTGGAGTGAGTTTGAGCGGCTATTCAAGAAAAAGTATTTTTCAGAGAGATACTTTGATGATAGGGTGAAACAATTTTATGACCTAAAGATGGGATTCATGATAGATGATGAGTACACTAGCAAATTCTTAGAGTTGATGAGGTATGTGCCTTATCTCACAGAGGAAAAGGCCAAGATTCAGAGGTTCATTAGTGGATTATCGATTGCATTTAAAGATAGGATTGAATTCGATGAGACTAGATCATTAGAGAAGGCCATTCCAAATTTAAGGAATTTCTATGAGCAATCGAAGCACAAGTCCAAAACTAAGCCAAACTGGAGAGGTAATGCAAAGAATAAAGGAAAATGGGATAAGAAATGAGCAAGACCTCAAGGTTTAGGTAATAAGGAGAATGTTGCACCACCTAAGAGATTCAATGCATCAGATAGAGACAGGGACACCAATATAAGGATCAAAATAAGGAGCTCGTGTGGTGTTAGACATGTGGAAGAGATCATTGCCGAAGAGAATTCCTACAATACCAGAGTGGTAGGCCTAATATATACAGTGCGTGTAACACCCTCCTCCCACATCTACCCAAATAACTAGCCAACCAGGGTAAAAATGCGATGAGAGGATACTATGTTTGTATTTGACCTCCTATGTGACCTTAAGGAAGTGGTATTGATGACAACATAACACACAAACATTCCACATCATCTTCATGACCCTCAGGAACCAATCCAACACTTTAGACAACTTTCCCTTGGGTCCTACTAAAGTCTTAAGCCTTTTAACCCTTGGTCACTCTCATGCTATAGGCATGGCTACGTCCAGAAGCCAAAGTCACTGTCACAGGCCTATGCGCCAGCATACCTGGACTCTTTTCAGTAGACTTGTGCTAGATACCCAGATATTTGAGCCACTTTTTAAGGCCCAGAACTTAGGTCACTACCCAGAATGGAATGATAATTTAAGACCAATAAAAGAATAGGGAAACAATGATGCAAAATAAATAATTTAAATGAGACCTTAATCAGACCCCTACTAAACATGACATGAATTTCGTCAAACATTCACAAACATGTAATCTACAGGTGTAACCAACAAAATTAAACATAAGGATCTCATACTTATTTGAGAATCACTAAGAACCATTTTTCCCCCATGTCATTTGTTGCATTATCATCTATTAGGTCATAGATACATTTTCCCTTCATTTACAAGTAAAAGCATGCTAAGAGCCATACATAGCTACTATCATAGAACATACATGTAGCCAACATAGTAGGGACATAAATATCATAAACATATCATCCACATAATACACATATACATAAATATGTTTACACATGAAAACCAAGGGTACAATGAATGTCTCATTAATGAATACAATAAACCAACGAGAGATGGGAATACCACGTTCCACCCGACCATATATTTGTTGAGCCAAGTCTCTCTTCAACCAATCAACCCCTTTCCATAATCCAAGCATGAATGTGAGCCTCATAGAACACACCAAAAAGAACTAAACAAGCATGAATTCCACTGAAGTTCTCCACCTACACCGTGACGACTTTGAGTGCCTCCTAGTCTGTCAGGATTTACTATAATCCACAGTCTGGTCCAGGGATCACTAGGCACTACACCGAGACACACTCTCTAGGATTACCATACATCCCATCCTAGGACTACTAGGCCCAACGAAGAGAAATCCACCTCTTGGCTTTACCGTATATCCTGCCATTCAGCAGGAAGGATTCCTAGGCTCACGAAGGCACACAATCTTGGCTTTATAGCAAACCACAATCTAGCTCAAGGGTTACTAGGCCAGTGGATTTATCGTGTTGTAGAAATTCCCACTGTAGATCACCTGATAATGCAATATACTAAAGCAAAATAATTGATCTACTTCTACAAAATCTTAATCGATTTTGAGCAAGATCAAATAGAAGACATATAATGGAGAATGAGAAATCAATCACACATGAACACAGAAGAATACTTTAGGGAAAGCCTCAGCTAAAAAACCCGATCTCTGTATTATCATACAAGAGGAAATATCTCCAGATTACACAAATCTTTAGCTCACAAGCTATCCAGCTCTCAGTACAATCCATCAATACTGCTCATAGACTGAATAGACATAACATATGCCTTCTCTTAGTCCTCCAATCCTCTTATTTCCTTGCTTAGTTTCTCTTGGGTCCTCTGGCTGCCACCTATGTGAATTCACCTCTCACACAACTCACCAAACTCAGAAATAACTGTGAAATCCTCAAGGAATGAATTCCTTCTGCATGCAAGAGATATCCTCAATGGAATATTCCTGTAACTGATAGTACACTGTCCCATCCTCTGATCTCAACTGGGTCTCTGACTGAACTGACATGCATGGGTTATTTATGAGATAATATTTTGTTATCTGAGGTACACTAGTTACATGCATGCATGCATTAACTAACTAAACTCACAATCAGTTCCACAAACTGTTGGAGCTAATCTAACTGAACTTAACTTAGTTAACTAAACTAACTAATTACAACTCAAAGTACAACTCATCCTGATCTCCTTAATTAACTGATAACTTCCTCAATCAAAGGGATAATTGTTGCATGTCTTCACATAGACTTCATGTTTGATTTTGTCCAACTAATTAACTCAAGATGAATTAATTAATTATTTTTCAAATAGTTGCTAAGATCAAATTCGAATTTTAATTCTCAATTTTAGTTCAGGGACTAACTAAAATTGGAATGTATCTCGAAATGTTATTTTTAGCACTTCTATATTTAGCATTTCTTGTTGCTATTTTCAACACCCCCTCTCAAGAAGAAAGGGATTATATGTCACCCCAATCCTGTCTCTATGGAACTCGAATTTGCATTTTGACAATGCCTTAGTCAAAATATCTGCATTCTACTTCTCAGTTGAAACATATAGCAACAACATGATCCTCTTCACCACACAGTCATGAAGATGATGATACTGACTATCAATGTGCTTCGACTTGTCACGAAATAATGAATTCTCAGAGAATTTGATAGAACTTCGATTATCACAAAATATCACAGTTGGATCCATCCTCTGATCAAACAATCTGACTAGAATCTTCCACATTCAAATGGCCTCACATGCTGCCTAACTGGCAGCCATTTATTCAGTCTCTGCTGAGCTAAGTGCAACTGACCTCTATTTCCTATTGTAAAAAGAAACTGTAGCTGAACTAAGGTTGAAATTCCTCCTGAAGTGTTATTCTAATCTAATGGACTCCTTGCCCAATCTGCATCTGTGAAGCCCTGAAGCTTCACTCCCTCTTTCCATCTGTACTATAATCCATACTGAGATGTGCCTCTGAGGTCTCTTAGCACATGCTTCACTGCCCTCCAAAACATCTTGGTAGGTTGAACCATAGCTTGGCTCGACTGGTTCACAACAAAGAACAAATATGGTCTTGTGTTCACTATATACATCAATGAATCCACAAGCTGCCGACAAATAGTAGCAGCTACTACCTCACCTAAAGTAGCATCCTCCTTCCTCCAGTTACCTGCTAGAGGAGTATGCATGGGCTTGCACTTCTCCATGTGGAATCTCCTGGGTATCTCATTGGCATACTTGCCTTGAGACACAAACACTCCCCTGTCCTTATACCACAATTATATGCCTAGAAAATAGTGCATAAGACCCATGTCTTTCATCTCGAACACTCTTGCAAGGTCCTCCTTGCAAGACTTGATCAACTAATCATCACCTATCAATATCATATCATCAACATAAAGAACAATGGTCAATGGCTTACCTTCTACCATGGTGTGGTAAAGGTTCAGATCTGCTTCACTCTTTGTGAAGCACAACCCAGTGAAATAGTTTTCGATCATGGTGTACCAAGCACGAGGTTCTTGCTTCAGCTCGTACAAAGCTCTCTTGAGTCGGCACACATGCGACTCACGATCGAAGGTCTCAAATCCTTTCGGCCACTCTATGTACACCTCTTCCTCAATGTTTCCATTCAAGAATGCAGTCTTCACATCCATCTAATGGATCTTCCAACCCATCTGTGCTGATAGCGCCACCATCAATATGATATATGATTACCTTGCTACATGAGAAAAAGTCTCATCATAGTCGATCCCCTCGATCTGTGAGAAACCACGGGCAACAAACATTGCCTTATGTTTCTCCACACTCCCATCAGCGACTTGCTTTACCTTGTAAAGCCATGGGAAATCACCACTGACTTGTCCTCTGGTATTGGGACAACATCCCAAACACTGTTTTGAACTATGGAGTTGTACTCCTCGACCATAGCATCAACCCAGACTGGCTATTGCACTGCTTCCTCAAAGGAAGATGGTTTGGTCTCTACACACTCACCAACAAGGGCCATGTAACCAGTGTACCACTCAGCAGACCTCCTCTGTCTGCACTGAGAGGATGGTTGTCCCACATTCTCTCTCACATCCATCACCAATCTGTCAGCTTCCCTTGATCATTTTCGCCCATCTCTGGAAGACTCTGCATGAGTGGATGTCTCCACTCCTAGATCCTCTCCAAGCGGCTGCTCCGCATTAGTCTGAGGCTCCTCTTCCTTAGGAACCAAAATTTCCTCCTCTGCATGCAACTTGAGCTCCCCCTCAAGGGAAAATCACATGGCCTTCTACTCATCGAACTTCATATCTCTACGTACCACTGTCCTCTAACTGGTAGGCAAGAATACCCACTAGTTGTGGGGTGTATTAGTGTACCCCATAAGTATCCCCAACTTAGCTATTGGCTCTAGCTTCTTCCCAGCATCATTGGTCGCATCGAAATAAACTAATGATCCAAAGATCTTGAAGTGACTCACATCTAGTCGCTTCCCAAAGAAGGCCTCCACTGGTGTCTTCATCCCCAATATATAATGTGGCCTTCTATTCTGCAAGTATATTACTGTATTGCATGCCTTAGCCCACAAATGGAGTGGTAGTCCTTGGTCATGCAACATCGCTCGAGCTACTCGCACAATTGTTCTATTCTTCCTTTTGGCCACCTCATTCTGATGTGGGTTATGGGGTGACGTCAACTCCCTTTTAATTCCTTCTGTTGCACAGAAGTCCTTAAACTATTGAGAGACATACTCTCCACCATTGTTGCTTCGCAAGGCCTTTATTTTCTTTCCAGATTCTTTCTCGGCCAAGGCTTTGAACTCCAAAAACCTTGAGAGTGTTTGATCCTTCTTCTGCATGAAGTAGATTGAACATCTAGAAGAAAAATCATCAATAAAAATAACATAGTACCTTCTTTTAGCGGTGGAGGCTTTCGAGAATGGTCCACACACATCTGTATGAACTCGCTCTAGGATTGCTTCAGCTTGACTGTCTCGATCCTGAAAGGAAGATTTTGCATACTTACCCAAGGTACAACCTTTGCATGTATCCACTTGCTCCAGTTTACCCTTGGGAAGTCTGGTAGAAATCTGTTGCATGATCTTCAAGGCCCCATGGTGCAAGTGGCCCAATACTCTATGCCATAGCTCGCCAATATCTTGGTTTTGCATCAACTTTGCTTTGGAACTCAATGCAACACAATCATCTACCTCTAGCTTGCAGAGATTATTTACTCGAATCCCAATCCTCTCAGTCTATCCAATGCTTATGTGCCTCAAGAATGCCTTTCCTTTAATAAAGACTACATCATAGCATTTGTCTTCCAACATAGCAACGTACACTAGGTTCTTCTTCAGTCCAGGCACATACTTTACATCAGTCAGGGTGAGAGGAGCTCCATGCTCCCTCTTAAACACAACTGTACCTTCACCTGAAACATAATACTTTCCATCATCGCCCATCTCTATGCACAGCTGGAGGTCCTTCTCCTCCAAGGTACTGAATAAACTCTTGTCAAGTTTAAGCTTCTATGATCCATATCAAGTTTTTTGAGAAGATTTGTCAGTCATGTGGAATGAGGCTCCACTATCCAGGTACCAAACACAACCCACAATTGATGAAACCATGCATGTGATGAGGGTGAAATCCAATTCGAACTGCGAGGCCAGTGCCTCACCATCTAAACCTTTCGAGGATCCCTTCTTGGATTTCTTCTGTGGGTAATTCCTAGCATAATGGCCCACCTCATGACAATGAAAGCATCACACTTTCAATTTGTCAATCTTCTTCCCACCATGGGAAGAACTCGATTTGGAATGGGAAGCTTTCCCTTTCCCTTTCCTTGCCTTACTTGCTAAGGCTAGATTTTCTTCATCATCATGCTTTGATGAAGATCCATCTCTGGTGCTTCTCCTTATCTCCTCCTGCATCACATTTGACCACAGTTGTTCCCAATCTAGCAATTTCTCTCTTCCATTTACCGATTCTTGGTAGCTATGCAAGCTCTAAGGAAGACCGAGGAGAGCAAGACTCACCATGTCATCATCAGTTGTCATGATTCCTACACTTCCAAGCTCATCCCTGCAGGTGGTGAGCTTGTTTAGATATGTAGAGATCGTGTCGTCCTTTTCACACTCGATTTTCTGAAGCTTTTCTTTCAGCACCAGCTTCCTCTAATTGTTGTTGTTCTGATATAGATCCTTCAATTTCCACATTGAAAATGGTGTCTCCTTCCCATGGAGACTCAAGACAATGTGGTCTCGAACTCCCTCCAAAAGAATCCTCCTTGCTCTAGCCACACATTTATTCCATTCCACCAATTCTTGGGCATATTAGCAATTGCTAGCATGGGGACTTTTTTCTCAATGAAGTCCTTCAAACCGTTGTCCTCTAATACCGCTTCCATGCTATCCTTCCAAGCTATATAATTCGAGCTCCCATTCAGGGCATACTCAAGTCTCAAACTGTTGAATTCCATTGGTGAAATTTGAGATGTGATAAGAATTCAATTTCTATAATCAGGAACTTCAACCTTCGAACTTCTCCCTTCTTTGTCTTTTTTACTCTGCTTTGATCACCTTTGCTCTGATACCATGTAGAAATTAGCACTGTAGATCACTTGATAATGCAATATACTAAAGAAAAATACTTGATCTACTTCTACAAACAAACTTACGGAAGCTTAATCAATTTTGAGCAAGATCAAATAGGACACACATAATAGAGAATGAGAAATCAATCACACATGAACACATAAGAATACTCTTGGGAAAGCCTCAGCTAAAAACCCCGATCTCTGTATTATCATACAAGTGGAAATATCTCTGGATTACACAAATCTCTAGCTCACAAGCTATCCAGCTCTCAGTACAATCCCCCAATACTGCTCATAGACTGAATAGACACAACATATGCCTTCCCTCAATCCTCCAAGCCTCCTATTTCCTTGCGCAATTTCTCCTAGGTCCTCTGGTTGCCACATGTGTGAATTCACCTCTCATACAACTCACCAAACTCAGAAATAACTGCACAATCCTAAAGGAATGAATTCCTTCTGCATGCAAGAGATATCCCCAATGGAATATTCCTGCAACTGATAGTACATTGTCCCATCCTATAATAAGAACTAGGTCTCTAACTAAACTGACATGCATGAGTTATTTATGAGAGAATATTCAATTATCTGAAGTACACTAGTTACATGCATGCATGCATTAACTAACGAAACTCACAATTAGTTCCACAAATTGTTGGAACTAATCTAACCGGACTTAACTCAGTTAACTAAGATAACTAATTACAACTCAAAGTACAACTCATCCTGATCTCCTTAATTAAGCGATAACTTCCTCAATCAAAGGGATAATTGTTGCATGTCTTCACATTGACTTCATGTTTGATTTTCTCCACCTAATTAACTCAAGATGAATTAATTAATTATTTTTCAAACAGCTGCTAAGATCACATTCAAATTTGAATTCTCAATTTTAGTTCAGGGACTAACTAAAATTGGAATGTATCTCGAAATACTATTTATAGAAATGCTACTTTTAGCACTTCTATATTTAGCATTTCTTGTTGCTATTTTCAACATCATGATCCATAGTCTGGTTCAGGGACCACTAGGCCATGTGTTTATCATTTCCAATATCCACCCCACTTAACTTCGAATCCATTTGGCCATCCGACATCAATTGAAGTATGAGAGCCCATCGCATCAAGGATATCAAGAAATGGCAAGGCTATACTGAAGAACATTGTCACACCTGGAAAAACCCATGCCATGATAAAAGAACCACATTCAATATCATGCATGCCAAATCTATCAACGAAAATACACATGTAAATTGATACCTTCAATGAATCCTATTGTAGTTCCTTGATCCTGCCTTTCCCTACTTGAAATTTGTTTCCTCTTGCCTTCTTTGCCTTTCTTTCTCCAATGCCGAAGTGCTCCAAGCAAACCCTAAGTATCCAAGAGTGAGAGAGAGAGAGATATATAAAATAATGGAGCTCCAAAACTAAAATGATCAAGCTTTCCAACTAATCCTCAAAAGCCTTTCTACCAATGAGGCCTCTATTTTCTTCATTTTCCATCATTTTCCTTCAATTTCCTCCTCACATGCAACCTATGACCTTTGACCTTCCTTTTCTCCTAATTTCCATTATATTCATAAATAAATGTGCGAAAAAAGTATTTTGTATTTCCAAATCTGTAGCCATTGCCTTTGCCAATTTCCTTAGCCATAAAAAAAAAATTGAACACCCATGCTAGGATGTCTTTCCCACCATTCAGCTTGGAATATTTGTCCCATCAACCATGGTCTTATATATTTTTACATGGAATATTTACCAAGTCTGTTACAGAACCCTCCCCCTTGGGGGACACCATCCTTGGTGTTCAATGACACCTATAACAGACGAGACTACTGAAAACAAAACATACTTCCCATGGAGCTTTATAACACAAGTCATTGCATAATTTACAATGGAAGACCTGCTAGAAATCAAAATATCATGAGAACATAACCAGATAACAACTGTACTACATACTAGAGCTTTATAACATGACTCATTATGATATTTACAATAACCATAGATACACAAATGCACATTTTCTAAACCAGCAAATAAAGATATGATGCCTGCATCCGTAACAAGGGAATCTAGAGGATCACACCTCCTCCCTCAAAGTAATACCAGGATTCACCTCCTTCCCAAGAAATCTACAATCCACTGCAAAGTCAAATCTGCATCCAATGTCCAATGCTATAACCCTGCACCACTTGTCCTCTCAGTGAACAATTCATAGATCATTGTTCTAGGGTGCACTCCAAAAAATGCAAGTGATTCCATCTGACAATGTTAATCATGAAAACAAATCCATCCGTGACCTTCCGTTCTTTGCTATATAGTCCCTCAGGCAATACGGCCATTCCCTTCCGTGCAGTATGTTAGCGCTTGAAATTTCACCTCAGGCTGAGAAAGGTAAACCCCAAGGCTACATCAAACCATTCAGCCTCGTAGCTAGCCCTACGGGGCAAGAGAAGGCTCTCTCCGGTCAATCTCGGCAGATCTTCAATGGGATGAGATGACCAACAAGCTAACACTGATATTAGGCTAGTAAACTAATTAAAAAGGTTGATTTGGGATTTTTAGGGTTTTTGGTGGCAATTTGAGGAATTGCAATTTTGGGTGCGGGGATTTGACACCGTTTTTGCAGGGGGTTCTTTGGGGCGAGATAGGAGACCGTATTGATGCTTTTGATTGAGGTGAGTGGATGGAAAAGACTGGTGAGGAGATAAGGAGAGCAAATAATACTTTGAATTCTCCTTAAACAGTAGAAAACATAGAAATTAAACAAATTTAAAAGCAGAGCATGGCAAGCATGAATTCTCACTTTAACACTTCATTTGTTTAATGTGCAGAAGTAAAGAAAGGAAATGAATCACATAAAAAAGCTTACAAGAACATTGAGAAACACACCATCAACACATGAGTCCACAAGAATCCCAAATATGACTGTAAAACCCTGGTCTTCCTTAGCCAAAAATTGCAGAGATACAAGTGAAATAATAAAATGATAGCTTCTCCCTCAAGAGTCCAACCTTCCAACCCCTGAAAAGGATTAAGAAAATACATAATATAGGCAAGCCAACCTCTTCCCTTGCCTCTAGTGGTCGAGCTCACTATCCTAGGATCTGTTTCAACAACTTCTAAACTAGACACTAGAAAATAGGCAGTCAAAACAACTTGCCTCTATAAACTTGGAAACCAGTTCATACAATCAATTTTTACCCATTACATGAATGAATCTTCTAGAAGTGTTAAACAAGAGTAAACGTGTCTTAGAGTTACCAAAATTACATCAAAGATAATCATCTTCAACCCCAAAAAGTCAAACCAAGTCAAACTGTGCTTTTCCGAGCTGTACAGTGAAATCTGGCAAAGTCTGCTCAACGGGTCGCGCCCCCTGCTCAACGGGTCGCGCCCCCTGCTCAACGGGTCGCGCCCCTTTGGAGCTCTGTTTGGGGAACTTGCAGGTGTCAGAATTGGGTGCAGGATAGCTCGTTGGAAAGTTCTATGAGTCTAGTTTCCAACCCAACTAGAATTTTTGAATTTGGAGGTCATTTTCCCAGTCAAAACTCAATTCTCCCAAGACTACTTTCTGCAACTCAAAAAAGGGGCAGAAAGTCAACTTTTGCATGTATTTTGACCATCTGGAGGCCCAAAACCCCATAAAAACTCAAGTCCATCCATGGGCATATGTAACTTTGCATAAAAAATCGGGAAATGCTGAGTTTTCGTGAAAAGGAGTTGCCATGACAAAGGGTCTCACCGGGGGTGAGACCCGTTGAGGAGCCAAAACCTGTAAATTTCCAAAAAATGCCAAAATTACCTAAAATTCTCAAAAAATTTTGGGATTTGTGCTGTGGCTGAGCTAGTGAGTGCCATGATCTTTGAGGGATGCCTCAGCCAAGATACGGAGTGGATTGGTCTTCTTCCTCCGCCTAAGAGCCTCGGACAACCTCCTTTGGAACATTTTCATTTTGGCCTTGCATACAAGTATCCTTGCCCAATAGTGATTCTTCATGTTTCTCAGCAGCTTTTTCTCTTGGTTGGCCTTAGCCAACAGACTCTCCAAGTGGGCATTATCCTGAATGAGCATAGACTCTCGGTTAGCAGGCAATGGATCACCGGGTCTTCTACGGTTCAAGACTCGGTCGCTACGAATCCTCCATAGCTCATCAAGTGCTTTCTCCTCCTCCAATTGTTTGTTCCGCTGCTCCAGGTAAGTGATAGTCCATTGGGCACCCTCAAGTCTCCTATGCAAAACATCATTTTCAGCCCTGAGATGCTGAATGATCTCCTTCACCTCTTGGCTAGGAGAACTGGCCTCAAGATCACTCACAGGACCCTCATGAATCATGGGCTCTTTGCCCCTCTGTAGTACCTGTGCTGGTGAAGAAAGCAAGGCCCCTTCCACCTGATGTGGAGATAACACTCGCTGTGCTGAAGATGAAGGCGAGACCCCTTCCACCTGCTGTGGAGATAGTACTCGCTGAGCTGAAGATGAAGGCGAGACCCCTTCCACCTGCTGTGGAGATAGTACTCGCCTAGCTGTTGCAAATAAGGCCCTCGGGCCTTTCTGATATGTGAGATGAGGTGAAGAAACAACATGTCTAGTGACCGGAATATCAAGCTGCTGAGACGGTCCACCCTCCTCATGAATGACCTCGGGATGTGGCTGGGGTGGTGCTGTGAAAAACTCACGGGAGATGAACTCCTCCCATGAGATGCCCTGCTGAGTCAACTGATGTGAGACTATGAGCTGAATCAAACCATAATGACATAAGCTCCTGTACTGCTGGGCCGGGGTCTTCTTCTGCAACATGGGCACCATCCTCTGAATGTTATGAAAGAAGAAGACCGGGATGTTCATCATCCTCACTCCGGTGAAATGCATCAAAAGGAGAATGTGATATGAGTACACCTGTGAAAATTTGCCCTCACAGGTAAAATAATGCATAATAAGCCTCATGATGGGAGCATACTCGCTCCAGAGAAATCTGAATGGAAAAACACCCGCCAAATGTCTCACGAATGGTGGCCGGACATAGGGCTCAAAGTGAACAAAATCTAGCAACCTGCGCTTAGGCCACACCTCACCCACATTCGGTATCCCTGTAGCCTGTGAGATCACCTCGGGTGTCAATGTAAAGTTCACCCCTGCCAGAGTGACATGTCCATCATGGATGTGTAAAACAAACAAGCGGGCCAACTCTCTATGGTGCTGAATCCGAGAAATCCTCTCACAGAACTCATAACAAGACATGTACCGAAAACAAGTGACTACCATAAGACAGGCCTGTAATTCTGCCAAAGAGGTGGGCTCCTCTCGCTTATGATGTCCACCGTTACAAGGCCTCCTCTATACCTCAGCCTCTGTAGATGATGAATGGTCATCACTTTGCTCATAAGTTTCAATTTCTGACATGGTTTAGGAGCAAAGTGGACAAACTGAACTGCTGTCTCTGCCTGCAAAAAGTGTTGAACTCTATGTTGTTTCAAGGGGAAAAAGACATGAGGGAAATGTTAGGGGAGGGATCTTTTAACAAGGAATGGGAATATATAAATATTACAGGGAATTTTTAAGGGAAATTTTGCAAATCATTATGCATATAGGAACACATATTTGTAATTGGGAAATCATTTGCAAAGATCATTACATATGGGAAAAAATATGTATGAAAGTGAACATGGGAATATGCATACATGTATTAATAGGGGAAATAGGGAAACCATACACAAAACCTGCTGATATATTCATCAACATTTTCTTTTGTTTTCACATGAATTTTTCCTTTGTTTACACATGTATATGGTAGAGGGAAATTAGGGTTTTGTATGCTTTGGGAAAGGGGTAGGGTTTACATTTTTAGTCATTAGGGATGGGGAAAGATTTGCATTTCATTTGTAAAATAATATGGGAAAGGAGATGAACATATAAGGGTGAGTGAAAGGGAAAGGAGGGAAACAAACCAAAGGGAAAAATAGCTTGAAACAACATAAACCCTAGCACAGTTTGCTCATTAACATTGCAGCCATATAATGTCTTTTCACTTGCATGATTTGATCATTCAAACATTTTCAAGACATCCACCATTCATAACCAACAAGCTTTTTTAAGATTAGACCACCTACCTCGAACAAATTTGTGGCTTGGAGAAAGATTGGGTAATTTTGTTTGAAGTTTGTAGCAAAACAGTTCAACGGGTCGCGCAGGCCGCCCAACGGGTCGCGCCCCTCCCAACGGGTCGCGCACGTTGCTTTTCTGAACTGCAGAAGAGCTCTCAACGGGTCGCGCACCACCCAATGGGTCACGCACCTGGTTCGATGGGTCGCGCCCCTCTCTACTGCCCGAAATTGTTCCTCTTTCGCTCCTTTCTCTCAATCACTCTCTCTATCTCTCTTGAAAGCGTTAGAATGCACAATGAGAGTGAAAGGAGGGAATTTGGGCTTTTATAAGTCTCATTTGAAAAAATTTCATTTACAAACCCACTTTCTAATGTTTTTTCTTTTGACACTTTATAACACTGATTTTTGGTTTCCTTTATCCTAAATTTGACTCATTGAGTGCTTTGACTTGATTCTTTTGCAGGTAGATCATCTGAGGGACTTTAGCAAGGGGACCAGGGTTACTGCTGCCCTTTTGAACACTTTTTGGAATTTCATTCTTTTTACAAAAATTTAACATGACCTTGGCTTTAAAAACAGAGTTTTTAAATCCAAGGTTAAAAATGAACTGTACATGATGAAAATATCAAAGAAACATGTTTACAATCCTCCCTCTGGCTCGATGGGCACTCAAGGACTTTCAAAGACATGACCTTGCAGAGATAAATGACCAAAACCCTAGACCTAGAACCTTTGACCTCAAGACAAAACAAGACAAGCTTGAAAGAGCTTAATGACTAATATGACCTGATCCAGCAAAACCAAGAGGGGTATAAATAAACCAGCTCCTCCATCAGGGTTATGGCATGCCTAACGGGATGCAAAACTTAACACTGATGAGACACCTAACTATGCAAATGCAAAGAGCTTTGATCACTGATGGAGGGTTTCAAGACCGACACTAACATTGGCTCCAATGGGGATGGTAGCTCCTTGGAGGTACCAAGAACCTTAGACCTCTGGGAGAGCAGACCAGTGCCTTATTCATTCGGCGATGGAGTCATTATTTACACCTTTGACACAAAACTTTGACACATTTATTGAATGAAAACTTGACTGAAAACTGACTGAAACTTAACTGAAGCTTGACTCAAACCGACTCGATGGCAAACTGAAATAACTTGAAAAAACTCACTCAATAGACCAAACACAAATGACTCATGACTGACTTAACTAAAACAAGAGAAGGGCAGCAGTCCATCAAGATGTGAAATCATGATGACAACCACCTGCGTACTAATGAAATATGTACAATCATGTATAATGAGCTTTCCAATGTAACCAATCCAGCAGATGGCTACATACCAAATTTCTGCTCTCGCTTATCTCGAGCAGGCGAAGCGATGAACCTGTAGGCAACTCAAAATAACCACTGAAACCAAAGCTTATGATAATGAACCAGGAAACATTTATCTTTTCTAATGCTTGCAGAAGAATGCCAAAGGGATCTTGATAATCTTGAAGCACTACCTTGTTTGGAGATCCAGCTGCAAAAATATAAGTACTCGCTTCATTCTGATCTGAAAGGACAGTGGGATGCTGATTGATAGGAAGGCACAAAGAAGTATAAGCTTCTGCCATATGAGTGTTGGCTGTAAATTCCTTGACCGTGAGAAATTTTGACATATTGTCTCTCTCAAGCTTATATTCCTCAATTTCATGGTCTAGGTCATTCTTAAACAGAAAACAATCCTCAAGATCATCAAACATGACAGCCTCATCATCTTCATGAAAGAAAATATTATCTGTTTGTTGATCTATAAAACTAATTACAAGACTGTCATCATTTTTAAAAGAGGAAGAAGTTACACCAACACTTTCGTGACCATGTGCACACTGCCGATTTGCTTTAGCTTGGGTTGTAGCATGACCTTTCAAAAGCTGATATATCTCCTCTTCAGACAAAGGAGATAAGACTTTCTGTTTCCCTTTGCTCAAACAAGTCTTTTCTTCTTGAAATAACATTTCAAAACATGAAAAATCTGAATGACAGTCCTGATCTTCTGACACTTGGAAACATTGTTGATCATCTTCATATGACATGGCAATCAAATTATCCAAATTATGATTGAAAGAAGAGTTTTCACTTACTTGAACAAAGATCTCATCTTGTTGTTCATGAGCTGGCTGAAATACCTCCTCATGCAGGCTCTGTTCCGATGGCATAAGGACATTTGGATCAAGAACTTTGTCCATGATCTCAACAACAAAACTCTCCTTTTCAGGATTCGGCACAAGGTATGCTTGGTCATCACAATTTGAATCTAGAATTGAAGTAGTTGTCCTAACATTATCACATTCTTCAATCTGCATGCTGTCTTCTTCTGTGGGCAAATCTGAAACAAGCTCTTCTCTTTCATCAATTACAGCCATATGGCCATCTTCAAACTGCTGATATTGACAAGTATCCTCTAAGATTTCTATGTGCTGCTGAAACGACTTTTCATACAGGGCTTCCATGATCTCTTCATCCATGAAATTATCATCTTCATAAAACTTCTCAAGGCTTTCAATAAAACTATAGGCATGCTTGCAACAGTCTTGAACTAAATTCAATGATGGATAAGAGTCCTTATATCTTTCAATGAACATAGCATGAAAATCCTTTAAATAGTAAATACAAGCAGGCGGCAAAATTTCATACCATGATTGGGCTTTACCTTCCAGAGTGGCCAAGAATATCTTCATCAAGCAATCTTCAGGAAAATCCACCTTCAACTTGCGAATATGCATATGAAATCTAACTAGATGTAAAGTAGCATCCTTCTTACCATCATCATTAAATATAGGCAGATTCCTTGACCAATCTACCTTGGGAATCTTATTCGGAAAACGTGGAATGTGATCTCGGATCAAGGGAGCGTATCTTCTTGCAATCTGATCCATCTTGAAAATCTCAAGGCTACTGATCTCTCTGCAGTGAAGTCACCATGAAGCATTGATCTCTGGAGTTTTCAGTGAAGGAGTCGCCAGTGAATGATTTCAGCCTTGCCAGTGTCTGATCGTTGTCCACTATCAATAATCAGATCTGAACTTGATACATGTGTTGGGGTGAAAAGCAAATGAAGTGTTGTATTCACAAGCTCACGGAGATTGACTGAAGCAGCGTTTATCTACTTCCGCTAATGCAAAGCAAAAGCGTTTCGAAGGCTACCTGGCATAACTTGAGGCTCCGTCTAAGACTTATGAAACTAACACATCAATCAACAAACAAGTTTGTTCTCCCCAGTATGGTCGCCAGTATGTTAGCGCTTGAAATTTTACCTCAGATTGAGAAAGGTAAACCCCAAGGCTACATCAAACCATTCAGCCTCGTAGCTAGCCCTACGGGGCAGGAGAAGGCTCTCTCCGGTCAATCTCGGCAGATCTTCAATGGGATGAGATGACCAACAAGGTAACACTGATATTAGGCTAGTAAACTGGTTAAAAAGGTTGATTTTGGATTTTTAGGGTTTTTGGTGGCAATTTGAGGAATTGCAATTTTGGGTGCGGGGATTTGACACAGTTTCTGCAGGGGGTTCTTTGGGGCGAGATAGGAGACTGTATTGATGCTTTTGATTGAGGTGAGTGGATGGAAAAGACCGGTGAGGAGCTAAGGAGAGCAAATAATACTTTGAATTCTCCTTAAACAGTAGAAAACATAGAAATTAAACAAATTTAAAAGCAGAGCATGGCAAGCATGAATTCTCACTTTAACACTTCATTTGTTTAATGTGCAGAAGTAAAGAAAGGAAATGAATCACATAACAAATCTTACAAGAACATTGAGAAACACACCATAAACACATGAGTCCACAAGAATCCCAAAGATGACTGCAAAACCCTGGTCTTCCTTAGCCAAAAATTGCAGAGATACAAGTGAAATAATACAATGATAGCTTCTCCCTCAAGAGTCCAACCTTCCAACCCCTGAAAATGATTAAGAAAATACATAATATAGGCAAGCCAACCTCTTCCCTTGCCTCTAGGGGTCGAGCTCACTATCCTAGGAGCTGTTTCAACAACTTCTAAACTAGACACTAGAAAATAGGCAGTCAAAACAACTTGCCTCTATAAACTTGGAAACCAGTTCATACAATCAATTTTTACCCTTTACATGAATGAATCTTCTAGAAGTGTTAAACAAGAGTAAACGTGTCTTAGAGTTACCAAAATTACATCAAAGATAATCATCTTCAACCCCAAAAAGTCAAACCAAGTCAATCTATGCTTTTCCGAGCTGTACAGTGAAATCTGGCAAAGTCTGCTCAACGGGTCACGCCCCCCTGCTCAACGGGTTGCGCCCCTTTGGAGCTCTGTTTGGGGCACTTGCAGGTGTCAGAATGGGGTGCCGGATAGCTCGTTGGAAAGGTCTGTGAGTCTACTTTCCAACCCAACGAGAATTTTTGAATTTGGAGGTCATTTTCCCAGTCAAAACTCAATTCTCCCAAGACGGCTTTATGCAACTCAAAAAAGGGGCAGAAAGTCAAATTTTGCATGTATTTTGACCTTCTGGAGGCCCAAAACCCCATAAAAACTCAAGTACATCCATGGGCATATGTAACTTTGCATAAAAAATCGGGAAATGCTGAGTTTTTGTGAAAAGGAGTTGCCATGACAAAGGGTCTCACCGGGGGTGAGACCCGTTGAGAAGCCAAAACCTGTAAATTTCCAAAAAATGCCAAAATTACCCAAAATTGTCAAAAAAATTTGGGATTTGTGTTGTGGCTGAGTTAGTGAGTGCCATGATCTTTGAGGGATGCCTCAGCCAAGATACGGAGTGGATTGGTCTTCTTCCTCCGCCTAAGAGCCTCGGACAACCTCCTTTGGAACATTTTCATTTTGGCCTTGCATACATGCATCCTTGCCCAATAGTGATTCTTCATGTTTCTCAGCGGCTTTTTCTCTTGGTTGGCCTTAGCCAACAGCCTCTCCAAGTGGGCATTATCCTGAATGAGCATAGACTCTCGGTCAGCAGGCAATGGATCACCGGGTCTTCTACGGTTCAAGACTCGGTCGCTACGAATCCTCCATAGCTCATCAAGTGCTTTCTCCTCCTCCAATTGTTTGTTCCTCTGCTCCAGGTAAGTGATAGTCCATTGGGCACCCTCAAGTCTCCTATGCAAAACATCATTTTCAGCCCTGAGATGCTGAATGATCTCCTTCGCCTCTTGGCTAGGAGAACTGGCCTCAAGATCACTCACCGAACCCTCATGAATCATGGGCTCTTTGCCCCTCTCTAGTACCTGTGCTGGTGAAGAAAGTGAGGCCCCTTCCACCTGATGTGGAGATAACACTCGCTGAGCTGAAGATGAAGGCGAGACCCCTTCCACCTGCTGTGGAGATAGTACTCGCTGAGCTGAAGATGAAGGCGAGATCCCTTCCACCTGTTGTGGAGATAGTACTCGCCTAGCTGCTGCAAATAAGCCCCTCGGGCCTTTTTGATATGTGAGCTGAGGTGAAGAAACAACATGTCTAGTGACCGGAATATCAGGCTGCTGAGACGGTCCACCCTCCTCGTGAATGACCTCGGGATGTGGCTGGGGTGGTAGTGTGAAAAACTCACGGGAGATGAACTCCTCCCATGAGATGCCCTGCTGAGTCAACTGATGTGAGACTATGAGCTGAATCAAACCATAATGACATAAGCTCCTGTACTGCTGGGCCGGGGTCTCCTTCTGCAACATGGGCACCATCCTCTGAATGTTATGAAAGAAGAAGACCGGGATGTTCATCATCCTCACTCAGGTGAAATGCATCAAAAGTCGAATGTGATTTGAGTACACCTGTGAAAATCTTCCCTCATAGGTAAAATAATGCATAACAAGCCTCATGATGGGAGCATACTCGCTCCGGAGAAATCTGAATGGAAAAAAACCCGCCAAATGTCTCACGAATGGTGGCCGGACATAGGGCTCAAAGTGAACAAAATCTAGCAACCCGCGCTTAGGCCACACCTCACCCACATTCGGTATCCCTGTAGCCTGTGATATCACCTCGGGTGTCAATGTAAAGTTCACCCCTGCCAGAGTGACATGTCCATCATGGAGGTGTAAAACAAACAAGCGGGCCAACTCTCTATGGTGCTGAATCCGAGAAATCCTCTCACAGAACTCATAACAAGACATGTACCGAAAACAAGTGACTGCCATAGGACAGGCCTGTAATTCTGCCAAAGAGGTGGGCTCCTCTCACTTATGATGTCCACCCTTACCACCCTTACGAGGTCTCCTCTATACCTAAGCCTCTGTAGATGATGAATGGTCATCACTTTGCTCATAAGTTTTAGTTTCTGACATGGTTTAGGAGCAAAGTGGACAAACTGAACTGCTGTCTCTACCTGCAAAAAGTGTTGAACTCTATGTTGTTTCAAGGGGAAAAAGACATGAGGGAAATGTTAGGGGAGGGATCTTTTAACAAGGAATGGGAATATATAAATATTACAGGGAATTTTTAAGGGAAATTTTGCAAATCATTATGCATATAGGAACATATATTTGTAATTGGGAAATCATTTGCAAAGATCATTACATATGGGAAAAAATATGTATAAAAGTGAACATGGGAATATGCATACATGTATTAATAGGGGAAATAGGGAAACCATACACAAAACCTGCTGATATATTCATCAACATTTTCTTTTGTTTTCACATGAATTTTTCCTTTGTTTACACATGTATATGGTAGAGGGAAATTAGGGTTTTGTATGCTTTGGGAAAGGGGTAGGGTTTACATTTTTAGTCATTAGGGATGGGGAAAGATTTGCATTTCATTTGTAAAATAATATGGGAAAGGAGATGAACATATAAGGGTGAGTGAAAGGGAAAGGAGGGAAACAAACCAAAGGGAAAAATAGCTTGAAACAACATAAACCCTAGCACAGTTTGCTCATTAACATTGCAGCCATATAATGTCTTTTCACTTGCATGATTTGATCATTCAAACGTTTTCAAGACATCCACCATTCATAACCAACAAGCTTTTTTAAGATTAGACCACCTACCTCGAACAAATTTGTGGCTTGGAGAAAGATTGGGTAATTTTGTTTGAAGTTTGCAGCAAAACAGTTCAACGGGTCGCGCAGGCCGCCCAACGGGTCGCGCCCCTCCCAACGGGTCGTGCACGTTGCTTTTCTGAACTGCGGAAGAGCTCTCAACGGGTCGCGCACCACCCAACGGGTCGCGCCCCTCTCTGCTGCCCGAAATTGCTCCTCTTTCGCTCCTTTCTCTCAATCACTCTCTCTATCTCTCTTGCAAGCGTTAGAATGCACAATGAGAGTGAAAGGAAGGAATTTGGGCTTTTATAAGTCTCATTTGAAAAAATTTCATTTACAAACCCACTTTCTAATGTTTTTTCTTTTGACACTTTATAACACTGATTTTTGGTTTCCTTTATCCTGAATTTGACTCATTGAGTGCTTTGACTTGATTCTTTTTGCAGGTAGATCATATGAGGGACTTTGGCAAGGGGACCAGGGTTACTGCTGCCCTTTTGAAGACTTTTTGGAATTTCATTCTTTTTACAAAAATTTAACATGACCTTGGCTTTAAAAACAGAGTTTTTAAATCCAAGGTTAAAAATGAATTGTACATGATGAAAATATCAAAGAAACATGTTTACAATCCTCCCTCTGGCTCGCTGGGCACTCAAGGACTTTCAAAGACATGACCTTGTAGAGATAAATGACCAAAACCCTAGACCTAGAACCTTTGACCTCAAGACAAAACAAGACAAGCTTGAAAGAGCTTAATGACTGATATGACCTGATCGAGCAAAACCAAGAGGGGTATAAATAAACCAGCTCCTCCATCAGGGGTATGGCATGCCTAACGGGATGCAAAACTTAACACTGATGAGACACCTACCTATGCAAATGCAAAGAGCTTTGATCACTGATGGAGGGTTTCAAGGCCGACACTAACACAGTCACTCACCTTCCAAGTTTTGTTGGCACCCCCATCCCAGAAAATCCATCCCTTTGCAAGGATTACTCACATCGTAAGATAGAAAAACCAAGTCATATCCCTACCTTAAAATCATCATATCGATCATAACATGCTCATGGCAATCAATGCTCACTATTGGGTAGCAGTGTCCCACAATGGCCCTGCTCCTAAAGTGCTTTACCAGCATATGCTTGCAAGTTCCAATTTATTTTTCTATTGCTACCAATACTTGTATTCGATTTCAACCACCCAGTCGAGAATTTCCATTCTTCTTGTACCAAGCACATAATTCCCATTAGATTCAAAATAAATTGAATTAAATTCAAATCATACCTCATTGGTAGCTCGTCAATAAGGTACACTCGCAATCCTGTTTACTTCCTCTCACAACAAGTCAAACTGGCATCTTTGACCAAATCATCATGTATAAATATTTCACATCACGTTGGCTCGAAACGCAGCCATCATAGACCAAAATCATAACTCACATGTAACCATCATAAACCAAAATCATAGATCACATGTAATCATCATAGACAAGAATCATAAATAACATGCATAATTAAATTGAAATAAAACATTGATACTTATCCTTTAGTTGATCATTAACTTCTACCTTGTCTTTATTCCGTACACACTCCAGATTCGTTTCCAGACTCGACAAACACCGAGTGCCTTATCCTCAACCCTGTGCATATACACATAGTGCACATCACACACATACAACCACACACGACATATGACACCATGCATCTACACCTAGTGTTCAACACAACATAATACATACTCCTACGGCTGGTGTACAAGGAAATGCAACAGATATATGTACACAATGTATATAACAAGACATACATCTGCATGCAACTTGTGACACCAAAAAATGCATACACATACACCTAATATAAAATACAACTCATACATCTATATCTGATGTACAACGCCACACAATACATGTACCTACACCTAGTGTACAACACAACAAATGCATGTATTATAGAAAGTACAACACAAGGAATACATATGTCACAATACCATGACTACACAATGCAAATGCATAGTACCGCATGCCCACAACACATCATGTACGACATGCACATAATACCACACATACACCAGTACCATATATATATAATGTACATAGTACCACCTATATGTTGCACCACCTGCACAACGTGTACACAACACCACACGTACATTGTACCACCTGTACAATGTCTACACAATACCACATGTACATAGTACGACATGCACAACATGTACACAACACTACATGTACACAGCTCCACATGCACGACATGTACACAACACTGCCTGCACATAGTGCCACTTGTACAACATTTACACAACACGACATGCACACAACACCACTTGTATAATCATGCACACAACACCATATGTACCTAGCACCACTTGTACAACATGCATGCAACACCAAAGGTACATAACACTGCTAATCCAACATGTACATTGCATCATCTGTACACAGCACTGCATATACAAAATGTACATAGCACCATCTATGCCCATCACTGTATATGCAATTTTCACACAATACTATATGTACCATGTTTTACATAACATTGCATAAACAACATGTACACACACTATATATACACAACATTGCATGAGCACAACATCACATATGAAACATGTACAACATATACAACATATGCACAAAAATACTACCATACATCCAAAACCACACTGCCATTACTAAGAAATGTTTCTTCTAGTGTCTTATCCATGCTTGTCTCAACATGTCGCAAGCCACACCACTTTGATTTCGTTGATGCATCCCTCACCATTACCTGTCATAACATAAACATATGCATAATACAAGCATACAATATCAATTCATATCCTCATGATACTAACCTCATATATTTGTCATGACTACTCTTCCCAATTGATTCCTCATAAGCCCAAGAACCTCTTCATGCCATTCGCCTGCATAAGCAATCATTCTGCCACAAGAATGATTCTTAATGATCTATGAGACAATGACATATATACATGGATACATACATACATATATGTAAACATTAGCATAAGCAAGCATGATCCTGTCAGACAATGATATGCATACATACATATATATACACATAAATGTTAGCATTAATAGTCATGATCCATGATGACCCTGTCAAACATGACATACATACACACCTACATGTATACATATATAAACATCAGCATAATCATGATCATAGCATAATTACTAGATATCAAGGTCAAGGGTTAAGAGAACTTCCTTTATTCATGCAACACATGTGCAACATTAAGAATATTCTTTCCCAACATAGCCAAGTTATATGATGCCTCAGATCCATTTACTTTTCCTTGTTGATTGCCTTTCTCATGAATTTACTGCCACCATCCATTTACCACAATGGACCCATCAAGTCCAACCGATTTTCATATTCTTACCTTTTTATGCGCTTACTTATGCACAAAGCTTCATGTGAGTGTCACATTACTTGTTGGGTACCACACAGCTCTCCTCAAGCTTCATTAAAATTCCTCCTTCTCCAATTAATTCCCAAGACACTCAAAACAATAAGGGAAAGACCGCGAAGAAAACAAGAAAAAAACCATAGAAAACCAACAATAATATGACACCACAAATAAAGTGGCATAGATATGCACCAGACACAATCAAAATCGCCTTTCAAGCACAAAAATCACAAAAGACCAAAAGCACAAGACTAACAACAAACACCATGACACAATCCCCATGATTCCCAAGAAAATCTCAACCTGAGCCTTCTTCATATTTTCATGGTAGTCTCTTTTCCATGCAATCCCTTGAATCATACCTCCATAGACACATAATTGTCAGTGCATAAATAAACACAACAATACATCAGATACCTTATCTTGTTGTGCCAAGCATGTTGCCTTGTACCTGAACACATTCATGCAGTGTCTCAAGGGACTCCAATCCCCTTGACAAATACACCTATAACTCAAGACTAGCTAATGTAACTATCAAATATATGTCCATGAATATAGCACATATCCACATAATTTCAGACAAATCGAGGTTAAGAAGACTTCCTATGTGCAAAGCACTCATTCGTTTGGAATTAGGGTTTCCAAACATAGCCCAAGGAATTATTTCCCATTTCCTTTCTTTTACCTTTTTACCTTGTTTCAATTAAGGCTTATTTATATAAAAACATCAACTATTACCTTGTCACACTAATACCAAGCATGTTTCCTGCAACTACTCACACATGTCAACCAGATGTTCCAAATATCAAGACAAAAATATCTATCAATTTTAAATAAACCTTTACCAAGACTAAAAATAATGTCATAATCCATAGTCATTAGACATAATGCTACAAATGTCACCTACTACACTAAAGTACATATCAACTGTCTCAACACATATGTATAAGTACAACCATCTTAAAAAAATATCATTTGAACACATACTCATATTATGCAATTCATCAAACATTCAACCAACTTGCAACCATACCATGTTAAATAAATCAACTAGACAACATAATCAAATAGTCAAGTACCAAATATACAACATAAGAAAACTCATACCTTAATGTATCTCAGGGGAGGTGATCTTATCTACACAATCAATCTAGGTTAGCATGATACAACTTCACAACATATCAACTCAAACATAAATCATGATGTCCATAACAATAACTAACTAACATGTTCACATCATAAGCTCATAAGCATTTCTCATTCATGCATATCAATCACATATGTACAATTAATCTAGATTAGTATGACACCATATCACAAATATGTTGGCTCATACCCGAATATCGCAACCATAACCATCTGCATAGGTCAAACCAAGTTAACACAATACATATAACATCAAGATCTTCGATGCAATGAACACAACCATCACACATATGACCAATCCAAATTACAACATGAAGATCTCAATGAAATAACCCTAATCATCATGTTAATAGCATATAACAACAATAAGTTATATATCATGCTCATCAACAACATATAACCTAATCATAAATTTATCTAACAAAAAACAACAATAGAAATGCATACAACCATAGGTTACCATCATTCTTGACTATCCAACTCATGTGCATATGACTATGCTAATCAATTATCATCTATCATTTACGTAACCATAACATCAAAATACATGTACATAAACCTAATGTACATAACCCTAATGCATATAGCAATCCTCAACCTACATACTTCCATGCCCAACATACAAACATGCATGATGACATGCTCTTGCCTCGAGGCCCAATGCTACAACTTCACTTTGATGATCTGCATCTCCTGCTTTACGTCATTCAAAACATTAGCATCATAACATACCAATAGAACTATTATTGTTGCACAAAAAATTGTCACCTTGACATTCTGCAATCTGTGTGAGTCCATTACCACTCATACTTTCCTCCTTTGCAAGTCTTAAGCCTCAGTTCCTCATATCAAGCCTTGAAAATAAGAGAAAGCCCTCAAAAGTCTCTAAAACTCTGGTTCCGCACTTTCTCTTTGCATTACCTATGGTCCCGCACCTAAGTGTCATGTCTCTTGCACACCTGACCGCTCTGTCTCTGTGTTATGGGTGCAGACCCCTGTAAAAGTTAAAAGGCATGAGTATATTCTAAAAAAACTCAATTGCAGTCATTTCTAGAAGCTTCAGGAAGGAATCTTGAGGTGGCAAGTTCGCTCCCTTAAGGTTCATGCATCCCATACCTTAAGGAGCTAACCCCTTGGTGTGAGGAGCTTATCCCTTTGAAGGAGGACTCTATCCCTTCATAGGTGGACCTGTAACCTCCTTCCTCTACACTATAAAATGAAGCATTGGGCTGGTTACTTGAGACATGGAAAGCTGAATATTTTTGAGGTGAAATGCTGCTGGAACTTAGTCTTCTTAGTTGAGTTTTTATGAGGAGAGATTACATACCTATAAGATCTCATTTGGAGAAGTGCAAGGCTTTTCAAAAGTTAGGAAATTCCTGTTTTGAACCCCAGGAAGAGCTTGTTCAACATGAAGGCTGAAAATGTTGTAAGGTTCTTCTACTTCAAAGTTAATAAAAATAAGTTTGTTTTTCTCAATAATCTGTTGATGTATGGTTTATTTTATGGATTCCTTGATCACCATAATAGACATGATCTACGATATTAGCTATGTAGGTGCTATTTGATGTTTGCTTGTTTGTGATTGCAGGTTCTCAAAAGGAAACTCTTTCGAATGGTTAAAGGATGGCTGCTACAAACTAGCATTGGACTTAAGGTAGGGTCTTAACACCTCTATAGTTTTTATTTATGAATCGCATATGTTTAGAGAAAGATAGATTTGTTTGTCTGCTTGTTCCTAGACTATCTTCTGATACTAAGGAGATCGATCTTGTCTGCAAGATCGATTTATTAGACCAACAAATTGCTGACCATACTGGGGATTGAATTTGGTTTTTGGTTTTGCTTTGACTTGAGAAACTTGTTCTCGTTTCTGGTTTTTGATTGATGTGTGTTGGATTGGGTAGTTTTTAGAATCTGGATTATTTATTTATTTTTATTTATTTATTTATTTTCAAAATTTTCAGGGGACTGCACTTTCTCTTTACAGACAGTGCAGGCATCTCCGCACTCTTACTTTAGTACATAGAGCGGTACCACATCTGGTTCTACTGGAAGCCTACGGACCGTGTGAAATTTTTTGAAAAACTTAAAATGTTTTCTTCCAGTTAAGTTCAGGTTTCATTTAAGCTTTTTAATTTCTACCCAGATCTGCATTCGTCCTGTCAAAAACCTCTTGTGAGTGAGTTCCAATGGTATTTTTGTTTTAGATGATTTTCTAGAAGTTTTGCGTGCCTAGAGTGGTTTTCACTTGGTCTCTGTAGTGACTCAAAGATCAGAATCCTAAACCTTAGATTACCTTGATGTCTTTTCGTCTTCTTGATGAGTCTGACTTGGTTGTGAAATCTGTTCTTTCGGAGAAATAGATTTACTTTTCTCTTTGCAAATATTTGAACAAACTTTGTCATAAGTTTTGAATTCCATTTTTATAAAAGAAAACATATCTGGATGTTTTTGATTGATTTTTTATTCTGAATGAATGAATCCTTAGTTTATTGAACAACTAAGTAAAACGTCCTCAAAAAGAATTGAAGCTTTTATACAATTAGGTTTTAGAAGTTTTTAGATCTCAAAGATTAGTTTTTGTAGTTTTGAGTGCTTTCTAGAACTTATAGTTCTCTTTTGAAAGAAATTGTTTTTGTAGTTTCGAGTTTTGAAAAGGAAAGGGATTTATTGTGAGCATAATTAGTAGTCTCATTTTGAGTTCTTATTGAAAAAGAAAAAAATATTTTCTTTTCATTTACATGTTGAAAGAAAGAATTGTTTCTTAAAGAATTGCATTCTTGAACTCTTTCTTTTAGCTAGAAATTCATTGAAAGAAAAACTGAATTGCTTATCATTTTAGGTGCATTTTTTAGTATTTTTGAAGTCAAGTCTTCACACCATCAAAGTTTCATTTCCATACCTATTGACTTAAAGAACAACCCATAAAAGTAAAGCTTAATTAAAATTGATCTAGTAATATTTTTTATTTATAGGGCTCTTATCACCAATATAGCTTAGGCTAGTATCTTGGAGTAGGGAGTAATTAACTCTCCAAGATAGTTAAAACAAACAAGTAGCTATATCTTGCAATAGGAAATAAATCCAATTGTAATTGATACATTCTGGGAAGCTTCTCTTAAAGGACTCATTCATGAGATCATGTCCGAACCTTTGAGACAATCAAGTCTGTTTCATTGGGAAAGATAGAAGATTTACACGTATTATAAACGGTAAACCTTGGATTAACCATTGTCAAGGAGCCTAGGGTCACTTGTTGGTAAACCTCGGATTGATCATGTTGAGGAGCCTTCAAGGGGATTGAGCTTTGTTACTCTGCCCTTGTGCATAGATCGGATCGTAGATTGTTCCCCCAGTTGTATTTGTTGCTATTGGTAACCTTAGTGTCCATAAACTTAAGATTATTTCATAAGGTGACGGTGAAGGACGAGTCTCACTGTACCTGGAGTAGACGTCGACTAGACTCACTTGGACTCTCTAGGGGGTTCTCTTCACTCGAGATGGTTTTGTGAATAAACTTGTGCCAGTCTGTTTCATTAAGCAGATTATCGAGGTAACTGTTCCAACTACCCTTTTTTTATCAAAATTCTACGATGTTGCATTTCATCACCAACTAGTGTTTTTAGTACGGGAAGTTACTATTTGTGTATGGTTTGAACTTTTATATTTTTTAGGCGTGTGATTTAGTTGCTTGTTTCTTTAGAGACTTTAGGTGGTTTTATTGAAATTTTCTTTGTTTGCATGTGAGTAATTAAATATTTAATCGTGGCTGAATTACCAAGACAATCTCGTGGACTTCGGGGGCAACCTCCTAAGTATACACCAAGCTAGCTTGAAGGGCTATGAGCTCTTGTATCACCTAGTGACAGTAGAGTTGCATCACCAGAAGCCGGAGAGTCATCTTTAATTGTTGATCCTGATTATCAAGTACAAACAACAGAGTATATTTTTGAGCCAATTTCATTTTCCGAAGTTACTAGTAGTATTTCTCCTACCAGTGAATTAGCTGAAGAACCTAAAATTTCTAAGCGTAAAACTGAACCTACTGCTACTCCATCTTTAGGGTTTGCTTCTCCAACTTCTAATGGTCCTGGTTCACCCAGGGTAGGAAATATCATTACCCAAAATCTTCCTTTTGGCCTCATTTCTATTGAAGAACTTGTTAGTCGAGACAAAGACATAACTCTTCCCGAAAATCAACCAACTTTTGATCTTAGGGAGCGTGAATCAATATTCTACAGTCCTTTTAGGAGTGACGCTTGGTATGTATCATTGACAAATTTTTTAGAAAGCCCACATAGTTTTTCACCACCTCGAATTCCTTTTCATCCTACATCCAGAGGTTATTATCCTCCTTTGAATATGTCGAGACGGTCATCTATGTTTTCCCAGTCACCAGAAAATTTTTTATATGGTGGTGCTTCTGTTCCTTCGGGGTACCAGTCACTCATTGATAGTTTTTCAAGAGCATCTCCTCAACCAATCGAACATGAGTTATCAACTAGTAATAATGGAGCTCAGGCATTGAGCGCAAAAAAAAACCTTATGATTTTGGGTAGTATTCCAAATCCACAACCTCAAGGTAGTCAGTTACCGCAACCCCAAGGTAGTCAGTTACCACCTGGAGGGGAACCTCAAGGTAGTCAGTTACCACATGGGGGGCAACCTCAAGGTATTCAATTACCGCTTGGGGAGAAACCTCAAGGTAGTCAGTTACCGCCTGGGGGAAACCTCAAGGATAGTACATATCGTCAGGACAATACATACCTCAAGGTCAACCCCAGTTTCAATACATACCTCAAGGTCAACCCCAGTTTCAGTACGTACCTCAGGGTTATCAACCTCAAGTTCAGTACCCAACTCAAGGTTTCCAACCACCTTCTTGTCAACCATTTTTACAAGGAGCTGGAAATGTATCGCTTAATTATCAGCCCTACGTTCAACCCGGTTATGGTCCTCCATAAGCACAACCTTTCATGGGTCCATACCCGGGAATAAAAATGGTGTGGGATCCATCTCAAACTCAACATACTATGCAACCTAATGTGCAATCATCAAGTCAACCTGGACAATCTTTGGTTTCTAGTCCAACCCAGCAACCTGTCCAACCTACTGTTCAAACCTCTGTGCCTAGTTTAGTTCAATAGCCTGGGCCTAGTTCACCTCGAACTCTGCCTCAAACTGTTGCTGCAACTATTGCATCTTCTGTTCAACCTACCACACCTATTTCTAGAGTATCGGTAGCTCTGGTTTCTACTCTTCCTGTATCAGTGCAAACTCCTCAAGCCTCTTTACCATAGTCAGGACCTAGAGTTCAGACTTCGGTCCAGAAGCATGCAGGACAAACTGGTCCAAGTACGGTTGTCACAAGTCAACCGCAATTCACTTATCAACCATACCAGGGACAATATCAAATCGGTCCTACTGTACAAAACCCAGTTTATCAGTATCAACCGTACCCTGGCTATACTTATCAACAATCTCAACAACCCCAGTTTGGTTTGGTTAATCCTGGTTTCCCATGAGGTTATAACATTCCGAATGCAAATCCAATTTCAGGTTATCCTGGATATCCTCCTCCTGGAGCTAGTCTTGCTTCCCAAGGTTTTTGCGACCCTAACCGTCAGTTACCATTTATTGCAACTTTGGATTTACCTTATTTGTCATGCCTTACGAATGATCTGATTTACTATCTTCTATATTGGTCGCCAATGCCTAATAAGTTGCCCAGTGATATCCTGAAGTTCAAGGGTAAGTCAGGAGGGGATCCGTCAAATCATGTTATGACTTATCACCTTTGGTGTGCATCTAATTACATCATTGGTGATTCAATTCCATTACGTCTTTTTCAATGAACTCTGATTGGTCTTGCTGCCAAATGGTACATTGAGTTACCACGAGGCTCTTTTTATAATTTTAGACAGTTAGCCACTTATTTCTTAACTCATTTTCAGTTGCCTGCCAGATACGAAAATGGCACGAAATTGTTTACTTCACTAAAACAATCCACGTCCACATATATTTCTGATCATATTCATGAATGGCGACGTAGACGGTGTTTGGTGAAAGTTTTCATTCTGGATCAAATTTTGGCGGAATGGTTCGTTAAATCATTGTTACGTAAAATCACTGAAGATGTAGCTAAGCTAGGATTTGTTACTGAAGAGCAAGTCATTGCTCAGGCTTAGTACCTTGACCTCGTCTATACGCAGTCAGGTACTTTACATGAAAAAATCCCTGATCTTCCAAAACAAGGTCAAATAACTGCAACTCCTTCAGGGTCTCATGTCATTGATGGTATGATTGGTTTAGTTAGTACTAAAATCAAGAAGAAATCTTCAAAGAATTCTTCTCCTATTATAACTTTACTAGATTCCCCGACAAGAGACTCTTCCGCTGAAATTCCTGCCGATATCCATGTCGTAGAATCATCTACGGCCAAATCAAAATCCAGTGGTAAAAAGAAGGGAAAGAAGAAAAACAAACAAAACTCAAAAGAGAAAACGGATAAAAATGAATCTACTGATGAAAAACGTAAACCTCGCTATCCTTGTTTCATTTGTGACGAGGATCATTTTACTAAAGACTGCCCACATCGAGCAGAGGTTTCGAAAATCGTCAAAGGTTCTCAAACGCCTGTTGTCTTGAAGGATTATTTCCCTAATCAAGATAGTATGATGATCGGTTCTTCCTCGAATGCCTCAGAAGAACCCATTATGACGATGTCTCATGTCAGGATAGTGATGCGATCGCAAGATTATGGTTGTAAAAATCCTATTGGTGGTAAAGAAGTAGAATCTTCTAATTCAAACCCATCAACTACAACTCCTCCTAGTTCTAATCTGCTACAGATCGAGAAACCTAACCCTGACTTAGTAATCAAACTACCTGCTAAAGGTATACTTCGGAAATTAGCTTTCAATCCACATGCGAGAGCTACTCAGAATTATAACATTGTTGAGGACTTAGCTATTTCCCCTTCAGCAATGTTGGCTTTGGAAGTGCTGCAATCATGCCCAGCACAGCGTAAGTTACTATTGTCTGCTATAGGAGCTGTTGATATTCAGGATTCGAACCTCATAATCTTAGATTTAGAGAATAGTACACCCACCCTACCTCATCAAATGGCCTTCCAGATTCCAGTGTTAGTAGAAAATAGACCTTGCTTTCGGACTGTGATTGATGAGGGAGCTTCTACGTGTATTATGTTGATCCAGTGTTGGAGATCACTTGGTTCTCCCACACTCAATCAATCTCCAATGATTCTAAAAGCTTTTGATGGCTGAGGGTTCCATCGTTTTTGTGTTTTGGAGGATTTACCTATAGGGGTCGAAAGAAAAATTGTAAATCTAGATGTGGAAGTGGTTGATGCCCCTCTAGATTACAACATTCTTCTGGGTCACAGTTGGTCTTACAACTACTATTGTTTCATCGGTCTTTCGGCTTATCAAGTTTCCTCATAACAAAAATATCGTTACGATAGACCAGCTAACTTATTTCTCATCCGACCTAGCCTCTTCAGATAGTATTCATCATGTCGGTAAAACAACTATCCCTTACAAGGATGTTGGGGTAGGTTTGATTAAAGATTCTAGTTTACTAGGAACTTTTTCCTTCCCTCCTCCTAATGTATCACCTTCTATTGCAACTATTCATATGATTTCATCGAACACTATTGCTTTTGATGATCCTTGGATCGTACCTTCCGATTCTGAGGTGGATTCATTTAATGGCACGATGCCTTTGAGTCCCTTTGAAATTGCATATCATGCTGTATAGTTGCTTTCTGACTCTTGTTCAACCGAAACTGATCCAATGAATGTGGTCCATGGGGAATCACTTTTGATATCGACCTCAGCTTCAACAACATTTTCTGAGCTTGCTCATACTGACAAGAAGATTCGTGAACTTTTGTTTGTTGATGATTTACCATGGGAAGATCTCCATCATCGTTCTTTGTTTTTACCTAAGCTTGATCATTTTGAAAATGATTTTTCATCCATTTTTACTACTGACTATGTCAAAGAACCATAGAATCCATTGCAACATCCTGATTCTAAGTTAAATTTGGGAAATATTTCTCAAGCGGTTCCTATTGACATTTCAGTTAAACCCAGAATTATTGAAAACATTCATATAGGTGCTTCCTGTACAGACAATGAAATCCAAACTTACAAAGCCCTATTTCAAGAATTCTGTGACGTGTTTGTCTGGTCATATGAAGAAATGCCAAGAATCAATCCATTAATTGTTGTCCATGAAATTAAAACTTACCCTGATGCTAAACCTGTCCGACAACATTTGCGTCAGATACATCCAAGAAAAGCTACTGCTATTAAAGCTGAAGTTGAGAAATTACTTCAAGCAGGTTTCATTTATCCAATTCCTTTAACTGATTGGGTATCGAATATTGTTCTTGTTAACAAAAAGCAAGGAATAATAAGAATATGTATCGATTATAGGGATATTAATCAAGCTTTTCCTAAAGACAATTATCCAACCCCCTATATTGATCAAATTATTGATGGTTGTGCCGGCAGTGAAATGTTCTCCTTTATGGATGGCTTTTCCGGCTACAATCAAATCAACATACTCCCTGTTGATCAACCTAAAACAACTTCATTTTTCCATGGGGGCATTTTCTTATTGCAAATTACCTTTTGGATTGAAGAACGTTGGAGAATCTTTTCAAAGCGCTATGCCTTACGCATTTCATGACATCAAGCACATTGTGCAGCCTTATCTCGATGATTTACCTGCTCATTCATTACGTAGATTTGATCATCTCACTGACTTACGAGCTATCTTTATGAGATGTAGGCATTATTGAATTAGGCTGAATCCACACAAATGTGTATTTTGTGTAGAAACAGGTCGTTTACTGGGATTTGTCGTTTCAAAAGCTAGCATTTGTGTTGATCCCTCGAAGGTTGAAGCCATCGTCAAATTACCTCCTCCTTCGACTCTTCGCCAACTCCAAAGTTTGCAAGGGAAACCAAACTTTTTACGTTGTTTCATTCATAACTACACTAAGATAATGAAAGGTTTTACTAGGTTGTTGAAACAGAATACTCCATTCCTTTGGGATGAGATAGCTGACAAATCTTTTGATGCACTTAAGCACGCATTGACCTATGCACTGTTACTACATCCTCCCAATTACAACCAGGATTACTTTTTGTACCTCGCCGCTTCTCATTCCACCATTGGGATGGTTTTAGTTCAGGAAGATGAATTCAACAATGAACATGTGATTTACTATCTTAGACGAACTCTGAATCCGACTAAGCTTAAATATTCGCATGTGGAGAAATTGGCCTTGGCAGCTGTTCAAGCTGTCTAAATATTTCGTCACTACATCTTATTACGCAAAACCATGATAATTTCTGACTGTAACCCCATGATGTGTATCTTGACCAAACAATTGCTAGGGGGCAAGTATTCCAAATGGATAGTTATCCTGCAAGAATTTGACTTGGAATTTGAAAAATCCAAAGCAAAGAAATATTTGGTTTTTGCCAAACTGATGTGTGATTTCCCGCATGCTGATACTGAAATTGTGGCAGAAGAGCCTGTTGCAGATGAATCCTTGTTTCTTATCAGTACTCTTGATCCATGGTATGGAGATATTTTTTTTATCTCCAAACCCAATCTTTTTGGCCTGAAATCCCATGATCTTAGGGACAAAAAATATGTTTCCAATCCCAACAATACAATATTATTGGTGATCCACTCTATCGTCGTGGGGCGGATTCTATTTTCCAACGTTTTCTAACTCATGAAGAAGCTGAAAAGGTTCTCAATGACTGTCACTCTGGAGCATGTGGCGGTCATATGTCTGGGTATGCCACAACCCAAGAGATATTACGCGCTGGTTATTTCTGGCCATCCTTATTCAAATATTGCATCTATGCAGTCCGGAAATGCCACAATTGTCAAATTTTTTATCGCAAGATGTGTGTTCCACCCGCTCCTTTCCACCCTATAATTGTTGTCGGTCCTTTCGCAAAGTGGGGTATTGACTTTATTACATGTAACCCTCACTCGGCTGGGGGGCATGCATATATCATCCTAGCGGTACATTATTTTACTAAGTGGGCCGAGGCGATGCCTACATTTTCGGCAGACCACAAAACTGCTGCAACTTCCATATTCAATCATATAATTGCTAGATTCAGTGTTCCTCAAGCTATTATAACTGATCATGGAAGTCACTTTCGAAACATCATGATGACTGAATTGACATATCAACTTGGCCTGCTTCATGATAGTTCTACTTCGTATTACCCACAGGCTAATGGTTTGGTTGAAGACATCAATAAAGTTGTAGTCATTATGATCCAACGAATCATTGGTATTCATAAGTCGAATTGGCATAACATGTTATTTTCAGCACTTTGGGCATATCGAACCTTAGTGAAAACATCAACTGGTTTCACTCATTTTCAACTAGTTTACAGTTTGGAAGCAGTGTTACCTATTGAATGCCAAATTTCGTCATTAAATTAGCCATGGAATTACTCCCAGCCACTTCTGAAGAGGAGAAACATTTTTTGTACTTAGCTCAGCTAGATGAGAATTGACGCAATGCTGCAATAGAAATCGAGACTCATCTGAAACGAATAAAAGCTCAGTATGACTAAAATGTTACACCTCGTAATTTTTCGGAAGGAGACCTAGTTTTACTATATGATCAAGCAAATGATAAGCTAGGGGCTGGAAAATTTGTACCTATGTGGCATGTTCCTTATATTGTTAAGTGAAAGCTGGCAAAAGGGGCCTATGAATTGGTAGATTTTGACGGTGTCCCTTTGGGTAAACCCAGAAATGGGCTTTATCTGAAGAGATATTATGCTTAAATTTCAGTGTGGAGTTTTTTGTTAGATTAGTTTCTTTATAGCTAGTGTGTTTTAGATTAGAAAAGTGTGCCTAGTTTAGAGAGTGCTTTTATCACTATTCCTGCTTATCTTGATTTTACTCTTGATATCGCAGATGTTGACGTCTTTTCAAACATACATTGGTTTTATTGATGGTGCTTGTCGTAGTACACGGAACATTTCTTCCACATCTTGGGTTATCTATTCACCCTCTGATGAGTTAGTATCCATGCATGGGGTAAGCCTCGGTCAAACAATGAATAACATTACAGAGTATAGTGTAGTGATTGAGTTATTATCTGAATCCATCTCATTTGGGATTCAGAGTTCGATTGTTAGGTTAGATTCTGAACTCATTGTATTACAGCTTAACAGGGTTTATGCCATTAGAAATCCAGTGTTATTAAGATTATTTTTTAGAGTTCGTCTCTTGGAACATGAATTTGATTACATTGAATATCAGCATATTCCAAGACATTTAAATACATTAGCATATGCGGTTTCTTCTCATATGATAAATAGACATTTACAATAATCAAAACATTAAATTTAAAAACATTCAATAACATGTTACAAAAGATAGTCGGTAATAATGATATATCATAGCATAAAAGAAGTGTGTCAAAACATGCATCGTCTTCGATCATAGGTTGAAAAACACCTTATGATTGGTAAAATGATAGTACAAAAGGACAAAATGTCATGTGAGTCTACAAAAGTGATCATCCTATCCCTGGTGATGATCACGATAAGAAACCACTACTCGGGCCACCCTACAAAGGAACCTCCTAAAAGGTCCTGGGACCCCAATCACATATCGTTGTAACCTAAGTGGAATATCATCTATGCCAGTCTCTGGAATATCTATTGTCAAACGCTCTAGATGATTCTCCAAATCAATCAGGATCTCTGTAGATTGGTCCTGTGGGGCTGGTACTGCTGCAGCTAGGTGTCTCCTCTCATAAGGCTGGAGAGCGGCTGGTCGTTGTGGACCCACATCTGCATTTAAAACTTTTATTGTCAGTTTTGGACGATTTAAAAATAAAAAAACTTAGTTAAAACTTAGAAAGTGTTGAAAATGATTTTACCTGAATCATCCCACTGCTCTCCTGGTGGAATAATCATGTCTGGGTCACTGCGATAATCCATCCCGGCATATGGAAAATCCTAAATCACAAAAAGTTGGTTGCTCAATCAACGAAAATTCTCAGGTGGAAATCGAACAATCTCTAAACCCACCTTAGGGTGACAGGCCATCAAAGCAACCCAACGCATTATCCTAGGCTCTCGAGGAAGACCACTCTCAACAGAAAGTTGTTGTGGGACTAGCATAGGGACCCTCTCTAGACCAAAGCTCGCAATGAGGAAACCATATCCAAAGTTTTTCTTTTTTCCATTCTTTGCTCTAGTTAGTTGGCCTTTTACATTTTCCAACATAGCTGCACACCAATTGAAAATGGTACCTTGATAACAGTTTACAGCCATTTGCATCTGGCATCCAGTAGCCACACGCAATGCTGCACTCCTACATAGTCTGGTGATAGTAAATGCAATAACCTTAAGTTCAGTACGGTCGATAGTTTTAATATCGATCCATTTGTCCTTTGTTTCATCATTGCAAAACTCCAATCAGAGATTAGCGATAGACTAGCCACCTATCCTAGTCCCGAAAAGAGATAATAATTTTCCTCTCTTGGGAAAACCAGTCAAAAAATATACGTCCTCTAGCTCAATTTCAAGCTGGTGGCCACCAATCATGAAACACTAGTCCTTATGTTCCACTTGTCTACCAGCCATTGCAAGAAGTCTACTTGTGCCTTCATGCCTGGTATGGCCGAGAACTTAAATATTCTACATGCCTTCAATGCCTGTATTGTGGGTGGATGATTTATTGTGGCAAGATCCACATCCTTATGCTCGCGTTTCCGCCAAATAAGCATTTTGAGTGTCCTATAATGCAAAGAAGACATGTTAGAACAATTTTGTTTGGAAAATTTTGGGCAAAAATGGAGAAAAATCAATTTTAAAATTCATTTTCGTGGGGTCCACACCAACCACTTACAGACAGTGCGTAGGTCCGCACGGGATGTAATCAACAAGTGCGGACCCACGACTTTTTTCTTTGTAGAAAAAAGTTGACGTCCACAGGGGCCGCGTGTTGCACCTACGGACCCCCACGAGCGAATTTCTAAACTAATTTTTCCCTTAAAAATCAAAATTAAAGCCTAAAAATGAAATGTAAATGGTTAAAATGCAAGATAAAGAGGATGTAGATTACCTGGAGTTGACGGTTTTCGATTCCAACAGACGGATTTTCCAAAATCTTCACAGGAATTTTTTTACGCAAAAGCTCTCACTTCTCACTCTGAAATCAAATGGTAAAAATAAACTTGGAAAAGCCCTTGTTATAAGATTTTTTGAATAAATGAATTTTTAATTTATTTATTTTTCACTTTAAAAATGTAACTTTTTAAATACGTTTTTATTTATCTTAAACAGGTATGAGTAATGTTTTGAGTTTTTGTGCAGAATATTGGATTTTTCAGGGAAAATCGATCATTTTTCAACAAAGAGTACTTTTATCAATTTTTCGAACTCTTTCAAAAATTTATGAAAAAGAGAAACATTGGAGTCCTCTTTAAGCTCTTTTCTGACTCGTAAAATATGAAAAGATTGCTGAGTTTTTCCTTTTTTAACTCGTTAAACGGAATTAAAAGGGTGGTCCACTTACAGCTCTTTTCTAACCGTATAAACATGAAAATATCACTGGACTTTTGTCGTTTCAAGTTCGATATTCGTTATAAAATGACGTGTCTTTGATCGCTTTCTTACTTTTTCGGATCGGAGCCACTAATCATGAAAAGTACTCCTTGATCGTAATGGTCAAGCGGTTCTCTCAAGTATTGTTTTATACTTTTTCGCGCTTGAGGGACACAAATTTATGAAAAATGACCCCCATGGAGTTTTCTTAAGTTTTTCTTCCGACTCCCTAAAATTGAAAAATATCGAGTTTTTCCTATACTGGACTCGCTAAAATTTAACAGTAAATGACCTGTTCAATTTTAAATAGGAACGAACCACTCCTTCTTAGGGTTCGAATTTTAAACTAAGTTGGACTCATCCAAAGGATGAGATTATAAACAAGAAAAAGTTATCCTCCTCAAGCTTGTTGTGATGACCCCGTAAAACATGTAATTATGAAAAATTACTATGGTAGGAAACTAATGTGAACTGTTAGTTACTGTTATTAAATAATATTACTTTATTTTATGAATGAAAGATATTTTGGAAAATACTGGCAATCTCCTAAGGGAGGATTGCTAAAGGAAAAAGAAACAGTTATATAACTGAAAAGAAACTAACCCTTCAACCAGGAAAAGTCCTGGGAAGGGAAACCCCTGGTCTGTGGTGACAGAGAGGGGAGAGAAATTTGAGGAAAAAGAAAGAAGAAGGAAAAAGGGGGTTAAGTCTGGTGAGGACCAGATAACCCTAGCACAACAGTGCAGAAATCCTGTTGAGGGCTGCAGGCCTGCAGGACAGCTCGGGGGGAGAATCCAATGTATCACTGGATCTCATGGTTGGGTGGATAAGAGCAATTATATAAACGCAGGTGAACTTCTGGAGCATTAACTCCTGTAGCTGGAAGACCAGGTACGAGTTATTCACCAGACTCAGTTTTTCCTTAATCAGTATATTGGAAAACTAGAAGGAAATGAATTCTCTGTTGCTTGTAAAAGTAAAAGAATGTTTACTAATAGGAAACAATATTATGAGCATTTTAGTACTAGTTATTAAAACAAGAGCACAAAGACTATCTGTTATAAGCATTGCAAGTAGATGTATGAAAACTGGTTCATATTAACAGCACAGAAATCAGTGCTTGCAAACTATCTGTTATAAGCATTGCAAGTAGATGTACGAAAATTGATTCATATTAACAGTACAGAAATCAGTGCTTGCAGACTATCTGTTATAAGCATTGCAGGTTAAACGTATGAAAACCAATGCCTATTAAATAGAACAGAAAATTAGTGCATGTCTCTGCATAGAAACTGAAATGTGCTATATACATAGAAATCGTACAAGTTCTGGAAGATCGTAACTGTATACAGGAATGAAAAGTGCATAATATAAGAACGCATCAAACTGTGTAACAGCGGAAGAACTCGCTGAACAACTATAACAGTAGATTGATTATAGAGCATAAGAACGACCAATGAATCCTTGTGATTCTAAACCAACAGGAACAATAAACTAAGAAAGTATCGTTATTTATAACATATAACGAGCTGTAATCAAAGATTTAGTCAACCCAGTACCGAGGATACACATTCCATTTACTTGAAACAAGGGTTACATTCATATAAAGGTTATATGCATAAACTTGAAACAAGGGTTCCATTCATATAAGGGTTATACGCATAAACTTGAAACAGGGGTTACATTCATATATCCGAAACAAGATTTACATGCCATTTGCATTCGAAACAAGTATGAACCATCAACTGTATTACCACCCGTCTGAACGCATTTGACTCAGAGTGCGGGTTGGTACCATTATCCACAAGGCGACATGATGTCCCCGGATAATAGAACCCCACAGTGGTAACGGCCATGCGGCCGCTGTACTAAAGACAAGATCATTGAGCAGTTACAGGACTGTGACTATAAAACCCTAATCAAAAATAATGTCAAACGGTGAACCGAAGGAAATGCAATAACCGTGAACTCCATCGATCTCAGACATGTCTGTGAAACGATGCAATACGCATATACATACACAGAATTGGTGCCAACAGTTGTAAGCAATTAAATATACCTATCATATTCAAGAGGTAAGCATGTTAATCGAAAAACCTTGTTAAGTATTAAACAGTACATTAACCAAGAATCCAGAGAGCTCGTTCTCTCGTAAATTACAGACATCAGCTTATGAATCAATGACTAACATTCTCAACACTATGAGGAGACAGAAGGAGGTAACAGCCTGAGGACCGTGAGTCGAAACGGTTCCAGCCATGAGACCGTGGCCCTTTAACATATATACACATACAAGCAACCTGGCATGATGCCCAAACAACTATTTAACATAAAATGGTAGAGACCATGAGAACGCAGGTACCGGCATGGAAGGGCCGACCGCGTTTCGAGTCCAGGGTTTGTCCAAGAATATAACCCTGAAGCATTTAAGGAAAACCTCCATAAGGAACTCCTTCAGCTAATAGAGTCAACTCAACACATTACTCAAGGGTAAACTCTCACCCGTTAACTGAAATGCAAGTCTGTGTTAAAATTATGATGGGTAAATACCTGGAGAAGCCACGGCCGCCTATTATCTGTTGAATGGCTGGGGATTCGTAGCAAAACCCTAACACAGTAAAAGAAAAAGATTAGCTTGATCAGAGATAAACAGAACTCATGAACTGATAGTGAACGCAAAGTACTGTGTAAATTACTTATAAATTCAAACAGTCGTGGAAGAGGGCTGTGGTCGACGGTCCATGGTTATAGGGATACCTGAATGGAGCGTTGCAGATCTGGTAGCTGAAGCAAAGGGGTCACCGCCGAGCTGAACAGCTTCCACCTTCCGAAACATGTGCAAATGGACTAAAAAACATAGCTCAGTGGTATATAAACCACCAGTAAACCCTTGGGTGCATTCGGACCCTTCGATCTTAACTCATCATCCACACCGTTCAATCGATTGAGAGCTTGGCGCGTAAACTCTAGCGCTTTAACCAAAGTATCACGTGGCCTCAGCACGGTAATTGCCACCTGGTGATGGTAGGTGAGGTGAGGAAGGATTCCGTGCACCATCTGGCACCGGTGACGGGGATTGTCATTAATTTAGCCCCAAATTCGTAAGGATTGCCAAATGGTTCACAAGTAGTTAACTCAAGGGAGGAAACCTTATTACATTAGGAATTGTTGCATATTGTATAGTCACAGCAACACTTTTATACCATGGGAGATGATGCTTTGCATCATAATCACTTTATAATCGATTGGATGAATGGTAAAGTGGTAGGTCCATGATATTTAATTAATTTTTTTTTATATATGACTTTGGATAGATCATGACAATGTGGTATCAGAGCCGAGGTTTCAAAACTGTGACCTCTGGAGCAGTAAGATTCAGCTATACGGAAAATTATCATATAATACATGTATGAAGAAGAATTAAATTCCGCTAACTGTTCTCTGTTTATTACTTAGGGAACACTTACGGAAACAGTAATCCGTTAACAGTCAACAATAAAGATGGAGGACATGCAGGGAGCTGGCAGCGTTCCTCTGGAAAATCCAGAATTGTGGGTACAGCTTGGTGCGGAGACACGCAGTACCAATTTGGCGATACTGCAAACAGTTCAAGAATTGAAAAGTGAAATGGCGCGTCTGCGAGAAGACAACGCGCGATTAACAGTGGAGCAGGAAAGAATTTTGAAGAGTCTGTCAGATAGACAAAATCCACCATTAGCTAATCCTAGTGCAGAACAGCAAAGGGCAACTGAAGAACGGAATTATGCACCTGAAATCTCAGAAGAAAAGTATGACCATTCTGACAATGTGTTAGAACAACAGACTTCAAAGAGACAGAAAATGGAATTACAGGGTGAGTTCCAGAGAATTAAACCTCCACATTTTGATGGAGAGCAAGAGGAAGCGGCAGAGGCTTGGTTAATTAACATTAACAAGTACTTCCAGCTGTATGAATATGACCAGAACCTGAAGGCGCGGCTGGCCATCTTCCAGCTACAGGGAAAAGCAACCCTGTGGTGGGAGGAAATTAAAATTGTAAAAGGGGTAAGCGAGCAGAACATAACCTGGGAGAAGTTCCAGAAATACTTCAAAGAGAGATATTTAACCGAGCGTTTTTATGATGAGAAGGCACGGGAATTCCATGATTTACGACTGGGACAGCAGTCCATGGACGAGTTCATTAACCGCTTCACCTCCCTGCTTCGCTATGTGCCATATATCAAGGAGGAGAAGGCCAAAGTGCAGAGATTTGTGAGCAGCTTACCAGCCTATATAAGAGAACGCATTGAGTTTGATAATCCCAGGACAATGGACGAGGCGATTCGTAAGGCAAGAATCTGTTACCAGCAAAACAAGCAGAAAGGAGATATTTCAAATAAAAGGTGGAATGAAAGAAAAAGCAACAGAATTGCTGGTAACCACAAGGGAAGTCGTGGTAGTGGCGGCAAGGGTGCTGGTAAGGGACAGATTAGCAGAAATGTAGCAAAAAGTACCTTCCGGACTAAACCAAGTGAGAGCAGAATCAGTGAACCACCTGTCAGGTCGGACCTTGAGGGGGCAACCAGACCTCCAGTCCAATGTTGGGGTTGTGGAGGACCACACTACGTTAAGAACTGTCCTCAGCGTAAAGGAGTGGACCAAATATCGCAGATCCAAGAAGCATCGACTGTTGGAGAGGTGGCGCGCAGCATGCCAAGAATTAACGCAGCTTTGGATGACCGTCAAGCGGAATACCAGCCGACCATGGTGGAGTTTGAAGGTAAAATTTCAAATTTTTCTATAGCTGTTCTTATTGACCCAGGAGCTACTTTAAGTTATGTTAGCCAAAAACTAGTAGAACAGTGTAAGTTATCTGCTGAAAAGTTTAGAAACCCATGGCTGGTACAGCTAGCCACAGGAGCTAAGAGACGAGTTTTAGCCAAAATTAATAACTGTTCTTTCAGCATAGCTGGACAGCCAATTACAGCAGACCTGAATGTGCTCCCATTGGGGTCCTATGACATCCTGATTGGTATGGACTGGCTGGAAAAGCATTGGTCGTTGGTAAACTGCAAGACCAAAACCATTTACTTCAGGGATGACTTGGGACAGCAGCAGGAATTGCAGGGAATTAAACATCCTGTACAGATCAGGCCTATCACTGCGTCCCAACTAGCTAAATGTCTCAGGAAGAAGTGTCAGATTTATGCTATTCAGGTGGGATATGCAAATCAGAAAGACAAAATATCTGCACTAGACAGCATTCCGATAGTGCAGGAATTTGTAGATGTCTTTCCTGAAGAGGTACCAGGACTGCCTCCAAAAAGAGATATAGATTTTACTATAGAGTTAACACCAGGGGCAGCCCCGGTGTCACGAGCACCGTACCGGATGAGCGTACCTGAATTGACGGAATTAAAAATGCAACTACAAGAGTTGCTGGATAAGAATTATATCCGCCTCAGCGTGTCCCCGTGGGGAGCTCCAGTACTATTTGTCAAAAAGAAAGACGGGACCCTCCGTATGTGTATAGACTATCGTCAGCTGAACAAGCTCATAATGAATAACAAATACCCTTTGCCTCGGATTGACGAACTCTTTGATCATGTGAAAGGCGCAAAGGTATTCTTCAAGATTGATCTGCGATCTGGTTATCATCAGATCAGAATTAAAGAAGAGGACATTGCCAAAACCGCTTTCAGAACACGTTACGGGCATTACGAATTCGTGGTGCTGCCCTTTGGTTTGACCAATGCACCTGCCACCTTTATGTGTTTGATGAACAGCGTGTTTCACAGGTTTTTGGACAAATTCGTGCTGATATTTATTGATGATATTCTGATATATTCTCGTTCCCATGAGGAACACAAAGAACATCTTAGGATGGTGTTGCAAACTCTTCGGGAGCACCAGCTCTATGCTAAGTTTAGTAAGTGTGACTTTTTCAAGGAGGAAATTCAATATTTGGGCCATGTGATTACTAAAGAAGGAATTGCGGTTGATCCTGAGAAAATAAAGACTATCATGGAATGGCCTATACCCAAGGATGTAGCTGATATCAGATCCTTTATGGGACTAGCTGGTTATTATCGAAGGTTTGTGGAAGGTTTCTCAAGGATAGCCTACCCTATCACTTCTTTGCAGAAAAAGGGAAAGGCGTTTAAGTGGACAGCGGAATGTCAACAGAGCTTTGATCGGTTGAAGCACCTACTCACCACTGCACCCATCTTGAGTATAGCTGATCCTAATAAGGATTACGTTGTGTGTACTGATGCAAGTAAAGAGGGTGTGGGAGGAGTATTAATGCAGGAAGGGAAAGTAATTGCGTATGAGTCAAGGAAATTAAAAGATCATGAGCAGAAATATTCTGCTTACGACCTAGAATTAACAGCTGTTATTCATGCGCTGAAAATGTGGCGACATTACCTCTTGGGGAGGAAATTTCTGCTGATGACCGATCACCACAGCTTGACCAATTATTTCAGTCAACCTACCTTGAATGCAAGACAAGGTCGTTGGGCAGATTTCCTAAGTGGATTTGACTTCGAGATTAAGCATTTAAAAGGCAAAGAGAACCGGGTGGCTGATGCGCTAAGTCGAAAGGTGCAGTGTTTGTGTGAACTTTCAGTCAGCAAGTGGCGAAACACTCTGTTTGAGCAGATTAAATCGGCAGCAAATCAGGATGCTGAATATCAGCAGTTAAAACAGCAGGTACAACAATCAGTTAATGAAAAATTACAGCAAGGCTATACACTGGACAGTGCTGGCATGCTGTATTTAAATAAAAGATTATATGTACCTGATTCAGATGACCTTAAGAATCTGATTTTGGACGAGTTCCATACCAGCCACTACACTGGCCATCCAGGATACCAGAAGATGGTCACTGCACTTAGGAAGGAATATTTCTGGCCTAGAATGAAGAAGCAAGTGGTTGAGTATCTGGCAAAGTGTTTAGAGTGCCAGCAAATTAAGGCAGAACACCAGCATCCGGCCGGGCTATTACAACCTTTGCCTATTCCGGAATGGAAATGGGAAACCATTTCCATGGATTTTATAACTGGTTTGCCACGAACAAGGAAAAACCATGATTCCATCATGGTGGTGGTTGATAAGTTGAGTAAGGCGGCACATTTCATACCTGTGCAGTCCACTTATAAAGCGGCGCAAATTGCTCACATTTTTATGCAGAATGTATTTAAACTGCATGGCCTACCGAAAGTAATCATTTCAGACCGGGATGTAAAGTTCACATCCGCCTTTTGGAGGACGTTGTTTGCTGAGTTGGGAACCCAGCTGAACTTTAGCACAGCTTACCACCCACAGACCGATGGTCAAACCGAGCGAGTAAATCAAGTGTTGGAAGATATGTTGAGAGCATTTGTGATGATGAAACCAAACCAATGGGAAGATTATCTACATCTGGTTGAATTCGCATATAACAATGGGTACCATACCTCGACACAGTTAAGCCCCTTTGAGGTGTTGTATGGGCGAAAATGTCGCACACCCTCAAGTTGGGGTGGACCTGAGGATAAGCTGAGTTTGGGTCCGGAAATGCTTAAAGAAATGGAAGACATGGTGAAAAGGGTGCGTGTCAATTTGAAGGCTGCACAGGACAGGCAGAAAAGTTTTGCAGATAGGAAAAGAAGGTTTAAAGAGTATCAGGTTGGTGACCATGTATTTGTGAGGATCCAAACCAGGAAAAGCACACTGCAATGGAGCGGATGTGCCAAGCTGGCTCCTCGGTACTTTGGACCTTTTTAGATACTGGCTAGAGTGGGGCCGGTGGCTTACCAACTTGCCTTGCTAAGCCATATTAGAATACACAACGTGTTCCACGTTTCTGTTCTAAAGAAATACATATATGATCCTAGACATGTGATTAAATGGCAGGATGTTCGGGTAAGAGTTAATCCCGTTGTTTGAACATGTGGATATATTTGATGTAAAACTGATTAGAGATATTGATTGTCTGCAGGTCGAACCAGAAGGCGAGGTTCTGGTCGAACCACAGAGCATTCTCGACCAGAGAGAAGTGCGGCTGCGGAAACGGGTTATTACCCAAATTAAAGTGTTGTGGCAACACTATGGGCCTGAGGAGGCTACTTGGGAAGATGAGGAGTTTATGAGGAAAGTTTATTCGGACTTATTTAATGGGAATAGACATCGGGACGATGTCCAATCCCAGGGGGGAAGATGTGATGACCCCGTAAAACATGTAATTATGAAAAGTTACTATGGTAGGAAACTAATGTGAACTGTTAGTTACTGTTATTAAATAATATTACTTTATTTTATGAATGAAAGATATTTTGGAAAATGCTGGCAGTCTCCTAAGGGAGGATTGCTAAAGGAAAAAGAAACAGTTATATAACTGAAAAGAAACTAACCCTTCAGCCAGGAAAAGTCCTGGGAAGGGAAACCCCTGGTCTGTGGTGACAGAGAGGGGAGAGAAATTTGAAGAAAAAGAAAAGAAGAAGGAAAAAAGGGGTTAAGTCTGGTGAGGACCAGATAACCCTAGCACAACAGTGCAGAAATCCTGTTGAGGGCTGCAGGCCTGCAGGACAGCTCGGGGGGAGAATCCAATGTATCACTGGATCTCATGGTTGGGTGGATAAGAGAAATTATATAAACGCAGGTGAACTTCTGGAGCATTAACTCCTGTAGCTGGAAGACCAGGTACGAGTTATTCACCAGACTCAGTTTTTCCTTAATCAGTATATTGGGAAACTAGAAGGAAATGAATCCAAGTCTCTGTTGCTTTGTAAAAGTAAAAGAATGTTTACTAATAGGAAACAGTACTATGAGCATTTTAGTACTAGTTATTAAAGCAAGAGAACAGAGACTATCTGTTATAAGCATTGCAAGTAGATGTATGAAAACTGGTTCATATTAACAGCACAGAAATCAGTGCTTGCAGACTATCTGTTATAAGCATTACAAGTAGATGTACGAAAACTGATTCATATTAACAGTACAGAAATCAGTGCTTGCAGACTATCTGTTATAAGCATTGCAAGTTAAACGTATGAAAACCAATGCCTATTAAATAGAACAGAAAATTAGTGCATGTCTCTGCATAGAAACTGAAACGTGCTATATACATAGAAATCGTACAAGTTCTGGAAGATCGTAACTGTATGCAGGAATGAAAAGTGCATAATATAAGAACGCATCAAACTGTGTAACAGCGGAAGAACTCGCTGAACAACTGTAACAGTAGATTGATTATAGAGCATCAGAACGACCAATGAATCCTTGCGATTCTAAACCAACAGGAACAATAAACTGAGAAAGTACCGTTATTTATAACATATAACGAAGCTGTAACCAAAGATTTAGTCAACCCGGTACCGAGGATACACATTCCATTTACTTGAAACAAGGGTTACATTCATATAAAGGTTATATGCATAAACTTGAAACAAGGGTTCCATTCATATAAGGGTTATACGCATAAACTTGAAACAAGGGTTACATTCATATATTTGAAACAAGATTTACATGCCATTTACATTCGAAACAAGTATGAACCATCAACTGTATTACCACTCGTCTGAACGCATTTGACTCAGAGTGCGGGTTGGTACTATTATCCATAAGGCGACATGATGTCCCCGGATAATAGAACCCCACAGTGGTAACGGCCATGCGGCCGCTGTACTAAAGACAAGATCATTGAGCAGTTACAGGACTGTGACTATAAAACCCTAATCAAAAATAATGTCAAACGGTGAACCGAAGGAAATGCAATAACTGTGAACTCCATCGAGCTCAGACATGTCTGTGAAACGATGCAATACGCATATAAATACACAGAATTGGTGCCAACAGTTGTAAACAATTAAATATACCTATCATATTCAAGAGGTAAGCATGTTAATCGAAAAACCCTGTTAAGTATTAAACAGTACATTAACCAAGAATCCAGAGAGCTCGTTCTCTCGTAAATTACAGACATCAGCTTATGAATCAATGACTAACATTCTCAACACTATGAGGAGACAGAAGGAGGTAACAGCTTGGGACCGTGAGTCGAAACGGTTCCAGCCATGAGACCGTGGCCCTTTAACATATATACACATACAAGCAACCTGGCATGATGGCCAAACAACTATTTAACATAAAGTAGAGACCATGAGAACGCGGGTACCGGCATGGAAGGGCCAACCACGTTTCAAGCCTAGGGTTTGTCCAAGAATATAACCCTGAAGCATTCAAGGAAAACCTCCATAAGGAACTCCTTCAGCTAATAGAGTCAACTCAACACATTACTCAAGGGTAAAATCTCACCCGTTAACTGAAATGCAAGTTCTGTGTTAAGATTACGATGGGTAAATACCTGGAGGAGCCACGGCTGCTTATTATCTGTTGAATGGCTGAAGATTCGTAGCATAAACCCTAACACAGTAAAAGCAATGAGATTAGCTTGATCAGAGATAAACAGAACTCATGAACTGATAGTGAACGCAAAGTACTGTGTAAATTACTTATAAATTCAAACAGTCGTGGAAGAGGGCTATGGTCGACGGTCCATGGTTATTGGGATACCTGAATGGAGTGTTACAGATCTGGTAGCTGAAGCAAAGGGGTCATCGCCGAGCTGAACAACTTCCACCTTCCGAAACATGTGCAAATGGACTAAAAAACATAGCTCAGCGGTATATAAACCACTAGAAAACCCTTGGGTGCATTCGGACCCTTGGATCTCATCTCATCATCCACACCGTTCGATTGTTTGAGAGTTGGCGCGTAAACCCTAGCACTTTATCCAAAGTATCACGTGGCCTCAGCACAGTAATTGCCACCTGGTGCGGGTAGGTGAGGTGAGGAAGGTTTCCGTGCACCATCTGGCGCCGGTGACGGGGATTGTCTTTAATTTAGCCCCAAATTCGTAGGGATTGCCAAATGGTTCACAAGCAGTTAACTCAAGGGAGGAAACCTTATTACTTAGGAATTGTTGCATATTGTATAGTCACAGCAACACTTTTATACCATGGGAGATGATGCTTTGCATCATAATCACTTTATAATCGATTGGATGAATGGTAAAGTGGTAGGTCCATGATATTTAATTTTTTTTTTTTTATATATGACTTTGGATAGATCATGACACTTGTAAAAAAATAAAGAGGTACTTGCTAGAAATGGTGGGGGAAAAGAGAGAAAAATGAACTTGTTTGTTACACTTTGTGTTTTAGAAAAGCAGTTAACCACTCTTGAACATGACACTTTTTGTTCACCTAGGTTGGGAAATCCTTTGCCTAACAGTTAATCAAACCATATTGAAAGTCTTCAGTTGGTTTCTGGTTATTAGCTTTGGGTCAATTGTCACCAAACCATCTGTAGTGTCGTTATGTGTTCAAGAGGTTAGATCGAATAAACAATTCATCTGCAAAATATCTTTCATCCATTTTGACCATCCTTGAGTCAGTCCTTGCCAATATATTTCTTCAAAACTTGATCTATGATTTCGTGTTGTGGGCTTGCCTATGACAGATCGCTTTCTATCGACTTCAACTCATTATCTATAAAGATGATCTAGAAATTGTCAGTACCTTGAAATCTGCATGCCCTAATGGCAGGTTTCTCGCCTTTGACGATAGGTTGCATCATTAACCTTCGATCAAAGGATTCTATGACATGTTCAACATCAGCTCATTTATTCACATTTCATGGATTGTACTGAGTACTTTGAGAACCATTGACATTACTAGTGGTTTCACTCACACTTGTTAACAGTTCACATCATTGACTGGTAATCAAGTGGTTTCTACCATGTTCGACTTTGACACATTCATTCACATGGATAGAATCGTACTAGTTCGGGAAGAAGAAATCAAGACCCTGGATCTAGTTTCTACCATCCAGGCTGCGAGGAATTTTGTTATTCATTATACAGTGGACTATTCATAAACAGATGGTTGCACCCATACTGTGTCTACATATTTCTATACTTTTGATGTATTATAAAAGCATTCCTGTATCAGAACAGTTTAGTCAATTTTCTAGTCAGTTTTGATCTGAGTATAGGAATGCCTACCTCAGCGATGATATGTTCACATATATATATTTTGCATTGAATGTTTTTAGAGGTTTCGACTGGGGTGTCCACAGGATGATCCTTGAAATGATAAAGTACTTCACTCTTCATAGATGACAAACTCTATCCTCATCTATTACAGACTTCGCACTTTAGAGGGAAATATGTTGCACAAAAAATTGTCACCTTGACATTTTGCAATCTGTGTGAGTCCATTACCACTCATACTTTCCTGCTTTGCAGGTCTTAAGCCTCAGGTCCTCATATCAAGCCTTGAAAATAAGAGAAAGCCCTCAAAAGTCTCTAAAACTCTGGTTCCACACTTTCTCTTTGCATTACCTGTGGTCCCGCACCTAAGTGTCATGTCTCTTGCGCACCTGACCGCTCTGTCTCTGTGTTATGGGTGCAGACCCCTGTAAAAGTTAAAAGGCATGAGTATATTCTAAAAAAACTCACTTTTAGTCATTTCTAGAAGCTTCTGGAAGGAATCTTGAGGTGGCAAGTTCTCTCCCTTAAGGTTCATGCATCCCATACCTTAAGGAGCTAACCCCTTGATGTGAGGAGCTTATCCCTTTGAAGGAGGACTCTATCCCTTCATAGGTGGATCTGTAACCTCCTTCCTTTGCACTATAAAATGAAGCATTGGGCTGGTTACTTGAGAGGTGGAAAGCTGAATATTTTTGAGATCAAATGCTGCTGGAACTTAGTCTTCTTAGTTGAGTTTTTATGAGGAGAGATTACATACCTCTAAGATCTCATTTGGAGAAGTGAAAGGCTTGTCAAAGTAAAGAAAGTTCCTATTTCGGACCCCAAGAAGAGCTTGTTCAACATCAAGGCTGAAAAGGTTGTAAGGTTCTTCTACTTCAAAGTTAATACAAAAAAAGTTTTTTTTTCTCAATAAGCTATTGATGTATGGTTTATTTTATGGATTCCTTGATCACCATAATAGACATGATTTATGATATTAGCTATGCAGGTGCTATTTCATGTTTGCTTCTTTGTGATTGTAGGTTCTCAAAAGGAAACTCTTTCGAACGGTTAAAGGATGGCTGCTACAAACTAGTGTTGGACTTAAGGTAGGGTCTTAACACCTCTATATTTTTTATTTATGAATCGCATATGTTTAGAGAAAGATAGATTTGTTTGTCTGCTTGTTGCTAGACTATCTTCTGATACTAGGGAGATCGGTCTTGTTCGCAAGATCAATTTATCCGGCCAACAATTATGGCCTAAATTGCATACCATGAATTCTGAAGGCATGTTTAACCTACTATTCATGCATAGCTATAACCAGGATCATACATGTGTAACGACTGCATATAGACATATAACACATGAGTACAAAACCATATACACATCGTTCTAGCTAGATTCTGGTCATCAATGCATGGCCGTATCAACTTCAAAAAATGTGACCTCTTGAATGACAACAAACATTACTCCATTGTATGGATTTCCAAATGCAACCATCAACATGCATAAGCAATGCATAATCAACTACCTATACGCATGAACACATATAGTTTAGCATAAGCGATCAATACTTGTAACCAACCTACAAGACTAATACATGTAATCAAATGTACATGAATGCAACCTAACACACAAGGATGTAATCAAGCAACATACAACAACATGTAAGCGATATATAACAATATGTAACCAATCATATACTCATGACAATGAATTCCACAAAATCAACATCAAGTTCCTCGTGACAACCTTACTACAACCATGATCAACATTATGCAATGAAGCAAGCACATGGAATGCAAGTGTAAGAGACACACATGCAACTGACATGCATTCATGACCAACACACACCACCCATCTAGTCTGAGGGGTGAACCATGCTCTGATACCACTCTATAACACCCTCCTCCCACATCTACCCAATTAACTAGCCAACCTAGGTAGACATGTGAGGAGAGGCTACTATGTTTGGATTCAACCTCCTATGTGACATTAAGGAACTGGAATTGACGATAACATAACACACATACATTCCACATCATCTCCAGGACCTTGAGGAACCAATTTAACACTTCAGACAACGTTCCCTTGGGTCCTACTAAAGTCTTAAGCCTTTCAACCCGCAGCCGCTCTCATGTTATAGGCATGATAGTGTCTAGAAGTCAAAGTCACTCTCATAGGCCTATGTGTCAGTGTCCCTAGACTCTTTTCAGTAGACTTGTACCATCATCTCCGAGATTTGAGCCACTTTTTTAGGCCAAAAGCCCGTGTCACTATCGAGAATGGAAATATAACCTAAGACTAGTAAAAGAACAGGGAAAGATTGATCCAAAAGAAATAAGTTAAACAACACCCTAATCAGACCCCTACTAGCCATGACATGAATTTTGTCAAATATATCATAAACATGTAATCTATAGGTGTAACCAACATAATTAAACATAAGCATCTCGTACTTATCTAAGAATCACTAAGAACCATTGTTCCCTCATGTCATTTGTTGCATCATCATCTACTAGGTCATAGATACATTATCCCTTCATTTACAAGTAAAAACATGTTGAGAGACATGCATAGATGTTTTCATAGAATATACATGTAACCAACATAATAGGGACACAAATATCATAAACATATCATTCATAAAATCCACATATACATCAATATGTTTACACATGAAAACCAAGGGTCCAATGAATGTCTCATTAATGAATACAATAAACCAATCAGAGATGGGACTACCACGTTTAACCCGACCATAGATTGGTTGAGCCAAGTCTCTCTTCAGCCGATCACCCATGTGCCATATTTCAAGCATGAATGTGGGACTCATAGAACACACCAAAAACAACAAAACAATCATGAATTCCATCCAAGTTCTCCACCTACACTGTGAGGATTTGAGTGCCTCCTAGTCCCTCAGGTTTTACCATAATCCACACTCCTATCTAGGGATTACTAGGCCCTACACTAAGACACATTCTACAGGCTTCACCATACATCCCATCCCAGGACTACTAGGCCCAAAGGAGAGAAATCCAACTCTTGGATTTACCTTATATCCTACCATTCACCAACAAGGATTCCTAGGCCCACTAACGCACATAATCTTGGCTTTACTGCAACCCACACTCTATCTGAGGGTTAATAGGCCAGTGGCTTTACCATGATCCATAATCTAGTTTAGGGACCACTAGACCATGTGTTTGTCATTTTGGAGATCCACCCCACTCAGCCTTGAATCCATCTGGCCATCCCACATCAACTAAAGTATGAGAACCCATCCCATCAAGTCTATCAAGAAATGGCAAGGTGATCCAAAAATGGATCCTGGATAAACCTCTAAGTCTAAAAGACTTCATGCAAGAGGTAAAAGGTGCAAAATGGCACAAATCCTTTGTAAATCAGAGGAAAATGAAAATCGTAGGCTATTCTCAGAAATAGTCTCATTGAAGGGATCCCTCCATTCTGAATCCAATGTAACTTAAACAGGCAAAAACAGACTTCAGATGGGAAATCTATCATAAATGAAGATGCCCTTTTTAAAAGGAAAAAGAGGTAGAATCCCTTGAATAATGGGTCTAAAAACCCTCTAGGTCTTCCAAATCTCCTAAAAGGGCGAGACCATTGGAAAAAGGATAATATATGGAGAAGGAAAATAACACTATTGGAGGTTAAAAACATGAAGAAAACCATGAAAACGAGGCTATTGGAGGCTTGCATAGTGGTTGCACAAGGGTCATCGGATCTGGCAGATCAATGGTGTAGATCCGATCGGCATATCGCATCAGTGGTGATTGGTGGATTGGCAATCGCAATCGGCGTTGGCATGAACCATGTATATGGGAAGACCACGGGCTTATGCGATATGCGATTGCGACAAGTCGCATCGCAATATCGCATCGACACATTACAGTGGAGCGGGGCCGACATACATACATACATACATACATACATACATACATACATACATACATACATACATATATATATATATATATATATATATATATATATATGCCCGATGCGATGGTCAGACCCAACTCACAAACCTAAACCATACACCCTAAAACCTAAACCCAAAAAGAGATAATAATTTGCCTCTCTTGGGAAAACCAGTCAAAAAATATACGTCCTCTAGCTCAATTTCAAGCTGGTGGCCACCAATCATGAAACACTAGTCCTTATGTTCCACTTGTCTACCAGCCATTGCAAGAAGTCTGCTTGTGCCTTCATGCCTGGTATGGCCGAGAACTTAAATATTCTACATGCCTTCAATGCCTGTATTGTGGGTGGATGATTTATTGTGGCAAGATACACATCCTTATGCTCGCATTTCCGCCAAATAAGCATTTTGAGTGTCCTATAATGCAAATAAGACATGTTAGAACAATTTTGTTTGGAAAATTTTGGGCAAAAATGGAGAAAAATCAATTTTAAAATTCATTTTCGTGGGGTCCACACCAACCACTTACAGACAGTGCGTAGGTCTGCATGGGATGTAATCAACAAGTGCGGACCCACGACTTTTTTCTTTGTAGAAAAAAGTTGAGGTCCACAGGGGCCGCGTGTTGCACCTGCGGACCCCCACGAGCGAATTTCTAAACTAATTTTTCCCTTAAAAATCAAAATTAAAGCCTAAAAATGAAATGTAAATGGTTAAAATGCAAGATAAAGAGGATGTAGATTACCTGGAGCTGACGGTTTTCGATTCCAACAGACGGACTTTCCAAAATCTTCACAGGAATTTTTTTACGCAAAAGCTCTCACTTCTCACTCTGAAATCAAATGGTAAAAATAAACTTGGAAAAGCCCTTTTTATAAGATTTTTTGAATAAATGAATTCTTAATTTATTTATTTTTCACTTTAAAAATGTAACTTTTGAAATACGTTTTTATTTATCTTAAACAGGTATGAGTAATGTTTTGAGTTTTTGTGCAGAATATTGGATTTTTCAAGGAAAATCAATCATTTTTCAACAAAGAGTACTTTTATCAATTTTTTGAACTCTTTCAAAAATATATGAAAAAGAGAAACATTGGAGTCCTCTTTAAGCTCTTTTCTGACTCGTAAAATATGAAAAGATTGCTGAGTTTTTCCTTTTTTAACTCGTTAAACGGAATTAAAAGGGTGGTCCACTTACAGCTCTTTTCTAACCGTATAAACATGAAAATATCACTGGACTTTTGTCGTTTCAAGTTTGATATTCGTTATAAAATGACGTGTCTTTGATCGCTTTCTTACTTTTTCGGATCGGAGCCACTAATTATGAAAAGTACTCCTTGATCGTAATGGTCAAGCGGTTCTCTCAAGTATTGTTTTATACTTTTTCGCGCTTGAGGGACACAAATTTATGAAAAATGACCCCCATGGAGTTTTCTTAAGTTCTTCTTCCGACTCCCTAAAATTGAAAAATATCGAGTTTTTCCTATACTGGACTCGCTAAAATTTAACAGTAAATGACCTGTTCAATTTTAAATAGGAACAAACCACTCCTTCTTAGGGTTCGAATTTTAAACTAAGTTGGACTCATCCAAAGGATGAGCTTATAAACAAGAAAAAGTTATCCTCCTCAAGCTTGTAAAAAAATAAATAGGTACTTGCCAGAAATGGTGGGGGAAAAGAGAGAAAAATGAACTTGTTTGTTACACTTTGTGTTTTAGAAAAGCAGTTAACCACTCTTGAACATGACACTTTTTGTTCACCTAGGTTGGGAAATCCTTTGCCTAACAGTTAATCAAACCATATTGAAAGTCTTCAGTTGGTTTCTGGTTATTAGCTTTGGGTCAATTGTCACCAAACCATCTGTAGTGTCGTTATGTGTTCAAGAGGTTAGATTGAATAAACAATTCATCTGCAAAATATCTTTCATCCATTTTGACCATCCTTGAGTCAGTCCTTGCCAATATATTTCTTCAAAACTTGATCTATGATTTCGTGTTGTGGGCTTGCCTATGACAGATCGCTTTCTATCGACTTCAACTCATTATCTATAAAGATGATCTAGAAATTGTCAGTACCTTGAAATCTGCATGCCCTAATGGCAGGTTTCTCGCCTTTGACGATAGGTTGAATCATTAACCTTCGATCAAAGGATTCTATAACATGTTCAACATATATCAAGGGGGTCATTTTTTGTAAATTTGTGTCCCTCGAGCCCGAAAAAGTAGAAAATGATACTCGAGAGAACCGCTTTACCATTGCGATCAAGGAGTACTTTTCATAATTAGTGGCTCCAATCCGAAAAAGTAAAAAAGCGATCGAAGGCACGTCGTTTCATAACCAATATCGAACTCGAAACGACAAAAATTTTGGGATCTTTTCATGTTTATATGGTCGGAAAAGAGTTGAAAGTGGACCACCTTTTATTCCGTTTAGTGAGTCAAAGAGGAAAACTCAGCAATCTTTTCGTCTTTAAATAGTCAGAAAAGAGTTGAAAGCAGACCTCCATTTTTATTCTCTTTAACGAGTCAAAAAAGGGAAAAATACTCGACAATCTTTTCATCTTTTACGAGTCAGAAAAGAGCTTAAAGGAGACTCATCCTGGAGGAACGAGTGGTATAAAGGGTAGCAACTAGTTCCGACAATGGTGGAACTGCTCAAAACATGTAATGGTTAAGAGGCTGGCTAATAAAACCACTCATCGCTGCGGTTCCTCAGGAAAGGAAGAACAACCAAGTGAAAGCATATGATCGGCCCAAGAGATGGTGAGGATGGAATGAAACGACCAAGGTTCATCTAGCAGAATTTAGCAGATAAAAAATAACAATCACGAGGTGTAAATCGGGTATGGGTTCATTTTTACATAAGCTTGAACCATGGAGAACTCTGCTTGGATTTGGTTTCATGTTTACACAAGCTTGAAATGAAAAACTATGCTTGTTATAAGTTCACATGCCCCCAGCATAATAACGCAAATTGAGGTACATGCCCCCCAAGCTTCATTGCATTCAACGGAGTGGATGGAATGAAGGTTCACTTTCGAGATCTTGGAAAGACTCGACTTGGATTTTACGAGATCTTAAGCAAAGAATCGATTTGGAAAGGGAGTGGTTTCATTTTTTAATGAGGTTGAAATGGTAAAAGAACTATCCTCATAACCCTTGTTTCATTTTTTAACGAGCTTGACACAAGACAAGGAACTATGCTCCATGACTCCTCGATTCATTTTTTAACGAGCTTGACACAAGGTTGGGAACCATGCTCATCACCCATGTTTTCATTTTTTTAATGAGCTTGACAAAGGAATAAACTATCCTCATACAACTTGTTTCATAGTTCAACGATGTTGAAAACAAGATCAAACCATCCTCAGACACCTTGTTTCATTGTTTAACGAGGTTGAAAACAAGATCAAACTATCCTTGGACACCTTGTTTCATTGTTTAACGAGCTTGACACAAGACAAGGAACTATGCTCCATGATCCTGTTCATGGGGCATATGAGAACATGGCTCCCAAGAGGTCTTCGCAGGATGGAAGAAACACACTTTGGGAGGAACACATGTCATTAGACACCAATGACAGGTCAGGTTCCAATGCTCCTAGTACATGATGTACGAAACCATCTGCATGATCATCAGCAGAGGTGGGGATGGAATGGATAGCCACATAATTGACTTGTGGCAAGGAAGGTACTGCTTGCGAGTAAGAACCGATAGGAGACGACGGCTGCACAAGAGGCACCGGGGGACTAAAGAACGATAATTGATCTATAGTCACCATTATTTCATCGTGTGGAAAACAAATCACATGGAAAAGTGAAGAGACAAGGGCCCCCATGGCATAAATATAGTCACGGCCAAGGAGAAGACTGAAATCTAAAGCACTTTGAACAACCATTACGTCTATATAGACGGTTTTGCCTCCCAAAGTAATAGGGAACTTCAGGAGGATCTGTAAAGGTTGACTGGTTCCTCCGTCAAATGCCAACAGACTCTGAGTGACTGGCACAAGTTGTGGGGAGCTTGAAGCTTGCCAAGTAGTGAAAGGCATGAGGCTAACCGATGCACCCTCATCCAAGACAGTGCCAGGTATTGCCTTATCATAGGCATGTACTGTAATCTGGAAAGGCACATAGGATGGAAGGCGGAAAGCAGTCAAGTGGCTCTAGTTGAAAGAAATGACTAAACTACTTGGTGGAGGTATCATATGATTGCCCCCATGCTCTACAAGAATCGAAGAAGGACTCTTTGAATCAGCTGGGATAGGAGGGTCATTCTCGGACTCAGGAGAATCTGACAAGATGAGAAGAACATGAGCAGTATAATCATGATGTTCTTCAAGAACAGAGTGAACCACTGGTAGTGAATCCAAGTCGACACTCTTTCCGACCAATGGTTGGTCAGGAATAGGCTGAGCATAGCCAAGTTCAGGAAGAGAAGGGTGGACAAGAGAAGAATCTAAGTTAATCTCTTTGTCAACCGGGAGAGGGTCTGAAGAGAGCCTCTGATAACCAATGGGAAGTCGGGGTGAAGAAGTTGTAAGACTTTCTAAAACGGCGGAAGCTTTATCCATGAGCGGACAAAGGTGAAGGGGATGGTTGCCTTCACAGAGCCTACAAAGGAATCAAATATTCCCTTTCTTCTTACCACTGCCAATTGAGGATTGAACATCGACATGAGCTTCAGAGGACAATGAGGGACGAGCCGGATCATGAGACCATACTTCTAAGACCTTAGGAATACCAGGACAATCACGAAGAAGATGGTCACCCTTGCACAATTTACAAGGAAACTTAACATTCCGCGGAGGAGCAGAAGGTGTTCTGACTTGAGATGTACTCGGGGAAATAGTTGCACGGGTGGCCTTGCACTTATCAGACTTCTTCTTCTTCTTAGTCTCTTGGTTACTAGATGTGGAACTTTCACCAGGCGAAGTAGGAGATGAAGACGAAGAAACAGGGGAAGAAGGCGCAAGCTCAACCCTGGAATCATCGTGTCGTGATTCAAATGAAGGAGACGACAGAACAGGGTTCATGACGCTCGTGACCATCGAGGTTGAAAACAACCACACAGGCAAACTGATGGTTAACCTAGGCAAAGACAATGTTGCCATATACGGAGCACCAACATTTCCAAAAGAAGGAAACGGACTAGGATTCCCATCTGGGGGAAGAACTTGGCTGGTAGACTCAGGGACTGTTGCACCGGGAAGGAGCCTGAAAAACACCATAACTGAAACAAAGAACTCAAACTATTACCAAGAATATTTCGTGGGCAATAAATTTTATGATGCAGGAACAAAACTTGACCTTTTCATGTTTCAAGAGTCGAGAAAAGGATGAAAAGATGACTCTAGTTGCCTTCGAATATTTAATGAGCCTGAAAGGACAAGTGCTCAAATGGACCTTTTCTTTTAAGGAGTCCGAAAAGGAACAAAAGTGACTGCTCTGGAGAACTGGGCAAAAGGTTTACCAAACAACCCGTAAAACTGCATATACACCTTGGCGATCATATGAAAGCCAAAGACTTTCCGTACGACAGTCAATCTTCCCGAATGCTGTGTTCGGTGCATTACGGTTTGCAAGGCAGCAGAAACAGCTTCCTAAGGATATAGGATGATAACCTAGTGGGGTCTCTCAACATATACTTGACGGTACTGGGAGCGCAAGTCCGTACTAGCAACTATTGAGTCACAGAAGGAGGAATCACCCAACCTTAAGTGAAAGGAATAGTGACTAGCTTTAATGACGTCGGAGCACATCTCTAGCCTAGACCTCTAAATAATGTGCATTATGTTCCAATGCGTTGTTAAGTTCATTCAATTCATTTTAGAGTTGATCTTGAATTAGGTTTCAATTTCCAGGCCCTACCATATGTATATCAAAAACCCTAGGATGTAGCTAGAATGAGTAAAGCATCTTTCGTTTCGATGAACACCTACTTACAGAAAGGTAGAGAGTTCATTCCCAACTTAAGACAAAACTGAGACAAGCAAATGCAAGCGCTAAGAGACACAATGCATAAACACATCAATCCTACAGTGCATCGATACTACTAATGATAGATTTAAAGTCATGAAAAAGTGTTGTTACACTCATAACTGAGACTTCTTCATCACCTCGAAGCTCATATTTTTATAGTTATTCTGAAAGATTCTAGTTTCCTTGTGCTCCATAAACCTAATAAATAAGAAATCATTTTGATAACCTCAATAATAGAAACCTTATTATCCTCTCTATGTATATGTTTTAGTTCCAAAAAACCCAAATCAACAAATACTGTAACTTCTACACCATGATATCTTAACATTTTCCAAGTTGTGTTAACATTCTTTCTATGATTCACAAAATGATGAAAATACTTAGTGTTTTCATCTTCTTTAGGAATCCACAAGGCTCTACTTTAAGTATATGATTATTTTCGTTATTATTCAAAAACTTGATCATCGAAACCAACTACAACTTGACTAAACAAAGCTTCCAAATTATCTATTAATTCTTGCTCATACCCAATTTTATTTTGATGTGTCTAAATCAAAAAGCATTATTTTTTCCTTTCTAGATTGTTGGTGGAATGAATAAATACTAACTTACAAGTCCAATTAGCTTTTATGATTATTTTCATTTTTTTGGCTTTCCCGCTAGGGAATTTTAACGGGTCACTTTCTTGCAAATTTTAATTGCAAGAAGTTTCTAGTAGGCCAATTATATTTTATGATATCTATATAGTCATTTAGTAGTTAGATTGAATTTAAATGGTTTCCCACTATGTGTTCCAATCTTCTAGAGCAGTGGCTGGTGAACAAATTAACCATGCCACGGAAGTCCACACCCACACCAACCCGCAACCCTTAATAAAAAAAACAATAACTTCATTCCTAAAAATTATATTCAACTTTTTTGGCTATTTTGAGTTCACTCAACCTTAAACCTCTCCAGGCAAAGAATGCCTTCATTGCCTTTGCATTCAATAGACCAAAATCTTTTGTTCTCTTAAAAAAATGATAATAAATCATGATAGTTAATTTGGGTCTCCAGTAGATTTTAAATACTTCTACTACAAAGTTTAGATTACCTACCATTCTAACATTATTTGCATAACACATTTAGTAATAAATGTATGCTGCTAGGTAAAACTTATTTAATTAAAATAACATGATGTATAAAATTTTACCATTTTATTGTGCAACATTAAACACTTAAACTATGCCAACTAAAAAATTTAATAAATATATAACTAAGCTAACTAAAAGAGTTTAATAAATATTTAATTATTGGTCTTAAAAAAATATTCAAAATGACTTGTAAATATCACTATTATTATAAAAACGTGATTTCAATCAGAATCATGCTCAAATAGTCATGCCAGTTAAAGTAGCTCAAATAGTCATGCCAGTTAAAGTAGTTGAAAATTTAAATCATTGAAATTGTTGAATTCATTTCTTTCTATATGTAATACCGTAGTCTTTATAATTGAACGGTTGGACAATCATGATATATTTACTTATACAACAAGATAATAGTTGTTTGATGGTTATTTCTCTTCTATAGATATTTACAAATATTATTGAAAAAAATAATATTAAAACAATAATAAACTTTCTATTAATTAATCTTATAAAAACACAAGTAAAAAAAAAAGGAGTTTCAAAAAAGTTACATGAATGAATTTCCGTTTAATGGATCAAAATTAAAAGAAAAGCTTTGGATCCTCCATTACATTTCCGTTTGAATGTGTCTAAATCAAAAAGCATTATTTTGTCCTTTCTAGATTGTTGGTGGAATGAATAAATAGTAACTTACAAGTCCAATTAGCTTTTATGATTATTTCATTTTTTTGGCTTTCCCTTGAGGGAATTTTAACGGGTCACTTTCTTGCAAATTTTAATTGCAAGAAGTTTCTAGTAGGCCAATTATATTTTATGATATCTAGAGCACTGGCTGGTGAATAAATTAACCATGCCATGGAAGTCCACACCCACACCAACCCGCAACCCTTAATAAAAAAAAGCAATAACTTCATTCCTAAAAATTATATTCAACTTTTTTGGCTATTTTGAGTTCACTCAACCTTAAACCTCTCTAGGCAAAGAATGCCTTCATTGTCTTTGCATTCAATAGACCAAAATCTTTTGTTCTCTTAAAAAAATGATAATAAATCATGATAATTAATTTGGGTCTCCAGTGGATTTTAAATACGTCTACTACAAAGTTTAGATTACCTACCCTTCTAACATTGTTTGCATAACACATTTAGTAATAAATGTTTGCTGCTAGGTAAAACTTATTTAATTAAAATAACATGATGTATAAAATTTTACTATTTTATTGTGCAACATTAAACAATTAACCTATGCCAACTAAAAAATTTAATAAACATATAACTAAGCTAACTAAAAGAGTTTAATAAATATTTAATTATTGGTCTTAAAAAAATATTCAAAATGACTTGTAAATATTACTACTATTATAAAAATGTGATTACAATCAGAGTCATGCTCAAATAGTCCTTTATAATTGAACGGTTGGACAATCATGATATATTTACTTATACAACAAGATAATAGATGTTTGATGGTTATTTCTCTTCTATAGAAATTTATTATTGAAAAAAAATATTAAAACAATAATAAAATTTCTATTAATTAATTTTATAAAAACACAAGTTAAAAAAAAAGAGTTTCAAAAAAGTTACATGAAAGACTTTCTGTTTTTAAAAAAATTACATGAACGACTTTCCGTTTTTAAAAAAGTTGTATGAACGATTTAATAGATCAAAATTAAAAGAAAATTAAAACCTCCATTACCCTTTAATGGAGAAAAATTAAAAGAAAAGCTTTGGATCCTCCATTACATTGCCGTTTGAATGCTTTTCATACCAATATAAATAATGGCCGCACCTTTTACCATTGTTCTCGATGTAGTAAATGTTTGAGCCTTGTTTTTTGGGAGATTTATGGTCTTGTGTTTGTTTCAAGCATCAGGGGATCGGCAAATTCTTGCTCACCTGTTGTTTTTGTTTTCTCTGGTTTATTGCTCTGCGATTCTGGCTTTATTGTTTTCGTTTTCTCTGGGTTTATTGCTGGGCGATTTGATTCAGTTATCGTGTATATATTTTTATTTGATTTGGCCGGCTTTTGTCTTTTTTTATTTTGTTTGCAGTGTTCTCTATTGGCATGTTAAATCTGTTTATGGAACTTTAAAATGTGGTTTGGTTTGGTTTACTGTGCGATCTTTTCAAATTCTTCAGTGAATTAGGGCTAAACACCATAAGTAAGAATATTATAATTCTTATTTTCACTGGTTAATCAGCGGAATGATTTAGAGATGGTACGAAAGAAGTGGTACAGTTTGCGAAAGCGATAGCAATGTTTGTGCCCTGCATTGACCAGACAATTAAAAAAGCTCAGTTGGCGAATTTCAGGTATTTTCGATTGCAGTTGAGATTATTTTCGGTTGTTTCAAATTAGACGCTCTTGAAATTTCTTAGATTATCCGTTCTTAATTTCCTAGGTGGTGTGAATATGTGGTTAAACTAATTTTAATTTTAGTTTTAATATATTTCTTGAATTATTTGACATTATTCCTCATGAAATCGATGCTTTCTAATTTTCTGTTAAGATTCGTTTAAATTAATTGAAATTTTGATAGACTTATGATATTATTGGCCATGGTATCTGTAAAATGTTAGAAGAGAATTCAGTTTTCATTAGTTTGGAACCAAGGGTAAACACATTCAACCATCCGATGCTTTCTTCAATGTGAGATCTCTTAAAACACCCACCGATTCTTTCGAAAACTAAAGCTAGCTATTGGACAACCGTCCATTGTCAAAGTTGTGTGATGTTTTCAATGGAATTAGGGATCAAACACAACACTCTAGCTAAGAATTGCAATGTCTTAGTTTTCATTAAATAAATTTCTCACCAGCAATATCGCGGTGATGCAGTACAGGTGTTGTGGGAGGGAGATTCGGAGATGGTGCACAGGTGGTACGGTTTGCGAATTAAAATTTCAGGTATTTTCGATTACCATAACACGCTATCATGGTTTTGGGGAAAAGATTAATTAAACTACTATCATGGTTTTGGGGGGGGGGAAATTAATTAAATTGCTATCATGGGAAGAAATTAATTAAACTTCTATCATGGTTTTGGGGGAAAATATCAATTAAACTGGCGATTACTGATAATTGAGATGGGATGAGAATGCATTGGTTTTTGGGCGTGGTTCTTTGATAAAATTGGGAGTTATTAAATTTTTTTAATGCATTGGTTTTCAATTTTTCGAAGTTGTGTGAGTATTCAATTAAATTAATTCTAAATTTTAATGTATTAATGAAATTATTTGAGTAGTTTTTTTTTTTATTTTTCAAAGTTAATTTAATTGTTGGAGTGCTATTTTTAAGTTTTTCGAATTTTTGTATAAATCGATTAACTTAATTTAGATTTTAAAATACTTGTAGAAATCGTATCACATGGCATGGTTTGAAAGCGTAATCATTTTTAATGTCCATTGTAACAAATTTATGTTGATATAATACAAATCGTATCACATGGCATGGTTTGAAAGCGTAATCATTTTTAATGTCCATTGTAACAAATTTATGTTGATATGTATTACAGAATACATTTTTTAAAACTTTTGTATTGTATTTATGCACAAGGATTCAATTCCAAATAAGGCATTGTTGCCTCTGCTTTCTCGCAGCCATATCTGCTTCACTCTCCATGACTCTTTTCATGAAATTAAATGACATGGTCAAATGATTTTACTCTTGAAGTTAAATATGATAGCGAAAATGAGATATATGATTAGACTGTGGGTTGTTTTCTCAGATTTTGTGAATATGTGGCTAAATTAAATCCTAATTTTAATATGTTTCTTAAATTATTTGACATTAGTACTGATGAAAGTGCCTTTTGATGTTCTGGATTTCTTTTAAAGTTTCGATAAAATTAATTTTATGTGTAAAATATTAACATGTACGTGTAAAATATTCGAAGAGAATTCCTTTTTCGCGGCCTTCGTAGCATATTTATGTTGAAATATTTGATGAAATCATTCTGCAGGGTATGTTAAGACGTTTGTAGCATATGTTTTGTGCAAGGATTCAATTCCAGATAAATAATTCTTGTCTCTACCTTCTGTGGCTTTCTCCTCTGCTTTTGCAACGACCGGTGCCTCTACTTATGCTGTTGGCTCCCGATAAACTAAGCTCCAACTGCCTGTGCTCCTAAAAAACTTTTCTCCTCTGCTTTTGCAACGACCGGTGCCTCTACTTATGCTGTTGGCTCCCGATAAACTAAGCTCCAACTGCCTGTGCTCTTAAAAAACCAAGTCCTTAGTTTTTGTAAAGATTAGATTAAATTAATTTAAGTTTTCATATACTTATGAAATTATTTGGCATGGTATTTGTGAAAATGTTTGACAGAGTACTCAATTTTTAGGAATTTGCAGTAGATTTATGTGAATGTGTTGATAAAATTATTCTAAACAATACATTTTACAATGATCTTTGTCTAGGGATTCAATTCCGTATAAAGAATTGTTGCCTTTAAGGAGAATGAGATATGATGAACCCTCACCAGAAAAATGAATGAGACATGATGAAATTAATACCTCAATTAAAGGGGAGGGGTTGTCTGCTTAATTTTGTATATTTGGAAAATATATCTATATATGAGAATTAATGTTTGGTGGTATAAAGTACAGAAATACTCCCCCAAATTTGAGAATATCTTCCCAGAAAATTCGATTGCTCCACTTCAAGTACTTCGTGAAGCATCCATTTATGTTGAGGAATTTAATGTTTAAGAGACTTGAAAGATTCTCTGATGAGTGCAATTCCGGGCAGTTTTGCAGTTTCACTCTTTACTAATGTTTATGTCAAGGCAATATTTATTTTGTGAAATATCTCTTAAAACACCCACGGTCTGCCGATCCTTTTGGACAACAGTCTATGGTCAAATGCTTTTACTATTAAAGTTATATGATCCTTTTGGACAACAGTGTATGGTCAAATGCTTTTACTTTTAAAGTTATATGATAGCGAAAATAAGAAATGGTTAACACTGAGCAGGAATTGAAAGAATTGTGTAGTCAAACAATGGGCTGGCCGGCGGGTTGTGTAGAATTTCAATAGATATGAACCATATTTTCCGGAAACCACCAATGGCAACAAATACGTGTGAATTTTGTGCAGCCACAACCGATTGTTCCCCACAACTGATCCAACAATGGTTTCATATTTTTTTACCCCATTGATTTTTCATCTATTTTTTATTCCATTCTTTGATTGGATTTAAACACTATTTTTTATTCCATTCTTTGATTGGATTAAAATAGTTTTAAGCCTTTTCTTTTGAAAGAATTGCAACTAATCATTTCAAAAAAATCAGTTAATCATTTGAGTGGTTAGCTATGCTTTTTGCATTAGCACATTCTCATTTCTCTCTGTTTTGCATATGTCTCATTCTGATTTTCACTAAGAAATATTCTCTCGTATATTTATGCTTTATTTATTCTTTTTGCCCATCCTATCTCATTTTTTGAAGTAGGCTGCTTAATATTATCATAGGATCGTATTTTTTTAATTAATAGGTAGTTCTCATTTCTAAAAAAAATTAATAATGTGTTAGGAAAATTCTGATATCGGAGAGACAAGCACAATAAGGCTAATTAAAAATCTACCTTATTAATTTGATGGACAGAAATTTAAGTATTCAATAATACCATTTTTAAGGGTTGAGACTAAAATAAATTCAACTAATTAAAAATCTACCTTATTAACTTGATGGGCAGAAATTTACTTATTTAATAATACCAAAATATTTGAAACTAAAATTTCAGAGTCTTTTCGATGTTGGAAGCATAATATATCATGTGGGGTTTACATGTAGTTTTAGTATCTAACCAGGTTGTTTATTTTGGGGATGTTTCTTTTGGAATATGAGGTTGGTTTCAATTTTATTGCTTCTTTCACCATTGTATTATCAACCAAATATATATTTACACTTCACACATAAATTTGGTATTGAAATATAGATTAAATATATAAGTAATAGTTTTAGTATCATACCATGTTGCGCTGTTTATTTTGGGATATGACGTTGGTTTCAATTTTATTGCTTCTTTGACGGTTAACCAAATATATATTTACACGTCATAGAGAAATTTGGTATTGAAATATAGATTAAATATACAAGTAGTAATTTAATTTTTTTTAGTGTTTAGAGAAATTGATAATTGAGCATTTATTCTCACTTGCATATGATTTCAGAGTTTATTAAAAACATAGTAGATCAGAAAATTGGGATATTTTGCTGGAAACATAACATATTATGTTGGATTTATGTGTAGCTTCTAGATCAAACAATAAAATCATGTGTTTAATTGTATGAATAAATTCTAGTTTCAAGCCTATTGCTTCCTTGACCGATATATTTTTAACGAAACATATATTTACCTCACCAATCAATTTAGTGACGAATTATAAATTAAATATATAAGTAGCAGCTCAATGACAATTGTATTTATTTTATCCATATAGATTTTGTATTTTGTTTTAATATATTTTAAATATTTTCGCTTAAAACAAGTTAATAAATTATATTATTTACTAAAATGCTAAGACTATATTATATCAAAAACTTGCGACACCACATCAAAAACTTAACATATTATATAAAATTTATGTGTAACTTTTGCATTCAACACTCATATGATTATCAAAGAAAAGAATAAATTTGTTTGTAGAAACAAATTGTAGAATGTAAAGTAGACTTCACTTCTATTTTCTAGATAATTGTTTCTATTTAATAAAAATTTGTGAGTAAATTATTATGTTAATTGCATTTTATAGTTATTTATATTATTAAAAAGTATTTTATTCATATAATTCTACCTTCAACTCCAAAATAATTTTGAATTCTGGCTTATTTACAAAATAATTTTGAATAGTTGGCAACTATCTTATTTACTCACTACAGTACCTTAAAACTCTAATATTTATCAAAAAATTGACTTGTAAAACTAAAATGATAAATCTATAAATAATATCACAACTTTCTAAAAAATAATTCCACTTAATTACACCAATTAAGTAAAAAATAAAACCCACCAATTATAAAAAAAGATCAAATTCAAAGCATCTCCCAGATATAAGGAGGGGAAATCACAAGTCCTATCCAAAAATCATGATATCAACACTAATCCTAACACAACACAAAACATTTACATCAACAACTAAAACGGGAAATCACAAGTCCTATCCAAAAATCATGATATCAACACTAATCCTAACACAACACAAAACATTTACATCAACAACTAAAACAGACACACAGATGTTCCCAATGAAGCATTTGCAACTATTTGCCAACCTGTGACTATGGAGCATTTGGACCATAAACCATTGAGTGAGCTCTGTTAAAACGAGGTCCCCCACCCGGTACTCTTGCGTATGTTGGTGTGTTTGTTATCATGTAGGTGTAGTTTAGCGGCCCTTTTGAAAGGGAAAAGAAAAAATTAACACTTTAGTTTTTGAAATTTATTTACGTTTTTATTTTTATAATTTAATTTATAATTTATAAAAAGATATAACAAAAATTTTAAGGATAATTTATAATTTAGTATGGAGGAGATAGGAGAGATTGAGCGTAAACATTTAAATATTAGTTCTTTATAATTTAGTATAGAGGAGATAGGAGGGATTGAGCCTAAACATTTAAATATTAGTTCAATATGAGAAATTGGTGTAGTGTTTTTAAAAGGAAAAATTAGATCAAAAAATAATGATAATAATTAAACATAATGTTGGCTCAATTAAAAACATTTTGAAAACATTGATATAAAATTATAAATATTTTTTGCTAAAAAAAACCATAATATGCATATCACATTAAAAGAAATTTAAGTAATTTAAGCGCTGGTGTGGCACAGGCCCGCTGCTACTCAAACCACTTACAAACTAGGAAAAAAAGAAGGATTTAAGTAATAATGATTCATATTCGCAATCATAAAATACAATTAATAAATATGTAAAAACTTAATTAATTTAATTTTTCCCTAGAAAATAAAATTAAAATTCATATTCATAACTATTATATTTACAACATTCTTATTCAAATTTAATTAATAAGTATATAAAAAATCAATATTTTGCAATAAAAGTTTTTCCTATTTATCTATATATTTATAATCAACACTCCATAAAACATTAAAAAATTTAAATTTTAAAAATTTATAAAAATATCAAAGAAAATTTCCCCATATATATGTAACTAAATATATTATCAAATTTTTATAAAACTAAAAATAAGGATACATATATTATTGAATTTTCATAAAACTAAAAATAAGGATATAGAGGTGTGAAATTTATATAAAGATAAATATTAATATAGATCCATCTTAAGTTCGGATCTACTAGCACCCACAACAATCAAATTTCTTTAGGTGCAAATTTCAATCACAAAGAGATTTGCAATTGAGAAATTTGATCCCTCTCTGAGGGGTAGTATATCCATATCTTAAGATAAATTTATCTTGTTTACGAGAGATTTTTTAGCGTAAATCACAAGATCTATCATTTGTCGACGCGTTTTGAACCACACTAGTTGGTTCGAAACGCGTCGAAAAATGATATATCTTGTGATTTACGCTGAAAAATCTCTCGTAAACGTGATATGGATCACAGAAGCCTCAATTCAATAATAAATTTATCTTGATATAAGATAAAAATTAAAGTATCAAATTTTCATCATTTATAATTTAATCTAAAAAATTAATGATATTATGAAAATATTAAGATAATGAACATTGATTGCATATTTTTGTGGTCAAATTTTGAAGAATGGTTATTCAGAAATAAATCCAGGGTATCCATTTTATTTTTATTGTGGATGTTTTTATTCAATGGCATATCCCCTCATCGGGACATATGTGCCTAAAGAAGAATGTCATAGATCTAAGGGTTATATAGAAGTAACGTGAGAGAGAAGGGTTATATAGAAGTAAGGGTGAGAGAGAAGAGAACCAATGGATGGTTGGATAATGGAAGCAGAGAATATAGAAAATCTTAAGAAAATCCGCTAGAGAAAAAATGTAGACGAAAGAGCCAAAGAAAAAAAAGGAAAAACCCTAAAAATAAAGGTAATTCAATATGGGATAATATAATTCAAAGAAGCACTTTGAAATAATAAAAGTTTTATTTTCATTGAGGGTTTAGGATTTACTATAATAGTGATTGTATGATGTAATATAAATGGTTAATATGTGGATAATATCAATTCAAAAATAATATAAGGTAACCTTAACCCATAAAATAAATTTATGGATAAATTAATTAATTAATAGTATTTTTTTTAGAATATAGAGAGAATTCCATAAGAAAAATAGAGATATAATAGAGATGAATAAGATATTGTAGTAAGCAAAGGAGATAGGTAAAGAAAGATACAAATGTGATATAATGCAGAGATGGAAGAATTAATAAAAAAGTGATGCCTTACTTAAGGAAATACTAAGATAAAGAAATAAAAATAAACTAGATAAAGGACCAATGACAAGGGAAAAAGGGAAGGTGGGGCCATCAATGGAAGAGAAACAAGGGAAAGGAAAACGGGGCTGAGGGGAAAAAGGGAAGGTGGGGCCAACAATGGAAGAGAAACAAGGGAAAGGAAAGGGGGGCATAGGGGGGAGGCAAGGGAGGACAAAGGGAGGAAAATTAAGCGGAATATCACATAGTATGGGTAGTCTAATAAGGAGAGCGAATTTGTGTAGAATTCGAGGAAAATTAAGCGGAATATCATATAGTATGGGTAGTGTAATAAGGAGAGCGAATTTGTGTAGAATTCAAGTCCAGTATCCCTATTGAGATTGTTTCGATGCTTTATAATTTCCAAGCCCTCTCTAAATATTCTCTTAAATTAATAGTTTTCTTTTTTGATGATTTGAATGTCTTCTAAACAAATATGACGTGTGGAATGTTTGGAGTACTGTGCAAGTGTTGAAGTGTGTATAAGTTCATTTAAAAAACAATGAAATTTCATCTTATATTTAATATAAATATATTTACAAAATAATTTATCTTTTTCCATGTATTTTTAATATTAATATAAAAAATAGTATCCTTTAATAGAATTAAATTTCTTTATGTAATTTAAACATTAATATGAATTCTTGTGGTTATCTTGGCTTTGCAACTAGCTGACTAATAAATCCCTTCTGCAGTGAATTGGGCTCAGGCGGAAACTGAAATCCCACTACAATGTTTAACTCAGCTATAAAGGGTTATTCATTGTGATATTTTATTAGTTTTAATATCTCTGTGTCGTAATGGAAGGAGGCCCTTACTTCTTCAACTTCATTAGCCTCTACATGCGTTAATGTGTAGAAATTTCTACCCTGACAAATATGAATTCTCATGGAAACCAATTTAGATATGTTGTACTCTCTCCCACAAGAGTACTAGGACCCTGAAACCCTAGTTGAAATTGGCAACAAGCTAGGCAAATACGTTCATCTCTCGGAGCAAACCAAGCAAGGAACGCACACCTCCTACGCTAAGATCTATCTCTATATGAGCATATCAGACACTCTTCCATAAGTCGTAGGCCTAGAATCTGAGGACATTGATTGGATCCAAATTCTTGACTATGAACATGCCCCCTTCATGTGTCGCAACTGCAATGAACATTTTCATTGCCAACTCACTTCCCCCAAGTGATCTGAGAAGGGCGAAGCAACCAAGGACGACGATGTATTGACAAAATCCCCTCCAAATGGCAGTATACCAAGAATCCAATGGATCCAAGGCACCCAAAAAGCATGCCACTCGCAACAGCTTTGAAGTGCCTACATCTCTTCAGAAAAGTCTAAAAGAGCAAGCCTCAATCTCTATTCCAAGAACCCAAGAAACCCATGTCCTAGCCATGGATAGGCTGGGAAAGTCAATCCTTGGCAAGTTCCAACATCATCCACCACAGTAGCTCCTGGTACCCCAGCCATGCAAGGCACGGAGACCCCCTCAGCACACACTGAGGATGTCGATATGACAGAAGACGAAGATCTCATAGGCTTAGAGGGATTGTATATACTAGCCATGGAGGATGCATGAGGGAGGAACAACCTCAAGGATATCCCCCAAAGGGGCAGCTATAGGAATGACAAGAGGGTTGAGTATGAATACCTCATGTATAGTGATCCTTTGATCAATTAAGGGATAGTTAGGAGCCAGATATGATGAATCGTTAGGCCAGAGATTTGGTTTAGAGAATCATTGATAAGAGGGCAAATGTTGAAGTCCCAAAGAGCATTCCATCTTGGTGGAGAAAGAGGGTTGGTAGAGGGCACATCATTGAGCCTATGTTCAATCATTCTAGAGGAAGATAGAAGATTGATAGTGGCAGTATTGATTGTAGGAGATGTAAGCATTCTGAATTTGCACAAGTTGTGGTGATCAGCAGAAGAGGAGGAAAAGTACTTCCGAGATGTGTCGAAGCTACGCGGATTTAAACAGTTGTAGAAGCGCTACATTAGCGAGTAGGTCAAGTGTATCTTGTTCAGGGAAATATTGGTGATCATAGTTATTGACACCAAGCCCTAGTCATTTGAGTATCATAGATGTATGTAAGGGTCGTGATCCCTAGTATGGGGTCCCTAAGTTTTTTGTATTAAGATTTGTAATATAGCAAGTTGTGGGTTAAAAATTGTCTTTTGTACCAGCTAATTCACTGTTGTATGTTCTTTGTAGTGAAAATTTCTTATCTTGTGGCATTTGAATGTGTTTTTGATCGTGATCTTAGACTCAAACCTGATTCTTAGTGTCGTAGAAAAATCAACACTATGGTCCCTAGATGGCGTTGTAAAAGATTGGAATTATGGCATACAAATTGGAGTTGCATCCATCTTCATGTATACAACTACTCTTCCATATTTTTATCTTAAATAAGGTAATCAATGACAATATCCCAATTCATATTACTTTGGTAGATATTAATGAAGAAGAGAAAATCATATTAGAAGCAAAAACAATCTTTGAATAAAGGATGAAGAAACTACGAAATCGAATAATTATTGAATTCCTCATCAAGTGGAAGAACCTATTAGTAGATGAGGTGGCATGGTAATATGAGTTCTTCATGCATAAGCATCCACAGTTAATCAAGTTATGAAGGCAACACTTTTTTGAAGAGGAGAGCATCTTAAGCCATAGATATTGAATTATTATATTTGTATTATTATATTAATACTGTCCTTATTGGTTTCTAGACCCTTTTATTTTAATTGTACCCATTGTCACCTATATATACCAAGGATACCTAGTTTTAGAGAGCATATCAACTTGTACATTGGTTATATTGCGAAAGGAGGTTTCCCTTTTAAATAGGGTTCACAATCATTCTTCCCTTTCATTCTCAACTCATTGAGTTACTTATTTTTCTCTTTTTTCTGCTACTTGGGTGTTTCGATGCATAACATTGATTCATCAAACTTGTAAATATTTCTAGACCATTGGTCATCCCAAAAGGTACCACCACAAATTCATAGTATCCAAACCAAGTTTTAAATGTTTCCTTTGCAATATCTTCTTCCTTATTTTTCAATTTAGACATCAAAGACCATTATATATCAATTTTAGAAAATACCATGACTTCTTTCATTCAATCAAAATATCATCAATTTGAGGTAAGGTGTATTCATTTTTAATTGTGTTTGTATTTACCTACTTGTATTCAATGAAATGCCTCTAAGACACATATTTATTTCATATAAAAATCACCAGTTCTCCCCAAGTTTATATACTAGGTTAAATCAACCATTCAATATATTTTGAAGTTGCATGTGTAAATCCTACAATTCTAGAATAATCATACAATATAGAGGCTTGGAAATAGCTTATATTCGTGGTTTAAGTTCAGCGGTAAATTATATCTCACATTTTAATGGTAGTCTAGCTAACTCTTCTAGAAATGCATCAAGAAACTCTAACAATATATGATGATGTTATATATCTTTTGAATATTTATTCTAGTTCATAGCCACTACTGCATGCATTGGGAGACACCATGATGAATATTTATGAGGAGTTTCTCACCTTGCATAAGGCATGTGTTCCCTAGCACAACATGTAGAAGAAATCACAAGATAATGCAAAATCTCTAAAAGTTGTCAATGCAACTATCATTGTGATTCATGAATGGGGAATGAAATATATAGGTGCACCACCGGAACTGGTTAAGAAGATAAGGCAATAAGATGACTTGGAAAAGGCAGAGCTCATAATGCTCATGCATAACAACAAATAACTTAATGCATTTATAACTAGTATCGTATCCTCTTATGCACGATTTTACAATAATGTGGATTCCTTGGTGAAAACCCATAAGATTCCCTCAGTTGGCACATTCACATAGGCTAAAGGAAGAAATGCAGGCATGCAAGAAGTTACAGAATACTTTGACTAGCTTAAGAAGATCTCCACCAAAGCAGACTTAGAGATTGACTAGCATACTATGCAGAAGTACATTGGTGGCCCTCCTAAGATCAACACTATGTTTTTCTTGTTGAAGAAGGACACTCAATCTGGTTCCAAAACTATCTACTCTGATACAATGGAAGCTAGAGTTTGCTTGCACCTTAAAATTATTGCAAAGTAGGAGGATATCATCGCATAATACAAAGCTTGGAATCGCTATGTAATCGAAGGTATTCAAGTTGAAGTTGTTGGGCTACAGTTTCCTTAAACTCAAACTTAACATCTATTTCATCTTATTAGGCTCTGCCCATTTTTGTCTCATATGGGTTTTTTCTTTTCTTTTTTTACTTTGAAATAAATGTAAATGGAAGTCCAAATAATTTAATGTGGAATATGAAAAGCGATTAGTCACTAAAAGACAAAATATGTAAGAGAGTCATGAGGGAAGTCCAAATGTCACAAAGGGAGATGAAGAGTCGTCTCATTTTTTATAAATAAGCCCTCATAACTCAAGCAAATGGATTGGAACCAAAGAGGCTTGGAGATAGATTTTGAGGCCTTGGCTTCTCTTGTTAGAATAGGAAGAGTATCATTCTTTTAAGAGAAGCAAGTTTTGGCTTCATGATCCACTATTGGGGCTAGTACTACATCAATTTAATTGTATGCTTGGGACTTTCAATTTCTTAATGAGAAGCTCTCAGAGCTGCCACATCCTCATGTATATGTTGTGAATGTTGTAAGAATATTCTTTATATATTTGTGATATATGTGGTGTCACTATGCTAACGTTAATGAACTATTTTTTTAACCTTAGTATGTTCTCATTGAATTTGTGTTTCTATATTATGATTTTAGTTGTTATCTTGTGAACTATTTTGCAAGTTAACTAATGGTTCTTGTGTGCCTATTTTAAAATATCTATTATTACTTTCTTTTAAGGGGGTCACATTGCCCCCCTTTGATGTGAATGAACCTTTGATACATTACACTCTCAAATAAATTCATACACTTGTTATCACCAAAGTCATGCATAATTCATCTTATGTGTTTGTTGCAGCCAAGGCCTACCTTTAAAACCACCACTTTTGGCAACTAGTCATGACTCGTACTCCAATTTGTGTGGGCTCCAAGTGGGAATTCACACTGAGTATACCTCATTCCCTATTTGCGGCTTTCAACACCGCCAACATGTCGTTATATAAATAGGTAGACAAATAATTTAGCAAAATAATCCTTTTCTTGCATAGTTATACCCCACAATGATAGAAGAATATTTAGGATTTACAATCTTACGAGTTTCTTTGCAAAATATATTCAATATACCTCCAACTTTTTAAATTTATTTTCATGTCCCATTATTTATTTATTTTTTGACATCAACCATAAAAAAGAGTCGTGTTTTGTTATATGTTGTTCCAATGATTATCACTTTGAAAGAACCTTTTTTTGAAGCCTCCTTTATTAACCTAGTTAGAACTTTAGAAATTAAAAAGAATATAAAAATCAATGAGGGGAACACTTATGTAATACCCCTCCCTATTCAAGGGCATCATTTTGTCACCTAATTGATTATGATCCAGAGATAGTGAAGTAATATACATCATCACCCAAATAACAAACATAAGTGTATAATAATAAGTCTAGTGTAAATCAATCTTACAATGTCATATGATTTCGAGAGTTTCCATTTTAATCACCATTTATCTTTGACCCCTAATCTTGATTGAGTGAATATTTTCTTATGTGATCCCAATTGTCTTGTGGATTTCCATTCCCTCTAAAAAATCAAACTATTCGCAATAAATTTTCTTTGATAAAACATATTTCTTTATTTTTTCAATAAAGTTTGAGATAATTTTATAGATGGATTTGTATAAGGATATTGGATTTATTTTTCTGAAGGTTGTTTTCATTTCTTTTTTAGGATTAAATTTTAGAAAAGTAGTGTTATAATCTCCTGTTCTTTAAGTAATTTTCGAAGAAATGAAAAAATCCTAAGAATAATTATATAGGAAGGCCATGTGGCCATATTATCCTTTTAAAATGTCTATAAAATTTCTTTCAATTTTTCTTTTAGAACCTCTTTTTCTCTCTTATTTACAAGTCTAGTAAATGATTTGGATAGCCATACTACTTAGATAATTATATCAACCATAGGGTTCCTACAAGAAATTGACTCCTTTGGCAACGTCTTGTGGAACTATCATTTCCTTTGTCAATTTTCCAAAATGAGTTCATGTTGTTCCCATTATTACATGTCTAAGAAAATAATTGGTATTGTCATCACTATGGTTATATCCATATGGCTCTATTCTTAAGTATCTTTTATTACTTATCCACTATGATGCTCTTATCTTTTTTCTTCCACAAGCTTTACACTCAATTTTTTATCCTTGTTCAAATTTCTACCCCCATCTATTACTATTGTAAAGTTTTTTTCAAGACTAACTACATTCCACTTATTTTAAAAACCTATCATCTTTTTTCTTTTGATCTCCTTCACATTGACTAGTTGGCTTTCAAATTTCCACACCCATCTATTACTATTGTAAGGCATTTAGGAAGACTACTTGAATTCCACTTATTTTAATAACCTATCATTCTTTTTCTTTTTATCTCCTTCTGATTAAGTAGTAGCCTTTTCTTTTCTATTTCAAAATTTTAATTGAAATTAAATGAATGAAAATTCTCTTAAATATTAATTATAGGTTTGCAATAATCTTCAATTGTGATTACAAATTCTTGCATCTTCAACAATTGAAAATTCAATTTGAATATGTTAGATGGTTTATATTGCATTAAGATTACTTTCAAGCTTAGGTCAATCCTAGATTGGAAATTCTAATTTCCCTTAGTTTTTTATTCCTCTAGGTAGGAATTAGATCTATAGGTTCATATCTAATGTACACATAATCTACTTCTTCCAAATTTCTTATAAAGTAACTTATATAATAATTTAGTTGTACTCTTAATTCCTCCTAGAAAACATTCTAGAACTTCTATCATCATAACTAATTTATTTTGAAAGCTTATATAATACTCCATGTACAAACCCTGGATCAATGTGCCCTCTCGAATTACTATGTATGTCATGCCTCCCATGCCAACTCAATCTAGAGCATTAATGAATGAGGTTCGTTGGTGATACTGTTGATTCAACCTTGTAGATCACATTTGATGTAGAGGGGAAGGCGGTGGATGGAAAAGGAATCGACATACATACCTTACTTGGGACATGGATTCAAACATTATTAGTCAGGGTGGCATTCATTCCCACATTCAAACTGCTCTGTAGGTGGTTGTTCTCTATTGCATTTGCAAAGTAGTGAAGGTTGATGGCCTCGGCACTAAGGGAAGAGATTTTTCTTACATGATAGCTATCGTCTCTGAACGAGGATGTGCTAGGAGAGGAGGGAAAGAAAGAGGCCATCAACGTCCCCCACCATGGAATGGCCAAGGGGTGGAACAACTTGATGAAGATTTTCCTCGATATATTAGACACTTGGTCACATTTATGGACACGTAAGATCTTAGGAACTCTAGCAATGGTCATGAGGAAGTCTAGAACTTGCTTTCTTGTTAGAGGGATCGGGAATAGGTCATGTGTGTTAGGGAAAGAAGAATTTTTGACATATATCTCCATCTAGTCCAGGCTCGCTCTACTTTAAGGGTCATGTCACATGCTCGAGGAATTCAATTCCCTCCTCCACCCCCTCCTCTAGGTTCCTCCAACTCGGCAAACAATTGGGATAATGGAAACTTGATTTGTCAAGGTACCAAGCCTACGAACCCTAAACATCTTGGGTTTCAAAAAAAGAAGGAAAAGGTACGAGGTTGTCCCAACACTTTCAACCATATGGAGAAGGAGCAAACTTGCTCCAACAAGACAGTCGTTGCAAACCATCCCATAGGTGAAACCTCTGAGAAGGTCAACACCAGCATAAGTGTTGTTTCTTTAGTGGGAATGACCTCCATGCTTACAAGAAGGCTATGATGACCTCTTCAAGTAAGTGTTACCAATATTTCTATGAATATCAAAGAAAAGCATTCTTGAAACTTTTCTTGTGGCATTTTGTTCTCATTGTTCTATGATGTCAAAAGTTGGTCTTAGAACTCTCAAGGAGACCACCTAGTTGCACACTTAAAGGTAGATGCAAGCATGCTTTCAGGTAAGAATGTTTACGTAGAAGACATCACATTTCGCTAATGTTTATCCATACATATACACTAGGTTACACGTTATCCTAATTAAAAAAATACATATTATTTCTTATAATTTACAATATCTTAAAATTTTAATAATTTATTGATAGATCAATTTAATACTCAAATACGGACTCAAATGTTATAAATTACACCACTAAAATTTATATTGTAAAAAGAATTTAACTACAAATTAAACCAAAAGGATAATAAGATGCCTGAAAAAGAAATGCACACAAATTAAACACGTCGAAGAAAATACGAACTTTCTATCCTGCTGAAATATACCTGTGTATTCTATGATACCAACACCTATCTGTAATGATATCATGGAATTTGATACTTTAACAATCTGCTTTACTTTCGGATTTGCTACTCTCGGAATCCAGATATACAAGTTTGGTTCGAAATAAATATTAAATAGAATGACCCCAAACATATATATATATATAATAATGCAATCCATTTCCTTCGAAAATATTTTTGAGCGGAAGTGGTTCAAAATGTATCCGTGGTTACATTCAGAAACGTATATTTGCATCGTTCAGCTCGCACCTTTATAGCATTGTCACCCTCTCGAACAACAACACCTATACTGTTTTAGGGAAAGAAAAGAATTTATGCATTTAGGGAAATGAGCAAAGAATGTTAAAAGAATTTATGCATTTAGGGAAATGAGTAAAGAATGTTACGCACGCGTGCAGTTAATGTAGTTCAGTTAACAAGAGCGCAGTGTCACCTGATCTGCCCTTCATTTCCAGTAATGTCGCCAATCCTGCCCATCTCCATCGATCTTGAAAAGTCAAAGAAGAAGCAGCCGAACGGTGGTAATTGCAGTGAATATAATCAAATGGAAGAACTATGTCGAGGTGCCCCTGTATTGTAGTAAAATAAAAGGCGCAGCGGGCCGAAGATAAAGTGGGAAGAACTACCTCGAGGCGCCCTTGCAATAAAATAAAAGGCGCAGCGGGCCGAACATAAGGTTTCGTTTTACTCGATGTTTACCTAACGACGAAGGCCAGCAGTTTCCTTGTCGAGTTTTCATGACGTAATTCATATATTGGACGGAGCCATAATTCATTTGATCAGTACCATTGATAGTTTGAGCGCAGATAATTTGCATATTTCATGGAGATCACATGATAATTGGCCGTATTTACAAATCTCGTGGACATCACATTGGCCCGCGTTGAGATAACCTGGCACTGCCGTGATAATCCACGTATCCTATCAGAATTCGCATATGCTCCCGTGATAATCCGCTTTTCCGGTGATAAATCGCATATACTACCCGTGATAACCAGCGTATTTGATGATAATTCGCGTATGAATTGATAATTCGCGTATCATTTGATAATTCGCGTATTCAGCTCTGATAATTCGCATATTGGCGGTGATAGGTCGCATAACGGAGAGAGAACCCACATATTTGGTATTTTTGGTGGTCATTAACCGCAAATTCGTCGGAAAACACTCGTGTAAACGGCAAAGTTGACCCGCATGTCATGCGGTGATAACCAGCGTATCTGAGTAGTTAAGACTTGATAATCCGCGTACCGATTGAAAATCGCGTATCCAATGGTTATAATTCGCGTATCCCTTGAAAAATCGCGTATCGTGTGATTATTCGTGTATGTAGAGATAACGCGCATATCAATTGATGATAACTCGCATATTGGGTAGTTAACTTCACACATCAACCATGGTAATCGGCATGTTCCGCGGTGATAATCCGCGTATCGAGTGATAATGTGCATATTAGCGGATGATAATTCGCATTTTGGGGAGTCAAGTCGCGCATCAACGGTGGTAATCGTCATGTTCGGCGGTGATAATCCGCATATAGCCCGCGTGACAAAACACAAATCCAGGCGAGAAAACTTGCATATCCATGGAGATATCCAGCCCACAAACTCGTATATCCCGATGAATTTAGTCACATAACAGAGAAGAAGTTGCATATCTCGGGAGATAATCCATATGCCCTCCCTGATTGAACCACAGGCGGAAAGGAATGCCAGATCCGGAGGCGGAGGAGGATCCATGATAACAATTTATATTTGTAATGAGGAGTTATATTTAATCATGGATCTTGGCCTTTGGTTGATTCATATTTATGTTGAAAGAACAGGAGGCAGAGGAGGAATTTTGTTTGATTAAAAGTTCAGAGACCGCAGAAGTATGAACGTATGGCGATGTGTCTCGCCCTGTGGGTATTTAACTTTCCTGTTTTCTATTCATTTGATGTTGTGCTCGCATATCTCGTAGTGGAGCAATTTACAGATTCCATTTATATGAATAGTTGAAATGGTTTTCCTCTGTTTGCACTTTGTGTCTCGCTGCAAGTAAACTCTTCAATATTTTCATTAAATTTGAATCCATGGTTTCAGTTATCAGATAGATCCTCTGTATTTCAAGTAATTGTTTCAAATTAATCTTAAATGATAAAATATGCTTTATATATTTATAATTTATTTAACATTATTACATTTTACGCTTTATTATTATATTATTATTTTTTTATTTTATTTTTATTTTTATTTTTTCCCTGTAAAACCTGTAATGGCAAAAAAATCTAATATTGTTTTATTATTATATTATTATTTTTTTATTTTATTTTTATATAATGTGTGAAACTTTAAAGGGTAAAATAATTTAATATTGCTTTATTATTATGTTACTAATTATTATTATTATTATTATTTTTTTCCATATGGAGTGCTAATGGGCCAAACTTGTAAGGAGGCAAAATAATCTAATATTGCTTTATTATTATATTATTTATTTTATTTTATTTTTTCTCATATGGAGTGCTAATGTGTGAAAACTATAAGGGGCAAAAGAATCTAATATTGAGTTGGTTGGTCTACGATGGGTACTTGTAAATTGGGAGCTCAAATTTTGATAACGACATACATAAACCCACTTTTTATGTAAATTTTAATCACTAGCTTGATGCTTGGAAAGAATCTCTAGGTGAAAAAGCTTTCTTGAAATTTTGTGAAGAGGTTTACTATAAATGTACTAATTTACCAGCATAGGTCCATCTTAAATACGAATCTAACATGAGTCGAGAGGAATCTAATTTTAAAATGAATTTATAAATGTACTAATTTACTAGCATAGATCCATCTTAAATACATCAGTTGAGAGGGATCTAATTTCTTCAAGTGGAATTTTTTTTATCAACCAACATTATTTAAATATTTATTATTATTATTATTATTATTATTATTATTATTATGTAGGCTAACATGAATAAAATTTCAACTTTCATAATGAGACGAGACAAGGTTACTGAATGAGCCTCTCCACTCAATAAATAAATTTCATATTTTAATTATTAAAAAATATTTCTAAATTAAAATTAAAATTATCTATTTTTTATAAAAAAAATATCATATAATGATCATTAATTAATTATATTGGGCCTTTGTTTTTTTCCAAACGTATTCTCATGGTATTAGAATCACTATATTATCGAGTATACACCACTTTCATGCTAGCAAGTTGTTGGAACATAAATAAATATTTTACATTCTCTCGCACTAAATAAATAAAGAGATATTTTATGTTTCAGTTAAAGTGCAAATACAGATTCATGATTGTAACCCATGTTTTATGCAAAATCTTAAACAACAAGTGGCAGCTAGCAGGGCCCTTTTAGAGTCTGAAAGCTCCTCACATTGAAAATGGTAGCTCTCTGCCTTAGGGAATGGCGACTGAAAATTGCGCACCCTTTTGGTGTGAACGTCAACGACTGAATCTGCACTTCAAATCGCCTTTTCCGCCTGAAAATGAAAATGAGAAACAAGAAGCTGCACACGTTTAATGTTATGTTAAACCGTAGGGAGGAAACTAGATTTCTTTTCAAAGTAAAAGTAGAGAAATCTTCTGTAAACGTTAAATTCTGACCATCAAAATCCTAGACGGCTGAATCTGGACATCAAATCGCCTTTTGCGCCTGAAAATGAGAAACATTGAAAATCTGCACACGGAGCCTACCAGGTTTAATATTACGAATATAACCATTTTGAGGAAACCCGATTAGAGAAATTTTTTGTAAATGCATACTGCTCATGTATGTATGTATGAATCAGTGAAGAATTATGTTAACATTTGAGTATCCACCGTTGGGAGAAGATGGCACTGAGTGCCGACCAGTCAAGAGCGCATCTGGATATAACCCACATTCAACCACCGACCTGTTCAATTTCTTTATTTGTACAAGAAAACTGCGAGACATCTACCCATCCAGATTGTGCCAAGTGGCAACATCTCAGTGCCAGATATGGGCCGTTCAAGTGGCAGGCATCCAATGGGCCAGATTTGGCCATCCAGATAGTGCCACGTTCAATGGGAAGATCTGGGCCGTCTAGATCGCACCAAGTGGCAGCCTCTGAGTGGCTAAATCTGGGCCATCCAAATCGCATCACGTGGCAGGCTCTCATTGGGCAGATCTGGGCCGTCCAGATCCCGCCAAGTGGTGGCCTCTAGGTGGCTAGCTCTGATCCATTTGAATCACGGCAAGTGACAGCCTCTCAATGGCCAGATCTGGGCCAGCCAGATGGTGCCAAGTGAAAGCCTCTTAGTGGGAAGATCTGAACCGTTCAGATCGTGCCAAGTGGCAACCTTCGAGTGGCCAGATCTGGCCATCCAGATCGCGCCAAGTCGCAGTCTCTAGGTGGTCAAACTTGGGCCATCCAGGTTATGCCAGATGGCAGGCATCCAATGGCCGAGATTTTTCCAGCCAGATCGGGCCATGTGGCAGCTATCAATGGGCAGATCTGAGCCGTTTGAATAGGGCCAAGTGGCAGCCTTTCAGTCGCTAGATCTGGGCTATCCAGATCGCGTCAAGTGGCAGCCTCTGAGTGGCTAGATCTAATCCATTCAAATCACTCCATGTGGCATACTCGCAGGGGCACATCTGGGCTGTCCAGATCTCGCCATGTGGCAGTCTCTCAAGGCCAGATCTAGGCCAGCCAGATGGCACCAGGTGGCAGCCTCTCATTGGCCAATCTGAGCCATTCAGATTACGCAAAGTAGCAGCCTTTCAGTGGCCATATCTGGGCCGTGATGATCGCGCCATGTGGCAGACATTAAGTGGCTAGTTGCTGAACTCTGCGTTTGAACTTCTTCGGCTTAAATTATGTAGCGTTTAGCAATGTGGGACAAAGAGAAGAAGTTACAGGTGTTCAGAATGAGCCGATTTCAATGAAACTAATCCGAGGTGTTCGTCATAAAAGGACTGTTCAACCCCGGGGCCATCTCGTTCGTTTACCTTTGGAGGTGAGGTCGTTTCGAGAGCTGCGTACAATGGCCAAGTTAAGTTAAGTAATGAGGAGGAGGAAGGAATTGGCAGAACTGATCGCTCAACCTTCGTCTACCTTCGTTCGCTAAACTTCCTATTGCTTATTCGCTGATTGTGCAATGAACTGCGTTAATTCATCTCCATAAAATTATTGAGTTGAGTTACGAAAGAAAGTATTTTTTAGGTGAATATTAGATTCTAAACCCTATATATTATAAAATTTAATTTGAAGAACCCATATTCTTAACCTAAATAAATTACAAGCTATAACAAATGGAAGAATAGTTTCAACTCGGAGTTATGATGGTGTTTGTGAAGATAAATTACAATCAATAACAAATGCAAGCATAGTTCCAAATCCCAATTATGATGACATTTCTTTCAATTTCTTCATGTTATTGTAAGAAGATGTACGAACATATACAATTTGAGTGGGCCTAATGGTTAAGAGCATGTGTTTCCTCCTAAGATGTCATATGTTCAAAACCAGAGGGGGTAGAGTATGTATGCCTTCGTAGACTTAAAGGTCAAAATCACTATGCGGAGGTGGGTCCCTTATCCCACAAACAAGTCGGTCTCATACACCAATTTGGTGTTTGGCTTGGCCGTGACTTTAAAATTGGATAATAGTAGTAGTAATAATAATAATAATAATTTACTTTCATCACCGATTAGGAGACCTCCTCGGCCATCTTGAATCTGATCTTCCAAACATGATTTGCTGACAAACAAGGGCTGACAGATCATGGGATCTCCCGCGCAGTTGCATATGTATGTAATATACATGCATAAATCCAGTGGAGTAATGTTACATATAATAATTTTTTCTGGAGAGTCAACATAATATCTAATCTAAAATTCCTCAAAGGAAAAAAGTGTGTTTATTATCTCACTCTTCACAAGTTTATAGTTCTTTGAGGGAGAATAATAATTTGATGATATACATTCATTTATTATGATATAATGTTAATATGTGGTTTAATAATTGTTTGACGTTATAAAAATCGAGAGGCTTGTGTCTAATATTGTTGCAAGGAGTGGACAAATTTCAAATAAAACAACAAGCATGCATTTTCTTATATTAGTGTTTCTTTCAATTTCTATTTTTTTCTTACATGGATCTTTTCCTTATTTGAAAGTTAGATGAACCTTGAAAAATATGGAGAATTTAGAAACTTGTGAACTCCCTAAATGTGAAAATGTGTACTACATCTCTCCAAGATCTTGGTCGTTTTTCTACTTTGGTCATTTGATTGGTCTCTTCATGGATCATTATCTTGAGTACGGCCAAATTAAGAAGATGGAATCTTAGTCAACAACCACTCCTGCAAGACATTGGGTGTTAAGTGGTTAATTGTAGCTACATGGTCACTTTCCCGATCATACTAATAACACCTATTACTCTATCTTCTCTTTTGTCCTCACTAATCTAGCCTAGAATAGTCACCTCTCTTCTCTTCACTCAATAAGGCCACCCTAGTGTTTCCACCTCCTTTCTCTGGCCCTTTATACATCTAACCTAGCATTTTCACCTACTTCATCCTTGATTCCTATGTGCCTATCTAGAATAAGAAGTGCATTATGTGGTTCAACCCAACACTAGATTCATGTGTAACTTGCCCAATGACAAAATAATACCTCTCAATTACTATTTTAATGTGATGAACATTTCCTTGTAATACCCTTCACATTATCATAAATTTGGGGCCTTGCTACGATGTATAACACTTAGGTGGTGTCCTTGGATTCTTTTTATCCCTTGTTCACCAACTTTCACTCATTTTGACATTTTGGACACTTTCTTGGGCAATTCCTACATTTATGGATCTAATTATCCGTGCAAAGTTCTTATTAGACCATAGTTAGAATACCTTATTTTGGGCACATGGAAATCCAAATCTACTTTGAACTTGTTATTTATGGGGTCAAGTGAGTCAAACCTCATTAACCCTTATTGATCTTTAACCAGGTAGTGCACCACAAACTCCTTGGAGGTGACATATTTGTAATTCATGGTATGCACAATAGAGGATGAACTTAGTGGTAAAAACCTACCATATAATCTTACCAAAACTACACCATCAAGTTAACACATAATCTTTACCAAACCTACACCATCAAGTCAACATAGATGGTACAATTATTGGATATGGGATCACCCAACATACACCTACATAATGACTTTGTTTCTACTATATAATGTTTGTTATGTCAAAAATTCCGCATTAGCTGAGAGACTTCACATCAACGATAAAAACATTAATATATAACATGATCTTTCTACACTAAGAATAAGCATGGGAATAACCATAACCATAAGGTATTGTTGCCTTTTACTAACATAAATTTATTGTGATGTGACTATGTTTTTCAAGACTTTAAACTTCAAAGAAAATTTCAATGTATACTTTTCGATTTTTAAATTTAAAATTTTTAAACTCTTTGTAGATAAAAATGTAGGTTTATATATATATATATATATATATATATATATATATATATATATATATATATAATCTACATGACTAACTATTAAACATTAAATAACCTTATCATAAATATTAATAACCTATACCTTCATAGTATGTAGGATTCTAAACACAATAGTATACATGTTGTAACTTAAGGCTAGTGGCTTATAAACTATATCTCATCTTAGGCTATGCCTTTTGCTCATGATTTTACTTCAAGGCTAATTTATTACTAAAAAATGGCTAGTTTATTAGTTTAAGAAGTTTAAAACATAACAAACCAAATCTGATTTATGGTAGAGTGATTGTATTTGTAGTGAATTCTTTGATGGTCAATACCAAAACTATTACAACAAGAAAGCTTTAGGATAGGTTCAATTCCAATGGAGATGTGAGATTTAGAAATGTATTGGGTATTCCTCCACTAAAAAGATTTTTATTGAGCTCCAGAGTCTTCAATCATGCCAAATTTCCCAACAAAAGAGGTATTGGAGCTGAGATCATGCTGATTAAAGAGGGTATCACTCTACTCAGTGAATTACGCGGCACAACTAGTTATTGCATATTGTGGTAATCACCCTCTTTCAAAGGTATTGAGCCCCTAAATTTTTTTGGGACAAGTCCGCCATCTCTAATTCCTAATCTTTAGGGAGAATACTACAATTATAGGCCCCATGAGGTGATTTAAATGGTTGTCTACATTACTAAGGTTTTGCAGGTTGCACATCTCCTTTGGGAAACCACATTGAATTCCTCCTACATACATTAAAATTAAATCATATTGATCCTTTATAAACCTCACAAACACACATTCCTACAAAATTACCAGACAACGCCTCCAACTGACAAACTTACCGTATTGTGAAAAATCACATATCGACTCACCGATCGATCTATGACTGTAGGGATGCCATGTGTCAAACAACTTATACACACCAACCATCAACCTAACTTCCAAGTGGCGTGAGATCCACTACCCAAATCAAGGGCTCCAGCTCTAGGAAAATTTGGTCATTTGATCTAGACAATCTCGATTGATCGATTAAATCGATCTTGACAGTCAAATATGAGAAATCGTGGCCATCTAGTTTGATCTCAGTCGTTCAATCAAGGAAACTATGACCATCAAATCTGAGAAATTGAAGTTGTTCGATTTGGTAAATCATGGCCCTTAGATCTGGGTGATCTTACACCTCCGATCTAGAAAATCTCATCCATTCAATTAGAGTGATCTCAACCATCATATTTGAGAAATAACGGTCGTCATATTTGGGAAATATTGGTTATCTGATCAAGACAATCTTGGTCGTTTGATTAAAGCAAATCTCGACCATCGAGTATCATTGGCAAAGCATTAAGGAAGAATATATTCGAAGGACATCCTTTCGAACAAGATACGAGCATTATGAATTTACAGTCCCTTGAGGCTCACAAGTGCCCATGCTATGTTTATATTTTTAATGAATAAAATATTACAAGTTTTTAGACAGTTTGTGCTTAATTTTATATATTATATTCATATACTCTTAAGACATTGGAAGAGCACAAATAACACTTAGAAATAATGCTACAAACTCTGCTTGACCACAAGCTATATGCAAAATTCAGCAAGTGTGAGTTATACCAAGATAAGATACAATATATCGGTCATGTTATATCTAAACATTACATAGCTCCATGTATTGAGTAGCCGTCACCATGGAGAAAAGAAGAAACAATAGACCTTGTCCCAAACAATGAGAGCCTTGATCAGTTTTGCTAAAGATAAAATGCCTCAAACCGAAGGCACCAAGAACTTGAGAGCTCTTGCCATTTGGCATGAACCGTTAAGATGGACAAAAATGATAGATGTATTTTATATTGTTTGAATGTTACATTCGTAATAACAATAGTAGTATTTCATGTTGTTAAAGATGGTCTTGCACTGGAGGATGATAATATAAATGTGGGTTGCATATGGAAATATATTTGCATTAGGGCAATACAAAAATGATATTATGATCGTTTTTACATTTATAAACAAAACAAAAGTTGACCTATGTAAATGCAATTGCTATTTTATAACTATAATGCATTTATTTAAATTATTTGAAATATGGAAAAGGAGGCATGATATTATAATTATATGAGTTTATTTAAAATATGTGAAATATGAATAAGAACCCATGCTCTTATAATTTTTATGCATTTATTTAATGCATGTGAATTATTGATGAATATACATAATTTTGCAATATATACACATTTATTTAATGCAATGTATGGGCATGCCTTTATAATCTTTATGCATTTATTTAATGCATTTGAAATATGGGAAAAATAGATGTGCACTTATAATTGTGTGCATTTGTATTCTGTTTTGGGAATACAGACAATAAGATTAACCATACTTTAGGTTAGTAACCTATGTTGTTGTGTTGGTGATAACAAGAATGGTTTCATATTAGAAGGAACCAGTGGATTGCTGAGTATGGTTTTGCAATGAGGAGTAACTCAGAAAACAATATCATTGTTGTGTTTTGCATTTTGATTAAATGCATTAAAAGTATGAGCTTGTAGATACTAATAAGGTGTTCCATGTGTTGAATAGTTGTGGTGTTGTACTTGATGATGCATGTAAAAGTAAAAGGCTAGTTACGAAAATGAATTTTACTTGTATTTATGCATGATGAAGAAAATGTTTTCTTGAAAAGAGGTATGATCCATAAAAAAATGTTAGTGATTCTGACATAAAAATGATAACTGGAAGAGATTGAATATGATTTTTATGAATTGATATTTTATTTTATCATGTTGTGAGAGTTTGTTGATGATAGAGTTTGTAGGAAAGAATCACGACTTTCACAGAGAATCGAGTGATAGTTTTAAACTAGCTTATTTTGTTGCAATCAGAAGATGAATTATAACTAGTACTATTGCAGGTGATGAGTTTATTATGTATAATTATTGTTCCACGTAGAGACAAAGATCATATAATGCAGTTTACAAGTGTAACAAAAGGTGGGAAACAACCATGCCATGAAGGCATTGGGCTCAAAAAACTACTTTGTAATGTGATTGTGAAACATGATAGTTTGTTTAATGTAATAACCTTTATTTAACTATGCTTGAATAAGATATTATGTTTCTTTTGTAGACTTTCTATAGTGCACAAGGGATAAGTGCAAGGCCACCCGTGCAACTATTCCCTCGAGTACATCTCATGTCAGAACACCTTCTGCTCCTCCGCGGAATGTTAAGTTTCCTTGTAAATTGTGCAAGGGTGACCATCTTCTTCGTGATTGTCCTGGTATTCCTAAGGTCTTAGAAGTATGGTCTCATGATCCGGCTCGTCCCTCATCGTCCTCTGAAGCTCATGTCGATGTTCAATCCTCAATTGGCAGTGGTAAGAAGAAAGGGAATATTTGATTCCTTTGTAGGCTCTGTGAAGGCAACCATCCCCTTCACCTTTGTCCGCTCATGGATAAAGCTTCCGCCGTTTTAGAAAGTCTTACAACTTCTTCACCTTGACTTCCCATTGGTTATCAAAGGCTCTCTTCAGACCTTCTCCCAGTTGACAAAGAGATTAACTTAGATTCTTCTCTTGTCCACCCTTCTCTTCCTGAACTTGGCTATGCTCAGCCTATTCCTGACTAACCATTGGTCGGAAAGAGTGTCGACTTGGATTCACTACCAGTGGTTCACTCTGTTCTTGAAGAACATCATGATTATACTACTCATGTTCTTCTCATCTTGTCAGATTCTCCTGAGTCCGAGAATGACCCTCCTATCCCAGCTGATTCAAAGAGTCCTTCTTCGATTCTTGTAGAGCATGGGGGCAATCATATGATACCTCCACCAAGTAGTTTAGTCATTTCTTTCAACTAGAGCCACTTGACTGCTTTTCGCCTTCCATCCTATGTGCCTTTCTAGATTACAGTACATGCCTATGATAAGGCAATACCTGGCACTGTCTTGGATGAGGGTGCATCGGTTAGCCTCATGCCTTTCACTACTTGGCAAGTTTCAAGCTCCCCACAACTTGTGCTAGTCACTCAAAGTCTGTTGGCATTTGACGGAGGAACCAGTCAACCTTTACAGATCCTCGTGAAGTTCCCTATTACTTTGGGAGGCAAAATCGTCTATATAGACGTAATGGTTGTTCAAAGTGCTTTAGATTTCAGTCTTCTCCTTGGTCGTGACTATATTTATGCCATGGGGGCCCTTGTCTCTTCACTTTTCCATGTGATTTGTTTTCCACACGATGAAATAATGGTGACTATAGATCAATTATCGTTCTTTAGTCCCCCGGTGCCTCTTGTGCAGCCGTCGTCTCCTATCGGTTCTTACTCGCAAGCAGTACCTTCCTTGCCACAAGTCAATTATGTGGCTATCCATTCCATCCCCACCTCTGCTGATGATCATGCAGATGGTCTCGTACATCATGTACTAGGAGCATTGGAACCTGACCTGTCATTGGTGTCTAATGACATGTGTTCCTCCCAAAGTGTGTTTCTTCCATCCTGCGAAGACCTCTTGGGAGCCATGTTCTCATATGCCCCATGAACAGGATCATGGAGCATAGTTCCTTGTCTTGTGTCAAGCTCGTTAAACAATGAAACAAGGTGTCCAAGGATGGTTTGATCTTGTTTTCAACCTCGTTAAACAATGAAACAAGGTGTCTGAGGATGGTTTGATCTTGTTTTCAACATCGTTGAACTATGAAACAAGTTGTATGAGGATAGTTTATTCCTCTGTCAACCTCATTAAAAAAATGAAAACAGGGGTGATGAGCATGGTTCCCAACCTTGTGTCAAGCTCGTTAAAAAATGAATCGAGGAGTCATGGAGCATAGTTCCTTGTCTTGTGTCAAGCTCGTTAAAAAATGAAACAAGGGTTATGAGGATAGTTCTTTTACCATTTCAACCTCATTAAAAAATGAAACCACTCCCTTTCCAAATCGATTCTTTGCTTAAGATCTCATAAAATCCAAGTCGAGTCTTTCCAAGATCTCAAAATGAACCTTCATTCCATCCACTCCGTTGAATGCAACGAAGCTTGGGGGGCATGTACCTCAATTTGCGTTATTATGCTGGGGGCATGTGAACTTATAACAAGCATAGTTTTTCATTTCAATCTTGTGTAAACATGAAACCAAATCCAAGCAGAGTTCTCCATGGTTCAAGCTTATGTAAAAATGAACCCATACCCGATTTACACCTCGTGATTGTTATTTTTTATCTGCTAAATTCTGCTAGATGAACCTTGGTCGTTTCATTCCATCCTCACCATCTCTTGGGCCGATCATATGCTTTCACTTGGTTGTTCTTCCTTTCCTGAGGAACCGCAACGATGAGTGGTTTTATTATCCAGCCTCTTAACCATTACATGTTTTGAGCAGTTCCACCATTGTCGGAACCAGTTGCTACCCTTTATACCACTCGTTCCTCCAGGATGAGTCTCAATTAAGCTCTTTTCTGACTCGTAAAAGATGAAAAGATTGTCGAGTATTTTTCCCTTTTTTGACTCGTTAAAGAGAATAAAAATGGAGGTCTGCTTTCAGCTCTTTTCTGACTATTTAAAGACGAAAAGATTGCTGAGTTTTCCTCTTTGACTCGCTAAACGGAATAAAAGGTGGTCCACTTTCAGCTCTTTTCCGACCATATAAACATGAAAAGATCCCAAAACTTTTGTCGTTTCGAGTTCTATATTGGTTATGAAACGACGTGCCTTCGATCGCTTTTTTACTTTTTTGGATTGGAGCCACTAATTATGAAAAGTACTCCTTGATCGAAATGGTAAAGCGGTTCTCTCGAGTATCATTTTCTACTTTTTCGGGCTCGAGGGACACAAATTTACCAAAAAGGACCCCCTTGATATATTTTGAAGTCCGTTGAAAAGGCAGTTTTACATGCATTTTCGCATATTTCGTTTAGTAAATTAAAATCAAAGGGAAGCATGATGTAATATAAACTGGACCTGAAAGGGTTCGAGAATGAAAATATATAACATTTGAAATCTGCTAAAGCCATGTTTGCGTTATTTTCACAATTTCAATGTATCTTAAAATAAAAAGGGGAAACCATGGAGCAGGCCAATTGTGATATGCGATAACGATTCCCAAGTAGACCTGATGGGACTGTAAAGCACAATTATGAATGTTTCAAGTCCGGAGAACAGTGTTTTTGTGGATTTTTCCATGTATTGCAGCGTTCTCTGTGTAAACATAGAGCGATTGTTTTTTAAGGATTCAAAGTGCCGATAGACCCCTTCTGTTAACAAATAGGTGGCATTCATCCCTGAGGGCATTTAGCAATGATTGCTGACTCCCGGAGATAGGTTTTGAATGGACTGTGGTAGGAAGACAAAGAGCCCAAAAGGGAAAACCAACAAACAGCGTTGATTTGGCTTTGAAGCCATGGATGTCAAAGACTGTTGGGGCTGCTGAATTGTTGACGGTGGTCGGGTTACTGTTGTTGTTGAAGGTTTCTGTTGGGGTTTTGCTGTGAAGCGGAAGCCAAAGAGGCAATGTAGGATCCAAAGAGGCAGCACAAGAAGAAAAAGAGTAGCTAAGGGAGCCTTTGGGGTCACTTGCAGTTCAAGTGAAAAGCAAAAGAGTTGAAGGTTGTAGAAAGCAAAAAGAAGCTAGAGCCGAAGAGCCAGAGAGCCAGAGCTAGAGCCAAGAGCTAGAGTCAGAGCCAAGAGCCTGAACCAGAGCTAAAGAGCCAGAGTCAGAGCCAAAAGCCAGAACCAAGAGCTAAAGAACTAGAGCCAAGAGCCAGATCCAAGAGACAGAGCTTCAAGAGACAAGGGATTAAACGGTGTCTGAATGCGTTATTTTTGTGTAGAACAACAGGAGTTGGGCCAAGAGCTTGTAAAAAAGACTAATACCATAATCCTAGAGAACCTAGTTGAGTTGACTAGAGCTCACGGAGACGTAGCCCAAGAGTTGTGGGTGAACTCCAAATTCAGTTGTTGTTTCTATGTGTGCTTTATTGTTGCATTATCTCTCTTGTTTTTTTCTGTTATATGTATTTATAAATCAGTATCAGCACACTAATTTACAACATAACAATAGAAATTAAAGCAAGTAATCAGTTGAAAACAAATATAAGCATACACCCATATTTTCAAGAATTTCTTAATTCTGCATTGGTTAATCAAATAGACTTGGGAAAATTCAAGCTTTGGAAGTGGGAGAGGTTCTTGTAAGCTAGACAAGAAGCCTAAGAGCCCCATTTTGAGATCAGGCGGTATCAATGCCAAGTTTGATTAACTCAGGCTTCAAGGAAAGATTATATTAGAATGCTTGATTGATAGAGCAAAGACTGCTTGTCTGAAAGGTGTTTGAACAGCAAGAGGCTGATTGTATGCTTGTTTTGAAGACTCACTATTTTCTGAGTTTGCAGTGGTTAAGGGAAAGCTATTGATAGCTCATTCCAAGAAGGACAAGAAGGAAGAAGGGTTGAAGGCACTCTTCTTATCCCAAAGGACCTCAAAGCAGTCCTTGGAGTACACGGGGTTTGCCGCAAAAGGTTACTTGAATAAGCTCTTTATTTATCTTGTTGAAGTTTTTTTGTTCATTGGCATAATGACAACTTCTACAAGTGGGTCCTCAAATTCTGCTCTCTTCACAATATTCTTTGATGAAGACATGAAGCAAGAGTTGTCCACCATGATGGATATGGTGAGAGAAATGTATGAGGATGGAAGGAAGAGCAGAATGCTTAGAAAGCAGCAGAATTTCATGAAGGAAGAGAAGCAGTTGCTTGCTGACAAATTGCAGGAAATGGAGAGGCAACTTCATATTGCAAATATGAACCTGAAGAGGATGCATGAGTTAGAAACATAGCTCTTTGTTTCCCAAGAAGCCTTAGTTAAGTACCATCTTGAAGAAGAGGTAAGCCATTCCAATTTGTCTTCAAATTCTTTTGAGAATGCTTGTATTGGTTCTTTTGAAAAACATATTAAAGGCATATGTTCCAAGCTAATGTCCAAGATGTTCTATGAATGAAAGGGCTTGGGAAAGCATGCAAAAGGTATTGTTGAACCAATAATGGTTGAGGAAAGGCCTAAATATTTGGGTCTTGGCTATGGGTAGTCTTATGGAGAGAATTCCAAAGCTACCATGAAAGCCACTGAAACAATCCCAAGAAGGAGGTTCATTTCATGTCCTCTACCTCAGAAGTGTGAAGGTTGTATCGAAGAGGAATGCAATAGCTTGAAACATCAATTGCAAGACGCAGGTGTTTAGAAGCACACACTTGAACCAAAGAGTTGGGTAGACTCTAATAGCCTTGAGAGTTTGATGGTGTTCCAAAGGGATCCACTTCTTGATTTGCTTCACCTCCTCATGAGGGAAATAAAGGTGAAAGAGGCAGGTATAAATTTGGTTCTAATTATATTCCTTTTACTTTTGCCAAGAATGATAAATTTCCACATAAGTATGGGGAAAGTGTTGCATGTTCCTTTTGTGTTTTGGATAACCATGATGTTTTTAGATGTTGGAAGAGAATGGCCACATACAAGAAGCAGAAGAAGGAAAAGGAGCAAGCAGCCAAAGGTCCATTGGACAAGGCAAACCATGCTATCAAGAGGATGCACATGCAGTGCACATACTTCCATAAGCAAGGACATCTTGCTACAAAGTGTTGGACACTGAATCCAACAATGCTTCCACCAAAGCTGAATAAAGCGGAAAGAGAAGATGGCAAAATTGGAAGTGAAGATTCCATGAATGATGTGTGTCAAAATGATTCACATGTTGATGCTGATGTGCAAGCAAGGGTAGTACCTTTGAAAGGGATTGGTAAGGAACAGTTAGAGTTCTTATCCGATTAATATTGCATGTCTATTGATGCATCTACATTATATTTCATTACAAATTCGAAAGTACAGTGTGCTTAAGTGAAAGTTGAAGGATGAAATGCATGCATGAGCATAGGTATGTTGATGATTTTCTTATTTTTGAACATGTATGTATAATTAACTTGCAGGGTTGATTGCCTTGACATGCATGTGATTCCATGTTGACTTGAAGGAAGTTAACTCGGTCTCCAAATGGAGATAATGATAAGTGTTTCATCTTTTGAAAAAGAGTCCTAATGGTCTTTTTCTACTACTTGACTTAAGGGTAATTAGTTTAAAGGCATGTTTTGTGGGCTTGTTTTCTAGTCCATCATTTGTATGCAGATGTAAGACATGGAGGTGTTCACAAGATGTGAAATCTATTTCTTTTTTTGAAGCAAGAATTAGTCCATCCATTTGTTGTCTGTATACTTGTTTTTATTAACAGTTGTTATTGTCAGCTTGTGAAATAGGTACAAATGAATGTTTTGTGGAGCAAATGTACTTCACATTTGTTGAGCCACCTTGGATATATGATCAAGGCCAAGAAGCTCAAACTACCTTCTATGACCATTTCCATAGAAGTTCTGTAGGAAGGCAAGAAGGAAGACAATTCTTCCTAAGAAAACCAGCCCATCCACAGAAGGGAAGTGGTTAGAAACTTTGGTTTAGAGGCACTATGCAAAGGCAAGTGTAGGGAGGCTAAAAGAAGAGGGTGAGTCACTCTCATTTACTGTTCAGATCAATATATCAGTCTTTTGGAGACAAAAAGTTCTTTTAGTGGGAAGGTGTGATCCAAAAATGGATCCTGGATAAACCTTTAAGTCTAAAAGACTTCATGCAAGAGGTAAAAGGTGCCAAATGGCACAAATCCTTTGTAAATCAGAGGAAAATGAAAATCATGGGCCACTCTCAGAAATAGTCTCACCGCAGGGATCCCTCCATTTTGAATCCAACTCAACTTAAATGGGAAAAAATGGACTTCAAATGGGAAAGCTATCATAAAATGAAGCTTCCCTTTTTCAAAGGAAAAAGAGGCAAAATCCCTTGAATAATGGGTCTAAAAACCCTCTAAGTCTTCCAAATTTCCAGAAAGGGCAAAACCACAGAAAAAAGGAGAAGTTATGGAGAAGGTAGATAACACTTCAAAGGTTAAAAACATGAAGAAAACCATGAAAACAAGGCTATCATAGGCTTGAATAGTGGTTGCACAGGGGCGGTCAGATCTGGCCAATCAATGGTCTAGATCCAATCGACATATCGCATCAGTGGTGACATGCAGATCGGTAATCGCAATCGGCGTTGGCATGAACCATGTATATGGGAAGGCCACGGGCTTATGTGATATGCGATTGCGAAAAGTTGCATCGCAATATCGCATCGGCACATTACAGAAGAGCGGGGTCGATATACATATATATATGCCCGATGCGATGGTCAGACCCGACGGGGCGGTAAATGACATTTGATATATTTTGAAGTCCATTGAAAAGGCAGTTTTACATGCATTTTTGCATATTTCATTTAGTAAACGAAAAGTGAAGGGAAGCGCGATGCGATGTAAACCGGACCCGAAAGGGTTTGGGAATGAAAATGTATAACATTTGAAATCCGCCAAAGCCATGTTTGCATTATTTTCACTGTTTCAATGTATTTTAAAATACAAAGGGGAAACCATGGAGTAGGCCAATTGCGATATGAGATAGCGATTCCCAAGCGGACCCGATGGCGCTGTAAAGCACAGTTATGAATGTTTCAAGTCTGGGGAACAGTGTTTCTATGGATTTTTCCATGTATTGCAATGTTCTCTATGTAAACACAGAGCGACCATTTTTGAAGGATTCAAAGCGCCGATAGACCCCTTCCATTACCAAATAGGTGGCATTCATCCCTAAGGGCATTTAGCAATGATTGCTAATGCCAGAGATGGGATTTGAACAGACTGTGGTAGGAATACAGAGAGCCCGAAAGGGAAAACCAATAGACAGTGTTGATTTGGATTTTAAGCCATGAATGTCAAAGACTATCGGGGCTACTGAATTTTTGATGGTGGCAGGGTTGCTGTTGCTGTTGAAGGTTGTTGTTGGGGTTTTACTGCAAAGAAGAAGCCAAAGAGGCAACATTGAAGCCAAAGAGGCAGCACAAGAAGAAAAAGAGCAGCTGAGGGAGCTTTTGGGGTCACTTGAAGTTCAAGTGGAAAGCGAGAGAGTTGAAGGTTGTAGAAGGGAGAAAGAAGCCAGAGCTAAAGAGCCAGAGAGCCAGAGCTAGAGCCAAGAGCCAGAGTCAGAGCCAAGAGCCAAAGAGCCAAAGCCAAGAGCCAGAGCTTCAAGATCCAGGGGATTAAATGGTGTCTGAATGCACTATTTTTATGTAGAATAGCAGGAGTTGGGCCAAGAGCTTGTAAAAAAGACTAATACCATAATCCTAGAGAGTCTAGTAGAGTTGACTAGAGCTCACGGAGACATAGCCCAAGAGTCATGGGTGAACTCTAAATTAAATCGTTGTTTCTGTGTGTGTTTTATTACTGCATTATCTCTGCTGTTTTTTTTTTGTTATCTGTATTTATACATCAGTATCAACACACTAATTTACAACATAACAATAGAAATTAAATCAAGTAATCATTTGAAAACAAATACAAGCATACACCCATATTTTCAAGCATTTCTTAATTCCGCATTGGTTAATCAAATAGACTGGGGAAAATTCAAGCTTTCGAAGTGAGAGAGGTCCTTGTAAGCCAGAAAAGAAGCCTAAGAGCCCTATTTTCAGATCACAAGGCTAGGCTGAAGAACGCTATCACACCTGGCAAAAACCATTCCATGATAAAAAATAACCACATGCAATACCATGGATGAAAAATCTAACAAGGGAAATACACATGAAAATCAATATCTACATTGAATCCTATTGTAGCTTCTTGTTCGTGCCCTTCATTGCTTGATATTTACTTCCTCTTACCTTCTATGCCTTTCTTCCTCCAATGCCAAGGTGATCCAAGAAAAATCTAAGTGTCCAAGAGTGACAGAGACAGAGAGTAGAAGAGAGCTCTAAAACTGAACTGATTAAGCTTGCCAACTAATGCTCAGAAGCCTTTTATCAATGAGGCCTTTATTTTCTTAATTTTCCTTCATTTTCCTTCAATTTCCTCCTCACATGAAACCCATGACCTTTCACCTTCCCTTTCTCCTAATTCCCATTATTTTCTTAAATAAATGTGCTTAAAATGCCATTTTACCTTTCCAAAGCCTTAGCCATTTCCTTTGCCAATTTCCTTAGCCATAAACAACCAAATGAACACCCACACTAGGATGTCTTGCCCACCATTCAGCTTGGAATACTTGTCCCGTAAACCATGGTCTTATATATTTTTACATGGATTTTTTACTAGGGTTGTTACAGTGCATAGGAAGCACAGATTGTTGTGGATGTTGGTCAGAGTATTCCACATATCTATTCAGCATTGGATAAAAAATAGGAAGAGCATCAGGTATCTATCATTGAGATGTACGGTAATACTTTTTATCAAGTTATTTCTATTTTGATTGACCCTAGATATAATTATAGCTATGCTAGTCCTAACTTGGTGGATAAGTGTGGTTTGAGTAAGGAATTGCATGCAGAGTCTTGGTTGGTACAATTGGCTACAGGTACAAAGAATCCAATTCATCATTGGTTAAGATCTTGCACATTTGATTTAAGTGGTATGACTACAACAACACATCTAAATGTATTACCATTGGGATCATACAGTATGATGTTGGGCATGTATTGGTTGTATCTTCATAGAACCAAGGCAGACTGTTATGACAAAGATATTGAGTGTGTTGATGACAATGGGGAACCAAGAGTCTTACAGGGAAAGAAGAAAGACACATTAATTAGGATGGTGACAACTATGCAAGCAAAGTGCAGCCATGGGAAAGGGTGCAAGCTATTTTCAGTACACATTTCTAGTGATAATTGTAAGGAAGTTGAGGATATAGATGTGTTGAGAAGGTACCCATTTTTGCAGCAGTTCAAGGATGTATTTCCTGAGGACATTACAGAGTTGCCACCTCACAGGGAGGTAGACTTTTATATTTAGTTAGTACCAAGGGCAGCTCCAACATCAAAATCACCTTACAATATGAGCACACTTGAGGTGGTTGAGTTGAAGCTATAGTTGAAGGAAATGTTGGACAAGGGATACATTAGGCCCAGTGTATCACCATGGGGCGCACCAATATTGTTTGTGAAGAAGAAAGATGGTACTCTCAAATTATGCATTGACTACAGGCAGTTGAAGAAAGTGACCGTCAAGAATAGATATCTATTGCCGAGGATTGATGATTTGTTTGATCAGTTTAAGGGAGCAACAATGTTCTCTAAGATTGATTTGAGGTTTGGATACCATCAGGTACGCATCAAAGAGGAAAAAATTTACAAGACAACTTTCTGGACCAATTATGGGAATTATGAGTTTGTTATAGTTCCATTTGGATTAACTAACTCTCCAACTATGTTTATGTGCTTGATGAATAGTGTGTTATGTATGTATTTTGATAAGATTGTTATTGTGTTCATTGATGATATACTGGTATATTATAAAAATGAGGAAGAGCATGTTGAACATTTAACAGCAGTTTTGAGGTTGTTGATAGAGCATTAGTTGTATGCTAACCTCAATAAGTGCATTTTCTTTCAGACTAAGGTACACTACTTGGGACATGTGGTCCTCAATGAGGGCATTGCAGTAGATCCAGAAAGGAGAAGAGACATCATCAGATGGGTAACTCCTCAGGTTGTGGATGAGGTGAGATCTTTCATATGGTTGGCAGACTATTAGAGGGGGTTTATTACGAACTTCTCATAGATTACTTATCCTATTACATCATTGCAATGGAAATGTAATAATTTTGAATGTACAGAGGAGTGTGAGGTTAGTTTTAAGCAACTTAAGCAGTTGTTGACACATGCACTACTGTTAAAGATTGCAGATCTGAACAAAGAATTTGTAGTATGAACAGATGCTTGCAAGAAAGGACTTGGTGGAGTCCTTATGCCGGATCAATAGGTGGTATGCTATGATTTACGAAAACTGAATGAGCACGAGAATAACTACCCCATGTGTTGAGCGATAAAAGGTTTCTTTTTAACTCCTAATTATCTTCACATTAATTGTCAACCCAGGGGCGACTTTTTTATTTCAAGAAGGTACTTAGTCTGAGGCAATTATTTACTCAAGCGTAATGTTTTGCAGTATAGTGCTTAAACTCCAAAAGTAAATGAATGCTTGAAACAAAATCTACTTATGATTAAAAGAAATTTAACACTCTGAAACTTAAATCATTCACTTAGAAAACTACAGCAATTTATCAGTCAAGGATGCAGTAGTAATAACTCATTCCTTGTTTAACTGATATAAATTAAATCAAACATAAACAAGATCCACAATCTGGGAACTTAGGCAGTGATATCCAATGTCCTTTACAGTCATTGATCTTACAATCCATACTAAAGCAATAAACTGAAATCAATAATGCTGCCAACAGAAATGGAATAAGCACGTTTGCTGCAATAACATTTAAAAGGCAAAAACAAATCCTTGCATGAAAGAGATAACAAAAAGTATATTTGAACAACAAAGCTAATTTACCAGAAATGAACAACAACACTAAATTAATGGAAATGAACAACAGCAAAGCTAAATTAACAACAATCTGTAATGAACAACAAAGTTATATAGCTATAATGAATAGAAAACTGTTAAATTACTGGAATGAACAGCGCAGCTCTTCAGCTCTGTAGATGAAATGAACAACACAACAATCTGCTTGCGAAAAGCAGTGATCTCTATTAAGAAGGAAATGAATAGCAACACAATTTAAGTACAGTATATAAAACAGATCAATTCATTAAATCTAGCAATACGAAACAGTAAAGTAATATGATTACGATAAATATAAATGAAACCAAACCATCACACGACAGAAATTGTAAAGATATGATACACAGTAGCAGTGTGATCCACCAAAGGCTGGGCCCTTAGCCACTAGTGGATGTTGCTGGGCTACTTCATATGAGAAGAATGAACAACAACTCCCAAATCATATATTAATCATTAAACTTGGTTGGCATTACAATATGATGACGTCCTCTTGGCACCATAAGTCTGTAAATCAGAATTACAATTTGAAATAATAGAGACCCATTCTCTTTCTTCCTATCCTATCCTATTATCTCTCTCTAATCATCTGTCATGGATCATGAATCCATAATTCTAAAGCCTCAATTCTGAATCTCGAATCCATCCTCCCCATTCTCTGATCTCTGTTTTGATTTAAATACACAGAGAGCAGAGAGTAGTTACAACTGTGATAATTAAAATATGATCATTATTACAAAATTGGATTGTTTCTAAGCAATTGATCAACAAGAAAATATATTTCCATCCATCTTTCAACAAGATCAAGGCGAATTTGGCTTTGTAGGTAAGGTTTGGAAAACATCCACACAGCAAATCTGAGATAATCGTGCTCAAAGAACCCTGTGTTTCTCTCAATACAAGCCAAATTTGGGCAAACCATTCTTTTAAAAGTTAATTTGGTCCGTTTTGGACAAAACCCATGTTCTGGATTTTCCAGATTCTTCTTCATTTGCCTAGAATTTCAACCGCAAAACTATCACTTCTTATTCCTGTGAATTTCTGAGTTGGAATATTTAATGATCAAATCTTCAATTTGGAAATTGTATTGGAGGCTAAAAATGGTGAATAATGTTACAACCACTTAACTAAAACTATCATTGATAAAATCATGCGTAATCATCAATTTCTTAGAAATAAAGGAAAATAAATAATATTCATCCATAAGAGCATAAATCATTATAAAATGGATTTATATAATAAATGATCTAATAAAGAAGAGTAAAAATGGATGAAATAAGTGTTTAAAATTTGGTCATATTCACAGCCCAACACCATGCATGATCTTAAGTTAGCAACAATTATACATGCATTGAAGATGTGGAGACATTATCTTCTGGGAAAGAGGTTCACATTGATGAGTGATCACATTGGTTTGTGATATATATTTGACCAAATGAATCTGAATGGTACGCAGGCTCGGTGGTTGGCTACAATCAGTGAGTTTGATTTTGAGATCAGATATATCAAAGATAAAAGGAATAGAATGGTAGATTCTCTTAGTAGGCAGATACAAGTAAACCACTTAGAAACTATGAGCTCCTATCGGACAAAGCTACAGGATAGGATCTTACAAGCAGGTAAGTGGGATGTCAAATATATGGATATTGTGCACAAGTTACATAAGGGTATTGGTACAGGTACAGGTAAAGGTGATAGTACAAGTGATGGTATAGGTATAGGTGATAGTATAGGTAGAGGTACAAGTGATGGTATAGGTACAAATGATAGTACATGTATAGGTGCAATTACATGTACAGGTGAAGGTGCATAGGATAAGGATTATTGTCACTTACAACAGATGGATTGGTCACGTTCTGAGATAGGATATATGTGCTAGATAGAAGTGAGATCAAGAAGGTGATATTTAGGGAACTTCATGCAAAACCTTATTCAGGTCACCCAGCCTACTAGAAGACACTAAGAGCAGTGAAGATATTTTCTTATTGTCCAAATTTGAAGAGGGATGTAGCAAACTTTGTGGCTAGATGTTTTGATTGTCAACGAGTGAAGGTAGAGTGTAAAAATCTAGGTGGATTGTTACAGTTGATTGCAATTCTAGAGTGGAAATCGGAAGTCATTTCCATGGAATTCATCATAGGATTGCCGAAAACAGTGAGACGACATGATTCCATCATGGTCATTGTGGACAGGTTGAAAAAGGTTCCATTCTTAATTCTAGTGAAGTCTACATTCTCAGCTAGCGATGTAGCACAGGTAGTCATCATATATGTGGTCAAATTTTATGTTGTTCCAAAGTAGATTGTGTCGAACAGGGATGCAAAGTTCACTTCCAAGTATCGTGTTAGACATGTTAAAGATGTTTGTGATGCATCAACAGAAAAAGTGGGAGGAGTATCTTCCCTTGGTATAATTCGCATACAACAATGTGTATCAGGTATCTTTGGAATGATTATGTTTGAGGAATTGTATGGGCGAGTTACAATACTCCTATCAGTTGGATTGATTTGGTTAACATGGTGTTGATTGGATTAGATATATTGGAAGACATGAAATAAGAAATGAAGGTAATCAAGAAAAATATAAAGGTAACACATGATAGGAAAAAGAGCTATGCAGATCGGAACATGTTGTTCAAGGAGTTCAAGGTTGGAGAAGAGGTGTACTTGTGCATCAAACCGAAGAAGAACTCCTTGCAGATTGGATCATGTGGCAAGATGACACCACAATTTTGTGGACCCTTCAATATTATTGAGAGGATTGGGCCAGTAGTCTATCAGCTCGCACTCCCTCTAACAATGAAAGTCCATGATGTTTTCCATGTATCATTGCTTAAGAAGTATGTTAAGGATGTTGATCATGTGACTGACTAGGATGTATTGCAAGTGGAACCAGATGGAGAATTCCTATCAAAGCCTCAGTGTATATTGTAAAAAAAGGTGCTCATGCTCCAGAACCGAGAAATTGGGAAATTTAAGGTACAATGGAACCACTTGGGTCCCGATGAAGCTACATGGGAGATGGAAGATCAGATGTGGGCTATGTATCCTTCCTTGTTTTCTAGTTGAGGCAAAGCAATTTTGGCTTGGTGTTTTAGTATGGTGTTTTGGTATATGCTTTGGTATATGTTTTGATATAAGTTTTAGTGGCGATGGTTTATGCACATATGTATATGGATGTAAATACCACCATGGGCTATGTTATAAATCTCCAATAAGCGGTATGGGGGTCATGTCATTATGATGTTATTCTTTTTATGTTTCATGTTGGTTTTCTTCTTAGCAGGTTGATCATTGTAAATACTACAACTAGCTAAGTTATAAACGTTCATCGATAGTATATTTTGCTTGTAACATTTTTGTGGTTATACGTGTTGTTGAACACTGAGGACGGTGTTCCCTCAAGGGGGAGGGCTTTATAACAACCCTGGTGAAGATTACATGTAATAAAAGTAAATAAAAGAAAAATAATAATCATGGATGATGGGACACTTATTCTAGGTTGAATGTTCGGAAAAATCCTAGTGATGGGGATCACTTGTGATTGTTTATGGCTAAGGAAATTAGCAAAGGCAATGGATAAGCCTTTGGAAAGGAAAAATGGAATTTTTGTCACATTTATTTATGAAAATAATGGAAATTAGGAGAAAAACGATGTGAAATTTCACAGGTTGAATGTGAGGAGGTAGATGAAGGAAAATAATGGAAATTGAAGAAAATAGAGTCCTCATTCATAAAAAGGATTTTGAGGATTAGTTGGTAACCTTTTGTCAGTTCATTTTTGGAGCGCTCTCATTATTCTCTCTCTCTCTCTCATACTCTTGGAGACTTAGAGTTTTCTTGGAGAACTCTTGGTGGGTGTGGCATACTTGGATTCTTGTATCAAGAAGGCAAAGGAAGATCAAGAAACCGCAAGAGGGCATCGAGATCAACAACTATATCATATTTTAGTGCATGTATCGAGTTGCATGTATGTTTCATTCACTAGTTTTTGCATGCATGGCATATGCATGTGGTTTGTTGGTTTTGATTTGCCATTGGCATGGAGGATTAACTAGATTGACAGTGGATTACTTAGCCTTGCAATTTCCTATATGGCCATGTTGATTGTGGGTTTACTTTCATTTATTGTTTTTTATTGGTTCTCATGTTTCCTTAGCTTGGGTTGAGTTACTAGTTCCTGGATGCTTGGTTGAAAAAATTATTTGGAGCCTGAAGGCAACTGTGGGTTGGGTTACTAGTCCTGGGGCCTTGGTTGAAACAAATGCTCTAGAGCCCTGGATGGTTGGGAGAGAGACCGGTCTGATGATGGTTTTGTGATGTCCGAACGTGAGGTGGAATCACTATTTGATGGGTTGAGGTGCATGGACTCTGGAAGGCTTGGATGAATTTTGATTGATGTGTTCTAAGAGATCCCACATTCATGCTTGGAATGTGGCACGGGGGTGAATGGCTAAAGAGAAATTTGGTTCAGCCATTCTATGGTTGAGTGGAACATGGAAGTCCCATCCCAGGTTTGGATTTTGTATCATTAATGAAAGGTTTTTTCTCCTTGTATTTCTATGAGAATTTTGATAGATCGTATGTGGTCTACATGGCTATACTTTCATGAGTATTCTTGTTTCTATTATGTTGGTTATGTATGTGTTTTATGACAACAACTATGTATGGCTTTCACCATGTTTTTAATTGTGAATGAATCATCAATGTATCTATGACCTAATGGATAGAATGGAAGTTTATGTGTTGAGGCATCAATGGTTCTCAGTGATTCTCAGCTAAGTACGAGACCCTTATGCTCAGAGATATTATTTACACCTGTAGTTGACATATTCGTGACATGTTTGAAAAAATGCTTGCCTTGGCTAGTAGGGGTCCAATCAAGGTTTCATTCAAGAATTTGCTTTAGTACTATAATTCGCATGTTATTTTATTGTTATGAAGGTGTCATGAAATTTTGGGCAGTGACCTAGGCTTTGGGCCTAAAAAAAGTGGCTCAAATCCTTGGGACACTAGCATAGCACTGACAAGTTTATTCTCTAGATGCTTGAAGTCAAGCCTGTGAGAGTGACTTTGGGTTTCTGGACGCTGTCATGCCTATAACATGAGAGTGACTGAGGCTTAAGTTGTCCAAAATTTTAGTGGGACCTAAGGGAAGGTTTTCTGAAGTTTTGGATTCGTTCATGAAGGTTCTAAAGCTGATGTTGAATGTATGTATGGTGTGTTTCCATTGGTTCCACTTCCTTAACATGATTTAGGATGTTGAATCATATCATAGTTTCCTCTCATTGTATGTTTACTTGAGCGGTTTGGTTGCTTGGGTAGATGTGGGAGGAGGGCGTTACATAGTGAATGAATGAACTCTTTGAGATAGGTTTCTCAGATGTAGAAGAAAACTCCCATGCTCCATCAATAATTTCCAGTCACTTATTTATGTTTTATGTGGCATAAGAGCTAATATCTACCATTAAATACGATGTCTCTCTCATGCTTTAGGGTGTGTTAGGCGTACTTCATGAAAATTCAGGTGCTTGGATAGTCAAAGGGATCATGAATAGGGTAGTGGGAAAAAGAGGTTCTTGAGCTTATTTTATTTTTCTTTTGAACTTTAGATTAGTTTCCTCTAGCTTTCTGGCAGAGTGAAAAAGGGAATCTCTTGTAGCTTGGTGTAATTTTAAGAGTCTTGTGGGTCCAATCTTGAAAATGTCCACCTTAGGTTTCCATTGATTAGTAATTTTCTTATTTCACATGCTTACATTATCAAATTGCAACTTCTTGGTAGTCCTATTATAGTAGATATTTTGCATGGTTAAAGAGTCTCCATCAAAGGTGACCAACCTTCAACATCCAATTCTCTAACTAATTTTTGAGTCTTGTCCATGCATGATACCACCTAGTCTAGCCTAGTGGCACTATCCAATGCCATCTATAGGTCCTTCTACATTCTAGGATGCCATTTCTCTCAATATTTTACTCCTTGATGAAGTAACAATGTGAAACTTTTCTAGGGTGACTCATAGAGGTGGTTCTTCCCATTCTCCTTCATCAAAATGGCAATTATTACTCTCTCTAACTATTATAATATATTTCCTTATTTAGGTTGAAGAGGAACTCTAGAAAGCCTATGGAGTTGAAACTAGTGGAGCAATAATATAATTATTTCATAATTCATTGGTTTACACTTCAGTATTGGTGCTTTTGTAATTATATCATCAGTAGGTGTGGGTGTCTCCTTGTCCTTGGATGCATTGGTGTGACTTTCTCTACTTTCTTCAACAAAACTAGTAAGCAATTTTCCATATTAACCAAAGCTAGGTGTTTCAAAAATATCTTTTCTCTACTTTCTTTAACAAAAATAGTAAGAAAATGTCCATATCTGACCAAATATAGGCTTTCAAAAATATTCCATCGGGTTTAAATCCTTAGGTGTTTTCAACCTTAGCAAAATTAAAGGTCTTTAGAATTTCGCAAGGTGAGCATAATTCTTCACAATAATTTCTCAAATAGTAAGTGAAAATGTTATAAAATACTTCTTCTTTCTCTCAAATAAAATAAGGCATGGGTGATACTATCTGTAAACCTTTTTTGTAAAAAAATCTATCCAAAATAAAATTTGGCAGTAACACAGGTTTATCATAATAGACATATAGTATAGTGAGAGTATGGTATTTTACTGATGTATCCCCTTTACCCATAAGAACTTTTAGGCCTCTAAGGATATTCTCGAAGGCTCCTTCCCTATTACTAGAGGGTTAAATTCTTTGAAAATTTGGTCTTGAAGTTGAAAAATTGGAATGGGGCCTTATGCCTCCATAGAATGGGATATTATAATTGCATAGGCTCTATTTCAAGATTTAACTTTCTTTCGCAGGGCATTATTTGGAATGAATTTCAATAATAAATTGCCATTGCTAGGTATATTTTCATCAAGATTCATTGGGTATTGATGAAATTATCTAACTAAAAGGAAATTTCATATGAAATGACTTCATCCCAGTCAAATACGACAACATTTTTGAAATAAAAATAAAGTATATACAAACTTGACCTAGTACATTAGTAGTATTTTCATGTCCCATGGCCCAAGAAAATAACTAGGAGAAATATTTAGAAGGGTTTATGAGTATAGAGATATCAATAAAAGACAGGTTGGTTGGAACCTATGTAGAACATGCCATGGATTTGTGAATGGAATTCATTCCATCACCTTGATAATCTAGAGAAACATCAACTTTAGGTAACTTCAACTGTTTAGTGGGCTCTAGCAGTTTGAATATCTTCTTGAAAACCTTAGGAATTAATGGAAACTTTTTCTTCTTCATGTCAATCTTAGTGGTCTTGATATTAGTGTTAAATTTGTGGGTACATTAGTTAACTATTTCCTCGAAGTCGGACACTTATGTGATGCATGTCGCATTAGCTAACCTTGTACTATAAACATTATTAATTTTCCTTTGCTTTAGAGTCACATTTAAATACCAATGATATGTTGTTGAACAGTGGAAGTTATTGCCTTGAAAATATAGCGAGTTGGTTGTATCAACAAAAAATGAATCCTTCTTCCTTTCTATCACCATCTTTCTTATTTATTCATTGTACTTAGGAATATGAGATAGATAATGCGGTATTTGTTGGAAATCTTAACTGTTAATTTCTCCTTTTATGATATAATTTAGTAGGATTTTACATCTTCACATACCACCTTCATCATTCCATGCAAGAATGAGCAATGAGAAGTTAATAAATTAGAGAAAGTATTTAAGAGGTGTGTTAGAAGCTAATTCACATACTATTATATCAAGAACCTCTTTTTTCCTCTTAGATCAGACTTTCCTAGATGAACTTTCAATTAGCCTCAAAAGGATAAAATGACTAATTTCCATTGAGTATGGAATAAAGGTAGTGGAGTGGATTTTATGACCAATAGTGCATGAATATTTGATACGTGTGGAGATTGCTTGTCCAGGGAAAAGGACATGTTGGATGTTGAATTGTGTGCAAGATGAATCGTGTGGAACAAATGGATGTGTGAAGTGAGAGGTGCGTGGAGGGTTGGGTTATGTATTTGTTCGATGCACATTAAAATGATTAAGTGTATGAGGGTGTGGGAAGTAGTTTGTGGAAGAGTGTATATGTGTAGAGTGTGGGGAAATCCAATGTTTCTACACATGATGTTTGTACAAAAACGTGTAAGTACAATATTTTAAGGGTACAGTATATTATATAGAGTAATGGTGGCAGGGTACAAAGATAATTCAACAAGACCATGTTTTTAAGATATTCATTAATATCCTATAGTATAAATGCCCATAGTGAGATGCCAAAATAGTGTATACACAGTGATACATGGTATAAAGAGGAGTACAAAAATGTATATTGTGGTTATTTCTCATGAATAACATGACAATGAAGACTTGTATTCTAGGTCTATGTAGATAGAACAAAGCATTTTTGCATTGAAAGAGATACTAACATAGATACAACTGATTAAATATACGGGAAGGCACTCAATCATTTTTTAGTATGAAGAATGAATTGATGATGCAGATATTCCTAATGTGATATTCCAAGACAATCAAGTAAAAATAAGTGTATTCCATTATGTTTCATTATTTCATTTAAATTTTATGAGAATCTTGGAATACTAATTTGTATGATGGTTAAATTAATGATGAAGTGTTGAATATCTAGTTGAAATAAGTAGACATTTATTTTTTCCTTTACCAAATTGATGAAGTATAGTATATTTCATGTTACTTTCTTAGCATCACTAGACATGATATGTTGTTGTTGGAAATATATGTTCATGTACCAAGAATAAATAAAATATCCAATAGCCATATAGTTTAATTTAATTACCAAATTTAAAAATGATAAGAAAAACATTAATACTATTCAAAAATTGTGAAGAAACAAATAATAAGCCAAAGAATGTTGATTAAAATGGAACCATATGGTCTTGCGCCTTTATAACTCCAACAAATACTAATAAAAACATATTTAAAATGAAACAAATACTTATATGAGGGCTTGTAAACTATTTTCCCACCAAAAGTCAGGTGGGTCACAAATAAGTTGAGTATAGCCTTTATTTATGGTGTTATAGGTTGGAGACATCATGATTAAGAGAGAGGCGTGTCTCTTGTGGAAACTCAAAATAGTTTTTTAGAATAGAAAAAATAGGAATTAAAGATATGTTAGAGATAATAGAGAAATGAAGATTTTATATTGTTATATAGAGTTTGAAGGTATTATTCTAGAATGCGTAGTTTTCCAATGTAAGAGCTATTTGGAGTTGAGTAGGAGTCATTATCTTTCTAGGTTGCTGTATTTATCCAATCTATTGATTCCATTTCTATAAGATGAGACTCTTTCATGTATTCAACATGTGCTTGAGAGCTTGAACTAATAAAAGTCCCATATTGAGACAGTTCTATTCTGTTTCTTTGTTTCCTTATTTTGGTATTAGAGTGAGTTGCTTTGGTGTGAGTGTTTTGTAGTCTGTTAAAGAGAGATAGGTGTTGAGACATCGTGGACATAGAAATTGGTTATCAATATTATGAATCTTGTAGATAAGATCAATACATACTCCATATATGTCCATCTTGTATTGGTTAGGAGGAGGCCTACCATAGTTCTTTAGAGGAGGAGCTGAAGCTCATAGGAAGCATTTGGGTATCCCAAAACTATCCCAACAGAAATTATCTATCAAGTATATTGGAGAAATGATCTATCTTCTCCTTGGCAAGGATAATATTGGAAGGCCCTTTTATAACAACATGCAATATATATCTTGTTTCGCAAGACATAAAGGAGCCTCATATACTTTCACTACTCATTTTATAGTGATACCATTCTCTAACATTTATTCATGTTTAAGTTGACCTCTTTGAGATATTTTAGCAAGTTGATGATCTAAAGAATTGAGTCAAGGAACTTGTTATCATAGAGATATAGATATGTAGTTTCCATTTAATATATTTCCATTCATATTGAGAATTTTTAGATCAAGGAGCTGTAGCAGGTTGTAAGTAATTAGTAGTGTAATGGAGGTAATGGAACACTGCCTTTGAAGCGAATTCTATTTGGTGAAGGAAAGAAAGTTGCTTGATAGCTTTGTGAAAGGAGAAGAGAATACTAGTAATTCCACCATGGACCAAATTTTTTTAGAAAGTTTTTCATCGATAGAATTGTGTGAGACATTTAGGTATTGAATCCATGAAGAATTCACGATCTCAAAAAGGATTCTACTAATGAGATTATTCATTGAATACGATATCTAATCTCTTTAGTTATATTTTTTTCTTGATTGAAAATATAGTCATTAACTACTCCATCTACTATATTTTATGAAACCTTCAAATATATCCCCTATATATATGCATGCTCCTAAGAAAAGAAATTGTTAATATAGATATTGTGTCCTTGTTGGGTGCAGGAATTGCACTTAAGTAAACTCCTCAAAACTTAATTGTCAACCCCAGTGTTTCGTAAACTTAGAGACGAAGCACAGGTAATGCCATAAATGGTATGAAGTTTTCTTATTCTTAATCCTACTTCTTAAAGTAAATGGTTGCAGAATTAGACAGAAAATAATCTCTAAAGGCAATTAACACCAAAGCAACTCTAGTGCTGGAATATAAAAGAACAATTTCCAAGTAAATCAAGTAAAGGAGCTTTCATGCAACTGAAGAAATCTTAAATGCTGGAATGAAATGATATTTTTATCTTCAAATAGATGGCTAATAGTATGACAAGTGGGCCTTTGTAGAGATCTATTTTCCTCTTGATCTTCCTTCTACAAAAACAATTTGTTCTTGTACTATTGCAATGTGCTTGCACTAGTGCAGGTGTAGTGCCTTTGTGTAAAAGTATATTTTACCTCCCTTACTAAAGATTTATGTCTTTGTGGAGATGCTCTAAGCCTCAATGCTTATATCACTCTTTTTCTGTGACAAGAGACTAGCTTTTGCACCGAGGCAGAGTTTCCTTCACCAAGTTTCTAATTTACTTTCGAAAATATTGAAAGACGTGGTGAAAATAATTGCAATTGCAAACGAAATCTTGAGATAAATTATCTATGGAAAAAAAATTCTTTAATTAATTAAATCTTGTAAAAGATGTAAACTTCATGAAATGAGAGCAACTCAAAGTAATCAAAGCAGTAGTCTAAGTGATTTACATGTATAATCTAACCTCGGCAATCCACTTAAATTTTTTTGTTCCTTGGTTGTAAAGCATAAAATGTAAGTGTAACGTGTCTATGATAAATTCATGCAATTGTTCCGAGATCCTTCAAAAATGTACTTTTAATGCTGAAGACAATTACTAGAATTAACAACCCATTTTCTTGGAAGAATAATTGAAATGCTAATCAGGGAAAGAAAGGCAATGTTTGTTGTAAAAGAAATGAATGTACGAAGTGCGAGAAATCACATGCACTTGTACAGGAAAAGGGCTTCCTGCACAATCCAAGCGGAAGCAAATTTATACAAGAACTATGAGTAAAGAAATGCAAGAAATAAATTACAGAAATGAAATAATTCAATTAACTCCCAAGCCATGGATCTGTTTCACACTTAACTCTGAAATAGATTTAAATCAAAACTTCAGAAATAAATATAAAACTGTTCACACCACGCAACTGCAAAGGGAAATATCCACACAGTCTTTTCGAATAATGAAAGCACAAGGGTAAATGAGCTGGGTTGGTTGGGCCCTAGCCAACTAACTCGTTTCCCTTTTAAGAAACGAACAGATTCAGTACTCAAGTAGGCATCAAAGATAAATTAAACACAGTGCATGAATAACATGGTGGATTCCTTGTATTACTTGATTAGAAAATGTACATAGTAGTGCAAGTCTAGTCTAGAGCTGAGGGCGATACCATATTACAAAGAAAATGAAGTTACAGTCTAAGGATCGCTAACTAGTTCTACCTACAATCTATATTTTTTATATCCTTTCGGCCTTAGCCGTATTCCACTAATTATAGTCATTTTCTTATTAAGGCCTTTTGGCTGAACAGACTAACAACCGAACATTACAAAATTGGCTAACAATTATAATCGAATGTGTACTTCGCTGGCCGTAGACCATCCTTGGAAAAAATCCCTGATTGTGTGCCACCGATATCCATCCTCAATTTATCAGCAACCAAACTTAGAGTCATGGATCAAAATGTCTGCGTGGAAAGATCAGATCACAGAAATCTTGGACCAATCATCGTGGCAGTGCAAGAATCTTTCTGCATTGATCATACTAACTCATAATTAACACTAAGTTCCTCAATTACTTCTATGAAATTATCATAAGTTACAAGAGGTACTTAATAAGCATGAAATCTATGTAAAAATGATTAATAAAGCGCTTTAATAAATCTTAATGTAAAATACGAAGCATACGCAGTAATAGGTACTTATCTTGGACTAGTGCAGGAAAGAGAGGTTTAAGTTGAGTTAAAATAGAGGTTAATGTTTATAGAAATGGGGTAAAAGTAAGGCAATTTGGGACACCAACATCCTCCCATCCCTAAGTTGTTGTGTGTCCTCACACAACATTTTACCTTCTGCAAAAAATCCTCAAAAATGAGTGGATGTCTCTCAATCCTGAACTTCAATGCTTATTCTTTCTGTCACTGTCTTTGGCTTTTTCCCTCGAGCTCTTCTCAGCTGATTCGTCACCTTCTTGAGGCGTTTGTAGCATTTGGAAGCCCAATACATCCACATTTTTACTTGCTGCTTCTGCATTTTTACCTCTGCAAGTAGTTCCACCTTGCTCTGCTTCTACCAACTTTATTCCTTCATGACCTGGTTCAAAGCCTCCAGGTCATGAACTTGTTGCTCCAATTCTACTATTCAGCTATTGAGGTAGAGAGTATAGGGTGTCATGCTAAGATCTTCAGGTGTAAATGTCTTCTCTACAACAGACTCGAAACAGGTTTCATCATTATCAAGTTCAAGGCTGTCAAATGTCTCCATTATGATGTCGCCGAGGGTTTCTACACTCAGGGTTTCCTTGTCACTGAGGGTTTTGATGCCCTCCACAATCTTCATGCCAAGGGTTTCAGTACCTTGTGCACTCAAATCCTTAGGGTTTTTAACATCCTGTTCTTCCAGTTGCTCACGGAACTTAGTACTCTATCCATCCAGACCAGCAGGGGTCTCAGTACCTGGTATTTCTAAAACAATAGTGGCTTCAATACCCTGTTCCTCTAAAACAACAAGGGTTTCAGTACCCCGTTCCTCGAAAGCAGTGAGGGTTTCAAAGTCCGCTTCCCTGAAATTATCGAGGATCTCTATATGGTTCTCTTCTTCGTCCTCATGACCCTCTGTTTGGACTTCACCGATACTCGGTGTCATCTTCCTCTTCCTTAATTTGCTGACACAAATTGACAACAATACATCATCTTTCGTGTTCTCTTCATCTTCCACAGTGTGTGCTGTTGCATCTGGAAACAATGAGAGGTTATGAACTTTAGGGGAAACTTGGGGTGATTCGTCTATTATAATCAGAGATCTCGAATGGTTCATCCCTTGGGAGACAGTCTTCCTCCTCATCGAGTTTCTAGTCTTTCTCTTCTTAGCCGAGGATGGAGTATTTTCAACAGTCCTCTTCCCTCCTTTCACTGGTGTGCTTTCCTCTTTCCGCTCGATAGGAGACGATGACTCTGCTTTCCTTTTCTTACTTGTAGTTGTGCTAGAAAACTTCTCTGCATTCCTTGCTTGAAACTCGTTCAAGAGTGCTTCCTAGGTTATTCCTTTTTCTTCCAGCTTCTTCTTAACTAGAATTGTGATAATCCCATGATGGTAGAGCTTGTTTTCAACTTGGCTTGCATTTCCACTCTACACTCCCTTTGCCATTTTCTCAAGACTCTTGAGCAGGTAGTAAGGGAATTTAATCAATTTCCCTGGCTCAAATTGCAGCAACAACTGAAGGTGATACATGAACGCCAATGTATAGTGTCCCTCTCCAATCACAAATTTCTGTAGTATGAATAGGAGATCTTGCCACTTCCCGGTCATGGTGCTCTACAGAAGTCCCTTCCTCCAGTCAACCTTAACCTTTTTGTCAACCATGTTCTGGTGTGATCATTTCTTCCCAAGCCGCTCCTTTTTAAACCAATGCTCTCCTGTAAGTGGCAAGCCTGTAGCTTGTGAAATAAACTCGTCTGTAACTTTGAACTTCAATGACCCGACCCTGACTTGGTCTTCTTTGAATGTCCTTGCGAACTCCAGTACCATAGCCATGTCAAACCCATCAAAATCCTATAAGAATGGTAAGAACACGAATTCTTGCAATAGTGCAAGACTACTCTGGTACTCTACGGTTTTCTCAATCTCCTACAAAGACAGTAGCTCAATCCTTATGGGTTCCATTTCGAACTGCACTTCACCTTTTCTGATCACTCCCTCGAAAGAATTCCAGTGAGTGACACCAATGCTTTGCCGAGAGCTTTATGCTGAAGGTTCGTCACCCTCCATCTTTTCAGTCCCACTCACCTGGTCATGATTAAAACAACTCTTCATACTAGATGTAGATTTGTATCAACCTGCTATAGGTGAGTCGTAATGATTGGGTGCAGTGGAGGTTTATGTGGCGGTGGCGCAACAGTTACAATGATCGGGTTATGAGGTAAGGTAATAATGAAAAAGTAATGTGAAATTATTTCAAGGAAGGTGAATATATAGGTTATCTAACAACAATACTATCCCACCATCTACCTCGTAATTTAATCAAGACATACTTCAACATTTATTAAAAAATATATATATTTCAAAACCCTATACACCTTGCACTTTAAAGTTTTTCCCAAGTTAGTAAATGATGAAATAGAGTATTAATTGAAACATGCAATGCTATGATATATCAGTAATCATGTGCGCGAAAGTAAAGATCCATAAATATCCTTGATAAAACACTCCTGGACTGTGTGAATTTTACTTGCTTCCACAGTCAGCTGCGTTCCAGCACTATACTTGCTTGCACTACGCATCTTGCACCAGGGACTTTTACCAAAACAAAAAAACTGATAGAACATAATTTTGTAGCTGGACTTAAAAAAAATTTCCTCACTATACAAGAAACATTACTCACCATCCTTTGGTGTTTGACGAGCATGCCTTTTGGATTGACTGCATCAAATTCTGCAATCAATTTATGAGGGAATAAAGAAGTGGGAAGGGGGTTAAAATTTTTTAGAATGGGAAGGAACATTATAGTAGGGATTCCTCAAACAATATCGCCAAGAGGGATAAACGAAATGGGATGTGGGAAAAAAATGAAGGGAAAAGGGGGATTTTATGGAATCGGGATAGGGTAGTTTCTTAGAAGAAAGAGGAAGGTAATTCATTGGAGATTTTGGAAAAGAAACTAGTGGAAATTTCCAAAATGGGAAATAGAAGAAAGGGAAACTTTTTACCTTTAAATCTACCTACACTGGTGTAAGAAAAAGTAATTGTACTGGGAAGAAAGCGTTTACTTGCATAAAAATGTGCATGTTAGTTGCCCCAAACTTGGGTAAGTGCTCGGTTTCATGAACTTGCTTCTTCTTGGTGGAAGCAAGCATATCTAAAAATCAAGTAACATTCCCTTTTTATTTAAAATTTCGATCTTCCTACTAGCATATTGGTGTTTAGGTTGATCCTTCTGTAATCATGTCAGTCAACTGATTTACATAATGACATGATTTTTTTTCTTTCTGTACTTTTTAGCTTTGTCATTTTTCCTTTTTATTTTTCTTTTATTATTTTTTCAATAAGGACAAGAAGGAATCAAATCTCAACAGGTTGGTGTTACGAACTATCAACTCCTTTTCAAATGGCTATTGGACTTGCTGCATAAAATCTCCTTTAGTAAGAGGCTGAAAATATACCTTCAATCTATGCTCATTTACCAGGAACACTGAATTCCATCCATCAATAGTTTTGATTTCTATTGCTGCATTTTCGAACACTTTGACCACCTCATAGGGTCCCATCCAGCGTGTATGGAAATTTCCTTTAAAATATTGGAATCTAGAATCGTAAAGGAGTACCCAATCACCTGATTGGAACTGATTCTTCTTAATAGACATTTCATGCCACTTCTTGCACTGTTGTTGAACCAAGATATTCTACTGAACAGCATCCCTTCAGAATTCATCTAACTCATTTAACTGTAAAAGACATTATTGGTATGCTTCAGAGAGATCTAGCCCCAGTTGGACTGCAGTTCTGAAAGTCTTGATCTAGAATTCTAATGGCAAGAGGACTTGTTTTCCATACACCAACTCATATGGTGTGTGTCCTATGTTGTTTCTCCAAGTGCTTCAATAAGCCCACAATGCTTCCGATAGTTTGTCATCCCAATCCTTTCTGTGCATATTTACTGTATTTGTGAGGATGGACTCAATCATCTTATTTGTGGACTCCACCTGACCATTTGCTTGTGTGTGATACCGTGTAGATTTCCTGTGCCATATTTTATACTGCTCCATCACACCCTGTACCAGATTAGAAATAAACTACGGTCCATTGTTAGAACCAATTTCTCTAGGCACACCAAATCTAGTAAATATTTCAGTAAAAATAAAATCAAAAACAACTCTTTCAATAGAAAAAGAAATAGCTTTAGCTTCTACCCATTTGATAACAAAATATGTACAAACCAAAATATGCTTTTTATTTGATAGTGCTTGATTTGTTAGTCCTACGAAATCAATGGCCCGTTTTTCAAAAGGTTCAATCATAACCTAAGGACATAAAGGCATTTCATTGGTTTGATTAGGCTAGCCAATTCATTGATAGCTATCACATCGCTTGACATATTGTTTGGCATACTTAAACAAGGAAGGCCAAAAATAGCTAGCTCATAACACTTTGTATGCAATCCACTTATCAACAAAGTGACCCCCACAACGTTCATCATGGGAAGATTTTAAAATATCAAAGACTTCTTCCTCTGTTACACATCTACGGATAATGAGATCTGCTTCGATGTAAAATATGTCTCCTTGGCTCCAAGAATATACAACACTTTTCTAAATGATATGTCGCTTTTCACGAGCGGATAAGTGAGGTGGTAATTTTCAATGACTAAATAGTTAGCTATGTTAGCAATCCATGGGGATTTTGTTGACACAACAAAAAGATGTTCATCAAGAAAATCATCATCAACAAGAATTGCTTCACCACGATTATTTAACCTTGAAATACAATATGCTACTACATTTGATTTTCCTAGTCTATCAACAATAGTAATATTAAATTCTTGTAACAGTAGTAACCACCTAGTCACTCTACCGCTAGTTAATGGTTTATTCATCAGATATCTGACTGCAGAATGGTCAGTATGAACAATGCTTCATATCCTGTAATATAATGTCTGAATTTATTAATAGAAAATATTACAGCGAAAAACTATTTCTCAGTAACTGTATAATTGAGTTCGGCGAGTGACAAGTTTTTACTAATGAAATAAATAGAATAAGATTGTTTGTCTTCTTCTTGTCCTAAAGTTATGCCAATAGTAGTATCTAAGGCAACAGAGGAAATATGAAATGGTAGGGACCAGTTTTGTCCTCTCAAAACTGGTGCCTGGACTAATTTTTCCTTTAATGTCTCAAAGGACTGTTGGCAAGTTGTGGACCAAGAAAACTCACTATCCTTAGCCAAAAGTTGGAAAAGGGGAGTAGCTATCCTTTAGAAATTCTCAATGAATCTCCTATAGTAGCCCGCATGTCCTAGAAAACCTCTCACTTCCCTTTGAGTTTTGGCTATAGGATACTAAAAGTGACTTCTATTTTTGCAGGGTCAACCTGGATACCTTTGTCAGAAATCAGATGGCCAAGAATCACTCCCTCCTTGCAAATTAATCTGCATTTCTTGTCACTCAAGGCAAGATGAGCTTCTTGGTAGCGAAGAAGCACTTTTCTAGATTCTTGAGGACTTCTTGAAATGAATCAATAAACACAGAGAAATCATCCATGTAGATTTCTACACATTCAAGGGCAGAAAAAATAGCCAAGACTGTCCTCTGAAAGGTAACTGGGGCATTACATAGCCCAAAGGGAAGCACTCGATAAGTGAATGTACTCCATAGACATGTAAAAGTGGTTTTGTCTTGATCCTCGGGTGTTATATGTATCTGGTTATATCTACTAAAGCCGTCTAGAAAAGAAAAATACTTCTTACAAGTAAGGGTATCAGTACCTGATCGATGAAAGGAAGGGGGAAGTAATATTTAAGAGTGGCTTTATTCAATTCTTTGTATTCAATACAAATGTGCCATCTCCCATCTTTCCTGAGGATGAATACTAATGCAGAGAACCACTGGCTGTCAAAAATGGGATAGATAAAATTAGCATCTAAGACTTTTTGCAATTCTTCCTTTACAATGTCTCTTAGAGTTGAGTTCATTCGCCTTTGGGGTTGTCGGATAGGTCGAGCTCCATCGTGAATATAGATATGGTGTGTACAAGTTTCAGGAGGGATGCCTTTCATATCTTCATAAACCTATGCAAAGGCATTGAGATAGTTTTGCAACAAATTCACAAGCTACTCTTGCTGAGAAGGATCCAAGTCTGAACTGATATACAAGGATTTACCTGGACTAATCTCAACAAGAGTAGTATCTGTTGGAAATAATACTAAGATGGGGGTGAATCAGTATTATGAGATCAATAATTTTATTTTCCAAACAGATTTATATACGCTGCTTCATTGAAGTGAACTAGCATGTATACGCAATTGTGATTAAGGAAACCAACGTATATCCAAAGAACTTGTGATTTAGACAATTTATCATGTGTTGATCTTAAAGCAGTATATCAGAGATTTATTAGATAATGCAGTAAAATCATAATAAAGCATCACACATAAGTAACACACATGAGCACCAAGATGTAAGGTGGAAACCCAATGTGGGTAAAAACCAGCTACTGTTGTCGTCTTCATCTTCTTTTAATAATAAGAAAATTTGTTTACAATCTTGTACTGGTGCAGACTCATACTAGTACGTAGGCTTCTACCTACAGAAGGTTGCAACCTTCTCTCATCCTCCAGCTTTTACTGGAAGCGAACTACAACCCCCTAGCTCTTATACTAGCCAATATTTTTACTAGTATGTAGGTGCCAGCCTACAGAAAAACTCCACTCTTCCACCAGGGACCATGTTTCATGAATTTTCAGACTGGATACTCCTGGATCACAACACCACAATCTAAAGGCCACGTTTCATCAAATTTTCACACTAGACCCATCATAAATTTTAAACTTAAACTGCCTCAACCAATATTCAGATAATCTGAACAATTAGATCAGTGACACCAAAATACTGTGTTGAACCCATAACTGTGCATCATCATTCAAAACCATATGTAACCTCAAAAATCATGCATTAGAGTGTATATGCTAATTGGCTGCACCCAAACTACTTGTATACACTACTTCTATTAATTGAACCAGCGTATACCTTCTACAAACATAAACTTTTGAATCAAGTTTCTACCAACTATCAATATTATGAACATCTATTGTCAACTTTCAGAGCTTTACACAGGCAAGGATAAAGATCACTACTTCTCACTTATACAATCAATCAATCAAATGCCAACCTCCTTATCCATTCAGTTTTACATTCAGATCTAAGAAGACTTCACTGAAAAACAGTAGTAAAATAACATAATTTTATCAGATAGATCAATCAGATATGAAAAGAAGCTTTTCTTTTGTATACGCTACTTTGAAAGAAATAAACTTGCATTTATACGCTTTTTGGCTAAGAAAAATCTACGTATAGATCTGCAAATATTGACTCAGAACTTTGTTGCAATTCCAGACTTTAGACAAACCCAGATCATGATAGATAACGAATAGAACAGGCACAAAACATCAGAGCTAGTCTCACCCAATATTAGATCATTCAAGAATAAGTCATTTCAAGTCTCATGATTCCTGATCCAATATTGAACTCAAGGTGCACATGTATATTTCAGATCTAGTCCCAAACATAACCCTACAACATAAAATATACTTCAGATAGAAGTATTCCTTAGAATATTATTTCTTGTAACACCTCGTCTAATTATCTTCTCCTCCTTATATACTCTTAGGCCTTTCTCAATACCTTGGACCAAAACCACTTAGGACCAATACCTTGGACCAAATACCTAGGGTCAATACCTTGGACCAAATACCTCAAACCAAATACCTTGGACCAAAACCTTCGATCAAATACTTGGTTTTCCAACATGTACACACTTTTCCTCCTGTGAAAGTGTGTGTATATGTTATATGCTCCTTTTGTTCTGTTAACCCGCGTGTATATGCTTCATGGACAAACTGAACCAGCATATACCTCTCTTCCTTCATTCTTTGGAGTCTGATCTGTAATTCTTTGTTGTTAACTTGCAGCAATGTGAACTGTCATCTGAGAGAGTTTCCATCAACGATGACATCTGTATCGTAATGCCAACAGTATCAGGCTAAAGAGTACACAAAGTTGTCGCTAGAGATGTTGGTGATGGAGGTAGAGAGTCATATCTTTCTTCAAAATCCAGACTAAAAATCTGAGTCAATGCCTCAAAATTAGGCATGGTGTCTGGATTGTTCAAGAAGTCTTGAATCTCACCCTCTTGCGAAGACTTAGCATTCTGATTTATCAAGGAAACAGGCTTGGTATCCTCATCACTATTATAGTCTAACCATAAAGTGTCCCAGAGCTCTTGAATGAATCTAGTTGGTGGATATAAGGTGACCTTTTTCTTCGAATCTCCATGGGAAATATACATATCACCACAACGACATCCAATATAAGCATCGGTAGTAGCAAGCCATGGTCATCCCAAGATCAAGGGATGCCCTCCCATAGGATTCTTTGGCTCAAGCATAATGAAATCTATGGGATATTACCATGAGTCTAGGGAAATGATCACATCATCCAATACCCCTTCCGGTTTGATTTTAGATCTATCCACTAGTTCAAACACAGTGGGAGTAGGACGAATATGGACAAATCGAAGTTGATCCATGGTTTACTTGGCCATAACATTAATGGCTGCTCCTCGGTCTATAAGTACATTGGAGAAAAGGACATCACCTATCTGAATAGAGACAACAAGGTTTTCGTGGTTAGTATATTTTTCCATGTGCATACACCCTGTCATTAACTCCACTACTCTACCAACAAATTGAATAGTTTGGCGTTCCATTATTCTCCTTCTTGGCTTCTTGAGATAGATTTCCCTAATGATTTTTGTACATATGGGGATCTCTTTAATAGCTTGGAGCAAAGGTACCCTTATGAAAAGGTTCCCAAGCTTAAAAGCCAGGCTAGACTCAAGAGTGGGGTCTTTCTTCTCCACAACTAACCTTTTTGGATAGGGAGATCTATTGGAAGAAGATGACAAGGGCTTAGAAAGTATTGGGAAAAGATGAATGGTATCATCTTTTTCAGAATGGTCAGGAGTTTCCTCCTCTCCTTTCTCATTGATAATTACCATAGGTTGCTTATGATTTTCTAAGGTTACTACCTTCCTTGATCTCAATTAGAGATCATTGACTCCAAATGGCATAATCTGATATCTGGATGAAGAAAGTGGGTTCATAGAATGGATCATTTGTACCACTTTATTATTAGGGTTGGGTAAAGGTTGAGCAGGAAACTAAGAGGGTCGAAATAGTGGAGGTAAAGGTAATGGTGTCATAGGTTGACTCAGCTGAGGTAATGATAGTTGTGGCATTGGGTAAGGTGCATATGTAGGAGGGTATGATTGCATAGGTGCAGGATAGGAATGATGTGAATGATGAGAATGGTTTGGCCCTCTCCATCCTCTAGAGTCTCGTCATCATTTTGCACAATAGTAAAGATTTCATCTTGAATATGTCTATTTTTACAATATTCCTGATATTTTGACAATAACACCCTCTTCATTTTCTCCCAAGAAATATAGTGTTTCCTCCTAGTCCCATGAACTAGCAGAGTGCCACATCCTTGAGAGTTGCAGGAAACAACTTTAACTTATGGGCATCAGATGAATAATCATAACTTCTACAAAAAAATATCAAAAGTCAAATAAGAAAGAGTCTAGGTCTTCATGTACCTTACCATAAAAATGAGGAAGAGCTAATGGTGAAATATTTTTCATTTGTACTTGTGTATCAAGATCCACAATTGGGAATCCAAAAGTGGATTGTTCCTCATTTACCTGATTTTCACCAGTTCATTCTGCATGGTCTTGCTGATCTTCCATTTTTTTTCAACATGAACCGTTCTCAATAGGCTAAGAAGGCTGACTATGGGTTCTAATAGCTTCCTTCTTCCCCTTTGTGGGCTGTGTCACACCTAGACGACTCCTACCAGAGCCCAAATGGATTGTTCTTGCATGATGATTTTGAGTTTGTTTGGACTTCCTCCTTGCAAAAGAAGGTCCAATATGAGATTTAGTTTCAGATTTTTCAGTATTTCATTGGCCCCTAGTGGGCTTTAGACCCCCACCTCTTTTAGGCATTCATTTTTAAAAAATGGCAAAACAAAATTTTAATAAAAAACTGCAATATTCAAAAAATACTCAGCACCTATAAATTCCTTCAAACAATAGAAGCACACTACAGGAAAAAATAATAGCAGACTTACCCCTATTGTAAAAATGGAAGATTCTTACCAATTCAAATTGCCTCCTTGGCAACAACGCCAAAATGTTGGGTGCAAGAATTGCACTTAAGAAAACTCCTCAACACTTAATTGTCAACCAAGGGATTTCATAAACTTAGAGACGAAGCACAGGTAATGCCAGAAGTGGTATGAACTTTTCCTATTCTTAATCCTACTTCTTAAAGGAAATGGTTGCAAAATCAGACAGAAAAAAATCTTTAAAGGCAATTGACACCAAAGCAACTCTAGTGCTGGAACATAAAAGAACAATTTGCAAGTAAATCAAGTAAAGGAGCTTTCACACAACTGAAGCAATCTTAAATGCTAGAAGGAAATGCTATGTTTATCTTCAAATAGATGGCTAACAGTCTGACAAGTGGGCCCTTGCAGAGATCTGTTTTCCTTGTGATCTTCCTTCTACACAAACAACCTGTTCTTGTACTATTGCAATGTGCTTGCACTAGTGCAGGTACAATGTCTCTGTGTAAAAGTATATTTTATCTCCTTTAGTGAATATTTATGTCTTTGTGAAGGTGCTCTAAGCCTCAAGGCTTAGAGCACTATGTTTCTGTGAGAAGAGACCAGCTCTTGCATCGAGGCAGAGTTTCCTTCACCAAGTTTCTAATTTACTTTTGAAAAGATTGAAAGACGTGATGAAAAATAATTGCAATTGCAAACGAAATGATTAGATAAATTATCTATGGAAAATAAATGCTTTAATTAAATCTTGCAAAAGAAGTAAACTTCATGAAATGAAAGCAACTCGAAGTAATCAGAGTAGTAGTCTAAGTGATCTACATGTATCATCTAACTTCAGTAATCCACTTAAGGTGTTTTTGTTCCTTGGCCATAAAGCATAAAACACAAGTATAACATGTCTACCACAAATTCATGCAATTGTTCTGAGATCCTTCAGAAATATAATTTTAATGCTGAAGATAATTACTAGAATTAACAACCCATTTTCTTGCAAGAATAACTAAAATTATAATCAGGGAAAGAAATGCAATGTTTGTTGTAAAATAAATGACTGAACCGGAGTGTAGGAAATCACATGCACTGTTACAGGAAAAGGGCTTCCCGCACAATCCAATAAAAAGAAAATCGAGACAAGAACTATGAGTAAAGAAATGTGAGAAAGAAATTACAGAAAGGAAATAACTCAATTAACTCCCAAGACATAGATCTGTTTCACACTTTACCCCAAAATATATTTAAATCAGAACTTCAAAAATAAATATAAAATTGTTCAAACCACGCAACTACAAAGGGAAATATCCACACAGTCTTGCCGAATAACGAAAGCACAAGGGTAAACGAGCTGGGTTGGCTAGGCCTTATCCAACTAGCTCATTTCCCTTTTAAGAAATGAACAGATTCAACACTCAAGTATGCATCAAAGACAAATTAAACATAGTGCATGAATAACATGGCAGATTCCTTGTATTCCTTGATCAACAAATGTACATAGTAGTGCGAGTCTAGCCTAGAGCTGAGGGTGATACTAGATTAAATAGAAAATGAAGTTACAGTCTAAGGATCACTAAGTAGTTATACCTACAATCTATATTTTATACATCCTTTTGGCCTTAGCCGTAATCCACTAATTACAGTGATTTTCTTATTCAGGCCTTCCAGTACAACTTAATAACAACCGAACATTACAAAATCGACTAATAGTTATAATGGAACATGTAAATCATTGGCTATAGACCATCCTTGGAAAACATCCTTGATTGTGCGCCACCGACATCCATCCTCAATTGATCAGCAACCAAACTCAGAGTCATGTGTCAAAACGTCTGCGTGGAAAGATCAGTGCACAAAAATCTCAGATCAATCATCGTGGTGGTGTAGTAATCTTCCTACTCTGATCATACTAACTCATAATTAGCACTAAGTTCTTCAATTACTTCTAGGATATTATCATAAGTTACAAGAGGTACTTAATAGGCATGAAATCTATGTAAAGATAATTAATAAAGCACTTTAATAAATCTTAATGTAAAATATGAAGCATATGCACAAATAGGTAGTTATCTTGGACTGGTACAGGAAAGAGAGGTTTAAATTGAGATAAAACAGAGGTTAATGTGTATAGAAATGGGGTAAAAATATTGAAATTTGGGACACCAACAGTCCTCACAAGAACAACCTTCATTTCCTAACTCAACATGATCCACAAGACCATTTTATCTCACTTAACTTAATTGTGGGCTAGCAGAAATAGAATTGATCCAATTGTTTGGATCTTAGATGCTTAGGGAAAAATTCGTCGAGATCCATAGTATCTTGTGGTGTGGGATTGTCTCTTGTTTTTTTATTGCTACTTATCACACTAATATTGCGCTCTAAGGCTTTTTTAGCTTCGATATGCCTGTTTTTTTGGGTATTGCAAATATATCTATTTTTTTTTCCAAATATGTCAAATTTACTTTTAGATTCATAGATAAATGATTCCACTAAGCTATATGGAGAAAAATACACAAATTGGAAGTTTAGGATGCAAACATTAATGGAAGGCTGCAATGTTAAGTTAGTAACATTTGGAGTTCAAACCAAACTAGAAGAAAAAATAACTTTAGTTAAGAATTGGGAACACAAATAGGCAAAGGAAAAGGAACCCTTGAGAACGTACATTCCTCCACACATTAGGGATTGCAATACATCTAAAGAAACTTTGTATACACTTAAAAGGTTATATGAAAGTTCAAATGAAAATTGAGTGTTTTATTTTATTTTATTTTTAATGTTGGTGGATTCGATAGCTAGGTAGGCCTCATACTTGCGTGACACGGGGTCAATTTGTGTTTAACGCCACTATAAAATCCAAGTGCAACGACACATATACCCTACAACATGCACAATAAACTGAGGTTTGAACCTATCACCTGCTGAACGATATGAATCCCTTAGCAGCACATTCGTTAGCAAACAAGATGCACCCCTGGGGGCTAAATTCAGTTTTATTTTTTGAAGGATAGGATTTTCTCATTTAAAATGGAGGTAAATAAAAATAGTAGTGAATTTTTTTATATAATTAAATAAATTCATGATAAGCTCAGTGCTATTGGTGAAAATATTTCAAACAATGATCTAGTAACAATTACATTAAATGGGATGTTGGATGATTATCATGTATTCATCACTAGGTTTGCAGCTAGGGAAAAGGCTCCTACATTTGATGAATTGATAGGTATTCTCTTGTAGGATGAAGAAAGAAGAAAAAATCTCAATAACAGATCTCAAAGATCATATTTGGCATTGGTAGCCAAAGGGAAGCAATCATATAAGTGAAAGTTACAGGACAAGAGTAAAGGAGGAAAGTAATAGTAAAAACCACACCAAGTCACAACACCATCAAGGAAAAATACTTATATGAAGAGGAAGGATGGACGCTTATATTATGGTAATCTTGGACATTTTACTAAATATGACATAAAAATAAATTTGACAAATCCAAGCATATGGAGGAATTTAGGAAATTTATTAGTAAATAAGCCACAATTAGTGAAAGTCTCAAAAGTCTTAAAATTATTCTTTTCATACTGCTTTATTAGTAGAAATTAATGATGTTAATGCATCATTTATTGATTTTGGCGCTTCAATTCATATGACATGCAAAAATGAATGTTTTGATACAGGAAATTGATAATTGTAGTCACATTTTTCTAGGAGATGATAGATCTCATCGAATCAAGGATTATGTCAATGTGTGTGTAACTCCACCAAATGGCCACATGAAACAAATACAAAATTTGATGTCTATTCCTGGAATAAATATCAATTTCCATTGCAAATCAAAACCTAAAATTTGAATTATTTAAGTCACATTGTATTGTGAAGGATCTATAATATAACTACAACATCATAGCAAGAGGGGTACAAGTTAGGGGATTGCACAAGCTTGATGTTAACAGGAAATATCATCAAGCAATGGCATCTAGAACTATGACAATAAAGGAGCTTTGGCATAAAGTTATGGTCATATAATTCACAATGATCTTATGTTACTTCAAATGAAAGGAATGGCGAAAGGTCTTCCAAATTTTAAGAATGAATATGCTGAATGTGAAGAGTGTACATTAGGAAAACAACATAGGGAATACTTTGCTACAAGAACAAAAAAGAGAAAGAGGGAAATTATTGAGATAGTACGTATTGATGTGTGTGGTCCCATGCAAACTAATTCATTGGATGGAACTTCATATATCCTTATTTTCATTGATGATCAAACTAGATACACATGGGTATACTTTATTAGAGGAAAAAAGTGAGGTATTTGAATACTTTAAATAATTTTAAAATATGGTTGAAAGTAAAATAGGCATGTAACAACCATTTTTAGTTACCCCTCATGTAAATATGATTGTATGAATATTTGTGTAAATTTATATATGAAAAATGTAAAATTATGATTGGACTAATGAATGGACATGGATTCAAAACTTGAGGAGGAAAAGTTCTTGTGTTTAGTGTCACCTAAGCACTTCATTTAATTTCCCATATAATTCTCTAAAGAAGAATGGCCTGATTGGGGCAAGTATTAAATGTGTATGGGCTTCCTAGATGAAGGATCAATGCATATTGTCCTTGTTGTTGGGGAAGAATGTGAGGTAAAAAAACACACAAAGGAGGCCATGTGTAGGAAATGATGCTGAGAAGGAATGAAAGAAAGGTGAAATGGACAACAAAGATGGTGTGCAAACAAAAAGTGCCAAATTAGAAAGTAGAAGGTGGATTTGCAAGAATAAAATGACCTTATTTGTGAGCAAGAGTTACGTAACTATGGGGCAGTGATCCTTGTCCTTTTGTTATACCAGTGGTGTGTTCCTGGGGATCTAGATGGCTAGTGAAAGTTCAGTGGAATTGAAGCTCTCAAGGATTTCTTCGAGCTAAAAAACCATTAGGTGCTTTCCTTGGGGCTAATAAACCACCTATGTGCTTACTTAGATGGTTGACAAACCACTCGAGTGCTTTCATGGAGATAATAAACCACTATGTTCTTGCCTTGGGGCTGATAAAAATCAAGTGCTTTCTTAGAGGGTTGATAAACCGCCTACATAGTGCATTTGGTCACCTAAAATTGAATGATTTATCATTGATGCTTTGGTGAATACCTGTGATTGAATTGATTTTGGTTAAAGGCCACTATGGTGCTTACTGTTAGGAGCAGTTGATAAACCACCTACATAGTGAACTCCTTACTTAGATTGGTTGTTGACTAATGATCGGTGTGAATCCCTTGAGCACCTAACTACTGAAACACTAAATCTGGCTCGAGGGTGGTCAGTTGAAACAAAAATAGATTTGTAACTAGCCTATTGGAGAAATCCATTTTTAACCCATAGGGTCTTAGCATGACTTGAATGGAATATTTTCTAGGAGTTAGTAACAAGACAAGGATAGTGAATCACTTTGTATGGAGGGTACAAAGTATCCATAATGTTATCCTAGGCAATGTGATGACACCAGTCTAGAAAAAGGGGAATTTTTATATTATTAAGTATAATAAGGTGGTTATTAAACCTCCCATATATTAGTGCAATAATTACTCAATGGTTACAATCCAGGAAATAAAATTGTTGTGAAATGAGGTATGTTTACAGTTGGAGAGAAAACAGAAGCTGCGGCACACTAAATGGGGAATTTTCCTGACATTTATTAAGGAAACGTCAGTCACATTGTGGATCCAGGTTAGCAATGGAAATGATGTAGGAGAACCACATAGGAATTATGGGTTTCTATGTCGACATACTTGATGATGTGGCAAGAACGAATGAACAAATATTTGGATGGGAATAAATTTTTGATTCGAGAATCGAATTAGGGAACAATTTATATCACCATAAAGCACTTCATGAGTTGGACACGATGATGATATCCAAAGTGAGTTATGCACAATTTTGGAAGGAAGATAATTTTGTAACCTTATTTCCATAATGAAGCCATGTATGTTGGTTAGATGAAATTAGCACCTCTTACTGAACCTCGAATACAGAAGTGGATGGGTGGGAGTGTGACAAGGAAAATTCATTAATGTATTTAAGTTAGATCAAATAGGTGAATACACTTGACGGGTATTCATCAACTATTACAAGAACTATGGAATTTAACTACAATTTACAATGTCACATACTCCTCAACAAAATGGTAACAAAAAGGAAAAATAGAACATTGGTTGAATGAACTTGAAGCATGATAAGAGGTAAAATTTGTCAAATGGTTTTTCTATTGAAGAAAATAGTATTGCTATATATTTGAAAAATGGAAGTCCTACAAAGATTCTAGATCTAAAAACATGTTATGAATCATTTCATGCCTATAAAAATAATAGTAATTCATTTGAGAATCTTTGTAAGAACAACATTTTCTCATGTTCCTAAAGAAAATAGGAGAAATCTTGATGCCAGGGAAATCAATTGAATATTTATTGGTTATTTTTCTTATTACAAATATTATAAAATGTATGATACAATGAATCACAATGTCTTTACAAGAAGATATGTCATATTTCGTGATTATACAAATAAAATTTTAGAAGATGGACAGCATAGTGTATGGAAATTACCTATATTAAAAATAGCAAAAAATGATGAAATTCAAGAAGTTGGCGTTGAATAAAAAGGTAGGATTGAAGCTACTAGTAAAACAACAGGACGTTGAGTATCTCAAAAAGGAAATGAGGAATTACAAAGATCAACACGGAAAATTCATACACCATCAAGGATAAAGATGATGCATTACTGACTCAAGTTATGAATATAGTTGATCCTTGAAATGTTGAATAAGCCAAAGACCATAAGGAATAGATGGATTCCATGAAGAAGAATATGATTCTATTATGAGACATAAAACATAAGAAATGATAGAATTTCATAATAATAAAGTTCCCATAGGCTCAAAATGTTTTTTCAAAACCAAATAAAAAGATAATGGAACTATGGATAAATATAAATCTAGAGTGGTAGCAAAGGTCTATTCATGGAAATAAGGGATAGATTATGAAGAAACTCTTGCACCTATAGCCAAAATGAACACCATTAGAATGATGATTTCATTAGCTACTATTATCAATCAGAATTTCACTGGGTTGTGATGTTGAAAAACCCCAAGGTAACCTCTAACTAGTTTGAGATTAAACTCGTTGGCCCTTCAACATGGAGAGGGGTCTCTCATCAACTCTACTACTCTAGGTCACAATAACAACAGGTATTTAATATTCTTGGTGGCCATATTTAACTTGTAACAAAGATAGGCTTGGTTGGAAAGAAGCAAACTGGACCATTGGGCATGGAGTCTAAAAAAAAAACTATATATTTGCTAGATACGGGTCATGTGAACAAATAAAAAAAGGTAAGATATATAGTGGTTACTTTGAAAAGTTAACAATCAAGGTATGGTGGGATAATTTAGAAGACAAACCATCAGAGCATGGCACTAGAATAGTGAATTTCGTGATTCTTTTCAATTGAAAACTATAATAAGTATGTGAATATTATGACTTTGAGCATCCAACATGAATTCTAATCCATTCACTCTTTATCCAAATATTGAAGAAAAATGATCATATGAATAAATGAGAAGAAGATAAACATATATAGAAGTATAAAAAGGAAACGGTTTACACATGAATCTTTGGTAATGATCATACACTTCTACTCATAGAAAATTATATTAATCTCAAAAGGATTACAACAATACATAAGATTTTTCCACAAAATTATGAGCCCTTGGACTTTCTTGATGTATTTTATAGGAAAAACATACCAACTTGAGATCCAAAATATCTGTGTAAATTCAACTAATAGAATATTACAATGTTTTTCCTAATTAAAAACTCAAAATAGAAACTAATCCTTATTTTATAATTTGATAAGATTCTCACATTTATCATCTTGAACTTGGACATGACAATGAAGAAAATTGTTGAAAATTGCCTCAAGTTGTCTGTTGATCCCTTGGAGAAAATCTTGGAGGAAAATCACCAAAATTAAGGTTTCCTGGAAACTACTTCCTAGAGTGTAGCTGCCCCTTTTCTCAAAATAGTAATTGTGATTTGTATTTGGGGTACCTTGACATTTAATCTTTAATCTCACTCCTTTGTGGATAATCTCCAACCATTAATAGTCTCGCTTGATTTCAGGCACCAAAGTTTATTCACTAATACTCTTGATGACTAGCGCTATGAAAAAATATAGCAGTGATAATCTTTTATCAAAATTACCATTGAAGTGATCAAACTTTCTAAAAGATTTCTCCATCATTTCCTTTCGTCAAAGAGAGTGTGTTAATATTTAGCTTATCATTTTTACCTTCTTGAAAAATGCCTACTTTATTCCAAAACTGTGTTTTAATTCCCGCAAAAAGATATATCGAGTCTTGCTCATTTTGAATAACTTATGTTGCTTCTGCAAGAAGGCTCAATTTATCCTTCTTTTCCTATTTCACTTTTTCTAAATATTTTTTACAGCCTTTAGGGTTTCCTTACCTTGACTATTTTCCTGTGCAGACTTTGCTTTGAGTTTCTTTGCAGGTGCCTTCCTTTTAGCTTCAATACAATTTACTTATTCCTTTTCATCAACAATAATGGGCTCTTTACGTCTACTTTTGAATTGAGCTTTAAAATTTAGCCTTGATTTGTTGGTAGGTCTGGTGTGTCATCTTCTTAGATACTTTGTTTCATGTTCATCAATTTTGTAACGCTTTCCTTTATTCTTCTCTTTCTTAATGGGTTCTGTCTCTTGAGTTAATTAGACTTCCTTCTGATGCTTTTGAGATCTCCTTTAATAAACCATAACTTCCCTTTATTTCATTGTCTATTTTGTAGGATATATGATAGGGTTTTGTTGACTCATTTCAACCTGTGCACCTACAATTTTTGAAGATTGCCCCAGCCTGCTACATTTATGTTTCTTAGTAAAATGGTTTTTCAAAGTTCTCCTTAAGGGTTGCGCAACTTTTTTTTTTCAATTCATGGGTATATGGTATTTTAATTAGACCATGGTTGTAAACATCATATGGATATAGAACTATTAATAGTGCGGGACCCGCCAACATGTCACGGGATCTTCCCAGTAAGGAGTCCCAATTAGAGCTTAGACTGTTTGGTGTAGGAGTCCCAGTAGTGGGTCATACACTATCGCCTTGAACGTGGTTTCTCACAGAGGAAAGTAAGATGTCCCATTGGTAGCAAGGGTGTGACATATGTAGTAAGTCAAGGAAGGTGCATGAGCGGTTCTAACACATAGAGAGTGAGGTGAGTGCACCCCTTGGAAACTTGTGCCAGCACGAAGTTAAGAAGGGAATGCATGAGCTATGATGCATCACAACATGGAAGGAAAGTGAGCTAGCAATCCAAAGTGATGGTTAAACCAACGACACATTCTAGTAAGATTCGTACATACATATATAGAAAATAGCTACATATGCATGCATAAGCAAACAGATGCATATATCATTTAGAGTAAACAAGATTGCTGAAATACAATACGAAATATCCATGAAACGTGTTGGCACTGTTATATTAAGAAGTGTAAGTTTCAGTCATACAATACATCCATGACCAACCACTAGTTCCGATAGCAGAACATTACAATCATTGTCGCCTACTCCTCCAAAGAGATATACTAGCTCTCCATAGTGGAGAAGCCAAGGCTCATTACAATACTATCCAAGCTCTCTCTAAGTTACTCCTATTGGAAGCTTGGCTAACCAAAAGTCCCTACAATGAGTTATGAGGTACTATATATAGAAAAAGGTGGGGTGGCCCTTGACATTCCCCTTTGTGACAGTTCATCTACCCACATGACTCTTCATCTACTCTATGACTGTTACATCCAACTATTGACACTTGAACTTACATTTGAAAACACATTACATACAATCTCAACATGTACCCATGTGAGACAAAATAGGCTTGCGAAAGCCATGCAAGACATCACTATGACTTAGAAAACCATGGGAAGTCCGACTCTTTGAAATCCTCCCGATGATCGATAGTAGCAAACTAATGCCAAGCTTAGTGTTCCGCGATGGTTTCCGTGTACTCTAAGGTGACATATTTTTGGAAGCGTACTCTTGCCTCCATAACATCCAGGTACACAGCTCAGGATCTTCTATCCAACTCATCTGATAGCATGTGAATCATTGTCTTGAGTGTGGCCAGATCAACAACATACTTGTGCATGGTGTCTGCACTGATCACCAAGTTTGGGTTGGTGGAAATGTGTATCAACTCATTAAAGTACGAGTCAAGCTCCAGTCGGACATGTTCCTTTGTCTTCACCTAGGTGAGTGTCCCAATAGATGAGAACGCATGTGCACACACAACAACATCCATACTCCTGAGTACATGTGCATGGGAAGCCTATAGATTAGTGATGTGCCTTCAGTTCGACTACTCTGGGCTTCATCATCTTAGGCAAGTGTAATGGGGCTCCCTTGTATCTCATTGTCCATGTTTGTATGTAATCAACAGTAGCATGCACGTTCAACAAGATATGTGATCTCGTAGCACATTGTTGCTACCAACCATTGAGATGGACAACTGCTTTATGCACTGTACCAAAAATTGGAATACAAAGCCTGCATGACTATGTCAAGAGACAATACTTGATCCAATATTGGTTTCTTCAACTCTGCTCGGGCGGATACTATAATCAATTTTCCTCCCTTCTTGGTCATTCATAGCTCCTTAGCTATTTGTTCATTCTCAGCTATCATGAAGCGAACACTCAATTTAGTGGCTTTGGCATATCCTATGGTAGCATCGGCCAAAGCTGCTGGATGTTTGTGCACGTCAGATATGATCACTCATTCCTCAAACTACACAGGAGATGTATGATTATCCAGACTCAACACTCTGTGATATTTCACAACTTTATGTTGAGACTTGTCGAATGAGATGTTGTGCATCTCTCCTTCTGCCTGATCTCCAAGGATCTCACTGTCTCCTTGGTCGCTTGGGACATGCTCCTCTTCTGGATTCGGTGAAGCTGGTGGGTCAACCACTTGGTGGTGAGGCATGAGGTCGATGTCTTGCTCTAACTCTTGTTGCTCCAAATCTGTATCCATCTGTTCAAGTGCTTTCTCTATCTCCTGAGTGAAGTCCTGCCCCTGTGATGGTTCACCCCATATGCCTGATGCCAGCTATTCTGATGAGTCTACTACCTATACGGATGCAGTTTCATCTGTCTGTGTAAGTTTCACCCCATGTTGTACATGTTCTGGTTGTGCTTCCTTCTCCTATCTATGTAGCTCCTCTTCCTTTCAGAGTTTCTCCTTCAACTCATGCAACTCCTTCTCAATTTCCTCCATTCTCTGTTTCTCTCTCCGCCTTCCCGTTTCTCTTGTCGTGTTGTTGCCTCTTTGTGTATATTGCCAAAGTTTCTTTCTGCACAAGTGGTTCTTCTCAAAACTTGTGGATTTGTTGTTCCTTCATGCTGTCAAAAATATTCCTCTTTCCCTTGTCACGCACTGGTATGCTTACCTTTGCTGTTGTTGCTTGTAGTGCTCCCCAGGATGCTGCTTCATGCTACTTTGCTACCCATTCTACAACGAGGCAGACCGGTTCATTGAGTATGGAGAATCTGTAACAGTATCTCCATGGGTCTTCCTTGGCCCAGCGATATACCCCTTGGATCCAATTAAACTATACTGTCGTGCCATAGTCTTTCAAAAGACAATGCGGGTCATACGGATTGTAACTTTGGGTGTCGAATGGATATTTCTTCATCTCCTCTACCTCAAAATCCACATGCTTGAAACTCCATATATCGTATAACTCGATGCATAATGGAAGTGTGGGCCAAGGTGCCTTCTTCTTTCGGTGCAGCCTAGATGATAATCCTGTCGAGATGTGATATATTATTTCCTGCATGACGATTTTGTCCATGGAAAACTTCGTTAGAACATGCGGAGGCTTCTCCACATTATACATACGTATGAAGGAGTCGAATGGTGAGGCAAACCAATCATCTATGTCGATCAATGCCTCCATTGCTACCTTCGACATGCAGAGTGGATCTTGTTCGAATATCATGTTGTAAACTAAGGTGAAAAAATGATAGAACAACTACATATTAAATCCTCTAAAGCTACATTCGATCAACATCTTACAATAAGTGTTCACATAGGTCTCTGTCGATGTCCATGCCCACTTCAAGCCCAAGAATTCCTGACGGGCATAGATTGCATCCAATATCTAAGTAGACATGTAGATTTTTTCTTGCATACCTTTGGTCAGTTGTCGAGCCCTTGTTACTTGTTCCTTCAGCTGTTGCACCAACATGTCGAACCAATTGATTGCTTTGCCTTCTTTGGTCTGTTGGTCTAATGCGATCACCCAACTCTGTGGGAAGGTTTCCATGCTTTCTTGGCCATACAGATGACATGAAAATATGACCAAGTATTGATACGCCTTCCGTAATATCTTCGTCTTGTAGACCTAGTTGATTGTCATCCTGAATTTAGCCAGCTCCTTCACCCAATTCTTTAAGATATCTTTGGACTTCGCATTGCTGCTGGGTAGGTTAAAGAGAGTTTCCATGGTGATTACTGGCTTCGAAATATGATACATATGTTCATAATCCTGTGCTCTGAAGGTAGAAATCTCTGTCCCGCTGATGCTACTCAATGTCATCGTCTCAGGATCAGTGTGTGACATGATCTAATGTATCATGTCCACGCATGGAAGCACGAGATACCTGCATGTAATCCGGTACAATTCAAACTTGTGGATGTTCACATAGACTTGGAGGTCTTTGAGGTCTTCCCCAAATGTGCCTGAAAATGTGTCATTGACCTACTACCATTTGAGCTTGATGTCCTTGTCTACAATTAGCTTGGTGTCCTCATAGATCGGCAGAATTGTAGACACTCGCTCAACTGCTACTCTAGTTGCACTTTTGTCATTGTCCTTTGATCTCGCTCTCTTGGAGGCCATTGATCCTAAACTGCTAAGAGGAAAACAAACACTTGCTAGATCTGGATACATAGTGACATACAGGGTAAGAAATTTTTCAGCTAAAACCAAATAAAACTTGAGGGACAACAAGCAACATACCTGGGGATTGACTGGCAAGGATTGTGTAATTTTTTCTGGGAGGCTGGGATACTAGCTTCCAGACCTACGCAAAAGGTAGTATGGGCTATCTAGGAGGCTGGATGACTGCTAGAATTCCATAATGCAAAATCCAGGATGGCCTACTGGTTGCTAGAATTGCACAATGCGCAATCTCAACTGGCAATGGTTGTACGCAGGGTGACTGCATTGCACAATTTCTTAGGCCAGCAGTCACTGTCCCTCAAAATTGCACAATGCAAGACTATAGGATAGTCACTAGGAAGAAATTTGCATTTTCTGAGAGGAAGATAGAGCCATCCCTCTCAGGATTGCACAATGTTGTCTTGGTGAGTTAGAGTTCGGGCCAAGGCTGCCTAGACCCGCCAACGGGCAACTGAAAGCAAATGTGAATGTCAATGCATTTTGATACTAATTGTAAGTAGGAGTGAATGATCGTGCATGAAAAAAGTGAATGAAATATTGAGAAAACAGAACAACATGCATGTGGGTGAAACGAGTCGTCGAATCGGTGATTATTCGTGCAAAATAGTTGCATGCATGCGACAAAAGTGAGATGCTAACGAGAACTGAAATGATGCTAGTACAAGCTATTATGCATGTAAACAACATCAAGCATTCACATAAATCAAGAAAACAACACTCACACAAAGCCAAAACATAAAAAGTGACAAAAATGATGCAAATTACAAGTTCAGTTGACTTACCTGGAAACAGCTAAGCTGGATGTGTCAAATACTCCTGGATCTGTTGTGGTATGTCAAAGCTCCAAGGTCGATCTGAATAAATGAGCTTTGAAGTGTGGAATTAATAATTTTGAGGCTCATAACGTGCATGCCACAAATCTACGAAAAAGCAACACTTGGAGGAAAGATTCCAAAAAAATCTTTGCATGTAACCTCCATCCACTAAAAATATCTCCCTAAAATCTAGGGATGCTTTTGTATGTTAAATTTTCTATTCCGAGAAAAAGCAGTCCATGCATGCAAGTCAAGTTTTCTCGGTCCCAAGTGGAACCAGTCAACTCAATGGCACATGCAATAGCCTGCTCAGCTGAGGGGAAAATTTGTTCATTTCTCGGAGGGAGCTGGGTTGGTTGCCTAGAAGGATTATGAAATTTATGGGTTGAGTAGTTGACTGCTACCAAAAATTGCGCAATTTTTGGGTTGAGTAGTCCTACTGGGAGAGATTGTGCAATTTTTCCATTGAAGAGTGACAAGAAGATTTGCACAATTCTGGAGCCCAGCAAGCTGCCAGGGAGGTTTACATAATTTCTCGAGGGAAGGTTGGTTCCCCTTCGTAATTGCGCAACTTCTTGAGAGGTTCTCAACCTGCAGCTGGACCAAGTTTGGAGAAACAACCTGTGAGGGGGATGCAACAAGCTCTCATGCACAGGCTAGGAGTCTTCTAGAAAATCACTGAAGCTTGTGTACTTAACAAGGCAAGACATGCTGCTAAGGAAGGTTGGTAGGGAGGCTCCCAAAATGAAGCTAAGGCCAAATTTTGTAGGGTGGTTGTAGCCACTAAAACACTTGGTGACACACTGGTAGAACTCCAACTCTCTAAATGGACCTTGTTCATGTAAAGAAAGTCTAACACCTATGAAAGTATTGTTCAGGTCTCAGTTCGTCTTGGTTTCCACACTTGATTAATTGTAAGATGTAGCATTTGCTAAGATCTTGGTTGGTCGACACACATTCCAAGCCAAGTCAACACAGTTGTTTCAATTGGGGTTGAGGGGTATATTAGTGCACAAGCAGTATAGCCGTCAAAGTATTAGTTTCATCTCTGGTGTTTCTCCGTTGTCAACAGGTTTGGATAGTACCTCAGCAGAGTCATGCAGGAACACAAGTATGGATCCACTATCAGTGAGCTTGGTCAATGCCCCAATGGAGTTACTTGCATCACCTCTTTGTGTAGGAAGCCTTTCTCTTCTTTCGCTTTATTCATTTTTCATTTTTTCAAAATTTTTCACTTTTTCATTTTCATAACTATGCATAGCACTTATTCATTTCAAAGGTGGAAATGGGATCCCAACTTATTGAGAGAAGAAGAGGTCGTTCCTTCAGAGAAGTAGTTTATTATATACCTCTGACGTGCATGTTAAAGTTCTCCCCCTTGCCTTCCTCTACTTCACTGAGTTGTCAAGGGTTAACCCAAAAACAACCGACTAGAGTAGGTGACACTAGTTAGCGTGCAAGAGTTGTGTTTTCACCAAGTTTCACTTCAAACAATATGTATTTTCCATCAATGTACCATGGACCAAAAGTAACAAGTTCTTCACACAGAGGTAGGATGACAGATAACCAAGTAGTGATAGCTACACAAGGCCTCTTGTACTTTACCCATATTGTTTCAAGACTCATGCACAGTTTCATGCAAAACCAACCTATGAAAAACAACAATAATACAAAGAACAAAGAAAAGAAGAAGTAGAAGTAAATGCGAAAGGAAAGTGAGTAAAAAAGCAAGAAAGAAGACAAACAAACATGCAAAGCAAGAAAGAAAACATGCATGCAAGAAAACAAACTGAAAGCAAACACTACTCCTACTCCTACGCTAATGGTGCATGGGACTAATCACGTGAAGTGATATTTACAATGTAGCCATCCGTGTTGGGTTTTGTTATATTCTTTCCACAACTAGACCACGTAGTTAACCATGGGGTTAGAGGGGTGGCAGAGCCCCCCCTTAATTTTGCCAATTGCGTAGCAGGGGTGTCATAAAGGGTTTGAGGGGTGCAGGTAACCCTACTCTATGGGGTCCAGGGGAGCACTCCATAAAAAATTTTTTTGGACCCTATATCAGGTTGGGTGGACCTACCTGTGGTTTTATGCATGATGTTCGCACCTGGTTTTAGACGCGATGGTTTTTGATCCATGGTTTTGGACGTGATGGTTTTCAGTCCATGGTATTGGATGCTTCGGCATGTATAAATATGTATTGTAACATTGAAAGGAACATAATGAAAAATCAAGCTAGTAGTCCCAGTTTTGGGATCCAGGGGAAAATCTCTGTGTATATGTGTTTTATGTCCTATGCTCTCACATTGTTTATTTTTTGTGTTTTTTAGAATTCTTATGCAGGTAATTTCTGTACGGGGTTAAAACATACAATCCATGCATTAGTTGACCCATGTTGGTGAAGGATTGGTCCACAAGCAACCTAGTTGTGCCAACTAGCAAACAAGAAATATATAACAATGAAGACAGGCACACTTCATGTTTAAAAGTGTCCACAAGACAAAAGTGAGTGCAAGTACATGACATGTGGTGTGTGGACTTATCATGATGTTGTGCATCACTGCATGCAGCTATGAAGAATACGCATATTGTTGACTATGATATGCAAGCAAACGAAAGAAACAAAGACAACTTGTGTCGTGCATGTGTGCTTTCCCTATAAGATTCCCCCAATGCATGAGAAACGGGATCGTGCAGTTCAAGTGGAGGAATCATGATATGTGTGTGAGATTGATCTTCAATGCATAAATATGAGTGATGAGGAGCCTTGGTTTTTTCAATAATTTCCTGATCAGAAGTGAAGCAAACCTCATGATAGCGAGGGCATAACATAACCATCATCTCGGACTCAATTGCCTCGATAGTCTATGGGGTTTCGACTTCATTCACAGATAGATCATCATAAATAGGTGGCTTCGAAAAATCAACTGCAATAGAATCATGATTGTGATCAAATATGGGAGAAAATAGATCATGACATCTACAATCAGAAAAATCAATGATTTCGTTGGCATCCTCATGATCTGACAAATCAAATAGAGGGTTAGATAAGAAGCAGACAAATTCATCCTTTGTGTTTCCAGAAAAGGCAAATGAAAGGTCAAGTGGATTTTCAATGAATAGTTTATCCTCTTCATTTCCAGATGATGGATTTACATCCGGTGCGTCCTGTGAGTGATCAACAATGGGTGCATCAGTAGATGAACAAACATATGTGAAATCATGGATGGGAGGTTCACCAAAGATTTCAAGAAAGAATGGAGGAGGCTCGGATAGAAGGGATGCATCCTTAGCTAAGTGTTGATGCTCAAGCTCCTAGTCATACATTTCATGAATGACAACACATGTTGGTTGTGCAACACCAACTTCATTGGTGACTTGATCCTCATTCACAACAAGTGTAGATTCCGGAATGGAAGAACACAACACAGTATCATCCAGAGGATCATCTAAGTATGAAGATGCAGGTTGTGGTACAGAATGCATATGACAACTCGATTGAATCACAACCAAATTTGCACGAAAATTAAGAGGATCGATTTTGGGAGGATGTGACATATAAACATATGTGTGTGCCTGATCTCCCATATCACTCTACAGTCGTGAAGTTGTTTGATGAGGGGAGGGCGAACAGTCACCTGTGACAGTGACCGTCTCCGTCTATGATTACACAACTCCATCACTGAAGTATGTTGAGTGAGGCTTGGGCTCATATTTATTCTTGGGATTGATAGATTTGATAAGGAAATACTTGAATCTATCAATGAGATATTGAAACTTCATCTGGCTCTTTGGAGCTTGAAACTACAAAACATGGAAGCACTGCCAAAAATCATCAGGTGATTCATGCAGATCCTTCTGTTTTTGTAATAGTTTGTTGTCAACATGTTCTGGGTCAAAATGATGGAAAGTATCTCCAATGAGATCACAGAAGTTCTCAAATCAGTGCACGTTGTCAACTGGTAGGCTGAACAACCACCATGGTGGGGATTCGTGAAGTGTGTACGCAAGCAGCAGAATGGCTTGTTCATCAGAACATCCATCTTCCTCATCAAGCATGCAAGGAAATCATTTAAGAAAATAGGCGAGGCCACTTTTACTTCACCATCATATGTGTATTTGGACAAGATAACAAAAAACTCCCTCGTCATGTGGACAACTTTGGCATGTGAAAAACATTGTGGAGGGTTGAGTGTGAAAGAATCCATGATAGATGTGAAAAGGTTCAAAATAGGATGAGAGGACACAGCTTGTAATCTCACCCTCCTTCTAGCACCAAAAATGTTGACGGTGTTCGACCCACCAACATGTTATGGGATCTCCTGGTAAGAAGTCCATATTAGACCTCAAACCATTTGGTGTAGGAGTCTCAGTAGTGGGTTGTACAGTATTGCCTTGACAACGGTTTTACATATAGGCAAGTAAGATGTCCCTGTTGGTAGCAAGGGTGTCACATATGCAGTAACTCAAGGAAGGTGCATGAGCAGTTCTAACAAACGGAGAGTAAGGTGAGTGCGCGCCTTGGAAACTTGTGACAACATGGAGTTAAGAAGGGAACACATGAGCTAAGATGCATCACAACATGGAAAGCATGTGAGCTAGAAATCCAAAGTGATGGTTAAACCAACAACACATTTTAGTAAGATTCATACATACATATACAGAAAATAGATACACATGCATGGGTAACGAAACAAATACATATATCATTTAGAGTAAACAAGATAGTTGAAATACAATACGACAAATGCATGAAATGCGTTGGCTCTGTTATATTAAGAAGTGTAAGTTCCAATCATACAATGCATCCATGGCCAACCACTAGTTCCGAGAGCGAAACGTTACAGTCATTGCCACTTGCTCCTCCAAAGAGATATACTAGCTCTGCACAATGGAGAAGCTAAGGCTCGTTACAATATTGTCCAAGATCTCTCTAAGATACTCCTATTGGAATCTTGGCTGACAAATAGCCCCTACAATGAGTTATGAGGGACTATATATAGCAAAGGGTGGGGTGGTCCTTGACGTTCCTCTTTGTGACAGTTCATCTATCGTCATGACTCTTCATCTACTGTATGACTGTTACATCCAACTATCGACACTTGAAATTACACTTGACAAGACATTACATACAAACTGCACATGTACCCATGTGAGACAAAATGGGCTTGAGCAATCCATATAATACATCACTATGACTCAGACAACCATGGGAAGTCCAACTCTTCGACATCCTCGTGATGATCGACAATAGCGAATTGATGCAAAGCTCGGTAGTTTGTGATGGTGTCCATGTACTCTAAGGTGACATCTTTCTGGAAATGAACTCCTGCCTCCATAGCAACTGAGTATATTGATTGAGCTCCTTTTTCCATCTCATCTGATAGCACGCGCATCATTGTCTTGAGTGTGGTCAAACCAACAACATAACTATGCATGGTGTCTGCACTGATCACCAAGTTTGGGCTAGTGGCAATGCATATCAACTCGTCAAAGTACGAGTCAAGCTCCAGTCAGACCTATGCCTTTGTCTTCACTTGGGTGAGCATCTCAATAGATGGGATCACATGTGTGTGCACAAAAATATGCATACTTGTGAATACACATGCTGCGGGAGATCTTCATACTTCTAGATCTGACTCCAGATCTGTGCCTTCAGCTCGACCTCTCTGGGCTTCATCAACTTATGTAAGTGTAATGGAGTTCCCTTGTATCTCATTTTCCATGTTTACATGTAATCAACAATAGCATGCACATTTGACATGATACGTGCTCTCCTAGAACATCACTATTGCTAACTGTTGAGATGGACAACTACTTTATGCATGGTAACAAAATTGGAATACAATGCCCACACGACTGTGTTAAGGGACAATACTTCATCTAGTATTTCCTTCTTCAACTCTGCTCAGGCAGATGTTGTAACCAATTCTCCTCCCTCCTTGGTTGTCTATAGATCCTTAGAATTTCGCTCGTTCTCAGCTATCAGGAGGTGAACACTCGAGCTAGTGGCTTCGACATATGCTCTAGTAGCATCAGCCAATGTTGCTGGGTGTTTGCACACGTCAAACATGATCACTCATTCCTCAAAATTTGTAGGAGATGTATGATCATCTGGAGTCAACACTCTGTAATATTGCACAAATCTATGTTGAGACTCATCGATTGAGATGTTATGCATCTCTCCTTCTAGCTAATCTCCAAGGATCTCAGTGTCTCCTTGATTGCTTGGGACTTGCTCCTCTTCTGGATGTAGTGAAGCTAGTGGGTCAACCTCTTAGAGGTGAGGAATGAGGTCGATGTCTTGCTCTAACTCTTGTTGCTCCATATTTGTATCCATCTGTTCAAATGCTTCCTATATCTCCTCAGCGAAGTCTTACCCCTACAATGGCTCATCCTATCTCCGTGTTGCCAACTGTTCTGATGAGTCTACTACTTATACGAATGTAGTTTCAACTGCTTGTACAAGTTGCACCCCCTATTGTACCTTTTCTTGTTGTGGTTCCTTCTCATGTCTGCGCAGCTCTTGTTCCTTCCGCAGTTTCTCCTTCAACTCATGCAACTCCTTCTCTGTTTCCTGCATTCTCCATTTCTCTCTGTGCCTTTATGTTTTTCTCTAGTTGCTTTGTTGCCTATTTGCCTCTATTACCAAAGCTACTTTCTCCACAAGTGGGTTTTCTTAGAACTTGCAGCTTTTCTCTTCCTCCATGTTGTTGACAATCTTCCTCTTGCCCTTGTTGTGCACTGGTATGTTTACCTCTACTGCTACTGCTTCTGGTGCTCTCCAGGATGTTGCTTCATGCTGCTTTTCTACCCATTCCATAACGAGGCCAACCAGTTCATTGAATCTTGAGAAGTTGTAACAGTATCTCCATGGGTCTTCCTCCACCCAATGACATGCCCCATGGATCCAATTAAATTGTACTCTCACACAGTGGTCTTTCACAAGACAATGCAGGTCATATGGATTGTAACTTCAGGAATCGAATGGATATTTCTTCATCTCCTCTACTTCGACATCCGCATGATTGAAACTCCACATCTCATATAACCTGATGTGCAATGGAAGTGTGGGCAAAGGTGCCTTCTTCTTTTGGTGCAGCCTAGTTGATAATCCTATCGAGATGTGATATAATACTTCCGGAATGATGAGTTTGTTTAGAAAATTCAGTAGAACATGAGGAGGCTTCTCTGCATTGTACATTTGTATGAAGGTGCCAGACGGTGAGGCATACCAATTACCTATGTCGACTAGTGCTTCCATTGTTACCTTTGACATGCAGGGTGGATCTTGTTCGAATATCATATGGTAAACTGAGGTGATAAAATGATCGAAAAACTACGTGATAACTCCTCAAAACCTGCATTCGGACAACATCTTACAATAAGTGTTCACATAAGTCTATTCTGATATCCATGCCCACTTTAAGCCCGAGAATTCCTAATGGGCACAGATTGAATCCAAGATGTAAGAGGACATGTAGATTTCTTCTTACATACCTTTGGTCGGTTTTCGAGCCCTTGTTACATGTTCCTTCAGTTGGTGAGCCATCATGTCAAACCAGTTGCATGCTTTGCCTTCTCTGGCCAGTTGGTCCAATGCGATCACCCAACTCCATGGGAAGGTTTTCATGCTTTCTTGGCCATACAAATGACATGAAAAGATGACCAATTATTGATATGCCTTTCGTAGTATCTTCATCTTGTAGACTTGGTTGAGTGTCATTGAATTTAGATGGCTCCTTCACCCAATTATTTAAGATATCTTTGAAGTTGGAATTGCTACTGGGTAGGCTGAAGGGAGTCTCCATGGTGATCATGGGCTTCGACATATGATACATATGTTCATAATCCTGTGCCCTAAAGGTAGCAATATTTGTCCCGCTAACACTGATTAATGTCATCATCTCAGGATCAATGTGGGAGATGATCCAATGTATCATGTCTGCGCATGGAAGCACGAGATACCTTCATGCAATCCAATACAAGTCGGACTTGCAGATATTCACATAAACTTGGCAGTCTTCGAGGTCTTTCCTGAATGTGCCTGCAAATGCATCATTGACCTCTTGAAATTTCATCTTGATTTCCTCGCCTACAATTAGCTTGGTTCCCTCATAGGTCGGTACACTTGTAAACACTTGCTCAACTATTGCTCCAATTGCACTTTCGTTAGTGTCCTTTGATCCCTCTCTCTTGGAGACCATATATCCTTAACTGCTAAGAGGCAGATGAACACCTTCTAGATCTAGAGACACAACAACATGCATGGAAAGAAATTTGTCAACTAAAACCAAAGCAAACTTGAGGAATGACAAGCAACATACCCGGGGATTGACTGGCAAGTATTGCATAATTTTTTATGGGAAGCTGGGAGACTGGTTACCAAAACTACACAAAAGGTAGTTTGAGCTATCTAGCTAGCTGGCTAGATGTTCGAATTGTGCAATGCACAATCTAGACCAGCCTATTGGTTGCTAGAATTACGCAATGGGAAATTTCAGTTGGCAATTGTTGCAAGCCCAGTGACTGCATTGCGCAATTTTTAGGGCCAACAGTCATTGTCCCTCAGAATTGTACAATGCAAGACTAGAGGAAACTCACTGGGAAGAAATGCGCATTTTCTAAGAGGAAGACAGAGCCTTCCTTCTCAAGATTGTGCAATGTTGTCTTGGTGAGGCAAAGACAAGGCCAAGGCTGCCCAAACCCGCTGATGGGCAACTGAAAGAAAATGTGAATGTGAATGCATGGTGATACTAAGTGTAAGCAGGAGTGAATGATCGTGCATGAAAACATTGAATGAAATATTGAGAAAAAGGAACAACATGCATGTGGGTGAAACGAGTCGCTGAATCAGTGACCTTTCATGCAAAACAGTTTCATGCATGCGACAACAGTGAGATGCTAATGAAAACTAAAACGGTGCTATGACAAGATAGTATGCATGTAAACGACAACAAGCGTTCACCAAAAACAACCAAACAGCACTCACATAAGCCAAAACACAAAAAGTGACATAAATGTTGCAAAAGACAAGTTAAACCTACTTACCCGGAAATAGCTGAGCTCGATGTGTCGAAGACTCCTGGATGTGTTCTGGAATGTCAGATCTCCAAGATCAATGTGAAGAAATGAGCTCTGAAGCATTGAATAAATAAGTTTGAGGCTCATGACGCGCATGCCACAAATATAGGAAAAAGCGAGACTTGGAAGAAAGATTCTAAAACGATCTTTACATATAACCTCCAGCTACTAAAAATATCTCCCTAAAATCTAGGGATGCTTTTTTCACATTTCTTTTGCTATTCTGGGAAAAATCAGCCCATGCATGCAAGCCAAGTTTTCTTAGTCCCGAGTGAAACTGGTCAACTCAATGGCACGTGCAACAACCTGCTCAGCTGAGGGGAAAATTTGTGCATTTCTGTGAGGGAGTTGGGTTGGATGCCTGGAAGGATTGCGCAATTTCTAGGTTGAGCAATTGATTGCTTACCATAATTGCGCAATTTCTGGGTTGACCAGTCCTTCTAGGAGAGACTGTGTGATTTTTCCAGTGAAGGGTGATAGGAAGATTTATTCAATTCTAGAGTTGAGTAGGCTATCAGATAGGATTACACAATTTCTCAAGGGAAGGCTAGTTCCCCTCCAAAATTGCACAACTTCTTGAGGGAGCTGCTCAGCCTGTAGCTAGACCAAGTTCGAAGAAACAACCTGTGAGTGGGATGCAACTAGCTATCATGCATAGGATGGGAGTCTGCTAGAAAATCACTGAAGCTTGTGTACTTGACAAGGCAAGACATGCAGTTGAGGAAGGTTGGTAGGGAGGCTGCAAAACGATGCTAAGGAAAAATTTTGGAGGGTGGTTGTCACCGCTACAACAAGGACACACCTAGAGCTAGCTTTAGTAGCCATCTTTAACAAACTTTGATGCAAGAAAAAGGGTAAAATCATCTTGTTAAATCTAGTTAGATGCCATTGATTGACCCTAGATCTAACTATAGTTATATTAGTCCTGAAATGGTGGATAGGTTTTTATTGAATAAAAAAGTACATGCAGAGTCTTGTTTGTTTTAGTTGGCTATAGGTACCAGGAAAAGAGTTCAACATTGGGTGAGATCTTATGCATTTGAGCTGAATGATATGTATACATCAGCGCATCTAAATGTGCTTCCTTTGGGATCATACAATATGTTGTTGAATATGGATTGATTGTGCATTCACGGGACTAAGGTAGATTTCTATGATAAGGCTATTGATTGCTTGGATGATGATGGAGAGAGGATAATATTATAGGGTAAGATGAATCATACGTCAGTGAGAATGGTTATAGTTATGCAGGAAAAGAGAAATAGTAGCAAAGGATGTGTCTTTTTTTCATTTCATAGTTCTAGTGACAAAGGGAAGGATGTTGAGGATGCTAAAGTCTTGAAAAAGTATCTGTTTTTGCAGTAGTTTCAAGATATATTCCTAGCAGAGATTTCATAGTTACTACCTCATAGGGAAGTGTAATTTTCTTTTGAGTTGATGTCAAGAGAAGCACCAGCATCTTAGGCACCGTACAGGATGAGAACTTTGGAATTAGTGGAATTGAAGTTGAAACTTAACGAAATTCTTGACAAGGGATACATAAAGACAAGTGTGTCACCTTTGGGTGAACCAATGTTGTTTGTGAAGAAGAAGGATAGCACTCTCAGGTTATCTATTGATTACACATAGTTTAACAAGATGGCGATCAAGAATAGGTATCCATTAGCATGGATTGATGACTTGTTTGATCAGTTGAAGGGATAAACAATGTTATTGAAGATTGATTTGAGATTAGGATATCATCAGGTACGCATCAAAGAAGATGGTATCTACAAAACAACATTTTGGACCATGTATGGGAATTACAAGTTTGTAGTAGTTTCTTTTGGTCTTACTAATGCTACAACTACTTTCATGTGTTTAAGGCATAGAGTGTTGCATCGTTATCTAGACAAGTTTGTGATAGTATTCATTTATGACATATTGATATATTATTAGAATGAGGAAGAGAATGCAGAAAATATAAGAACAACGTTAAGTTTACTGAGAAAGAATGAGTTCTATGTTAATCTTATCAAGTGTAGTTTCTTCTAGACATAAATTCAATACTTGGGGCATGTTTTTTCCAAGGAAGGTATAACATTGGACCCAAAACATATAAGAGATATCATGGAATGGTAAACTCATAGCAATGTGGATGAGGTTAAATCATTCATGGGATTAGTAGTATATTACAGGAGGTTCAAAAAGAAATTATCACATATTATGTGTCCTATTACATGATTGCAGAGAAAAGGAAAGGAGTTTAAATGGACAGAGGAATATGCAGCTAGTTTTGAGGAGTTGAAGCAGTTACTTACAAATGATCTAGTCTTGAAGATTGTAGATCTAGATAAAGATTTTATGGTGTGCGCATGTCCTTGCAAGAGATGACTTGGTGGAGTACTAATGCAAGAAGGACAGGTAGTATGTTATGAGTCAAGGAAGTCAAATGAGCATGAGTGGAACTATGTGACTCATGATATTGAGTTGACTGCTATTATTCATGCCTTGAAGATGTGGAGATATTATCTTCTTGGAAGGATATTTATTATGATGAGTGATAACAGTGGAATGAGGTACTTATTTGATCAAACTAATCTAAATGTTAGGCAAGCTAGATGGTTGGATATGATCAGTGATTTTGATTTCGAGATCAGGTACATTAAGGGTAAAGAGAATAGGGTTGCATATTCTCTTAGTATAAGAGTATAAGTAAATCACATTGGGACAGTGAGTTCTTATGGGATAGGTTTGCAAGAGTAGATCTTGCAAGCAGGGCAACATGATGACAGGTACCAACAACTTAAGCATAGGTTACAACAACAGGGTACAAGTGAATAGGATGTGGATTATCATCTCATGGAAGGTGGCTTGGTTAGATTTCGGCATAGGATCTATGTTCTATATATAATTGAACTCAAGACGCTTATATTGAGAGAATTTCATGTTAAGACATATTCAAGTCACTTGGGATACCAGAAGACTTTGACAATTGTAAATAATTTTTACTACTAGTCGAACTTGAAAAAGGAAGTGGTTGAGCTTGTGGCTAGGTGTTTGGATTGTTAACAGGTAAAGGTAGAGTGAAAGCATCTAGGTGGTTTATTGCAGCCGATTCCAATGGAAATGGGAGGTCATTTCCATGGATTTCATTACAAATTTGTTGAAGACATATAGACAACATGATTCCATTATGGTTTTCGTTGACAAGTTGACCAAGGTAACTCACTTCATTCTAGTGAAGTCTATAAATTCAACCAGTGAGGTAGCTCAGACCTTCATTAGGGAGATAGTGATATTGCAATGTGTTCCTAAGAATATTGTATCCAAAAGAGATTCCAAGTCCACTTCTAGGTTTTGGAAGGAATTGTTTGTGGGTTTGGGGATAGAGTTGGCATTTAGTACAACTTATCATCTACAGACATATGGAAATGAGTGGGTTAGCATGATTCTTCATGATATATTGAGAATGTACGCCATGCATCAAAAATGGAAGTGGGAAGAGTATCTTCCACTACTTGAGTTTTCATATAACAACGGGTATTATGAGTCCTTGAAGATGAGTCAGTTTGAGGCACTTCATGGGTGGAGTTCTAATACTCCTATCACCTAGAGTGATCTAGTGAACGGGGTACTGGTTGGACTAGATATGTTGGCAGAAATGGAACAAGAAATGAAGGTTATTAAAAGGAATCTAATGGAAACACAAGATAGGAAAACGAGTTATACAGATCAACACAGGGAATCTAAGGAGTTTCAGGTTGGGTAGTATGTATACTTGCACATCAAGCCAAAGAAGAAGTCATTGAGGACTAGGTCATGTGCCAAGTTGGCACCTCAGTATTGTGGTCTTTTCGAGATCCTTGAGAGGATTGGACCAGTGTCCTACAGACTTGCACTGGCTCCGATAGTGAAATTCAATGTTGTTGTCCATGTTTCATTACTAAAAATATATGTGAAGGATGTTGATCATCTGATTGACTAGTTTGTATTGCAGGTGGAGCTAAGAAGAGAATCCTAGTTGGAACCTCAATGCATATTGCAACGGAAACAACTCATTCTCCAAAATAGAGTAATCGATAAAGTTAAAGTGCAGTGGAAGCACTTTGGGCCCGATGAATCTACATGTGATATAGTTGATCATATGCGAGCTATATATCCTTCTCTATTCACCAGTTGAGCGGATGTATTTTGGTATTTATGTTTGATTTTGTGTTGGTTATATGTATATATGTATGCATGTTGTAAACACCACATCGAGTTGTGTTATAAATCTCCAATAAGCAATATGGTCTTCATGTATGTCGGTCATGGTCTTGGTAGTGAGATATGATGTAAATGTTGCATCAAGTTGTGTTATAAAAGCTCCATGGGTAGCATGTGTTTTGCTGGTTTATAGGTGTCATTGAACACCAAAGATGGTGTTTGCCAAATGGATAGGGGTTTGTAACAACCCCTAAGTAGATTTTGTATGTAAATAAAATATAAGTCCAACATCAATTGGGACATATTTGAAGCTGAATGTTGGCAAAAAGAATAAAGATGGGTATCACTGGTGATTAATTAATGGCTATGGAAATTGGAAAAGGAGTTGGAAAAGTTTATGAAATAAAGGAAAATAGGAGAAAAGGAAGGTCAAGAGACACAAATTTGCATGAGGGGGAAATTGAAGGAAAATTAAGAAAATAGAGGCCTCAATAATTAAAAGGCTTTTGAGGATCAGTTGTTACCTTTTGTCACTTGAGCTTTTAATAGGTTTGGGTTGGATCTCTCTTCTATTATCTCACTTTATGATACTCTTACACACATAGAGGAATATTGCAGCATTATTGGAGCACTTTGGCATACATTCTATTTGGAGAAAGAAGGCAGAGAAAAGCAGTAAAGCTCAAGGGAGTAGGTGGATCAGCGACTATGGTTGGATTGATTTACAGGTAATAGGTTTCATGTATAGTATTCTTGTTGTATTTTGGATGCATGTTATATGTTTGTGATTATTTGGTTATTTTTGGTCATTGACATGGAGTATTGCATGGATTGACAATGGTTTTATCCTTGCCTTTCCATTTACTAGATAGCCATGGTGTTTTAGGTTTTTCCACTTGATTTTTTTATGATTGGTGCTCATAATTTCTTATGGTTGTGAGTTGGAACAAACACTCTGGAAGCCCTTAAAAAACATGGGTTGAGTTACTATTCCTAGAGCCTAGGTTGGGACAAACACTCTAGAGCCGTTGGTGGGTTGAGTTACTAGTCCTTGGAGCCAGGTTGGACAAATGCTCTCTAGTTGTAGAATGTTATGGGTTGAGTTACTAGTTCTTGGAGCCCTATACAGCTTGAGTAGAGACTGATATGGTTAGTATTAGAAATTTTCAACCATGAGGTGGGATCACTGGTTGAGGGTTGAGGTGGTTTGGCCTCTGGAAGCCCTGATTTTGTTTTGACTTGGTTTATTCCATGAGATCCCATATTCATGTTTCAAATATGGTGTGAGGTTGATTGGCTAAAATAGATATTTGGTTTAGCCTAATCTATGGTCGGGTGGTACGTGGAAGTCCCTAACTTGGTTGGCATTTTCCTATGTTAATATAAGATATTTCCTTATTGTAATCTATGAGCATTTGTAGTGATTATATTGGTGATATTATGGTTGAGTTTCCATGATTTCTATGATGTTTATTTTATGGTTATATGTTGGTTATATGATATATTCCATCTATGGCTCTTGTCATGAATCATTTAGTTATTGATCAATTAATGAATGTATGCACTAATAAGTGTTGTTACAACTATGTAGAGAGGACATACGTCCCTTCGTGGCGATTCTCATAATTGAATTGTGAGAATTATGAAAGTACGAAACACATTTAGAATAAAAAATTCCTAGGCATTCCAAATGATGGCTAAGACACCTAATTGTCCCTGAGAATTGAGTGTTATTTGTTTATACCCACTACCCCATTTATTGGTTGTTTTGTCAATTGCATCACCTGGATATTTAGTTTCCTAAATCTTTATGAAGTTATGATGTTTAGAATACCATTTTTCCTTGTGGAGACTCTATTTTCCTTTGCAATTGAGGCCTCTAATATTCCAAGAGATGATATCCATGTCATGGATGTGTTGGTGGTAGATAAACCTCCAAGATCAATTGATTCTCCCTTAATTAATTAGGATATATCCTAATTATTCAATGACTTGTTGATTTATTTTTCCACCATTTTTATTTTCTTCCTTGTGTGGTTTTGTGGTATCCTTCATTGTATAGGATTAGAATCCTAGTAATTCCATGGAGGGCTAAACATGTGAGGATTTTGGATATCTTTGGTGAGACGTGAGGAAAGTTATGCCTAGGATATTCACCTAGTGTTCTGAGAAGGATTTTGGTTCATTGTGTTTCCTCTCTTTAGAAATTTCTCGGAGGTTAAGAGATTTTATATCCTTATCCTCATTTATATTGATAGATGTATTAGGTTTTTATTCTAGATTAGGTTGATTTAGGGCAGGGGGTTTTGAAGGAATAAAGGAGAAAGAGAGAAAAATAACTAAGGGGTTTGATTGTGTATTGGAATTACACATGTCAACTACCTGGATTGGGGTGGTTGAAGAGGGGCCTTTGATAGAGGATCAAAGAAATTATTGGTGGGTTGTTGGTTCCCCATTTGAGTTTGCTATAGGGAGGGCGAGGTTGGATCCATGTGTGTACCTACTGGCTTTCAAGTTCCATCAAAATTAGAAGAAGGAATAGGGTTAGGGTTGGGGTTAGCAATAAGAAGAGGATAATTTCTATAGAGGTGGTCATCCTCATGGAACCTTTTGCAATGGAAGGGGATGTGCCCATAGTCAAAGGTTTTCTTCTAGAGCTCATCTTGATATTCAATATCAATGGACTCTGGGAGTGGTCCAAGATACTCATGTAAAGATAAATACAAAGTGTAAGAGATATACCCATTTTTTTCAGTTTCTTCTGAAGCTTTTACAAATTGGTCTAGGGAATTACTAAAGTTGGATAAAGTAGATCCTTGTCCTATAACTCTAATGGGAGTGAATACATTTAGATCTAAATTGGAGAAGCTATGAAGTATTCCTTCTTAAGGAAAAATATTTAAGTTTAGAAGCGAAGGTATAACTCAGCATAGTTGAAAAAGTATGGGTCATTTTCAAAGACCTGAGTTCTATCCTCAACTCTAGCCTAAAAACAACTTTATCACAAATACTACCTTCCATCTTGATAATAGATTCCTGATGATCAACTTGTCTATTATCCAATGCTGTAAAAATTTGAGGAATGCTTTTTCCAACACCTCCAAATGTCTGTGCCTCTTGAGCATTGGAAATCTCAGTTTTTCCACCCCAATGTTGTGGAAACTATCTCCTGCAATTATCATTGCCACAATTCCAAATTTGAAAAGGCTCCCTATGATCACCCTTATTCTTCTCCTCAGACTGAAATCCATTTCCTCTGTCAACTGCATTGAATTTCTTGTACGAAACTACATTCTCTTTGTTAGCTACACCCTGAGGTCTTCCTTGCTTCTTATCCCACTTTCCCTTAGTATTTTCATTAACTTTCCAACCCTGCTTAGGCTTTGACTTAATCTTAGACAGCACATAACAATGCTTCAACTTCCCAATTACTTATTCCAATTTCTGAGGCTCATCATACTCAATCTGATCCTTAAATGCTAATGGAAATCCACTACCGAATCTTTTAAATTTCATCTTTTCATCCTTAAGATATGGTACATATCTCAATAGATCAAAAAACTTAGTCGTATACTACTCATTTTTCATTGATATCATATTCAACTCATAGAAATCCTTGGCCTTACCATCGTAGTACTTCTTTCTGAAAATTACCTCGAACTCATGCCAAGTCAACTCCTATGTCATGATGCCTCTTACGTGCTTCACATATTCCCACTAGATGTATGTCTTTCACCTGAGAATGAAAATAACTATCTGAGCCTTCATGTTCTCTATATATTTATGTAGCTTGAAGAAATTCTTCATCTCAAGCAACCATGCTTCTGCATCTTCTAGTTTCTTCAAATCTCCATCAAACATAGGAGGCTTAGCTTTCTGGACCTCATACATCAAGTATCCCCTCTCACTCCTTTTGTAAGGATGATAATGGTGATGACCATGATACATCTCTGAACCAAAACTAAAATAGAACCCATAACCACTACCTTTCCTGTAAGTTATATCCAAGAACCTACCATCTCTGATAGTGTCATCCCTGTCACTCAAAATCTGCTAAGTTGTAAAGAATCACTGCATTAACCTCTACATTCTTTTCCTATTCCCTGACAACCCTTTCTTGTGACTGAAGGATCCTATCATTATTCACCTTACAACTTTTAATCTCTCCCTTTAAACTTCTCAAGGTATCTACTATTTCATGGGAGTACTCATATCTATGTTTCTCATCTGATTTGTAAGGAGAGTCACGTGAACTATAATCCACCATTCTGCTAGTCATTTTTGATCTTCTACTTCCTGAAAACATACCATGTTAGGTAACCAAATATAAACATAATTAACATACCTCAGTGAAGTTTCAGGGGAGGCTATATCAACTGCACAATCAATCCAGATTAGCACAACATATGTATATATAATGGAATCAACATATCAATCATCCAAACATCATCAACCTGAACGTGATGACACAATTGTAACAATGACTATCACAATGCATGCATAATCAACACATCAAAAACTTACATTTATGCATGAAAAACTCATTTCACCCATCCATTCCAATTTTTTTAACCTGGAATCTCCTATACGAATTTGTAAACTGTCATCCTACATTTACCCAATTTCACCAGCTTGCCAGGGCAAACATGAGACAAAGAGTTACTATGACATTACCCAACCTCCTAGGTCCAGTTAAGGATGTGGGGCTTACAAACTAACCACAAACTAAAAGCTCATAACATCACCTAGGCTTATAGCACACTTAGAGACCAAAGGACAACCCCATGTGACGAAACCCTAAGCTTGGGCTTATTTTCTCACAACTTAACCCGCAACTTCATGTATCACGAGGCCTGGGTGCAGTTGAAGGCCTCTAACCACAAACACAACACTGCCTAAGTGTGATTGTGACCCAACTTGTCCAGTTCAGAGGGTGCAGTCCCGAGATTTGAGCCAAAATTGTAGATCAACCTTTAGACCACTGACCAAAATTTCCTGAGACTTCTCAGAATAATAAATCACTTGAAAACAAGGATAAACATTCAAACTTGGAGGCAAAACTTGACCTAGGCTACCTATAACATAACAAAAACTTAATTAAACACATGTCAAACATGTAAGCTACAGTTCATGAATGCATATTTGAACATAAAATTCTGAGACTCATCTGAGAATCACCAAGAAGGCCATATGCCCTCTCCACATAGTTACAGAAACACTTATTAGTCCATACATTCATCAACTGATCAATAACTATATGATTCATGACAAGATCCATAGATGGAACATATCATATAGCCATAAAATAATCAGCGTAGATATCATGGAAACTAATCCATAATAAAAACCAATATAATCACTACAAATTCTCATAGATCACAATAAAGAAATATCTCATATTTACATACGTAAATACCAACCAAGTCAGGGAATTCCACATACCACCTGACCATAGATTGGGATGAGCCAAATCTCTATTTTAGCCAATCACCCATGCGCCATATTACAAGCGTGAATGTAGGATCTCATGGAATAAACCAAGACAGAACCAAACTAGTGCTTCCAAAGGCCAAACCAGCTCAACCCTCAACTAGTGGTTCCACCTAATGGTCATACATAACTAATAATTACAAGATCAGTCTCTACTGAAGCTATCCAAGGCTCTAGGATGATCCAAATTTAAACCGGAATGCAAAAAATTACAGATATAACCATAAAGACAGAGATGCAATAGAAATAAAACTTCATTTCATTAATATCAAAGAATTGAAATATGCTTACATACAGAATGGAAATAAACTAGCTCAGGGGATGGTAGATTATCTCTAAGAAGAGATATGGCGGCTACTTGCCTCTGAACTGTGTTAAAATGATGCTTGAAGGCCTATTTATTATTAAGAAACAATAGAAAACCCCAAAACATCCAAAAAACTAACCCTAGGAGATGAAACACCAAACTATGGCTCCCCTTGGGGTAAATTGGTACATCAACTTCCCGGGGTTGTAACTTTGGCACACGATCTCTATTTGACACACACGATACCTCGTTAGAAAGATATATCTATAGGAATTTACAAGGTAAGTTCCTTAGATAAAACACCAAAGTACACCACTCACAAATAGATCACAGATCAATTGACCAATATTCTTGATGTGGTTAAAACGCTCAAAAAGGGAAACAGTCCACAGATTGAGCCAACGTGGCCACTTCAGGAAATTTATTAATAAAAGAAACAAAATTTACATAAGCTTCTACGGTCACCTTACAAATGACCCTCCATGGTCATTAAATAGAGATCATGGACCAATCAGGTGTTAAGCCACGAATCAAGTATTAGTAATACCAAGGAGAGAATGAACTGTCGGATCACTTCATGTATTGAACATATCATGACCATCAAATCACTTCATGTATTGAACATATCATGACCATCAGATTGTAAGCTACAAAATTACATAGTAAAGAAACACACTTTACCTAACTCTACATCAAACCATGTTATACTTAACTATCTCCTACGTTTCAGAATATCCTAACATCCCCCCGTAAGAACAACTTGAGATAGGATTGAAGGATGTATAAATATGACACAATAAGAGAAAAAAGAAGGCATTAGATCCTATCCCCCCTTAGTGACAACTTGCCGAACTCCAACCACAAATCAAAGTTTAGTAAACTTCGGCTCTGTGAGATCCTTTATAAAGATGTCTGCAACTTGATCATTGTTGAACAATATTGCACTCTAAGAACATGGTCATGAATGAGATTTCTGATGAAGTGCATGTGTAGTTCAATGTGTTTGTTGCACTGATGTTGGACTGGATCCTTTCATAGTTGAATGGAACTTTGATTATCACACAAAAGTGTAGTCGGATTCTCTTTCTCAAAGCCAAACTATGACAATATCTGACGAAGCCACAGGGCTTCTTTACTAGCTTCTACGGCACCATGATACTCTGCTTCTACTGAAGAAAGAGAAATGGCACTTTGTTTCTTGCAAGCCCACCTATCCAAATCAGTGAAACCAACCAATAAAGGAGATGCTTTTGCACTATAATGAATCCCAAACTGAACTATACCTTGAACATAACAAAGTATTCTTTTAGCTACTTTCCAATGACTTTCACATGGGTTTTTCATAAAAGGAGCAATAAGGCTAACAACAAAGGAAATATCAGGATGGGTATGGGTCAGATACAAAAGTTTTCCTACAAGCTGGTGGTATAAGGTAGCATCAACTTCAAGGGAAGTACAAGTGACTAAAAGTTTGGCTCTAGACTGAAAGGGAGAAGGGGCTGGCATGCAATCTTCCATGTGAAAGTAGCGTAGAAGATCAAAGACCTACTTGGACTGGGAAAGGGAAATACCTTCCTTGGATTGCAAGACTTGAAGATGAAGAAAATAATGCAAGTGTCCTAAGTTTGTCATTTCAAAATTATTTTTAAGGCTAGACTTCACTTGGTTTATAAGGTTGGGATCAATACCAATAAGGATAAGATCATCAACATAAAGAAAAAGAATGATAAGAGACTTACCCACTTTCTTTGTGTAGACAGTATCGTCAGAATGACACCTAGAAAAGTTAGTATCTAAAAGAAAGCTATCCATTTTGGCATACCAAGCCTGGGGGGCTTGCTTGAGACCATAAAGGGATTTCTTAATCTGACATATAAGGCTGGAGTCTGTTTTTCTAAAGCCAGGAGGTTATTCCATATAGATTTCTTCATGCAAGTCTCCATGTAAGAAAACAGATTTAACATCCATCTGATGGACTTCCCATTTGAAAGAGGCAGCAAGGGAAAGAATAAGGTGGATAGAGTTCATTTTGGCAACATGTGAGAAGATTTTCGTATAGTTAATGTCTTCAACTTGTGAAAAACCCTTAGCAACAAGATGAGCTTTATCTTTATCAACTTTTCCATCTGGTCCAAACTTGGTTCTATAAACCCATTTGCGTCTAACAACTTTTCGTCCCTTTGGAAGAGGAACAAGATTCCATGTATCATTTTCCAATAATGAATGATATTCTTCATTCATAGCTGCATCCCAGTCTGGATGGCTTGAAGCTTTTGAAAAGGTGCAAGGATCATAATTCGCTGAAGCTTCATCCAGTAAAGAAGAGGCTCTATAAAACTGAGAATATGTACGTCAGTGATCTATAGGATCACCTGCAAGATAACCTATTGCATCCCGAGTAGCATGAACCCATTTTGGAAGGTGAGAAGATGAAGGAGGATCTTGAGAAGGTGGGGGGGGGGATTTTCTTCCTCGTTGTCATCATCTGAAGAATAAATATTTTCAGAAGTAGAAGGGATAGGGAGAGGTGGCACATCTGCCGAACTAGGCTCATAGGCCGATATATTTTCAGAAAACTTTACATCTCTTCTAATGATAACATTTTTTTTGATTTAGATGAAATAATTCTATATCCTTTGACATCATCAGAATATCCAACAAAAATACATTTTTCATTCTTCGGTTCTAAGGCTTCATGTTTCTCATCGGGAATATGGGCCCATGCTTCACTTCCAAAAACACGAAAGTGACTTATATTTGGGTCAATTGAGCTCCATGCTTCTTCTAGAGTGATATTCTTTAAAACCTTAGTAGGAGTGTGATTTACTATGTAATTTTCACAGTTAATTTTTTCTGCCCAAAAATTAAGACTAAGTCCTTTAGATTGAAGCATACAATTAGCCATTTCCTTTAAGGTGTGATTATTCCTTTCAGCTACACCATTTTGATGTGGAGTATATAGAACAATATGTTGCATTTGAATTCCATGCTCAGTGAAAAAGTTGATGAATTTGTTGTTAACATATTCTCCGCCATTATTAGATCTTGGCTTAAGAATTTGATGTCCAAATTGTTTCTGAACAAAGGCATTAAAGGCCAAGAACATGTTAAATACTTCACTTTTGAGTTTTAAGAAGTATATGCAAGTGCACATGGAGAAATCATCAATAAAAGTTAAGAAATACTTGTAGCCAGAGATTGAAACAACTGGAAGTGGACGACATAAATCACTATGCACAAGTTGTAAAGGGGTTGAGGCATGACAAGAGGCACATTTTTCAAAACTATCCCGATGATGTTTTCCGAGTACACATATGGAACAAACATCATCTCTGCAAGATACAATAGGAAGACCTGTCACCATATTTTCTTTACATATATTTTGAAGGGAGTGATATTTTATGTGACCAAATCACTCATGCCAATTTTTTCTCACTTCATCATTATGAGAATCAAATACCAAGGGAAGAGTTGATGACCCAAAGGTGTTAAACTTATACAACCTTGTAGAATCATCATCAATGACAGTAGGTAAAATCTATCTAGGATCTCTTAAGTCCTTAATTAAAACATCATGAGGTGAAAATTCAATGATTTTACCTTGACCTGAATGCATTATTTGATATACAGATAGAAGGTTGTAGGATAAGGTTGAAACACATAATACATCATTAAATTGACCATTGTCTAGATAAATAGTTCTATTCCCTGCAACACTAAGAGATCTATCATCACCAACATATATATTTTTGGTGTTACAATCATTTAAAGAAGAAAACGTGGCTTTGTTTTTGGCCATGTGATAAGAAGCTCCATAACTAATGAGCCACTCATGAGAATGAGAAGAAGAAGATACATTTATTACATAACCAAACCAAGATTCTTGATGTCACATGCAAAAAGTGTTATTCCTGAAGATGAAGTTGAAGTTGAAGATTGCTCCAAATGGATGTTATGCTTCTTCATTGTTGCTTCCAAGGCATCCATCTTCTTAAAGCATTTGGATTCTAAGTGTCTCAATTACAAAAGTTGTGATGTCTATCAGTCTTCTTCCCTTTGTTTTTATTTTCCTTATCATTTTTTTGAATTGATTTTTCGTTTTGAGACTGAAAGTGCGTAGGACCCTTGGTTGGTTTAAGACCATTCCTCTTAGGATGTTGCTTCCTAGGATTCTTTCAACTTGGTTCCTGCAGGGCAACTAAGGCTTTCTTAGAAGAGTTTCCAAGATTAAGAATACGAAGATATAAGATTATTTTTTGTTCTCTTATTAAAGAATCACCAAAGGCATTAAAAGAGCGGGACTTGTAGGCTTCTCCATGAGAAATAAAGGCTTCTCTAGTAGAATGGAAGGTGGAAACAAACACAGAGTAGGCTGGTCCTAACTTAGTAAGAATGGAATAGATAAGGCTACCATCTTCTTTCTTAACCTTAACACCTTCAAAGAGAAGTCTAAGGGTCTTGAACTTGGACAAAAAATCTTCAATGGAAGAAAAATTATTGGGGTCCAACGTAAGCAACTCATTTTTGAGTTGATGGACTCTAATTTCATTTTTAATTCCAAAAACTCTATTAAGTTGTTTCATTGCTTCATCATGGGTATCATGTTCTGCGATATGGAATCTAAGTTCTGGAGAAATAGACATCCCTATCAACCCACATTCTTGATCTTAATTATTTTCCCATTTGAATTCCTTATTTTCATCTTTACGTTTAGACTCTTGACCTGAAACTATTCTATAAAGACCTTTACTTCTAAGTAAATCCTTCATGTAGGACACCAATTGGAAGTAGTTGGCGCTGTCATGAATAACTTGGCATGGAATTTACATTTTAATAGAAAATGAAGATGTAGATGTTGAAACAAAGTGTTCCAATGGAAATCTCTCAAAAAACTAGAATGATTAAAAAAAAACAGCTCTGAAAACAGCTTCTGAATGAAGAAGTTATGGCTTTTTTAAGAAAAGTTGTTGAAGATGCCGATGAAGTACGTGAATGTGCGGAAGTAAATGATAATGTTATATATATTTTTTCAAATCTCTTCTCTTTCCAAGCTTAATCTAACTAGCTCACATTTAAAAAAAAATTATGTGACCCACTTTTATAAATAAGTGAAAGTCAATTTTACAATGGTACTTTATGAGCTACCCACTAAATTTTAACTTAAATAAAGGATAAAGAGACTTTAGAATTATAAGTGTCTCACTTTTTATAATGGCTGAGAATGCTTTTACATAAAGTAGTTTTAAACATAAGTTACATGTGTTTTTTGAAAAAGTAACACAACAAAAAGAAAGACTTGAACCCAAGACCTCTATTCTCATAAAGTAACTTTAGACTAAGTGAGCTAGTTTAAAAAGGTTAATAATTTTTGGGAAAGAGGAAGTGGTTTTTTTTTTTAGTCCCTAAAGCTTTGGAGTGCGTGCTTACTTGAAAAAACATTTTTCTTTACATAGCAAAAAAAAATATCACAACCCAACAACGACATGCAAAAAAAACCAATCCTTCTGGCTTGAAGTTAGCTTTCGCTGGAAACTAAATATTTTACTCAATTTTTCTAAAAGAGCATATGCATGAGAAAAATCCTACCTTTTTGTTTCTGATTTGCCCAAATTGCACAGAGTCGCAGGGTAAAGAGCATACACAGAAATGAAAGGTATAGATCCGATAATAAAAAAAAAGAGCTAAATAAACTTAAATAAATAGAGATGAATAACTAAAATTGCAAATAAAGACTGTATACCTTTAGATCTTAAAAATGACGTAGCTAGGGCTATCAGAAACCTTTTCGTGTGAAACGAAATGGGTTCCTCACTGGAACATATACTCCTAACACAATAGAGCAACCCTCTCGGCTTGAAAGAAGTTAGAAACAATAGATATAGGAAATGAAAGTTGGATGCAGTTGTACCGGCTTCAGATTTGGATCACTAATGGATGTGGCCCTCAAATAGCTCTAATACCATGTAGGAATTTATAGGGTAAGTTCCTAAGATAGAACACCAAAGGACACTGCTCACAAATAGATCATAGATCAATACACCAGTATTCTTGACGTGTTTAAGACCCTCAAAGAAGGAAACACTCCATGGCCTATGTCAACGTGGCCACTTTAGGAAATTTATTAATAAAATAAAGAAAACTTACATAAGCTTCTCTTATGAATGGTCACCTTACAACTGACCCTCCATGCTCTTTAAATAGAGATCATGGACCAATCAGGTGTTAAGCCATGGATCAAGTGTCAGTAATACCGAGGAGAGAATGAATTTTCAGATCACTTCATGTTTAGAACATATCATGACCGTCAGATTGTAAGTCACAAAAGTACATAGTAAAGAAACACACTTTAGCTAACTCTACACTAGACATAGTTATACTTTATTATTTTCTATGTGTCGAAATATCCTAACACTATCTGAGGACTACAATTGATGACAGTAAATATTTAGTTATAAACACAGTTTTTCCACTTGTGATTTTCCGAAAAAAACATCGTTTAGGGCCTCAAAACAACTCTAGAAGTTCAGGACCCAAAAAACCGCCAAAAATAGTAAATTGTGCTACAATTAAGGAAATTGAAAAACTGAAAGAAACAATGGTGAGGGTCCAAGTGGAATATGCGGGTGGCCACCAATATCCACCTGGATCATTCCTCCCCCCTTAGGAAGAAATGGTCCCCATTGCATTGAGTTCCTCCATGAGATCAGTAAACTTCTGTTGAAATTGGTCCATAGCGAGCCACTTTCCCTGTTGAAGGAGTTGGCCTGATTTGACAAGTCGATATAGTTGCATCCTTTGTTGTCGAGTTTTCTTGATTTATGTGTCCATGATTTGATCAATTGTGGCTTGTTCCATGCAGTCTAGATTTAACTCTGTTGGTGTGAGTTGTTCTGCAATGTCAGATGTGTCCAACAATGGTGGAAAGTAGGGCTAAAGGCAGTCCACATTGAACGCTGGGTGTAGACCAAGGAATGGTGGAATACTGAGCTCAAAGGAATTGTCCCCTACTGCATTGGTGATGGTATATGACCCATATGAGAGCAAGTGAAGCTTGCAGTGGAGCCTAGCAGGGTGCTCATTCTGCAAATGCATCCAAACTTTGTCATCCACCTAGAACTTGTGTGGCACCTGATGGTGATCATGTCATTTCTTGTACTTAGCATTGGCTATCTCCAATATGTCATAGACCTATTGGTGGATGTGTTGAATGTGATCAATCAAGTTGTTTCCCTTGTCGACTTCGGACTGGACATGATTTGAATCTACCTAAGTAGTTGCAAATAGTATGACCACATTAATGGGACATAGTCGCTAAAATCCCAAGCCCACCTGAAAAGGGTTATAGCCAGTCAAACTATGGAGAGCCCAGTTATAGTTGTGTTGAACATAGGGGAGCCTCTCATCCCATGTTCGTGGATGCTTTGCGTTCTACATGCAGAGAATGTGTACGATCATTTTGTTGATGACCTATGTCTGGCCATTAGTTTGGGGATGGAAAGTTGTGGAATTAGTGAGCTTTGTGTCTAGCATCAATCAGAAATTGGACCAAAATGTACTAAGGAAATTTTTTATCCTAATCTGAGATGATAGACTGTGGGATCCCAAAGTGTACCCACACTCGTTTAAAGAATAATTTAGCAATGGCTTATGCTGTGATATTCTTCTTGCAGGCCACCATAATAGCCATCCTCGAGAATACATTGACAACCACAAAAACAGAATCGTTTCCATGCTTAGTAGAAGGAAAGCCCGACATGTAATACATGGAGATGGATTCCCAAGGTCGACTAGGGGTAGGTAGTGGACTATAGAGTCCTTGATTTTTGATGGTCAGTTTGGAAATGGCACGGGTAGTGTAGGATTTGATGTCCTTCCCGACATCATGTCAAAGATTTCGCCAAAACAATGTAAACTTTGAAACGGGAACTAATATTTTTACCCGTTTCATAGAGATAGCAAAAAGGCAACCCGATTTTGAAAAGTGGCGATGCAGAACACACATATATTTTTTAGAGCATAGTTTTTGGCACTTTAAATTTTTTTATGTACATTACGTTTTAGAATGTTAGTCATTTACATGTCGATTTAAAAAAGTGGTGATTGTGCATTAGGCCCTTTTTTTAAAAGACCTATTTTTTTACTTTAAAATTTCTAATATATGAAATGTAAATAATTATTTTCTAAATTTAACAATTTTTTATACTTTAATTTTTTTTAATGTATTAAGTGTGGATATTTTTTTAAAATGTTACATTTTGTACACTTTAAAATTTTTCATGTCAAAATATTTTTGGCATAAGAAAAGAAAATATAAAAATATATATAAAAAAGACAAAAAAAAACATAAAAAATGTAAAAAAAAAATATCTCGTAAACCATAAAAAATTTGGAAAAAAAAAACAAAAATAAAAAATAAAAAACAATAAAATTAAGTAAATAAAATAGAAAAAAATTAAATAGCATTAACAAAAAACTACAAATATATATATATATATTAAAATTAAAATTAAAAACAAACTACATTTGAAAAAAAAAAAACAAAAACAAAAACAAAAACAAGAAAAACAAAAAAAATCCTAATAAAAATGAAATATATTACTCATTAAAAAAAACCCAAAAAACCAAAATATACTCGAACTTAAGAAACAATTAAAACACAATAAAAATTTTAAAATATATATATATATATATATATATATATATATATATATATTTTAAAATTTAAAATTTAAGGAAAAAAAAAACATTTTAATTGAAAATATATATATATTGGATTTAAAAAAAGCATTTAAAAATACATTTTCGATTTTTAAAAGATAAAAAACATTTAAAACTTTAAAAAACATATATGCACGTAGATCCGCCACCGAGGGCTGCACCCTCACGAGCGGTCGGGCAGTGGCTATCCAATTCCAAGAATCAGATAGCCACCCCCACGGGCAGTCAGGCGGTGGCTATCCGATTCCACCGCCCAGCCACCCGTGGGGACGTAGACCTGAGTCAGATAGGCACCCCCACGGGCAGCCAGGCGGTGGCTATCTGATTCCACCGCCCAGTCACCCGTGCAAACGCAACCCTGAGCGGTGAAGCTGCGTGGGACCACGCCCACATGGTCGGTCAGGTTGTCGCAGATAAAGTTGTTTCTTTTAAAAAAAAAAATTGTTAAATATGTTAATTGTATTTAAAAAAAATAAATTAAATGTTTTTTTAAATTTTATATATATTTGTAAAATATGTTTTTTTTCTTATATTCTAAATGTTATTTAAAAAAAAAAGAATTATATTTAATTTTTTTAATTTTAAATGATTTTTAATCTTTATTTTTTTTTAAATCGAAATTTTAAATCAATGTCAAATCCAAATTTTAAATAATAAATTTTTAAATTGAAAATTTGAAATGTTTTCTCTTTTTTTTCTTAAATCAAATATATATATATATATATATATATATATATATATATATATTGATTTTAAATGTCTTTTTTTTTCAATTTGAACATATATGGTTTTTTTTTTGTCAATTTCAACATATATTTGTTTTTAGGGTTTTTTTAAATGTTTTAATCTTAATTTTAGTAGTTTTAATTTTTTTTTTGTTAATTTTCTATTTTTTTTCATCTAGTTTATTTTAATTTTTTTTATGTTAATGCTTTTTAAAAATTTCCTATTTTTACTTATATATATATATCCAATTTTTTTTTAGGTTTACGCAATTAAAAAAAACGTTATTTTTTTTAAATATTTTTTTATTATTTATTTATTTATATTTTTTAATTTTTTAATTATTATTTTTTTATAGGTTAATTTGTTTTTTTTTTTAATTTTTATGATTGAACTTTTTTTTTAATATATATTTTTATTTACATTTTGTGATTATTTTTTGACTTTTTTCTTTGTTTTTATTTTTGTTTTTATTTTTAATTTTATGTTTTCATTATTCTTTTGAAATTTTAATGTTTTTCGGAGTCATGATAAAATATTTTACACCATTATTTCAGAATGTTGAAAATTTACCCTAGAAAAAAAAGTGTTATTCCAGCATTAACACTTTTTGTTTTGAGAGTGTTTTTGGCACAATTTTTACACAAAAAATTGGTTTTCACCGTCATTTTTAAAATACGTTGAAAATTTACCCTAGAAAGAAAAAGAAAAACGTTATTGCAATATCAACACTTTTCATTTTGAGGGTGTTTTTAGCACAAATAAATTGTTTTCATTGCCATTTTTAAAACATGTTGAAAATTTACCCTATAAAAAAAAGTGTTATTCCAACATCAACACTTTTCGTTTTTAGCATTGTTTCTCATGCTTTTTGGAGTTTTTTGGCTAGAGTTCCTGTTTCAAAGTTTACATTGTTCCAACATATATACTTATGCAGTACTGCCACTATTTTCTCGACCCCAAAATGCATAGCAACCCGACTGTAGTGCACTTAGCAAATCATTTTGGCACGCTCGCTTGAAGGAACACAAAGGTGTCCCAGGTGGCATAACAGTGCATCCTGGAGGTTAAAATCTAGAACTTCCTCACCCTCAGAGAGCATCTGGTATGTGTGGTCAAAATCTGGGTCACTTTTGTAGAGAAGTGGCCAATCAGAAGTCTCGTGCCTAAGAGTTGAGCAAGGTGGTTAGCGACCTAATCAGTGGTCCACTGAGGAAGTTTGTAATATTATTGGCGCTTCCCTTCTTGTACTTGATATTCAAATGGAACTGTTAAACACACATGGAAAACAAAGACAATGTGAAAGATAAATCATGCAATTCATTTTTATTAACATAAGATATACATTTATAGTACATTATGTGACTCTTGGGTTTCAGATCCCAAGGTCTCTTGGACTGCTTTTGTCCATTCAACTTCCACACTAACCATTTAGGATTAGGTGTTCAACATTCCCCCCCTTAATCTGAAGGGTTATGTATGAGTCCAAGAAGAGAGTTGTAATACAAAATGTGCAAAAAATGCATGGCAGCACTAGGCTGAATGTGCTCTATGAAATGTTGGTATAAAGGGCAGTGGTTTAAGGATGACCACCAACACTGAAACGCTTAGTGCAGTTCCCGGAACTCCTCCAAAACTGGCAAGAAACTGAAGTTTTCTGCTAGAGGAAGTGATCCTATTGTTTTAAAGAGGGAAACCTTCAACCATAAAAGGGAGGTCTCACCCCGCATAAAAGGTAAAACTTCAACCTGAAAAGGGAAGTCTCAACCTGTGATGGTTTAAGGATAACCAACAACTCTGGAATGCTTAATGAAATTCTTGGAACTCTTCCAAAACTGGCAAGAAGATGGAGTCTTCTGCTAGAGGAAGTGTTCTCAATTGTGTTCCTTGAACTCTTCCAAAGCTGGCAAGAAGCTAAAGTCTTCTGCTAGATGAAGTGTCCCAGATTGCCAACTGAAGGCATGTTCACGGGCATCTTTGTCTCTGGCTACAATTCTGAAACTAGTGTGGCAGGTTGTGGCTCAGGCTCGCTTGATGTGACTTTGAAGCTTGTAGATGACCATCATTTCCCCCCCTGTCAGATACAAGGTGAGAAGATGGAGAAAACTCAACTGCAAGACTGTTCAATATTCTGGAACAAGTTCTGACATGTGTTTGGAATATCTTCTTGGCTGTTGATGCCCATTGCCAAGAAGCGATCCATCCAAGATGAATCTTTGTTCTTGCAGGACGTTTGTTTTTGAAGCATCTATGTGAAGAATGGCTGGTTTTATGACAGTGCTTACATGGATGAAGATCAAAACAGTGATCTTTCAAATGACCAACTCGATCACAGTGTTGGAATTTCACGATATGTTGTTTTTGTTGTTGTTGTTGTTGCTGTGGAAGAGGGGCAAAATCTGGAACAGCTGGAGGTGAACTGTCATGAGGAGCAAGTGAACTGTCATCAATGAATCCAACACTCTGAAACTGAATGGGCTTGGCATAGTCTGGAATATGAAAGGACAAGTCCTTGTCATATCCAAGAATAGTTCTGTGCTTGTTGTGGACAAGCTGTTCCCAAGGTCTGATGATGGGCTTGGGAAGTGCAGACTGAGTTTCTGCATCTGCATATACAATTGTTGTTTTATTGGATTTTGGATCTGATTCAACCTCAATCTTACTGATTTCACCACTTGCTGGTTTAACCTTGAACAACATATTGTTTTGAGCAGAAAACAATTTGGAATGACAAATCTGTTGAAGCTCATCTTACTGACTGAAACTGATATTCTAGTTGCAGAAAATCAATCTTTTCTTGTGCATCATGCAGGCATGTTTGAATGTCACAAAGAGTGTCTTTGCTAACATTTACCTTCCCATCAATAGAGGAGTGTATTAGTGTATTCAGTAATTCTAATACATCATCAAATCTAGCCATTGTCTCAACAAAGAAATGAACACTCAACAATCCTAGTGGAGACAATAGCAAGTCTAGACAAACCCCAGCTATTGAAGATTTCAAAAATTAAGAATATCAGTTTGAAAAATACATTGTCCAATACCAGTGGTTTAAGGATGACCACCAAAGTCCTTCCAACACAGATACAATAGATATGTTTCACCCTTAAAATGCTCAGGCATACCAAGATACGCTTTTTATGGATGCACAACTAAATGACTTCTTCCTTCTTTGAAATTCGAACTTCAACTACAGGAATGGATTACATATACCTCTGATATATCAACTCTAATAATAACAGAGATCTGAAGTAGAATATACCAGCAAATGTTACGAAGAACAGTGGTTGTAGATAAGTGTTATAACATCAAAGAAGCTCCATTCTTCAGCAGAATCCAACTGGGCACTTTCTGGCACTATAAAGATCTGAGTTTATAGTCCTCCTTTTATAGTATCAGCAGCAAGCTTTTGGAGCAAGAAATATGTGTATATCAGAGACCCCAACTTCAACAAATAACCCAGATTTAAGAGGCAGCTCGAATAGGCATTTCATAGGGTAGTTTGACCTCCACTAATTAGCAACAATCCTTCACTAACTTGTTACCAGCATGCACAGAGAATATTAAGGAGGATAGAGGGACCGGGTGTGTTTTTATGGCACTGTCCAGCAATACAATACTCAGAGAATAAGCTGTAATTGAGCCCTATTTCACAAGATATTAGTCCCACGCAAGGACTTCTTTCACCCACATTACACCAGCAACTATACGACCCCTTCCTTAATGTACAGTTCCCCAAATGACTGCAAATACGTATCAGCTCAGAAATCAGGAAGCTCATGACAGCCCAGCTGATATATCATGGCATACTTGAGGTCAAACACAGTCACACCTAAGGGGAAAATTTGTCCAGTACTCAGCAAATGATAATATCGGTTCCTATCTCTGAACTCGGTCCCTTTTATGTTGATCCCAGCAGCCACACCAGGGAATAGGCTCAACATACCTACACTGCTATTCTCATCCTCATGGCATAACTCGGCCACAGGTTGGTTCAACATATAGTTCAACACATAATTGTTTCCTAGAATAACTGGACCCAAATGCCTACCTTTATTGGTAGCGGTCTTCACACAAAGTGTTTGCGCTTTGTTTTATTCTACCCATGGCTCATCTGCATCGACATCAAATAGCAACACTTTCAGAGTTGGGCTTCAACAACAAATAATAAAATTTATGGACAACAAAATCTGCATAGAATCCCTCCACCAGCACCGAGCTTCTATGGAAGCACATCCATGCAATGTGATATCTGTTCTTCTTGACTGTATTAGAGATAATGTTCAGAATGCATCTCTTCCAAAGCATCCTCGACAAGTAGGAGAATCATTAAAGTATTCTGGCAGCGCAGCTTCACATTCAGGTTCAGGCATGGATGTTGATAGGATAATGCGTCTTGTTCCAAAGTGGTCTTCAACAGTGCAAGACAGGATTCTCTTGTCAAAATGCTACTCCGTAAAATGTTTGCAGAGACATCAATTGCAGTCATTCCACAATTTTTGAGTGAGATTAGTAATCATTTGGCTGATGTTACTCACACTGTTTTCAAACTTCTTATTTCACATATGCAGAAACTTCCACGATTCCACTATTCGGCGGTCCACCTCTGCATGACGGACTGGCGATCCATATATGTTACTGCAACTTATATCGAATCGCTCCTTAATTTCTAGAACTCGCCATCAAATATATACGATGCAGTTTATCTATCCTCGTGGTTACCTTGATATGGCGCGGCTATTCATGTTATCATTTAACAATTAAATTCTCACTTTACATATATACATCCAAACCTCTTATCGCTCAAAGTCTTCGACGCCGGCCGTAGTCTCCATAGTGATAATAACTTCCAGGTATAACAGAGATGGGGATTCAAGCAATAGAATTTCACCGAGAGAGCTTGGGATTTGACTCCACAAGTTTGGTTTCACAACCAGCAACGACACTATCAGAATCTTCAACAATCAATTCTTCAAAATTAAACTCGAAAGGCCATCATCCATGGCTGGCTATCCATTGCAAGTAACCACCATTTGGCAAGTCGAACCAGCGATATTCACTGAGCATAATGGTTGGAGGGCGGCCTATTCAGAGAATAAAACGTATACTGACACCATCTGCATGGAGCAGGCTTCAGGAAACAACAGCGTTCAGGCCAGTGGAAGCGTCAGGGCAGGAGAATAATGATGCGTTGCGGTTTGGAGCATATGACCAGCGTGGAGAGAGCAGCGTTGTTGTGCTTTGGATTGATAGCCTATGGCTTGAGTGGTGGATGTAACGTATTCAGAATTTGAGGTTACATTCAAATATTCTGTCAAGAACAATAAAATGGCTGCAATTCGTACTACATAACTGGGCAAAAAAGACAGCTAAAATATAGCCGACAAGATTCGCTCTAGGGTAAATGTAACACACAGGCTGGGGAGAAGGCAGATTGGTCAAAGAAAAGGGCACAAAAAATTATTATGGCAGAGAGCCCAAAGCGCAGAAAGGAAAGTTATGGACAGAGAGCGCAGGTAAAAATATGGCAGACAAACTTGTCAGAAGAATCGCTTGGAAAGTGTTGGACAGCGCCAGGAGCAGCTAACATTTAGCTGAAGAAATATTCATAAGAAAATATTCCTGAGATGCAGAATTGACGACAGAAATGACTGCACAGAAAGGCCATAAGACAAATGGCTCACATTAGTTATGCAGGGCAGGAATACGCCTGCTCTGATACCATGTTAAACACACATGGACATCAAAGACAATGTTAAAGATAAATCATGCAATTCATTTTTATTAACAGAAGATATACATTTATAGTACATTATGTGACTCTTGGGTTTCAGATCCCAAGGTCTCTTGGACTGCTTTTGTCCATTCAAATTCCACACTAACCATTTAGGATTAGGTGTCCAACAAGAACTGTTGTAGATATGTGGACCACTTCTGATGGCGATCATTTTGCTACTTACCTTTCTTCTATATGAACTGCAGGGGCTGGTGGTATATGTGGATCATTGTTTCCTTCCCCAAAATGTAATGCTTCCATTGCTGGTAGGCTTTCATAATGGAATACATCTTTTTGTCATAAGTGGGATACTTCTATACTGTGTTTAAAAGTGTCTCACTATGATATGCCACTGGATACATTGTTGAGTAAGGACTACCCCAATAGCATAGTCAGAGGCATCTATCTCGATCTCAAATGGTTGTTGCAAGTATGGTAATGTGAGCACTCGTGTAGAGCAGAGACGATGTTTCAACTCGCAAACACCCTTTGTTGAGATTCAGACCAAAAGAATTTTTCTTTTGCTCCTCCCTTTGTGACTTGACTCAAGGGGCAAGTGATATGAGAGAACCCCAACACAAACCTACAGCAGAAATTGACAAGACCCAGAAAGCTATGGAGAGTGTTGGGGCTAGCCAATCCTGAATGACTTGGATCTTGGCTGAATCCACATGCACCCCTTTTTCATCAATAATGTATCCTAGATACTGAACTTGGATCATGCCAAAAGTGCATTTCTCTAAATTGGCACACAACTTGTTTTGCTGTAATGTTTGGAGAACCTCTCGGATGTGCCAGAGGTGCTCTTCCCAACTTTGGTTGGAGATCATGACGTCATCCAAGTATACCACTACAAATGAGTTGGTGAATCACTGCAAGATGTCATCCATTAGGCTCATGAAGGGTGCAGGATCATTCGTCAACCCGAAAGGCGTAACCATCCATTCGAAAAGGCCCTCCTTTGTTTTTATGGTAGTCTTCCACACATCGGAGGGTTTGATTGATACCTAGTGATATCCAGACTTTAAGTCGATCTTGTTGAAATATTTGGCCCCCTTAAGTTGGTCCAAAAGGTCATCAATCTGTGGGTTTGGGTACCTATTCCAGAAAGTGATCTTGTTTAGTGCTAGATAGTCAATACAAAGTCTCCAAGTCCCATCCTTCTTATGTACCAACACGATCGAGCTCCCACACGGCAATAAACTCGATGGAATGTGACTTTTTTGGAGTAGCTCCTAAATCTACCTCCTGATTTCGTCATTCTCCAAAACAAAGCATTGATAGACTGGTTCGTTGGGAAACGATGCACCTGGGGCCAGATAAATGAAGCACTTGACCTGACAGTGCAAAGTCGCCCCTGTGAGGGAGGTGAATATGTCCTCGTACTCCTCCATGAACTTGTCCATCTATTATTGTCATGTGGAGGGGCCCTGTCCGGAGGTCATGGCGACTGTATTCTTCTTTCCTTGAGGGTGAATCATCAGGAAAACGAATTTCTCAGTTTTAGAAATGAGCTTACTACATTGTTTTTTAGTAACCAAAGAGATGGCAGTAGGCAGTGCTACCTTCGATATCCTATACAACGTATTTACCAATGTAACAATAACATCATGATACCTTGACTCCTACATAGCATGTCGCTTCCACAAGAATGGTTGGCCTAATAATACATCACAAACATCAAGAGGCACAACGTCACATAATACCTCATCTATGAAGGGCTTGATGCTATATGGAACGTGGCATTGTTGGCTGACGCGAAGATATCATCCTTGGTGAAGCCACCCGATGGTGTACAGTTGTGGGTGTGTTGTGGTTGGTAAGCCCAGGCGCTTCATGACCTCTACTGAAATGAGGTTCTTTTGGCTCCCGCCCTCGACAATGAATTTTATATGGGAACCCTTTACCCACATTTGGGAGTGGAAGAGGTGCTCATCCTCCTTTGGATCTTCAGGTTCCTCCTTCTGGATATTCGTGGTGGCAACGGTGGTGTTGGGGTCATCATCGATAATATGCTTCCCTTTGTCATTCCGCTTATCAAGTTGTCACTCACGGTCGTAACATGCATCTAATTTAGAAGCCTTCAGCTCGGCCACTAATGACTACCTCACCTGACACTCACTTGTATTGTGAGTGGAACTCTTATGGAACTCACACCACTTTCCCATGTCCTTCTTTGGCTTCGCATTATTTTTCTTTTCTTGTGGCTTTCGCAGGTTGTCCTAGGCCACTCCGCATTGGCTTTGTCCTTTGTTTTGTGGTTTGGGGGTACCTTTCCCTTACTTCGGATTCATAGATACAAAGTCTCGCTTTTTCTGTTTAAGCTTCTGCTCAATCTTGACAGCATATCGGTATGTTGTGCCAAGCAAGGAGATGTCTAGGAACTCCATCTCATCTTGGATGTACCTATGTAGGTAGTCACGGTACTTGAGTACAATAAGTCTCTCAGAATCCTTGATACCCAACTTCGTGCGAAGGGTGTGAAAAACATTGGTAATATTCAGCATGTCTTGGTCCCTTCCCTGCTATAGCATGGTCCACTTTACGTATTTATCCTCATAGCTCCCGACAGGGTAGTAATTCTCCTTCATGCCATCCTAGAATGAATTCCAGGTGGGTGCAGCTGAAAACAATGAGGGCGTACTTTCATCCTTCTACTCACAGTAGGTTTCCCACTAGTCCTTGACGTGGGGGGTAGCTTTGAGAAGAGAAAAATTATTATTTTCCCAGCTAGAAAAATCATGAAAAAAGGAATATCCTTCTAGAATATTTATCCATTTATCTATGGTGTCTACATCTATTTGGCCCTCAAATATGGGAATGTCAAAGTTTACTTGTACCTTAAAAGGGGTGGCTCCTCCAGAGTGGTTGTTGGATGTGGATGTGCCGCCGGTTGGCAACCATTGAAGGATCTGAGAAACATTATCCATAATCGCATTCCTTTGTGTGTTGAGGGCCTCCTCGAGCAATATTTTGATAGGATCTCCTACTCCCTCATATTTATTTTCTTTCCCCATGGGTAACTGTTAGGGTTTGCAAGGTTGATCTTGCAAAGTTTCAACAAGTTCGAGCACTAACTTCTTATACCCCAACCTCACATTAGGGGACTTTTAAGGTCTAAAATGGGCCTCCTAAGAAAAATGTACAAACAAAATAAACTTTATAAGAACCAATAAGATTCAAGGTGATGATGTCAACCATGGGGTTTGATTCACCATTTTTGGAGTAAAAAGGTAAAAAGATTAAAAAATAATAAAATAACAAAAATATTTTTTCAACTCATATTTTCAACTTATCTCCTTAAGGTTTCACTCAAATTTTAAGCAGGAGTACTCGTTGGATGCAAAATTTAATTCCTCATCCAAAGAGTACCCATGTTGCATACTTTCGATGGACCCTACTACACAGAAAATGAGAAATACATGAAAAAACGTTATTACAATCATGTTTTTCATGTATTTCTTAGATTTGGTGTAGCAAGGTCCATTGAAAGTATGAAACATGGGTACTCCTTGGATTAGGAATCAAATTATGCATCCAACGAGTGTTTCCGCTTGAAATTTGAGTAAAAAATAGTTTTTTCTTTTTTCCCTCTAAAATTTGATGATGTCATCTACTGATTTTATTATTTCCACTATTATTTTATAATTTCCTTAGGAGGCCCATTTTAGACCTTAAAAATCCCCTAATTTTGGGGACATCCAAAGAGGATCGAGAAAGAGAAGACTGCTTTAATACCACTGATCCAAATTTAAACCAGAACACAACAATTTATAGATATAACCATAAACACAGAGATGGAGTAGAAATAAAACTTTATTTCATTAATACCAAAGGACTGAAATATGCTTACATACAGAATGAAAATAAACTAGCTGAGGTGATGGTAGCTTATCTCTGAGAAGAGATGTGGCAGCTACATGCCTCTAAACTATGTTACAATGATGCTTGAAGGCCTATTTATTATTGAGAAACAATGGAAAACCCAAAAACATTCGAAAACCTAACCCTAGGAGATGAAACACCAAACTATGGGCCCCGTTGGGGTAAATTGGTACATCAACTTCCTGGGGTCATAACTGTGGCATATGATATCTATTTGACACACATGATACCTTATTAGAATGATATATCTGAGGAATACAATTGTTGATATAAAATATTTAGTTGATAACCCATATTTCCACAGGTGATTTTCAAAAAAAAATGTCATTTGAGGGCCTCAAAACAGATTCAGAAGTTCAGGACCCAAAAAACTACCAAAAATAGTAAATTGTGCTACAATTAAAGAAACTGAAAAGCTGAAAGAAGTGTCAGTGGGGTTCCAAGTGGAATAGGCGAGTGGCCACCAATATCCACCTGGATTACAGGAACTAGTAACTCAATCCACGACCTTACATGGCTCTAGAGTGTTTGTTCAACCTAGCTTTAGGGACTAGTAGCTCAACTAACTAAGGGCTCAAGAGCGTTTGTCCCAACTAAGGCTCTAGGACTAGTAACGCAACCCAAGTTGTTCCATGAATTCTAGAGTGTTTGTTCCAACCCATAGACACAAGGAATTATGAGCACCAATAAAAAAACAGTCAAGTGGAGAAACCCACAACTCCATGGTTATCTAGGAAATGGCAAGGTAAGGCTATAACCATTGTCAATCTAGGAAATCCTCCATGCCATTGACAACACATAACCAGATAATGACATGCATATACCATGCATCCAAAGTGAAGAAGGAGATAATACATGCAACCTATTACCTGCAAAGAAATCTAGCTGTAGTCATTGATCCACTTGTTCCCTTATGATTTCCTTCTTTTCCTTTTTTTCTTTCTCCAAATCAAATGTATGCCAAAGTGCTACAAGAATGTTCCAAGATTTCTCTAAGTGTGCAAGAGTGTGAGAGAGCGAGAGAATATAAGAGAGCCCCAACCCAAAACTTTTAAAAGCTCAAGTGGTAAAAGGTAGAAATTGGTCCTTAGAAGCCTTTTTATCATTTAGGCCTCTATTTTCTTCATTTTCCCTTCAATTTCCCCCTCATGTAAATATGTGTCTCTTCACCATCCATTTATCCTATTTTCCTTTATTTCATAAATAAAATACCAATTAATGCAACTTTTCCTTTTCCAATGCCTTTGCCAATTTCCATAGTCATTAATTAATCACTAGTGACACCCATCACTACACTTTTCCCAACATTCAGCTTAGAATATCTGTCCCATGACCTTGGTCTTATATTTTATTTACATAGAAATTCAACCAGAGATTATTAGACTTATCCAAAGGAAAACCCCTTTTTCTCCATTCAGTCATCCTTACTCCCAATCTACTCTCACCAATCCCCCTATATTTTAGGCAGTGACTTCAATATGATAAAATACTTAGATTGAAAGAAAGAAGGTATAACATGACTTGAATATAACTCCATTTAGTTCCAAGAAATTATGTCAATCTTTGGCCTGAATGACTTAGACACCATAAATGGAACTTTTACTTGGAATAATTGACATGAAAATTCGTGAAAAGTGACCTATAAGTGGGATTGATTCCTTGTATCCTAAACAATAATTAATGTCAACATCTTCTTTGAAACCTCTATCCTCCCTAGCCATAGCTCTAGCCACTAGTCTATATGCATAAACATTGAAATTAAAACATGTCCCAAGAATTGACATTTCCATCTAGAAAATATTTGGTTCTAACATCCTAACTACCATGCCAATATAAGAACCTAATGCGAATAATAAGCATATCTAGAGGGAATGACAATTTACAAGCTTCAACAAAAATTCATTTATAACAAATTACCACCAGCTAGAAAAAAAGAAAAAAACAAAACAAAATTTGGCAACAGCTTGCAAGAGAAACAAATATTAGAAGAGCAGATGGAAAATATAAAATAAGAAGTTATCATCTACAACATATAGGAGAAACTAATTAAAGAGGAGGCCTCCACTCTCTCCTAACTCGAAGAACGTTGGAATCAAGAAGAATTCATTCCGCAAGAAAAGTCAAGGGTATGCTAGCACAAAGAAGGAGAGAAAAATATGGCATTCCTCCACAAAAAATGCTACAGCATCGCCATCATAATTGCATTTCTAACCTAAAAATTCATAGAGGAGTCAAACTACAAGAACATGAGGATATAGCACAAGGTCTCAACCAATTCTATAATGATCTCTTAATATATCCCATTCCCACCAGGTAACACGAAATCTAACAGATAATCAAGCACATATGGTTGAGAATTGTAGCTTGGGAGGTACTCCAAACCCTAGGCTAGCTGGCTTTGGAGAAATTGGCACACAAAATTTACTTTTGGGCTACTTACCCAAGCATGTGACCTTTCCACGCAAGCTTGTGGATGTGAAACCACTTAGAAGAAGCATGGTTTGACACAGTGAGGTGAAGGGGAAACCCTAGAGGAGCTAGGGGCAACATCAAGCATTGAAAAGGGATGTGTCAAAATGGAGAAATGAATTTTTTATGTTTAGTGTGGGTGACAAAACCTACTAGTTTAGGCTACTCTAGTATGGAGATTCCCATTTAGGGAAGTTCGTTGAAGCCCCATATGATGCATATAAATAGAAGAGTTTGTGAGGTCATTTAGTCACATCCAAGAGAAAATAAATCAAGGTGATCTCCTATGTTTTTGGTCATAGATTAGGAGAAACAATGGCAAGGAGGAAGGATTTGTTTGGGACTCTGGAAGGCTAATTTGTCTTTGTAGTGTAGGGTGAGTTCTCTTGGAATAAGGATGAGTCTATTGAGAGGAGATATGGGTTGTTTAATTACATTTTGGAGTTGTATTTTGTTTCAAGTATGGGTCGCAGACCTTCTTGAGGCAACAACAAGTTCAAATCCATTGTTTGAGGAGGCCGAGAGGGTTAGAACAGATATTTTTCTAGGCCATAGTCAAAGGAAGGATCAATGTAGATTTTGAGCCAGTCTTGGAAAATAAACACAAGAGTTTTCAGTTGTCTTTAAGGTTTTTGTTCTTCCCTAAATAGGACTTTTCAACTCAAAGTGAAGTGCACAGGATCCTAGGACAAGTGAAGCAGAAAATAAGGTATGGTTGTCTTCATTTGTTGATGTTGTTGCTAGGTGGATGAGAGTCCAGGTTAGACAATTTTGTGGAGGACTATTAGCAGCCAAGAGGAAGGGTAATCAGAGTGGTTGAATTCCCTAATATGTGAGTAGATGCTCCAACAAAGAGGAATGTATTGTTGATTTTTGGTTTGTTTTGTATTGAATTTTCATGGACTGTTGGAGGGCAGTTTGAGAGTGGAGCAAGAACTAGGCCCTAAATGCAATGACCTAAAAGAAATTTATTCCTTCTAGAGGTGGAAGAGTTGGAGCAGCCTAAAGAAAAAATTGTGGAGGTTTGTAGAGGATTTCTTCAAGCCCTAAGAAACAAGTATCTTGAAGAACTAGGGTTTGTTAGAAGTGGAAGGAGAAGAGATCAAAGGTGTAATCAACCAAGAGAAATTTGTAGTAGTAGGCTTTCCTTGTGGAAAATAAAATCTAAAACAAAATTTGGGCAGTCCTCTATGCCCTACGCTCATTGTTGGAGAAGGACATTCGAAAGCGATAGTAGGAAGACCTCCAACCCTAAGTGTTTCTCTATTGGGAAGTGTAGGAAGGAACTAGTGGGAAGAAAGTCCCAAAAGAGTTGAGGAGAAGTAGTGGGAAGTTGAGAGTTGTTCATAAATAAAGTTGTGAACAACTCGACAGGAGTCTCCATGTTTTGATGCATCAAAGGACTAACGATCAGCTATAGAGAAAGGGGAAGCTAAGTTCAGTGACCTAATGGAGTTGATTAATTGATAGAGCTAGATTGGAGTTGTTGCAGATCATGAGCTAAAGGACTGGGAAGATGTGTACAGGGTACGACTAAGGCAGCTATTAGGAGATCTACATCAACTAAACAGTCATTGTATCTTGTTTAAGGTATTTTGGTGGTCATCACGATAGACATTGAGCATTAGTTATTGTTGTCTTGTACCAGTGGATGTCTGAGGGCGATTATCGCTAGTATGGGAGACCTACACTGTTGGATTACTAGTTTGTTTATATAACGAATTTGGGTTGTTGTGTAAAATTGTGTAAAAAGTTATGTATATTTTGTGCACTAGTAGATTTACTGTTGTGTATTATTTTGATGTGAAAAGTAGCATTGTTGTGATACTTTGATTGGTAGTGTCATTGCTTTAAGATTCTATCCTATACTCTAGTATCATAGAAAAACAACATGATATCAGAGCTACGTTGAAGGGTCAGTGAATCAAAGTGTGCACAACGAAGTGTATTAGAGGGAGTTACAATTGTCTAGATCATGGAGCAAAGGGTTAAGTCAAAGACATGAAGATGTGGTCTTGAATGGCTAGGAAACTAGACTGGTTGGGAGTTCTAGTGGATTGTTGGAGAGCCTGGTGAATAATACCTTGTTGTAGGGAAGATTATTGATCATGGACTTCCTATGACTTGTCATGGAACTCAAGGATTTCTTTGGAATGGACAAGATTGGTATGATTTGGATTGCTTCATGTGATGGACTGTAGATTATCAAGCTAGTTTCTTCATGGGATCATGATGTTGCATATCCAAGATTGGAGGGATTTGTATGAGTTGTGTTTTATCTAGGAGGATGAGTACTAGTAGGACTGGGTTGTTGTAATGATGGCTCATGTTCGACCACAACTCATACTAACCTTGTAAGACACAATTAGTGATAGGTTAAGCCACTGGAGATTGTGTAGACTCAGAGGGAGCCTAACTTCAAAGGGAGAAACCCTATGGAAGTGTTAAGGTCTTCAAGATGAGATGATATGAGGCAAAGGAACTATTGAGATTGCAAGGTTCATTTGACAGAGTATGATGCGATGATGGATGATAGATGGGCAAGTGTCGTCGGTGATGATGTTGATGGATACTTCCTAGTGTTGGAATTACCTCCCTCGCTAAGAGGGAGTGTTGATATTTTTGGCCTAGGAGGTACTCCAAACCCTATGCTTGTTCATTTTTTAGGAATTGGCATGCAAAAGTGACTTGTGGGCTAAGAACCCAAGTCTGTGGGCTCTATACCCAAGCATGTGGGTGTGAAACCACCAAGAGAAAATAATGGTTTGACACATGGAGTTGAAGGGGATAACCTAGAGGAGATAGGGGAAACTTCAAGCATTGAAAAAGGAAGTGTCAAAATGGAGAAATAATTTTTTGAATTTTAGTGTGGGTGAAGAGACATACTAGTTCAAGTCATCCTAGTATGGAGATGCCCTTCTAGGAAAGTTCATTGAAGCCACATGTTATGCATATAAATAGAAGAGTTTGTTAGGTAATTTAGTAACATCCAAGAGAAACGAATCAAGGTGATCTCTTGCATTTTGGGACATAGATTGGGAGAAAATTCAGCAAGGAATAAGGAGTTGTTTGGGGCTATTGAAGGCTAATTTTTCTTCATAGTGTAGGTTGATTTATCTTGGTAGAATATCAAGTCTATTGAGAGGATATATGAGTTATTTGGGTGCATTTTGGAGCTATGTTTTGTTCCAATTATGGGACACAGACCCCCCTGAGCTAACAACAGGTTCATATCCCTTATTTTAGGAGGTCGAGATGCCTAGAAAACAACTCTGTATAGGTCACAGTCAAAGGAAGAACCAATCTAGGTTTTGGGCCAGTCTTAGCATACAAATAGGAATTTGCAATAGTGTTTAGGGTTGATTTTGCACCCTAACTAGGAATGTTCAACTCAGAGTCAAGTGCACAGGAGCCCAGGACAAGTGAAGTAGAGAATAAAGTATGGATGTCTTCATTTGTTGATGTTGTTTCTAGGTGGATGATTGTCAAAGTTGGAAAGTTTTGCGGAGGAATGTTTACATCCAAGAGGAAGGGTATCTAGAGTGGATGGATGCCCTAACCAGTGAGAATATGCTACAACAACGAGGTATGTATTATTTATGTTAGGTTTTTTTTGTATTGGGTGATCTTGGAATATTAGAAGGCATTGTGAGAGTGGACCAAGAACTGGGCCCCAAGTACAGTGATCTAGAAGGACTTTAGGCTTACTAGAAGTGGCAGTGTTGGAGCAGCATAAAGAACAACTTATGGAGGGTTGTACATGCTTTCTCCAAGCCCTAAAAATAAGTCTCTTGAAGGAATAAGGGGTTTTTAGAAGTGGTATAAGAAGAGATGAAAGGTTTGATCAATAAGGAGAAATTTGTAGCAGTAGAATTGCCTTATGGGGAAGGACATCTACAAAAAAAGTTGGGTAGTCCTCCATGCCCTAAGTTCACTGTTGGAGAAGGACATTCAAAAGTTATAATGGGAAGCCCTTTGGCCCTAAGTTTTTCTTCATCAGGTAGCACAAGAATGCACTAGTGGGAATATAGTCCCAAAAGAGTTGAGGAGTTGTCATGAGCAGTTGAGAGTTGTTCACAAATGGAGTTGTGAACAACTCGAAAGGATTCTTGATGTGTTGATGTGTTGAAGGACTAATGATCAACTAGAGAGAAAGGGGAAGCTGAGTTTAGTGACCTAATGGAATTGGTTCATTGATAGAGGCAGGTTGGAGTTGTTGTGGATTAGGAGCCAAAGGACCAAGTAGATGTGTACAAGGTATGACCAAGGAAAATTTGAGGAACTCTACATCAAATAGACGGTCAATGTATCTTGTTTATGGTAGATTGGTGGTCATCATAAAATACCAAGCACTAGTTGTTGTTGTATTATATCAGTGGATGTATGAGGGCCATTATCCTTGGTATGGGAGCCCTAGAATGTTGTATTATCAATTTGTTAATATAACGAAGTTGGGTTGTTGTGTAAAATTGTGTAAAAATTTGTGTATATTTTGTGCGCTAATACATTTATTGTTGTATATTATTACGTTGTGAAAAGTAGTCTTGTTGTGATACTTTTAATGGTAGCGCCAGTGATTTAAGATTCTATCCTAGACTCCAGTATTGTGGAAAAACAACACATCCTATCGTTCGTAACTCGAGAACAAAATAAGGATCTTATGTGATAAATATACTTTGAAGAAGTTTAAGAAAAAATAAATCAATGCCTCACAATAATGCTCTTAGCCTAGATGGGTTTATAGCTGAAGTATTCTAAAACTATTGGTCAATGGTGTGCAATATGTCTCGAAAGAAGTGGGATAATCTAGGTAATCAAAATCCATCCTAAAATCCTTAGCCACCACCTTCCTCATACTAGTGCTAAGGAAAGAGAGTGTGGAGGATATGAATGGATATAAGCCAATTTACTTATGCAATGCCATCTACAAAGTCATTACCAAAATCATTGCCAATATCCTTAAACCTATTCTTCCACATTTCATCAGAGAAAAAAAGCTATGTCAAGTGGCATAAAATATTATATGGTATCATGGTTGCACATGAAACCATCCACTCCTCAAAATATTAAAAGAAACTTGACATGCAACTCCAGCACGATCTCTCAAAGGCCTTCAATAAGATCAACTAACATTATCTCTTCAACATTCTCATGGCCTTTGGTTTTTACCAAGATTGTATTGAATGGATTAAAAGCATGTTATCTTGTGCATTCTTCTGCATCCTCATAAATATCTCTCCCGCTAGTCCATTCATAGCATCTCATGGAATTTATCAAGACAATCTTATTTCACCTTTCCTCTTCATATTGGAAGTAGACTGGATGGGAAGGGCTCTCAAGGTAGTGATAGCAAGAAAAAAATCAAAGTACTTTGACTATTTGGAGTGGCACCCCCACTAACTCATCAAAAAACTTTAGACAGTACCATAGACATGGGAATCTATAACATTCAAGAGGTAAAGAGATTCTCACAAATTTTGGATAAATTATCTCAAGCTTCAGTTATAGAGATCAACAAAGCCAAATCTCTAGTATTCTTTTTGAACACTCCTCTTTCTTCCAAAAGACACATAGTAATAACCCTCAGATTCCAAATAAGAAAACTCACATAGGAATACTTAGGTACTCCACTTGTTAATAGTTCCCTCAAATGGAGCTTAGGGGAAGAATGTTTAATCAAGCTCAACAATAAGTTGGCAAGTTGGGCATTTCACTCTCTCAATGTAGTTGGGAACCTCATTTTTTTTAAAGTTGTCCTTCAAGCCCTCCCCAACAACCTATGCTCTACCCTCATGTCTCTACTTCCATTCCAAAAAAAATCCTCTATATCCAGCGCTCTTTTTTTGGGGGGTCGAATTTGGAAAAAAAAGTCCTTAGTTTCATAGGACAAACTTTGTTTACCAAAATTGAAGGGTAATATAGGAATGCAGGATCTCACCAGCATGGAAAAAAAATCCTTGGAGCTAAATACAAATGGATTTGGATCCAAAGTGGGTAAAATATTTGGAAATGAATTTTGATTTATAAATATTCCAATCACACACAACTTATCATCTTATCTGAATGCATTTTCCCCACAAAATCTCATGCATTTGGACTCTTGCCAAAAGGGACACACGCCTAATTTAACAACATTTTTTATGGGAAGTCACTGATGGACACTCTTCTTTATTCTAGGACGATTCATGGAAATAGATCCCCATATTTCAAATTCAAGAAAAGCTTGACAACCTCTTCCTACATATGATAGCTCGAGGTCTGAAAAAGGGATATGATTAATAGAAAATCCCTAACCCAAATAAACCATGGAGGAATGGTTCCCATTATAAGAGTGGAAACCCAATCCCAAGGAGAATTTTGGAGCATGCTTTAGTACAACCTATAATAAAGGCTCATTCCTATTTACTCTCATCTAGGTAAACTATCTTGGGGTTATAACCCAAAATATTCCCTCACTATATGGGAATGCTACAATCATGAAGTACATCAAGGTATACCAAGAGCACTCATCTGGAACAACATTTGGAAAAAAAATCTATTACTAAAATTCCTTCTTCTTTTGGCTTCTTGTTCAAAACAAGACCTTGATGTGGGATAATATTTGAAATCCCAGTCATCTTGGACCTTCCTGCTCCCCCCTCTATCTTCTTAATTCTAAAAATATTGATCACCTATTTAATAGTTGTACCTACTGCAATATCCTCGGGCTATTTCTAGAAGCATATCTTAATTTCTATAATCATGATTTTATTAGCATACCTAACACCATTTAAAACTAGAGGAACCAAGCCTTCTCAAATCCCATTCTTAACCACATTTAGACCATTTTCCTCAACTTCGTGTTATGGACAATATGGAAGGAACATAACCATTACATTTGTAAAAACAATTTTCTCCCTCTCAAATCTCTTTGGAGCATCATCCAACTACACATCAAATAAAATGTTGTTTCTCACCCCTTGACTCCCTTATATTGGCAATTTAATGTTCATGAAGCTAGGCTCCTCCATTACTAGAACTTTTCTCCAGGTCCCCAACCTTCCTCTTCTATTCACCCCAATCCTCTTACTATCCATCCCTCCTCGTCTTTTCCTCATTTATCCATTCTTAAACTCAATTTCAATGGGGCTACGAATGGAAAACTCAGTCTAGATAGTTGTGGGGGGTTTGTTTAGAGATCATCACAGTTCTCCTATATTTAGATACATTGGAATGCTTGGAAACACTAGCAACAATGTGGGAAAACTAGCATCTCGTCTTGAAGGACTAGACATACCACAAAAACAGGGTTTCTACACACTCTTTGTGGAGGGAGATTCATAATTAATCATCAACATATTGTGAAAACTTAAAAATTAAACTCCTATGAAAAAGTTCATACAAAGTTAGAGGATGGAAGGCTTACTTCATCGAATCTCCTCCTAATTTTCCAAAATCCTTTTCATCATCCCCAACCACCTCTGCAAATCATGGAACAAGATTGCAAACAAACTTGTAAAATATGGCTTCATAGAAAATTCATCTAGAATATATTCCTCCTAGAATTTCATGTCTTACTCTCCTCTCAAAAAACAAATGCTAGCAACTTGTTCAAGTGGATCATCGATTCTCAGATGGGGTGTTTAGCATGAGCAAAGGAGGCAGATGGGAAACCATCATCCCACCTAGCCATACAACCAGGAGACATGGTAAAATACCTCCTTAAATGTTTCACTATGTATATCTATTTATTCACAGACAATGCTCCTCATTCATTGTCCATCATATTGCAAATGCTTCACCTCCTCGTCTCTATAAACCTTTGTAAAATCCACCTCCTGTAGCATATAATTTCAATATCTATTCACCTCCTCACCTGATGTGACTTAAAAAATATTTTCTCTAACAAAAATGATATTCAATGTTTAGTTCCTAATAATTCATTGTGTTAATATTAAAATAAACCCTAGTTAGAAAGTTATTAAGCAAGGCCGAGAGCTTCAAATTACTAATTTGGGATATCTTGAAACACAATTTTTTCATAATGAAAGTGATGAGCCCCAATTTTTGGTACAATTTGGGCTCATTTGGCCTACTTACCTTGCTCAACCATTCATCTTTTATCACTTATGCATTCATTTCTTAGTATATTCGTGTTATTTGTAGGAAGAAGGGCAGGCATTATATCTATGTGGCTAATACATGATGATTTCAGGTTTTTGGCATTAAAGAGAGCAAAAGACCACGCAAATGGAGACAAGGAGACAGCAAAGGTGACATTGTGGGTTCATAGGGAGGTTGTCCACAGTCTTGATTACCTTCCTCGTGATTTTCACCTTATCTCCGAGCTCCAACAACTCTCCCCACCGAGCTTAAAGGCAGCCAATAGATTCTATAGGATCAGCAGTTTGACTTTCAGTTGGACAGCCAAGCTCCACGAATGGAGGAAGCCAGCTTGATCTTCATTGTGTATAAATATGAAGGCCGTAGCCTTTGATAGGAGATTTTTGAACTCTTGAACTAATATTGTAATTTCTGAGCACGAGCTACAGCTCGGTGTTTGTTTTTGTAAGCCAGTTTTGGCATGACATTAGACTCTTGATTATGAATAAAGGCAAGCAGATTTGGATCTAATTCTGAGCTTTTAAGGGAGATATAGCTCTCAGGTTAGGGCCCAACCTGAGAGAAATAGACCTCCTCTTCTTTGTAGTGTTATTTGCCTTCCTTTTCAGCACTTTGTTTCTTTGTTTTGACATGCATTTCAAGAACACAGTCTGCTGATTTGATTTCTTTAATGAGATTGAGTAGGATTAGCTTATGGTTAAATCGCTTTCAGTTGCTTAGGTTAGAATAGGAAGATTTTAATTTATTGGAGCTCCAAGAAAAGGTTGGTAGTGCCTTCACTACCATCTCTGTTTAGAGATTGGGGTGCAGTCTGTACCAACCACCAAAAAAAACGCAGTTTTTCTCACTTTTATGCAAGCTGCAACACAGTCATTTTAATCATAGAACCATCCATGCACTCTGATCTTGAGCCATACTTCTTCATTACAACTCCATGCACGACTTCTCTTCACGATTTACATTGCTGTTCATTGGTTTAATAGCACAGGTAGCACAGGTTAATGGATTCTCGTTTTTGGTGCAAGACATAAGCAATTTGTTTTATTTACACTGCTCAATATCATTCCCTTTCCTTCTTCCTCTTATTAACCATGCCTAAAGCCACCTACTCGACCTCTGTTCCGCTCGTTTATCTTCCAACTCTTCCATTGCCCACGTAGCTTCATTTTCTTGACCTTTTGTTGCTTCCATCCTTCTATCCACCAACCAACTTCGTGCATTCGGTTGAAGTATGTTTTGTTTGTGAGGAGGACCATCCCACAAATCAGTGTCCAACCTTACCTGGGTTTAAAGCCATGTACCAAGGGACGGAAGCTCCCACTGAACCTCTCTATTACCTCAACCAGAGGAGGCCACAGGGACCTAGAACTTACTAGCAGGGGATGCAAGGGGCACCTCAAGCTTATTACAGCCCCAACCAATCGAATCCTATGCCTTCCTGGGGCCCCCCTGCTCATCCTTCCTGGTCCATGCCTCCTCCATGGTCTTATCCACCTCAGTACCCTACTCAACCTACTTCTCATTCATATCATTCACATGCCCAGCCTCAGCCTCAGTGGAATGCACCTCAGTCGGGGTGGAGGCCCCAGTACAATACTCCTCCCGCCATTTTGCCTCCACCACCAGTTCAACCTCAGCCATTACCTCCTGCTCCTCCAAGGCAACCTCAAATGCCTGCTCAACCGAACCCAAAACCCAACAATAGACAGGCCCAGCAGGTATACACTGGGGAAACCTCATGCCCTACCTATGCTGTGGAGATCCAGGAGATCAATCTTCGATCTAGAAAGACTCTACCAGATCGCCAACCTCCTCCCCCAGAGGATGAGGAAGATAAACAGGAAAGTGAACCAAAGGCTATTCCACCCTTTCCTAAGAGACTAACAGCCACCACACAACCCAACCCAGAGGAGGATGAGCTTCTGGGTGAGCTCAAGCAGTTGTGTGTAAAAATACCACTTCTCCAAGCCATCAAGGATGTGCCAATATACAACAAACTGGTTAAGGAAAAGTGTTTCAAACACCCAGGCAGGCGGAAGAAAGATGCTTCAACCATTAATGTCATAGGACAACTGTCTGACCTTATGTTAGGACAAGTCATCTGCCCAAAGTACCTAGATCCTGGAAGTCCTGTAGTAGATGTCCACATCAATGGCACCATCATACCACACACCTTGATTGATCTGGGGGCTGCCATTAATGTGATGACCAAGGATACCATGCTCAAACTCAATCTTCAGGGTTCCTTGAGGAAGACCTCGACAGTACTGCAAGTAGCAGATCGCTCCACTGTGACTCCCGAAGGGATTGTGGAGGATGTCTTGGTCTCTATCGACTCTTGGGAATACCCTGTAGATTTCTTGGTTCTGAAACCCAAGGTAAAGCTTACTGGATATCCTCTCATTTTGGGAAGGCCTTGGTTAGCCACTGCAGATGCTTACATAAGTTGCCGTGCAAGAAATATGACCATCAAAAATGGCCCTATGTCCAAGCAGCTAGTCCTATACCCTCCTGCCCAACCCTCCTTAGAGCATGACTTACCACTCTGGTTGGAGGAAGGAGAGGAAGACGAGGTGTACTCAGCACCTCTGTGCACCCTAGATACCACTAGAAGAGACCCCCCAACCGAGGATGACTTGATCGAGACCTTGATCCAGAATCCACCTTCCAGTGCATTATCCTTAGAGAAATTGGTGGAGGATGCCCAAGCTAGCACCTTAGTGGATCTTTGTACAACCTACCCTTTCACTCCCAGAGTCAAGACTGTGGAATTCGGCCCTGAGAGAACGTTAAAGATCAGCTCCTCCCTATCTCCTTCCCACGAAAAGGAGCTGTGTAGCTTGTTGGCCAGTCACCTAGATGCTTTTGCTTGGAGCTATAAGGAGATGAAAGGAGTCCATCCTTCGGTCTGTACCCATCACATATACATCAAAGAGGATTGTAAGCCAGTTAGGCAACCCCAGAGGAGAATGAATCCAGCCCTTAAGGACATTGTCAAGGAATAATTGCAAAAGCTGTTGGATGTCGGATTCATCTACCCCATCTCAGATAGTGAATGGGTGTCCCCTCTGGTGTTGGTTCCCAAGAAAAATGGGAAATGGAGAATCTGTGTGGACTACCGAGAACTGAACAAAGCTACCAAGAAAGACCATTTCCCTCTACCTTTAATAGATCAAGTGTTGGATGGACTGGCAGGAAAGAAGTTCTTCTCTTTCCTGGATGGGTTTAGCGGGTACAACCAAATCCAAATCAGCCCGGAAGACCAAGATAAGACCACCTTCACTTGTCCTTGGGGCACCTTTTCCTACCGAGTCCTTCCCTTTGGGCTATGCAATGCTCCTGCTACCTTCCAGAGAGCTGTCTTAAGCATCTTCTCGGAGCTGGTCCATGATGCAGTGGAAATCTATATGGATGACTTTACTCCTTATGGGGCCAACTTCCAGGAAGCATTGTCCAATCTGGGAAAAGTCCTAACCAAATGCATTGAGATGAACTTGTCCCTTAGTCCTGAAAAATGTGAATTCCTAATGACTGAAGGGACCGTGCTAGGCCATACCATTTCTCGCCAAGGGTTACAGGTGGATCCTAACAAAATTGCTCTCATCAAGAAGGTTCCACCTCCTCAAAAGGTAAGGGATGTTCGGAGTTTCTTGGGATTAGCAGGATATTACCGGAGATTCATTAAAGACTTCAGCAAGCTAGCCTCGCCATTGTTTGGCCTGTTGGCAAAAGATGTGGAGTTTAAATGGACTGACGATTGTCAGAGGGCTTTGAATGAATTGAAGGACAAGTTGGTGTCAGCCCCAATCCTGAGAGGTCCAAACTGGGCCCTACCTTTCCACATCCACACTGATGCCTCGAACAAAGCCATAGGTGCAGCTTTAGGACAAGTTGAGCAAAAACTTCCATATGCCATTTACTTTGTTAGCAAAAACTTGTCCAAAGCTGAGCTGAATTACACTGTAACCGAGAAAGAATTCTTGGCTGTGGTCCATGCACTGAACAAGTTCCGACATTATATCACTGGCTATCAAACCTTTGTACATACAGACCATGCTGCAATTAGATATTTAATGAATAAACCAGATGTGAATGCTCATATTATTAGATGGTTACTTTTATTGCAGCAGTTTGATTTGACCATTGTTGACAAACCAGGTAGAGAAAATGTTGTTGCTGACTTTTTATCTAGATTGGATTTGTCTGCAGATGAGGATGGAACAGTGGATGACTAGATGCCCGATGAACATCTGTTTGCTATTTCAGTACTCTCTCCATGGTTTGCTGATATAGCAAACTACCTTGTTTCAGCACAGTTCCCTCCGCACCTATCTTCAAGAGAGAAGAGCAGAATCATCAGAAAAAGTGCCTCATTTACTTGGATCGGGGGCAATCTGTTCAAGCTTGGCCCCGATCAGATCTTAAGGCGTTGTGTAAGGGAGGAGGAAGTCTTTGATATCCTCCTCACCTGTCATGATGGGCCTTGTGGAGGACATTTTGCAGCAAAGAGAACTGCCTTCAAAATCCTGCAGGCAGGCTACTATTGGCCCACACTTCATCAAGATGTCAGAAGATATGTTAGCCAATGTGACCAATGCCAAAGAATAGGGAAACCGACCCAAAGGGATGAGATGCCTCTCCAACCTCAGGTGACTCTTGAGCCATTTGAGAAGTGGGGTATGGACTTTGTGGGCCCAATCAACCCTCCTTCGAGGCAAAGGTCTTACATCATTGTGTGCACTGACTACCTGACAAAGTGGGCAGAGACCAAAGCAATCAAAGCAACAACCGAAGAAAAGGTGGCCGAGTTCCTAAGAGAAAACATCTTCTATAAGTTTGGCTATCCAAGAGAGCTGGTCACGATCAAGGGAGCCAGTTCACCTCCAACCTGGTTGAAGATCTACTAGCTCATCACAAGATCAAGCATAGGACTTCCACCCCCTATCACCCTCAAGCAAATGGGCAGGTGGAAGTCACCAATAGAGCATTAGAATGAATCTTGACTAAGGTGGTGAGCAGCAGCAGAAAGGACTGGGCAGATCGCCTGGTTGAAGCCACATGGGCTTACAACACCACTTGGAAGACCACCACCGGCTTCACACCTTATGAGCTGGTTTATGGGAAGAAAGCTTTGTTGTCCATTGAATTTGAATACAACACATTGAGGATGGAAGCTCAGCTGGACCTAGATCTCAGCCATGCACAACAAGAAAGGTTATTGCAGCTGAATGGACTGGATGAGCACCGAATGCAGGCCCTACTTCACTCAGAAGTGGTTCAACTTCAGAGAAAGGTGTGGCATGACCAACATCTCCATGACAAGCAATTTCAGCAGGGAGATTGGGATTTGTTGTATGACTCCAGATACAAAGATTTCAAGGGGAAGCTGAGAACCAGATGGATAGGGCCATATTCAGTGGAAAAATGTCATGAAGTGGCAGAAGAATTTTTGCAGGCTCTGAGGCCAAAATCCAAGACACTGGCCACAGTGAACTTCAGGGGCCTAAGCCTCAAGCTCACCCCGCAATATATCAGTCGAATTACTGAACTTCCAATGGGTTTGCCATGGGATAAGGAAGAAAGGAAGTTGAGCCAGCAGGCCAAGAAAGAATTCTTTCCACCTGAGGAGGAATTCTCGGAGGACAAAAATGGGGTGCGAAGAACCAGCTTGCTGCCACCATGGAATGAGGTTAGCCTGCAAATCATGAAGTATATAACCTGTGAAGGCCGTTTTAGCATCGTGTACGCCTATCAATTTCGGTTTCTCACTGAATTGAGGCACCGGATTGATCTTCCTATAGAAGAGAAACTGAGCATTCCTTATTTCCTGCTACAGTCTCTAATTGAGTGTGCCACAAAGTTAAAAGAAGGCATACCAGATCAGGTAGCCCACCATGGGTTGATCAAACTTCTTGTGGAGGATGCGCTTCATTCATATAAGGTTCCCCTCTCATGGGAATCATTCAGAAATTTGACAAGAGATGGAGACATAAAGATGCTGGCTGAAGAAAGTGGTTCCTCCAGCAGTGAGGAAAAAGAATCAGTGGCCGAGGGAAAGAAGGAAACAGGCCAGAAGACCCCGACCACAGTGCAGAAGAAAGAACAAAAGAAGAAGCAGGAGAAAAAGGATGACAAAGAAAAGGGTGACACACCCATCTTGTCAGCAAGAGAAAAGAGGTTGCAGAGCAGAACGGACAAAGCTGAGATGGTCCACATCAGCCCAAGTACCTCATCAGCACCCGCAACCAAACCAAAAAGCAAAACCCACATAGCAAAGCAAGAAAAGGTGGCGACACCTGTGTCTACAGGAAAGCAGAAACAGGCTTCTACAGGAAGCCCGAAAATTACCAAAATAGGGGCTTCTACAGGAAGCCCGAAATTGGCTAAAACAGGGTCTTCTACAGGAAGCCCGAAATCAGAAAGGAAGGGGTCCTCTACAGGGAGCCCTGGGGAAGCAAAACGCAAGAAAGAGAAGGCTGGAATTCTCGAAAAGGAGGCAGCAGCTGCGCTGGCCGCCCTCAGTACACCTCCAAAGCCAAAGGAGAAGAGAGAGAGGGATATCCCTCTACCTTTTGAAGCTAGGAGAAGTTAGAGAATAAAAACGGGCAAGCCGCAGCCTTCACCCAGCAGCCAAGCCATTTTAGGGGGTGTCCCTACTTCACCCAGTGAGAGATCCCCCTCTAAAACATCGGCCACCCCCGAGAGGGGAAGCCCAAAAATAACTACCTGGACACGAAGGATAGGCCAGTCGGCTCCCGAAGCCCAGCTCAAGGAAACAGGAAAGAGGGAAGAAGCGCCACCCTCGTCACCGCCAGGGGCAGAAGAGGCAGGGCCACCAAGAACAGGAAAGGAAGAGCATGCTCCGGGCCCTAGTTCTCGGCCAAGGACAAGGAGCTGGAGCAAAGTTGCTCAAGGATGAGAAAATATTTTAGCTGGGGGGTGATGAGGAGCCCCAATTTTTGGTACAATTTGGGCTCATTTGGCCTACTTACCTTGCTCAACCATTCATCTTTTATCACTTATGCATTCATTTCTTAGTATATTCGTGTTATTTGTAGGAAGAAGGGCAGGCATTATATCTATGTGGCTAATACATGATGATTTCAGGTTTTTGGCATTAAAGAGAGCAAAAGACCACGCAAATGGAGACAAGGAGGCAGCAAAGGTGACATTGCGGGTTCATAGGGAGGTTGTCCACAGTCTTGATGACCTTCCTCGTGATTTTCACCTTAACTCCGAGCTCCAACAACTCTCCCCACCGAGCTTAAAGGCAGCCAACGGATTCTACAGGATCAGCAGTTTGACTTTCAGTTGGACAGCCAAGCTCCACGAATGGAGGAAGCCAGCTTGATCTTCATTGTGTATAAATATGAAGGTCGTAGCCTTTGATAGGAGCTTTTTGAACTTTTGAACTAATATTGTAATTTCTGAGCACGAGCTACAGCTCGGTTTTTGTTTTTGTAAGCCAGTTTTGGCATGACATTAGACTCTTGATTATGAATAAAGGCAAGCAGATTTGGATCTAATTCTGAGCTTTTAAGGGAGCTATAGCTCTCAGGTTAGGGCCCAACCTGAGAGCAATAGACCTCCTCTTCTTTGTAGTGTTATTTGCCTTTCTTTTCAACACTTTGTTTCTTTGTTTTGACATGCATTTCAAGAACACAGTCTGCTGATTTGATTTCTTTAATGAGATTGAGTAGGATTAGCTTATGGTTAAATTGCTTTCAGTTGCTTAGGTTAGAATAGGAAGATTGTAATTTATTGTAGCTCCAAGAAAAGGTTGGTAGTGCCTTCACTACCATCTCTGTTTAGAGATTGGGGTGCAGTCTGTACCAACCACCAAAAAAAACGCAGTTTTTCTCACTTTTATGCAAGCTGCAACACAGTCATTTTAATCATAGAACCATCCATGCACTCTGATCTTGAGCCATACTTCTTCATTACAACTCCATGCACGACTTCTCTTCACGATTTACATTGCTGTTCATTGGTTTAATAGCACATGTTAATGGATTCTCGTTTTTGGTGCAAGACATAAGAAATTTGTTTTATTTACACTGCTCAGTATCATTCCCTTTCCTTCTTCTTCTTCTTAACCACGCCTAAAGCCACCTACTTGACCTCTGTTCCGATCGTTTATCTTCCAACTCTTCCATTGCCCACGTAGCTTCATTTTATTGACCTTTCGTTGCTTCCATCCTTCTATCCACCAACCAACTTCGTGCACCCTTTCTCCATCTTATTTCTCTGCCCCTGAGCCATCACAAGCTCCATCTCCATCTTACCTATCCACCCATACCGCTCCATCACTTCACCATCACCCAAAACTCCCACGGTAGGACATCTTGTAGAAGTTAGCAGACTTCCTGTAGAATTCCTGAGTTTCCTGTAGGATCCCCTGCAGACATCCTGTAGAAGCCTGCAAACTCGGTTGCCGAGCACCTGAACGTTGTGGACTTCTGTGGACTGATGCTAGGGATCCCCTGGGACCTCTCCTAGCCCTCCTGACCTTTCCCAAGCTTTCTCTCCCTTCGCACCACCTCTGCACAGCCAAACCCTAATAAGAAACAAAACCATAATCACTCCAACCACTTAAGCAAAAATACAAAAACAATGGTCTTTTTAATGGAAATAGTTTAAGTTCATGCATTTCATATCACTAGCAGTAATGGCATCATTCTTAGACATTTGCACTCCCACCATTGCATCAAAGAGATTAAGCTAGTCAAATTAGGGTTTACTAGGGTTTCCATGTTTTGGTTGGCTTTTAGTTCATTTTTGCAAAGTAGATTAATTTCCTTCGAGATAGCCTTCGTCCATCATTTAGAAAGCTTCTTCTGAGAGCATATAGAAGTTGGCTTGAACCCTAGCGGACTTGTGCCAGCTGACCAAGTGACAGCTGCGACAAGAGCTAGTACTTGTGCATACAGCACCGTCGCTTCCAAGTTTGTACGAACTACCGGGTTGATAAAATTAGAGATAGGAAGCTCCAGGAGTTGTAGCATTATTGCTACAATACTGGAGCCCACCAGGAAGGAGATTATATTTCTCTGGATAGTGTAATATTTATATCTTCTCAGTGCTTTAGTTGTAGTGCTACATATTTTTGGGCCTTCCTAGATAAATTCAAGGGAAGGAGTTCCAACTCCTTAGCAAGCTTTACTCTATAGAGCTCAAAATTTCCCTCCTCAAATCCATTTGGAAATATGGTTCATTTTATAATAACGATCATTGGACAATGCTCTCTCCAGCTTCCTAGAACTAGATCAAGCATCAATCGCTAGGTGGCATTATCTAAATAACTGGTAAACTATATTTTATGGAAATCACTTCCTCTCACACTCTATTTATTTCCTTCTTTCCTTTTTAATGGTGTTATTGTCCTAGATGTATCTTCTTGTTGTTCTTGTTATTTTATGTCCCATTTTCTATCCATTGAGAAGTTTCTCTTCTGTGGGAGCCCCATATTCTCTCAACTCCCCAATATTGGTAGTGCTCCTTCTCTATATATATCCTCTAATAGATCATTACCTTCTAATATGGCTCTTATTCAATTTCATCCCTTTTTTTGGGACATGGTCCTAGTTTCACTTTATTGAAAATTCTTCTACTCCTATCCATTTTTTCTTGTATCTAATAGCCACTTCCCTATTCTTTGGACGTTCTCTCCCCCTAGTGCATTTTCCATGCCTCTCTAGAGAGATTTTGTTCATAGAGGTGTTGTGTACTATCAAGAGCATGGCAATTGATGCAATACACATACATATCTCAAATTTGAAGACTTAATAGTTCACATTTGAGAACTCAACCTATAACTGCCTCCCACCCCTTGCACATATTAAGTGACAGTATTGTTACCTATTTTACCTAATATATAAGTTCTATTATTAATATGGGGTTACCAAAAAACTTATCTTTTGAAGTTTATGGAAATTAATTTTGACATCAACATTACAATCAACTCATTGATAGATTTATGACAATATGTATTTACCTCAATCCAATTTTTCGATCAAAGGTTCTGCCCATTAGAAGTTTTCACTTATTAAGAGAGGGAATGTCATCACAAGGATGCCATGTGACACCCACATGGAAGCCTCCCCACTCATGGTGGCATTGTCACAACATTCGTGGATGGATTTTAGGGTACCACGTCACAAGACTCATACTTCCATCCTTTGTACCACATGTCTGAGGTGGAGCCTTTTGGTCCACATCATCTTGGGTCCTCTTAACATCAAGTGTTTCCTCACCTCCTTGCACTAAAACGCCTTAGAGTTAATGGTTGAGGACCAATATTGGCTTTTTGACATCAAATACCTTCATGGATTGGCTCCTACGACTCTCCCTGAGGTTTGTTGGCCTAATGGCATGGTTCCATAACCAAGGCTTTGTCTTGATCCCACTCTCTTCATTTTCACATGCATTCAATATGTTTCAACCAAACCTCAAATCAAACAACCCATAACATAGGAACCCCACAAAGGCATATTTGAATTTGGGAAAGGAGGGCCCCTTAGTGAATCTCACTCCTTGATTGAAGGAGGGTGGTTTGGTGCTAATCCCAACCATGCCCCACTATTTGTTAAAATTCAAACATAAGGGGGAGGGGGGGGGCCTCAATAGATCTCAAACATTGATCAACAAGAATCTTTCCACTTCATTCTTTTGAAAAACCTGATGGTCCATCCTAAGCCATATCACCCAACTATGTGACCAAGCCACACCACCCTTATACTTCCACATGGCATCCACATGTTCCTTGCGTACATCCTGTGGCACTTTCGCACCAACAAAGTGTGGGGTCCACAAAACCCTCCATACATTACGAGTGTATATGACCTTGGCCAGATCTAGGCCTGCACATTTGTGAAATCACTTGCCACCCCTATATTCCTAGACCTATGGATAGATTGGTGAAAGGTTCTATTGGGCATGGTTCCCTAGAAGCTAATATTACAATGCCTAAAACTCTACCTATCTTACTCTGTATTTGGGTCATAGAAAGGCATGTATCTTTCACCATCCCCAGATCTCTAAATTCAAAGCTAGTAAAAAATACATGTGTAGCCTTTCATATTACTTATGCATTGCATCCCCCACACGAAAAGTAAAAATGGATTTATCCATACCTATGAGCATCTACACTCCCAATAGATGAATAACCTTTTGTCACTCCTAGATGTCCTGACTCTTGGATATGACACGAAATCTGGTTAAGGATAAATCTAGCTTGTGCAAAGGCGTGACCTCTTCAAAACCCCAAGACTTCTAAATTTTCGAATACTCATGCAACCAAAGGGAAAATATGACCACAGAGAGATCCATGTCATTCCTAAAGAAACTACCCCTACCAATGCCAAACTTATAATTTATGGATTCATCTAGTTCTATAAGGAAAAAGGGGATTATCGAATTTCACTAAGCCAATGAGCATCAAACTAAAAGCAAGAATTTCATAAAAAAAATATTTCAAACATGGACCTCGATCCTTTAGTAGATCACATAGGTCTGCAACCCACTCACATACGTCTGCAACCCACTCGCAAGCAGTGTTACCATTCATTTTACAACATTATGAGCTTTTGAGTATTTTAGATGGATTACAATCGAGAATCATAGAAATAAAGAAAGTGTGTAGGATCTCACAACTTATAACACTGTTCATAAGGTAAATACTTGCCAACAGAGTCCATTTATACACTCAAATTAGAGAATGAAAAGTAGCATATAATTCATGAGTATGGGAACAACTCCAGAGTGATACCATTTATTGAAATCATAACCATACAAGATAACTTGGACTGAATGTAACAACAATATTCACATATTCAACCATGAATATATAAGATCATATTAACATAACAAGGTTTTCATATCATATGATTCAAATATGCATAACCTTTGTACCTATATGAATGTGCTATAATGGTTGGGAACTAAAGGAGGGACTTTAGCTCTCCACCCAACCATAGCCCATCTACATTGCAAAATTTCTTGTAGCTAACCACCATCGAGTCAGATCCAAAGTATGAGGGAATGCATGGTCAAGGGAAAATTCACACAAGTATCTTAAGTAGACACTCAGATATGGAGTTTACTATCTACGTGGTTTATCAACTATCATATTATAGTAAGCACACAATAACTTAGTTACTCTCCTCGTTTGATTCACAGGGCTCCACTAAGGGTCTAGATGGGATATTGCTCAATCTAAGAGATTGAATCCACAATCCAGGTGGTTTATCAACTATATTTTCATAGAAAGCACCACAAGGGTCTAAATTCCACTATCCAGGTGGTTTATCCGCTCTCTGGAAAGCACTAAAATAAATCACATTACCCTATCTAGTGGGGTATTAGCTATACAACAGGCACCATAGTGATTCGGTCATCCACTAAACCTCCTAATAGCTAGTCAAGCATGGACACATTGTCTAGTTGCCTCAACCACAAAACATAATGGATAACACCCAAAATTCATAGAGCATAAGGCCCAGGCATTTGCTCCATGATTGTCACGACCTCCTATCATCGTCCACAACTCCACATTATTCACACAATTCTTGTGTGATTAAGGATCAGTGGAAAACTAAGGAAGACAAAGGAGGAGAAGAACCTTCTCGCACTTCGCTACCACACATATACATACTTCCTTTGTGTCCCTTTGTTTTTGGGAAGAGCCTAGTCTCTTCCTTCTCAATTTGCTTTTTACATTGCATCTCTTCCTTTATTTCTGAAAACTCTTCTCTTCTTGAAAAGTCATCCCTATCCATTCTCTCCTTGATCTTCAAGATAAATGGGCACCGTCCATTGACCTTCACTGCTCCAACCCAATCTCATAACTTTTTTCAGGGGATGGTTGTTTGATTAGGTCAAAACTTATTTCAACAATAACTCTCATGTTATATTATGGCCTTTCAAATAAGTGTTCTTACCTCCTCCCTCAGAAAATGGATTTGTCGTCCACTTGTCTAGTCCAATATTTAAAAGTACATTTAATTTTTTAAGTTTGAGATTCAATTGTCTTAGCTAGTTGTGTCTCCACGTTGATGTTTTAGCCATGATTTTTAAATTACAAAAACAAGGTAAAGCCAGGGTTGTTATAACACACCTCGCTCCATATTCAAGAAGAACTCACTCATGTCAAAAGGGCAACATCCATCTTGCAACATCTTCTATTGGACATGGAGGTAATGGCATAACTGGTTGATTGGGTGCCTGATTTAGGGCACACACATGGGTATTTTAACCAATACATTCACACAATGGACTTATATTGGCTTCTAAAGTTTTTACTCGACAAAGTTTTAGTATATGGACATGAACACAGAGAGGACTTGTTACTATCAATGGAACATTCACATCGAGACATGATGAACATGGACCACTAACTAAAGCGCATCGAGAAGCACCTGGACATCCCCCTACTATTGTTTTCTCAATAGGAAGGAACAAGGAGCCCATTAAAGTTGCAACAATAAACTCAAATCCCTCTTTATAATATTCTTACACTTATTATATCTTTAGTTTATCAATTTTTTTGTTTCTTCTCCTCTATGTCATGGCCTCAAAAGCCCTATGTATTTTAAATCTCTAATTAGTTTTTTATCTTTTTTTTTCCAATAAATATACTTTTGGATATGGTTGAGTTTCTCATTACTAGCAATTTAAACCCTTTAACTTTTCATGTAATATTTTCTTCATAAAGTAATACAATTCTTATTTAAAAGAAAATATTTTATATTTGTACTTATTTATGCTATTTAAAAAAAAATGGTGTACATATAATTTTAAAAACTTTATTTTATCAAAGATATATAAGATCTTTGGTATCTTATAAATCATTATAATTTTCATCCCAAGGTCGGAAGTAAAAGATGTTGGTAGTTGAAATACATTGAAATTGATGGTGTTTGAATATTGATGTATTTCATTATTGGAATCATCAATGAGATTGGATAAGTTATGAACCTTGGATTGTTATTATTTGATTTTAAGGTCAATTAAATTAGACACTAAATTGGTGTATGAGATTTTTTTATTTGTGAGACAAAGGACTCATTTATATAAAACTATTTGATTGTTAAATTTATAAAAATATACATATTTTACCCTTCTAGTTTTAAACTTATTATTTAAAAAAAACACATACTCTTAACTATTAAAAATATATTTACTACTTTTATTTTATAAACTTTCTATTAATTTATAAATGTGTTTAAATAAAATATAATAATTCTTTATTTTCCGTTTTTGAGTTTGTTTTTGTTACACGTGGTTCATCTCGTGATGTGATAAGTTTGGTCTTGATACACATTTACTTTTACCTTATAAAAGTTTTTATTAATTTATAAATATGTCTTTAAATAAAATATAAGAATTCTTTCTTTTAATATAGATATAACCATGAAATTGCATTTTGATTATCTAAAAAGATGTTTGGTAATCACTGCTAGTTCAAACAAATAACCTGGTAGAGACCCCTTTTCAAAAGGAGATCTAAAGACATATTTCAAATATCGAAAAAAAGCGGTAAATATAGATGCATATTTTAAATATTCGAACTAACATATTAATTAATTAATTTTAATTATATATATATATATGAGAAATTTTGCGATAAAAAATAATATTTATGTCTCTTAATTAAAAAAAGATTATTTTATTTAAAAATAATAAAATAATATGTAAAACACATTTTAAATGAAGATATTATTTAATAATTGATATTATTTAATAATTTATAATATTTATTTTATAAACAAATATTACGGGATTTTGTTGAAATATTTTTTTCATTAAAATTTATATTATTTAAAAATAATAATAACCATTTTGCTTAACTAATCAAAATTCAAATAAATTAATAATTCATACCATATAATTTTCAAAAATAATAAAAAACGAAATTATAATTTGGTTTTTAAAATATTACTAAATTTCAAATAACATATAATAAAATTTACATGTTCACTCTGCATGTTTTCGTAATTTTTTTTCCCGAGGCTTGATATTGACATTGGGACACGAGAAGATCAATATAAATTATGTTATTTTTGGGAAAAATGGCTGGCGTCATTTAATAACTCTCGCCCATTTAAGGACATCAGATTCCGATGTTGTCACAAATGGTGGAAGTGTTGGGGATATTGGTGGTGTTGTCGTTGTTAACGCCTTTAGTTTTTATTTTGCGGTTTGTATAATTGTCTATCTAAGGTTTTGGCCATTTTGGGGTGATACATGAGTCTTGTCTACTCTCGGTAGCTTGAGGATGGGTTTTATAGCTAGGGGAATGGTATGATCATTTGGACGAATCTCAGGATGTATGAATCTTGATTTTCAGGGACTTGCGAGGAGCTTTTGATCATATTTCTCTCAATGTTTATACAAGATGTGCCACTATCCTCTGAATTTCCCTTAGATTTGATGCACTAGCTATTGTCTTCTAGGTGCAAACACTGTATTTAGGGGAAGGTGTTTCTTCTTGGTTCTGTTACATTTTCAAATCCTCATAGTTTCATCTTTTCACTGGACGGGCGGTGCAAACTATTTTTGGTCTTTCGGTAGACTGGGGTGGTGCATGTGCCTTTGTCAAACACTGGTATTTTCTCTAGTGTAGCATATTTTTTCCAATCAATTTTCAATTTTGTCTATCCTTTTGGAATTGCACACCTTTCCCTTAGGAGGGCACTCATGATTTTTAAAAACTTACCATGGATGGCCTTAAATCTGATATTCAAAAGTTTGTGGCAGAATGTTTGGTTTTCCAACAAAATAGAGTTGAGGCAATTAAGACCCCAGATCTATTACAACCTTTATCGATTCCAAGTCAACATTGGGAGGAGGTTTCAATGGATTTTATCATAGGTCTACCCAAGTTCCAAGGAAAGAGTGTCATCATGGTGGTAGTTGATAGACTTAGTACCAAGTATGCACACTTTTGTGCATTATCTCATCCATTTAAAAGCAGTATAGTTACTACTGCATTTATGGAAACAATTCAAAAGCTACATGGAAACCTAAAGATTATTGTAAGGGACAAAGATCCCATTTTCACTGTAAATTTTTTGACATAATTATTTTCTTGTTTGGCTACTTCGTTAATCTCATCTTATCATCCTCAATTTGATGGGCAAACTGACATAGTAAACAAATGTTTGGAAGGATATCTTTGTTGCATTGTATACGATAAACGAACACAATGGGTCAAGTGGTTGCCTCGGGATGAATGCTGGTATAACACTTCCTTCCATACTACATCAAAACTGACCCCATTTATGGCACTTTATCGATATCATCCACCGTCCATCACATCATCTTAAAATGAAAATCCTAAGGTTCATGTAGTGGAAGATCACATCGAGCATCAGCAACAAGTTATCAAACTCTTAAAGGATAACCGTTAGGGGAATTTTGAGGTCTAAATTAGGCCTCCTAAGGAAACTATAAAATAATAGTGGAAATAATATAATAATATTAGATTACATCATCAAAGTTTAGAAGGAGAAAAGAAAAAACTAATTTTTCAACTCGTATATTCAACTTTTCTCCCTATGGGTTTACTCTAATTTCGAGCGGAAACACTTGTTGGATGCAAAATTTGGTTCCTAATTCAAATAATACCCATGTTGCATACTTTTGATGGACCCTACTACACGAAAAATGAGAAATACATGAAAAACGTGATTGCAATCACATTTTTCCTTATATTTCTCATTTTTCGTGTAGCAGGGTCCACCAAAAATATGAAACATGGGTACTCTTTGGAGGAGGCATTAAATTTTTTATCCAATGAGTAATCCCACTCGAAATTTTAGTAAAACCTTGGGCAAATAAGTTGAAAATAAGAGTTGAAAAAGTAGTTTTATTATTTTATTATTTTTTAATCTTTTTAATTTTTTACTCCAAAAAGGGTGAATCATCCCCATGGTTGACAACATCATCTTGAATCTTGTTGGTTCTTAAAAAGTTTATTTTGGTTGTACATTTTTCTTAGGAGACCCATTTTAGACCTCAAAATTCCCTTAATTCTCACTTTGGCGTGGAATATAATGAATAATAAATTATGACAAAAGTATTATGGTTCATACAAGGTGTTACAAATGATTGGTACTATGGCATACAAAATGGAGCTTCCTGCATCTTCCCAAGTGCACCCATTTTTCCATGTTTCATGATTAAAGAAGGTTATAGGTGAGAAGATCCCAGTTCAAACAATGTTGCCAGAACTTGATGAGGAAGGAAAAATCATATTATAACCTGAAGCAGTCACATAAAGAAGAAATTGACAACTACGAAATCGATTAATTTCAAAGTATCTCATCAAGTGGAAGAACCTACCCGCTCACGATTCCACATGGGAGGATGAGAATTTTATACAGAAGAATCCATAACTACTCAATCATTGAGGACAACACTTTTTGAAGGAGAGGGGCATGTTAGATCCCTATGCTACTAGTGTAACCCCTTATTGTTATTAGTGCACCGCCTTATTGTATTATTGTTCCCATGTAGTCCCCATGTTGTTATTATTGTACCCCATAGAAGCCCACTATTTTTATTGTTGTGTCCCTACAATATTATTATTATGTAGGCTTTGATTGTATTGGGATCCCTTAGACTCCTATATATAGAAAGGAGGTATTGCCATTTGTATCATCCAAGAATTGTTAATTTGTGTAATTTAAAGGAGGCTGCCCCCTAGAAGAGGTTGATTTTGAAGTCGTTGATATATCTTTTCTTCTATTTTGTGAGTTAGTTGCATAATATTTTGGTGAGTTATTTATAATTGAAAGTCAAATATTCCTTCCTTCCATAATTGGATTGCTTTTTTAATCCTCTGCACCCTGCCACTTATGGACTTGTCATTTCAAACTACTCTTGAGATGTGTGATGGCGTATAATTTACTATTTTTCCCTTACCACCCCCTCTATCCAAATCTAGAAAGTGACAGCTATACTCCAGGTATTTCTCTCGATGGGAACTTGGTGCTCTTTTCTAGATTGGGAGAATTTATGAAGGTAGGTGGTATGATCTATCAGGACTGTTCTTCCAGATTTCTCCCTTTCATTTATTCATGGTATCTGGAATTTGTTCTTATCACCTTTTTTCACCCCTATCCTCTATCCTCCACCTACCCCTTCATTTGGCTTGTTACTTTCACTAAACATGCCTCACTATTTTTTCCTCCACTGGATTCAGTTTGGGCCTATAGCCATCATCCATCAATGAATCTTGACACTTTGATATGTTGATGTGTCATCCCATGAGGCGTTCATCAAGGCCACATTGGACGCTCACATGCAAGGCCTCGTGTTATTCAAACTCCTTCCCTCACCGTTGCACATCGTTCTGTGATCTAAAAATGGGGCACTAAAGGCTTCTTGTCAAGCTTACAAGGACCTCTCCCACTTCCAAAGCTTAAATATTTCCAAGACCTTATGTTTAACCAATTGCAGAATTAAAAAGTGCTTGAAAATAGGTGTATGTTTTTAGTTTTCCTTTAACTATTAAGTGCTTTAAGTTATGTTTCTTATGCTGATATTTAAATACATGTGATAGTATGTAAAGCAACAATTAAACAGACACACATAACAATAATATATTATGTAGTTCACCCAAAACTCTTGGGCTACGTCTCCTTGAGCTCTAGTCAACTCAACTAGGCTATCTAGGTTTATGGCATCAATTCTTTTACAAGATCCATGCTCAACTCCATTGGTTTACATTGAACCTATGGGTTTAGAAATACCATCTTATCCCGCTGGCTATCCATACTCTGCAGATCGATCTAGGCTTCTCTGGACTTGACTCCTTCAATCAGTGCTCTGAGCGATCTTGCTCTAGCTTGCACCAACTCCCACAAAATTTTCTTAACTGTATCTGGAATTCCTTCTTCTATCTTCAGCACACTCTGAACACCAACAACAACTTATCATTTTGACCCCTTGTTTTTCTGAACTTCATTACAGCCCATGGCTCTTAGAAGTCTGTTTGAGCTCTCTGGTTCTGCGGCTCTGGCTCTCTAGCTAACTCGCTCTAGATCTTAGCTCTCTGGCTCTGGCTCTCTCAACTATCTGGCTCTGTCCTTCTGGCTCTGCCTCTAACCTCTGGTGGCTCTGCCTTTGCTCAGCCCTCTGGCTCTGAAGCTCTCAGGATTTCTGGCTCTCGGCTCTTTGAGCTAACAATGGATCGCTTGACCTCCAAGTGACTCCAAAAACTCTCTACATTGTCTCTCAATCATGCTCTCTGGATTTTGTGTGGCATTCTTTTGGCTCTGTGACTTCTTGTCCGTTCCTCTACGTGTAATCATCCCTCTGTCTCTTCGACTGGCCCTCTGGCTCACTGGCTCTGTGGCTCTGCATCTAGCCCTTTGGCACTCTAGCTCTGTGACTTTGCGTATAACGTATTTCTACATAATTTTTACAAATGCCCACTTACAGCATGGCGAGGAGAATGGGACAGTTCAAAGGAAATACATAGGTGGCCTTTCTTCAGGCAAATTCCCGAAAATAACACATAGTTCCAATACACAGAGAATACTTGGAATTACACTATCGGGCACAAAAATCGGGACTTCAAAGTCTATGAAATCGTCCCTATAAACCCTATTGGGTCTGCCTTCCATCGACATATCGTAATTGCATCATTACATGGCCAAAACCCAACTGCACGGGAATACACATAAATTCTGAATTCCCAGATTTTAAAACTTATAAAATTGGGTCTATAAACCCATCGGGTTTAGCCCTTATCAGAATATCGCTATCGTAATCGCATTGGCCTTGGCATCAGGGCTCACCTATCGCCGATTGTCGATTAAATCTGGATCGTTGATCTCTTTTCCTGATCCAACGGCTGTCGTGCGATCGCATATCAGCCAATCGCTTTATCAGCTATCGCATTTGTAACGGCTCGGGGGTTCTTCCTTTGGCTATGGACTACGTCGACGCCGATCTGCCGATCTAATAATCGGCAATCGCAATGTCGCATAGTCTGGGGTCCCGATATCGCATACAGCCTGCCTCTGATTGCGATATGTCAGGGATCACTGATCGGGGTCCCTTCCGCCTTGGCCTTAAGTCCACCCTTTGAACCGTTTGTGATGTGATTTCCCATATAAGGCCTTTTATGCCATTTTTAGAAGAAATGCCTCCTTTTTCAAAGGACAAAGGAAATCTTCCTTTTGCGATAACTTCATCATCTGAAGTTTGTTTTAGTCCATTCAAATTGCATCAGATTCAGAATGAAAAGATCTATGCAATGGGACTATTTCCAGGAGTAGCCCTTGACTTTCATTTTCCTTTGTGAGGAACATTTTAGACTTAGAAGTCTATCTGAGATCCATTTTGGATCACACCTTCTGACTAAAAGAACTTTTCGTCTCCAAAAGACTGACATACTGACCTGAACAGTATATGAGAGTAACAAACCTTCTTTTTTCAGCCTCCATACACTTGCCTTGCATAGTGCCTCTGAACCAAATCCGTTGACCACTCTCCTTCCTAGATGTGTTGGTCCTCTTGGGAAGAACTGTTTTCTTCCTTGACTTTATGTTGAACTCCTGTTGAGATGGTCACAGAAGGTAGTTTGAACCTCTCTACCTCTATCATTGATCCAAGGTGGCTCAAACAAATGTGAAGTTACATTTGCTTCACAAAATTTTAATTTTTACCTATTTGACAAGCTGTCAACAACCACTATTAACAACAACATAAATACAGACAATAACTGGATGGCATAAACTCCTACTTCAACAAAATAAATAGATTTTCACATCTTGTGAACACCTCCATGTCCTACATATGCATACAAATGATGGACTAGATAACAAGACCACAAAACATGCCTTTAAAACAAATGACCCTTCAAGTCAAGCATGTAGAAAAGATCTCAAGGATTCTTTTCAAAAGATGAAACAATTCATCATCATCTCCATCTTGGAGACCAAATCAACTTTTTCCAAGTCAACATTAACATTACATGCATGCCAAAGCAATCAACCCTTCCAGTTAATCACACATACATGTTTAAATACAATGAAATCATCAACATCCCTATGTTCATGCATATCAAGCTTATGCATGCATTTCATCTTTTAACTTTTGCTTAAGCACACTATACTTTCGAAGCTGAAATGAACATAATGTTGTAGCAACAAAGTGAGTCTCCTACTCAACTTTTCCATTCACCTTCTTGGTAAAAGCCTGCAACTTGCATTCCATTAACAAACAAATGCAAATAGATGTATCAATAGACATGCAATATTTAATTGGATAAGGACTCTAACCATTTCTTACCAATCCACTTCAAAGGTGCTACCTTTGTCTGCACATCAACATCAACGCGTGAATCATCCTGAAACACATCAATCATGGAATCTTCCTTTCCATTTATTCCATCTTCTCTTTCCACTTTCTTCAGCTTTTGTGGAAGCATTGTTGAATTAAGAGTCCAACACTTTTCAGCAACATGTCTTTGCTTATGGCAGTAAGTGCAACACATGTGAATCCTCTTGAAAAAATGACTTGCCTTGTCCAATGGACCTTTGGCTTCTTGCTTCCTATCCTTTAAAAGTTTCCTGTATGTGGCCATTCTCTTCCAACATCTAAAAACCTTATGGTTATCCAAACCACAAAAGGAACATGCAATTCATTTCCCATACTTATATGGAAATTTATCATGCTTAACATAATCAAAAGGAATATGGTTAGAACCAGATTTATACCTTTCTCTTTCACCTTTATTGCCTTCATGAGGAGGTGAATCAAATGACGAAGTAGCTCCCTTTGGAACATCATCAATCTCTTCAATGGTTTCAAAGTTTCCACAACTCTCTGGTTCAAGTGTATGCTTATGAACACCTGCTTCCTACAAATGATGTTTCAAGCTATTGCATTCTCCATGAATACAATCTTCACACTCTTGAGGTAGAAGACCTGCAATGAAACTCCTTCTTGGAGCTGTTTCAATGGTCTTCATGGAAACTTTGGAACTTTCTCCATAAGACTGTCCATATCCAAGGCCCAAATACTTAGGCCTTTCCTCAACCATTATTGGCTTAACAATACCCTGTGCATGTTTACCTAAGCCTTTTCCTTCATAGCCCATCTTGGACATTAGCTTGGAACCTATGCCTCTGGTATGTGTTTCAAAAGAACCAATATAAACATTCTTAGAATAATTTGAAGACAAATAGGAATTGTTTACCTCTTCTTCAAGCTGATACTTGACTAAGGCTTCTTTGGCGATAAAGAGCTATCTCTCCAACTCATGCTTCGTTTTTAGGTTCATATTTGCAATATGAAGTTGCCTCTCCATTTCCTGCAATTTGTCAGAGAGCAATTGTTTCTCTTCCTCCATGGAATTCAACTGCACTCTAAGTATGCTGCTCTTCCTTCCATCCTCATACATTTCTCTCACCTTGTCCATCATGATGAACAAGTCTTGCTTCATGTCTCCATCAAAGAATCTTGTGATGAAGGAGGAATTTGAGGACTCACTTGTAGAAGTTGTCATTATCAAAATGAAAAAAATAACTTCAAACAAGATTAATAAAGAGCTTATCCAGCAACCTTTTGCAACAAACCTCTTATGCTTCAAGGATTGCCTTGAGGTCCTTTGGCCTTCAACCCTTCTTCCTTTTTTTCCTCTCCTGGAATGAGCTATCAATAGCTTTACCTTCACCTATGCAAACTGAAACAATAGTCAGTCTGCAAACAAGCATACAATCAACCTCTGACTGTTTAAACACCTTTCAAACAAGCAATCTTTGCTCTGTCAATCAAGCATTCTGATCTAATACCACTTGCTCTAGTATAATCGGCTTTGATATCACCTTCCTGAAGGTGGGTTTAATCAATCTCAAGATCTGATACCACCTGATCTGAAAATGGGGCACTAAAGGCTTCTTGTCAAGCTTACAAGAACCTCTCCCACTTCCAAAGCTTAAATATTTCCAAGACCTTATGATTAACCAATTGCGGAATTAAAAAGTGCTTGAAAAGAGGTGTATGCTTTTAGTTTTCCTTTAACTGTTAAGTGCTTTAAGTTCTGTTGCTTATGCTGATATTTAAATACATGTGATAGTAAGTAAATCAACAATTAAACAGACACACATAAAAAGAATATAATATGGAGTTCACCCAAAGCTCTTGGGCTACGTCTCCTTCAGCTCTAGTCAACTCAACTAGGCTCTCTGGGATTATGGCATCAATTCTTTTATAAGCTCCACGCTCAACTCCATTGGTTTACACTAAACCTATGGGTTTAGAAATACCATCTTATCCCGCTGGTTGTCCATACTCTGCAGATAGAACTAGGTTTCTCTGGACTCGACTCCTTCAATCAGCTCTCTGAATGATCTTACTCTAGCTTGCACCAACTCCCTCAGAATTCTCTTAATTGTCTCTGGAATTCCTTCTTCTATCTTCTGCACACTTTGAACACCAGCAACAACTGATCATTTCAACCCCTTGTTGTCCTAAACTTCATTACATCCCATGGCTCTTAGAAGTATGTTTGAGCTCTTTGCCTCTTTGGCTCTAGCTCTCTAGCTAACTGGCTCTGGCTCTTAGCTCTCTGGCTCATCTGGCTCTAGCTCTGTCCGTCTAGCTCTCCCTCCAACATCTGGTGGCTCCAACTTTTCTCGGCCCTCTGGCTCTGAAGCTCTTAGGCTTTCTAGCTCTTGGCTCTTTGAGCTAACATTGGGTCGCTTGACCTCCAAGCGACCCCAAAAACTCTCTCTGTTGCCTCTCAATTGTGTTGTCTAGCTTTTGTGAGGCATTTTTCCAGCTCTGCGATTTCCTATCTGTTCCTCTACGTGTAATCATCCCTTTGTCTCTTCGACTAGCCCTCTAAGTCACCAACTCTGTGGCTCTGCGTCTGGCCTTCTCGTGCTCTGGCTCTATGGCTTTGCGTATAATGCATTCATGCATCATTGTTACAAATGCCTACTTAGAACGTAGCAAAGAGAATGGGACAGTTACAAACGAAATACACAGGCGTCCTTTCTTTGGGAAAATTCCCGAAAATAGCACATAATTCCAATACACAGATAATACTCAGAATTACACTATTAGGTGCAAAAACTGGGACTTCAAAGTCAATGAAATCACCCCTATAAACCCTATCGGGTCCGCCTTCCTTCGGCATATCGCAATCGCATCATCGCATGGCCAAAACCCAACTACACGGGAATACAAAGAAATCCTGAATTCCTGAATTTCAAAATTTATGAAATCGGGTCTATAAAGCCATTGGGTCCGGCCCTTATCATAATATCGATATCGCAATCACATTGTCCCTAGCATCGGGGATCACCGATCGCCAATCACCAATTAAATTTGGACTGTTGATCTCTTTTCCCGATCCGATGGCTACCATGCGATCGCACATCGGCCCATCGCTTTATCGCATATAGAATTTGTAATGGCTCGGGGGTTCTTCCTTTGGCTATGGACTATGCAGACGCCAATCCGTTGATCCGATAATCAGCAATCACTATGTCGCATAGTCTCGATATCGCATACAACCTACCTCTGATTGCGATATGTCAGGGATCGCTGATCGAGGGTCCTTTCCACCTTAGCCTTAAGTCCACCCTTTGAACTGTTTGTGATGTGATTTCCCATATAAGGCCTTTCATGCCATTTTTAGAAGAAATGCCTCCTTTTTCAAAGGATAAAGGCAATCTTCCTTTTGCGATAAGTTCATCATCCGAAGTCCGTTTTAGTCCATTCAAATTGCATTAGATTCAGAATGAAAAGATCTATGCAATGGGACTATTTCCAAGAGCATCCCTTGACTTTCATTTTCCTCTATGAGGAACACTTTAGACTTAGAATTCTATCTTAGATCCATTTTGGATCATTCTGGGAAACCTGTGAAACATCCTCCTATCAACCCTGCTCCGGAGACCAAACTTTTGAGTTTTGGTTATGACATTATGTGTGATAGGGTTGCAAATTTACAGAGGCTTGCACTAGTTGGTATATGGTACTTTTTGGATCTCTCTGAGCTGGATATGCAGGAGTGGGTGCAAAAAAAATGGGGGTCGATTCTAGGCTACCCTCCTAAGGAAAGAAAACTCATGAATGAATGGTTTAGTTTTCATTTCATGCATCAAGAGGACCTCGAGCGAATTCAGAAAATCCCATGGGTTCGGGAGAGGATTTTTTTACATCTACACAACCAGTATGTGGGCTTCAATCCCATTTGAGACACGCCCAAGAACAATTACATATGGGTAAAGCTTCCTGGTTTAACTCTAGAATATTGGATGTGCAAAATTCTAGCTGAGATTGGTAATGGTATTGGAAGATTTATATATGTGGATCTGATGTGTTTGGGTGCCAAATATAAGAGAGTTGCGTGGATTTTGGTAGAATTGGGTTTCTCAGGTGGACTTCTAAGACAAATCGACTTGGCTTGGGGCAATGTGATCCATAGGCAGAGAATTGACTATTGATGCATACCTTTTTGATGCTTACTTTGTCATCGCACTGGACACCTCAAGAAGAACTCCCCTCAAAGGCTCTCTCATGGAGGAAATACTCGTCATGGTTCTGGACGGTTTTGGGGCCATTTTTATTGAATCTTTGGTGAAATTATATAGACATCAGGTACTAATTTCTCCACTGATAAAGCTCATTTCATTTTCAATTTACCCTTATAGCCTCCATCCTCATCTCCCTATAAGGTGATTGGCCCGATTTGGTCTGCTTGTGAGACTGATATCCATTCTGATGGACTTGTGATTAATATCATGGGGTCAAAACCTGTTACTTAACCCGCCCCTTCCTCCCCACTCTTCACACTTGTCCATGAATCCACCTCCCCACATTTATCCATCTAATCATCCTGCATATCCCTATTTTGAGATGCCTAATTGTAGCCACTCTCACTTCACCTCCATTCGTATATTATCCCCTCCCCGCATCACCCCACTATCACTGCTACATCTTCCACCACACCCCCCCCCCCCCCCCCCCACTACCCCTGTAGGAACATCCATGGATTCCCCCCATAATTCGACTGGCAGTGAAGTTGATTTTCTTATGGTAAATCCTGCTATGGATCTGACCTCTTTATCCATTCATAGAGGCCCCTCCCAAAAATCCCTCGTGATTATTAGTCCAAACTTTGCCTGCAACATTACCACTCGTAGGAAGGGTAGGCGAGGTTTCGTTGTATCCTCCCAGTCACTAGTTCTAAATATATACAATTTTGTGATTCGATCGACTTGCTTGACATCCCCATCTCTGATTCATTACCTCGGGCCCTTAGAGCGTATGTGCCCTTGATTCTACTCCCCCCCATGAGTTTCCTTTCTCTTAACTTGCATGGTTTGTGGGAACACTATAAACTATTATCCCTCATACAATTATTTCGATCCATCCACCCTTTCATTATTTTAATACAGGAGATGATGGCTAGTTTGGACAAGGTTTTTTCATATTTCAATATAATTCTACCTGATTGGAATATGGTGGTTGTGGACTCTACTGGGCTTTCAGGTGGTTTGGCTGCACTTTGGGATCCCAGATGGTCCACACTTTCAGCATACAAATTATTTACAAGTATTTTTTGACAGGGCATGTCTATGAAGTACAAGGCATAATACATTTTCTAAACCTATATGCTACCTACAAAGGCAGATATAGTTTCTGAAAGAGGATGGAGGACTATGATGTCCTAAATATTGGCTCGCTGATCATGGCTGGAGACTACAATGCGACCTTGTCTAAGGACGAGTATTGCGGGAGAGGGAGGCACTCTGACCCTATGGCTAATTTTCTACTTTCCCTATTTGATTCCAATCATATTGTTGACATCTGCCCATGTCCACTATCCCCAACATGGTTCAATAGGTGCTCACAGGAGGCTCTCATTAGGAAAGGCCTTGACATATTCTGCATTCATGAGAATCTTGTGGAAATATTAGGTTATTTAAAATATTGGGTGGTTCAGACTCACATATCAGATCATATTCCCATAGTTCTATAGTGGAAAAAAGTACCTATCCATTTGGGTATTCCTTTCAAGCTCAATAGAACCTGGTTGAAAGACGAAAATTTCAATGCCTTGGTACAAAACTTCTGGAACTCTTGGGTGCGGGAACCTCACTCCTCCCTGATGGTGTATCTATCTGATAAATTGCAGGCTTCGAAGAGCTGAGTCTCAGCGTAGAAAAGAGAAAAAAAAATCACTTTCCCTTCAACTTCATAATATCTCGCGGGAAATAGCTGAGGTTAACCACTCAATGGATCACAGGGACCCCTCAGGACTATCGTGGATTTTGCTAAGAAAATTTGGAGCTTAGAAAATCATAGGTATTTCATATCCAAAATCCACTTGGAGGTTAAAAAGGCGAGCAATCTGAATCAAGGAGGGAAATAGGAACACTTAATTTTTCCACAAGTATGCAAATTTCAGAAAAATGTAAACACTATTTGTTAGATTAGAAATAGAAATGGGGACATGGTGTACTCCACAGAGGAAATTCAAGCAGTAGAAGCACACTTCTTTGAAAATTTCTACCACGCTCGTAGAGAAGTGAACATTGATGACCTCCTTTGGGGTATACTGGACTATCTCCATATGTTCAATGAATCTCATAACGACTGCCCTTTTTCGACCAGTCAATCTTGAGGAAATTCATCGAGTCTTAAAGCCTTTTTCTCTAGTTAAATGCCCAAGCATGGATGGCTGGATTGTGGAAGTATTTCTCCATTTTTTCAAGCTGTTGAAATTGGATCTCTTGCACTTGGTTGAGGAATCTTGTACCACTGGAAATCTTTTGGGCTCAATAAAATCCACCTTTATCGCCCTTATTTGAAAGTCTCCATCCCTAATACTTTGATGGATTTCAGGTCCATTTATCTGTGTAACATTGTTTATAAACTCATATCCAAGATCATAGTTGAGCGCCCAAAAAACACAATTTCAACTTACATATTCAAGAAGAATATGGCTTACTTCCAAACCAACTGATACTCGATGTTGTGGCCATTTCTCAAGAGGTGGTCCACTCTATCTAGTACAAAAAATTGCAAGAAATTGTCATGAAAGTGGACCTAAGAAAGGCATATGATTGTATGGACTAGTCGTTCATTCATCTCTTACTTTCCAAGATTGGTCTTTCTATCCAAAACACTGAGTGGATCATGGCCTATGTTTCTAATGTTCATTTTGTTGTGCTCGTCAATGGTTTTCCTTCACATTTTTAATCGGAGGGGACTCCGTTAGGGTTGTTCACTATCACCCTTGCAATTTATTCTGGCAATGGATTGTTGCATTATCAAGTTGAATGTGGCTTGAATAATGGGATTGTTTAAAGGCATACACTTGGGTACAGGTGTAGATATCTCTCGTATTTTTTTTTTGTCAATGATATTCTCACTTTTAGCATGGTCACTAGAGCGCAATGGATGGTTTTCCATGACATTATGGATAGATTCGATGTGGCCACATGCCTAAAAGTTAGTGAGGAGGAGTCTTACATTTTATATTCCTTTGGTGATTATGTTGAGATCAATCTCGTCTCCCAGATTTTCAATTTTAGCAGTCGGCCTATAAAGGATGGATTCAATTATCTGGGTTTCTAACTAAATCCGAACAATGACATAATTTCTTACTGGGATTGGCTCTTAGACAAATTCATAAAAGAACTGTTATGTTGGGCACATCGATGACTATCATTGGGGGGGCGATACATTCTTGCATGGGCCATTTTATAACAAATGACGGTTTATTGGGCACACCTTTACATCTTACCATCTTTCATCATTAAAAGGATAAAAAGTATCATGGCCCAATTCATCTGGTCGGGATCCGGGGATAAGCACAAATATCATCTCATCAAATTGGAGAAGATCACCATTCCAAAGGAAGTGGGTGGCTGGGGATTATTGCACATTAAAATTTTTGGTTTTTCTCTGATCTTAAAAGCCCCATGGAGAGGACTCTTTAATGATGACATCTGGAGAGATATCATTTATACGAAGTATCTTCGTTAAACCCTCGCTGAAGTCTGGATTAGGAGCGACAACATTGTAACAATCTATGGTTCATGCATATGGAACGACTTCATCAACGTGAAAGCACTGTTTCTGCATAAGATTTACTAGACACTTGGTGATGGAAACAAAATTTGCATAATGGAGGATGCACTCTTGCTACCATTTGACACAAGGACTCGACTACAATCCAGAGGATATTTCTTTTTAAAACAGGTCATTATTGGGTGGAATGGTATTTTCCCCATCTTGAAATTGGTTGCGGACATAGGCCTGGAGGGTGAACATGTGATGGAATGGGAGGCATATGTACAGAATCTCAAGTGAGTTAGACTATGCAGATCAGAGTTCGGTGACTAGATAACTTGGAATAGGAAACTGAAGAACAACATGGTGGTTGTAGCGGACGCCTACAGTTATCTTATTTCCTCCCATGTTTCATTAAACGATACATGTTGGTTCCAGAAAGTCTAGAAATTATATGCTCCTTTAAAGATTAATGGCAAAACAAAATACTGACATGGGAAAACTTATGCAAGAGGGATACTTGCGGTCTTGGAAGATGTTCATTATGTTGCCAAAATTATGAGACTAACCATCACATTTTACTAGAGTGCAACATGACCTGTAGGATCTCTAAATATATAAATATAAATATATATATATATATATATATATATATATATATATATATATATATATATATATATATATATATATATATATATTACTCTCTTAAGATTGCAGGTAGGAGATTCACTGATATCGAACAATGTATCATGTGGTGGCTGGAATTTGATGGGAAATATCGGGACACTTCACTCTTTCTCTTTTGGGCAATATGGAAGGCCAAGAACATGTTTATCTTGATGGTGTGCACATCAATCCATATTATATTACACATAACATTCTATAATGGATGGGAAAAAAACTCCTCGGGTCCAAAAGGTAAAGAATCACTCTTGCAGACACATTTCACATCCTCTAGTTTATCCTGTTGGATACTTTGATGGTGTGGCTCAATGTTGACATTGTAGGGTTGGAGTCTCGATTCGGGTGGATCAAAGAACTCACTACAAAATCTATTAGTCCGGTGGCACTGACACAAAAATGAGGGCTGAGGTATTGGTCCTCTCGAGACTATTGTGGTTATATAGACATTTTGGCATTGACACCCTTCATGTATATGGAGACTCCTGTGTTCTCATTAATGGTATGACCTCAAATAGAAATTTCTGCCCTCCCATTCTTCAAGGATGTATTTCTCAGATTCTCCTCCTTAGACAATCTTTCAATTACATAACCTTCCAGCACATCTACAGGGAGGAAAATGTGATAGTAGACTCACTCTTAAAGCGGGGACTATCGACAATCTCGGGTTCATTTTTTTTCCCACTTGGAGTCTGATCACATCAGGGAGAGTGGATTGATTCCATTACCATGATTTCTGGTTATTTGCACTATTCTTTATTTTCTGTGTTGTGAGATCTCTATGATATATAATGATTTTTCTTTGTGGACTTTCAAAACATTGGTTGTTCAATGTTACACGATATATGGCGATCCTTTTTGAAACTTTTATTAAGTGTCCTTTGGGTATGGTATGTATTTCTTGATGTAAGTTTCTGAATGTCTTTCTTCTAACAATATTTTAAAATATATAAACAAAATGTAATGAGATAATAATTACAAATATATTTATAATAATTGTATTAGTACATAATGTAAACCAATTTTTTTTCTTGGAAAAAATAATAAATGCTATTTTTTTAACCTCTATTATATCTATCTGAAATTATTTTATTAAATATAATATATATAATAAAATCATTTAATTGTAAACAAATATATTGAAACATTATTATAATAAAAGTATAGAAAGCAAAAATATATTAAAATATATTAAAATATCATCTAATAATTCATAATTATATCATAAAATTTACTCACTATAATTTAGATTCTTCGCTCAACATTTACATCACTTTACTTATCATAATTCATTTAAAAAAATATAAAGATTATTATCAATTGAGATGATCTAGGTGGATTGGGCAATGGGAAAAATGATTATTATACTTTCTATTTAAATTCAAACCCCCTTGGCTTAGATCCATTCCCCTTAAGTAAATATAAATATAATTGTAATATGAAGGCTGCCATCCTCAGTTGATTGTATAACTATTCTTTCAAGGTAGAAAAACAGAAATGGGAGTTTAAGGATATACACGCAGTTGGATAAAAGTCTAATAAATCTAGTAATATAGCATAAGATTACCGACTGTGACTTATATTCTTTCCAAGGATTACACCTCTTTCTGATCCCGAGTTCATCGTTCTGAAGCAGTTATTTATGCAAATCGCTAGATACTCTCTTAGTCGAAAGTGGGTTAGGTTTACCCAAGAAGACGCTTCTTTTAGTGGGACGAAGAGAATAATGGAGGAGTTCTCGGCAGAAGGTTTCCTGTAGCAAGGATATATACATTTTACTCATAAATTTTGTAATCAATAAATATTAATATACACTTTTTCTTTGGCGTGGAGGCTGTTGGGGAACAAAATAAGGATATATACAGCTAGGCATAAAAATTGAAATCGATAAATCATTGAAATGTGATTTTTATATCAATAAAATATTTATATGCCATTTTCCTTATGTGTGGATGTTGAATTTGGAAAAAATGTGTTAAAGTTTACTGTTTATGTTGATGGGGAAATGCCATTTTCCTTATGTGGATGTTGAATTTGGAAAAAAATATATTGAACTTTACTGTTTATATTGATGGGGAATGCGGTGCAGCTCCATCAGCTCCTGTTGGCATGTACTGCGTTGTTCGAGAGTCAAACGCTATTGTCAGACAGAATGAATATAATTCTGTAGCAACGCATGCGTCTGCTACCTACAGTTGCGTCATAATGAGCAGCAATGAACGAAAGAAATAATCCAACGGCGGGAATCACATGTGCATTGTACGTGGGGTCTTCTTATCCTGGATGCAGTGCGGGGCATGTGAAGTTGATTCGTGTTATCCTTTTGCTAAAGTTGAGAAAAGGGATTCGTCATCCTTACTTTGAATTTACCAACCCCATTTCTGATCAAAATATTATTATTTTTCTTTTAGTACTGGCCAGTACATGACAGCCATTCGCTGCTTGACCTGAATTGTTCGCCAAAATTCGAGCTTTTCACCAGGCGTCCTTCTAAGCCAACAATGTGACATTGATTCATTAATGGGCAGGGTTGTATATGTATATGGATAAATAATATATTTGGTTTAAATTTAATAATAGGTATATATACTTTACGCTTATTAATGGGTGAATAATTTAGTAAATATTAACCATCAATATATATGGAATTCTATAACTCCGTTAATGCACCAAATAATATATGCCACCCTAAGTAATCCAATATAATATATGACATATACTGCCCAGCGCATTACAGCTCCAGAAATATTTGTTGACTGATCATAAAGCTTTACTATGTTACTATACTGCTGAATCGCTGTGGGTCCTGATTGCTTGTAGCATAGCGATGTAAATCATTTTGCCTGATGGGGTTGGAAGCTACTGTTGGCCAAGAGATCCTATATGCTGCTCTGGTAATGGCGCTGATTGCGTGAAAGCCCTAAATGACCATGGACTGGCTAGACTGGCTAGATGATGGATAGGGTTTTCTCATGGATTTGATGCATTTTTTTTAATGAAATTCACAGCACCAGGGCCATTTGAGGCCTTCAGTAAATTATCCCAACCTGGATGATTTAGAGTACTATATATTTGATGTATTTGAATTCTATTGTGAAACGATGTAACTGGTTTTGGAAGGAATTGGATCGAAACCTGCGATTCGATATACTTTGCAAAGTTGTTTACGGCAAGTATTACCCTAGCCTGGACTCGAGGAAAACCCTATACTAGGGTTCGACAATGCCGGTTTCTCGCTTTATTTCGACTTCAATACTGGTCTCTGCGCCCCATCCTCCGTCGACCTTGATCGGTCCAGCAATTAATGGCCCTTTAATTCAATCTTTATACAGCTCCGCAGGCCTCGCGGCGCCCCGACCATTGTTCGATGAGAGTATAGACAACTCGTTTCGTCCCAGCATTGCTGTCATAGTTGGCGTCCTCCTCATGATGTTTACTCTCACCTTTCTGCTGCTGCTCTATGCTAAACACTGCAAGCGAAACTCTGGAGGCGAAAGAGGGTCGCCCCTTCCCGCCGCCAGAGCTAGGGTTTCGGGAGTCGATCGTGCGGTAGTGGAGTCGCTTCCTCTGTTAAAATTCTCGTCGCTGAATGGCATGAAGGAGGGGCTAGAATGCGCTGTTTGTCTCAGCAAGTTTCAACAGTCGGAGACCTTGAGAGTGCTCCCCAAATGCAAACACGCGTTTCACGTGGACTGCGTGGATACATGGCTCCACGCCCACTCGACTTGCCCGCTGTGCCGTCATAGGGTCGAGGCCAGCGATCTCCTTCTGGCAGAAGAGGTAAGCCAGGCCGGAAGAAAGTCATCTGCTTCCTGTAGCAATTGGGTCGACTTGCGGGAGGACGGCTCGGTCCGGATTTTTGTGCAGCGTGAAAGCATCGTAGAAGAAGAAAGGGAAAAATTGGCGACAACAAACAAGAAAAGGCGACGAGAAAACTGTGGGAGCAGTCGGCGGCATAGCAGCGTCGGGCTCGGTTGTCTCCCAACTTTTGCCAACGGAAATATCAAGGACGAATTGCTTCTCGAAGAAGCAGAAATGGCGGAGAGTGGACAGTTCGTTCACAGATTCGCCCATCGAGTTCGAATCTCTGATGTAATTTTCCAGCATCGATGGAGCGACTTTAAGCCATCCGATTTGACATCCCTTGACTCCGATTGTTTGCTATGGAATCAGGGCAGTGGGCTACTTAATGGCAGAGTGATCCCCAACTTCCACAGGCGGTGCATGTCTGAGATAACTTCCTTCAGCTGCTCTTCGAAGTCTCGAACTAGCAACATATCTCAAGTTGCATTTCCTGACATGGATGAAAAGAAGACCAGAACATGGTTGTCAATAGCACTGAGTACAATTAAGTGGTTTGCAGAGAGGGAGAAGAAAAGTCTCTCTGACTCTCCTGTTTAATGTTCTGTTGTGGTGTTCCCTGATTTCTTCTAAGTTACAGAGATTGTTAATTAAAGTGCTTCTGGATTGTTAACTTCTTTCATAGATCTTGCATGTTGTTGCATTTATTACTCGCATTTCAACTTGAAATTTATCCCTGCAATTTTCATCAAGTGTAGTTTATGTAGATTATGTTCATGATGGAGCTCTGTATAGTGTCGTGACCGTCATTGAGCTCTGTGTGGGTTGTTATTCTCTGATATATTTTATTATGCGTTATTATTAGTTGGGTCTATAATGATGGAAAGACAGTGGAGAAAATTGATCAATTACAATTGGATGATTACAATGGAGGTATTTAATTTTTTATTTTCTGATTAGAGATTAGGTTAAAATAATTTCACATATACACTCTCTAAATTTGGCTTTTCCAAACTATAATTTCACTCAACTCATTTAACTAACTTTCCTAAATTTAACTAACAACCAACTCTAACATGCCAAATAATTACAATTTCTAACATATAAGGCAAAATAGTAATGCTTAATCTGCAAACATCTGCATTCCATATACTTTTCGAGTTCATCCCTATCTCAACTATAATTCCATATACTTTTCGAGTTCATCCTTATCTCAACTATAGAATCTGAAGATATTTTGAAATTGCCCAACAGTTTACTGAGCTACAATCGAATTAAGTTCACCTCACGCAGGATAAACATTTACAATATTTCTCTGCTCATTGGGCAATAACATTATTATTTCTTTTCAGAAAGGGACGATGCGTAGACATTCAACATCAGGGAAAGGGTACCCAATCGAACAACCAGATTTTAGGAGATGCTGTTGTTTAGATAGAGTGTCTATTATGATATCCAGGCATATTGTTGGAATAGTATATGATGCGATTGCTTAGATGGGGTTTCTGTTATGATATCCGGGTATATTGTTTGAATAATATATGGCTAGTACATTGAAATAATAAAGTGATATGCTATTGTATTTTATTAAAACAGTATCGGTTACAATTGAACTTCGGGACACTATAGATAGACTAGATCTTAAGAGAGGCGTTCGGACCCTCATGGACACAAAATCATTTGGGAAGTTGTAATGTTTAGTGTGACGATGAGTGTGCTATACTTTTCTATTAAATGTTAAGAAAAGTTAAATTGCATTTTATGATTTAGAAATTTTTTAATTTATTTATTTTGATTAAAAATTTTCTTCAACTGATTTTCAATATTAGTAAATAAAATCATTCAAAATTTTTATTATTTTTATGATATTGTTAAACATAATTATTCAATAATAATAATATTTATATTTTTTATTATTTTTATGATATTGTTAAACATAATTATTCAATTTTATATGAAAAAGTTTAATTTATAACCATTTGTTTTAATAATTTTGTTCTTTATTTACAAAAATAAGAATGTTTATAAAATAATAAGATTACACCGGAGTTTTCATTATAAGTATATTAAAAAATTTCATGAGAAAAAGCAATTATTTTATATCTATATATATATATATTTAAAAGTATGTTAAAGTATATTAAAAAATTTCATGAGAAAAAGCAATTATTTTATATCTATATATATATATATTTAAAAGTATGTTAATGAATTAAAAATGTTTTATAATTAAAATAAAATCAAAATTACATTTGTGAAAGACTAAGATATATAATGAAAATTAAAAAAAAATTAACTTTTCATAACTATTTTTATAAATTTCTAATAAACTTGACTTTTTGACTTTTTAAGCTTTTATATTTACTCTCTAATAAACTAGTTAATAAATATTATATATTTATATTTTAGTTTTTTAATTATTTATTATTATTAAATATTAATTTATTTTTTAATTCAATAAAAGTATTGAAAAAAATAAAAATTAATTTAATATATAAAATTAATAATAAAATATCTATTGTGTTTTGGATAGAGTGTCAAATCACATTTTTTTGATATGAAATCACCACTAAAAAATACATTGGACATAATGAAAATGATATATTGGATATGATGAAGATATAGTCCCACTAAGCTTACAATAATAATAATTAAATTAAAGTATAATATTATTAAATTAAAAAATATATATATATATCTATATATCTATATATATATATATATATATAAACCAAGAGACATATCATTACATAAGTTTGATTACTTCAAATATGAATATGTATATTTATTATTGAATATTATTATATAGTTAATTTTTAAAATTATTTAAATTATTCAAATAAAATAAAATGAAAAATATTAGTAAAGATGAAAAATCTACTTTAATAATAAGAGTAGTTGTTTAATAATAAGAATAGTTGTTAAATTGTAAAGAATTTAGGTTATTTTATCTATATTATTCTTACTTTGAAAGATGCTATTTGAATATGAAATTTTGGATTGGAAATGTTTTAAACAAACTGATAAGGAAATTGAATTTACAAAAAATTAAATTGAGTTTTTATATTCTTAAATGTTAAGTAAAAAATTAAATAAATTTACAAAAAAATTAAATTGAGTTTTTATAGATTAAGTCACGTTTAATTCTCAATCTTATTTCGTTATTATTTTTGGACTTAACAATGATTTAACTTCACTTAAATTGAATATATATTTATTTAAAAATTACAAATAATTAACTTATGCACTTCTTTTGCATCTTCACTTAACAATTAAACTGTGTCAAGAATTTGATTATACAGATTGACTCGGGAACCATTACGAAATGGATAATTACATAATCTCCATTTTCTAATATCAAAATAGATTGCATTATTGCTAGACTTATTGTTGCGATAGTAGTTGTCATTATCGGAGAGGGCAGAGTTTCTTCGGCCAAAAGCATTTTATTTGATTTTTATTTTGTAAGATATATATTGTTTCTACATGATATTATGATATTTTTGTTTAAAGGATTTTGGTTTTAGTTTTATTATATAGGTGGAAATTTCATTTCACTGGTTTGTGAAAATATGAATTTTTAAAATTGGCTTATTTTAAGATATTATTTTTTTCTTAGTTAATTGCATGGTTTGCATTCTTGGATCAGGTGTAGTTTTTTCTTGTAGTTTTTGGGAATCATAAACAAGAATCTATTTTTCTATATTTTAATAGGCATTTTTAATTTAGGTCTAGTCTTTTCATTTTGCATAAATCTAAATATCTTAGTATATATGTAATTGGGTTAATTGAAGGTGTATTAGTGATGTATGGTTGGTTGTGTAGTGGAGTGGGACATCGTAAATGTGTTTTTAATATAAGAAATATAGGAAGTTGGTAGCTCTATTCAACTTTGTACTCTAACCTAATAGATTACTCCAAAAGAATTTAAGAGCGATATTTGTTTTTATGAATACTCCAAATCATTATACTTCTCAAGTGGTCATTATCAAAAAGACATCATTATAACAAAATAACAAATTGACTTTAAAATGATTAAAGTAAAAATAAAAATAAAAAACAAATTGATATCCAATCTAAAATTTTCAATTAATATCTCCAAACTCTAAAATGTCCACAATTTCTATCAGCTCAAAATTCTAAAAATCTGCCCCAACTCGAGTAATATGACACTATTTGACTCATTCTTATGACTAGGAACATAAAAGAAATCATGAATACGATCCTATAAACTTAGCTTAGAACTAGAACTAGAGAAAGTTAATAGTAACTATATTTTCCTCTCAATTTTATTTGTATTTTACAAATAAATAAAATTTAGGTTGTGTAATTTTAAATATCCACAAGCTTTTTCCTTATAAGTTTTGTTTAATAATAAAATAGATTTTAAAATTTCTTTATATTAAAATTTTTAAGAAAAGATGAAATAAAGGTTTTCACCGCCTAAGAAAAGATAAAATAAAGGTTTTTAGCGCCTATTAGAAAACTTGGAGGTGGATATTCGTTGAAATTAAAAGGCACCGTAATTTAACCCAAAAAACACTTTTTGACCAACATCAAAATCGTTATGACATTGACTGACATATATTATATATATATATATATATATATATATATATATATATATATATATATATAAAATAATTGCACTTATGTTATTTTGAAAAAGCAATTTTTCTCTCATATATATAATTTGCAAATCTATTTGTAAATAGAATTTAATAGATCTTTATTTTAATATGTATACTATATCGATTTATTATTATTTTAATAGATTATTATTTAATTTATTATTATTATTCAGATATATTTAAATTTAAATTAATGAGTTTTTAAATAAATATGTAAATTATTTACTATTAATTAAAATTATTTTAATTGATTGGGAAGAAAAATAAATTTTTTCTCTATTCAAATTCAAATTCAATTTTTACAAGTGACATGATAAATAATATTAATATTAAAAATATACATATATTCCTTTTATAAAATTTAAGACAATATATCAATAAAAAATATTATTTACAATATATTATTTTTTATATTAAAACAAATTCCACATTATATTATATTTGATTGTGTATCACATCACATCATTATTTATTTTTACTTAAATTGATATTATATTAATTAATATATTATATTATTTAAAATATTAATTATATAATCTTTCCATTGTATGTTTCAATATGATTATTTTCTATATACTTTATTAGTATTATATTATACTCATTGATTTGCTATTAGTTTTTCTTTGACTAAAAAAATTTGAAATCTATCCAAAGTTTAACATTATAAAATTAAATTTATTATTTTTAAATAAAATTTATTTCTATTTATCTCAAATATAGTTGCTTGAAATCTCTCCCCTCTTATTGTGTAATGATGACAACAAATGCCTTTTGTGTACTTTATTATTAATTAATATGTACTATATCACTAATTACTATGTACAATAACTATAAATAATTTGTAAAATAACATTATGTATTAATTAATATGTACCATTAACACAAATGCTTTGTAATTAAATTCAAAAATTCCATTTTCTCATTGGTGTAAAATATTGAATAGACAATTTTTATAGGTTTTATTTTTTGATTTACAAAAATAATTTAAAAAATATAAATTTGAAAAAAATATGTAAAAATAACATGTATACAATTTGTACAACTCATTATATCAATCTATGCTCTAATGACATGACATGTGTCCTATAATATGAACATTGTATAAAAAAATTGTCATCATGCAATATCAAATAAATAATTATTAACTTGTTATCATTCTCTTCAATGTCAATTATATATATATATATAAATTTTATTTACTAAAAAAATATTTAATTATATTAAAAAAATTAATAAAAAAATTAAACAAATATTTATATAAACTCATCATGATATTAAATATTTTATTAAATTAAGCTTTGACGAAAATTAGCTATACAACCTTCTTAATATATATTTAGCTACTATAATTTTTAAAACAAATCTTCCACAATGGAAATGTATTTATTGAAAACTGACTTGCCCATTCCGTTGTGGGTAAGCTGTGCTTCTGCAAATATTCATTCCGTGGTATAGCCAGAAAAACAATTTCAGTGTTGCATCTCTCTTTTTATATGTGTAGCCCAAAACAGAAATTCATCGTTGACCATATGTGTCAGCGTCTTCACAAATAAGCAAATAACGGAACCGGCTCTTAAAATATGTATGGTCCAATATGTTCTCAAAAGCCAGGGACCTTTTAGCATTTCTCTAGTGCCCTTTCCGTTCCTCGTGACTTAAGACCAGATTCACGTGCAACTTCTGTAGAACCTCATCATACTGGTCCTACGGCAGGGATGCCATTACCTCAATCATAACGTCAAATATAATTGTAGGAATATTGCTGCTTTCTGAGACCGAAACAAACGTAGCGCAAGATCAATGTCTGGAAGCCTTCAATTTCCAGATATATTTTCTCTCCAGCATCAACTATGCATCACCAATTTTCTGCCCTTTAATAAAGACAAATTAATACTATTATCCATAAATTCAATGGCTTGTCCCATTCTCTTCCTGTCTATCTATCCACGCCAAGATTGACTTTGGCTGACCATGGTTGACCATGCTAACTATGGTTGTGAATGGTTTAACCATGTCTAACATGGTTAAGAGTGATTGATCAAAGATGACCATGCTTGCTCATTGTCAAATAAGGTTGACTATTGTTGACTATGGTTTGCTCATGGTTGCCCATGGTTGAATAAGATTGTCATGGTTGGCTACTACTAAATAAGATCAAATTTCATCAACCATGACCAATTTTGATCAACTATGAATTGACTAGACCATCTAACCACATTAATAAATGTGGTTGATATTCTCTAATAATCATATTTTCCACCTTTCATAATGTATAGGTTAATATCTTAATGTGTAAATTGATATATTATTAATGTGTTATTATATGTAAATTAATCGTAATATTAATATATTATTATATAAATCAATTTCTAATTATTAATGTGACATTATTAAGTTATTATTTTTTAATAATATTATAAAATTATTAACATTATTAATAAAATTATTAAATTATATTAATAAACTCTATAAATATAATTTTAATAATAATAATAATAATAATAATAATAATAAAATTAAACCTTTTTAAATTGGGAGGTTGGTTTACTAAAGTTGATTATGATTGATCAATAAATATTTTTAAATCATATTACTAGTTTAGTCAAACATCATGGACTTACAATGTGTCTTGCATGAACGAATATGTGCTTAAATTTAATGTGTAAATTAATATATTATTAATGTTTTATTAACATGTTAAGTGTATAGTTATTAATATATTATTATAAAAAAATTAAGGTTTATAAAATATTATAAAGTTATTAATATTATTATTAAATTTATTATACTTTATTAATAAAGCTTATTTAATATAAACATTATTAAATATAAAACTTAAATTATGTTTGAGGATGGTTTATTATGGGCTAACATATAGTTGTTTATTGGTGACCATGGTTGCCCATAGTTCATTATGGCCAACCATAATTAACTATATTTTATTGTGATTGACCTTGTAAACCTAGGTCAACTTGGTAAGCCTAAGTCAACCTAATAAACCTATGTCAGCCAACTAAGTCTAGGTCAACATAATAAACACAGGTCAACTTAGTAAACCTAGGTGAGACTAGTAAACCTAGGTCAACCTAGAGCCTTGTAAGCCTAAGTGAACCTAGTAAACCTCGTAAGCCTAGGTCAAACTAGTAAGCCGAGGTTAGCATAGTAAACATAGTGAACTTAGAAAACCACGGTCAATCTAATAAACCTAGTAAACTTGGAAATTGAAATCTAGTATTAAACCTAAGTCAATCTAGGTCAACTTAGTAAATCTAGTAAACCTAGGTTAGACTAGTAAACTTGGGTCAACCAAGTCAACCTAGTAGACCTTGCGAACCATGGTCATCCTAGTAAATCTAGGTCACAATGTGATAGCATTTATTACTTTTCAAATTGCAATGTAATTTGTTATTCATCAGATTATGACATCATTCATCCTTTGTCACTTTGAAATGATATTTGTCATTCAATACATTTTGTTTAGTGGACCAAGGTTGACTATGGTTAAATATATTTAATTTATGGTTGAAGACGATATCAAATAGTCGAAATATAGTTGCCAATGGATGGCCATGATTGTCCACACCTAACTATAATTGACTATGCTAGATTATGACTGACTATGGTTCATCAGGGTTGTTCATGTTTGATAATGGTTAATCATGTTTTCTTGAGATTGACGATAATCAACCATGGTGAACCATAATGAGCCATGTAGCCATAGTTGACTACAGTAAACCTAATAAACCTAAATCAACCATTTTAAACCTTAATAAATGTGTAATAATAATTATATAAAATTCTACATTTTTATTATACTCCTCTAAAATTAAAAAAAGTTTAACATTCAAATATAAAATTCCTTTAGAAAAATCATTTGTATTCTCATAAAAATATTTTACAAATAGAAAAAAATGATATTGTAAAATGAATCGTGAAAAAAAAAATTGCCATTTATATTTGTATAAGTATATTTTAATTTTTAATTTATTTATTTTTTTAACATTACTTATTTATTTTTTTAACATTACTCAAAATTAGGATGTAATAATATTTTGAAAATATTAAAAAGGAGGTTTGAAAGTTTAAATTTTAATTTATGTTACAATATTGTAATGAATATGGTTTCTCAACATTTTTCTCTCAAATATATGTAATTAAATAACATATGTATGAGATTTATTTAAATTTTATATCAAATCTGGATGTACTTCCATTCTTTCAAATCACCATAGTATTAATCAAGCATACTTCATCATTGACTACAATTTTCTAAAGATATATCTCAAAAAAATAATATTTTGAAAATGTTAAAAAAGAGGTTTGAGAGTTTAATTTTGAATTTATATTACAAGATTGTAATGAATATGTTTCTTCATTATTTTTCTCTCAAATATATGTAATTAATAACATATGTATGGGATGTATTTAAATTCTATATCAAATCTAGGATGTACTTCCATCCTTTCAAATCACCAGAGTATTAATTAAGCACACTTTATCTAGGATGTACTTCCATCCTTTCAAATCACCAGAGTATTAATTAAGCACACTTTATCATTGATTACAATTTTTTAAAGATATATTTAAAAAATAATATTTTGAAAATATTAAGATATATCTCAAAAAAATAATATTTTGAAAATATTAAAAAGGAGGTTTGAGAGTTTAATTTTTAAATTATGTTATAGGATTGTAATGAATATGGTTTCTCATTATTTTTCTCTCAAATATATGTAATTAGATGTATTTAAATTCTATATCAAATCTATCAAGGATATTATTAAGGAATGTACTATATGAATCATTAATTATACATTTTTGTTTTCAAAATCTTTATTTATTTAATTAAAAAAAAAACTTTCCACTATTTTAATTTTCCTCGAGCTAAAGGTTTTTATCCATCTTACTATATCCCCAATCCTTGTCTCTCTATCTCATTCCAGGTTGATGCCACAAGTTGAAGTTCCCATCCCCAGGGTGAGGAAACAAGACAGGTTCATTATCTAAAAAATAAAAAATAAAAAACAAATATCTTTATTTTAATATATAAAAATAATTGTATAGACATATAATAAAAAATATAATTACAAGTATCTCCATTTTAATATATAAAAATAAATGCATAGGCATCTCATATCTACAACATCGTAGAATGATCATTAGATTTAATTTTTCAATTTGTATTTTATTTTTATTGAAAAATATTTTATTTCATACATAAAATTTGAAAAATTATATAGAATTAGCACAATCACATTAATGAGTGTAGTTGATATAGGTTGATTGGCATCATTTTCATTAGTTGATTAGCTTGTAAAAAGTGGAAAATGTTGTCAATCAATGTATATCAACCAATATTTACTAATGTGGTTGTGTCATTTGAAAGTTGATGTATGTGGGACAGATTCATTGAAAATAGTTGACTATGGCTCACGTTGATTGACTATAGTGTAGAATGATTGATAAGGATTGACCATGGTCGATCAAGGTTATTGCTAGTTGTTGTCGATTGATGATGGTTGACCATTGTTGAAAAGGGTTGATGAGGTTGACCAGATGTGGCTGAATATGGTTGACAGAGGTTGGTCATGGTTGACCATGGTTAATCATTGTCAACCAATATTTAACATGGTTGATGTTACATTAATGTTACAATAATGGTTATAGTAATGGTTGAATAAGGTTGACGACAGTTGACACTTGTTGATAAAGGTAGGCATTGGTCCAAGGTTCACCAACTAGGGATTAAGAGGATAGATTAGGGATGGCGTTAATTGATTATGCTTAGCTATCGTTGACCATGATTAACATAATTAATGAAGGATAAAGAGGATAAATTATAGTGGATGAAGCATGATCATGGATGGTCATGTTCACCATGGTTGGCCATGGATGGGTATGGTTTCACTATGTTGTCCGTGGTCGATTATGGTTAAACATAGATGGCCATGGTCACCACGGTTGGCCATTGTTTAGTTTGTTTGACCATGATTGAATATGGTTGAACTATGTTTGGTCATGGTTGAACTTGTTTGACAAAGGTTGACTACAGTGAATTATGGGTGATTTTGGTTAAACATGTTTGACCATAGTTATCAACGTTTAACTATAGATGACTATGGTTGACCATGTGGGATATGGTTGATCATGTAGACCACTTAGCCATGTTTTACCATGGCTAAGCATCATTTAACCAAGTTCATTATGATTGACCATGTTGTCTATGGTTGTTTATGGTTGAAAATGGATCAACATGTTGCCCAACTAAAGTATGTATGGCCATGGTTGACTATAGATGAGATGGTTTGACCATAGTTAAGTATGGTTAAAAAAATTTACCACGATTGGGCTTATTTGACCATGGTTGACAATTGTAATTGATGCTTTACTATGGCTGAACATGGTTGTCAATGTTTAACTATAGACGCTTATGGTAAACCATGTTGACTATGGTTAATCATTTTTTACCATGGTTGACTATGTAGATGACTTGATCATGTTTAATAAGGGTTTATTATATTTTTCATGTTGTCTATGGCTAACCATGGCTTCAACATGTTTGTTGTGGTTGACCTTGTTGTCTATAGTTGAGTAGGAAGAACATGTTGACAAATTTTAGCCATGGTAAACCATGGGAAAATGCGGTTGACCTACATAACTTTGATTGACCAAGATAACTATAGTTTACCATAATCCACATTGATTTTTTTCATATTGCAAAACAGGTATTTGTTCAACAAATAACAATGTCATTTTTTATTGCTCAAACTACAAAATCATTTTTTCTTCATCACATTATGTCAATTTTTATTTCTCACATAATGCTTGAGTGGGCCTAATGGTTAAGAGTATGTGTTTCCTCCTAAGAGGTCACAAGTTCAAAACCAAAGGGGGGTAGACTATGTATGTCTTTGTAGACTTAGCAATCAAATCACTACGTGGAGGTTGGTCCCTTGTCCCATAAACGAGGGGGTCTCATACATCAATTTGGTGTCTGGATTGGCCGTGACCTTAAAATTGGATAATAATAATAATAATAATAATGTCATTTTTTTGTCACCTTACAACATCGAGTTTTATTTTTTTCAACTTGTGATGATTTTTGTCAAGTTATGGTTGACCATGGTCTAAATTGTTTAATGATATTTGAGCATGATTGATTATTGTTGACTTTTCTTGATCACGCTAACAATGTTTTATAATATTTTAGCATGCAAACAAAAGTTGATTTTGGGTTGACCATGTGCACCCCTTGTTGACCATAGGTGATCGTGGTTAACCATGGTTGTACATATAGAGGCATAGTCAATCATAGTTTACCATGTTTTCCATGGAAAATTATGCTTGACTTTGGTTGACCATGGATGAATAATCTAAACTATGGTTGAGCTATTTCGACAATAGGAGAACAAGGTTCACCACTATTGCACTTGGTGATCGTGTTTGACCATGGTTGATTTTGCTTGAAAATGTCTATCCACGGTTGACTATGGTTAAAAATAGCTAAGTATTCATTAACCATTTAGGTAAATTTTTAACTATAGTTGATAATGGTTAATTATAGTTGAGTTTGACCAACCATGATTAATCATGGTAACCATGATTGATAATGTTTCATCATGTAGACCATGGTTTTCCTTTGTATTACCATATTTGGCCTTAGTTAACCATAGTGAACATGGTGGTCCATGTTGACCATAGTTTATAATGGTTGACCTTGTTTGTCTATGGATGAACATTGTCAGATATGGTTGAGCTCGTTTGAACAAGGTTAAATAAGGTTGATGTTAGGTAATTTAATTGACTGTTAAATTACTTGCATTTATATCTCAATCTGGGTACATGAACTTGTGAAGTACACTATACTGTATGTGCTAGGTGATTAGCCTTCAATATTTATGCATAAATGAAATGAATTGGAAACTTCAAAAGGAAATTAGATTCTTTAATATAAACTATTAAAGTACTAAGATATTAGAAAGGAAACTAATGTTATTAAACTAGAAAAAAACATAAAGATTATTGATCTAAGAAAAAATGAGATTTTACCCTATGAAAGCATGGAGATTTTGTTCTAAAACTTACAAACTTTAATCTATGGGATCATGAACATTTTAATCTAAGAAAGAATAAACATATAATCTATGGAAAGCATAAATTTTTAATCTATGATAAGAATAAACAATTAATCTATGTAAAATAAACCATTCATGAGAATAAGATAGAAATGGAAAGCATCTATACTATTCTCACAGGTCTCTAGGGGACCCTCTGGTGGATTTCAAGGTGTTGAAAACTCCAATCAAGTGAAGATATTTAAATCACCAATTTCATTCAGAGTTGTGCCATATTAAAAAAATTCCATTGAATGAGAAAAAAATACAATTCTTCTCCTTCAATAATAAGCAACAATTACAAATTAAGATTATCCTTGACATCTCTAATCATCCTTCACATCTCTGATCATCCCTCCTCTCATTAAAGAGACTGCAATTTATATAATTTTGAGACAATTAACAAAGTCATAATTTTCTTGCTTGAGTTTTGGTCATGAGATAAAATCAAATAAAATTTCATGGATTTTTAGATCAACGATCAGACCTGATATGATCAAACTTATCTCTATGCCACAAATTTGCTAAAGAACAACTCGTTCATGCCTTTTTGTTCACTATGAATTAAATGAAAATTTGAAAAATCATATATCCATGTAATCTACAAAATAAGGCTCCAAAGAACTTTGAACATCTCTCAAATGGTAATGAACTTAAGAAAACTATTCATTGAACTCCTAATTGGGCCCGTGCTGAACAACACCCATGTTTTTTTTAAATTCACTTTCATATTCTCATAAAACACGTTTGAACTTGACTGGTCAAAATTGTTGTGTTTTTACTATGACTTGATGCTGAAGGTCTGCATGTGCGAGATGAGTGGAATTTTACCAATACAAATCCATATTGGAGATTCTAGAAACCAAATCTAAGTGTCATATTTCCTTCTAGAGTGGTGCTTCTACCTCAAACATGGAGATAGCTACGGAAACTTGACAAAACTGCAGCAACTTGAACTTGCTAAACTGTCATTAGTAAGACCATGATTTTTTTTTCTTAATTCAATAAAAATAATAGAAATAACAATAATAAATGATGTAAACATGTATGTGGGAATTTGGTGCGTTTATGAAGAAATACGATTAAAAATGATGACAATGGGTTAATGGAATAATGCGAAAATGGATGGTTTCATCAACAAAATTATGACAAGTTCGAGGCCCAACATTCCCCCACACTAGATATTTTGCATGTCCTCATGCACACAAATCATTTCAAAGTTTCATAATCCAACCGGTTCTTTGTGTTCCTTTATTCTATCGTTTCAACTAAATCCTTGATCAAAGCTCCAAGAGAGCAATATTGACCCTTTATCCCAATAAGATGCACTTTTCTCTCTTTGTTTTTCAAGATTACTAATCTAGTAGCATAACCCTTTATTTCTATACTTTCTTTGTTGGCATTATGATACATATGTTGTACTTGATGGCAACACTCTCATAGAAGATCATCTCACTTATATACATTCAGATGAATCTACAAAAGAGATATCAGATGTGACATATTACAGGATAGCTCAAAGGAATCAAATGGCAAGCTCTTTGTAAGCAGAGGTTCAAATATTGTTGAAATTATGAAGGACGCAGGTACACCTTACAGAAAGTGCGTCCCCGCAGGTATACCGTGCAGAACCCGCGTCCAGAGACGCAGGCCAGCCGTTCAGGGGGTGCGTCCACCCAGTGCACACATTTCAAGACAGAGAAAAGCACGTGGGGGTTTCTTGTGTGGTATCTAGCCGACGGTTTTGTGTTTCTATGGTGTCGGCTCGTGGTATTGTTCCATGTTTTAGGGAAGAGCTTGCCTATATAAAGCAAAGGAGTTCATTTGGATTGAGCATCATCTTTGTTGAATATCTTTTGGTGAGATCTAGTCCAGATCTATGAAGGCGAATCTTCTAATGGACTATGATCGCTATGGCGCACGATCAGATCTGTAGATCTGACTGTTTGGGTTAGTCTTGAAGTCTTTATATCTTTCATATCTAAAGAGACGCAGGTGCAGTAAGGGTTCAGGTGCGTCCGGGACGCAGGAGCGAACCGGTTCAGGTGCGCCGGACGCAGGCGCAGAAGGGTTCAGGTGCGCCGGGACGCAGGCAGTTCAGTAGACTCAGTGCGAGGGACGCAGGCTAGCAGTTGAGCAGAGTGCGTCCGGGACGCAGGCCAGCAGTTGAGCAGGGTGCGTCCAGGGACTCAGGCCAGCAGTTGAGCAGGGTGAGTCCGGGACTCAGGCTAGCAGTTGAGCAGGGTGAGTCCGGGACTCAGGCTAGCAGTTGAGCAGGGTGAGTCCGGACTCAGGCTAGCAGTTGAGCAGGGTGCTTCCTTCTCTTAAAATCTTTGTTTATCATTGTTGTGTTCTGGGTTTGGTCCTATTATTGTTGATCTGGTTACTTCAGTTGATTGGGTGTTTCAGAAGGTTGTTTGAGCTTCAATGTTGTTGTTGGGTCCAGTATGAAAATTAATGAAACGTGGTACTTGAAGGAGAGAAGATTGTAGGCCGGCGCCTACGTACTAGTATCTAAGCTAGTACAAGAGCTAAAGGAAATCTTTGGAGCATTGTAGCAGGTAGTAGCCTGCGTACTAGTAAATGGATCGGCTAGTACAAGAGCAAAGGGGGTTGTAGCTCCCGTACTGGTATAAGGCTGCACCAGTACAAATATTGTAAAAGAATTTTCTTATTAAGAAGAAGATTGAGATGACTTGCAGCAGGTGGTTTTTCTCCCGCATTGGGTTTCCACCTTACATCATTGTGTTCATGTGTGTGCCTTATGTGTGATGATCTACTTTATGTTACTGCATCTGTTAACTGATAATATGGTTGATAATGTTCTAATGCACTCATTGAAGATCGATTAACTTAATCATAAGAAGTTGTGGAAGTAGCATATATGAATCTGATTATGGAAATGAAAAAGTTTTATTAATATGATAATACTGATTCACCCCCCCCTCTCAGTATTATTTCCAACAATTGGTATCAGAGCCGGTCCTTTGATAGAAGCTTGATCGCTTGAAGGAGATCCGTGGAACAATGGGAAAGAAGCTTAAGAAGAAAGCTAATAAGAAAAAGAAGTCATCTCAGAAGAACTATGACAGTGGAAGAATCGATTGGGGATTAGGCATAAGAAGCTCTTCAGATTCAGAATCAGATTCAGAGTCATTATCAGGTATGAATATGTTATCCTCTGATGTTCCAGCTATATTTCCTTGTGAAAGAGATGAAAGTGATAGCGAAACTACTGAATTTGCTCTTATGAGTGAACAAGAAAGATATGAAATAGAGGCAGAATTTAAAAGGCTGACAGACAAAATTAGACATCAACAAGATCTATTGAACAAAAAGGAATGTGATTTCAAAGAAGAAGCTACCAAACTAAGGGCACAACTAGAAGAAGGAAACAAGGTAAGAAAGCTACTCAAGGACAAGGAAGACCAATGTCAAAAATTGCAGCATGAAGTGACATCATTAAGAAAAGAAGTCAACGAAAGAAGCACAACCATCAAGAAACTCAAAGATAGATCCAACTACTATGAAAATATTGAAGCTACAATCCTCTCACTAAAAGGAGATCTTGAAGAATCAAAGAAGCAGAATACAGATCTACTCCAAGCTATTGCAAAACAAGAAAACGAAGTCACCAGCTTAAATTCTCAACTGGAATGTGCCTTCCGAGTTCGTCAAATGCAGCAGGATCTGTATGAAGAACAAGAAAAACAAATTCTCAAACTAAGGGAACAAATGGAAGAAGGAAGGAACGCTGAAGAAGTTTTGAAAGAGAAATCTCTTGAAAAGGAAGAACAGCTTCAGGTTGAGGTAAATATCTTGAAAAGTAAACTAGAAGAAAAGGATAAGCTTTTACGATTTCAAGATAGCTCTAAAGTATTGGATGATATCCTTAGTAGTCAAAGGTCCCCTGCTATAAAGACTGGTCTTGGTTTCCATGAATCTGTTGAAGGTGAATCTAGTTCACAAGGTGAGGCAAGAAACTCTAAAAGGAAATCTAAAGTGATCAACGAAGAAGTAAAAGATCAATCTCATCATCAACCAAGGAAAGAGATTCCTCAAAGAAAATCCTTTACTCCTCCTATGAATAATGTTGAATGTTATGTATGTCATAATCTTGGACATGTTGCAGCTAGATGTAGAAGAAGAAGAGTTCAAGACCATTATGCAGAAAGGTCATCTCAATCAAGGTACTTTTATGGATATTGCTTTGCTTGCAATATGTTTGGTCACAAAGCTACTGATTGTTACAAGAGGAATATAAAACATGTAAGATGTTATGCATGTAACAAGCTTGGACATATAGCCAAGGAATGCAGGAACAAAGTTTGGGCACCATATCAAAAGGAGAAAATGTCATCATCACGCTTGAAGATATGGAGGAAAAAGGAAGTACAGTCAGAAAAGGATGGCACGGTACAATGTACAGACATACCAGAATCAGAGGAAGCTGAAAGTACAGGATGCAGTACAGTAACAGGAAACCTGCGTGTGGACGCAGGCCAGACCAAGTCCAGGTGCGTCCAGGACGCAGTTCAGTAACTGAAGATCTGCGTGGGGACGCAGAGCGACTGAGGATCAGGTGCGTCCCTGAAGCAAAAAGACGCGGCGCGACTGTGTTATTGGGTGCGTCTCTGAAGCGAAAGACGCGGCGCGATAGTGTTTTTGGGTGCGTCCCTGCAGCAACAGGACGCAGCGCAGCAGAAGATGAAGTGCGTACCTGTCTCAAAGCATTTATTGGCTGATTCTTCTTGATATGCATGATCAGATTTAACAGATGGCACTGGTTCAGGGGGAGCATATGTCCTAAATTCATTGTTGGCATTATGGTCCTTGATGACAATGCTTATGATTCATCTTGCTATTATGAGTTGGTCACATGATCAGATGTATGGTTGATTCTCTAATGATGCTTGCATGAAGTCTTTATTATCCTTGGCACATATATGGATGAGGTTGGCTGATTTCGTGGATGATTATTCAAAGTCGCATTGTTGGAGACATGATGATGATGAGTTACTCATATGCATTTCATGATGATGTTGACATGAGCATGATGCATGATTTCTTTCTTGGCACAAATGGATGAGGATTGTTGGCTGGATACAGGGATGATTATTCATACATATGTTGATTGATGCTGATGCTTTCATTTGATGGCTCTTGATTCATGTAGATCTGGATGGTTATGAGTTGATGTTGACAGATACTATGGAGCAGATTATACAGTGCTGTTGTTTGTCATGATCTTTAGATGTTTGGAAGGACGTAGCAAGACTCATGTTGTAATAGTCTATCTATTATAGTCATCTCTTCAGGTCATGTAACGGCCTATGTCTCCCCACTATGCATGGGATGAAGATGTAGTATATTTGGTTCTCATATTTCTGATGTATTCCCACTTGGTTGGATGGATGATCCTTATTGTGATGGGTGATGGATGTATGTATTGAGTCTTTTGGTGATAGGAAGGTCATTTATGATATATAGAGTCATGTTCTTCTTGTAGAACATCTTTTTGCAGACCTTGCTTATAGTCAGGAGGAGTTTGAGCATGAACAAGCACTATACAGCAGAGCAGACATCTCAGCTTGTTCTCAGAAAGACCATTATCAGATTGGAGCACCATGACATATACAAAGGGGGAGCTCATTCAGAGACTTCAGCAGATCTGGCTCATAGTCAAAGGGAGCATGTTCTTAGGGCGAGCATACCCCTTTGCCCTTGATGTCAAAGGGGGAGAGTGATTCGGTGTTGTTGCCATCAAGTCCAAAGGGGGAGATTGTTGGCATTATGATACATATGTTGTACTTGATGGCAACACTCTCATAGAAGATCATCTCACTTATATACATTCAGATGAATCTACAAAAGAGATATCAGATGTGACATATTACAGGATAGCTCAAAGGAATCAAATGGCAAGCTCTTTGTAAGCAGAGGTTCAAATATTGTTGAAATTATGAAGGACGCAGGTACACCTTACAGAAAGTGCGTCCCCGCAGGTATACCGTGCAGAACCCGCGTCCAGAGACGCAGGCCAGCCGTTCAGGGGGTGCGTCCACCCAGTGCACACATTTCAAGACAGAGAAAAGCACGTGGGGGTTTCTTGTGTGGTATCTAGCCGACGGTTTTGTGTTTCTATGGTGTCGGCTCGTGGTATTGTTCCATGTTTTAGGGAAGAGCTTGCCTATATAAAGCAAAGGAGTTCATTTGGATTGAGCATCATCTTTGTTGAATATCTTTTGGTGAGATCTAGTCCAGATCTATGAAGGCGAATCTTCTAATGGACTATGATCGCTATGGCGCACGATCAGATCTGTAGATCTGACTGTTTGGGTTAGTCTTGAAGTCTTTATATCTTTCATATCTAAAGAGACGCAGGTGCAGTAAGGGTTCAGGTGCGTCCGGGACGCAGGAGCGAACCGGTTCAGGTGCGCCGGACGCAGGCGCAGAAGGGTTCAGGTGCGCCGGGACGCAGGCAGTTCAGTAGACTCAGTGCGAGGGACGCAGGCTAGCAGTTGAGCAGAGTGCGTCCGGGACGCAGGCCAGCAGTTGAGCAGGGTGCGTCCAGGGACTCAGGCCAGCAGTTGAGCAGGGTGAGTCCGGGACTCAGGCTAGCAGTTGAGCAGGGTGAGTCCGGGACTCAGGCTAGCAGTTGAGCAGGGTGAGTCCGGACTCAGGCTAGCAGTTGAGCAGGGTGCTTCCTTCTCTTAAAATCTTTGTTTATCATTGTTGTGTTCTGGGTTTGGTCCTATTATTGTTGATCTGGTTACTTCAGTTGATTGGGTGTTTCAGAAGGTTGTTTGAGCTTCAATGTTGTTGTTGGGTCCAGTATGAAAATTAATGAAACGTGGTACTTGAAGGAGAGAAGATTGTAGGCCGGCGCCTACGTACTAGTATCTAAGCTAGTACAAGAGCTAAAGGAAATCTTTGGAGCATTGTAGCAGGTAGTAGCCTGCGTACTAGTAAATGGATCGGCTAGTACAAGAGCAAAGGGGGTTGTAGCTCCCGTACTGGTATAAGGCTGCACCAGTACAAATATTGTAAAAGAATTTTCTTATTAAGAAGAAGATTGAGATGACTTGCAGCAGGTGGTTTTTCTCCCGCATTGGGTTTCCACCTTACATCATTGTGTTCATGTGTGTGCCTTATGTGTGATGATCTACTTTATGTTACTGCATCTGTTAACTGATAATATGGTTGATAATGTTCTAATGCACTCATTGAAGATCGATTAACTTAATCATAAGAAGTTGTGGAAGTAGCATATATGAATCTGATTATGGAAATGAAAAAGTTTTATTAATATGATAATACTGATTCACCCCCCCCTCTCAGTATTATTTCCAACATTCTTGTTGTGTCATTAGATTAATAAAGAAGAGTTACCCATCCTCCTTTGAAAGTCAAACAACTTGAAGTCTTCACATACGAGGTTGCTCATGGATGCTATAGAGGTAGAAGTGATAACTGTTGATTTGTTCTTTTCTTAATAAAAACAATGCTTAATTATTTATTGTATGTAACTTGTGTGAAGGGAAGGAATGCCCACACAGTAGAAAGTACTTGTCATTATTTTAAACCTTTGCAAATATAACTCTGCCAATAACTTGGAAACAACTTACAAGTTTTTTGCCACTACTTACTTGTGCTCAAATTGTTCAAGCCTTGGTAGGATACTGTATTGTGAAGAATACATCAATACTTTTACTCCATCTATAGAATGTGATCTCCATCCTTGTGAAGTTCATCCCATTAGTATGGTTGGAGATGATCATATATTTCATCCCATAATGATTGTCTTCTTATCATCCATGCATAACAACCAATCCTATTTCAACAATGTTATGAAATAGTTTCCTCATAAACTAATGAATGAATAAGACTTCCCAATGTGAAGCTTTGACAAGATGAGTTGTACATTAAAAAAAAATAAGAGTTGTTGCTGAGGGTTATACAACTTATCAAAACCTAAAATATGCTTCCAAGTGATTTCAAGAGTGTGTGAACAAAGCCTTGTTGCAACTTTCTTCTTCTTGTGGATTTGTACTCATCAATTCTTGGTTTCCATTAAAAAATTGAAGATGAATAATATGACACATAATTTAAGTGCTTCATGTACCTTTGATCATGTGATACAAACATGTACCATGAATTTAAGTTTTTATATTTGTAAAATAATTCATCTTCTCAAGCACATAAAGTTGATGAACCATTAAGGAAAGCATGGATTAACAAGAAGAGAAAGTTTAAACAAGAGAGTGGTGAAAGCATAGAAGAACATAATTATGACCATGAAAAAAATTGATATGATTGCATGGGTGGTAGGAATTTTTTGATAAAGAATCAATCATAGCTTGTGGGATTGGTTGTTAAAGGGTATGACAAAACATAATGGGAGATAAATTGGAATTACATGTTTATAATAACTTTTCATCAAAATTTCTAGAATTTTTAACAAATTAAAAAGTTTAAAGCTAGTTTTACTTGAAGTTTACCTCTTGGAATTGGATAATAGAACATGATATGATGACTGATTTGGTGTTGACTTGGCTTAGGTACTCTGCTCCATGATGTGTTGACCAGCACTTTGACCTTGCTCCACAAAATGTATATTTTCATGTAACAAACTTGTTTTTCCAATTTCTTTCTCCTGATTTCTTTTGAGATTGTTACCATTACTATTATGCATCTTCTACAAAACATATCGCCCAATGGTTGCACAGATCTCGAGAAAATTGAGAAATGGCAGTAGATCAAAGTAACCAACTTCTTGAAAAATACACACTAGGATTTCTTGAAATTTTGTGTATTTATTTACCCTACCTCAATACATTTACCATAAAAATTTCAGGACCAACTGATGCACGATTTTCAAGATATGGTCAAATCAATTTCTTCCATGTTTCACTCTTCATGTTGCCCAATGTTGCAAAAAAAAAAACATATGCCATGAACTCATTTTAATGCCAAATTGAGTGATTCCAAAGGAAAACATTTTATTTTTACCTTTTCTACCACTACATGCCTTCAAAATCCACTTTTGATGATGAAAATGAGTTGTTGTGAAAAAATACCAAATTCTGTCCTAATTTGTGCATAGTGATGAAAATTGAAAATCTGCCTTAAAAGTCTGTTGAAAAGTCCTGGAAAAAATGCACTTTTTTGGAATTATGTCCACGTTTTACTCAATTTATCATATTTTGAGAAAACCTAGAAGCTCAGAATTTTTTATTTATGCTCCAGTTTCTTGCAATATTTGTGCCAAAACTGTCTCTCGAACAAGATGCTACAACAAAAAACAGGTTGTTACAGCAATAGCTGCAGAAACTGCAACTTTCCATAGTTGTTGCAGAAAATGTCAATCTTTGCAGAAATTTGTTTTCTCTGAGTTTGAATTGCAGATTTGAATTGTGTATTCCATGCTAAAGTAGAAACCATGAAACATAATGCATACTGACTGAAATAGGCCCAATTTTATTGTTTTGCTTGAAAATGAAATGAATGAAAAAGTGTTGTAAAGGTGTCACCATGTTGTTGTTGAATGACAAAGAGATAAACATGATGCTACAAGAAACGAATAAAGTATATTGCTACAAGTTGTTGTTGATTCCATAAAACCATATAGTCTTCATCAAAACGAAAATTCATGGTACAATTCTTACCATGCGAATAAATGTGTCGAAGTTGAGCATGGAAAGAAATAATTGGATTATTGATCAGTGATGAAAATCGTTAACCAATGTGAGACAACTTACTGATAATGTAAATGAGTGTCAAGGTACCGGAGTGCATCTTGACAGGGACGAATGAATGTGCCAAAGTCGAGTCACCTGCAAGATCTGATAATCAAGAGACATTGTTTTATTCCCATTGTTGTCAATGAGGAGGCTTGCCATTGATGTATGCAAGTTCTAAGGCACTCCAAATAATCTCTGATATTTATCCTAGATAAGGTGTTGAGGTCGATGGGACAAGATCTGTTGGAAGGTCGGACTTAAGGAATCCCACATTAGCCAACTCAAGCATAGAACCAAAAATGATATGAAGAACCATAATAAAATATTGAAACCATTATAAAATTGTAGAACTTATTGTGAACTTTGCTCACCAGTTGCCTGGTTTTCAAGAAAATCTCATGTCCAATTGCGCCAGCAAGCTTGTTTTCATAATAGAACTTATTTTTCTCTTTACTTTTTTATTTATTATTTTTTATATGTCTTACTCTACTTGAAAAAGAAATCTCGTTCAAGTATATGAATACTTCCAATGGAACCATGTGTGTAACAAGATGATAGATAAACTCATATAGATGATAGCTAAACTCATATGTAGGTTCAAAATATACTCTTTGATATGTACCAGTATATGGGAGACCAACTACCTTGATTGAGATGATGTTAAGAGATACTAAAGAATGGAGTACTGGGATCCAATGACTACCTTGAACCAAGATTCAATGTAATCATGTCTTCCTTGTCTTCCGCTATCATGCCATGCAAGTCTTCAGAGATGTGATTTTCATTCATTGAATATGGTGATAGCCATGCATGAAACTTTTCAATCTCATGTTACAACAAATTCTCTTTATTGACATGCATCCATGATTCTTGGACCTTATTTGAATGTTATTCTTTTGGTTGTTATTATTCAATGGAAACTAGAGAATCATTTTGCAACACCTCAAAATTGTAAGTGGATTAAGGTGTTTTATTATTGGGAATTTTAAATGGTTGTACCAGTAGTGGAGTGGGAATAGATCTTTGGGGTGTTTTTGTGGGTGGTAATGGGAAAGGTTGAATTGAGGTCAATTGAGCATGAAACTAATGTTGTTGTGGAGGTGAATGATATGGATAACATTGAGATTGGTATTGAGGATAATGAGGAAAATATTGAAGATTTGGTGGACTTCTTCTGTAAGGCCCTTGCCAGCCTAGTTTCCAAGGTTGGTTTTGAGGTTGGGATTGACATTTCCTAGGTTGTCAAGGCAAGGGTTTTTTCCAATTACTTTTTGATTGTTGTGCATAATGTGAATTAAGATCTTGCATCATACCAGATTGATGAGTCTTCCATGGTCTTCTTGGAGCTGCATAATAGAATTGTTCCAGTGTTTGATTTTCTCCCTAGTAAACTACCTTTAACCCTGGTAATGATGGATAACCTTTAGTAGTATGTGATCCTACACAACTTTCACAAATTTTAATGTCATCAAGTGGAAATTCATGCAAAGCATGTTTCTTTCTACATTTAGAGAAAAATATAAATGAAGCAACAATCTCAAATTTCATCTTGTTTTGCATTTTTAGCATATTAATTTGTTCATTTAAATTACCAAAAATGTCCATAAATTGTTAACTTTAGTTTGACTTACCAATCCTGATGTCAATTTACTTACTCTTTCCATAAATGGATATTGAGGGGATCCTACATACTTTCATTTTCCTCTTGATATGTTCTTGCATAGCTCACAAATCTCTTGAAATGACAATTGATAGACATCTCCTTTTCCCGCCAAGTTAAGAAGATCAATCCATTCATTCCTTATAGCATTTAGTAGGAGAGTTTTTAATGTGTCTGATCCTAAATTATGCAATTTAGATGTTTTGATATTAGAAGTAAATGTCTCCACTAAATCTTTTAGTCTTTCATCATATTTTTGGTTCATCTTAAAGACTTCATTTCTAAGATCATGGTCTGTGCAATGATATTTATATTTTTCCAAAAATACTCTTTTCATATCATCCCATGTCCTTATAGAATTTGTTCCTAAAATCATGAACCATTTAAGAGCTCTATCTTTCAATGTTTCCATAAATAAATTCAATTTTTTAATGTGTAATGAGTATCCATAAGATCTACAAATTATTTCAAATTCAAAAAGAAAGTTTTTTGGGCCTTCTGATCTCATACCTTTAAAGTTAGGAAGTATGGATGGAGGGATGTTCTTCATATGAGAATTTACACTAGTTTCTTGAATGGGAAATCCAAAGGATCTTCCTCATTGTCATCATCTCCATCCATTTCTTGAACCTCTTTTGTCACCTCTTATTCGGCCTGCAAAAATAAGAATTCATGATGTGGATGTGTGGCTCTTACTACACCACGTGATACAGTGGGGGTGGTAGGTGATTGAATTTTTTAATTTTTATTTTAAATGAATCTACTTCTAGGAAGTACTAAAATGAAATTAGTTGTATGCAACTAAATGAATGAAGCTAAGAATCAGATGCAATTCAAGGCTAAAACCTATGTATACTTCCCCAACAATGACACCAAAATGTTGGGTTATTTAATTAACTGTTAAATTACTTGCATTTAAATGTCAATCTGGGTACGTGAGCTTGCAAAGTACACTACACTGTATGTGCTAGGAGATTAGCTTTCAATATTTATACATAACTGAAATGAATTAGAAACTTCAAAAGAAAATTAGATTCTTTAATATAAACTATGAAAGTACTAAGTTTTTAGAAAGGAAATTAATGTTAAACTAGAAAGAAAAACATAAAGATTATTGATCTAAGAAAACATGAGATTTTACCGTATGAAAGCATGGAGATTTTGATCTAAAACTTCCAAACTTTAATCTATGGAATCATGAAAATTTTAATCTAAGAAAGCATAAACATTGAATCTATGGAAAGCATGAGTTTTTAATATATGATAAGCATAAACAATTAATCTTTGTAAAAGAAACCATTTTTGAGAATATGAAAGAAATGAAAAGAATCTATACTATTCTCAGAGGTCTCAAGGGGGGCCTCTTGAGGACTAGAAGGTGTTTAAAAATCAAATCAAGAGAAGAGATTTAAATCACCAATTTCATTTAGAGCTGCGTCATATTAAAAAATTACATTCAATGAAAAAAATAGAGTTCTTCTCTTTTAATAAGCAGCAACAATTACAAATTAAGATCATTATTGACATCTTTGATCAACCTTGACATCTCTGATCATCCCTCCTCTCATCAAAGAGATTGAAATTTATAGAATTTTGAGACAATTAACAAATTCAGAATTATCTTGCTTGAGTTTTGGATATGAGATCAAATAAAATAAAATTTCATGGATTTTTGGATCAAACATCAACCCATATCTGATCAAACGTATCTCTATGCCAAGAAATTTCTAAAGAACAACTCATTCAGGCCTTTTTGTTGACTATTCATTAAATGAAAAATTGAAAAACCGTATATCCACGTAATCTGCAAAATAAGGCTCCAAATAACTTGGAAAATCTCTCAAATGGTAACAAATTTGAGAAAAACAAACATTAAAAACCTAGTTGGGCCTATGTTGAACAAAGCCCATGTTTTTGTTTTCCGAAATTCACTTTCATTTGCTCATAAAATGCATTTGATGTTGATTGGTCAAAACTGCTATGTTTTTCCTTTGATTTGATGTTGCGGGTCCACACGTGTGAGCGGGGTGGAATTTTACCAATAAAAATCCATATTGGAGCTTCTAGAAACCATGCCCAAGTGTCATATTTCCTTCTAGAGTGGTGATACTACCTCAACCATGGAGATAGCTACAAAAACTTGACGAAACTATAACAACTTCAACTTGCTAATCTGTCATTAGTAAAACCATGCAAAATTCTCCTTAATTCATTATAAATAATGGAAATAATAATAATAAACCATGTAAACATGTATGTGGTAATTTCATGTGTTTATGAAGAAATATGGTTAAAAATGGTTGCGAAAATGGATAGTTTCATCAACAAAATCATGACAAGTTGGAGGCCCAACAGCTGACAATGGTTGGACTTGGTGACCATGCTTTACCATGGTTTATATTGCATGACCATGTTTGAGCAAGGTTAACTATTGTAAATTGAGGCTAACCAGTTTTAACCAAGGCTAACCATCATTTAACCATGTTTTACCAATTTTGAGAAAGATCAAAATTGGTGTCCATGTTTTCCAATGATGGTTGGAGGAAATTATATCTTAAATGAGTCAAGAGGGAAGTTAAGAGATTGTGGAGGAGAAAAAGTGTGGGTTTTGTGACTTTAGAGTCAGTAGAAGTGAAAGTAAAGACCATATCAAATAGATGTGACTTATATGTGAAATGTAATTTGTGATTATTGTAATGTTAATTTTGTAATGTAAGCATTAAGAGAGGGACTTAGAAATAATGCTTACAATAATATATTAGAAAATTATGATTGTTGGATGTCGGAGTTTGTTGAGAGATTTTCTCCACAATAATCTCATAGTTTGAAAGTTATTGCATCTCATAAGTACTATATATGTGGGATATATTTTGGGTTTTGAATTGTAATATACAAATAATTTTGTGTGTAATATGTGCACTATGTATGTTGTTCAAGTTTCTTATTTTCGTTGTATGTAAACCAGTAATTACGTGTGTCTATTTTCGAATAGGGCTTCCATAATTTTAATTTAATTATCAATAATTATGTGGATGGTACCTCCATAGAAAATTCTAGAATATTCTTAGTATAAACAATTGAAAGGTCGAGATTTATCTCCAAGGTAGTAAGGTTGAGGTTTATCTCCAATGTAGTTATGACATTTGTTCCCTTTTAATTAAATTGATTAATTAAAAAAAAAAATATGAGAAAGTATCATATAAAGTGAGTTATAACTTTTTGTGCATGTGGTATTGATATACCATGGTATTGGACCGTGATATTGTAACAAAGTCTATTTACAAATTAAGAATCTCCATGGTAAAGTGAGGGAAAATATTCATGGTTGATAATCTCGTTTTGTATTTTTTTAAATGTATATAAGTTTAAGTTATTGTTGGGTCATTGAATTGCAAGTTAAATCCCTGTCATTAATTGTCATCCCAGGGTTCGTAGAATTGACGAGGTAGACCTGTACCATATGTACTAGGTGGTTATTTATTAGAATAAATTATTCTAATGAAATTAAAACTAACTACAAAGTTAAATAAATCTAATCCAAATCAAACTAAACATAAATAAATTGAAATCGCACTTGCATAAAGGAAATCACTCTTGCTTGAAATTGAAATCACACTTTCATAAATGAAATCTCACTTGAAGAATTGAAATAACACGTGTTGAATTGAAATCACACCCACACATGCTGAAATGAAATCACCCCTGCAGAATTGAAATCACACTTACTGAATTGAAATCACACTCACATGTGTTGAAATGAAATCACACTTGTTGGAAGGAAACTCACACTTGCATAAAATGAAAACACACTTGCTAAAGATAAATTAAATAAAACAACCACACTATGTTACCAATATGTACAAAGGTATGCAAACTGTGGTTGATGGAGGCCCTCCATTCCTCAGCGAGAACACTTGAACAACTATCACATCTTGGAGATCAAAGTGGCAATATGTATTTCATAAAATAAGTTACAATATATTACAACAATTCTCTCTCCTCACTTTACAAATAAAATGGATGAAACTTGGAACCTCCTACTAACAATTAGCAACTAGCTACTAGTGACTAACAACAACACTAACTTGCATCTAACAACCCTTTGTATGAAGGGTGCACTCCTATTTATACAAAAATTGAGGATAACTATACAATAAATATAGATACTTAGATCTCTCCTTAAATCCACATTTATCTATTTGTGGTTACAACCAATGACCTAAAAATTTAAGATACAAATCGTCTTATCCATCATTCTTCTCCTTTGAATGTGAATGGTTAATGATCCACATCTTCTATAATTACTCCACAAATATTCATGAGTTGGAATTTGAAAATTAGGACCCTTCTAGAATCTCCAAGTAGGCCTAAAATATCACAAAACTCATAACATTTTTAGATATATATGAAAATATGTTAATTTCCTAATATTTAATCACAAACTCACTTAAAATACTTAAAATCAATGACTTGGAAAATAATAATAATAAACCCATATGATTATGAAAATGGTTAATAAATGTAGGGTTATGGAGTTACAAAGTGACAGAATGAAGGTAAAATTATGGAAATGAAGGTGAAAGTGGATCACATTTTGGAGACCCAACATACCCCCCAACTGAAGATGTTGCATGTCCTCATGCAACTATTGCATTGATTTCCTTAATCATAAGTTAATATTCTTGAAATGTTTTTCTTTCATATGATCTTTGGCTTTGTATAGATTCTCTTTTAACTTTTCATAATCATATCATTTGATAATTTTATTCTTTTTGCAAAGTATACTTTGAAATACATTTGATTGCAACATATATTGATCCGAATTGGATCCTCAAACAATTCCATTATTGTTAAGAATGGATGACAGACTTCAAGAAATATTATAGCTATCAGAAATAACCTCTAAATAATGGTAATGTGCAGTCAGCATGGAGCAAAGAGGACCTTCGGTCAAAGCGCACTGATTCATGGCCCATGGAGACTGTGCATGGCACAAAAATGGCAGATGGGAAGCTCAAACCCAGAAACGAAGGTTTTTTCTGATATGTGATTAGCGCATCGTGTATCGCTAGGAAAAACCCCTTGAGAAGGAAAAGCCCCAAGCACTCGGTAACGAGGGAAACTAGAAAACTGTGGGAAAGCGCTAAAACTGACAGGCGGGTCCTGTGCTCAAAACCGGCGAAATATCAGAGGAATTTAGGGCAGTAAGTGGGTTTAGCTGAAGACCCAACGATTCCATACACCGAGTGACGTGTGCCTGGTGGGGAGAGAGAAAAACCCCTTAGATCGTGGACTAACAATCGAGCAACTCAACCGCGCGATATAAGTGAAGACCTTAGGATCTGGGGGCTCTAGATCAAACGACGAGGGCTCAACTCGATGGATGACCAGAATCGAGGGAGAAATAAGCTACGACGCATAAAGATTTGAAGTCCAATTTGATCAATGAGTGGATAGAAGGATCCATTTCATAGGCATCTGGGAAATAATGGAAAAAACGATCATTCAGGAAGAATTGACACTCAGTTCACAAGAAGACAGGTGGCCACCTCTCTGCAAAGCGTTACGAAGCAACGACGATGCAGGGCAGAGGAGTCCCAATGGATAGAGGCAGGCAATTCAGAGAGCTGGGAGGATGGAGCGAACAGTCGCAGAAACGAACTGGCTTTAAGCCACGAGTTGACAGAGACAAGATAGAGAGACAGTGAGGTAGAGAAACAGTGAAGAAGCCGAAGACCGAGAGACACAGAAAGAAAGGCAAAATTGTAGAGAACTAAGAAGCTGAACCGACCATCAGAGTAAGGGTAGCATCGAGCAAATAGAGACCAATTGAGGTCAAAATTCAGTAAGGGGAGTCTGTGAACTCTAAGGACTTGGTAATTCCAAGTGCCATCCTACTGATCATCCTCTAGCAAGTGAGACTCAGATTGAGCTCCTTATTGTAAGAATCTACTTTAAAAACATAATAAAAAGGCCACAACTGAACGCTGGACTAGGAGACATAGCCCAGGAGGATTGGGTGAACTCCTAATTAAATTTTGTTGTGTTTATGTTTTTCTTACTGTGATCTCTTACTGTTTCAAGTGTTTGTTTATTTTGCAATCTTATTGATTCGTTGCCTAAGATAACATAGACACACACACTAGCACATGAGTCTGTAATACCTTCCTTAATTTCCTGACGTCACCTAGGGGTGATTTCATATCAAGTGGTACAGAGCTATAGGTTGTTAAGGTTAGACAAGCTTGTGCTGGATTTAGCTATTGAATGCTAACTAGATCAAAGCTCAAATTAAGAGAAGGAGAGTTGGTCGAAACTAATCCTGAAATTGGAAGAGTCTATCCTCAGAAGACAATGTCGAAGGAAGGTTTTGTGGGGTCAGACCCTCAATTTATAGATAGTTTCTTGGCCATAAGGTCCATGTTAGAGGAAATGTATATAGACTTTAGAAAACATAAAGATGAAGATTCATCAGGCTCCAAACAAGATAAAGGATAATAAGAGTCTCTCCTCCATGACCACTCAAAAGGCAAAGGGAAAGAAGAAAACTTTCTGACACCTCCTAATAGCCCTTAACATAAAAAGAAGACATATTTGATTAAACTAGATGTTAAATTTGATTTAACAATATATGATGGAGAGTTGAATGCACAAAAGTCAGACAATTGGATCAGACAAATTGATGTTTATTGCAGAGTATCGATTCAAACAAGAGCAAGATTCAATTGGCCAGCCTACGCCTTGGAGGCACTGCCTTGGTTTGGTGGGAAGACAGGACCCAAGATGACATGAAGAGACATGGTAAGACTCTTTCTGGCTGGAGCGAATTTGTTTCTGAAATCAAAAAGCAGTTCTATCCATTGGCCTACATGCAGCAAGCCATGATGAGCTGGCAAACTCTTCGGCAATTGAAAGGGAAAAGTGTATAAGGTTACACCCAAGAATTTAGGAAGAGAGATTTGATTCTAGGAATCTCATTAGACTCACCTGAGACTCTGTTGAAGTACATCGGTGGCCTATACAGCTACATGAGGCACATTATCCTCATGTTTAGTCCCACTAGTATAGATGAGGTATCTGATCAAGCTACACATCTAGAAGCTAGAGGAAAGAATGGGAACCTAGAATTTGGGGGATCATCCCAACCCACTGCAAGCAAGAATAATGAGAAAAGAAAATAGAAATGGAAAGCAAGGAAGGCCAACACTGCATAGAAAAGAAAGTATTCATGCACTCACTGTAAGAAGGATGGGCATGATGATGAGCACTATCGGATTCTTCATCCGGAGCTGAGACCTAAGAAGTTCGAGGGAAAGAAGAAGAAGACTGTTGCAACTATTCAGAAAGATTTTGGGTCGGGCTCAGGAGACGAAACAACCATTGCAACCATAGGTATAAAAGGTAAGAATTCTGAAGCATCTACTAGTAATTCTGCACAATCTACTATTGATGAAGAAAATGAGAGAAAAAGACATGAGCTTTTCCATATTCGAGTTATTTCCAAACATCAAAAGGTTGATACTTTGTTTGATAGTGGCTCACAAGTAAATTTGATTTTTGAAGCAATTGTAAAGAAGTTGGGATTACTGACTACACCTCACAAGAAACCATACCCATTAGGATGTTAAGTGATAAAGCACAACTACAAGTGACTAGACAATGCAAACTTAAGTTTTCTTTTGGGTCAGCGTTTGTAGATGAGGTTGAGTTAGACATAATTCCTTTGGATATATGTGGAATTGTTTTAGGAAGTCCTTACTTGTATGAAAAAAAAGCTATTTTCTATAGAGCTAAGAACAAGTATTTACTCATTAAAGATAGAATCGAATACTTTGTAAGAGCTCATAAGCTCAAGAATAATTACACTCTCATAAACTCAGGGCAAATGAAATGAATTATAAATTCATGCAAACAATTTTTATTGATGGTTGTAAAGGAAAAGAAACCTGATAAAGTCAATGTATTTGAGGGCTTTGATGTTAAACAGTAAGCTGATTTAGAAAAAGTTGTTTCAGAGTATGATATCTTGTTTCAAGAACCTAAAGGTCTGCCACCCAAAAAGGAAATAGTGCATGATATTAATTTGCAGCAAGATGCTCCATTGCCTAACATTGGAAATGTGCAGGTTGTTTACTTTAGAGAATGCAGAAGTCAAGAAGCAGGTGTAGGAGTTGCTCAAGAAGGGGTTCATCATACCTAGCACATCACCATGTGGATCTCCAATCATTTTGGTGAGAAGGAAATATGGCTCGTGGAGAATGTGCATAGATTACCAAGCACTAAATAAGATAACAATAAAAAATTGTTATCCCCTTCCTCGCATAGATGATTTATTAGATCAATTGAAAGAATCTATTTATTTTTCCAAGTTAGACTTGCATAGTGGATATCATCAGGTCAGAGTAGCAGAACAAGATGCATGGAAGACTTCTTTCAAAAAAGTAGGGATTGTATGAGTGGCTAGTTATGCCTTTTGGCTTAACTAATGCTCCTGCTACTTTCATGAGAATAATGAATGATGTACTCAGACCTTTTCTTGATGATTTTGTTATTATATACCTATATGACATTCTGATATCTAGCAAAACATGGGAAGAACATTTAAAGCGTGTTAAGTAGACACTAGATGTTTTGAAAAGAGAAAAAATTTATGTTAAACTCTCAAAATGGGAAAAACATCCTTGAATTATTTGGGACATATAGTAGGGGGTGGTGAATTGAAGATAGATCCCTCTAAGGTGGCAGTCATTGTAAACTGGCCTAAACCCAAATATGCTACAGAAGTTAGGAGCTTCTTAGGAGCAGCACAATATCTAACTTGTCTTTAATAGTAGCTCCCTTACATGCTTTAACAAAATTGAACAAGGTGTTTTAGTGGGGAGGCAAACAACAGAAAGCATTCGACACCTTGAAAGAAAAGATTAGTACAGCACCAGTACTAGCACTGCCAGATCTTCAAAGACCATTTGAGATCCGAATGGATGCCAGTGACTATGCCATGGGAGTAGTGTTGATACAGCACAGTAAACCCATATGTTACATTCTGAGACATTTAATTTTGCAGCAGTTAACTATCCCACATATGATAAAGAATTGTATGCATTAGTATAGAGTGTGAAAAAGTGGAAACATTACTTAATGGGCAAAGAAATAGTTATACATACTAATCATCAACCACTTCAATATCTACACTCCCAAACTAAGTTGCAGCAATCAAGACACTATAGATGGATGTGTTTTCTACAATAGTTTCATTTAGTCATTAGATATAAAAAAAGGCATACACAATAAAGTTGCAAATATGTTATCTAGACCCATTATAAATGCATCTACTATACTTAAGCATAATTCTATGTTACATGAGAGTTACATTGAACAATATGCTTAAGATATAGACTTTAAAGATGTATATGCAAATTTAAGTCAAGGAAAACAAGTAGAAGAATTGGATTATCATATTAAGGATCGACTCCTATATCATTGTGGGAAGCTATGCATTCCACAAACTAAAAGAGTGAAGATAATTCGAGAAGCACAGACTTCTCTAGTATCAGGTCACTTTGGGGTAAGTAAAACAGTTGCACAGCTGCGAAGATTTTGTTATTCGCCAAAAATGAACGAGACAGTTTCTAGATACATAAGAGGGCGTACTATGTTTGCTAAAAGCAAGCCCACCAATAGAAAACTAGGCTTGTACACTCCATTACCAATTCCTTCTCATCCTTGGGAAAGTTTTTGCATGGACTTTGTTGGAGGACTGCCTAAATCTAGGAAAGGTCATGATTATCTGTATGTTGTTGTTGATAGGTTCAGAAAGATGTGTATTTTTATACCTTGTAATAAATAGATTACAGCTGAACAAACTGCAAAACTATGCTTTCAATGTATATGGGTTCATTTTGGATTACCTACTTCTATTATATCTGATTGAGACACCCGATTTGTGGGAAAGTTTTGGTCAAGTCTGTGGGAATTGATGGACACCAAACTAAAGAAAAGCACATCTTTCCATTCACAAATCGATGGCCAGACAGAAGTAATTAACAAGACAGTGATCCAGTTGCTAAGGGGATATTGCAGCAAGCATCTTAAGCTTTGGGATGAACATTTGTGTTATGTGCAGCATGCTTACAACTGAGCCAAACATTCTTCCACACAAAGATCTCCTTTTGAGACCTATTTTGGTTTCACACGAAGGTCTCCCTTGGATTTTGTCTTTTGGTAAGGGCAAAACAATTGAGGGACACAACGATGTGGACAAGGCAACTAGGTTCATTGAACAAATCCAAGAGATCCATCAGGAAGTACAGGAACAGCTGGAAAATAGCCAAGCCAAATACATGGCAAGGCATGACAAGCATTGGATCGAGCATAGTTTCCAAGTTGGTGATCAAGTTTGGTTGTATATCAGCAAGGACAAGATGCAAGGTGAAAGTAAAAAGATGAAACCAATAAGGTATGGACCTTTCAGAATCCTTGAGAAAATTGGTGAGAATGCTTTTTGCCTTGATTTTCCAGCTTATATGCACATCTACTCAGTCGTCAATGCAAATAGCTTGAGACTATTTGAACCTTCGTTAATTGAAGATCCTGAAGAACAGAGTCAATTGCCTTCTATTGATGACCTGCTACCTAAATATCTTAATGAATTGTAGGAAGACACGGTTCTAGATAGGAAGGTGAGAACGATGCGTAGGGGAGATGTTGAGTACCTCAGAATTGGACTTAGGGGTTCAAAGCCAAGCAGTGCAAAATGGATAGAGATTGGACATGTGAGAAAGTTGCATCCTCACTTAGTCGATTCTTGAAAACCAACTTTTGGTGGTCCAAAATCTTTTTCAGTGGGAAGGCCATGATCTGAATTAGATCCTCAAACAATTTCATGATTGTTAAGAATGGATGACAGACTTCAAGAAATCTTATAGCTATCAAAAATAACCTCTGAATAATGGTAATTTGTAGCCAGCATGGAGCAACGAGGACTTTCGATCAAAGCACGCTGACCGTTGGCCCATGGAGACTGTGCATGGCACAAAAATGGCAGTTGGGAAGCTCAAACCCAAAAACAGAGGCTATTTCTGATACGTCGAGAAGGAAAAGCCCCGAGTGCTTGGTCACGAGTGAAACCAGAAAACCATGGGAAAGAGCTAAAACCGACAGGCGAGTCCCGCTCTCAAAATCGCTGGAATATCGAAGGCATTTCGGGTGGTAAGTGGGTTTGGCCAAAGACCCAGTGATTCCATACACCGAGTGACGCGTGTCTGGTGGGGAGAGAGAAAAACCGCTTACATCGCGGACTAACGGTCGAGCAACTCAACTGCGCGATATAAGAGAAGACTGTAGGATTTGGGGGCTCCAGATCAAACGCGGGGGTTCAACCCGATGGATGACTGAACCCAAGGGAGAAATAAGCTACGGTGCATAAATATTTGAATTCTGATTTGACCGATGAGTCGACAGAAGGATCCATTTCGTAGGCATCTGGGAAATAACATAAAAAACGACCGTTCAGGAAGAACTGACACTCAATTTGCAAGAAGACAGGTGGCCACCTCTCTGCGAAGCATTATGCAGTAACAATGATGCAGGGTAGAGGAGCCCCAACGAACAGAGGCAGGAAATTCAAAGAGCCGGGAAGATAGAGCGAATAGTCGAAGAAACGAACTAGCTTTAAATCCACGAGCTGACAGAGACAATATAGAAAGACAGTGAGGCAGAAAAGCAGTGAAGAAGCCGAAGGCCAAGAGACACAGAAGAAAGGTAAAATTGCAGAGAATAGAGAAGCCGAGCTGACCATCAGAGTAAGGGTAGCATCGAGCAGACAGAGACCAATTGAGGTCAAAATTTAGTAAGGGGAGTCTATGAACTCTAAGGACTTGGGAATTCCAAGTGCCATCCTAGTAATCATCCTCTGTCAATTGAGACTCAGATTGAGCTCCTTATTGTAAGACTCTACTTTAAAAACATAACAAAAATGCCACCACTGAAAGCTGGACCAGGAGACGTAGCCTAGGAGGATTGGGTGAACTCCTTATTAAATTTTGTTGTGTTTTTGTTTTGCTTACTATGATCTCTTACTGTTTCAAGTGTCTATTTATTTTTCAATCTTATCGATTCATTGCCTAAGATAACACAGACACACACACCAGCACCTGTGTCTGTAATACCTTCCTTAATTTCCTGAGGTCACCTAGGGGTGATTTCAGATCATATATTTTTATGGTTGGTTCCTGTGTGACAAATTTCATGAGAATTGGTTCTTATGTAGCAATACTTTTATTATTTTTTTTGCATCAAAATACTTGAAAACAATGAAAATTCCTTTCTAAGTCCCATAGTGACTATTAGCCATTTAATGTGCTCATTAATTGATCGTTGCAAAACATATAAACTTTTTGAATAAAAAATTCAATAATAGTTTATTGGGAAAAATATGTTGGTTATGATGAAATGAAATGTGACATTAAATATGAATATCCATTCCCCCCAACTTAAGGTTTTTTCAGTTTTCTTGCAAATAAGAAAGGAAATATGAATGTGGTGAGGGATTTTCCAAAATCACAATTTTAGCATTTAAGGAATTACATGATTAAAAATTAGAAAATTACATACCTTCACCTACCTGAAAAGTGGACAAGATATGTATATCGAAGAGTGTGTCTACTGCTACTGGATCATGGAATATGAAGTAAAATAATCTGATCTTGCTTCCTCTTTCTCTTGGTTGTATGAATTGAGGATGAGATTGGAATCTTTATTGCTATGGCTGCTAAATTATGTCCTGCTGCAAACTATTGAAATCATGTAGTCTTCATTCATTCCCACTCAATGGCATAATTCTTATATATGTGAATAGATGTGTCGATGTTGAACATAGAAAAGAAATTGTTGGATTATTCGCCATTAATTTATGCCATTAACCAACACGAGACTAATCACCATTGATGTCAATGGGAGTCAAGATGCCTAAGTACATCTTACTAGGTATAAATAGATGTTTCATAGTCGAGTCACCTAGAAGATCTAACAAACATGGGACATTGATGTATTCCCACTGTTTATTGGCGAGAGAACTTGCCATTAAGGCATGCAAGCCTCAAGGTACTTGAAATATCTCTATTCTTGATCCCATATGATGTGTCAGCGTCAATGGGTCAAAACTTGTTAGAAGGGAGGTCTTAATGAATCCTCCATCATCTAACATGAGTGTGAAATAATAACTTGAAGAAATATAGATGGAAATTTTGCATTGAAACAAGGTTTTTTGCCTGAAAGGAAACCAAAAATGGGGTGACTCAACTGCGTAAGGGAGTTGAATGAGTTTATTTTTTTGGTTAAGGGTGAATGAAAATGGGGCAGGAAAGTATGAAAATTGCAAGGGAAATGAGGTTTTGGTAGTAGGGAGATGGGAAATTATGGATCAACTACAGGGTTAAAATGTGTAGCAATGGTAAAATTGGCATTTTTCTAGTAGCAATGGTGTTGTGGAGCTAATTTTACATTGAGTGTTCATGCTCTTCTAAAATAAACTTGGTCTTTAATAAGGTACGTGTGCATATAGTTTCGTCTTCCTTCATCGTCCTAGAACCTGCAAAAACTTAGCAATTTTTCTGTAATAAAATTTAATACTATCAAAAGGGAGAGGTTATTAGTCCCTCTTAATTTGATATATACATAAAAAACTCAGAAATAATACTAATAAAACAAATTCAAGAACGAAAAAATAATGCACTTTTACCTGATCAGTACCATGGATCCCCTGTTATTGTTTTGTTGGTGACTTATTCATTGTATTTCTAACTAAATTTGAGCTTGAGACCTCTTCTCCACACACTTAATTCTTCATCAATATACAATAAACCAATTTTTCATAAGCTACTGAATTGTGTCGATTTTGTAGCTACCAAAAACACGAATCGTTGCATTATCTTGCTACTTTTATAACTTGCATTTAGACTCGAATGGTGTTTTATTAATTATCGTAGTTGTGCTTTCAATGTTTGCAGGTTTTAATGAATGTCTAAGTCTGTAACAGTCTTTTTTCTTTTTCTCTAGCGCTCCACCCTTGTCCATGATCTCGTGAATCTAGAAAATTCTCAAAATTCAAAATTGTTGGATAAGATTTAAATGAGCTCCAAAGCGTAGATCTCGTTGCTCTGAATCTAATGCAATTCATTTCACCAGAATCTGACTTCAAATGCTCCCGAACTCACATTCTGTTCGTTTTGTGAAATAGTTAAAAAAATGAATTTTGTGTTGTAGGAATGTTGAGTCAGCAGTCCGTATGCTGACTGGGTCATGACACTTGGCACTATTTTACTGGTCTTTAATTGGCCAATGAGTGATTGAAACTTGTCACAAGTTGATTAGTTGAAATGTGTTAATTTTTTATTGGTTTACTAGTTCCTATGGTGGGCTAATGAGGAAGTGCCACATGGACCAACCATTGCTTGCCACGTGGCATCCTTGTGGAAGACTAAAATTTTATCAGGGCAAACAATCTCCCCACAATTTGAACCCGCAACCTCTTCACTAACAATAAATCCCTTTACCAACTCGACTACATTACTCCTTGTTTAACATAGCTTCCGAATATGTATTTAACATTTGATGGGCACACATTTTGGAAAGGGGTCAGGGTTAAGCCTTAACCCCTCACCCTCCAGCGCCAAAGGACCATGGGCAAGGGTTGAGGGCTAGGCCTTATCGCAACCCACAGTCTCATGCATACCGCAATATAAACAATGCTTACACTTAAAGGTGCCATTGAAGAATGGGGCTAGCCCAAGGTCATATGGCACTCCATATGACCACACCAGCAAAAAAAAGGGCTAACTATGAATTTTAACCGTCCTATAATTTCAACCGCATATCGGGAATATAGGCCAGGTTTGTGTGCATTTTCCACGTTTGGGGCGCATAGGTCGAGTTTAGTCTGAATTGTAGGATTATTAACAACAGAATTGGGTAGAAACTTCAAATAGTGGTATCTTGCTCAATTTTTAGCCAAATGAGCTGCAAAAAGAGTCAAAGAGGGGTTTTCAACAGTTCTGGATCCATTGGAGACATTAGTTTTTCTTTTTAAGCTCTGTAAAATCCTGTTAGTATACTTTTTAAGTATGAATTTATATATCTTATCCAATTTTTATTGCAAAATTTTAAAACTAACTTGGTTCAACTTTCTTTTTTTATCTTTTAGATCACAGAGAGCAGAGGAAGAGAGCATACTCAACAAAATCAAAATCCTTTATTCATTTGGAATGTGAAATTTAAAAGAGAAAGTGAAAGGATTTGATCTCTAAATTTAAATTGTGGCTCTCAAAACTCTATTTGTCTCATTCTTCTCAAATATTCCTTCTCTCTCTACATCTTCCTACAAATTATTAGTGAGTTGGGTGGCTCTTACTGCAACACCAATAAATAAAATTACAAATAAAATGAAATCTAACTTAAAAACTCTTTTTTTTTAAACACAACACCAAACTTGGTTTTTATTCATTGATTCTACCCTACTCTACTCTACTCCGAAAAAATAAAAATAAATAAATAATAATAATTCAAGTATATGCACATTTCCAATGTAACCATGTGCATAACAGGAGTGAAAATATATTCACGCTTAGTTTTGAAAAATATGCATTAAAATACATCAAAGCATGAAAAACCAGTTGTTTTGATAATGCAATTAAGAAGTAAGGAAGAATGGATGATTAATGTGATTTGATCCTTGATTCGAACCATTTTTCAATAAAGTCATGAGATTCTTGATTCCTTTCTTGGTTTAGATCACATTGAATATCCTAATTTATTATGAATTCCTCAATCATAGATTCTATTGGTTTCTCCCCATCAAAAGTATTGCATGCTCTTTTAATCTCTTCAATGGATCGACAAGAGGAAAAAGAAACTGGAATATCCTCTTGTGGAGGTGAAGAGATAGACAAGTTTCTGCATGCAGTTAGTATATACTCTTCCTCAGAGGCAGATATCCCAGTTGTTGCTAAGATTCGGGAAATTTCTTGGAAGAACGTTCTTCAAATTCTTAATTGCTTGTGAATTACTCCAATTGGTTGATAATTCCTATTGTGCACATAGATTAGTACAATTTTATTTTTATTTTTAAATTAAATATGCAAAATGATTTTAATATGATTTTAACAATGCATCTAAGAATGAATGCAGTTATAATGAGTTGTCTAAACTTCAAAATAAACACCTATGTATTCCACCCTGACAACGACACCAAAATGTTGGGTGATTTAATGGCAAGTTAAATCCTTATCATTAATTGTGAACCTGGGGTTGGTAGAAGTAACGAGATATACCAGTACTATATGTACTAGGTGGTTATTTATTAGAATAGATTAACCTAATGCAATTAAAACTAACTACAAAGCTAAATCAATCTAATCCAAATCAAGCTAAATATACAGAAATTAAAATCACACTTGCATAAAGGAAATCACTCTTGCTTGAATTGAAATCACACTTGGCATAAATGAAATCACACCACACTTGCAGAAATGAAATAACACTTGCTGAATTGAAATCACACCCACAAATGCTGAAATGAAATTACACTTGTTGAAAGGAAAAACACACTTGCATAAAATGAAAACAAACTCTCTGAAAATAAATGAAATAAAAAAAATACACTATGTTACCAGTATGTATAAAGGTGTGCAAACTTTTCTTAATGGGGGGCCTCCATTCCTTAGCAATCAAACTTGAACAACTATCACATCTTGGAGATCAAAGTGACAATATGTATTTCATAAAATAAGTTACAAGATATTACAATAATTCTCTCTCCTCACTTTACAAAACATATGGATGGAACCTGGAACCTCCAACTAACAATTAGAAACTAGCTACTAATGACTAACAACAACACTAACTTGCATCTAACAACCCTTTGTATGAAGGGTGCACTCCTATTTATATAAAAATTGAGGATAATTATACAATAAATATAGATCCTTAGACATCTCCCTAAATCCACATTTATCTCTTTGTGTTTACAACTAATCACCTAAAAATTTAAGAAACAAATCCTCTTATCCACGATTCTTCTCCTTTGAATGTGCATAGTTAATGATCCACATATTCTATAATTACTTCACAAATTTTCATGAGTTGGAATTTGAAATTCGAATTTGTGGTTGGGTGTCCAAGTAGGACCCTTCTAGAATCTCTAAGTAGGCCTACAATATCACAAAACTCATAACACTTTTAGATCGATATATGAAAATATGTTAATTTCCTAATATTTAATCACAAATTCACTTAAAATACTTAAAATAGATGACTTGGAAAATAATAACTATAAACCAATATGATTATGAAAATGGTTACTAAATGTAGGAATATGGAGTTACAGAGTTACAAAATGAGGGTAAAATGATGGAAATGAAGGTGAAAGTAGATGACATTTTGGAGACCCAACACTTATAATAATAATAATATAATTTAGTTATTTTTCATCATCTTTTTAATTTAGTAATATGAGATGTATTATGAAGTATTTTGATTCTTATCCACATTTACCATTTATTTAGGTGTTTATGCTAGTGCTAATTGATACTTAAAAGTATTTGAATTCATTCTTAATGGGTTGAGATTATCTTATTAGAATGAGAATATGGTGGTTAAAATAATTGTTTATCTTGAAATAAACTTTAAAATTATGTTTGATTGTTTGAAGAATGGTTTTTAAGGAATGTAAAATAATAAATTAATGACTATTCTAAAGACATCTAGTAAGAAAAAAAAATCTACTCATAAACAACTAATTAAACATTTTGAGTGGCATATTTTTTTAATCGAATAATAAAAAAAGTAACATTTCACTAACATAATTCTTTATACCTAGTCTAGATCCATCTTACACTGGATCTATTATGCCTGGAGAGGGATCAAATCCCTTGAGGTGCAAAAAGAAGGTTTGCACCTCGAGGGATTTGATCCTACTCGACACATGATAGATATAGTGTTAGATGGATCTAAGTTGGTTTATATTATTATTTTAATTTTATTTAGATCGACATTAATTTTTTTGGAGATTTTTTTTAGTCAAACATACTTACACATCATCCTCATACAAAATTGTATAATACGCCTTTCGGTGAAAAATTTATATATATATATATATATATATATATATATATTAAACCAACCTTTCTTTTTCCAATATATTTAATTATATAAAGTAATATATACGCATGTGCATAATTTGATATCCCACCAGTGCATGATTGGACCTCCTACAAACAAAATCATTAGGTCCATTGAAAGGGCTAAGATGATGATTTTAAACAAAATGGAAATAAATTGAAAGGGCTTAGATGATGATTAAACCAAAATGAGATAAAATCATTTAATGAGCTGTAATGTTTTTTGATCAGACGTTTCACAAACTTTTCATTAGCATTTTGTAGTTCTATTAAAGTTAAATAATATTTCGTGATAATTACATTTTAATTAAAAAACATAATTTTAGATTGTCTTCTCATGTAAAATTTATATAAATTTTACTGTTGTAATTTGTAAAAATATCTAAATCTCCAACTTTTACTTTGATTTTTTTTCAAACCTATTTACATTTTAATAATATGTACTTTATATTGATTTATCTACCTTTCAATGATAAATTTTTTATCGTAGATTAACGAATGACATCTATAATAGTAAGCCTAACTAATATTTATGTAATTTTTAAGTTATAATTTATTTTATCATTTTTAATTAAAAAATATATCATGTATGAAAACTGATATATTGATTCCTCGGAAGCGGGTGTTCGCACGGCAGAAGGTGTGAGGCCACATGGCCAACATGTGATGCCTCACGTTGATATATGGGAGGACACTCTGATCGCCACTGAGGAATTAAATTCCGAGGCATTAACTCAGGGCCTTTAATGAGATCTGAGACGAATTGGGGAAGTTGCAGTGCGCATTTAAGGCGCCCAAGGGTCAAGAGAATGTTGAGAGGATTAAAGCGGAGGTTTGTATGGGGAAGAACCATATTCAGAGTGAGAGGCACGCTGCGCAGGCTGGTGTGGGCAATTTCTTCCTTCTGGCAGACGCTGCGGCTGGTTCAGACAGTGAACAAGAGGTCACGGAATATCTCGTGCTATTTCTCCCTGTTGAAAGAATTGAGGGCATCACTGTGCTACTGCCAAGAGCCGAGGAGAGAGTCCTTAGCTTCGTTGGGAAGAGACTCGAGCAGGGGCTGCCAACAATTGAAGCTCTGTTCCGCACCTCCAGCTCCACTGTCGAAATGGTCAAGCCAAGGGAAAGAATGCCATGTAGACGCGGCTCTGGTCGAGGGAGCTCCTCACGCCATCCAGCAGCGGATGCCCACCACCATTGCTGCTGTTGCTACTATCACAGGAGAGCCGGGGCTACCCACATGCAGGCTACCCAATTCATGGACGCGGGCAGCCCCACAACAGAACCACCCTCCCTTCCAGCATTTGGCACAACAGTTTTTACTATTGGAAGCATTAGTGCACACCTCTCCGTCTTATTCATCAAGGATACCAAGGAAAATGAAGACGGTGAGGGCAGCAGGGCGATACTATATGCTGAACAACCGACAATTGCTGAGGAAAAGGCAAAGGGAACTATGGAGCAGGCTCCCACCCAATCTCAGAAGCCAGAGGCGTCGTCCTCGAAGAACGCTGCAGGGGAAGAAGGGGATGGCCTCCCTGAGTACTATGGATGGGTTCCGATTGTTGAGGAGAAGCCTGAGGAGTAGCACTCAGCGGCAGGCTCCGTCGACCATCTTTTTGTTCAGGTGCTGTTTAAGTTTTCTGTCTCGGTTGCCACCTGTGTATGGGTATGGGTTAAGATATATGTTTATGTATGGATCTTTAAAGTTTATGTCCAGTTTTTTATATGCTTAGGTTCAGCTAGTTGGTCGCCCTTGCGCGGGCAGTTTTTGCTTAAAGGCCCCTGCATGGGTGATTATGGTCTGGAATGAAAACTATGATGTGTTTTGCTGTACTGGTCACAACTCCGGTTGGAAATGTCGCCCCTGTAAGGGATGGTATGGAGTTGCAATACGCCAAGCCACAGTGCCACAGTAGGCCTTGGGCTTCATGCTTTTCTGTCTGTAATGTTTATATGTACATAATATAATAGAATAGAATAGTTTCACTGAGAAAAAAAGAAAACTGATATATTGATTTATTCTAATGGTGAAAACAATAATTTTTTTTTTTTTTTTTTTTTTTAATTTAAATTTGTAATTTTAAAAGAATAAATATTTTTATCATTAAATTTATTATAAATATTAAATCAAAAATGTTTATTTTAAACTAGTTTTTTAAATTTGAAAATTAATATAATTATAATTTTTTTCCAAAAATAAAATAAAAATTATTAGATATTAAATTATGAAAGTAAAGAAAATTTGTAATAAAATTTATCTTGGAAAAATTAGATTCAATTAAAAAGATCGTTAATTAAAACTTGTGTAGATTCATCTTAACTTTGGATCTATCGAGTGTGAGAGGGATCAAATTTATTTTCACTCTAAAAGAAGTTTACATCTCAAGATATTTGATCCCCTTCGTCCCTTGGTAGATCCAGAGTTAAAAATGGATCTAGCCTTGTTTAATTTCCCTTGTTTAAATATGTTATATTCCACATCAATCCCATAGGTTCTCATGAAATTGGAGCACAAAAACCAACCAATTCAAGTTTACCTTAAGTACCCAAAAAAAATTAATAATGATAACAATAATAATGTTGAGTTTTTTATTTTTATGATTTTAGTTTGAAATTATATTTATACTAGGTTGGATAGCACCTCTCGATGGAATAAGCCAAACATTTTAAACCAATATAGGTCCATCTTAACAATGGATCTACCAAGAGCCAAGAGAGATCAAATCTCATTATATGCAACCCTTCTTTTAGAATGAAAAACTTGAAAAAAGTTTTGCACGTCAAGAGATTTAATGTTTTTTAGTGCTTGATAAATCCTTGATTAATATAGATCTATAGTGGTTTTTTGTCTTTGTATCTTTTTATAGATCATGTGTAATTTTTCATTCTTTAAATTGTATTGTTGAATAATTTAGTATCATTATTATTAAAAATTGAATGAGTTACACATTTTCCCTCTTATTAAGAAGTAACTAAATTATTTTACTTTTAATTACTTTTTCTTTTTCAAAATTGAAATATTTTACTAAGGTAAGCATTTACATACACATATACATATATTTCATATTAAAAATATTAATAGTTATGGATATTCAAACATTTTGTTTAAGTTATATATTGAAATATTAATAAAAGAAATAGATTTTTTTAATTTTAATTACTTTATATTTGTAAATTTAAATAATATAAATATTAGAATATTTTATTCTTTATTTAAAGAGTGAAAAGGAATATCAACGAACCAAGTGAGCACAATCAAAATTTAATTACTATTTTTTATAACAATTTTAATTGAAACTAACTAAATATATATAATTATTTATGTTTTTATTATAGCTAACAAATATTTTTTTTAAAAACATTTATCAATCTAAATTAAATATATATTTAATTACACATACCCCTTATACTAAATTAAAAAGTAAACCTCCCAACTCAATCAAGTTTTCAATTTAATAAATTATATTATATTTATAAATTCGTACTTCATTATACAAGATCCAATTTAATCGAAACTTCAAAAGAAAGAGGGCATAAAGTTAATGATGTTGGATAAGGGACTAAATGCGAATTTTTCAATGATGTTGAAAAGGTTAGTAAATGGAAAATGGTAGAGGAAATTTTTTTATTAATAAATAATAATTTAAAAAAAAAAAAAACCGAAATTATATATATAAAATTTCAAAATATTTAATTTAGCTGAAAATATTATTAGAAAAATGAAAAATAAATAAATAAATGAGAATTGAAATTTATTATTATATTAAAGTAAAATTATTTTTAAAATTATAATATATAAAAGTAATTGGGTGATAGGAGGGGAGGGATTCTCTTGAATTTTGATAAAAATCTAGTAATAAAGTATTTATGCAATTTTGGTAAGATATTGAATAATTTGGGTGAAATGTATGGGTTTCTGTTTGGTCATCAGTTAGTTAAAGATAGAGAACTTTGACTCCCTTATCACCATTCAAAATTTACATAATGAAACTTTTCTTAGGAGTAACCATCTATGTTTTTTTCTCTCAACGAATTCTTAACATATTAGATTCCCCCCCCGGCCACAAGGTCATCTACTACACCCTTTGAAGTCAAAACAAGCATGTTGATGACCAAGAAAATCACACTTGTCTTCTAGAGGCAGGACATTTTTTCATCAATGACAAGTCTATATGGAAAAATATCGCATGATGAACACCATGCAAGTCCCTCACCATTGTTCATCTTTGATATTCATGAGTTTGGTAGCATATAAAAATCTTTTTAAGGGGTCATTAAGGTTATCTCCCATAAGTTCATTCCCCCCTTCAGTAATTTCAAACTTAATTTAATGATTTGGTGGAACAAGCTCATGGTCATTGCTGAGGTGGCAGGTTGTGGGCATGCAATCCATGTGCCTCTACATTCCTCACATATGACAAGCTCAATAGTAGGACAACTTTTAATTTATTATTACACCCTTGTATTGAGCTCATTTAAGGCTATAGGGGAGCGATTGTTAATGGAATTCATGGATCATCTGATCTTTGTGGCGTGTGAGTTCTTAGGTCCTCAAATTTTATTCATGGAGATGGTAATTAGTTAGTTAAGCTATAATTTGGATTCTACTGTCTATATGGGTGCCTATTTTTCCTATGTGGATGTCGCGGTACCTTTCAAGTTTGCACAATCTCCAAAGGTCTTATGAAATTTGGCATTAAAGAGAGACTCATCATTAGTGTTTTGAAATTTGTCTACCTCAGAAATCTTAGGTTCATCATTCTTGGACCTTTCCTGCTCAATTTCATCAGTGATCCTTTCTATATTTTGGCATGGAGTTTGAAATTTCCTTCCTTTTACTTGATGGAAGACCCTCATGTGGTTCTAGTGGCCAATTGTAATCTCTTACTTCTTTTCTCAACCATCCTCTCAGTTGCATTTGATGCACTTTTACATCTATGTACACTCTCAGCCCTCCTCTAATGGGACAGAGCCAATTTTATCAGATGGAAGTTGCCACATGTGAATTTTCATACCAATTTGGGCACACTATTGTTTTGAAGGTACCAAAATATCACTCTGGCAGTAAATTTTAAAATTGGTCTTTGCCTTGCCTTGGTTTCAGTACTTTATTGGGTTTTCTTATGCTCCTCTTCCTATCTGAGTCCTTTGCGCTTCACTAAGTCTCGCTCTACTTCATTCCTAGTCATCCCTAATTTTGGTCCCTTAGATGCCTTCTTATGGCCCAATTATTTTTTGATAACTATCCATATTCCATCTTCCTGGATATAATGGAGAGTTGAGGGTATAACCTTGATAACTCTAGCTGCAATAGTGCATGCAGCCTTTGCCCACACCCCCTGTCAGTATCCATGCTGAAAGAAGTGACCTGCATAGGTAAATTCTCTAACAATCCACTATTATTATCTTCCCGATTGAAGAGATGCAAAGAATTCAAACTCAAGTGAATTGTTAAGGAGATGAGATTGATGCCCTCCATGGTCAATTGGTTAAGATTAAAATGCGGAGGAATGAATGAGATCAAAGCAACATTGTAAACAGCTCCCTTGGAGGAAAATTTTACAAAATTTCAATTAATGCCCCCCTATCTCATGATCTCATTATGAAAAGTTGTATTTTTGTTAAGTCAGTTTTTCCATGTATAAATTTGTCACAAAGTTTGTATAATGTATGTCATCAATATTCTACTTGTTGAAGATTTTAGTTCTTCTGTTTTGTCCTCCCATGAAGAACCTCCATCTTGGATTCCAATGTGATATTTCTCAAGTATTTTACTACGACCGAGCACATACTTAATAGAAAAACTATTCATTTATGTCACTATATGTGTGTGTGTGTGTGTGTATTCTTTTATTAATTATTTAAAAATGGAATTTTCTATGATGTTAATAAATAATATTTTTAAAATTGAAATGTATAAAAGTGACTTTAGCGATCGATCATTTTAGTAGATAAAAAATGACATAAGTGGTTAGAATTAGCTTAATTAACAAATGTTTTCCATAATCTCAAATTCTATGCGAAGTGACATTGTTTGCACTCATATTTATAAGTTTACAATAAGCTAGTACAACCATAGAAATTAAATAGCTAGTAAATGTTGATAAACATCAATTCGTGATAAGAATCAAAACACTTGCCCCATTATATATCTCATATTGCTTGGATTTTAATAAAAAAAGGGACAGAAAGGAAAAAAAAAAACAAATTATAACTATATTTTAAATTATTGTTTTTATTAATAAAAAATAATAAAAGTTAACTAAATTATAACTTCTTTTTAAACTAGTAATTTCTCGTAAGGTGTAAAGGTACACCAAAGGAGTAGAATATTGGAATTTCATGTCACCATGAATAGAGGCCATAGTTAAATGCATGCATGCCCATAGGCCTTTTCAAACACTCCAATCTAAACAAAGGAGTGTATCACACCAAACCATTAGAGGTTTCTACATATGGGAAGTAAATTCATCGAAGGTTTCATTATAACATATGATGTCATCAACAAGGATGTTATAATGCATTTGCTATTAAGCCTTTTGGAAGAGCCATAGGTTCCAATGCAACCCCCACTTCCCAACCATTCCTTCAAGGATGCAATGAATACCGGGTCACTAACATTTCATTGGTATTTGGAAATATGTGTTAGCATTTTATGGGTGGTTAAATGAACCAAGACTCCTAGCTATGATCTCCTCCTCTACTTCACGAGTTTTTTTATTTGCAAATTTTAAACAATGAAGGATGTTCCAAAAGTTTTTGTTGAAGGACCTTAGTTTTTGGTAGACAAATCCTTTCCTTTCAACCATTGCTCCTAAAATTTAATCAACCTCCATCATTATCACAACAACTCTAGTTTGTGTAAGATCTCCAAATCTTCCTCTTCACTTATGGTATTTGACATTTACTTGAAGTTATTGGGAAGGCCCTATGATACTTTAATAAAATAGATAGATATTGTGTTTTAGAAGTTTCTTCCACCTTTTCTCATATTGATGTGAACCTCAATCAATGTTTACCCAACAAGATACTCACAGAATGGGATGATCTCACTTTTACCTAGTTGTTATATTATGAAAGGATAACATTCAAACACAGATCATTCTAGTGAACTAAATACATTTAGGGAGTCCAATCATATTTTTATGTAGCTTCTACATCTAATGGTATTAAGAGAAATCCTATAGGGTGGAAATTAATAAAAAAAAAATTATTTGAACCAAACTATAAATAACATTGATAGGGAAGATGTCGTAGTTGAAAAAAAGGAGCATATTCTAGTTATGCACCCCTCCCCCATGGTATCTATGGGAGAAGGATACAACTTAATTATTTTGAATCCCTTTAGAGGTTTATAGGACCTACATGTTCTATATTTCATTCATTCATATGTTATATAAAAATGATTTTATAATAAAAACATACGAGTTATACAAAAATAAACAATCATTCTTATTAATAATTGCAGTGCTAGTGTTTCTTCAGGCTCCAAAAAGTTTCGATTATCCAATCTAGTATGCTTCTTGAAGTTGTATATGCTTACAAAATAGGCATGGCATCCCTGCGTTCTATTCATAATTATAATGTATGGTTATTAGGGCTAGGATTTTTGCCATGTTAGTTATGGCTTGTCCCATTGATACATGTGGTTGTGAGATGGTCAGCGAGGCTTCTAGTCTTTACGTTTCATTGTAGAGATCACAAGTGGCATCTAAAAGGTTGGCATTTCCATACATAGGATGGAGTTTCATAGTGCTATTAGTTGAGTAGTCTTAGCCTTAGTCTATAATGAAGTCACAGTCAAGACTAAATTCCTTCCGCATTAGGCGAGGATAGTAAAAGGCTTATAAATTGTGCATGATCCATTGTTGGGTCACTGAACAAGACCCAGGTGAAATGAAAATACAATAGAGAGTTAGATTCCCAGGAGAAATTAATAACCAATAATCATGGGAAAGCATTTGGGAAAGACTACCCTTTCCAAGGAAGTTCATTAAGTAACAGAGGCATGAAGGTGTACAGGAAGTATTCTCAAAATCATAAGAAATTCTTAGTTCAAAAGAGGACTGGAACAATAAAGAGAACATAATGACTTCTCTATCCTAGACTAATCCATAGTGCTTATTACTCTGTTACCTATTCCATGGTTAATTCTCTGAAAATCTAAGTGTCTAAAAAGGAAAATAGATCTAGGCTTTTCCAAATGAGAAAAAAACACCCACACTTTTTCCCTGTAAGATCATTACATTACTTACACAAATCATGTAACTTCAAATTGAATCTTAGATTACTCACACAAAAAAACCAACTTGAAAGTAAAATAAGTAACCAGGAGAATCATCTAATTTCAAAGTCAAAATAAACTAGAAGAATGGCTTGAAATCTTGCAATCAGTGAAAATAGTAACATAGCATTGTGGAAGACACGTGATAACAAAAATATAAATATTTCACTTTCATACTAACGAATATAATTTGTATATGGGTGTAATGAATATCATTCGTATCTAGGTGGGATTCTTCACTACACAATGCATACAATTTTATACCATGAAAAAGCATTAGGAATAGTGATTACCATGAAAAAGCATTAGCAATAGTGATTACATAATATTGTTATTTACTATTGAGAGGGATAAAATACAAGAATGCATTTGTTTTAATGGTATTTAAACATGAAAATGCATTAGCAGTGTTGGTTACATAATTTTGGTATTTACAGTTGAGAGGGACATAATAAGAGAATGTATTTGCCCTGAAATTCTAGTAATATATAAACATATTGATGTCAAAAATAAATTGATTCTTCATGTGTTACGGCATACGACATCTCATAAATTTTTCCTCATGGCTTTCTTCTATATATACGCTTTCTTCACAACGTATTTTCAAAGCTAAAAGTTGCTTTAGGAAGCTCTGCTCATGATTATATTGGGAGCATCTTGGAAGAGTAAGTGTCATTGTTTGCAAAAAAGGGGCACTTTTGAACAGGCAACATATCAAAGAAATTTCCTCCTCATCAAGATTTGAAACCTTTACATGTGCCTTCTTTAGACTTTTGAGTGAAAAGGTCAAATTTGATGCCTCCATTCTTGCTGTGTGGTTCTACAATCCAAACATTGCGAGATAAATCTCCTTATTAAAAAAAATTATGGTGTTTAAATACTCTTAACATAGATGCTAAAGCCAAGACAATTACTAACCTTAAACCATTTACTTTCTATTGAGAGTTCTTCAAGAGAGACCAAATTTTCCAAAACTGCGAGACAAAGTGCTTGTCTACTGAGCCCATGAAGGGAAACTTTCTTCACATATGCAATGGAAAAGCCTTTATGTAAATTATGCTTCATCGTGGAAAAGTACAGAGCCTGAGAAGATTTGAGCTCCAACATTGACATCCTGGGACAATCGTGCACTACGAAATTCACCAGATTTGGGCAGTTCACTGTCACCGAGATTTTACCTTGAACTCTAGTAATATCGAGATAGTTGATATTGTCTGCAAAAAAATCACATTTCTCTGCCCTTCATAATGTCCAACAATCAAATTTTCAAGAAGAGGGAATTTTGCTACAAGATGCTCAAGTATATCGTCATTTGTATAAATGAATGATAGAGAACAGGTTACAAGGCATCTGAAACCCCTGAAGTAAGGGGGTAGCTGTTTAAAGGAAAATAAATGGAGCTTCAATAATGTAAGGCATTCGCAAGAAAATAGAGAATTTGGAACATCCAAGGAACTGCGAGTTAAAACATTGTCGAGAGCGATTTATTTCACTCTTTTTAAATATGCAAATTGAACCCATATTTGAAAATTTTTATTAATGTTCCCTTTGTCCATATCATTCATGAAAATTGAGAGTTCAAAACTTTCAAGCTGAGCAGAATCAAAGAACAAGACACTATCAATTTAATGTTCTGTTCTTTCTCCATCACTAGAAACACATTCATTAGAGAATTTGAGATGGGGCATTAAAGTGCAGAGAAATGAAATTTCAATACATACAAACAATACATGAATAAATAAAAACAATTGTTCCTCCGAAAAAGTAAACTAGATTCAAACAAATCAGTCACCAGTTGAACTTGTAAGCCCTTTGTGAGCCTGCAGGAAACCATTGAGCCCATTGTGATCTCGTAGGAAACCATTCCACCACAGGAAACCCTTCCTCCTGAAAATAGCCTGTGAGTCCGCAGGTAACCATTCTACTGTAGGCAACCCTTCCTTCGAAAAATAACCTCTGAACCCATGGGAAACCATTCCACCGCAAGAAAAGTAAAGGAGATTTGACCCTGTACCAGGTGAAGGAGCTAATGACAATGCACTCAAGAACCGTTTCCACATGTTAAAAGTTCCATGTGTCAAATGTTCACTAGATGAAGAGGATGAAAATGGAATGTTGGGATTGGATGGCATGAATAGTGTTTTCCCAACCAACTCCATAAAAGGAACACCTTTGGTGTAATTATTATTGTCATTAATTATAAAAAAAAATATAATAGTTAAACATATATACATTTTTTTCTAAATGATCAGTGCTATTAATAATAAAAAAGTTATAAATTAGTTAAACATATATACATTTTAAAAACATATAAAAATTGTAGGGCGATTTAATTGTATGCTAAATCCCTATCATTTAATTTTTCAACCCATGGGTTTCGTAAGCTTAGAATCAAACCAAAATATATGGGACCTTAGATGAAACTGTTGTAGAAAGTTTGTTTAGAATGGAAATGCATATTAAAAATAAGTTCTAAGTTTTAAAAAACTAAAAAGTCTCTTATTCAAGATGCAGTAAACGAAGGAAGAGGATCCTAACTTAGGAGGTCCTGGTTGTCCTTCTTTGCAGTATTGTCCTCAAGAAGAGAAACTAAAGAGCAACAGTTTGTGATGTGTAGAAAGCAAGAGAAGAGGCTCCTAACTTAGGAGGTTCTGGTTGTCCTTCCTCACAATTCTACTCCAACAACATTACCATTGCATCTAAGAAAGAAGGAAAGAAAGCATATAAATGAAAGAAAGTAAATATTGTTTTCAGTTCAGTTCTTAGCTCATGGAGAAGAGTCTCTTGTTCAAGAGTCCTGGTTGTCCTTCTCACATAAAAACTAGCTACTGAAAGGAAATCAATCTTCACATAACAAAACACACTTGCGGAAAGTAAAACACACCTGCATGAAAGGAAATAACAAAAATTAAACTATGTTACAAATCTATATGAATTGTGGTTGATGGGGATCCATCCATTCCTCAATGAGCACACATGGACAACTATCACTCGTTAAGAATCAAGTAACATTCATAACTCATAATTGAAAGAAAATGATATTATTCATGTTCAATGAACAATCATAAATCTAATACTAATGAATAACTGACAACTATTAGCTTCCTTTGAAGGATACTCCTCCTATTTATACATGAATTAAGGATATCTACTCAATAAATGTAGATCCCTTAAATATCTACTAGATCCACACTTGTCTCAATTTATCCCTAAATACTAGATACAAATCCTATGACACATCAAGATCTCCATGATCTTTCTCCTTGGAATATGGTCCACCTCTTGAGTTGAAACTCTAATTTGTGCTTTGGAGGTCAAGTAAGATCCTTCTAGAACCTCCAAATAATCCTACACATGTCACAAAACTCATAATGCATATATAGATGTATGAAACCATGTTAATTTCCTAGTTTTTAATCATAAATTCACTTTAAATACATAAAATAAATAACTTTGGAAAACAAGGATCCTAACCCATATAATCATGAAGATGGTTACTTGATGTACGGTTTTATGCTAGATAGTTATGAAATGAGGGCTAAATGGTTATGAAATGAAGGAAATAGGGATGAATATGGAAGACAATTTTGAGACTCAACAACAATATTGTTAACCACGAAGATTCATTCCCATTTTACTATAGAAATTCTTAACTTGTAAATAGTTATTCTTACATACATAGAGATTTAACTCATACTTGTCTTATGCACATTGAATGAGATTCATCATCATAAATGTTATTTTTATGTGAGTTGGCTATTTGTTAATTAGTTGGATTTGAGATATTTAGTCCAACTAAAATTGCTCCTACGTTGATGTTTCGCTGAGATATTTTCTGAACTAGTTTATTGTATGGTTAAGATATAATTTCTATCTTGAACCAATACTTTTTGTATTTATATGTGTTTTTTAATAGACTACTGTGAAATATTTTGTGTAATTGGTTTTAAAAAGTGGTATCATAGCCCTTTTGGGCTTAACTCCCTTGAGGGAGGGCCCTCGTATTGTGAGAGTGATGTGGGAATTATTTGTTGTATGGGTAAATTAGAATGTGTGTATTTGAATATATTATTTCTATGTGTAATTTGTCGTGTGAGTTATTTTTTGTAAAGGTAGCCAAGTGTCATCGCAAATTGTGTTATGTAATTTTCATTGTTGCTATGAACACAACCTGCACAAATCTTGTTATCTCTTCATTCCAAGGTGTTGCATTGAGATTAGTTGCATATACCAAGATTCTATGTTGGAAGTGATGGAGGCGCATGTGGTGGTACATGAGTTTCATGGCCATTTTCACCACATTTGTAATCTACTATAAACTGAAGGAATATTGTCTCTAAATCACTCTTTTGTATTCAATGGGGTTGCTATCGAAGGCATGAAAATTAATTTCAGATCAACTTGTGTTGAGCATCATACATTGGGTCATATTCTCCAAAACAAAGTGGATGTCAGTGATAGAGATCAGGTTGATGAATTTGCGAGTTTTGTTGATCTAAGCTGATTCAACTAAGTGAACCAAATTCACATTTGTGAATTTCTTAGTGGGTGGATCCGATCATCCATTACTTGTTAGCACATAGGGGGAATAAACTTGTTCACACATAGGGTTATTTCTATTCAAATCTCAAACTTCAACATCAATTTAGAGGAAAAAACATGGAATTGGTCTTATATTTGATATTGTGAGATAGCATGCTCCTTTATTACAGTATCATAGGATTCCCTACATCGAAATGGATTTTGTTAAAACTTTATTATTGTTACATGATGCAATCATCGCCAAACATGGAGGCCCACTGTCAGACAAATCTCACTACTTTATCTTACAACAATAAGGTTATGCTTGTCTTCTTAGGGGCTCAAAGTTGCTCATATATGATATTCGCCATTGTGAAAAGTTATCTTGTTGTGAGAACAATGATTAGTTTTGTAGTCAATTTGTTATGAGAATTGTTATTTTCTTGGGAAAAATGATGAAGAATCTCTAAAATTAGATGAAGTGGTTAGTCTGGTTATGCATTTCACACTAGACAATATTATTCAAGAAGTGTTATTAATTAACAATAGATTTTCTATAAGTATTATAAGTTTGTAAAAAAATTAAGCGATGATGAATTTCAAAATCAAATAAGGAGGTCATTTGCAAAACTAACTCTAGATACATTCTATATCTAGATGGCTTTTCTAGATAGCTGGCGAGTGCACCGGTTGGTGCCCATGTATCTTGGTGGATGAGAGCTCATCCATGGAATGACTAGTAGTTTAGATAATGCAAACAGGTGATTGATTGTGTCTATAACAACTATTTTAAGAGATCAAGTAGCATAAAACTAAATATGGATGGTTTTCTAGATAGTTTGGCAGTTGTGGATCTAGGGAAGGATCCCTCGTTTTTTGAAGATGTGGGAGTGGTCTTCTCGTGAGGATATGTGATAAATTGGGATGTTTTTTTATTAATTTCCTTCGAGAGATCTACGATTCAGGAGTTCGAGAGTGGAACTCGAGAATACAACTTGTCAACTACACCTTTATGAGGGTTATGAGATAACTAGATGGAGTTCACTCTATGCAATTTTGAAGATGTTTAAAGAAGCTAATGAAGACTTTGTAGACATGAATATCAAGACAAGTACTCATTAAGGGAGGGACTTGGAGATTTAACTCCTACTTGTCTTATGCACATTCAATGAGATTCACCATCATAAATGTAATTTTTATTTGAGTTGGTTCTTTGTTAATTAGTTAGATTTCAGAGATTTAGTCCAACTAAATAACTCCTACTTTGGTGTTTGGTTCAGATATTTTCTCAACTAACTGATTGTATGATTAATATGGAGTTTCTATATTGAACCAATATTTCTTGTATTTATATGATGTTCAATAGACTACAGTAAAGAATTTGGTGTGCAATTGGTTTTCACAACTTAGTTAAACATATACATGTTTTTGTTGTAAATGATCATTTTTATTAATTATAAAAGACTAATATATTAGTTAAACATATCTACATTTTTAAAGACATATAAGAATATTCTTAACCATGAAGATTCATTCCCACTTTACTATAGAAATTCTTAACTTGTAACTAGATATTCTTACAATACCATGAACCAATATCATGGCTTTATCAATACCACATGCCTAATATTACATGCATTGATATAGCATTTTTTAATTAGCTAATTTGAGATAGATTAATTAAAAGAACAAAACTAACTTGGAGATCAATCTTAACGCTCTATTTATGAGCACTATTATGAATATTCCAACATACTTTATGGAGGTTAAATTTATACTATTCACTTAATAATTAACGATAATTAAAAATATGAAAAATTATTCTAAAATAAATATATCTATCTAAAAAAATATCATTAATTATATAACTCATCAAAATACAAACATATGCTCATACGATTTCAAAATATTAAAGTTTATTATTATAATTTTGATAGTGCATGTTAAACAATTTTTCAAGAAAGGCGTTAAGCAAGGATTCTCTTAAAGTTGGAATGAAATATTAATTATCCAATTTTTTTCTAAGATGAAATACAAAATTATGTAACTAGTTATCCAACTGTTGTCGTTCTGTATTTTTTAGGTTGAGGGAGTAAACACATAGGACAACATCAAAACCACTTTGGAAGCGGGGATCTAGCCTTGCTAGCTTCAGAGAGGGATCTCTTTATTTAATTTAAATAGTTTTGTTTTAGTGTAAATTTTAGACTAGTTATGATTGTACTTTTTCGTTTTGTTTGAAAGGCTTGGTTGATTTGAGTGTTATAATTCCATTGGGCTATGGAGTCTATAAACTAAACTAGAGTTTTGCATCAATTTTTGGAGGAGTTCTCACAGGGAAAGCTAGGTTGCACTAACTCGATCTTTTCAAAAAATAAATGAATTTCTGGAATAGCATAAGTGTAAGGTTTAGTAGAGACCAAGGAGAAATTAAGAATTCCTTGATCTGACTTCAGTGGAAAACATTAAAATTATCAACAGCCAAAATAGGGCGCTTTGAGTAACGAATCATATTTATCACAAATTTGTTGGTTAATTCATATATTCAGAATAACAGACAAAGGAAAAATAATGTTTAAACAAGTATACAAAAGAGACACATCACCATTTATTACAACACATGAATCCTATCAAAGGTCCTTGTATTACTAATGCCCCAGTGCTTTGAAAATTACAATATGCAGAAGGAAATTACATTCGGAAATCAACCCTTAATACTTCAAACAATGAAGTATTTATAATAAAAATTACAAGAATTCTTTACAAAATCGTTGTCAAACTGAGATTGCATTATTACCTTAATTACAAAAAATATCATATAATTCTAGAAGAAGGATAGGCCACATAGGCTATTGCAGAGAACGGTGGCCCTGTTTTAGTGATTTTGGTTGCTAAGTCATCCCAAAACAGTGTTATGACGTTGAACTGACCGTCGTGCTAGCTCTTGCATTGACAAAGTCATTTTACTACTCCTGAGTTATCCTTCAATCCAGTAAATCAGTGAACTCCCCCCATATCTTTTCATTTGGCACTGTTAACTTTGTTACCCTATGGTAAATTTCTTCTACCTCTATGTATTTAGCAAAAGTTGGTTTTACGGTAAAAATATGTTTGACCTCATTCTGCACATGGAAATCGTTTGACATGGTCTCCAAGAATGCCTTTGTTGTCATACTTCCTTTAATTCCATTGAACTTAATGATTCTTTTAGCCAGTTCTTTCATCTTCATGATATAGTCTTCTTGAGTCATAAACTTGTCATTTATGACATAGATACAGGGAATCCCTTATGCATTAAGGCTTCAATCCTATTTGTAAACATATTTACCTGCAGCTCTAAGGTTTCACACCTTTCCTCCAACTGATCAATGAGATTTTTCTTTGTCAAGACTTTATTGACTTCTAGAATGGTGGAAGTTCTATCACTAACTCCTACTTCCTCCATCTCATATTTGGACTTTGATTTTAAGAATTTAATTATATTGACAACTCCTGTTGGCATCTCTCCCAGATTTTCCCTTCCATGCGCAATAGTTTATGTTGCCTTGTCTATTATCTCTTTCTACTCAAATATGATTTTGATAGAAGGCCAAATCTCATTCATAGAGTCTAATATGATCATCCAAATAGTTTCCTTGGCTTCGGCCAAGCTCTGTCCAATTGAAGTGTCTCTCTCTACCTGCCACAACTTTTCCAACAGTCTCTAGGATTTCTCCAATTCAGCAGTCTGAGTGGCTTCATCTTTGGCCTTTTGCACTTGCAAAGCTTTGAGTTGGCCTTGCAAAGTCTCAATTTCATTTGACTGCAATGACATGTTTTGAAGTGCCTATGTTACCTGTTCAACATTGGGAGTCTTAGTTGAAGAAGTAGTTGCAGTGGTTGCTTCTGCGGATGGAAGTTGAGAAATAGGTACAACATCCAAGGGGACAATGGCCATCTTCAAACTATCTTCCTTCTCCTTTATCAATTTCTCCAACTCTGCCTCCATATGCCTAATCTGTATATTTTGGTATATGACCAATTTCATCATATCTTCTTTCTGTGCTTCACCGTCTTCAATGTCCTTGGTCATTCGATATTTTGTGTCTGGTAGCTTGAGTTACTTTCTCAATGCTACAATGTCTAAATTCTTCTTTCTAATAATCTCCTCAGCAGCATTAACATCTTTAGGGTCATACCCTATCTTGATCACCAAGTCTTCCAAAGACTTGATCATGTTACCTTTGGCCAAGAAGGACACTTTCTCCATCTTCAACTGTAACTCTACATTAAAGAAACCTGCAATTTGGATAAGGAAATGGTACTGTTAGTCAGAGTGGAGGATATCATCTCACCAGTTTGCATGTGCATCTCCATTTGATTAATGGGATGTATGTCCTTTGTGCTAAATTCAAAGGTTGTGCTCCTGTAGTCTACTATTGATTTTGGCTGTGGAATCTGGGCCTCAAGAAAGGTCGTCTACATTTTTCCATGTTTTGTATCAAAGACTGACATCAACCTATTCTATGAGTTGGAGGTCTACTTCCATAATTTTTTGTAAGTGTTGTTCTTAAGAATTTCATTTCTAAGCTTTATCTCTCTGTACCTATCAAAAATTGTCTTATATTTTTCTGTTTGGATAGTTTGTGATTCCAACTCAGTCTCCTTATGACCTTGTGAAGATGAAGGTTCAGAAGGAGATGTAGTGAACTTGGTAGTTGCAGGTGGTGAATCTTTGATGATGATGGTTGCCTGCTCTTCAGTGTCTTTGTCTACTTGTCTAGTAGTTACCTTTAATCTCTTTCTATAATTGATTTTGAATTTCTCTATCTTCACTTCTAGTAGTAGATGATGATCCTTCCTCCCTCTACCTTTTTCTTGAATTTTCTTGAGGAACTAGAGTCTGCAAACTAGAAGTAGAAACAAGCTTGTCTTCAACATCTTGCAAGGTATTTTATAACTACTCCAGCTGATTAGCATACTTCTCTATGTCTGGCCTTGAAGTATGAATGTAAGGAGTGTTCTTGTTTTCCACTTTGATCTTTGAGATGATGCCAAAGGGGTTATAATACCATGTAAAGCTCAAATTGAACTTCATTTCCTTCAGTATTTTATATGATTCCTCTATTATTGTCCTGGTGTTGAACACAAATTGGCCCACTAGTGTTTTTATTCTGAATTGTGACTTCTTCTTGGCCACTACAAAGTGAATATCATCTGAGTTCAACATCTCCCTGATATACTCCAGTGAAAAGATCATCATTGGAAGGTACCTGGGGAGTTTATAGGGGGCTGGTTCACAACCATACACTCTAATTTCTATGTATTTTTGATAAAGATACCAATCATCGGTCTTTGCTTGGTAAGATAAATGCAAATTTCTCTTGATTTCCTCATTAATTATGCGATGTACTGCACTTTTGAGAATGTTCATGGATGGATGAAGAAAGTTTTCAATAAATTTCTTGTACGTGAATTCCTGCTATTATTTCATGACCAATGAGGTCCAAAAGATCACTAGTTGTTGGTTACTTGCATCATCCAAATTTTGTAATGCAAAAATGAATTTTTTTGCTTGGTAATAGATGAACATGTAAATAAAAATAGAGGTGTAATTGAACCCCTATTTTGTACAAAACATAATAAATTTCTCATGAATATTATCAACCAAGAACTGACTAAAGTTGAAAATCATAGAGGGCTTGCTATCTGTGGAAAATGTGGAGAGGAATCCTAAAATGGGCTCATCTACCCACTGATCAAAATGATAGCCTAAAATGTAAGAAATCATGGAGATAATATGCTTGTCCTAATAAGGGAAAATGGAAGAAGGATATGGAGGATTCTTCTTAGGCAATTGGTCATTCTCTGGCAAGAAAATCTCAAAAAATTATGGCTCTGTTGGCAAGGTCCAGCTTTTGATAAAGCTGGGTAAGGGCTTCTAGGGAGAAAGGGGCAACATTTTCCATAGTGGGGCCCAAAATCATTTGGTCAATGGATTTGGCTATAATGGTGAAAAGAATGTCACCTGTAGGGGCAATTATGGCCCTTTGGGTGGGGACATAACAAGATTGACACCTTTTGGTAAATTTTGGGGCTTTGAATGTCAAGGGGAAGATATAATGGGGGAGGTTGGACTCCCAGAGCCCTATTTCATCAGTCTTGTCTATGTCCTTATCCTCTAACCAACAATATAGTTCCAGAAAATCACAACCACACTGAGTGTCATTTATCCTATAATATTTATCCACTAATGGTACTATATGATATTAATCTATAGAAGGGAAAATTAAAGGATTAATGATCTTATCCTGGGTTTTTTTTTAGGAGGCATGGCCATAAATAATATATGAATCAGATGAATTTGTAGAGCAAGCTTACCGAGGTCAGCAAAATAATGGACTATCAGGCGAAAATGGAAAGAAAAGTCAGTTTAGGTCGCAGTCTAGCCATGGAAATCCTCTGATGGAGATCACTATGGGAAATTATGAATAGCAGGAAGAATTAGGAGTGAAAGGTTGAGAATGATAGGCTCGGAGTTATTTAAACACTATGATAAAGTCTCGTTGGAAATGGTGCAAGACCGTTAGGCTAAACGATTACCCGAGAAAAATGAAATAAATGAAGAATAAGTGTTTGGCCAGGAATGCATTCAATTGACCTAATAGTCATGCCATGTGGTGAGCAGTGAGTGGTGGAAAAAGAGTGGTATGGAGCAGCAGAAGAATAAGGGAAAGGCGGTTTCTGGAGGGGGTAGTGGGCAGTTAGTGGTATCGGATATGGTGGTGTGAAATCACCAGATCACGTCAAGTAAGTGATGGGACACGGTGGAAGAAACCACTTTCCAAACCCCCCCCCAAGCAGTAAAGGTAGAATGCAAAGAGGGGGCTGAAAACGAACGAGGTCCATCGATCAAATATGGGAGCGGATCCCAAGGCTTTAAAAGAGATTGAACTTTAATCACAAGTGATAGACAGGATCTGTCATCATGCACTTTAATATTTCTTTTCAAACTTAAGGTAAGGGGAAAATGTAGGATATAAAGTACTTTATCCCCACACACATGTTTCTCCTTTGAACTTAGGATAAGGGATGAATAATAAAACATTTTGAAATACATTATCCATAGCATGCACATCTGCCTATTTTTCCATATCCTCAAATTTAGGATAAATTTACATAGGAAAATATTCACCAAATCAGCTAATCTACCTACCCTTAGCTAGACTAGCAATTTTTATTTTTGTCTCCAGGGTGCACTTAAACTAGCAAACCCATTTTTATTTTCTTTTATACATAATGAAAAAAAAAACTATCTAATCTATCCCTTATTTCTCCTATTGACCTACGTTAAACAGTTCGATCAGTGTCATTTTCTACCTAACTAATGATTTACCCAAATTAAAATGTTGGGTAAACCTTTATTCTCTATATAATTTACAAAAATTTAAAGGAGTTTAATCATGATTAAAATGTATTATTAAACTAAAACTAGTGATTGTGGCATTTTGAACAAGCTACACACAACTGTTATTTTACAGAAATGAAGCAAAAAACTATCTATGAGTAGTGGCATTTAGACTTGCAACACTATCAGTATTATTTTTTCTTTATTTTCTTTCTTTTGGTGGGGTTCAATATTTTCTTGCTTTTCAATATTCTTGTTTTTCTCTTTATTTTTTCTTCTTTATACCCTCTTTTCATTTTTTATTCTATATTTTCTTTATTTAGAAATCATTGGAAGATTGACAAGTATTTACGAATAAGATTCCTGAGATTCAATACTCAATTACCTTGAGATCCTATAAATTATAAGACCCTAATAGTGGCTCCAACTGGGGATGGCACTCTCCTTGTGAGTTGCCAAGAACATTTGATCAGTAGCCTTGAGTTTTTATTTCGACAACATCCACCTTTGATTTCTTTGTTGTAGTATTTATGATAACTCATCATTAGAAGTTGAGGGGCTTCTTTGTGGGCTTCAACTTCTGTTAATAGGTCACCAAATCCAAACAATAAGGACGATGATATTTACAATGATAAATTATAATAAAATCACTATTGCTCAAAGAAATAATGTTTGAACGTCCTGCAATTGACTGGTCCACTAGGTAATTCTATCCCATCCAAATTTCTAATAAAAAATGCATTATTCCCTTTGAAAGCATAAATGACATAAGGTCCCATCCATAAGTTGTCAAATTTTCCAAGCTTCCCTTTATCCTCTCTTCTTGAATCCCACTTTAAGACTTTATCACCAATGGTGAAATCATCTTCATTTTTCATTCTATCAAAAACTTTCTTAATAATCTCATCAATTACTTGAGCCTTATTATAAACTTCTTCCCTAGATTGTTGCAACCAGATTGTCTGGTCAATCCTCCTTTGAATGTCATTTCCTTCATTTTGCAACTCTTGAATTAACTTCATGACTGTAACTCCCAAAGAGGATGGAAAAATAACATCCATTCCATAAACCAATTGGTATGGTGACATGCCAATTGATTTCTTTGTGGTGATCCTATTAGCCCAAAGTGAATTTATGAGTTTGTTGTGCCATGAATTTTTGTTTTTTTCTAACAACTTATTGATAATATTTACCAGAATTATGTTTAAAGATTCAACCATCCCATTACCCTGTAAGTTATAAGCAGTTGAATGCCCCAAACTGATATGATATTTATTGCATAAATTTATCATTTTCTTAGACCTAAAGGCTGTAGCAGTGTCTGTAATAAGCTTTTTTGGGCAGCCAAATCTGGACAAGATATTGGTTTCTAAGAATTTGATGATCACAACATATGTGGCTAGTCTAGAAGGAGTGGCCTCAATCCATTTGGTGAAGTAGTCAGTAGCGGTAAGGATCCATTTATGTTGGGAAGAGGATGGAGGATGAATTTCTCCAATGAAATCCAATCCCCACTATTGGAAAGGGCTTTCAACAAATATGGGATTCAAAGGTAAAGGTAAAAGTTTTCTTTTTCCCTCAAAGATTTGACACTTGTGGCAAGAAGTTACCTTCTTATGAACATCTGGAAAAAGTGTAGGCCAGTAAAAACTAGCTATGAGGATCTTATTGGCAATGGATTTCCAATATAGGTGGCCACCATAGTCACAATCATGGAATTCTTGCATTGTCCTTTCTGCATCATCTCTCAATCGACACTTTAGTAGAAGACCACCAGCATCTTTCCAATACAATAAATTTTCTATGATGCAAATTTTAATTTCCTTTAGTTTCATTAATCTAGCCTTTGTTTTTGTTAGACCAGGAGGAGCATTTAAATTAAATAAAGTGTAAATAAGGTCTGCATACCAGGGTGAGGTCATGAAAGCCTCATGTAGTTGTGGAGTTGCATGTTCCTGTTGATCATCCAATTCAGCTACAAAGTTGATATCCAAAGCATTAAAATTAGATTCAGCGATTAATTTGGTTAATCCATGTCCTTTGATGAGCTTGGTTGGCTTGATTTCCATGTCATATTCCAGAATGATGGTAATCCATTTGCCTTTTTTTCCATCTGGTCCATTCTATGTCAAAATGTCTTTAACTACAACATTTGGTACATAAGCAATTATATGATAATAAAGGATATATACTCTAAAATATTTAATTGCTTTTATCAGTGCAAAAGCCTATTTTTCCATTATGTTGTACTTGAGTGCAACATCCCTTAAAGCCTTACTAAAGAAAGCAATGGGTTGTTCATATCCAACTACATTTTTCTGCAAAAGGACAGTTGCAACGGTATGTTCAAAAGCAAACAAAAAATTTATAAAATATTTAGTGAAATATGGACTAATAAGGACTGGTGCCTTTGTTAATGCCTATTTAACTTGGTCAAATAATTGCCTAGCTTCGATGTTCCATTTGATTTCAGAATCTCATTTTAGCATGTTTGTGATGTTTCTGAGAAGTTCTGCAAGGTTAGGGATAAATCTCCTCACGAAGTTTATTCTCCCAATGGATGATTGCAATTCTTTAATATTTCTTGGATGATTTATTTTCAAAATAGCTTCAATATTTCTAGGATCAATTCTAATACCTGCCTTAGATATAATGTGACCAAGAATTTATCCTTCCTCAAGGCCAAACATTTTTTTCTTAGGATTTAATGAGATCCAAAGCCTTCTACACTTTTCAACTAATTTTCTTAGGTTTCTCAAATTTTCTTCATCAGTTTTAGAATATAAATTTATGGAATCTAGATAGATTACAATCAATTTGCAAATTTCATCAGCAAAAGCAATATCCATTTCTCTCTGAAATGTGGCTCCAGCATTCATTAATCCAAAAGGCATCTTCACATACATGAAGGTAACCCATGGATTGGTAAATGTTGTTTTGTCATGATCCTCTGGATGAACTAAGACCTGATTATAACCTGAGAATTCATCTAATAAGGAAATCCTAGAATATCCAACTACCTTTTGTAGAATATGATCGATTTTAGGTACGGGATAGTTGTATTTTAGGGAAACTTTGTTTAGGTTTCTCAAATCTATACACAATCTGATTTCACCTGTTTTCTTCCTAGTTGGCACAATGTTGGAAACCGATTTAGAGTACCTAAGAGGAACTATGATTTTGGAATCATACATTCTTTTGATTTCTTTCTCAATTAAAGGCATCAAAACTAGATTTATTTTGTGAAGTTTTTGTTTAAAGGGTTTCTGATCTTTTGTAATTGGAATTTTGTGTTGAATAATTTCTATGTCATATGTTTTAAGATCTTCACAAGTATAGGCAAAAACATCACTAAATGTCTTGAATAAGGAAATATATTTTTGTTTTTCTGTTGTTGGGATTGATTTTGACAGTTTTATGATTTTGGGGTATTTTTCAGTACCTAAATTACAATCTTCAACTATTGTTCCTCAGGGTTCAATATTTGGCTTTTTAGCCACATCATTGAAATCAAATAAATCTTCTAGTGGAACTAGACCTCTAGGAAAAACATTGTCCTTAAGTTGGAGTGTTTCAAACTCTTTTTTTTCTAGGTCTATTTCAAGCAATTCTAGTTTATTTACAACTTCATCTATGGGTGTATTTACATCTAAATTATCTAATTTCCTTTCTGGATCAGAGTATTCAACAATTTGACTATCTACTTTAGATTCCAAATCCATATTGTCATCTTGAAATGCATCTCTTGATTGCAGGAAACTTTCAATTTGTTTATCATTTCCAAATACTTGCCAATATCTCATGTTATCAGGTACAGTTGGTTGGTGTTTTACCTCCAGTACATATTCCTGATTAGGATAAGGCATTTTACTAGAGCTAGCTGAAAAAGCTATGTTATTTGGAATGATGTTTTTTTTTTCTCGGAATTGTAGATAGGTCATATTCAAGAAAACTCTCTAGAAGTTACACACAACATTTATGTATGCTCTCATCCTAGGATGTTTGGTTGAATATTCTCCTTTAATTTGTTTGATAATTAATTCAGCATTCCCTTGAATGGAGATTATTTTAGCACCTAACTTTTTTAACAACTGCAATCCTAGAATAAGGGCTTCATAATATGATATATTATTAGTACATTGAAAATTAAGCCTTTATGAATCACCCCCAGCATTGATTATTTCTTGTATTAACCACCCAAATTCCTATTTCAGCACAATCTTTGCTTCAAGAGCCATCAAAACTCATGTTCCAAAGAGGTTCAGGAGACGTTTTTACCCCTGTTATTTGTTTTTAGGTTGGGCTTGTTTTAGAAATTTTAGTTTCAGCATTGATTACTTGAGTGTTGACATCCTCATCATTATAAAGAATGAAAGAAGCCAAATCTAAATGAACAGAATAAAATGGATAGTTGTGAGGTTTGTCTTGACTACTCACTATGAATTTCATTAAGGTTTCCCTATATAGTCTTCTTTGTTGCCCAAAAATTGGTACGGTTTAAAAGGTCATGTCCATTTGTAGGGTACCTTGTAACTTTTCTCCCCATGAGTGTGACAACAACATGCCATACTTAGGGGGAATGTCTGCAACCACTATGTCCATTACTAGACTTTTAGCATATATTTGAGCAAAAGTAACACATAGATCTTTGATAAGACCTAGGCATCTAACTTTGCTGGAATGAAAGGAGTACAATTCTTTGTAAGGTCTAGTAATTTCAAGTCCAAATTTCTCCATAATAGCTTTAGGCATTAAATTGTGGGAGGCACCTAAATCTAACATATCATTATGGAGAAATTTTTCATGAATATTTAGGATAATATAGAATGGAGGAACTCCTCCTTCCTATGGTTTTCCTTCAACTTCTGTGTTGGGTTGTGTTATATTCTTTCCACAACTAGCCCACGTAGTTAACTAGTGGGATAGAAGGGGGGCGGAGCCACCCCCTTTGTTGTGCTGATTGCGTAGCGGGGGGCGGTCACAGGGGGTTTGAGGGGTGTAGGTAACCCCAACCTATATTAGGTTGGGCGGACCTACCTATGGTTTTTACATGATTTTTTGCACATGGTTTTGGACACAATGGTTTTCGGTCCATGGTTTTGGACACGATGGTTTTCGGTCCATGGTATTGGATGCTTCGACGTGTATAAATATGTATTGTAACATTGAAAGGAAAATAATTAAAAATCAAGCTGGTAGTCTCGGTTTTGGGATACAGGGGAAAATCTCTCTGTATATGTGTTTTATGTACTATGCTCTTACATTGTTTAATTTCTATGTTTTAGAATTCGTATGCAAATAATTTCTGTAAGGGGTTAAAACCTACATTTAGTATCAAAGTTGTTTTGGCTTCAAGGGGACACCTTTGTTGTTGAGGGATTTCGCTTGGGCTTGTGGTAGACCTTGTTTAGTGGGAGATCTGCGGGATCGATTCTGGTGGTGAAAGAGGATGGTGAGCAATGGAAAGATAAAGATCAAGAAATTTAATGGTGAGAGTTTTGAGTTGTGGAAACTCAAGATGGAGGATCTATTGGTGGATAAATATCAGTGGATTGCGGTAGATCCAGGTACTAAACTAATGGGAGTGTTCAATGAAGAATGGAAGAAGTTCGATCGGAAGGCAAAGAGCACAATATAATTGTGTGTCTCAAATTCAGTATTGTTGAATGTATCAAGGGAAGCTACGACAAAGGCTTTGTGGGACAAGTTAGGGACCTTGTACCAATCTAAGTCTCTGATGAATAAATTTTTCCGGTGGAAAAAGCTATATAAACTGAGGATGAAAGATGGAGACTCGGTGACAGAGCATCTGAATGTATTTAATGTTGTGGTAAGTTAGTTATTATTTGTTGGTATTAAAATTTCAGATGAAGATAAGTGCATCAGTTTATTATGTTCTCTACCAGATTCATGGGATAGTCTGGTTATTGCAATAGGTAGCAATACAACTACCTTGCAGTTTGATGAAATAGTCTCATCCTTATTGATGGAGAGATGAGACAAAAAAATATGGAGAGCTAGAATGGTGATGCCTTGTTTATATGAGGATGGTCCCAGAACAGAAACAAAAATAAGTCATCGAGTGAGAGATCTAAATCTCTCAGAAAACCTGTAAAGGTGGTGCGCTAGAAATGCAGAATGGAAGGGCACTACAAAAGGGAATGTAAATCTAAAGCTCCTGACAAATGAAAAGGATCCGATGGTGCTCCTTCTGCAGAGGCAAAAACCACCTCAGATGAAGGTGCAGATGTGTACTTGGCTTCTTCAAGTACACATGTAGATCATGAGGCATGGTTGATTGACACAGGTGCATCCTTTCACTTCACTCCCCATAGAGAGTGGTTTTGGGAGTATGAGAAATATGATGGTGGTGATGTCTTCTTGGGGGATGATAGGAAGACTAGCATCATTGGTCATGGAAAAGTAAAGTTGAAGTTGCAAGGTGAAAGGATTAGAACACTTCTGGGTGTTCTTCATATTCTTGCATTAGCCAGAAATCTGATTTCTATAAGCAAGCTGGATGATGTAGGTGTAAAAACAGTGTTCGAGAAGGATACCTACAAAATGGTTCAGGGAGCACTGGTATTGATGCGGGGAGTTTGGATTGGAACCCAGTACAAGCTACAAGGTAGAATTGTTATTGATGGGTGAAACAGTTCTGTGGTTCCTGAAAGTGGAGCAGAAAATCTAGTGGTCTCTGGAGAGAAGACCATGATGTGGCATCAAAGGCTTGGACATATTGGAGAGAAGGGCCTAAAAGTACTTCATGGTAAAGGTATGGTAGAAGGTATGAGTAATAGCTCTCTAGATTTTGAATTTTGTGAAAAATGTGTATATGGGAAGCAGAATAGGGTGACTTCCCCTCTAGTGGTAAGAGGATGAAACATATATTAGAACTTGTGCACAGTGATGTGTTTGGAACTATGAAGGTTCCATCACTGGGTAAGTTTGTGTACTATGTAGCATTTATAGATGACTTCTCAAGGAATACATGGATGTATTTCCTTAAGAAGAAATCTGAAGCCTTTGACAGGTTTAAAGAATTTAAGGCTCTGGTGGAAAACCAGACAGAGAAGAAGATAAAGGTGTTGAGGACAAATAACGGTGGATAGTTTTTCAACAAGGAATTTGAAGAATCCTATAAGAAGTGTGGTATAGCACGACAGAAGACTACTCCATACACACCTGAGCAAAATGGAGTTGCAGAAAGAATAAACAAGATGTTGATGGAAAGGGAAAGAAACATGCTAAGTGGTGTTGGGTTAGGACAGGAATTCTGGGCAGAGGCGGTGGAGACTGCATGTTACCTGGTCAATAGATCACCTTCATCAACATTGGAATACAAGACTCCACAAGAGGTATGGACTAGTAAGGAACCTTCTCTTTCACATCTGAGGGTATTTGGATGTGATGCATATGTACATGTTCCAAAGAAGAAAAGAACCATGTTGGATAGTAAATCTGAAAAGTGCATCTTTATTGGGTATAAGGATGGTTTAAAGGGTTATAAGCGTTGGAACCCAGTAACAAGGAAAGTTGTGTACAGCCGAGATGTGGTGTTCAGAGAGGTGAAATATGTTATTAAACATGAAGTCGAACGAAAGGAACCTGAGAAGATAGAGTTTGAGCTTAAGGAGTAAGAATAAGACTTTACAACAGAGGAGGAATCAGAAGATGAAGAGCCACAAACTATGGGTGTGATAAGATCAATTCGAGAAAGAAGGAAACTAGAAAGGTATAGTCCATCTGCTTTCTGTTCAAATTTTGTTTTATCTATTACTGATGATGATCCCAGAACTGTGAAGGAAGTAGTAGATTCAAAGGATGGAAAACTCTGAAAAGAGGCCATGGTTGATGAAATGGCATCTTTGCCCAAAAATGAGGCTTGGGATCTGGTGGAGTTGTCGGCTAGAAGGAAACCCATTGGCATCAAATGGGTGTTCTAGAAGAAGACAAATGCAGAAGGAAAGGTGGAGAAATATAAAGATTGGTTGGTAGCAAAAGGCTATTCCCAGGTGTCAGGAATTGATTTTGGTGATATTTTTTCTCATGTTGCTAAGGTAACTTCTATTAGATTACTTTTATCTGTTGCTTCTGCTTTTGTTTTTGAGGTAGAACAGATGGATGTGAAGACAACATTTCTTCACAAGAATATAGAAGAGGATATCTACATGAAGCAACCTAAAGGCTTTGTGGTAAAGGGTAAGAAAGAGCTGGTATGCAAGTTAAAGAATTCTATGTATGGGTTAAAACAGTCACCAAGGATGTGGTATCAGAAATTTGATACATTTATACAGGGACTTGGCTTCACGAGAAGCAAAGCAAATCACTGTGTGTATTTTAAATTAATTGGTGACCATGTTATTTATTTGGTCTTGTATGTAGATGATATGTTGTTGGTTGGAAATGACAAAGAAATTATCCAGGATTTGAAGGCCCATTTGTCCTCCAAATTCGACATGAAAGATCTTGGTGTTGCAAACTATATTTTCGGCATGGAAATTAAAAGAGATTGGACAAAGAGGAAGCTCTGGTTAAACCAGAGGAAGTATGTCGAGACAATATCGCAAAGGTTTAATATGCAAGATAGTAAACCGATGAAGGTTCCTATTCCTGTAGGTGTAAAGTTATCTGCTGAACAGTGTCCCAAGACACAAGAAGAGGAAGAGGACATGTCTCGTGTTCCATATGCAAGTATAGTTAGTAGCCTGATGTGTGCGATGGTCTGTACTAGATCAGACATTGCACATGCAGTGGGAGTATTGAGCAGGTTTATGTCAAAACCAGGGAAGGAGCACTGGAAAACAGTGAAGTGCGTTTTCAGGTATTTGCGTGGCACTAGTGATTATGGTTTGTGTTACCAAGGAAGGCCAGGATTGGATGGCGTGTTGGATATTTGTGGCTTTGTTGATGCAGACTGGGCTGGAGATCTAGATCAAAGAAGATCTACAAGTGGGTATGTGTTTAACATATTTGGAGGTGCAGTCAATTAGATGAGTAAGAAACAATATGCAATGGCACTATCAACTACAGAGGCCGAATACATGGCAGCCACTCATGCAATCAAGGAAGCAGTTTGGTTACAAAGATTATGTTCAAGTATGGGGTTAGTACAGGGAGCCATAAGGATAAATTGTGATAGCCAAAGTGCAATTTTCTTGGCAAAGAACCTTGCATATCATTCAAAGATAAAACACATTGATGTTTAGTATCACTTTGTGAGAGATATGATAGAAGACAAAAAGGTGTTGCCGGTAAAGGTGGACACTTTGAAGAATACTACAGATGCATTGACAAAATCTGTGAGCTCCGAGAAGTTCTCTTGGTGTAGAGAAACAATGGTTGTTGTAGGGCTGGATAAATGACTCAGTTCTCTTGTGGCCCCCTGTGGAAAGAAAACAACAAGTGGGAGAATGTTGGGTTGTGTTATATTCTTTCCACGACTAGCCCACATAGTTAACCGGGGGTTAGAAGGGGGGCGGAGCCCCCCCTTTGTTGCGTCCATTGCGTAGCGGGGGGGCAGGGGGGTCACAGGGGGTTTGAGGGGTGTAGCTAACCCCACTCTATGGGGTCCAAGTCAGCGCCCCAAAAAATTTTGTTTTTGGACCCTATATTAGGTTGGGCGGACCTACCTATGGTTTTGTACATGATTTTTCGCACATGGTTTTGGACACGATGGTTTTTGTTCCATGGTATTGGATGCTTCAGTATGTATAAATATGTGTCGTAACATTGAAAGGAAAATAATGAAAAATGAAGCTCGTATTCCCAGTTTTAGCATCCAGGGGAAATCTCTGTGTATATATGTTTTATGTGTTATGCTCTCACATTGTTTATTTTATGTGTTTTAGAATTCATATGAAAGTAATTTATGTAGGGGGTTAAAACCTACATTTTGGTCCAAATAAGAGTTCAGGTTGGTCATCATTCAGATTCACAAGTTAGTGTTTTCCCCTATTTTTGAAGCTTTCATTACTTGGGGTGTGTACATGTTTTTATTCATTAATTATGTGAGAGGAATTGGGATCTTCAATTTCTCTAGTTCATTCTCAATGTTGAATGATCTTTGAATCTTAATTGAGTTGGGAAGTTTAGATTGTTTTGTGATTTTTTTTGTCATAGGCTCTCTTTTTTGACTGGTGGTTGGGACCTCTATTTGAGTAGTTTTAGAAGCATTGTCAACAACCTTTTTGACAGGGATTTCTACCTTTTTCTTGCCAGAATTATCCACAATTTTCTTAGGAAGACTATCTGTGGTTTTCTTAAGTTCATTTTCAGATGACATTTTAGCATGATTATCTGAGATTTTGGCAGTGAGAGTTTCTGGGTTCTTTTTTATCCTAAGGCTGTACTACATATGGACTTCCATTATAGCATTTTCAAACCCCTACTTATATTCAGCTAACTCTTTGGAATCTAATTGTGTTTGTGCTGAGAGAAAAAGTTCATGCTCTTCTTGAGTGAGGAAAACTAATTCATAATTGTTTATTCCCATCAAATTTATTTGGTTATCCTCCAAATCTTCCACAATATTCCCCTCATCATTTGTCTAATTTTTCTGAAAAGGAGGAAAAACCTACTGGTCTGGACCATTTTTTTCTCTTTGTTTAATTTGGGGAACATTCCTTCTAAAGTTTTGGTTTCTAGTTTGAGGGGCATTTTGGTTCTCTCTTACTTGAGTTTGGTCATTAATGTTTACTATTTGCATCATCTGATTCACTACTCTCACTAAGTTATCAATTTTATGATGAACATCAGAAGTATAAGGTTCTTCTTTTATGGTAACTCTGCATTCAGAATTCAGTTTGGCCTTCTTGGCGAGGATGTTAGCTTCAACTTTAATAGCATTTGCTTGAAATTCTTCCAAAGTTGTCGGGTCTCTCTCTCTAAGTTGATATTCCATATCTACATTGAAACCATCTGCAAAATCAATTAGAGCTAGGCCAAGGAAGGGCTTGATGTCTTGTGGAATGGAATTGTAAACAATATTGAACCATTCACAATATTCTTCCACACTTTCATTGGGTTTTCTTTTCAGCCTTTTATATTCATTTAGGAGTTGAAGTGGATTTTTCTTGATCTCCCATCTAGCTAGAAAGGTTTGATGGAAAGCATTAATGTTGGCTATATTTCCTACAGGTAAACCCCTAAATTATTTCTTGACATCACCTCCTAAACTTTGGGCAAACAATTTCATTTTAATAACAGCGTCATCTACTTATTGGAGGTCACACATCATTCATCCTATCCACACGCTGCTGAGTAGTATAAGAAATCGTGTTATCAAAGGTCACAATTTTAGATTGGTAATCTCGAGGCATAACATTTAGCTAGCCTGGTAACATCAAAGGTACATACCTAGCCACCATAACTATTTTGGAAGATTGACTTGAAGATGGACCTAATGGAGATGTAGTTTTGATAACTTTAGGGATAGTAGGAATAATAGTTTGACTGGGAGGTTGTAGATGAATAATTGATCCAGGTGGATATTGGTGGCCACCTGCCAAGTGCGCCTGGACCCCCACCATTGTCTTTCTCAACATTTTCAGTTTCCTTAATTGTAGCACAACTTACTATTTTTAGCAGTTTTTCGGGTCCTGAACTTCTGGAGCCGTTTTGAGGCCCTAAACGACATTTTTTGGGGAATCCTGGGGCAACATGGGTCCATGGAATGGATCGATGTTGACCGTTCCAGCAATGATAGTGCTCGGTTAGATATTTCTAATGAGCTATTGTACGTGTCAAACGGAGATCATATGCCAAAGTTACGACCCCGGGAATTTGATGTACCAATTTACCCCAAACGGGGCCCACAATTTGGCATTTCATCTCCTAGGGTTAGGTTTTGGAATGTTAAGGGTTTTCCATTGTTTCTCAACAATAAATAGGCCTTCGAGCCTCATTGTAACACAGTTCAGAGGCATGTAGCCATCACATCTCTTCTCAGAGATAAGCTACCATCGCCCTAGCTGGCTTATTTCCATTTCTGATTGTAAGCATATTTCAGTATTTTCCATTAATGAAATGAAGTATTATTTCTATTGCATCTTTGTGTATATGGTTATCTCTATAATTTGTTGCGTTCCTGTTTAAATTTGGATCAGTGGTATTAGAGCGGTCTGCTTTTTCTCTGTTTTTCTTTGCATGTCCCCAACAAGGTCGGGATATAAGGAGTTAGGGCTTGAACTGGTTGAACCTTTGCAAGACTAGCCTCGCAAATCCCGACGGCCTCCCATGGCAGACGAGAAGAAAGACAAGGGGGCAGTAGATCCCATCAAAATATTTCTCGAAGAAGCCCTCGAGCGACAACGGAACGTGATGATGTACAGCTTTGCCCAGATCCTTCAGCGGCTACCGAGAAGCAGCGCATCGGCTTCCAACAGCTACTCTGGAAACGCCACACCCTTTAAGGTACAAGTTAATTTTGAAATCCCCATATTCGAGGGTCAGATAGACGCAAATGCCGTAGATAAATGGTTAAATCTGCTAGAGGGTTATTTTTCTGTTCATGAATTTTCGAGTCGGGAAAAGATTGTTTTTGCTCTTCTCAAAGCAGCCCCCCACGTCAAGGACTGGTGGGAAACCTACTGCGAGCAGAAGGATGAAAGTACTGGCTCATTATTTTCAGCCGCACCCACCTGGGATTCGTTCTGGGATGCCATCAAGGAGAAATACTACCCTGTCGGAAGCTATGAGGATGAATACATAAAGTGGACCACGCTGCGGCAGGGAAGGGACCAAGACATGCCGGAGTTCACCAATCTTTTCCATACCTTTCGCAGAAAGTTGGGTATCAAGTATTCGGAGCAACATTTGATACTTAAATACCGTGGCTGCTTGCACAAGTACATCCAGGAAGAAATACAATTCCTAAACATCCCCTCGCTAGGCGCAGCATACCGATATGCCGTCAAGGTCGAGTAGAAGTTTAAACAAAAGAAGCGAGACTTTGGATCTGCGAATCCAAAGCAGGGGAAAGGTGCCCCTAAACCACAGAACAAAGGACAGCCCAAGACAACCAGCCGAAGCTGCAAGCAAAGAACAGCGCTGCCAAGCCGAGAAAGGACACTGGAAAATGGTGCGAGTTCCATAAGAGCTCCACTCACAACACAAGTGAGTGTCGGGCCAAGCAGTCACTGGTGGCTGAGCTAAAGGTTTCAGAATCAGATGCATGTTCCAACTCTGAGTCAGAACCCGATAAAGGGTATGAAAAAGGGAAGCAGATCATTGATGTGGATCCCAGCGCCACTGTTGCTACCGTAAAGATCCAGAGAAATGAACCCGAAGATCTAGAGGAGGAGGAGCGTCTCTTCCACTCCCAGATGTGGTTAAAGGGCTCCCCGATACAGTTCATTGTTGATAGCGGGAGTCAAAAGAATCTCATTTCAGCAGAGGTCGTGAAGCGGTTGGGCTTACCGACCACAGCACATCCACAACCATACACCATTGGGTGGCTTCACCAAGGACGAGATCTTCGCGTGAGCCAGCAGTGTCGCCTTCCATACAACATCAAGCCCTTCACGGATGAGGTATTGTGTGACATTGCTCCCCTTGAAGTTTGTGATGTATTACTAGGACAACCATACTTGTGGAAGCGACATGCTGTGTATGAATCAAGGCCCCGTGCTGTTATTATTACATTGGGAAATAAGTTGTTCAGGATACCAGAGGTAGCACCACCTGCCGCCATCTCTTTGATTACTGCGAAACAATGCAGTAAGATCATTTCCAAAACCAGGAAATTTGTTTTCCTGATGATACGCCCTCAAGGAAAGAAGAAGACAGTGGTCGCAGCCTCCAAACGGGGTCCCTCTGCACGACAACTACAGATGGACAAGGTTGTGGAGGAGTACGAGGACATCTTCACCTCCCCGGCAGGGGTTCCTCTGCACTGTCAAGTCAAGCACTCCATTGATCTGACCCCAGGTGCGCCGCTACCCAATGGACCAATTTATCGGTGCTCCGTTCTGGAGAACAATGAAATCAAGAGGCAGATTCAGGAGCTCCTGCAGAAAGGTCACATCCGTCCGAGTTCATCGCCCTGTGGGAGCCCGATCATGTTGGTACAGAAGAAGGATGGGACGTGGAGACTCTGTATTGACTATCGGGCGTTGAACAAGATCACTGTCCGTAATAGGTACCCGATCCCGTGGATTGATGACCTCCTAGACCAACTAAAGGGGGCGAAATATTTCAGAAAGATCGATCTGAAGTCAGGATATCACCAGGTACCAATCGAACCCTCCGATGTGTGGAAGACTGCCTTCAAATCCAAGGAGGGCCTCTTCGAATGGTTGGTCATGCCTTTCGGATTGACGAATGCTCCTGCAACCTTTATGAGGCTAATGGATGACATCTTGTGGCCATTCACCAACTCCTTTGTAGTAGTATACTTGGATGACATTCTGATCTTCAGCCAGAGTTGGGAAGAGCACCTCCACCACATCCGACAGGTTCTCCAAACACTGCGGAAACACAAGCTATGTGCCAATTTGGAGAAATGCACTTTTGGCATGACCCAGGTTCAGTATCTAGGATACATCATTGATGAACAGGGGGTGCATGTCGATCCATCCAAGATCCAAGTCATTCGGGATTGGCCCTCTCCAACCACTCTAACAGAGCTCCGCAGCTTTCTAGGTCTTGCCAACTTCTACCGCAGGTTTGTGTTGGGATTTTCTCATATTTCTTGGCCCTTGAGTCAAGTCACCAAGGGCGGGGCGAAATAAAAATTCTTTTGGTCTGAATCTCAACAGAAGGCATTCAGGGAGTTGAAGGATCGCCTCTGCACGGCACCAGTGCTCGCGTTACCAGATTTACAACAACCATTTGAGGTCGAGACAGATGCCTCTGACTATGCTATTGGGGCAGTCCTTACTCAACATGGACATCCAGTGGCATATCACAGTGAAACACTTTTAGACACAGTCTAGAAGTACCCCACTTATGATAAAGAGATGTATTCCATTGTACAGGCCCGCTGACAATGGAAGCATTACATTTTGGGGAAGGAAACGGTCATCCACACAGACCATCGACCTCTGCAGTTCATACAGACCCAAGGGAAATTGCAGAATGATCGCCATCAGAAGTGGTCTACATACCTGCAACAATTTCACTTGAATATCAAGTATAAAAAGGGCAGCACCAATAATGTTGCAGATTGCCTCGGTTGACCACCAATCATGGCGCTAACCACCGTGCTCAACTCTTGTGGGCACGAGACTTCTGATTGGCCACTTCTCTACAAAAGCGACCCAGAATTCGGCCACACATACCAGACACTCTTGGAGGGTTGGCATGTTGCAGATTTTCACCTCCAGGATGCCTTATTATGCCACCTCGGTCACCTTTGTGTTCCTTCAAGCGAGCGTGCCAGGATTATTTGGGAAGCACACTACAGTCAGGCTGCTGGGCATTTCGGGGTCCAGAAAACAGTGGTAGTACTGCAAAATTATTTCTATTGGCCGAATCTTCGACAGGATGTTGGGAAGTACATCCGATCATGTACTGCCTGTGCCATTGCCAAACCGACCATTAAGAAGCACGGCCTCTATACCCCGTTGCCTACCCCTAGTCGACCGTGGGAATCCATCTCCATGAATTACATGTCAGGCCTTCCTTCCACTAAGCATGGAAATGACTGTGTTTTTGAGGTCATCGACAGGTTCTCGAAGATGGCCATTATGGTGGCCTGCAAGAAGAATATCACAGCAGAAGCCACTACTAAACTCTTCTTTGAACGAGTGTGGGTGCACTTTGGGATCCCACAGTCTATCATCTCAGATCGGGATAGTCGGTTTCTCAGCACATTTTGGTCCAGTCTCTGGTCAATGCTGGACACCAAACTCACGAAGTCCACAACCTTCCATCCTCAAACTGATGGCCAGCCAGAGGTTGTCAATAGGATGATTGTGTGCATTCTGTGCATGTATAACTCAAAGCATCCACACACATGGGACGAGAGCCTCCCCTATGTTTAGCACAGCTACAACCGAGCTCTTCACAGCTCCACTGGCCATAGCGCTTTTCAGGTGGGTTTGGGATTCCAGCCACTATGCCCCATTGATGTGGCCATGCCACTTGCAGCTACTCACATGAATTTAGCTCATGTCTAGTCTGAAACAGATAAGGCCACCAGCTTCATTGAGCACATCCAACATATTCGCCAGCAGGTCCATGACATTCTTGAGAAATCAAATGCCAAGTACAAGTAGCGACATGATCAACATCGGGTGCCACACAAGTTTCAGGTGGGCGACAAAGTCTGGTTGCATTTGCAAAAGGAACGCCTTACTGGAGCCTATCAGAAATTGAGACCACTCTGATATGGTCCTTACACCATTATTAAGGCTATGGGAGACAATGCATTTGAGCTCAGCATTCCCCCATTCCTTGGCCTGCACCCAGTGTTCAATGTGGACCGCCTTCGGCCATACTTTCCACCATTGCTAGACACATCCGACATTGCAGAACAGCTCAAACCCACAGAATTAAATCCAGATTGCATGGAACAAGATGCAACTGATCGGATCATGGACACACAGATCAAGAACACTCGCCAACAGAATATCCAACTGTATCAAGTTTTCAAAGCAGGCCAACTCCTTCAGCAGGGCAAGTGGCTCACCAGTGAACAAGTTCAGCAGAAGTTTCCTCATCTCATGGAGGAGCTCAACGCAATGGGGACCATTGCTTCCTAGGGGGGAGGAATGATCCAGGTGGATATTGGTGGCCACCTGCCAAGTCCACCTGGACCCCCACCATTGTCTTTCTCAGCATTTTCAGTTTCCTTAATTGTAGCACAACTTACTATTTTTATCAGTTTTTCAGGTCCTGAACTTCCGGAGCCGTTTGCAGGCCCTAAACGACGTTTTTTGGGGAATTCGATGTTGCCTGTTCCAACAATGATAGTGCTTGGTTAGATCTTTCTAATGAGCTATTGTACGCGTCAAATGGAGATCATATGCCAAAGTTACGACCCCGGGAAGTTGATGTACCAATTTACCCCAAACGGGGCCCACAATTTGGTGTTTCATCTCCTAGGGTTAGGTTTTGGAATGTTAAGGGTTTTCCATTGTTTCTCAACAATAAATAGGCCTTCGAGCCTCATTGTAACACAGTTCAGAGGCATGTAGCCATCACATCTCTTCTCAGAGATAAGCTACCATCGCCCTAGCTGGTTTATTTCCATTTCTGATTGTAAGCATATTTCAGTATTTTCTTTTAATGAAATGAAGTATTATTTCCGCTGCATCTTTGTGTATATGGTTATCTCTGTAATTTGTTGCGTTCCTGTTTAAATCCGGATCAATAATAGTAGGAATAATAGTAGGAATGAGTAGGACTGGGAGGTTGTAAATGAAAAGAATGGGAAGACTAACTAGATAAATAGGTTGCTACAATTGTCAAAGCAAAAAATTCAACAGATTGTTGAGTAAAAGCTTCTTTAATAGCTTGATCCAACACTGAAACTAGACCTTGTAATTTATCAAATTTCTATAAGGATTCTATATCAGGATCAACTTCAAAATGTTGGGTTTGGGGTATGTATAGTTGCGTTATGGCTTTATCAATAACAATTTGGTCTACAAAAGCCTCAGACTTTGATCTAAACAAACTATGTTGGAAAGGCAAATCAAACTCTATATCTTGTATAGTTTCAAATTTCTTTGGGAGTGAATTAGACGTTGATAAAGGAATATCTTGAGGAAGAGAATTGAATCTATACAATGAGCCATTACTACCTTAGATCTCCATAAAAATGTTCTTTCTCACAAACTTCTCAGGGTTATCTATGAATTCAGTACGTTTAGGGTCAAGGTGATATCTAGTGAAAATTCTTTTAGGGGCCGTGTCTATTAAAAATCGTCACACAAATAAAATAAAATCAATCACACAATATAATATTTACAAAATAACAACCTCGGATCATGTATTACATAATAATGATATAACAATTGTTTGATGAATTATTGATTAAAAACCAGGGAATAATAATGTTTCAGAGTAAGAAGTATTCTTCTCCAGTATGGTCGCCACTATGTTTTCGTTCTGTATTTTTGAGGCTGAGCGAGTAAACACGTGGGACAACATCAAAACCACTTTGGAAGATGGGATCTAGCCCTACCAGCTTCAGAGAGGGATCTCTCTATTTAATTTAGCATTGTTTTAGTGTAAGTTTTAGGCTAGTTATGATTGTACTTATTTGTTTTTTTAAAAGGTTTGGTTGATTTGAGTGTTATAATTCCATTGGGCTATGGAGTCTATAAACTAAACTGGAGTTTTGCATCAAGTTTTAGAGGAATTGTCACAGGGAAAGCTTGGTTACACTAACTGGATATTTTCAAAAATTAAATGAATTTGTGGAATAGCAGAAGTGTAAGGTTCAGTAGAAACCAAGGGGCAATTAAAAATTCCTTGATCTAACTTCAGTGGAAAGCATTAAAATTATCAACAGGAAAAATAGGGCACTCTGAGTAACAAATCCTATTTATCACAGTTTCTATTGATTAATTCAGAAATTCATAACAACAGAGAAAGGAAAAATAATGTTTAAACAAATATACAAAATAGACACATCGCCATTTATTACACCACATGAATCATGTGAAAGGTCATTGTATTACTGATGCTCTAGTGCTTTGAAAATTACATTATGAAAAAGGAAATTACATTTGGAAATCAAACATTAATACTTCAAATAGTGAAGTATTTATAATAAAAATACAAAAATTCTTTGCAAAATCATTTTCAAACCAACAATGTATTATTAGCCTAATTACAAACAATATCATCTAATCCTAGCATAAGGATAGGCCATGTAGGCTGCTGAAGAGAACGATGGCCCTGTTTTAATGGTTTCGGTTGCTGAGTCATCCTGAAACAGTGTTGTGATGCTGAATTGGCTGTTGTACTGGCTGCTGCACTGGTAAAGTCATTTTATTGCTCCTAAGTTATCCTTCAATCTAGTAAATCAACCAACTCCTCCCATCTCTTTTCATTTGGAACTGTCAACTTTTTTACCCTGCGGTAAATTTCGTCTACCTCTGTGTATTTAGTAAAAGTTGGTTTTACAGTAAAAATATGTTCTACCTGATTTTGCACATGGAAATTGTTTGACATGGTCTCCAAGAATCCCTTTGTTGTCATACTTCCTTTAATTCCACTGAACTTAATTCTGCTTTTATCCACTTCTTTAATCTTCAGGATATAGTCTTCCTGAGTGATCAACTTGTCATTTATGGCATAGATACTAAGCAGTCCCTTTTGCATTAAGGCTTCAATCTTGTTTGTAAACTTGTTTACCTACAGCTCTAAGGTTTCACACCTTTCCTCCAACTGATCAATGAGATTTCTCTTTGTCAAGACTTCCTTGACTTCCAGAATGGTGACAGTTCTATCATTGACTCCTACTTCCTTCAATTCATATCTAGAATTTGAATTTAAAAATTTAATTATATTAGTAGCTTTTGTTGGCATCTCTCCCAACTTTTTCCTTCCTTGCACAATAGTTTCTATTTCCTTCTCTATTACCTCTTTCTGCTCAAATATGATTTGGATAGAAGGAAAAATCTCATTCATAGAACCTAATATGTTCATCAAAATAGTTTCCTTGGCTTGGGCCAAGGTCTGGCCAATTGAAGTGTCTCTCTCTACCTTGTGCAGCTTTTCCAATAGTCTCTGGGATTTCTCCAATTAAGTAGTCCGAGCAGCTTCAGCTTTGGCCTTTTGCACTTCCAAAGCTTTGAGTTGGCACTTCAAAGTCTCAATTTCCTTTGACTGTAATGACATGTTTCGAAGTGTCTGTGTTACCTATTCAGCACTGGGAGTCTAAGTTGAAGAAGTAGTTGCAATGGTTGCTCCTGTTGATGGAAGTTGAGAAAGAGGTACAACATCCAGGGGGACAATGGCAATCTTCAGACTGTCTTCTTTCTCCTTTATCAATTTCTCCAACTCTGTCTCCATCTGCCTAATCTGTATATTTTGGTCTATGATCAATTTCATCATATCTGTTTTATGTGCTTCACCCTCTTCAATATCCTTGGTCATTGGATCTTCTATGGCTGGCAACTTGAGCTTCTTTCTCAATGCTGCAATGTTCAAATTCTTCTTTCTAATAATCTCCTTAGAAACATTAACATCTTTAGGGTCATACCCTATCTTGATCACCAATTCTTTCAAAGACTTGATCCTATTATCTTTGGTCGAGGAGGACACTTTCTCCATCTTCAACTGTGACTCTACATTTGCAAAAGAAACCTGCAATTTGGATAAGGACATGGCAGTGTTAATCAGAGTGGAGGATATCATCTCACCATTTTTCTTGTGCATCTCCATTTGATCAATGTGATGTATATCCTTTGTGTTGAATTCAAAGGCGGTGCTCTTGTACTTTGCTGTTGATTTTGGATGTGGAATCTAGGCCTCAAGAAAAGCCATATTCATTTTTCCATGTTCAATATCAAAGACTGATAGCAACCTACTCTATGAGCTAGAGATCTGCTTCTAGAATTGGTTGTAAGTGTTGCTCTTTAGAATTTCATTTCTAAGCTTTATCTCTCTGTACCTATCAAAAACTATCTTACCTTTTTCTGTTTAGACAGTTTGTGATTCCAACTCAGTCTTCTTATGACCTTGTGAAGCTAAAGGTTCAGAAGGAGATGTAGTGAACTTGGTAGTTGCAGGTGGTGAATCTACGATGATGATGATGGTTGTCTACTCTTCAATTTATTCATCTACTTCTAGTCTCAAAGTTACCTTTGGCCTCTTTCTATAACTAATTATGAATTATATAGCTTCACTTCCAGTAGTAGATGATGATCCTTCCTCCCTCTGCCTTTTTCTTAACTTTTCCAGAGGAAATGGAGTCTGCAAACTGGAAGTAGAAACAAGCTGCTCTTCAGCTTCGTGCAAGGTATTTTCTGACCACTCCAGTTGATTGGCATACTGCTTTATGGCTGGCCTTGAAGTATGAATGTAAAGAGTGTTCTTGTTTTCCACTCTAAGCTTTGAGATGATGCCACAGGGGTCATAAGACCATGTAAATCTCAAACTGAACTTCATTTCCTTCAGTATTTTATTTGCTTCCTCTCCTCATGTCTTGTTTTTGCACACAAATGGGCCCACCTGTGTTTTTATTCTGAAATTTGCCTTCTTCTTACCCACTACAAAGTGAATATCATCTGAGTTTAGCATCTGCCTAATATACTCCAATGCAAAGATCTTCATTGGGAGGTACTTGGGGAGTTTATAGGGGACTAGTTCACAGCCATACACTCTAATTTCTGAGTAGTTTTGATATAGATACAAATCACCAGTCTTTGCTTGGTCTGACAGATGTAGAATTCTCTTAATTTCCTCACTAATTATGGGTTGTACTGCATTATTGAGAATGTTCATGGTTGGGTGAACAAAGTCTTCAAAAAAATTCTTGTAGGTGAATTCCTCTTGTTTCTTTCATGACCAATCAGGTCCAAAAGATCACTGGTTGCTAGTTCCCTGGATCATCCAACTTCTGCAATGCAAAACTAAACTTGTATGCTTGCTAATAGATGAACATGTAAATCAAAATAGAGGTGTAATTGAACACCTGCTCTATAGGAAACTTAATAAATTGGTCATGAATATTATTAGCCAAGAACTGACTGAAGTTGAAAATCATAGAGGGCTTGTTGTCTGTGGAAAGTGTGGAGAGGAATCCTAAAATGGGCTCATCTCCCCACTGATCAAAATGATAGCCTAAAATGTAAGAAATGATGGAAATAATCTGCTTGGCCTGATCAGGGAAAATGGAAGAAGGATATGGAGGATTATTATTGGGCCATTGGGCATTCTTTGGCAAGAAAATCTCAAAAATTCTGGCTTCTTTGGAAAAGTCCAGCTTTTGATAAAGTTGGTTGAAGGCTTCTAGGGAGAAAGGGGTAGCATTTTCCACAGTGGGGGCCAACATCATTTGGTGAATGGATTTGGCTATAATGGTGAAAATAATGTCACTTGTAGAGACAATTATGGACCTTTAGGCAGGGACATAATTATCTTGACCCCTTTTGGTAAATTCTGGGGCTTGCAATGTCAAGGAGAAGATATAATGGGGGATTTTGGACTTTCAAATCCCTATTTCATTAATCTTGTTTATGTGCTTATCCTCTAACCAGCAATACAGTTCCAGAAAATCACAGTCACACTGAGTGTCATTTATCCTGTAATCTCTATCCGCTAATGGTATATGATCTAAATCTACAGAAGGGGGAATTAAAGGATTAATGGTCTTATCTTGGGTTTTAGTTTTAGGAGGCATGACTGTAAATAATCTATGAATCAGATGAATTTGCAGAGGAGGCTTACTGAGGTCAGCAAAATAACAAATTGTGAAACAAAAATGGAAAGAAAAGTCAGTTTTTGTTGTAGTCTAGTCAGTTTTTGTTGCAGTCTGACCATCGAAAATCTCTGATGGATATCACTATGGGAAATTATGAATAGAAGAAAGAATCAGGAGTGAAAGATTGAGAATGACATGCTCGAAATTATTTAAACATTTGACAAAGTCCCGTTGGAAATGGCATGGGACTGTTAGGCTAAATGGTTACCCAGGAAAAATGAAATAAATGAAGAATGGGTATTTCGTTGGTAACACATTCAATTGGCCCAATGGTCATGCCATGTGGTGGGTGGTGAGTGGTGGAAAAAGAGTGGTGAGGCACGACAGAAGAATAAGGGAAAGGCGGTTTCCGAAGGTGGTAGCAGGCGATTAGTGGTATCGGGTGGGGGGGTGTGAAATCACCATATTGTGCCATGTAAAGTATGGGGCCTGACAGAAGAAACCACTTTCTAGACTCCCCCCCACCACCCCCCGACGGCAAAGGAAAAATGCGAAGGTGTGGCTGAAAATGGACGAGTTCCGTCGATCAATTACAAGAGCAAATCTTGAGGCTTTGAATGAGATCGAACTTTAATCGCAAGCGAAAAACATGATCTGTCATCGTGTGCTTTAATATTTCTTTTCAAACTTAAGATAAGGGTAAAATGTAAGATATATAGTACTTTAGCCCTGCGCACATGTTTCTCTTTTGAACTTAGGATAAGGGATGAATAATAAAACATTTTGAAATACATTATCCATAGCATGCACATCTGCCTCTTTTGCCATATCCTCAAATTTAGGATAGAATTTACATAGGAAAATATTTACCAAATCACCTAATCTACCTAACCTTAGCTAGACTAGCATTTCTTATTTCTGTCTCCAAGGTGCACTTAAACTAGCAAACCCATTTTTATTTTGTTTTATACATAATATATATATATATATATATATATATCTAACCTATCCCTTATTTCTCTTATTGACGCCCGTTAAACAATTGAATCAATTCCATTTTCCAGCTAATTAATTATTTATCCAGATTAAAATGTTGGGTAAACCTTTATTCTCTATCTAGTTTACAAAAATTAAAGGACTTTAATCATGATTAAACTAAAACTAGTGATTGTGGCATTTTGAACAAGCTGCACACAACTGTTATTTTCCATAATTGAAGCAAAAAACTATCTATGAGTAGTGGCATTTAGACTTGCAACATTTTTAGTATTACTCTTTTTTTATTTTATTTCTTTTAGTGAGGTTCAATCTTTTCTTCTTTTTCAATATTCTTGCTTTTCTCTTTATTTTTTCTTCTTTATACCCTTTTTTCATTTTTTATTCTATATTTTTTTTATTTAAAAATCATTAACAAATTGACAAGTATTTACAAAATAAGATTCCTGAGATACAATATTCAATTACCTTGAGATCCTATAAATTATAAGACTCTAACACCAACCATCTGAATTTTCCCTTTTTAATAAATTTATTTAATTTTTTAAAAATAAATCAACGTGCTAGAAAATATTTCTCCAATATTTTCCCCTTTTAATTTGTTGGCATTATGATACATATGTTGTACTTGATGGCAACCCACTCATCTCAGATGATAAATTATAGTACAACAAAGTTCACGCACTTTCATGAAGATAAAAGTTTCTTTCATGAAGATAAAAGTTTCTTTCATGTAGAGAAAATTTCACGAACTTTTATGCAGAGAAAACTTTATTTCATGTAGAGAAAAGTTCACGCACTTTTATGCAGAGAAAAGTTTATTTCATGTAGAGAAAATTTCACGCACTTTCATGTAGAGAAAAGTCCCTTTCATGAAGAGAAAAGTTCACGCACTTATATGCAGAGAAAAGTTTATTTCATATAGAGAAAAGTTCATGCACTTTTATGCAGAGAAAAGTTTATTTCATGTAGAGAAAAGTTCACGCACTTTCATGCAGAGAAAAGTCCCTTTCATGAAGAGAAAAGTTCACGCACTTTCATGGTTGGCTCATGGTATTAGTCCGATAGTTTTTGATCCTATGGTTTTGGTCCGTGGTATTGCATCCAAAAGTATTGATCTCACGCACTTTAATGGTTGGTTCATGGTATTAGTCCTATATTTTTTGATCCTATGGTTTTGGCTCGTGGTATTGCATCCAAAAGTGTTGATCTCACACACTTTCATGGTTGGTTCATGGTATTAGTCCAACAGTTTTTTGATCCTATGGTTTTGGACCGTGGTATTGTGGAAGGCCTAAGACTATAAAAGAGGAAGGAGATCATTTGGCAAAGCATCATCGAATAAATTGAATATCTAATAAGTGGTAGATCTGAAACATTTGTGATTGGGTTATGGTGCAGATTTGGATCTGAATGAAGGAGGAACCTTAGCGCATAAAGAAGGATAAGTTCTATTGATGGGTCATAATCTTTATGCTTGAATAATAGTATCTTTGCATGATTTTGATCTGTTATATGAGGCGCATGATTGATCTATAAATCTGACAATCTAGGTTAATTAGTGTCTGTTAGGCCCCTATACTACTAGTGTAACCCCTTATTGTTATTAGTATAACCCACTTATTATATTGATGTACCCATGTAGTGCCCATATTGTTACTATTGTGCCACATAGAAGCCCACTATTGTTATTGTTGTGCCCTACAATATTATTGTTATGTAGGCTTTGATTGTATTGGGACCACTTAGACTCCTATATATAGAAAGGAGGTATTTTCATTTGTATCATCCAAGAATTGTTCATTTATGTAATGTAAAGGAGGTTGCCCCCTCGAAGAGGCTGAATTCTAAGGCGTGGATCTCTCTTTTCTATCTTTTTGTGAGCTGGTTTCATAACATTTGGTATCAGAGCTTTGGATTCTAGGGTTTCGCTGCTCCAAACAGGTCATCGTGGAATTTTCGCTATAACTTTTTTTCTCTGATGTTTCAGAAGTCGCAAAAAAAACCCATTTGAGAAGAATTGGTGCTGAACCTTGGATCCGAATTTCAAAGATTTTCGCGCGATATTTGCGGAGATATGATCTGCGGACGTTGGTCTTTTTGTAGACTCCTGAATTACACTCAAAACAAGTGACCTGGGGAAAATCGTCATAACTTTCTTTCTGAGCATCGGATTGAAATTTCGTAAGAAGGTCACTGCGGGAGATTGTGCATAACTTTTTCTTGGAGAATCCAATTTGGATCAGACTTGCGGCATTGGAAAGAGGACACAGAGGGCTACTACAGGTCACAAGTTTAGAACTTAAAGATCTGAAAGTACAAAGTTACAGTCGTTTCAAGGTAGAGCTCCTAAAATCAAGAAAAAGCAAGATGAGGAAGTTTGATGGCAAGGATCCGGTAAATTGGATACTTCAGATGGAGCAATATTTTGATATACATGGTGTACAACTGTTACAAAAGGTATCTATTGCATCTTCATATTTAGAACCAGATCAATTTTTATGGTACAAAGGGCTTTGTTCTCGTAAAAAACTTGTTACGTGCTCAATTTTCACGGAGGAAATGATAGCACATTATGAGGATATAAAGAGCAACACCTTCTTTAGAGCAACACCACAACAATTGGAAAGAGTAAAAGGGCTTTGTGACATAATGGAAAGCAAAATTATGGAAACCAGGAAGCATACCCCTCACAACTATAAAGGTGGAAGTGTTGTTTCTCCCAGCCTTCCACAACCTACAAGGGTTACACCACAACAATTGGAAGAAAAAAGAGAAAAAGGGCTTTGTTACAATTGTGATAGCAAATGCACTAAAGGTCATAGGTGTGCTGAGAAGAAATTATTTTACATAGAATATGAAGAGGAGGAAGAAAAGGATCAAGAAACATCAAAAGAAGAGGATATACGTCAGGACACCACCCCAGAGAAAGAAGAAATGAATCAGACCATATCTTGTAAAGAATTGGCAAGAATTACCACTCCTCAAACTCTCAAGATAGAAGGACATATCAAGAAGAAAAAGGTGCAAGAAGTGAAATATCACATCGAGAAAGAAGAAATGAATCCAACCATATCTTGTAATTCAATGGATGAAATTACCACTCCTCAAACTATCAAGATAGAAGGACACATCAAGAAGAAAAATGTTCAAGAAGTGAAAGATCACATCGAGCATCAAGAAATGAATCCGACCATATCTTGTAAAGGACTGGAAGAATTTACCACTCCTCAAAAGATAGAAGGACATATCAAGAAGAAAAAGGTTCAAGTAGAGAAAGATCATATCGAGCATCAACAGCAAGTTCTCCAACTTTTAAAGGATAACGCCACTTCGGTGCAAAATCAAATGAAACAACAGGTAGATCAACATCGTAGTGAAAAATGTTTTGATGTGAGTGATTGGGTATTTTTACTGCTACATCTCAAGCAAGATATTTATGAGAAGGAAATGTTGGCAATACTACATGCACTTAAAAAATGGCGACCTTACCGAATGGGAAGACGCTTCAAGGATGAGGATGTGGAAGCATTGTTTTGTGCTATTTATATTATCCAACCAAATTGGATAAACGAAGCAACGGATGAATGGAAGAAGAACGAAGAAGTATGGCCACTTATTAAAAAGTTGCAAAAGATCCCAATTCAAGCAATATTGCCAGAAATTGAAGAGGAAGGAAAAATCTTATTGGAACCTGGAGCAGTCACAGAAACAAGAACCCGACAGCTACGAAATCGATCAATTTCAGAGTATCTCATCAAGTGGAAGAACTTACCCGCTGAATATTCCACATGGGAGGACAAGAATTTTATATAGAAGCATCAAGAACTACTCAAGCGTTGAGGACAACGCTTTTTGAAGGAGAGGGGCATGTTAGGCCCCTATACTACTAGTGTAACCCCTTATTGTTATTAGTATAACCCACTTATTATATTGATGTACCCATGTAGTGCCCATATTGTTACTATTATGCCACATAGAAGCCCACCATTGTTACTATTGTGCCCTACAATATTATTGTGATGTAGGCTTTGATTGTATTGGGACCACTTAGACTCCTATATATAGAAAGGAGGTATTTTCATTTGTATCATCTGAGAATTGTTCATTTATGTAATGTAAAGGAGTTTGCCCCCTCGAAGAGGCTGAATTCTAAGGCGTGGATCTCTCTTTTCTATCTTTTTGTGAGCTGGTTTCATAACAGTGTCTGAATATTTGAAAGAAGGAATTATCCCTTATAGATCTGCTCGCAGGTTTCAGGTTGTTGAAGTAGCGTATATCTCTAAATTATGATCTAGCTACCTCTGTCTATTGCTGCAGTATTCTGGGTTCAGAATTTGGTGTGTGGTTACTGTTACTGTGTTCTGGGTACAGCTGTCAGAGAAGTGTTTACTTGATTCAGTGCTAATTGGGAAAAGGAGATTGTTTGATGCAGATATACTTGATGATTGATTGATGTTCATGGATCCAGTCTGAAAATTTCTGAAATGTGGTCCCTGGAAGAAAGAGAAGGTTGTAGCCTTCAGTAGGCCAGCACCTACGTACTAGTATCTTGGCTAGTACAAGAGCTAAGGGGGTTGTAGCTCCCTTCCAGGAGAAGCTGGAGAAAGAGAGAGGGTTGTAGCTCTCTGCAGGTTGTAGCCTGCGTACTGGTAAAGGACTGCACCAATACAAAATCATTGTAAAAGGAGTTTCTAATTGAAAGAAGATAGAGACATATTGCAGCAGGTGGTTTTCACCCACATTGGGTTTCCACCTTATATCTGGTGTTCTTTTGTGTGACTATTTGCTATTCTTGTTCCTGCTCATTATTTTATGATACTGACATACAAAAAAATGATCAATAGTTGAAGAATTATTCAAAGTATAAATAAGGAAGATAGATTGAAAAGAATTTGATAATACTGATTCAACCCCCCCTCTCAGTATTATTTCCAACAATTGGAATAAGAGCAGGTCCTTCTGAAGAAGCTTGATCGCTTGAAGGAAGATCTAACATCATGAGCAACTACGAGAGGGAAGCATCAATCAGGCCACCGATTTTTGATGGAACAAACTTCGTATATTGGAAGGTAAGAGTTACTGCCTATCTTTAATCTTTGGGTACAGAAGTATGGGACATTATAGAAACAGGGTATACTTTTCCATCAGCTACTCCTACAGATTCAGCTAAGAAGAAGAAATATGAAACAAATGCAAAGGCCGTTAATACTCTTCTAGGATGTCTATCTCAATCTGAATTCGTGAAGGTTATGCAATATAAATCCGCAAAAGAAATATGGGACAAGATTGTTTTGAGCTACGAAGGAGATGAACAGGTAAAACATGCAAAACTTCAAACCCTCAGGATTCAGTATGAGAATATCAGAATGTATAATGATGAAAGTGTGGCTAACTATTTCCTTTGGGTAGATGAGATTGTTAATTGTATGAAAAACTTAGGTGAAGAAATAAAAGAGGCTGTTGTGGTTGAAAAAGTCTTAAGATCATTGTCCCCCAAGTTTGAATCTATAGTGTCTGCAATAGAAGAAAAGGAAAATCTACGAACTCTTACTACGTCTCAGCTACACGGAATTCTAAATGCTTATGAAATGAGAAAAGGATGTCCATCAGACAGGAGAGAAGTTGTTTTTAAGGCTTCAGGCAAAGGAGACTACTATGAATCAATTCACGTGCCAGAAGAAGAAGAAGAATCAAATTTTGTCAGAAATCTTCAACGGGGTACTGGAAGGTTCAAAGGTAAGCTACCTTTTAAACGCTTTGCTTGTGGAAGAGTAGGTCATTATGCTGCCAAATGTCCTCATAAGGATAAGATTGACAAAGGAAAGGAACCTGCCAGATGGAACAAAAAATAGAATGCAAATAAGAAAAGCTACTACACTCATGAAGACAGTGATGGTCTATCAAATAGTGATGAAGATGAACGAGGTAATGACTATAAAATTTTAATGGCATTTGAAGATGATGATTACATGGATGCTATAGATGTGGATAGTTTTTATGAAGAGATTTCTAGACTTAAGACATGTATAGAAGAAAAGAATATGATCATTGATACTCTACAATTTCAAATTGATGAAAAAGAAAAATATCTTGAAAAGTTAGAAGGTGAAATTGTTGGCCTTAGAAAAGAAATTGAGAAAAAAAAGGCTATTAATCTTAAGTTTGTCAAAGGATCTGAAATTCTGGATGAGATCATCAATGTACAGCGTTCTTCGCTAAACAAGACAGGTCTGGGGTATAATGGAGAAACATCTCAAGCATCCACCTCAAAGAGTTATCTTGATGCAGCAAGAAGGAATGAGCAAAAGCAAAATGGATATCACCAGGTAAAGCAGGGATGAATTACATCAAGAATGAACAAAGACTATCAGGTAAACCAGGGGCAATCTGTCTTAAGGATGAACAAAAGCTACAACCAGCCACAGGTAAAATCTTCTCAATTTGCTTCAAGAATGGATGAAAATAGAAATTACAATCATTTGGCTGGTAGATTTGATAATTGCAGAAGTTTCTTCAATGGGCAATGTTTCTCTTGCCATAACTTTGGTCACAAAGCAGCTCAATGTGTTGCATATAAAACAATCATGACTAGAGAAGCTCAAAAACAAAGAAGTATGATCGGGATTACAAAAAGGACCTATAACAACTTTTCGGCTCTTGAAAATGAAGTTGAATGTTCTATTTGCAATAACTTTGGTCATGAAGATTCTGAATGGAGGAGCAAGTTTCAGCAGACAAAGGAACAAGCCTCAAGCACCAGAACATGGAGAATAAAGGAACCACAAACAGAAAGATGTGGGATAGCATTTTATGCAGAAGGACAAGGAAATCTATGGTACATTGACAGTGGATGTTCGAAACATATGACAGGTGATAAAGAAAAGCTTGAACCATATTTTGCTTTAGAAAAGGGAAAGAAAGTCTCTTTAGGAAATGATACTCCTGTAGCTATAAAAGGAAAAGCCACTGCTCAGTTAAAAGAAAAGGTCAAAGCTGTAAATGTTTTGTATGTTGATGGATTGAAGCATAATCTTCTAAGTGTCAGCCAGATGTGTGATCAAGGAACCGAGGTGATATTTAGATCAAACGGATGTCGTGTTCGTGATCTTGATACAGGTGAAACGGTGATCAAAGGTAGAAGAACTCCAAATAATCTATACATATTTGAAGAAGGACAACAACAATGCTATTTGAGCAAGGATGATGAACACTGGTTATGGCACCGGAGGTTGGTGCATCTAAGTTTTTCACAAATAAGGAAAGCATGCAAATATCAGGCAGTTCGTGGTCTTCCAGATATCAAAATTCCAGACAACACCATATGCAAATCATGTCAGTTTGGAAAGCAAACCAGAACTAACTTTCCAGAGAAGGAAGGATCAGCTAGCATGCCTCTTGAGCTAGTCCATACAGATGTATGTGGTCCATTTAGGAAAAGGACACCTCGAGGAGAAGAATACTTGATATTATTCATTGACGATTTCTCCAGGTTTGTTTGGTTAGGACTTATGAAGCATAAAGACGAAGCATTCGAGAAATTCAAATCCTTCAAAGCCTTGGTTGAAAAAGAATCAGGTTACAAAATTAAGTGCCTCAGGTCTGACAGAGGTGGGGAGTTTACCTCAAATGAATTTTTCGATTTCTGTGAAGAACATGCGATAAGAAGAGAATTCTCTACAGCTAGAACTCCTCAGCAAAATGGAGTGGTGGAAACGATGAACAGAACAGTCCAACAAATGGCTTGTGCTATGCTGGATGAGTCTGGAACTCCCGCAACTTTCTGGGGTGAAGCCGCATATGCTGCGGTTGTTATTCTCAACAAAACAAATGTCTGAGTGAATAGCACTCAAACTCCTCATGAGTTGTGGTATGGTGAGACTCCTTCGGTAAATCATTTCAAAATCTTTGGGAGCAAATGCTATATTAAGAATACTGATGAGCAACTTGGAAAACTTGAACCTAGAGCAGATGAAGGCATTCTTCTTGGTTATTCTCCACATAGCAAAGCATATAAGTGCTACAATAAAAAACTTGGAAGAATTGTTGACAGCATTGATGTAGTGGTTGATGAAAAGGGATACATTCCTAGGCAAGTAAATCATGAAAATATCGAAGAAGATGAAGACTACCCTCAAAGACAGAATGATGAAGAAGAAGAACCTCAAGAAGCACTAGAGGAACATATAAGGATAGAAGAGAAGACTCCATCCCAGTACGTTCAGAAGAATCATCCAAAATCTCAGATTTTGGGGCAAAAAGAAGCAGGTGTACAAACAAGAAGAACAATTGCAGAAGCTTCAAGCTATTTGGCATTACTCTCCTCCATTGAACCATAAAATGTAAAAGAGGCACGCAAAGATGAATGTTGGGTCAAAGCAATGGATGAAGAACTTGAGCAGATCGAAAAGAACAACACTTGGGAGTTGGTTCCTAGACCAAAGGATAAGAATGTTATAGGGACAAAATGGGTCTTCAAAAATAAGTTGAATGAAAATGGGGAAGTAATTAGAAACAAGGCAAGACTTGTTTGTAAAGGGTATGCGCAGCAAGAAGGAATAGATTTTGAGGAAACTTTTGCTCCTGTTGCAAGACTTGAGGCCATCCGAATGTTCCTTGCTCTCTCAAGCTTTCAAAAGTTCAAAGTATTTCAAATGGATGTGAAATCAACCTTTCTGAATGGAGACTTAGAAGAAGAAGTATACATTGAGTAGCCAGATGGTTTCATTCTTGGAAATGATCCAAATCTTGTATGCAGACTGAAAAAGGCTCTCTATGGTCTTAAACAAGCTCCAAGGGTTTGGTACTATCGTTTGGACAAATATCTTCATCAACAAGGTTTTTCAAAAGGATCAGCAGATAGCAATTTTTATATAAAAATTGAAAATGACAAATTGCTAATACTTGTTGTGTATGTAGATGACATAATCTTTGGTAGCAATGAAGAATCTATAAGTCAAAGCTTTGCCTTGGTGATGCAGAAAGAATTCGAAATGTCTTTGCTTGGAGAATTGACATATTTTCTTGGCCTGCAAATCCAACAAAAGGAAGGAGGGATCTTCTTTTCTCAAACCAAGTATCTCAAGCAAATTTTGAAGAAATATGGCATGGAAGATGCAAAACCAGTATGTACACCCATGGTCACAGGATGTAGCCTCAGTGCAAATGATGAATCAACAGCAGTACATCAACCAACCTACAGATCTATGATTGGAAGTCTACTTTATTTGACAGGTACTCGACCAGACATCATGCATGCAGTGGAAATAGTTGGAAGATTTCAGGCAAATCCAAAGGAAACTCATCTTCAGGCAGTAAAGAGAATCTTCAAATATCTTCAAGGGACTCAAAATTATGGCTTATGGTATCCTAGAGATACAGATCTCACACTTCATGCTTATACTGATGCAGATTGGGCCGGAAGCGTGGATGACAGGAAGAGCACAAGTGGTGGTGCATTCTTTATGGGTTCCAAATTAGTATCTTGGTTCACCAAGAAACAGAGTTCGATTGCCTTGTCTACAGCTGAAGCAGAATATGTTGCAGCTGCATCCTGCTGCACTCAACTCCTTTGGATGATGCAGACCTTGCAGGATTTTCAAATCACTTGTACACCACCCATCTCCATCTTATGTGATAATACAAGTGCAATCAGCATTTCAAAGAACCCAGTCATGCATTCAAAAACCAAGCACATACCAATCAAGTATCACTTTCTCTGGGAACAAGTGCTTGAACAAAAGGTCAAGTTGGAGTATGTTCCTTCTAAGGAATAGGTTGCTGATATACTCACCAAACCATTGCCTAGGGAGACCTTTGAATACCTCAGGCAAAAGCTGGGGGTTGTTGATGCATCATCTTGTTGTTGAATCTCTTCTGATTTTTGGTTGTACGCAAGGTTCATCTGAAGTATATGCGTACATGTGCTGGGTTGCGGATTGGTCAAAGATCGAATGGCACAGGTTCAGGGGGATCATATCATGCATTGTTGGCATTATGGAGGAAGTACAGAAGGAGATCATGGATGCTAGTATGAATATTTCTGCAATATGTCTCTATCTCTTTCATGGCCATTTATGGTGTTTGATGAACTATGGTTCTTCTTTGCAGATCTGGTTTATAGTCAGGGGGAGCATGTTCTTAGGGGGAGCATAACCCTTTGCCCTTGATGTCAAAGGGGGAGAGTGATTGGTTGTTGTTGCCATCAAGTCCAAAGGGGGAGATTGTTGGCATTATGATACATATGTTGTACTTGATGGCAACCCACTCATCTTAGATGATAAATTATAGTACAGCAAAGTTCATGCACTTTCATGAAGATAAAAGTTTCTTTCATGAAGATAAAAGTTTCTTTCATGAAGATAAAAGTTTCTTTCATGTAGAGAAAAGTTCACGCACTTTTATGTAGATAAAACTTTATTTCATGTAGAGAAAAGTTCACGCACTTTTATGCAAAGAAAAGTTTATTTCATGTAGAGAAAAGTTCACGCACTTTCATGCAGAGAAAAGTCCCTTTCATGAAGAGAAAAGTTCACGCACTTATATGCAGAGAAAAGTTTATTTCATGTAGAGAAAAGTTCATGCACTTTTATGCAGAGAAAAGTTTATTTCATGTAGAGAAAAGTTCACGCACTTTCATGCAGAGAAAAGTCCCTTTAATGAAGAGAAAAGTTCACGCACTTTCATGGTTGGCTCATGCTATTAGTCCGACAATTTTTGATCCTATGGTTTTGGTCCGTGGTATTGCATCCAAAAGTGTTGATCTCATGCACTTTCATGGTTGGTTCATGGTATTAGTCCTATAGTTTTTGATCCTATGGTTTTGGCTTGTGGTATTGCATCCAAAAGTGTTGATCTCATGCACTTTCATGGTTGGTTCATGGTATTAGTCCAACAGTTTTTTGATCCTATGGTTTTGGACCGTGGTATTGTGGAAGGCCTAAGACTCTAAAAGAGGAAGGAGATCATTTGGCAAAGCATCATCGAATAAATTGAATATCTAATAAGCGCTAGATTTGAAATATTTGTGATTGGGTTATGGTGCAGATCTGGATCTGAATGAAGGAGGAACCTAAGCGCATAAAGAAGGATAAGTTCTATTGATGGGTCATTATCTTTATGCTTGAATAATAGTATCTTTGCATGATTTTGATCTGTTATATGAGGCGCATGCTTGATCTATAAATCTGACAATCTGGGTTAATTAGTGTCTGAATATTTGAAAGAAGGAATTATCCTTTATAGATCTGCTCGCAGGTTTCAGGTTGTTGAAGTAGCGTATATCTTTAAATTATGATCTAGCTGCCTCTGTCTATTGCTGCAGTATTCTGGGTTCAGAATTTGGTGTGTGGTTACTGTTACTGTGTTCTGGATACAGCTGTCAGAGAAGTGTTTACTTGATTCAGTGCTAATTGGGAATAGGAGATTGTTTGATGCAGATATACTTGATGATTGATTGATGTTCATGGATCCAGTCTGAAAATTTATGAAATGTGGTCCTTGGAAGAAAGAGAAGGTTGTAGCCTTCAGTAGGCCAGCACCTACGTACTAGTATCTTGGCTAGTACAAGAGCTAAGGGGGTTGTAGCTCCCTTCCAGGAGAAGCTGGAGAACGAGAGAGGGTTGTAGCTCTCTGCAGGTTGTAGCCTGCGTACTGGTAAAGGACTGCACCAGTACAAAATCATTGTAAAAGGAGTTTCTAATTGAAAGAAGATAGAGACATATTGCAGCAGGTGGTTTTCACCCACATTGGGTTTCCACCTTATATCTGGTGTTCTTTTGTGTGACTATTTTCTTTTGTTGTTCCTACTCATTATTTTATGATACTGACATACAAAGTAATGATCAATAGTTGAAGAATTATTCAAAGTATAAATAAGGAAGATAGATTGAAAAGAATTTGATAATACTGATTCACCCCCTCTCAGTATTATTTCCAACATAATTTTCATTAAAGATTTATAAAAATAACTTTTAGTGTATTGATAGGAAGTATAATTAAGCGATAAATAATGATAATGTTTGTAATGAGAGTTTGAAGAAAATTTTGACGTAGGTTGAATAAATAGTGGATTTTGTAGAAGAAGGATTACAACATGGTTTTTACATAATATTATAAGTTAAAATAGTTTTTTTTCCAAAGTTTAAGGTGAATTCCATTTGGGGTTGAAACCTCTAAATATGAGGCTTCCTCGTGTATATAATTACATGCTATAATCTAAATGAATAATGGTGGTTGCCCACTTTTTTTCATTAATTTATAATGGTTGCAGTTTTACTTTAATGTCTTAGGTTTTATACGTTTAACGTGATTTTTGGGAATTTTTGTTTATTTTTCATAATTGACATAGGTCCAATGGTATTCCAAACACACATAGTATCGTTACAACTTTATAAAAATCCAAGAGACATTTTGAACAGAGTTTGTGTGTAAAAATTATGGCCCCAAAAATGTGATACATCAAAAAGCCTCCTTGTCACTGCCATTATTTTGTTTTGGGTTAGCGTTTTAGCACTTTGGTGTTGTTGAATATCAGGGAATCACACTTTATTTGGAAATGTTGTTCTAGTTTTCCTAATGTATTCTAATGGATGAGTTTAGTCAACACATTCTTCTTCAAATAAAATTTAAAAGTTAGAATCATTTTAGCTAATTTGTATGGTTTTGCATTGCAATTTTTTTTAATGATGAGTTTAGTCAACACTTTTTTTTTTTAATAAAATTTAAAAGTTAGAATCATTTTAGTTAATTTGTATGGTTTTGCATTTCAATGTTTTTTTATATGTCTGTTCATTAGTAGAATGTACATTTCAATATATTGGTATCTTCTTTATAGTATTTTTCTTTGTATGTTTCCATTTATATTTTCACTTTCATTTATTTCAATAAATAATTTAAATTAATGATATCAAAACAATAAATTTTATGTTGTTTCTATTTGCATTTCTTTAATAAAAAGAGGGTATAGGGAATTGGCTTTAACTCTTAAGACCATAACATGGTATCAAGAAATTTACTTTTTGTTGTTTATACCTGCATTTCCTTAATAAAAAGAGGGTATAGAGAATTTTCCTTAACTCTTAAGACCATAACATGAACTTTCGTAGCATTCATATATGCCTACATTTAACATTCATTTCTTAGTTCTCTAGTATAAATTAAACATAGATCTTAACATTTTGTATGACTTGTCAACGCTTTATGGGATTCCAAACCCTTATTCAGATGGTCAAGTTCCAATTTGAGTAAAATCTACAAACAAATGGAAAAAAAGGGATGAAAGGGATGAAAATGATTATGATCATGAGAATTATGATCTAAATAATGATTATGATCATGAGAGTTATGATCAAAACAAAGGCGATGAAAAATACAGTGATGAAATTTAATATGATGATGATGATGGTCCAAAAATAATGAGGTAAATCATATTTTATTAAATTTGGATTAATAAAATATAGTATATACTTAACTATGAATTTCAACTGTGAAAGTCTCATAATCATAGTTTTGTCATTATATTTTTTAAAGAGATAAACTTTCCAAGTGGTATGAGATAAATGAGTATAACTCATTGCACATAAGGTGGGAATTGATATGATGCTAACTGTAAATATGTGCTAATATTGTAGCCTTTAATCACAAAATCTTTTGAGCATAGTATATGAATGAAGAAAGGGTTAAGGTAATTAGCTTTTCAATCTTGGTCAAAAGGCATAAAATAATGATCAAGAGAGAGAAAAAGTTCATATATCTACTTACTAGTGGTTAATATATGTCTAAGGCATCATTTTCCATCATTTATATATAAAATATAAAAAAAAATTATATGCTAACAAAGGTCTCTTTTAACTTATTAGACTTCATCCTCAGTGTGACCATGTCATTGAAATAATTCCTTAGACTCCATCCTCACTGTAACCATGTCATTAAAATAACTCCTTGCAATTTTATATCAAACAAGTCAACAAATGGCCTCGCAATATATAGCTAGTTCCTCAGATTAAGAAACAAATGGCCTCGCAATATATAGCTAGTTCCTCAGATTAAGAATCCTAGAGAACATACTAGCTATCACTTCGTAGTATGCTACTTCAACCTACCACCCTATTAAATTCAAGCTCCAAAATGTTGTAGTTATTGATAGAATTCTACTAACTGTGATCTTGGTTTGATTGCGCTTGTATGATCCAGCAGTCAGATATTAATTTATAATATTCCTCTAAACAAATTTATGTGAAGTGGCGTTGGACAACAAAAGAGTTTTGAGCCGTATTGCCATACACATCTCTTAATCTCCCTTAACCACCACAAATAAATTCTTGTAATTTATCTATTAATTAAAAAAGAAGGCATTAACCAGGTGAATCCATCACTCAATTCGAATCAACGAATCGAAATCCATCATTTCATAATTTATATGTCCTGATATTATATTAATGTTATAATTTAATATTAATAATATATTAAATATTAAATATTTATATATTAATGGTGTATTAATTAATTGTTTATTAACAAACTAAATTAACATATTAATGTATTAATTAATATTTTAATAGGCCAAAATATAATGATTAAAATATTATATATCACCATGAGGTAATAATTGTTAAATTACATTTTAAAACCCCGCTACTAATAATTAAATTAAATTATTAATTATTAATAATAAGTTTTTAAATTGATTAAATAAAAAATAATTTATTTTTTAACAAATTAATAGTCAATACATATTGACTTGAAAAGCAGTGACATGTCTGGAACACAAAATGACAATTTCATGCTATAAATTGTAAAAGTATAACATTTTATGAAGTTGTTGATCTGAGAAGCTTATTCTACAACACAGTATGATGTGTAACATTGTTCGTCCTTCATCAAAGTTGAATTGAAATTTTTCTCATGTCCGCCAAAATAAAAATTATTAAAAATCTAAACAAAAAAAAATTAACTATACAAAACATTTAAATAATGTATTCTCATAAAAAATTTACACGTGAAGAAATTAGATCCTTCTCGGCTCATGTTAGATCTGTATTTAATATGGATCTATACTGGTTTATGTACAATAATTCATTAAATTGTTTGCGGAATTTTTGTGACCATGTCTTGTGGTTATCAATATTTGTGTAGTTGTAGATTCATTAATGCACTAGGGCAGTATATGCTAGCCATTAGATTTAACCAAGTACAAAATCCAATGGGTGGCACATATTTCCCGAGTACATTAATGAATCTATAGCTCCACAAATATTGGTTGCCTATCAACACATTAACTTGAAAATTTAAACAAATAAAAGGCATAAATCGAGTGGAGAAATTTCAGAGATTTTGTTATTTGGTTTCTCGAGAATGGAAATCCGCAAAAAATCCAAGAGCTTCCATATGATGATGGACATATTCCTTGGAACAATGACAGAAGAAATGGAGTCCTTCAAGAAGACTCCGAAAACAAGTTCTCTCATTTTTATGAGTTAGAAGTTGGTGGGGCATTACACATGGGCAAATCCCAGGTCGGAAAACCCTATGCATGTTCTATCATCCGTAAAAAGAAAAATGTCGGCAACAATAAGAGTCTATTTGAGTTATTATCTAGATGGGCAAGCTGAGGTTAGAATTTAAATATAAATGATATTAATTCAATTCTAACAGAAACCATTTTCATTAATGATTTTTTAATAAATTAAAGATAACAATAGACTAAAGAAACTAAGAAACCATTTGCATACCTTTAATGTTATCCATTATAACATTAGGTAATGTATTAGACATAATATTCTCATGTTATGAAATAGCCATTCATAATTTAAAATTTTTAAATTCCTCAAACCCAATTTCAATATAGACCACAACGTAATAAATATCATGATTGCCCCAACCTTTATTATTTATGTAGAAATATAAGGTCAAGGGTGATGATTTACCTCGTTCACTATAATAATGGTCATGAATTTTAAAAATAATTGTTGATGGTAACTTACCTTGTTTACCATGAAGGTGATGATAATGAAGGAAATTAATATTTTCTAGGATATGTATATGTTTCAAACATAGGAAGGCTCACAAATTAACAATTTTTCTCTTTAATATTCAAATTTTCATAATCCTTGTGTTGTATTTTATGGGGGTCACTCATTATTGACTTTATTATATGAAACTAAACTATAACTTGCTTCATATGTAGACACTTTATACATAGTTCATTCATAACAATTTTTAATCATATCATTTCATGGAAAATTATCTTTCATGAAAGTATAAGGGACAACTATCTTTATATTTATGGAGGATAGTTTAAAACATAGTTTCTAAACAAATGAGAACTGTTTCCTCAAAATAAGAAATCTAGCAAAAAAAACCCAAAAAAACATGTAAAACATTTTGAAAATGAAACAAGATGCCTTATGAAAAGTGGTATGCCCACACTCCTTCAGTAAAGAATATTAGGGTCTTTGGTTCCATATGCTATGCCTTTATATCAAAACTACATAGAAATAAACTTGGTGCAAGGAGTCGTAAGTGTATCTTCTTGGGGTATTCAAATACCTCCAAAGCATATCGTTTCTATGATGAAGTTAATAAAAAGTTTGTTGTATCTAGAGATGTAATCTTTCTTGAATCTTCCAAAGCTAACAATGTTGTTGAGCGGCAACTTGATTACTTGGATAGATTTGGAAATGAAAAATCATTTCAAGAATTTGATAATCAGATTCCACATCTTGAAGGGGTGATTCCTGTACTAGATCAATATGTGGAATCTTCTTTTGAAGCACTCCCTCCCATGCATGAAAATCCAACCACTGATGATACTTTCAGTGACATGATTGACAGAATTGGGAAACTCAATCTTGATTCAGTCCCAACTCAATCAACTAAGAAGCCTAGACCACCTCAGAAAGGTCCCCCAAAGTGGCTGACAAAGACACTTGAAATTGTTCATCCTGATGAGGTTGGAAAGAAAGGAACAAGAAATTCAATCACAAAAAATGGAAGTGATGTAGATGATTCTGATTCACCTGTTGATATGGATGTTTCTTATTATTGTGAACTAAATTTTTCTACAGATTTTGAACCAACTTCCTTCAAAGAATCTTCTGTTCATGATGAATGGAAAGAAGCAATGCAAAAGGGGTATGATGCCTTAATAAAGAATCGCACTTGGAAGCTAGTTGATCCTCTATTGGGAACCAAACCAATTTGCTGTAATTGGGTCTATAAGAACAAGTATAAAGCTTATGGCTAACTTGACAAGCACAAAGTCAGGCTTGTGGCAAAAGGTTTTGCACATAAGGAAGGAGTCGATTATGAGGAGAAATTTTCCCCCACAAAAAAATGGGCTACCATCCAGACACTCTTTGACCTAGCAACTCAGAACGGTTGGAAATTCCATCAAATGGATGTGAAAACTTCTTTCTTGAATTGAGATCTGAAAGAGAATGTTTTTATGTCCCAACATGAAGGATTTGCTGTGAAGGAAAATGAACATAAAATATGAAAACTTGTGAAATCCTTGTATGGCCTCAAGCAAGCACTGTGAGCTTGGTATGAAAAGTTAACTAAGCATCTTCTAAAAATCAAATTCAAACATTATGATCTTGATGATGCAACTTTGATTGTCAAGAAATTTGGCAAAACAGTTGTATATCTTTTGGTATATGTAGATGATATTTTGATGACAGGGAACAATGAGAGCTTCATTGCATCCATAAAGAAGGAATTGAGGAAAGGTTTTGAAATTACTGACTTGGGATATGTTCACTACTATCTTGGTATTGAAGTAACTCAATATCTAAAGTCCATATTCTGCTCTCAAAAGAAGTACATTGGAGATTTGTTGAACAGATTTGGCATGGATGAGTGCAATCTTTTGACTACTCCAATCGAACAAAACTTAAAGCTCACATCCATTGAAGGAAAATAATTTGAGGCTGCAATGAAGTATAGGCAGCTTGTAGGAAGTCTCAACTACCTAACCACTACCAGACCAGGCATTTTGTTTGTTGTTGGAATCCTCTCCAGGTTTATGAAAAAGCCTTGTGAGGGACATTGGTCTGCTGTAAAAAGAGTTCTAAAGTACTTGAAAGGAACACAAGACTTTTCACTCAAGTATACACAGGTGGGCGACTTCATATTGATTAGATACTTTGATTCAGACTTTGATGGAGACAAAGAAATTGGGGTATCTACTTCTAGTTATACTGTGAGTCTTGGATCAGGAGTTGTCTCCTAGAGATCATGCAAACAATTAGTTCTAGAAAATTCCACAATATGTTAGCCTCACTCTCATAATAAAACAATTATAAATCCAAAATTATAATTAAATAAATCAAATCTTGAGAATTAGGAGTTAGTTCCTCAAACTAGGGAGTTTAGTTAGGATGAGAGATTCTCTCCAACTAGTTCTCCTAGATTAGTGTTTTGTTGAGAAAATATCTCAACCAAGTTTGTTCAAGATAGACGCACTATCTTGAGACAAACTTCCTCATGTATTTATTTGTACTATTATCATTATTTGTACATTGGATTGCATCATGAGAGGAATATAGTGAGGCTAAGGCCTTTTCCACCATTTCTATGTTTTTGGTATTATTTTATGTGTGTTAATTTTATTTATTATTCTACATGTGGTATCAGAGCCATAGGCTGTTGAGAAAGCGATAAATATATTGTTCATTCAAAATCTATGGTTTTGTTTTATGCCGTTTCTTTATAGTTTTTTGAGAAAATCTCAAAGTTGAATATGGTTGCAATAATGTGGGCACTAGTTCGATGCAAAGGGCAGCCTTGGCACATATAACAACTCCAGCCTTTAGGACTTTGTCCTTTTTGATATTCCAGATTCTAACCTTTCCTCTGCTTCAAAACAGTCTCGAAATGCATAAGTAGACTGAATGGATGGACCAAAGTATGTTTCTCTAATGGCTGAATGAAACTCAACTTGAATGTACTCTTGTAGTCCTATTTTCAGTTGAATTTTTTGAAAATCCGCTGTCTTGTGAGTCGAACTAGGGTATATTTCCATGGCTATGAAGAATGAAGTAATGCCCAGTTTATTTAAAAAGGCATTAGCTATTGAAGGTGTAGGTGTTCAAGAAGCGATGGCCATACTAATGCCCTTTTCCTTCAGGGCATTCAGTATACCCTTTGCCTGAGGATAAAGGGATGGCTTTTCTCTTGGTGATCTACATTCATAGTAGAAAGGCCAGAGAGTGTATTCGAGATTGAAGATGATCAAACTAAGGAGGATTTTGCATACGTTGAGCATTTACAGAGCCTCAACTTTGACTTGTTCGTCCACCATCCCTGACCCCTCGGCTCTTTCTATCACTCACTATATGAAGTACACTTCATAAACAATTCTAGGGATTTTTTGTTGTGGCCAACTCTTCTCACACATCATTCTTCTCGGCTAGGCACTGCAGTCTTCACACAAGCTACCAAGCCGATGTATGGCATAGTTACTCAATAAATTTTGATAACATTCATTGGGTCACTCTACGGGCATATCTCAACTTGCTAGCTCTTTCACTGAAAACCCTTGGTCTCATACATCTAGGTGTGTGCCTCTTTTGCATGAACCCATAGCTAGCACTTCGATTTCATATTGAAACCCTCAATCCATTCTCTTTGTAAGGTGTTCATGGCTTTTCACTGAGCTGGGTATCGAGCCACCATTTACATAAGTCACTAGGTCGACAGCATCGTCGCCAGCTCCTTTCGGGCCTCATTGCACAGAAGACTTCATAGCCCTACATAAATTGGGTCGCTTATGAGCCACCAATGATATTTGAACTGCACCCATCTCCAACTCCCGTGAAGGGCGAGTGGATTGAGAAACCCGTCAGGGTCTATGCGGATGGAATTTATGATTTGTTTCACTTTGGGCATGCGCGATCACTGGAACAGGCCAAGAAACTGTGAGTATTTGTTTGAGAATCTTGCACCAATGTATTTGTTATGGTTTTAATTATGTCTTAAGCTCAGGCAATATATTTATGGTGTGACCATTAAGTTAAACTATGCTTCATTCATAAATTGGGGAACTGCTGGATATTGCTCATTCGGTTTAAGCCCTTGGTAGAACATGTTGCCCTGTGCTCAGATTTCTAATACTATGCGAGGCGGTGATGTGACAAAATCCATAGGATTGAAATCTTGACTTCTGTATTGTAAGCCTCTTTTTGTTGGTTTATAAGCCATTGAAGGCACCAAAAACCACATACAATTCTGTGATAAAGGCAGTGTGAGCCATGGGCAGCGTGAGCCTTGGAGGCTGCCTTAGCCAAAAGGCAAAATTGTGAGAGATGGTTGCAGTGGATAGCAAGCATGCAATGAGGGAGGAAGTAAAATATACTGAGCTAAGTAGCATTAGCTAGAAAGTAGCAGAAGGCATTGTCTCGCCCAGCTGTGAAGCAGAAAAACACTAGAGTACTCAGCAATCGCCAGGAGTAGTGAAAGAAAGAAATGCCTTTAGCTGCTAAATGAGTCTGGCATTTGCAGCTTCTACACCTTCTGAAACATGCGTGGAGGAGGACTGGATTAAAGGTGTGTGTTACATCATAAAGCGATTTTTTATGTAAAGTGATATCAAGCCTTTGGAGGAATAATGACATGTTTTAATATTTTGGAGTGATAAGTTTTTTTTGGAGTGAGAAGTAAAAAGTGATTTCTTGTACATTTTGGAGAGATAAGGAGTATTTGTAATTTTTTTATGTAATGGAGTCATAAGTGAATTTTTGTGACAAGTGAAAGTCATTATTGTAATTCAAAGTAATATTTTACTTTGACAGCGATTGAGTTAGTGCAGGCAGTTTTTTGAAGTTTGCAAGTGTGACATTCTCATTGAGAAATTTCCACGACAAAGTTGTGACGTTGAAGAATTATGTACTCCAGTAATTAATAAAATCATAATTTTTGTGGTGCTTGTGTCCTAGATCCGCCCAAAATTGAATAAGGGGATTTTAGGTACACCTTGTGTAATGAATGCGTGTGCATGACTTGTATTCATATTATCAAAACTCTCTCTTTGTATTATCCTTAAGCAACTACATGCACATAAGCAAACTTAAGTATAAGAATGCTTAATCAAGCTCCTATAATCAAGCTTAAGTACAAAAGCACAAAGCGTCACATCATCAAATTGATAAGATGATCTTCGAAGCAAGAACATTTCACATCATGTAATCAAAGTAATCAAGTTAAGGACACTAAAAAATCAAACATTTCAAGCCAAGACGACATCAACATCATCAACACTTTTTGTAACACTTGCAGATAAACATTTTTTAATTGAATTGTATGGGTGAATTCTCGGTTGTAACCAACACCCTAATTTGAATTGTTAAGGTGAATACATTAAGTCAAGTAAGTTTTCAACTAAGTCATCAAGATTGAACTTGTCATTTGTCTCTTGGGTGAATTTTAGATAGTGTTCGACACCCTTCCTTTTTAAAATCAGCACATTCAATGAGTACATTCAAGAAAGCACAAAGTGTTAGTCATCAATCAAGAAATTTCAAGCAATCCATCTAGCAAGCAATCATCATCAAATAAGTGTGAATTCTAGTATTCTATTCTTCAAGTGAGCATTAAATCAAGCCAGTGTTTAATGCAAGTGCAATAAGAAAATAAAGCAAGCGAGCGTGTCAAAATCAAGTGTGAAATTTCAAAGCACGACATCTACAACAAACAAGCCAGTGTGAAGTTTATTGAAGCATTCACAAAGTGTCAATGAAGCATTCAAGCAAAGCGATCATCATCAAGTGATCGTGAAATCAAGAGTTCAAGCAACCAAGTTATAAAACTATAGCAAGTGCTTAAAGCATCAGCAATAAGAAATAGTATAAGAGATCATGAATTCAAAGTAAGCAAGCTAACATGGCGACACACATTCAATTGTCCCAAATTCTTAACAATTTGATTTCATCATCAGCTGGCGACATGGTGAACATCAGCAAAACAACTCTTGTTGATATTCAAGTGCATCTTCAACATGCACATGAAATGATTCAGTTACTTCAACTGGAGTCGCAAATACAAAGAACTGAGTTGCTAGATAAGAGTGATGCTTCCAAGTCTTTGAATAATACAAATGTTGTTGATGATTCCAAGTCATTGATCCAACCAGCTTCAAGTGTTGAAGTGGTCCCTGATCGAGTTCAACTTTATTCCAAACCAATCATCAAGCCATGAGAAGAAATCCAAAGTAATAGAAATTGATGAGTCTTAGGATATTTCAAAGATGACGCCAAATTACATATCCCAGATTATTCAAGGCCCATTAAGTTTTCCAGTGTAAGGTTTCTTGCACAAATCACATCGGCTAGTTCTGAGAAAGTTAAAGACAAACAAAAATACACACAAACTGAAGTTGCAGACAAACAGAAATACACAAAACTAAAGTTGCAGTGAAACCAACATGTCGTCATTGTTAAAGAAAAGGGCACATGGAAGATCATTGTTTTGATGTCCATCCTTGTCACTATTATGGTAAGTCAAATCATTCATCAGGGCAATGTAGCAAACAACAACAATCAACCAAACTAAAGATCAATTATTCATGGATTGATCCCTGGGAATGGTCATCCATGGTCAGAAGATTGTATAAGTTTTACAATTGAATTCACTCACACATATTGCAGCCAATAATAAAAATGAATATGGTACTCTCATGTAGTTGAATGGGGGAGTACACCAGTGAAACACTCCTACACTTGAAGGGGGAGTTCAGAAATAATTTGAAGAATATTGTCTCTCCTTTCAGCTGATAAAGGGGGGGAAATGTCAATTAAATTGACAGTGCTTGTCAGACTAAAAGTCTCGACAACATCAGCGAAGTAGCCAGTGGGCATTTTCATCAGTGAGTGAGCATCAACAAATTCGCCAGTGGGCGATCAACAGCAAAGTCAACAATGAGTAGTTTTCAAACACAACAAAAGAAATAGTGAGTTGTTTTTCAATGTCATCAGTGAGTAGGCGTGTTAGGTCCCTATAATACTAGTGATGCCCCCATTAATATTATAATTGTATCCTTTATGAATATTGTTGTGCCCCTATTGTCCCAATATTGTTATTACTGTGCCCCATAGAATCCCTCTATCGTTATTTTTGTGCCCTTATATTATTATTGTGAGGTCGACTTGGTTATATTGTGACCCCTTAGACTCCTATATATAGAAAGGAGGTTTTTTCATTTGAATCAACCAAGAATTGTTCATTTATGTAATGTAAAGGAGGTTTCCCCCTCGAAGAGGCTGAATTCTAAGGTGTTGATCTATCTTTTCTATCTTTTTGTGAACTGGTTTCATAACATTTGGTATCAGAGATTTTAGGTTGCTTACTAGGTGTTTGCATTTTATTTCCTCGGGGCATCAATTACCGATAATAATGATTTACTATGCCCTTTGAATTCCTTCAAACTAATTTTTCAAACCAAGCTTATGCAAAAATTAAAAAAAAAAAACTACACACCTTTTTTCACTTTGTAAGAGCTTGATATTGAATCTGATGTATCTCTGTAATTTCAGATCATCCAATTCTGAAATTGTGATTTATAGTAGCCCTCTGCGTCCTCTTTCAAATGACACCAGTCTGATCCAAATTGGATTCTCCAAGGAAGAGTTATGCACAATCTCCCAAGATGACCTGATTATATACCTTTCCAGAAGAGCGAACTTGTATGAAGTGCCACGTGTCACTGTTTCAACCTTTGGCTCTGAAAAATATATACAAGAAACTAAATTCTGTCCTCTTTCGGTACCTTCTTACAAAATTTCAATCTGATGCTCAGAGAGAAAGTTATGACGATTTTCCCTAGGTCACCTATTTGGAATGTAATTTAGGAGTCTGGAGAAAGAGCAACTTCCTCAGATCATATCTCCACAACTATAGCATGAAAAGCTCTGAAATTGGGACCTAAGATTCAGTGTGATTTTGTCTCAAATGGGTTTTTTTTCTCTTCTAAAACATCGCAGAAAAAAAGTTATAGCGAAAATTCCACGGTGACCTATTTGGAGCAGCGAAACCCTAGAATCCAAAGGTATAGCATCCAGAACTACTCAAGCATTGAGGAAAACACTTTTTTGAAGGAGAGGGGCATGTTAGGTCCCAATAATACTAGTGATGCCCCCATTAATATTGTATTTGTATCTCTTATTAATATTGTTGTGCCCCTACTGTCCCGATATTTTTATTACTGTGCCCCATAGAATCCCTCTATTGTTATTTTTGTGCCCTTATATTATTATTATTGTTAGGTCAGCTTGGTTATATTGTGACCCCTTAGACTCCTATATATAGAAAGGAGGTTTTGTCATTTGAATCATCCAAGAATTGTTCATTTATGTAATGTAAAGGGTGTTGCCCCCTCGAAGAGGCTGAATTCTAAGGCATTGATCTATCTTTTCTATCTTTTTGTGAGCTGGTTTTATAATAGGGAGATCATCATCAGCGAATTCGCCAATGGGCATTCATCAACTTTTGTTAGTGGACAAAAAAATATTCATCAAATTTTTTTAGTGAACACGGGATGTTGATATCAAGAAAAGTTCAGTTGGATCCTTTTGCAGCTTGGCACTTGATGGAGTTGTCAAGCGACATTTAGAGCTAAATCAGACATGCAGTTGACTCATGGTCTCTTCATATTGCAGTTTCTTCAACATCCATCTTTGGTAGTTTTTCAGGCAAATTTTTTTTTGAGGATCAACTTGAGAATTTGGAAGAGGGTTCCTTGTTCTTATTTTGGTTTTATTATTGAAGGGGGGGGGGGGAATTTAGCCTCACTCTCATAATAAAACAATTATAAATCCAATATTATAGTTAAATTAATCAAATCTTGAGAATTAGGAGTTAGTTCCTCAAACTAGGGAGTTTAGTTAGGATGAGAGATTCTCTCCAACTAGTTCTCCTAGATTAGTGTTTTGTTGAGAAAATATCTCAACCAAGTTTATTCAAGATAGACACACTATCTTGAGACAAACTTCCTCGTGTATTTATTTGTACTATTATCATTATTTGTACATTGGATTGCATCATGAGAGGAATACAGTGAGGCTGAGGCCTTTTCCACCATTTCTATGTTTTTGGTATTATTTGATGTGTGTTAATTTTATTTATTATTCTACACAATAGAGGCAGAATATGTGGCAACACCTGAGGAAACAAAGGAAATTGTGTGGCTCAGGAAAATTCTGGAAGATTTGCAGGTAAAAAAAGTACATTCAACTCCACTCATGATTGATTACACCTCAGCAATAAAGTTGGCCAAGAACTCAAATTTCCATTATCGAACGAAGCACATCAATACAAAATACCATCTGATTCATTTACGCCATCTGATTGAGGCCAAGAAAATCCATTTACGCCATTGTTCCACTAATGAGTAGATTACATACATCTTCACCAAAGCGCTTGGAAGAGAAAAGCTTGAAAGATTCAAAATGATACTTGGACTCACCAACATCCCTTCATATTAAGGAGGGGGATGTTGACAACTAATCATGGGGATTGGGTGAACACTTGTAAATAATGGAAAATGAAGAGTCATCAAGAGGAGAAACCCAAGAGTCACTCTCTTGTGTATATAACGATGAGGAATCCTAATGAATAAACATAGTTGATTTGAGGAGTTACCTCTTGGCCTAACATTATCAACACATTTTTGTTACGGTAAATTTTCAATATTTTAAAAAAATGGTAGTGAAAATTACTTTTTTTTTTTTATGCAAAAAGAACCTTGAAAATGAAAAGTGATTATGTTGGAATAACATCATTTTTCTTTTCGGGATAAATTTTCAACATTTTTAGCAATGGCCTTAAAGATCAAATATCATGACTCAGAAAAACCTTAAAATTCCAATGATTTTCAGGCATGGCATTAAAGGTAAAATATCATGTCTATGAAAACCTTAAAATTCCATCAATTTTCAGCCATGGTGCTAAAGATAATATATGCATAATTGTTTTCAACCATAGCTTTAAAAATATAAAATATCTTGACTCGGAAAAACATTAAAATTTTGACAATTTTTCAACCATGGAATTGACACATTGTGGGGGTTTATACTAGAAATTTTAAAATCAACTATCAAATAACACATAATGGGGTTGGGTTGCTAGTCAATGATCAACACGGACCCTGTAGAAAAAAATAAAATAAAATAAAACAAAACAAAACAATAAATAAATATATAAATAAGTAAAAATGAAAAATATAAATTAAAGCAAAAACCAAAACAATAACAACAACAAAATGTTTAAAAAAAGAATAACAAATAATATTTTATATATATATATATATATATATATATATATATATATATATATATATATATATATACCAAAACAATTGACATATAATAAAACAAAATAATAAATATTAAATATTACAAAAACAAAAAAACAAAAGAAAACTAAGTATTTAAAAGAATAATAACAAATAAATATAAATATAACTTAAAACATTAAAAAAATAAAAAATAAAAATAAAATAAATCAATTATAACGAAACATATAAGAAAACAAAATAAAACTAAGTGTTTAAAAGAATAATAACAAATAAATATAAATATAACTTAAAACATTAAAAAATACAAAAATTAAATAAATAAATAAAAATAAAAATAAATCAAATATAACAAAACATATAAGGAAAGACGAAAAAATCAAACATAAAAATCGTAGAAAAAAAATAGATTTAAAAAAAATTAAAATAATAAATAAATGAAAAAACTAGAAAATATTCCCAAAAAAATAATATCTAATTGCACAATTATTAAAAACAAGAAAACAAACAAACAAACAAAATTAAAAACATTTTAAAAAAATCATTAAAATTAAAAAAAAATTAAAAATTAAAAAAGATAATAAAAAAACTTAAAAGGTTATAAAACAAATTAAACTTAAAAATCAATTAAAAAAATAAAAATAAAAACAATTAAAAAGTAAATCCCCCAACAACCCGGCGAGGGTTGGGGGAGTTGCTTAGCCTCTCGCTCCTCTAGCAGTTGGGGGTTTAAAAAAAAAATCAAATGTCATCATTGTTGGATATGAAATTCATAAAAATTTCATAAAATTTGTTATTTTTCTACTTTTTCATAAAAATCTTTTAACTACCATGTCTTTTTAGCGAAAAGGTCCCCAAATACATATTTTTTTAATTATATCTATATGAAAAACGTGTATTTTTTGTCAAGTGTTTAAAATTATTATTTTTAGTGACAATTATTTTATGTGTATTGAAGTATTAATTAACACTATATCGATATATGAAAAATCCTAACCTCAAAAAATAATTTATTATGTTTTTTAAACTTCGTAAAAAAAATTAAAAATTTCATAAACATTGTGAAGAAATTTAACAAAAAATACAAGTTTGGAAAATCCTTAAAAACAAACATCTTAGGATGGAAAACAAGAAGAGGAATGAGACAACTTGAAAAATGGTTAAATAATCAACATTTAAAAAAATTGTGCGTACTCAGGACATAAGAAAATTTAAAGTGTAAAAAATTTGCCTTAGAAAAAAGGTTGATGTTTTTCAAAGTTTGCATGAAAATCACTAACATTTTAAAAAAATTATCCATATTTAATATATCAAAAAATTTAAAATATCATAAATAAGCCCAAAAAAATGGGTTGATGTTGCATCAACACTTTTCAAATTAGCATGAAAATCACTAACATTAAAAAAAATGTACATACTTAATACATAAGAAAATTTAAAGTCTAAAAAATATGCTCCCAAAAGAATAAGTGTATTTTGAATCAACACTTTTCAAAATCAGATGATTTTTTGCTTCCTCTAAAAAGTGAGAACTCAGTACAACTCTTGATTGATTGGAAACTTTGTTTTAATATGGCCTAGTACTCCAAACCCTCATAAAGTATATTTTTTACTGATAAATTTCAATACATTCCATACGAGGAATATACATATTTTGGTCCATTACATGAAAGTTCATCATAACACTTGCAAAAAATGAACTTGAGTTAGTGAGATCCCAATTGTTCCTAATTGTTCCTACAACCACCTAAGATTAGCCCATTCGACAAGCCCCTTTAATGTATTTAAAATTGAGATTCCATATTAATGTAGATAAGGGATAAAGGGATGGTTGCATGTAATACCCCCATCTGCATATTATGTGACACCCGAAGGAAACTACAAAATACAACCACTATGTATATTAGATAGGAATTTCATGCTGTTCTAAACTAGATTCACGGGGAAATTAAAGATTCGATGGACCCATCACAACCCAAAACTTATAGAAACAAGGAGAGGAAGGTCCATGGAGAGTATAAAGAAAGGTCCATGGATAGTCGATTCGTAGGATAAGAGATAATGAGATGGTTGCATGTGATAACCCTATGAGCATATTTTGTGAAACTCGAAGTAGACTACCAAAAACAACTAATATGTATAATATATGGGAAGGTCATGGTATTATAGAGTCATGTGGGAAGTAAAGGCCCAATACACCCAGAAAAATCCAAAAAAATCAATATCGTAGCTAGATAATGAATTGTGGGAGGCATATCTACATATTTTTTACACTTTTATATAAAAGTTATTTTATATAATTAGGATGTGCACCAGGGAGGAAGAAAACTACAAGAGGAGGGTTATGTAACATCCACATTTTTTGTCCCAAAAATATTGATATTTATATATATTGATGATGAATGGATAAGAACATAGATAATATAATATGTAATATGATATATTGAGTGGTGATAAATTTACAGCGTATGTTAAAATAGAAAAGGATGAAGAATGGAGTGATATGATTCCACGAGCAAGGAACGAAAGGGGGTTAAGGAAAGATAATATTATCCGACTGTGAACCTAAGTCCTTAAACATTTTATTTATAACTTTTTGACCTTGTAATTAGTAGGAAAGATGAATACTTGGACTTCTTACGAAGATATGTGGTTATCCATTTGCATGAAAATATATTCCATAACTTTGGGAAAGAAAAGGGGTTGTTGACATTCATTTCCTTCCATCGAAGATTTTATATCTAAGATGAAGTTTCCATAGGATGTATGTGATAAAAATAATGAAATATTATACCATGAAACCATGAAGAAATTTTAACCATGTGTAGGGGAAGTTATGGTCGTTGAGTTAAACTCAATTATAGTTGAGAATCCCTATAACCCATAGCAATGTGATTTCCTACCCTATTCATGTTGGATCACTAGAGGGAAGCGACATTGTTTGAGTGAATATGTGATAGAGAATTGGATCTAGTTCCTTGGTTTATCTAAGATGATAGGGAGGGAGAGGTGGTGGGTTGAAAATAGTGTTTGCATTGATGTCAAAGCTAGGGGGACCAAAAATGTTGTTTTCATTGATAGGGTGAGGTCTCTCCATCAGTGTATGTCACCCTTTCCATCGGTGTAGGAATAAGGAGAAATCTATCAAGTCAGCCCAGCTAACTTACAAGTCACCCTAGTAAGGTTTATAAGTCATCCCCATATGTGAGCATTGAATACTTATAAATAAAGGATAGATGTGTGTATTTATAGAGTATCTATCGTGGAAGATGAGAATCATGTGCAAAGAGGCGATCTAAGGTGTGTAAGGAGCATAAGAGTGTTTTTTTTTGCTACGTTGTGGAGGAAAATGTGAATAAGGAAATTGTTTTTTTAATAGAGTAAAATAGGTCAAGACCTTTCTTTAACCAACAAAAAAATAACAACTTTACATATTAATATAAAAATGTTTACATCAACACAATTTTACATATAGAAAAATTAGACTAACATCCACAAAAAACAAAATCTTACTCTTGTTCCAACCTATAAAAGAAATAGACATATCCCCAAGTATATAAGCATGTAAAAATGGATTACTCAGATATCAAAATATGGCCATGTATCCCTGAAAAGGAAATAGGAAAGTAACAACCAAAAAGAAAGAGTCAAATCCCAAGAAATCAGCAAAAAGGAATCTAGCTAGCAACTACCAAATCCCCAACAACAAATTCATCTATAAAAATAGTCCCTAGAGGTGCCTTCAAGCCTTTTTTAGAAAGGGAATCTGCCTACCCATTTAATTCTTTGTAAATATGTTCAATGTTGATGTAGCTAAAAGAGTTGAAAAGACTTATGACTCTCTGATTCCAATGACCAAGTGCAACTATGTCCAAGTAATAATTTCCTTTAATCAATTTAACCACCACTTTAGAGTCACTGAAAATTTGTAAAGAGTCCGAGCTAATTAATTTCAATTCACAAAACACCCCCACAAAGCAGAAATTTCCACTTTCATATTTTAACCCCCTCCACATCCCCAATATAACCTAAAATGATGAACTAGGTTCAGAAAAATCCCTCCACTGCAACCATAAGAGAAATATATAGCATTCCCATTAAAAAATTCATTTGTGAATTCTCCCATCAACACAAGTGTAATATGGAATCAAAAAGCCTTTTACTAAGCCCCAATTCCAAAAAATATACCAAAATCTTAACAACTATGTAGTTGAGGATTGGATCACTGTTTTCAAAATTAGCATGGCCTTTGAGCAAAGATGACACATACTAATCAAAAAACAGTAAAAAATAGTTCAAATCCTTAGGTAAATTATTATACCGGAATAAAGAAAAATACCATTAAAAACAAAATCTACGAGTATTTGGCGTTCTGTCAAGTAACGAAATAATTCATTAAGTGAAATATATCTATTCCACACCAGAACTTTGTGAAAAAATTGATACTCTAATATTTAGGTGTTTTGATCAATATATTGGTATGGTTTATTTAAAATAAAGTTTTAATGATTATCAGAATATGCATTTTACCAAACATCTACATTAATGCGAAAGTGTTGGTCAAATCTAACAAAACATTTATGGTGATGACATGGACTCGGTTCTTCATAAATACTAGACTTTATAAAAAAACATAAATTATAATTTCTTTATTATTATCAATTAATTATTAAAAAAATATGTGAATTACATATATATCTATTTAAAAAAATATGTAACGAGATCTTTAATCATAGAGATTTATCTCGAATTTCTTTCCTATTACCATTATTAATATGTAAATAATTTTTGTTACAATATCATGGTTTACTAATGTCACATGCCCAAAAAATCATAATTCATGTTAACATGGCACATCTTCATATTGCATTTTTTTAAGTAACCAATTTAATTAAAATAGAAGAAATGGCCTAACTACTTTTGGAATAAATCTCAACTTTTGATGTGTCACTACTATTAAGAATATTCTATAATATTTCATGGAGGCTAAATCTCTATCATCCGCTTAATAATTATTAATAATTAAATTAAAACTTTGAAATATTTTTCAAAATAAATAAACTTTTAACATCATTAATAAAATAATTTATACAAAATATATTTATGCTATGTCTATTTTAAAATAGGTCTTCCCCATTTTTAATTTAACTATCAATAATTATTAGGTTGATGGTAGGGAATTAGTCTCCATAGAATATTCTAAATTATTCTTAGTAACATTCACAAATCAAAGGTTGATATTTATCTTCAATGTAGCTATGTCGTGTTTTCTCCTTTAATTAAATTGATTAGTTAAAAAAAATGATATGAACAAGTGTCATATGAAATGAATTGTGGTTTTTTGGACTTGTAGTATTTATTAGGAATGGTAGTAGCCCAAAGTATTATAACAAAGTCTATTTGCAAATTAAAAATCTCCATGATAAAGTAAAGGTGAATTTTCATGGTTAAGAATCTTGTTACATGCTTTTTTTAATGTATATATGTTTAACTTATATATTAATTCTTTTTACCATTAATAATAATAATAAAGTTGTAATTTAGTTATTTTTTATGATTTTGTTAATTTTAGCAACACGAGATCATGAGATATATCATGAATAAGTGTTTTGATGCTTATTATACATTGATACCTATCAGTGTTTACTAGTCATTTAATTTATAAGGTTGCCTTAGTAAATAGTCTACTAAACCTTATAAACATATATATGGACAATTGAAGCATTATTTTGCTACAATATTAAACTTCCTCTATAGTTTTTTAACATAGTCATAGATATATAATGGATGGGTTAATTGAAAGCTTAAAAAGCATACATAAATATAGAAAAATGGATTAGTGATAAGTTAACAAAGTCATATGGGCTAATTACAATTTTAAGATGAGGCTAGGCTTGAAGGAATATTACAGAAAATGTATTTTGTTCAATATTTGTTCCCCAATAAAGATGGGGAATGTGTAGGAGAAGAATATTAGAGAAAATGTACTTTAACATGGGAAATAAACTTAGAAATAAAAATTTCAACATAGTGGAAACGTCATTTAACTGAAAAACTCAACTTAGACTCTCCACGCAAGATTTACATTAATTCAAGGAAAAACCATGGAGAAAGGGTTTAGTAGATTTCTATTACAACAATGAAAAACATATTAAATTTCACCAACTTCATATTTCTTTTTCACCCACCCCTCCCTTTTACTCACACCCCTATAAAAAAATATTTCATTACAATACCATGGGTGTTAACACATTTGACTTTGATTTTGTCTCATCCCTAATAATCTCTTATTTAATACCAAATAGAATTTTGTGTGAATGTTTTTAACATTGTTTTCTATTCCGCTACTAACCCTTTCCCAAGATGCATTTTTATCAATTTGGATTACTCCAACCAAGGTTCTACAAAGTTCTTGTTTACCCCTTGGCAATGCCTTTATTAACATATTACCTAGATTTTTTGTAGTGTGTATTTTCTCCAAATGTAGTGGCCCATCATTTAACATTTCACAAATTCAATGATATCAAACATCCATGTGCTTTGTCTTAGAATGATCTGTTGGGTTTCATGCTAAATGAATAACACTCTGACTATCACAATGATACATATATTTATATTGCTTTATTTCCAACTCTCTTAAAAATCATTACATCCACAACATCTCTTTGCAAACTTCTGTGGTAGCTATGAATTTTTCCTCTATTATGGAGAGGGATATTACTTTATGCAATGTGGACATCCAAGATACTACTACACTTTCAAAATATATAAATAACAAGTGGTGGGCTTTCTAGTACATCCACATCTCTAGCCATGTTTGCATATATGTAACCTTCAAGAACAACATTATTATTATTATTATCAAAACATAAAAAATAATTACTAGTACCCTTGAGATACCTCAAAATCCACTTTATTTCTTTCCAATGTTGCTTTTTGGGATTTACAAGGAACTTTCTCACTACTCCCACTAAATGTGAAATATCTAGATGGGTACATACCATGACATACATCAAGTTACCAAAAACAAGAGAATAAGGTATTTTACTCATTTCCTCTTTCTTCTTGTCATCATAAGGGCATAAATAAACACTAAGTTTGAGGTGTGATGCTACGAGTGTACTAACTCGTTTTGAATCCTTCATATTGAGCCTATCTAACACCTTTTAAACATATTTTTCTTGTGAAAGCCACAACATTTTTTATATTTCTATCACATATAATCCTCATGCCCAATATTTGTTGTGTTATACCTAAATATTTCATTGTAAATTGACTTTCAAAATCTTTCTCCATGTTATTAATCATGTTCTTATCATCTCCAACAATTAGCATATCATCCACATACAACAGTAGTATGATATACCTTTCTTGGTCATACCTCTTGATGTAGATAAAATAATCAACCTCTAGTCTTTTGGAGCCATGATCCAGCATAAATGAATCAAATTTCTTGTACCAATGATGAGGTGCCTTTTTTAGTCTATAAAGGCTCTTCTTCAACCTGCAAACATGGTTCTCTTTGCATTTTACCTTGAATCCTTCTAGTTGTTCCATATAAACTTCCTCCTTAAATTATCCATGAAGAAAAGTTATATCCACATCTAATTGTTCTTATTCCAAGTCTAAAGAATCAACAAGACCAAGGATAACTCTTGTAATAACCCCAAGTTAAAATTTCATGTAATAAAAGTTAATAAAGGAAAAATAAGGCCAAGGTCAAGGGACACATATTCCAACTTGAATGTTGGGAAAAATATCCAAGTGGGCATCACTTGGTATTTTTATGGCTAAAGGGAAATTGACAAAGGCAATGACAAAGGATTTGAAAGGACAAAAAGACATTATTGGTATTTTATTTATGAAAATAAATTAAAATAGGATGAAAGGCAGGTGAAAGGTCACAGGTTGCATGTGAGCAGGAAAATGAAGGAAAATAGAGGAAAATGAAGAAATTGGAGGCATTAATAATAAAAAGACAGCAGAACATCAATTTGTAGCCTTTTTTTCAGTTCAGTTTTGGAGTTAGTCTCAGAGAGGAGAAGAGCACCAAGAGGAGAAGGAAGCAAGCAAGTGAAGGATGTAAAAGCAAGGACAAGGAAAATAAAGGAAAGTAAAGGAAAAGAGAGAAAAGGAAAGCAAGGATCAAGCAAGGAAAGGTTGGATCAGGAAGCTGTACCAGGAATACTTGCAAGTAACAGATTGCATGTATGGTTTCCTAGCTAGATTTATCATGCTTGGTATATGCATGTGTGTATTTTGGTTTATTTGTTGTCGGTGGCATGGATTTTGTCATGTTTTGACAGTGGTTTCAGCCTTGCCTTGCCATTTCTAGATAGCCATGGTGTGATGGGATTATTTCTCGGTTGAGCTATGGATTGCTTGAAGGTTTTGGATTTGGATGAGATGGTCTCAGGAAAATCTCAAGGGTTGGGGGTGGAGATGGTTTTCTCCAAGAATCCCTCAACAAGTGGGTGGAGATAGGAAAATTCCTCAAGGGATGGTGAAGGAATTCAGAGGCATTCAAGCTCAGTTTGGTTTTGTGATCTCAAGACTGATTTAAGTGAGATCACAGTATGGTGAGGGTGGAGGTGGTTTAACCTATAGATTGCCTTAGTTCTTTATAGATTGGTTTATCCCATGAGATCCAACATTCATACTTGGAATATGGCACGGGTGTGATTCACTGAAAGAAAGATTTGGTTCAGCCCAACCTATGGTTGGGTGGTACGTGGAAGTCCTTGACTTGGTTGGATTTTGCATATGGGTTTTAAGAGCTAAGTTCCTCTTTCTTTTGTTGAGTAAATGTACTTTTTATTATGTGGCCTTACTAGTTTTTCTCTCATTATTATTTATCTGGTTATATGTTGGTTATAAGCCTGATTTATTCACAGATCTAAGTATGGATCCTAACACATTTTTATTAATGAATGTCTGGATAATGAATGTAAGACCTAAACAGTGTTATGACAGCTATTGTGCGAAGGCATTGTCCCCTATTGTTTATCCTTAGATAATTTTTCAAATCATTATGTTTAGATTTGCATTCATGAATGGTAGGATGCATGTTCACCATATGTTTGATGGAATTTCTGTCCCATTTGGGAGGGGTGAGGTAAAGTCCTGGTTCAATTTTTGGTTTATAAGCTTTGTTTCTATGTAATTTATCATTTTTGGAAGTTTCACTGAGTTTTCGATAGAGTCCTAAGTCCTAGCCCTGTAAATGTGGCTCAGAATTTGGGGTCGCTGGTATAAAAATTACTAGAAAAGTCCATTATTGCATGGAGGCAGGCTTATCAGTGCGACTGTAGGGCTATCATAATTTTGATTCCTTGGCAAGGGAGCGACTAGGGCTCTATATCAATGAAAGAGAGATTTAACTCAGGGGTTTGGTTTCTCCTAGAGGTCTTGTGGCACCTGAGGGAGGTCTGTAAAGTCTTAAGTTTTGGACACCATTTCCTTAAGGTCATATAGGATGTTGATTCTTATCATAGTGACCCTCATCTCATGTTTACCCTAAGAAGACTAGTGAAAGTGGGTAAATGTGGGAGGAGGCAGTTACAGGGTGGTACCAAAGCGGGTTACACTCTCTCTAGGTAAATTATGATGTTGTCATGGTTATGGTTTTGATGCAAGAGCATTAGCCTGAAACTATCATTGTATTTTAGTAGACATAGGGGGTCTTGTGTTTCAAGGAAGTTGGATTCCTATATATGTAGTTATTTATGGTTTGAGTGGTTAAAGTAGGAATTAATTAGATAAGTGTGAGGATATTTGTAAATGGTCTCAAGTGTAGGAGAACATGAGTGGTTAATGATGATGATAGAGTTAGAAATCAATTGTAACTCTTATTGGCCTCATGATTTGAGGAACTAGAGAGGACTCTTAGGGATAAGTAGGTGTTAAAAGTGGACTTAGAGAATATTGAGGAGTTAGTTCAGCAGATTAAGGATCTGAACTAGAATTAGTTAAACAAAACTATTTTGTATAAAGGTAAGCCTAAAAGGTTTGAACGAGTTAGTCAGTTATTAGAGAAGTAGCTAGAGAGTAGCTAGTGAGTCAAAGAGTCGGATTGTAAGTATACGGGTAGGAGAAGAAAGGCTACTGATTAGAAAATCAAGCCAAAGAGAGAGACTCTTGTATAAATACATGTTTATTAATACAAACAACTCAATTTGGAGTTCATGTGTGTGTATGGAATAACTTAGATGTATATGGTTTATGATCTTGAGTATTCTGTGTAACAGAGGTTGCAAGTTGAGTTCGATGAGATACAAAGGAAGAAGAACAATATGAATAATCCTAATGGATCATTTGAACCAAGCGAAGGATCATAGTCAACATTCTATAGTGGCTGTGTTTAAAACTCACAAAATTAAGCTCAGGAGGGAGTCGCGTAGTAGAACAATGGAAGGTACAGAAGCCCTGAAGAAAACCAAAAACACTGAAGAACATTAAAGGATTGGCGTAGAAAACTAAGTGAAGAGAAGAGAGAAGAAGTGAAGTGTTGATGCAAAGTAGACGTTGGATCTAGAAGATCAATGGATGAGAATTGCTCGTGATGGGTGGCTAGGATTAAGTCATAAGATAGAGCTAAGAAATGAAAGGAAGAGATTCAATTTAATAATTGGTGGAAGGACAAATACGAGAATCAGTCTGGACCATAGGATTTAAAGGCTTTGTCATCCAATGGATATTGGGCCATAAGTTGATCAAGCGTTAACGGCCAGATCGGACCTGAAATTTTATAGATTGAGGGTTTATAATTCCCATCGGGTTCTAAAAGGTGTTAAACCTCATGTAAGTGTTCCACCTGACATCGTTTTGCATTGCCAGCTCAAGCAGATCTAGATCAACGGTCACAGAGTGTCGGGCTAGCTTGGTGACTGGGAAAAGACATCAACCATCGGATCAACAACAAGATCAACGCTTGAGAATGATCACGATAAAAAATTGTAAAGAGTGGACCCAAAGAGGTTATAAGTGTGGCTTTAAGTTATTTGAAGTACAGTTATAATCACATATCGCATGCGAGAGGCAATGGAGGCACAAGATGGTTTGATTCGATATCGCGACAATCGTTGATGCAAGAATGAGATCAATGGTGGGAAGACAGTTGCATATCACTAGTCAAGAGTTCCGAAGGTATGTTCTAAAGGTGGAGAAATATTGTGATTGCTATAAAGGGAGGCATCAGGTAATGTGCGAAGACCAAGGAAAAGGAAAATAACCATAGTTATAGAGTGGGGTTGGTTATATATGTGCGGGATTAAGGATTGGGTTGAGTTTAATGAAGGGTTGAGTATAGAGTTCCGATAGAATATTAAGGAAGGATTAGACTATAGAAAGTCTAAAAAAATGTTAGGACATGAGGAGTAAATGAAGGGCCTTAACCTTAGCTTATGAAAGTTTGGGACCAATTTGGCATCATTGTAATTCCTGGGATGAATGAGATTATGCATTGTATATGCATACTATGGGTATAGCGGGGTATTAACCCTACGTCATTTGTGGTATTAGAGCCAGGTTAAAGATCATTTTTATTAAAGCAAAATTGTGCAAAATACAAGTGTGATGAAAAAAGAAAGAGGAGATCAGGTTATTTGAATCTAATAAGTAGAAGACATGAGATAAGATGAGAGTAAGTGATACTCTTAAGAAGAGATTGTAGAAGCATAAAGAAAACATAGTGATGGTTGTTTTCTTGAGGAAAGTGGAGGTTCACTCAAATGAGAAGAATGGATGGAGACTGCTTGTGAAGCCATGCAGTGGCAATGAACCTGAAGAATCCATTTGAACGTTGGACAGAGAGGATAAAAGTGTTCTCAGAAGGAAGCTGAGAGGCAAGATTTGAAAGCTTGGGAATGATATTTGGTTTGAATATCATTGATATGCAGGCGACAGAAAAGTAAGGTGAGAGGATTGCAGCAACCTAGAGCAAGGAGCACTCAATTGGTTCCAAAGAAATAACCAGAGAAATGCTAAAATACTGAGCTCAGAGGAGAGACACTTAGTGAGGCATATGTAGCAAGAAGGAGACTTGTTACTGCAGAGGTATTGTTGCAACTCATAGGAAGATCATAAAGGCAATTCCACAGAGCATGTGGGTAGAATTGCTAAAGGATGAAGAAAGTTGGTAAGACTTTCTAAGTGAAAGAAGAGGTGGTCAGAACCTAGTATTTCGTTTGTGATTGAAGTACAAGAGGATAGTTGTATTCTTAGAAGAGGCAGATGAGTTGAAGCTTAGAAGGAGCAGATAGAAGTGCTCAAAGAGGTTCTAGTGATAAAGAACCAATGGCTTGCCAAAAGACCAAGTGCCGAGGAAATCTTGGTGAGGTGAGTGGTAGCAGGGAGGACTTGTTGTTGCAAAGTCTTTAATACAGCTCATAGTAAGTAAGTAAGTAAATCATGAAGATGGAGAAGAATATGACTAATGATAGTCATAATAGAGGTAACAGAGGTTCTGAAGAAGACCACAACAAAAGAAAAGTGAAGAAGGAAGATGCTAAGGTAAATGGCAAGAGGATGACTCAAGAGGAATGTGAAAAGGAGATTGCAGAGTTAAAAGAACAACTTGATGCATTAAGAAGGATACTGGAGGAAAGCCAAAGACAAGGTTGGGCCTTGAGGAAAAAGGCAGTGAAATGGTCTGAGTTACAAAAAACACTACAACAGAGGCAAGTGAAGAGCCTGGTGGAAGAACTCAGAGAGGCTAAGTTAGAAATGGAAGAGTCCATTTGTAAACTAGAACAAGGTGAAATTCTGGGTGAAGATGAAGACTGGAGATCTGTGGAAGATCTTATGAATCATATGGAGGATTCAGAATAGCAAGGAGATATGATGACTGAAGTATCAAGTGAGACCACAAGGTCTTATGTTTTTAAAACTGATAGTTTGTGCATGATTGCAGGTATTGCAGAAGAAGAGCAACCTTTTGAAGATATCTTCAGAATAGATGAAGATCTAGAAGTAAAAGGTGACAAAGAAAACTTCTTAGAAGAAGAATAATTTGACTGGATACAGAAGAAAGAGTCTATGGATGAGTCTATGGAAGCTGTCATAGAGATGGAAGATCAGGATCTTATTCTGATGAAGAATGAAGGAATATTGTCTCAGAAAGGTAATCAAATGAATTTGATTAATGTTATTGATGAAAAACAAATGCAGGAGAATATTAATGCAGATGATGAGACAAGGATAGCTCTGGGAGAAGAGTTACAGAGCGACAACAGGGCAAAATGTATTGAAGAAGAAGGACATCTACTGAAAGATGTTAAGGAAGAAGAAGTATATGCAAAATATTGAGCAAAGGGAAAAAGGACATCTGATGATTTATCAATAACAAAGGAAGGTGTGGAAAATTGTGTGATATTTCCAAATTCTACTCCAATTGAAATTATTGAGTTATATGGAAAATTAGACTTTCAAAGAAGGGAGTTGGAAAAGCAGAGGATATATACTTAGGATAGATTGCTGGAAAAAGACAAAGAAATTGTCATGAATGACAATCATAAGGAGAAAGAGATGGTAATGGAAGTTCAGCAAATTGACATTACAAAAGGAGGAGTTCATTACTGTGAACCAGAGCAGAGAGATATCATTGAAGAAGATGGTATGGAGGAGAGACTAGCTGATAGTCTCATGAATTATTTTGAGAATTCAAATCAGTAGACTGATATGCTGATAGAGGAGGAGAAAATAGAGCAACATACTGATGTGTTGCCAAAGGAAGAAGAGGCACTGAGGCCTTATGTTTTCTATTTTAATAATTGTTTTGTGAGTGCAGGTTTAGTTGCAGATGCTGGAGAAAATTTGGCACAGATGAGCAGCCAAATAAAAATGAAAGAAGAAGATTTTGTGGAAGTATTTAATCCATGGAACAGAGATGTTAGATTACCAGAGAGAATGCTGAAAAGTCAAGATTCAATGCAGAAAGAGATAATCATGAAAGAGGGTAAGGATGAAAGGGTGGCAGTAAGAATCCGACAACTTCAAAGAGAAGATAAAAAACAGTAATTTGAAGAGTTAGTGAACAACAACAACAATCTGAAGTAGAGAGAAAGAGGTAATAATGAATGGCAGAATATGGACCAACCAAAGATATGCTAGAGATGGAGATTAAAGAGTTATGGCAGTTAATGATGAAGCATTCCATATAGAGGAGGTTAATAGCAACCGAAAGAATGATCAATCAGAACTTGAAACTAATTGAGAAGGAGAGGAAGATGAAATAGAAGACAGGTGACATACAACAACAACAAAGGCGCACAGCATTCAGACAACTACAAACCAAAGTTTGGGACCCTTGAGGTTTCCTATCAACACATAAAGACACATGATCAGGAGATCATGCATGTTTTCTACTTTGGGATCTGATGCAGGAGCATTAGCTCGAAACTATCATTGTATTTTAGCAGGCATAGGCGGTCTTGTGTTTCAAGGAAGTTGGATTCCTATATATGTAGGTATTTATGTTTTGAGTGGTTAAAATAGGAATTAATTAGATAAGTGTGAGGATATTTGTAAATGGTCTCAAGTGTAGGAGAAGATGAGTGGTTAATGATGATGAGAAAGATAGAAATCAATTATAACTCTTATTGGCCTCATGATTCGAGGAACTAGAGAGGACTCTTAGGGATAAGTAGGAGTTAAAAGTGGACTTAGAGACTATTAAGGAGTTAGTTAAGCAGATTAAGTATCTAAACTAGAATTAGTTCAATAGAACCGTCTTGTATAAAGGTAAGCCTAAAAGGCAAGAACGAGTTAGTCAGTAGTTAGAGAAGTAGCTAGAGAGTAGCTAGTGAGTCAAAGAGTTGGATTGTAAGCCTACAGGCAGGAGAAGAAAGGCCACTGATCAAAAAATCAGGCCAGAGAGAGAGACTCTTGTATAAATACATGTTTATTAATACAAACAACTCAATCTGGAGTTCATGTGTGTGTATAGAATAATTGATATGTATATGGTTTATGATCTTGAGTATTCTGTGTAATAGAGGTTGCAAGCTGAGTTCGGTGAGATACAGAGGAAGAAGAACGATATGAAGAATCCTAATGGATTGTTTGAACGAAGCGAAGGATCACGGTCAAGATTCTGGAGTGGTTGTGATTAAAACTCACAGAATTAAGCTCAGGAGGGAGTCGCCTAGTAGAACAATGGAAGGTACAAAAACCCTAAAGAAAACCAAAACCACTGAAGAACATTAAAGGATTGGCGTATAAAACTAAGTGAAGAGAAGAGTGAAGAAGTGAAGTTTTGATGCATAGTATCCATTGGATCTAGAAGATTAACAGATGAGATTTTTTCATAATGGGCGGCCAGGATTAAGTCATAAGACAGAGCTAAGAAATGAAAGGTGGATATTTAATCTAAAAATTGGCAGAAGGAGAAAGACGGGAATCGATCTGGACCATAGGATTTAAAGGCTTCGTCATCCAACGGATATTGGGCCATAATTTGATGGAGCGTTAACGGCCATATCGGACCCGAACTTTTATAGATTGAGGGTTTATAATTCCCATCGGGTTCGAAAAGGCGTTAAACCTCGCGTGAGTGTTCCACTCAATATCATTTTGGACCATTAGATCAAGCGGATCTAGATCAATGGTCACAAAGCATCGGGCTAGCTTGGTGATTAGGAAAAGACATCAACTGTCAGATCGAGGACAAGATCGATGGTGGAGAAGGATCGTGATAAAGAATTTTAGAGAGCGGACCTGAAGAGGTTATAGGTGCGGCTTTAAGTTATTTGAAGTCCAGTTATAATCGCATATCGCATGCGAGAGGCAATGGAGGCACAGGATGGCTTGATGCGATATCGCGACAATAGTTGATGCGAGAATGAGATCAAAAGTGGGAAGACAGTCGCATATCTCCAGTCAAGAGTTCCGAAGGTATGTTCTAGCGATGGAGAAAGATTGAAATTGCTATAAAGGGAGGCATCGGGTAATGTGTGAAGGTCGAGGAAAAGGTAAATAACCATAGTTATAGAGTGGGGTTGGTTATCTATGTGCTGCATTAAGGATTGGGTTGAGTATAGAGTTCTGATAGAAGATTAAGGAACGATTATACTATAGAAAGTATAAAAAATTGTAGAACATGAGGAGTAAATGAAGGGTCTTAACCTTAGCTTATGAAAGTTTGGGACCAATTTGGCATCATTGTAATTCTTGGGACGAAAGAGATTATGCATTGTATATGCATACTGTGGGTATAGCGCGGTATTAACATTGTGTCAGGTTTTCATGCATGGGGTCATGCTTTATAGTTGGCATGGTCATGCATGATGTTGTTATATTTATATGGTTATAATTATACATGTATCATTCTAATATGGATTGATCTTGCATATGAGATAAGCCTCTTGTGGAAATCAATGAGGTAAGTTTTTATTTTCATATCTATTTGGTTTATTTGACATGGTACACTTTCAAGAAGAAGAAACAAAAATATTACGAGCAAATGGTAAACTATAGTTCCCATGAATCTCCCTACAAATCAGTTGGGCATTAAGGAGGAGAGAATTCTCCTGGTATAGTAGATACATTAAGGAGATTGAGATCAAAGATTAGAATTTTCAAAGCAGAAAATGAGAGGTTCGTTGAGGCTCAAGAAAGACTTGCAAGGGCTTAGGAGAAGAAGGTAGAGGTAAATGCAACAATTATTCAGAGCTTGTCATAATTGCAAAGACAGGGATAGTTAGCAGCCAGTCAAGAGCAGGAAGAGAAAGCTAATGGATGCTATGGTAGCAGGTCTCGGTCGAGATAAAAGTTTGATAGAGGGGATAAAATTAGAGGTGGAAGATCATTGGATACACCTAACATGAGGATTGGTATGTATGGTCATCACTCCAGTTCCTCATCACAATCATCACCATCATCATCCTCATAGGAGGGGTGAGTACTTGCTTGACGAGTCCAAGAAAGTCATGCCATCTACATTTTGATGAAGAGACAAAGAAGTCAGAAGATGCAGAGGCATGGTTGCTTGGGATGAACAAATTATTCATATTTCACAGTTATTCAAAGAACATGAAAGCCAATATAGCCACCTTTAGTCTCAAAGGGAAAGCATATATTTTGTGGGAAGATGTAAAGTATATCAAGGGAATTCGGGAAGAAGATTTGATTTGGGATGAGTTTGAGAGACTTTTCAAGAAGAAGTACTTGTCAGAGAGGTACTATGATGACAGAGCTAAGGAATTTTATGAGCTGAAGATGGGTTCTATGACAGATGATGAGTACACTAGCAGGTTCCTGGAGTTGTTGAGGTAGGTGCCTTGCCTTAAGGATGAGAAGGCTAAGATTCAGAGATTCATCAGTGGGATTCCAGCAGCATATAGAGACTGGATTGAGTTTGATGAGCCTAGATCATTAGAGGAAGCCATCAAGAAGCTAAAGCATTGTTATGAACAGTCAAAGTGAAAATGTCAAACTAAGCATGACTTGAAAGGAAATGAGAAACTTAAAGGGAAGTGGCCACTAAAGTGGGGAAGACCTGAGGAAGCAGGTGAGGAAGAAGATGTGGTTCCTTACAAGAATTTAAATTAAGTTGATAAGGGACATGGGTCACAGCCTAGAGAGCAGTTGAACAAGGGTGATGGTAGGGGATCGTTGAAGTGTTTTGTTAGGCCCCTATAATACTAGTGATTCCCCCATTACTATTGTCATTTTATCCCTTATTTTTATTATTGTGCCCCTATTGTCCCCATATTCTTATTAGTATGCCCCATCGAAACCCACTATTGTTATTTTCGTGCTCTTATGTCATTACTGTTATGTCGACTTGATTATAGTATGACCCCTTAGAATCCTATATATAGAAGAGAGGTTTAGTCATTTGAATCATCCAAGAATTTTTCATTTGTGTAATGTAAAGGAGGTTGCCCCCTCGAAGAGGCTGAATTCTAAGGCATTGATCTATCTTTTTACCTTTTTGTGAGCTGGTTTCCTAACATTTGGTATAACAGCTTTGGATTCTAGGGTTTCGCTGCTCCAAATAGGTCATCCTGGAATTCATTCCAAGGTATTTGATACTTCCAAAGGTCTACCACCTATTTGTGATCATGATCATGCTATTCATTTGATTCCAGAAAGTGTTCCTCCAAACATCAGGCCGTACAAATATCCCTATGCCCAAAAGAGTGAAATTGAAGGTATGGTTGCAGAAATGCTAGAGGCTGGTATAATTCAACCTAGTCAAAGTTCTTTCTCTGCTCTAGTAGTATTGGTGCACAAGAAGGATGAATCATGGCGCATGTGTCCAGATTTTAGGGAGCTCAACAAGCTCACTATTAAAGATAAATTTCCCATTCCTGTCATTGATGAATTATTGGATCAATATCATGGATCAATTTACTTCACCAAGTTGGATCTTCATTCAGGATATCATCAAATCAGAATGAAGACTGAAGAAATTTCGAAAATAGCATTTAGAACTCATGAGGGTCATTATGAATTTTTGGTCATGCCTTTTGGCCTTACCAATGCACCTACTACATTTCAAGGTTTGATGAATTCCATTTTCAAACCCTTCCTTAGAAAATTTGTGTTAGTATTTTTTGTGATATACTAATCTGCAGCAAGTCTTGGAAGGATCATGTTGAACATGTTGACAGGGTGCTCAAACTATTGGAGGAGAAATAATTATATGCAAAAGGCTCCAAATGTTTCTTTGGAGTATAAGAGATGGAATATCTGGGTCATATTGTATCTCATGAAGGTGTTAAGGTAGACCCTAGCAAAATTAAAGCCATTAAGGAATGGAAAATCCCCACATCCATAAAGCATTTGCGAGGATTTCTCGGGTTGACAGGGTATTATCGCAAGTCTATTAAGAATTATGGGAGAATAGCAGCACCTCTAACAACATTATTGAAGAAAGATGCATTTTCATAGACTCCAGAAGAAACAAAGGCCTTTGAACATCTTAAAGAGGCAATGTGCCAAGCGTCGATCTTAGCTACAACGGACTTCACAAAAACCTTTACTGTGGAATGTGATGGTTCAAGAAATGGAATTGGTGCAGTTTTAATGAAAGATGAAAGACCCATTGCTTTCGAAAGTCGTCTAATCAAGGGAAAGTATTTACACAAAGCTATTTATGAGAAGGAAATGTTGGCAATACTAAATTCACTTAAGAAATGGTGACCCTACCTAATGGGAAGACACTTCAAGGTAAAAACGGATCATGATAGTCTTAAATACTTTTTAGAACAAATATTATCCTCTAAAGAGCAACAAAAATGGGTCACAAAGATGTTGGGTTATGACTTTGAAATCATCTACAAAAAAGGGAAGCAAAATGTTGTGGTTGATGCACTCTCAAGAAAGGATGAGGATGTCGAAGCATTGTTCTGCACCATTTCTATTATCCAAACAAATTGGATAAATGAAGCAAGGGAGGAATGGAAGAATGATGAAGAAGTGTGGGCACTCTTTCGAAAGATACAACAAGATCCTAGTACATCTAAAACATTTAGCTAGAAAATTGATTCATTGTGGTACAAAGATCGCTTATACCTATGTAAGAATTACCAACTCAAACAAAATATTCTTATGGAATTGCACACTTATCCCTTAGGAGGGCACTCAGGATTTTTAAAAGCTTACCACAGGGTTAAGAAGGAATTTTTTTGGGATGGCCTTAAATCGGATATTCAAAAGTTTGTGGTGGAATGTTTGGTTTGCCAACAAAATAAAGTTGAAACAATTAAGACCACAGGTTTATTACAACCTTTATCCATTCCAAGCCAACATTGGGAGGAGCTTTCAATGGATTTTCTCACAGGTTTACCCAAGTTCGAGGGAAAGAGTGTCATCATGGTGGTAGTTGACAGACTTACCAAGTATGCACACTTTTGTGCATTATCACATCCATTTAAAGCCAGTACGGTTTCTACTGCATTTATGGAAACAATTCAAAAGCTACATGGAAACCCAAAGATTATTGTAAGTGACAGAGATCCCATTTTCACTGGAAATTTTTGGACAGAATTATTTTCTTGTCTCGGTACTCAGTTAGCTCATAGTTCATTTTATCATCCTCATTCGGATGGGAAAACTAAGATGGTAAACAAATTTTTGGGAGGATATCTTCGTTGCTTTGTATCTGATAAACAGACACAATGGGTCAAATGGTTGCCTCTGGCTAAATGGTGGTATAACACTTCCTTCCATACTACAACAAAAATGACCCCATTTATGGCACTTTATGGATATCATCCACCATCCATCACATCATATTTAAGAGAAAATTCTAAGGTTCAAGTAGTGGAACATCACATCGAGCATCAATAACAAGTTCTCCAACTCTTAAAGGATAACCTCAGATTGGCACAGAATAGAATAAAACAACAAGTAGATCAACATCGCAGTGAAAGAAGTTTTCATGTAGGTGACTGGGTATTCCTACGTCTACAACCATATAAACAAATTTCCCTCAAGCAAGCTAAAAAGGATAATAAATTATCACCAAATTATTATGGTCCATATAAGGTGTTACAAAAGATTGGTACTATGGCATATAAATTGGAGCTTCCTGCAGCTTCCCGAGTGCACCCAGTTTTCCATGTTTCATGTTTAAAGAAGGTTATAGGTGACAAGCTCCCAGTTCAAACAATATTGCCAAAACTTGACAAGGAAGGAAAAATTATATTGGAACTAGAAGCAGTCAGAGAAACAAGAACTCGACAACTACGAAATTGATCAATTTCGAAGTATCTTGTCAAGTGGAAGAACTTATCTACTGAAGATTCCACATGGGAGGATGAGAATTTTATATAGAAGCATCCAGAACTACTCAAGCATTGAGGACAACGCTTTTTAGAAGGAGAGGGGCATGTTAGGCCCCTATAATGCTAGTGACTCCCCCATTACTATTTTCATTGTATCCATTATTGTTATTATTGTGCCCCTATTGTCCACATTATGTTATTAGTATGCCCCATAGAAACCCACTATTGTTATTTTTGTGCCCTTATGTTATTACTGTTATGTAAACTTGATTATATTATGACCTGTTAGACTCCTATATATAGAAGAAAGGTTTAGTCATTTGAATCATCTAAGAATTGTTCATTTGTGTAATGTAAAAGAGGTTGCCCCCTCAAAGAGGTTGAACTCTAAGGCATTGATCTATCCTTTTATCTTTGTGTGAGCTTGTTTCCTAACATATTGGATATGTGGCCAAGATCATCACAAGAAGGATTTTCCATTGTACCAGGGTAGTAGGCCTCAAATCTATAGTGCTGAGGAGGTACATACAGTTAAGGATGTTGGTCATAGAATTTCTTAAATTTATGCAGTTTTGGACAACAAGCAAGAATATCATTATGCATCCATTATTGAGATGGAATGTAAGCTTTGTGGTTGAGTTGTTTCTATTTGATTGATCCTAGATGTAATTATAGTTATGTTAATCCTGACCCGGTGGATAAGTGTGGCTTGAGAAAAGAAGTGCATGCAGAGTCTTTGTCTGTGCAATTGGCTACAAGTACTAACAAGAGAGTTCATAAATGGGTAAGAGCTTGTGCATTTGAGCTGAATGGTATGCCTAAATCAACACATCTGAATGTACTACCATTGGGATCATATAGTATGCTTTTGGATATGGATTGGTTGTACCTTCATAGGACCAAACTAGATTGTTATGACAAGGCTATTGAGTGCCAAGATGATAATGGAGAAAAGAGAATTTTGCAAAGGAAAGAAGAAGCCTACATCAGTGAGGATGGTCACCACTATGCATGCTAAGTGCAATTGTAGCAAAGGATGTGTGATGATTACAACCCATATCTCCAGTGACAAGGGTAAGGATGTTGAGGATGCAGAAATATTCAAGAGGTTCCCTGTATTACAGGAGTTTCAAGATGTCTTTCTAGCAGAGATTCCAAATTTTCCTCCCCACAAGGAAGTGGAATTTTCTATTGAGTTGGTACCAGGAGAAGCATCAGCATCAAAGGAACCTTACAAGATGAGCAGACCAGAGTTAGTAGAGTTGAAGTTGCAGCTAAAGGAAATGATTTACAAGGGATGCATTAGGACAAGTGTATCACCTTGGGGTGCACTAGTATTGTTCTTGAAGAAGAAGGATGGTACTCTTGGGTTGTGCATTTACTATAGGTAGCTGAACAGGGTGATGATCAAGAATAGGTACCTACTTGCCAAGGATTGATGACTTGTTTGATCAGTTGGAGGGAGCAATAGTGTTCTCAAATATTGATCTTATATCAGGATATCATCAGGTATGTATAAAAGAAGAGGAAATCTACAAGACTACTTTCAGGACCAGGTATGGAAATTATGAGTTAGTCGTAGTTCCATTTGGTTTGGCTAATGCTCCATATACTTTTATGTGCTTGATGAATAGTGCATTGCATCCTTATTTGCATAAGTTTGTTATCGTATTCACTGATGAAATATTGATGTATTCCAAGAATGAGGAAGAGCATGTTAAGAATTTGGAAGTAGTGTTGATATTTCTAAGATAGCGTCAGTGATATTCCAAGCTTAGCAAGTGCAGTTTTTTTCAGATGTATGTGCATTACTTGGGACATGTTGTTTCCAAGGAAGCATAGTAGTAGATCGGGAAAATTTAAGGGCTATCATGGAGTGGGGAACTCCTAAGAAAGTGGATGAAGTCAGATCATTTATGGAATTAGTAGGGTACTATAGGAGGTTCATCAGGAACTTCTCACGCATTACATATCCCATTACATATTTACATAGAAAAGGGAATAAATTTGAATGAACATAGGAATGTGCAACAAGTTTTGAGCAGTTGAATCAGTTGTTGAAAAATGCTCCAGTTCTTGAGATTGCAAATCTAGATAAAGTGTTTGTGGTGTGTACATATGCCTGCAAGAGAGTACTTGGTGGAGTCTTAATGCAGGAGGGGTAGGTAGTATTTTATGAGTCCAAGAAACTGAATGAGCATGAGAAGAACTATGTGACTCATGATCTTAAGTTGTTACTTATTATCCATGCATTGAAGATGTGGAGACATTATCTTCTTGTTCAGAGATTTTTATTGATGAGCGATCACAAAGAGTTGAGATATATGTTTGACCAAACGAATATGAATTTCAGGTAACCTAGATGGTTTCCCATGATTAGTGAGTTTAACCTTGAGATGAAATACATCAACAGTAAGGAGAATAGGGTTGTGGATGCTCTCTGTAAGAGAGTGCAGATGAAACCATGTTGTAGTAGTGAACTCGTATGGGACATATTAATAGGAATGGATCTTACAGGTAGGACAGGAGAGTAACGGGTATATGGAGCTTATGCACAGGTTACAACAGGGTACAGGTGATCAAGATGTGGACTATCATTTCACAGCATATGGATTAATGAGATTTGGGGACAAGATCTATGTGTCAGATGACAATGGGCTCAAGAAGCTTATCTTGAAGGAATTCCATGCTAAGCCATATTCAGGACACCCAGTGTATCATAAGACATTGACAGTAGTGAAGAAGTTGTACTACTGGCTAAATCTGAAGAAAGAAGTGGCATAGTTCATGGCCAAATGTTTGGATTGTCAGTAGGTGAAATTTGAGTGTAAGAATCCAAGTGGATTGCTTCAGATGATTTTGATTCTAGAATGGAAATGGGAGGCTATTTCCATGGATTTCATTATAGGTCTTCTGAGAACATCGAGGCAGCATGATTATATCATGGTTGTGGTAGACATGTTGAGTAATGTATCTCACTTCATTCCAGTGAAGAATACATGTTCAACTAGTGAGGTGGAACAAGTATTCATTAGGGAGATCATGAGATTACATGGTGTCCCAAAGAAGATTTTGTTGGACAAGGATGCTAAGTTGACTTCCAAGTTCTGGAAGGATTTGCTTGTAGGTTTGGGGATAGAGTTGGCCTTTAGTACAACTTATCATCCACAAACAGATGGACAGACAGAGAGGGTCAACGAGATTCTCGAGGATATGTTGAGGATATATTTGATGCATCAGTAAAGGAGATAGGAGGAGTACCTTCCATTGGTTGAGTTTTCTTACAATAATGGTTACCAAGAGTCACTAAGGATGAGTCCATTTGAGGCATTGTATGGGCGGAGTTATAATACTCCCATCAGCCGGAGTGATCCAATGAACATGGTACGTATTTGGCGGGATGTGTTTGCAGAAATGGAATAGGAAATGTAGGTTCTAAAGAAGAACCTAAAGGCAACACATGATAGGCAAAATATTTATGAAGACTAGCATAGGGAAGTTAAGGAGTTTCAGGTTGGGGAGCTTGTGTATTTTCACATCAAACCTAGGAAGAGCTTCTTAAGGATTGAATCACGTGCCAAGTTGGCACCATGGTATTATGGGCCTTTGGAGATCCTTGAGAGGATTAGACCAGTGGCCTACAGACTTGCACTGCCTCTGATAGTGAAATTCCATGATGTTTTCCATGTTTCATTACTTAAAAGATATATAAATAATTTTGATCATGTTATTGATTAGTTTGTATTGCAAGTTAAATGACAAGGATAATTCCAGTCAGAACCTCAATGTATATTGCAACGAAAAAATTCATACTCTGGAACAAGCAATCGAGAAAGTTAAAGTGTAGTGGAAGCACTTTGTGCTTGATGAAGCTACATGGGAGATGGCTGATCAGATGTGGGTTATGTATCCTTCATTGTTTTTCAGTTGAGGAAAAACAATTTTGGTATACGTATATATGTATATGGATTTAAATACTACAATGGGTTGTGTTATAAAGCTCCAATAAGCGGTATATTTGTCATGTTTTTCATGATGGTTTTTCTTTTGAGAAGGTTTCTCATTGTAAATATTGCAACGATCTGAGTTATAAAGACCCATAAGCAGTATGTTTTTCTTTTCAGTAGTTTTACTGGTTTTAGTTGTCATAGAACACCGAGGATGGTGTTCCCTAAGGGGAAGTAGTCTTGTTGAAGCCCCAAAAACGGGTCTACAACAAGGGGGATACCCACCCGGTCCAGACCTTGGTAAGCAACTCCTTTTCTGTTTGGGATGGTGGGTCCGACTGGGGATATGGGACCAATTTCCCAAACTATGTGTGTGTGTGTTGAGAATTGATATTTCTTTCCTAATAATTCCTAAGTAAATTCTTTTATTCTAAATCTAATCTAATAACATGCAATTTGCATTCTAATAAACAGAAATATCTAATTCTAAAACTAACTTGGGATTTAATCTTTCGATTATGCAATCTAAAATAATTTCTAACAGCAATTGGTAATAAAGATCATCCAATCACTATAAGAAAAGAATTCAATAAATATGAACTGTTTTGTATAAAAAGTTATCCAAACAGTTGTGAAAAACATATCGCATAACAAGTCATTCATATAGTAAGCAAAAATGAATATCCATCACCATACAAAAGCGCCAAATGATAACTCAAGCATTCAGGCATTCATATATAAATAATTGAACATAAATATCACTTAAGCACATAGGAAGAAATCGTTAAGAGATAAAAGTACCATTGATAACAAGTTCTACTCATGAATTTCAGCAATAATGATCTATCTCTTCTTAGTTCAACATCTATTAAGAGTACAAAAGTGCAATTTCAGTAGCAGATTTAAACACAGATATCAATAAACCTTGTTCCATTCATTCATCAAAACCTCCTCTGAGGGTGTAGAAGTGCATGTTCTGAGGAAATGTTTTTTGACAAATTTTAGGACCCTTCTCTAAATGCATGAGAAGGGTTGAAATAATACTAGCTAAATCCTAAAAATAGTTTATTACAAAAATATAGGAGGTGGTTTAAATGACTGTCATCATCTAAGGAAAAACTAAAACTAAAACTAAAACTAAAACTGAATCTAGAAATTACTATCTATGTATCTGTTCTCTGTGGTCACAAGCATTCAGCATTGGCTTGAGGAGAGTTGGTTGGACGACCTCTGACTTTAGTTGTCTTGCAAAAACTGAATCGAAAAGCGCTGGCGCTATCTTCTCGGCAGAGTTTGTGAGGCATTTGAGAGTCATGCATTGACTGTGTGGTTTAAACAAGTACTGCCAGTAAAAATCCCAATTCAACTTGGTTAACCTCTTGATGGACTCTACTCTTTCTTCAGCCTTTTGCCTCTAGCTGGTCTGTAGATGCTGTGCATTTGGGAGAATTTTACATACCATTTTAAATATATTCCTGATAAATATCATTTTTTTTTAGAGCTCGAGTTTTGCTTTTATCCTTTAGCACTTTTTCCTACAATTTTTTGGGCTTTCAGGCGACTGAGCATTCAGAGGCTTTCCTTCTCAAGGGGTTTTTCCCAGCGATCGCACTTCGAAAACTGCCTCCGTTTCTTGATCTGAGCTTCCCTGGTGTCAGTTTTCACCTCTTGCATATTTTGTTAGATGACTTCAAAAATCTGAATTTCTTCTTCTTTTCCCATTACACTTTGAACATTGCTATGTATATTTTTCCGCTCCTGCAATTTACAAAATCAAGAAAGAGTAATGATATGAATAAGGTGATGGGAAAGCTTTAAATGTTGAAATCACATAAAAATATACCACCCTACGTGAACTGACCTCTTGATCAGATCAAAACCTTATCTCATAAATGATCATCAACTAACTTATTAAATTAACATTAATGTGCATGACTTGACATCAGATTACGAAAAACTTTTTGGAACGATGTGCCCTGCAGATCTGCGATAAAGCGATTTTGCGATTTGCTTCGCAATATCACTAATCCGTTATGTTTTGACAATCATTCATTACCATATGTTTCTGCAAAATGCAATTTAAGAGACGTATTATCGCATATCGCCGATTTTGAAGTATTTCACCTTAAGTGATATTAAAAATGCGATGCGATGAATTCTTTCGGTGTGCAATCTTGCATCGTGATTTTGCAATCTTAGGAGTTTTCTTATATGGTATCATTATTTCCTTTTTGCGATTGGATGATTTTTTGAGAGAAAGGTTTTATTCGAACTTATCATAAAACTTAAGTCTTTTTGGATTTTACAGGTATTCTCCTAACTTTATGACAGTAAGATTTATTCAAAAAGGAAATACAAGTTCTAATTTATTGTTATTTTCTAGATGAAGGCTCCCCACTTATTTAATATTGATATCAAAACTAAAATAAGAAGGGAGGTTGTTGCTGGCCACAACAGGTCTATAACAACCTTGGATTAAAATTTCATGTAATAAAAGTTAATAAACAGAAAATAAGACCAAGGTACACGGACACATATTCCAAGATGAGTGTTGGGAAAAATATCCTAGTGGGCATCACTTGGTGTGTTTATGGCTAAAGGGAAATTGACAAAGGCAATGGAAAAGGCTTTGAAAGGACAAAAAGACATTATTGGTATTTTATTTATGAAAATAAAGGAAAATAGGAGAAAAAGGGAGGTGAAAGGTCACAGGTTTCATGTGAGGAGGAAATTGAAGGAAAATAGAGGAAAATGAAGAAATTAGGGGCATCAATAATAAAAATACATCATAGCATTAGTTTGTATCCTTTTGTCAGTTCAGTTTTGGAGTTAGTCTTAGAGAGGATAAGAGCACCAAGAGGAGAAGGAAATAAAGCAAGCAAAGGAAGGAGAAGGAAGGACAAGGAAAGAAAAGGAAAGAAAAGAACAAGAGATAAAAGTAAATAAATGATCAAGCAAGGAAAGGTTGGATTAGGCAGCTTTAGCAAGAATACTTGCAAGTAACAGATTCCATGTATGGTTTCCTAGCTAGATTTTGGCATGCATGGTATATGCATGTGTGTGTTTTAGTTTCTTTTTTATCAATGACATAGATTTTATCGAGTTTTGACAGTGGTTTCAACCTTTCCTTTCCATTTCTAGATAGAAATGGTGTGATGGGATTCTTTCTCGATTGAGCTATGGATTATCAGAATATTTTGGATCCTGGTGAGGTGGTCTCAAGAAAATCCCAAGGGTTGGGGGTGGAGATGATTTTCTCCAGGAAGCCCTCAATAGCTGGGTGGAGACAAGAAAACTCCTCAAGGGATGGTGAAGGAATGTCGTGGCATCCAAACTTGGCTTGATTTTGTGATCTCGAGATTGGTTTAGGTGAGATCACAATATGGTGAGGGTAGAGGTGATTTAACCTTTGGATTCCCTTGGTTGTTTTTGGATTATTTTATCCCTTGATATCCCACATTCATGCTTAGGATATGGCATAGGGGTGATTGGTTGAAAGAAATATTTGGTTCAACCCAATCTATTGTCGGGTGCTATGTGGAAGTCCTGACTTGGTTGGATTTTTCATATGGACAATAAGAGCTAAGTTCCTCTTTCTTTTGATGAGTAAATGTACTTGTTATTATGTGCACTTAATGGTTGTTCTCTCATTGTTATTTATTTCGTTGTATGCTGCTTATAAGCATGGTTAATTGAAAAATATAAGTATGGATTTTAAAACATTTCTATTAATGAATGTTTGGATAATGAATGAAATACCTAAATGGTGTTGGCAAAACTATTGTGAGAAGGAATTTCCCTTCTTGTTTATCCTCAGATAAGTTTTCAAATCATTATGTTCATACTTGCATTCATAATCCCTAGGATGCATGTTCACCATGTGTTTGACGAAATGTCAATCACGGTCAGGAGGGGTCTGATCAATTCCTGGTTCAATTTTTGTTTTATAATATTTGTTTCTATGTCATTTATCATTTCTAGAAATTTCACTCAGTTTTGGGCAGAGCCCTGAGTCTTGGCCCTCAAAAAGTGGCTTAGAATTTCGAGTTACTGGCATACAATTGACTGGAAAATTCCATAGTCATATGGAGGTAGGCTTACCAGTGCAACTCGAGGGTTATAGTCACTTGCATGCCTTGGAAAGGGAGAGGCGGAGGCTCTATATCAGTGAAAAATAGAGTTAACTCAAGGATTGGACACCTGAAGGGGTTGGGTTGCTCTTGGAGGTCCTATGACATCTGGGGGAGGTTAGTAAATTGTTAAGTTGTTGACTCCATTTGCTTCATCTCATATAGGATGTTGAGTCTTATCATAGTGACCCTTAGCTCATGTTTACCCGGGCAAACTAGTGAAAGTGAGTAAATGTGGGAGGAGGTCCTTACAACTCTTATGGATGACATTTTAACAACCGGTTAAAAAAATAATGTAAAGTCAATACATTATTTTTGGGAAAATCCCTTCACCACCATCCTTGCTTTGTATATTTCCTTCTTCTCCTCGCCCTCATGTGTAATCCCATATACCCATTCATTTTGTAGAGAATTTCTTCCTTTTGAAAGTTTCACTAACTCCCGTGTTTTATTTTCCAAAAAAGAGTTCATTTATTCCACATTTTACTAGTTTCCACGTAACAAGCTTCCTGAAAAAATAAGGTTCACCTTCATCAGTTGGCCAAATATAATTTGAGGGTGGACACCTTTGTGAGGGTTTATGAGTCCTAGTACATCTGCAAACCAATTGTGGTGGTGTGTTTTCCACTTGAATCTCTTGTAATTTTTGGTGTTATGTCTAATTTTTTTTCCTTGATGGAAAACTACTTTATAAAGATGTACTTGATGTCAACATTGATGACTATGGAACTAATGCAAATTGGTACAGATGCTACAAAGGATATAGACAGGTAAATGAGAGTTTAGTTACACGTGAATGAGAAAAAAGTGAAATTTGAGAAAGTATACACAATCCCTGTGAAGAAGGGTCACATACATACACTGGACTTGTGAGAAAAAATCGTGTACAGAGTCCAAACCATGGGAATTTGGATACCAGGGATTGTTACCATGGTATTGGCCCATATTAATTGGAGCAACAACGTTCATTTGATCCCGTCAATAAATACTAATCGCATTACCAAAATATTTACCTAAGGTACTGAATAAGGAAAATCTATATAAAGAGATGGAGATCAAGGTGTTGTATATGAAAGTAAATGGTTTATTTATATGGGATCTGATCTGAAATAGGGGTGCACTAGATAACAAGGAGAAGACTTAGATCTGAAAGATCTGAAGACATGTTGAATATATGATTGTTTGATTTTGGTTTTAATGATAGATCTGTTGTTATAAGTGATGTTTTGATCTTAATGTGCTTTCAATAATCTGATGATTTGATATTAAGGTATGCACAATATGTGTTGTGTTTGTAGTGAAGGATTGATTCAGTGATTTAAGATCTATATGCTAATTTTCTTCTAAATGGTCGCGTACATAAACATCTATTTCTAGGTAGTCTTGTATATACTTAGTAGTGTATTTTTTTCAGTATGTTGAAATATGTACGTTGGTCTTCTACATCATAAGTGTGTATATATGCCATTCTGCTTAATTATGAGTGCGTATATATTCTGAATCAGATCTAGTCAGGGTTTGCAGTGTGGCTTGATGATAATTATTGATTATGTATGTTTTATTTGTTGTTGTGTGTCAATGATGTCTTGATCTGTATCTAGAAGTTTTGATTGAGTTGATTACTATATTGATCAGTTATGATGTTTTCATATGGTCCAATGATCTGTAATTGGTTCAGTACTTGATTCAATGGGTTATTTAGTGCTATAATGATTTTGTTATCCAAAAGATTCTTTGTTAAGTAATTTGAGATATGTACGCAATTTTTATGTAGAGGAAGCGTGTATAGATGTGGGTTCTATCAAGAACAATCACATACATATTCTGAAGTTTAGTGTTCTGGTTGGGATCTATGTTTAGTAGTTTGATGCTTCAAAAATTTAGTTGATTTACATAGATTCAATTATTCAAAATTGTATTTTAGTATTTCAGTTTGGATATTGGTTTGGAGTTATTGTTGATGTGGTTCTAGTATTAAAATTTGATGAAAAGTGGCCTACAAGTTGTTTGATGATTTATTTACAAGTGGATCTAGTCTAAAACGTTCTGAAAAGTGTTCCACAAGGAGTTGAGGGTTGTAGCCTTTAGTAAGGGGGTAGGAGCTCCCTTCCGGTAGAAGCTGGTAAACAAGTTCAGGGGGTTGTAGTTCCCTTCCAATGGGTTCTAGAGAACGAGTGGAGGTTGTAGCCTCTTGCAGGTGGAATCCTGCCTACTGGTAAGAGTTTGCACTAGTACAAAATGTAATGGAGATTTTATTTATATAATAATAAAGAATATAGAGACAACGACAATGGAGGCTTTCTCCCACATTGGTTTTCCACCTAAAATATCAGTGTTTTGTTTGTGTTTCTTATGTGCTATTATTTTTTGTGTCTTTTAATACATATTGGAAAGTTATTGATGCAATGGTTAAAGATAAACATCTCATGGAATATATGAAAAACTAATAAACTAGATATATGATGGTTTACTTCACTAAAGTTGCGTACATGTGCAGGTTGTTTCAAGAACAGTAGCATACATAATTTTGTATATGAAATTGAAATATAAAGTGAATTAAAATATTGATTCACCCCCCCTACAAGTATTTTTCCTAACAATTGGTTTCATATTAGGTCCCTCAGAAGAAGCTTGATCTCTTAAAGGGAGATCTATCAATATGAGCAGTCAAGAGGGAGTATCTTCTGTCAGGCCACCTTTATTTAATGGAACTAATTTTGTATTTTGGAAAATCGGAATGACAACATATTTGCAATAACTAGGAGTTGATGTATGGGAAATTCTTGAAGGTGGATATCAATACCTAGCCTCCATTCCCATAGATGATGTAAGGAAGAAACAATATGAGATCAATGAAAAAGTTGTAAATGTTCTCTTAGGAAATTTGGCAGAATCTGAGTTTGTAAAAGTCATGTAGTTGAAAACCACAAAGGAAATATGGGGTATGTCCAAAGCTATGAAGGTGACACTAAGGTAAAAAGTGTTAAACTTCAAACATATATAATTTAGTATGAGACTCTTAGAATCCATGATGATGAAAGAATTGCAAGTTTTTTCCTTAGAGTGGATGATATTGTTAACTCAATGAAGAATCTTGGTGACGAAATAAAGTATACTACAGTTGTTGAAAACTTTTTGAGATCACTAACCCCAAATTTCCATTCCAAAGTCTGTGCCATTGAACAAATGTAGGATTTGAAGAATCTCAATATTGAACAACTCCATGGGATCTTGGAAAATTTTGATATGAGAAAAGGGGGTACATCATGTATTGGAGAATCGACATTCAAAACCACAAAAAAATGGAAAGAAAAGGAAGAGAATAAGAAAACAAGTAACATTTCAGATGAAGAAGAAGTGAATTTTGTGAAGAAGCTTCAAATAGGATCTAGAAGGTTCAAAGGTAAGCTTCCTTTTAATGTTTTTCTTCTGGAAGCTTAGGTCACTATGCCACTAAGTGTCCTTATAAAGAAAATCATGAAAAGAATGTTTCAAAGAAGAATGTTAAAAGAGGTTTTACTAGCAAGAAAAGTTGTTATACTTGACATCAAGATAGTGAATATTCTTCCAATAATTAGGATGATGAATCATATCGAGACTCTCAATTACTTATGGCATTCGAAGAACAATGTGTAGATATGTCTGATGATGATGAATGTATGGATGTTGTAGAAGATAGTAAGTATAAATAAAACACCCTTGTTGAAGAAATAAATAAGTTGAAGATTTGTCTAGAAGAGGCCAAATTAATATAAGAAACTTTGAAGAAACAAATTCAATTAAGAAAGAAGAATTATGAAACCTTATAACTTGAAATTGTGGATCTAAGAAAGGAAATTGAGAAAACAAAAGGTCTAAATCATAGACTTTCTAAATGACATGAAACATTAGAATAAATCCTTAAAGTTCAACGTTCTTATCTAATCAAGAAAGGTCTTGGATACAATCCAAATCAAGATGGTGAGGCATTAGAAACTATGAAATATTTTGAAATGGGTACAAAAAGTTGTGTCAATGTAGTAAAAGGAAGCAATCATCAAAATTATAGGACTCAGAAAAGAATGAAAAGTCAAACTATTCTCAGGAAAAACAACCCTTACATGAACAAATGGCAAGCTACTCAAAGAGGTATTATGCTCCCAAGCACTCTTACTTCAATGGTCATTTCTTCACTTGTCACAACTTTAGTCACAAAGCAGTTCATTATGTTGCTTATAAAATGATTATGACTAGAGAAGCAATAAAACAACATAATGAAAATAGGACAAAGAAGTCTTCTTATAATGCTTTCTCCCCTCTTCATAATGAAGTTGAATGTTCTATTTGCAATAAATTTGTTCATGAAGAAAATGAATGCAGAAACATGATGAATTCGTCTTATCAACATGACCATTAGATAGAACTTCCCAAGGTATGGAAAAGGAAAATTACTTCTTCTAAAAATTGTGGTCTAGCATTGTATGTAGGAGATCAAGAGAATTTATGGTACATTGACAGTGGGTGTTCAAAGAAAATGAAAGGTGATAGAGATAAGTTTTTTTCCTTTAATGAAATTAAGAAATAAAAGAATGTAAATTTTGGTAATAAATCACCTGCTACCATTAAAGGAAAAGGACATTTGTTTTTAAAAGAAAATCTCAAGGTTGAGAATGTATTATTTTGTTGATGGGCTAAAACATAACTTATTAAGTGTTGGTCAAATTTGTGATCAGGGGCATGAATTCATTTTCAAATCAAAGAATTGTGTGGTAAGAAATTTGGATACAAGTAAGATCATAATAAAGGGAACTGGAACTCCATGCAATGTCTATATCCTAGAGGGTGGCAAAGAGCACTATTTTTTGAGAAAATATGAAGAAAGTTGGCTTCGCCACAAAATTTTGGTCACCTCACCTTTTCTCAATTATACAAATCAAGTAGGATGGAAGTAGTTCTTGACTTGCCCAACATTTCTCCACCTAAAAATATCATTTTCAAATCATGTCAGTTCGGTAAGCAATCCAAAGTTCAATTTAAAGCTAAAGAATGTACTTCAAGTAAATCCCTTGTTCACACTGATTTATGTTGACATATAAAAAATAAGTCTCTTCATGGTGAACAATATTTCATATTATTTATTGATGATTTTATAATAATGTGTTGGATTGGTTTACTAAAATATAATGATGAGGCATTTGAAAAGTTTAATATATTCAAGGCTTTGGTAGAAAATCAATTGGCTTTAAAAATCAAATGTCTTATATCTGATACAGCAGGAGAGTTTATAACTGATGATTTTTCCATTTTTTGTGAAAAACATGGCATCAAAAGGAATTTTTCCAAAGCTAACACTCCTCAAAAAAATGGAGTGGCGGGAAGAATGAACATAATAGTTCAACAAATGGCACATGCCATGCTTGATGAGTTAGAAACACCTCACACCTTCTAGGGAGAAGTAGTACATACAACCATGGATATACTCAAAAAGGCTCATGTTTGAGTAAATAATGATAAAAAGCCATAGGAACTATGGTATGGTAATCCTGGAACTATCAAACAATTTAAAATATTTGGAAGAAAATGTTTTATAAAGAAAAATGATGATAATCTTGGAAATTTTGAATTCGAAGCTAATGAAGGAATATTGATTGGATACTCTTCCAGAAGAAAAGGATATAAATGTTATAATAAAAAGGATCTAAATTATTATTGAAAGCATAGATGTTGTGATTGATGAAGCATCCACAGGTACCAAAAGGGAAGCACAAGCAGATGATGAACCTCTCCCTACTAAAATCCAAAAAGTTGTAAGAGAAGAAGAAAGAGAAGCATCTGAAGAAGGAAATGAAAATATATTTATGATAGAAAAGACTCCATCAAGGTATGTTCAGAAAAATCATCCTGAATCTCAAATTCTAGGTGATAAGGAAGTAGGAATACAAACTAGAAGAACTTTTGTTGGATCATCTAGTCACTTAGCCTTACTATCCACAATTGAACCTCAAAATGCAAATCAAGTAAGAAAATATTAATGTTTGGTTAAGGAAATGCATGAAGAACTTGATCAAATAGAAAACAACTAGACATGGGAACTTGTACCAAGGCCTCAAAATAAAAATATAATTCAGACAAAGTGGGTGTTTAAGAAAAAATTAAATGAAAATGAAGAAGTAATTCGAAACAAAGAAAGAATTGTATGCAAAGGCTATTATAAATAGGAATGGATAGACTTTGAAGAAAATCTTCCACCTATAGCTAGACTTGAAGCCATAAGAATGTTCCTTACATTTTCTATTTTTCATAAATTTAAGATATATCAAATGGATGTTAAATTTGCATTTTTAAATGGGGATCTAGAAGAAGCATTTTGTATCGAACAACTTGAAGGATTCATACTTAACAATGATAAAAATATTGTTTGCAAATTGAATAAGGCATTATATGGGATAAAAAAAGCTCCTCATGCATGGTACTATCGTCATGATGGGTATAATCACTAACAAGGGTTTAAGAAAGGATCTATAGATAGAAATGTTTATATCAAAATTGACAAAGAAAAATTGTTGATAGTGTTATCACCCCAAGAAACTCTCCTAGGTTGTATCTCAGAGATGCTCGGGAACATTACAAACTCAACAAAATGTTGGAAATGGATGAATGGAAGGAATGATGCTTGTCCAAGCCAGATAACCACTTCTACTATGCTTAACTCCAGACATGGGTGAACACCCCCAGACTACAAGGCTTTAGACCACCAATTACTCACAGTTTGAGGATTAGGTGAACATGGAGAATACTAACCACACTAGCAGATGCACAAGACCCTGTGATGGCCGGCTGCAACCAGTAAAGAGGTCTACAAATCTATTTCCTAATGCACAGATAGGATGACATCTCTCTGGCACTAAGTACACAGAAACCTGCATAACACATTCAATGATACATACTAGACTTCAACACAAAGGTGGGATGACAGCCCCTCTAATGCTAAATATCAAGAGCACATGAACAAATGCATAACAGGCACAACCTAGAACAGAATAGAAGTTATCCAAGTGCATTTCCTTCTCAGCAATCACATTCAACAGACAGTATGGACGAGAAGGAAAAGGACATGCCTCGAGCAAATCACAAGCATTTATCAGTTATGGAACTCCATCCATATTACACTCCACCTGCTCGAGAAGTACAGCAGAGCATCTGAGAAGATCTATTTTGTCCACTGAAGCAGTAGATTGTAACAGAGACTCCATCAGAGAGTTAAAGCGGTTGGCAGTCCATTATGACCCCTCCACGCATGGATCAGCAGAATATCTTTGTAAAAGAAACTCTATATATACCCAGAAAAGAGATGTAATCAGGGTTGATGAATGTAATTTTGGTGTAAAATTCAACTTCTGGAGACTGTAACTATTATGAGATCTGCAGCTTCTGGTCTTCATCTCCAACTAGTACAAGCTTCTTTTGATGTTGATTGCTCACTTTCCACTTCTTCTTCTTTGTTCCAGGTTGTGCCTATTTTGCATTATTTCATGTGCTGTTAATTTTTAGCATTAGAGGAGCTGTCATCCCACCTCTGTGTTAGGATTTAGCATGCATCATTGAATTTGTTTGCAGGTTTCTGTTGTTTTAATGCCAGAGAACTGTCATCATGTCTGTGTATTAAAAAATAGATTTACGGACCTTTAAACTGGTTGTAGTTAGCCATCACAGGGTCTTGTGCATCTGCTGCTGTGATCAGTGTTCTCCATCATCACATTGCCTCTAAAACTGTGAGTAATTGGTGGTTAAAAGCCTTGTAGTCTGGGGGTGTTCACCCATGTCTGGGGTTAAGCATAGTAGGAGTGGTTATCTGGCATGAATATGCAGCATTTGTTTCATTCATCCACCAATTTATCCAACTTTTTGTTGAGTTTGTAATGTTCCCAAGCATCTCTGATATACAACCTAGGAGAGTTTTCTTGGGGTGATAACATTAATTAGTGTCGTTGCCGAGGAGAGGAGATTGAAACTCAGCTTCCCTGGGAGAACGACACAACTTCAAACTTTGATGACAGACAAGGTTTGAACATAGTTTTGGTTGTAATCATCTATCTGGCGATTCCACTGGTGGAAGACCATCCTTCGGCGACTCCACTTTGTAGTTTTGGTGCAGTTGGTGAGGCATGTTCGGTGATATCTTCAGAAACCATCAGTTGAACCAGTGCCTGATCCTAAGAAGATCGTTCAGCAGAAGAAAACATCACAGTAAGGAGCATCAGGGTCAAGTAAGCCTTAAAAATTCCATGTATCTCTGTTAGTGATTGTCACCTTCAGAGATTTATTCAGCTCCTTAGACATTTATTTCCCTTTCGGACCTCAGAAGAAAGAAGCTTTCCATGTTGTCCATCATAGTCCTCTATTTCTGTCATTCTTTTCATTGATTCATTCCACTTAGTCCACTAGTATCCCTTTCGTATAGCTCAGTCATGGTAGGCCCGCAAGCTCTCACAAAGATAGAAAGAATAGTTGCTACTTGGTATGGACCCTTAGTCTTGCCTACCCCTTTGAATGCCATGCCTGCAGGAGCTTATCAAGAATTCATGCCAAAGTTTATTGGTTCAGAAGAGATATCAGCTGAAGAACACCTTGAGTCCTTTTATAGTTATGCTAATAACTTGGATATCAATGAAGAGGACATCTGGATGAGGGTTTTTGTCCAAAGCCTAGAAGGGGAGGCTAGAAATTGGTTCAGAAATTTAACCCCTAGGTCTATTGCAGACATTGATGCTTTAGATGATGTATTTTTAAAGCACTGGGGAAACAATAAAGATCTGCTCTTTTATCATGATGAATTTGGAAACTTGCAGAGAGAAGATGGTGAGTTGCTGTCTGAATTCAATATCAGATTTAATCATATGTACAATAGAATGCCAGCTGAAGTTAGACCCACCCCTGCTTCTGCCATGATAACATATGCCAACGCCTTCGATTCTCAGTTCCGCCTACTGTTAAGAGAAAGAAGGTGCACTTCTTTGGCTAATATGCAAGTTGCAGCCTTTGAAGTAGAAGCAAATATCATTGTTGCAGAGAGACTTGAAGGTGATGATGAAAGCAGAAGAGGTCAGGGAGGGAAATCCTCTTCATCCTATGATACTGAAATCGATAAATTGGCTAGGATGATAGAGTTATTGACCTTTGAAGTTTCCAAACTAAAGGCTGAGCAGCCCTTTGAAGAAGTTGGAGCTCATTGTTCCATTTCTTTTCCAACTCCAAATCCATGTAGAGGAACACATGAGCATGTGCAAATTTTGCAGAGAAACAGAGATGTAAACGAAGATCAAAGGGTGAAGACCCTTTATCAGAATATAGTCATGAAAGAAGTGTAGCATGAGGAGGAGGTCCATGTTTTGGAAGGTGCTCCTTTCCTAACAAGGGCTGCTTATGATAAAACAATATCCAAAGGCACTGCTCAGTAGTTTGTTGTAGCTGCGGAACAACAAGTTAACCAGCAGTCGCAGCTAGCAGCAAATCCCTTCATCCGCGAAGAACCTGTGCTCAAAGCCAGCACATCTTCTAATGGCTATGTAGATCTGCTAATTTTCCAGCCTGCTTTCATTCCTAGCACAGTGATCAAAGAGGGAGAAGAAAGCTCCCCATCATCTGTTGTCCCTCTGTCTGCTCAAGGAAAAATCCCTCACAGTTGCCACTTGAACACTGAAGCAGGACAAAGTTCAATGCTCAAGGCTAAAGCTGATCATCTCAGTCTTGAAATTCTGAAACTTGCTCAGATGGCCTCCACTCAGATTGAAATGGCAGCTTGCCAGAAGATAGAGGAAGAGGGTCCACAGTATTGGAATCCCTCCTTGAATGAGGATTGTTATAACAAAGATTCAGGAGCGGAAAATGTCTCTATGTCCCCTGCACAAGAAATTGATGATTCATCATTCATATTAGTTATGTAGACTGCAGATGACACATATAAATACACAACATTCATGGTTATCCAGAAGGTGTACAAAGGCTCCTATGAAAAACATCCAAGGAGGAAAATACACAAAAGGGAAATGAAATTGGATCCATATCTGCCTATCAAGCTCAAATGTCCTAAACTGTTTGAGGTGGAGGATCAAATTAATCCTGTCTTGCTGATATATGATGAATCAGATGACAGGCATCAATTTTGATGGCCCAGCTGATGGGCAATTTTTGAAGTCTAAGTTTTTCAGGCTTTAATGATTGTAAGTAGTTTTTGTTCAGTTTTTGGTATATGCTTAGTTTGACTCCTTGCCCAATGGATACTAGGAAATGTTTTTAAGCTTGTTTTGTATGAAGCCATTGGTCTGCAGTTCTTGAGACCTCACAGGGAGGATCTCATCCCCAGAAGGATCCACTGTTAGCTCTGCTATACAACGAGGATTTTCTATGGTCAGAGATAGGCTTGGTCTGCTCGGTTGTGCTCAAAAGGTTCCAAGTATGCCCCAAAAGTCTTCAAAATCCTCTTAAGGATCATTCAAAGTCAAAATCGTCGCAAGAGGAGAGCCCTTGGAAGAGTGGAAATACACTATCGGGAGGCTCAAAACACTCTAAAATTGTGCAAAAGCATTTCCGCAGGCTTAAATTGGGCATTGCACAACCACCATTAGATCTAGCCGATCAACAGCCCAGATCTAGGTAGTTAATTGCTATATCGCTATCGGCAAAAACCAAAGGAGGATTTATAAAGGGGCACAGGACACTACCGATCAGCGATCTTCGATGATCGGATCGGCGGGTCGCATCGGCAGAGGTTATCAGTGCAGACAATATTGCAATGTGCGATCGTGATTGACGATTCAATGTGGACCGTCGATTGTGCGCACAGAGCAATGGCCCACATTGCATTGGCAGATCGCAATCGGGAAGACCAAGGGGCACAGCCTTTACATGTATATGTGCGCTATGCGATGAAACCCAGACCTGATGGGTTTCTGAAATGAAATTGTTTAATTATTTCAAGTCCGCCAAAGGCACGTTTTCATGTATTTCCCGTATTTTTCAAGTATTTCAAGGAACAAAGGGACTAGGCTAAGTGCAACATGCGACAGCGACCTAAAGGGCGGACCTGATAAAGGAATTAATCATGTTTATGGACTTTTTGAAGTCCGAAAAGGACAAAGAGGAGCGGGAATTCTCAGAATTGTTGTGCTTTCCGTTCATAAAAGAAAGCAATCACTATCCACATTTTAAAGGGATTTCATAGGCCCGAGAGCCATTCCACCATAGAGCAGAGGTCAAATTAATGACAAAGTAGCCTTGGAGCCATAACACGTGTAGCTAGCCCATAACAGAAGTGATCTAGGTGCATTTCCTCCTCAACAACCGCATTCAACAGATAGTATGGCCAAGAAGGAAAAGGACATGCCTCGAGCAGATCACAAGCCTTTATCAGTTATGGAACTCCATCCATATTACACTCCACCTGCTCGAGAAGTACAGCAGAGCATCTGAGAAGATCTATTTTGTTCACTGAAGCAGCAGATTGTAACAGAGACTCCATCAGAGAGTTAAAGCGGTTGGCAGTCCATTATGACCCCTCCACGCATGGATCAGCAGAATATCTTTGTAAAAGAAACTCTATATATACCCAGAAAAGAGATGTAATCAGGGTTGATGAATGTAATTTTGGTGTAAAATTCAACTTCTGGAGACTGTAACTATTATGAGATCTGCAGCTTCTGGTCTTCATCTCCAACTAGTACAAGCTTCTTTTGTTGTTGATTGCTCACTTTCCACTTCTTCTTCTTGTTTCCAGGCTGTGCCTCTTTTGCATTATTTCATGTGTTGTTAATTTTTAGCATTAGAGGGGTTGTCATCCCACCTCTGTGTTAGGATTTAGCATGCATCTTGAATTTGTTTGCAGGCTTATGTTGTTTCAATTCCAGAGAGTTGTCATCATGTTTGTGTATTAGAAAATAGATTTACAGACCTTTAAACTAGTTGTAGCTGGCCATCACAGGGTCCTGTGCATCTGCTAGTGTGATCAATGTTCTCCATCATCACATTGCCTCTAAAACTGTGAGTAATTGGTGGTTAAAAGCCTTGTAGTCTAGCGGTGTTCACCCATGTCTGGGGTTAAGCATAGTAGGAGTGGTTATCTGGCTTGAATATGCAGCATTTGTTTCATTCATCCACCAATTTATCCAAATTTTTGTTGAGTTTGTAATGTTCCCGAGCATCTCTGATATACAACCTAGGAGAGTTTTATTGGGGTGATAACAGATAGTAGTGGTTTATGTAGATGACATCATATTTGGAAGAAATGTTGAATCTATGAGTTAAGGATTTGCTTCAGTTATGCAGCATGAATTGGAAATGTCTCTACTTGGTGAGCTAACATACTTTCTTGGTCTTCAAGTTCATCAACTAAAGATTGTATATTTTTCTCTCAAAACAAGTATCTCAAGAAGATTATGAAAAAGGATGGAATGGAAGACTCTAAACCTGTGTTCACACCAATGGAAACAAGATACAATCTTAGTCAAAATCATGGCTATCCTTCATTTAATCAACTTTAATACAAATCTATGATCAGAAGCTTACTTTATCTTATGGTACAATAATAGATATTATGCATGTTATTGGGATAGTTGGACGGTTCCAAGCAAATAACAAGGAAACTCATCTCAAATAGTCAAGATAATTTTCAAGTATCTATGAGGCACTCAATATTTTGGTTTATGGTATCCCAAAAATGCAAATTTTACACTTCATGCTTACATATATGCAAATTGGGAAGGTAATATTGCTGACCGTAAAAGCACTAGTGGAGGAGCATTCTATTTCGAACCTCACTTAGTTTCTTGGTTCACTAAGAAACAAAGTTCTATTTATTTATAAACTACTGAATCAGAATATGTTGTTACTACCTCTTGTTGTACTCAACTTCTATGGATGATCGAAACATTACAACACATTCAAGTCACCTATCCTCAACCTGTACCTATTATCTATTAAAATACTAGTGCCATAAGGATTTATACCTATTCACCAGTCGTGCACTCAAAAGCGAAGCACATTCCAATCAAATACCACTTTCTTAGAGAAAGTGTTCTTGAGCAAAAGGTCAAATTGGAGTATGTTCCTTCATAGGAACAAGTTGCATATTTATTTACCAAGCCACTTCCATGTGATTTCTTTGAAAAGCTCAAACATATATTAGGAATTATTCCTACATCTTCACTCTATTAATTTTTCTAATAGTTATGTCATGCTCAAGTAAAGATGAGGCTCTAAACACCAATAATTTACTTTCTGTATGCAGATTGTATGAAATATAGTCATGTATATACCTAGATTTTGAGCTATACAGTTGCATATACTTCTCAGTAATGAAAATGGAGTGACACAGATTAAGAAGGAGCTTCCCATATGCTTCCGTCATTTTAGTATTCTGGTTTAGACATTGGTTTGTTGCAGTCTATTGATGATTCCCTTATGATGTTCAAAAATGATGATTCATATAAGTTTATTTTATATTTCTATTGTTGAGACAAGTCTTGATGCATTTGTTGGTTGATGATATGAACGTGATTAGAGTTGATGGTGAGAAGTTCGCACAGGTTAAGGGGGACCATCTGCTATGCTTCTAATAGTGCGTTGCTGGCATTATGATTTCTTAAGCATTTCTTATTGCATGATGATGATGAGTTCATGATTTATTCATTCTATGTTAGCATCTTTCATTAATGAGAAGACATATATGTTGTTTTCATTATGTTATAATTTATCATGGATCACATGTGATATTTGGTGAAGTTGTTAATGGTACACTTGATAAGGAAAATATGTATGATGTGATCTATAAAGATGTTTATTGATGATCAATTCAATTCTACTTAATGACTTATGTTGTTGGTGGTACTCTTTTCTTGATCACGTTTTCTTAATGCATGTATATGGTACAAGAGATTGACATGTCTTTGTTAAAGGATTGTGGCTCTTCCTATATATGGAGGGAATTTCCTAACCTTGATGACATAAGATCAAGGGGATGAGTTGATGGAAGAACCTTACTGTACAATCTTATGCTTATGCTACATTTGATAGGTGATTCTTGGAGACATTTTATATTTGGTCACGTGTTGATGTTATTGGAGAAATTAATGCAACACTACCTTATCTTATACAACTTCTTGATGATGAGGGTGTTCATGTTTCTATGTTGCTACTAATGTTTATGTTGAAGATTCCTAAATGGTGCATGGTGATTGTTGATGACTATAATGGTCTTGCTACCTCATTGTTGAGGTTCCTATTTTTGGTAATAAGTGTCTCAGCCACAAATCATTGGAAAATGCAGCCATCTATGGGTTATTTGGATCAATTCATGTCATGTATGTAATCCCATTTTGGGACATTGATGTAAAATTTGGGTCCAATATGTAAACTCAATATGTTGGGTGATTGATGTCATCATGGGAACATAGGGTCATTGGTGATAGAAAAGGTCATATTTGTTTGAGTCATAAAGACTTGCACTTTTAACATAATATCTTTATAAGGTCTAGCATATGCTTATGGAAGCATGGATAGTATGCACATTGCATATCAGCATATTAGACTTACAATATTGTGCACTAAAAGGGTAGCATTTCATTTAGTTTTGTTCAGCCCTTTTCCTTTGATGTCAAAGGGGGGGAAGCTTGGTGTTAGGAGAGAATGTTTGGAAAGAGGACTTGCTATTCGCAGGTGTGTTTATAGGTAGTTGCAGGTGGTGTCAAAACACCAAAGTGACTGCCATCAAGTCCAAAGGGGAAGATTTTTGTCATTATGGCTAATGTGTTGTCCTTGATGGAAACCTACTTGATAAAGATGTACTTGATGTCAATATTAATGATTTTGGAACTAATGCAGACTGGTATAGATGTTACAGAGGATATGGACAGAGAAATGACAATTTAGTTCCAGATGAATGAAAACAAGTGAAGTTTGAGAAAGTATACATAGTTCCTGTAAAGAAGGGTCTTGTACATACATAAGACTTGTGAGAAACAGTCATGTACATAACCCAAACCATGGAAATTTGGATATTGAGGGTCATTAACATGGTATTGGCCCATAGTAATTGGAGCAACAACATTCATTTGATCCCATCAACAAATACTAATGACATTACCAAAGGATTTACCTTAGGTATTGACTAGGGAAAAAACTATATAAAGAGATGGAGATCAAGGTGTTGTGTGTGCAAGTAAATGGTTTATTTATATGGGATCTGATTTGAAATAGGTGTGCACCAGAGAGAAAGGAGAAGACTTAAAACTGAAATATATGAAGACAAGTTGAATATATGATTGTATGATTTGATTTTTGAATGACATATTTGTTGTTATAAGTGATGTTGGGATCTGAATGTGCTTTTAGTAATTTCATGATTTGACAGTAAGGTATCCACAATATGTTTTTTATTTGCAGCAAAGGATTGATTCAGTGATTTAATATCTGTATGCTAATTTACTTTTGAATAGTCACGTACATATGCAGATCTATTTGTGGGTAGTGTTGTATATATTGAGCGATGTATTTTTTTCAGTATGTTGAGATATGTTCGAGGGTGATCCACATCATAAGCGTGTATATATGCCGATTTGATTAATTATGAGTGTATACATATTGTGAATTAGACCTTATAACTGTTTGCAGTGCTGCTTCATGATAATTGTTGAAGATGGTTATTCTATTTGTTGTTTTAAATCAATGATGTCTTGATATGTATCTAGCAGTTTTGATTGGGTTGATTACTATATTGATCACTTATGATGTTTGGATATGGTTCAATTATTTTTAATTGGTTCAATAATTGATTCAGTGGGTGACTCAGCGTTACAATGATTATGTTAGCCAAAAGACTCAATGTTCAGTAATCTAAGATTTGTACGAAAGTTTTATGCAGAGGAAGCATGTATATACGCGGGTTCTACTAAGAACAATCGCCTACATATATTTTAAAATTTAGTGTTCTGGTTGGGATTTGTGTTCCCTAGTTTGATGCTTTAGAAATTCAGTTGTTTTACAGAGATTCAATGATTCATAATTGTATTTCAGTATTTTAGTTTGGATATTGGTTTGGGCTTATTGTTGATAAGGGTCCAGTATGAAAATTTGACGAAAATTGGCCAACATGTTGTTTGATGATTGCTTGACAGGTGGAACTAGTCTAAAACATTTTGAAAAGGGGTCCACAAGGAGCTGAGGGTTGCAGCCTTTAGTAAGGTGTTAGGAGCTCCTTTTCTGTAGAAGTCGATAAATGAATTCATGGGGTTGTAGCTCTCTTCCAATGGGTGTTGGAGAATGAGTGGAGGTTGTAGCCTCTTAGAGATGGGTGCCTGCGTATTGGTAAGAGCCAGCACCAATACAAAATGTAATGGAGATTTTATTTATATAATAAGAGAAGATAGAGACATGGCAATGGCGATTTTCTCGTAAATTGGGTTTCCACCTAAAATCCTGGTGGTCTATGTGTGTTGCTTATGTGCTATGATTATTTTTTTCCTTTATTGCATAATGGAAAGTTATTGATGCAATGGTTAAAGATAAACATATCATGGAATACATGAAATAACAATGAATTGGATATATGCTAGTTTCCTACACTAAATTCACATACATACGCAGGTTTTTTTAACAACGGTAGCTTACATATTTTTGTATATGAAATTGAAAGATAAAGGGAATTAAAATACTAACTCACCCCCCCCCCCAGTATTTTTCCTAACAGTAATGATTGTGGAAAGTTTTCATCTTGTTGTTGTCCATCATTTTCCACTTGATTTCCATCTTATTCTTAAATTTGCTTCCAAAATTCTTCTAATGGTGAGATATGTTCTTGTTGTTCTATAAACCTACCAATAATTTTCGTGACCTCCATTTCACATGAATGCCTTTTATACATATGAAATCCATTAAATATTACATTCATGCTTCAAACAATTTTTTGATTAACTGAGTCCCATAGATGGTAACAAAACTCACCATTTGTATTATCCAATAAAACACATTTCCTTGATTTATCATCTAACTTGGTTTTATGCTCTTTGGGAATATGCATAAAAGCTTCACATCCAAAAAAAATTAGATGACAATAATTTACCTTTTTTTCAATCCAAACTTCTTCAAGAATACCACTATCTAGGACTATAAAAGGTGAGAAATTGATGACATAACAAGATGTCCTTACCACTTTTTCCCATAAATGCTATTCCAATTCAAAATTTGACAACATACTGAGATACTCCTAACATGCTCCTAACTTTGGTCATGAAAAAAATGAATGAAGAAACAAGATGGATTTATCGTATCAACATGAGTAGAAGATAGAGCCTCCCAAGGTATGGAAAAGGAAAATTACTTCTTCTAAAAAAATTTCTCTAGCATTGTATGTAGGAGATCAAGAAAATCTATGGTACATTGGCAGCGGGTGTTCAAAGCAAATGAAAGGTGATAGAGATAAGTTTGTTTCCTTTAATGAAATTAAGAAAGAAAAGAATGTCACTTTTGGTAATAAATCACCTGCTACCATTAAAGGAAAAGGACATGTGTTTTTAAAAGAAAAGATTAAGGTTGAGAATGTATTATTTTTTGATGGGCTAAAACATAACTTATTAAGTGTTAGTCAAATTTGCAATTAGGGGCATGAAGCCATTTTTAGATTAAATAATTATGTGGTAATAAATTTGGATACAAGTAATATCATAATCAAGGGAACCAGAACTCCATGCAATGTCTATATCCTAGAGGGCGACAAAGAGCACTATTTTTTGAGCAAACCTGAAGAAATTTGGCTTTGGCACAAAGTTTTGGGCACCTCACGTTTTCTCAGTTATACAAATCAAGCAAGATGGAAGGAGTTTGTGACTTGTAGTTCATGACTTGCCCAACATTTCTCCACTTGAAAATAGCATTTGCGAATCATTTCAATTTGGTAGGAAATCCAAAGTTCAATTTAAAACTAAAGAAGGTACTTTAAGTAAACCCCTTAAACTTGTTCACACTGATTTATGTGGACCTATAAGAAATAAGTCTCCTCATGGTGAACAATATTTCATATTATCTATTGATGATTTTATAAGAATGTTTTGGATTGGTTTACTAAAATATAAAGATGAAGCATTTTAAAATTTTAATATATTCAAGGATTTGGTAGAAAATCAATTGGATCTAAAAATAAAATGTCTTATATCTAATAGAGGAGGAGAGTTGATATCAGATGATTTTTTCAATTTTTGTGAACAACATGGAATCAAAAAAAAGTTTTTCAAAGCTAACACTCCTCAACAAAATGGAGTGACAAAAAGAATGAACAGAATAGTTCAACAAATGGCACAAGCCATGCTTGATTAATTAGGAACACCTCACACCTTCTAGGGAGAACTAGTACATACAACCATGTATATACTCAACAAGGCTCATGTTTGAGTAAACAATGATAAAACTCCATAGGAACTATGTTATGGTAATCCTTAAGCTATCAAACACTTTAAAATATTTGGAAGAAAATGTTTTATAAAGAAAAATGGTGATAATCTTGGAAAATTTGAATCTAGAGCTAATGAAGCAATCCTGCTTGGACACTCTTCCAAAAGAAAAGGATATAAATGTTATAATAAAAAGGATCCAAAATATTATTGAAAGTATAGATGTTGTGATTGATGAAGCATCAATAGGTACCAAAGGGAAGCACAAGTAGATGATGAAACTCTCCCTACAAGAATCCAAGAAGTTGTAGGAGAAGAAGAAAGAGAAGCATCTGCAGAAGGAAATGGAAATGCACGTATGTCAGGAAAGACTCCATTAAGGTATGTTCAGAAAAATCATCCTCAATCTCAAATTATAGGTGATAAGGAAGCGGGAATACAAACTAGAAGATTTTTTGTTGGATCATCTAGTCACTTAGCCTTACTATCCACAATTTAACCTCAGAATGTGATCAATTAAGAAAATATTAATGTTTGGTTCAGTAAATGCATGAAGAATGTGATCAAATAGAAAACAACCAAACATGGGAACTTGTACCAAGGCCTCACAATAAAAATATAATTTGGACAAAGTGGGTGTTTAAGAAAAAGATTAAATGAAAATGGAGAAGTAATTCGAAACAAAGCAAGACTTGTATGCAAAGGCTATTCTTAATAGGAAGGGATAGACTTTGAATCAAATTTTCCACCTATAGCTAGACTTTAATCCACAAGAACGTTCCTTACATTTTCTATCTTTCATAACTTTAAGATATATCAGATGGATGTTAAAGTTGCATTTTTAAATGGGGATATAGATGAAGAAGTTTATATTGAACAACCTGAAGGATTCATACTTGGAAATGATAAAAATATTGTCTACAAACTGAAGAAGGAATTATATGGGTTAAAACAATCTCCTTGTGCATGGTATTATCATCATGACAGGTATGATCAATAACAAGGGTTTAAGAAAGGATCTACAGATAGAAATTTGTATATCAAAATTTACAAAGACAAATTGTTGATAATAGTGGTTTATGAAGATGACGTCATATTTGGAAGAAATGTTGAATCTACGAGTCAAGGATTTGCTCCAGTGATGCAGCATGAATTGGAAATGTCTCTACTTGGTGAGCTAACATACTTTCTTGGTCTTCAAGTTCATCAAGCTGAGGAAGGTATATTTCTCTCTCAAAACAAGTATCTCAAGTAGATTATGAAAAAGGATGGAATGGAAGACTGTAAATCTGTGTTCACACCAATGGAAACATGATAGAATCTCAGTCAAAATGATGACTCTCCTTCATTTAATCAACCTGTATACAGTTCTATGATCAGAAACTTACTTTATCTTACTTGTACAAGACTAGATATTATGCATGTTGTTGGGATAATATGATGATTCCAAGCAAATCCCAAGGAAACTCATCTCAAAGCAATCAAGAGAATTTTCAAGTATCTACAAGGCACTTAAGATTTTGGTCTATGGTATCCCAAAAATGCAAATTTTGCACTTCATGTTTACATATATGCAGATTGAGTAGGTATTATTGATGACCACAAAAGAACTAGTGGAGGAGAATTCTATATGGGACCTCACTTAGTTTCTTGGTTCAGTAAGAAACAAAGTTATATTTCTTTATCAAATACTGAAGCAGAATATGTTGTTGCTACCTCTTGTTTTACTCAAATTCTATGGATGACCCAAACATTTTAAGACATTCAAGTCACTTGTCCTCAAACTATACTTATTCTCTATGAAAACACTTGTGTCATAAGTATTTATACCTATTCACCCATCACGCACTCAAAAACAAAGAACATTCCAATCAAATACCATTTTCTTAGATAGAAAGCGCTTGAAAAGAAGGTCAAATTGGAGTATCTTCATTCACAAGAACAAGTTGCATATTTATTTGCTAAGCCACTTCCACGTGATTTCTTTGAATATGTCAAACAAATATTAGGAATGCTTCCTACAACTTCACTTTGTTAATTTTTATAACAGTTATGTCATGTTCAGGTGGAGAGGAAGCTCTAAACACCAATAGTTTACTTTACGTATGTAGATTGTATGAAAGATAGTCACGTATATACCTAGCTTTTGAGCTAGACATTTGTGTATGCCTCTCAGTAATGAATATGGAGTGACATAGATTCAGAAGGTGCTTCCCATATGCTTCCATCATTTTAGTAGTCTGGTTTAGACATTGGTTTGTTGCAATCTATTGGCGATGCCCTTATGATGTTTAAAAATAATGATTCATATAAGTTGACCTTATATTGGTATTGTTGAGACATTTCTTGATGCATTTGTTGGTTTATGAGATTAACGTGATTAGGGTTGATGGTGAGAAGTTGGCACAGGTTCAAGGGGATCATATGCTATGCTTCTAATAGTGCATTGTTGGAATTATGATTTCTTACAGATTTATTATTGCATGATGATGATGAGTTCATGATTTATTCATTGTTTGTTAGCATCTTTCATTAGTGAGAATACATATATGTTTTTTTCATTATGTTATAAGTTATCATGGATCGCATGTGGTATTTGGTGAAGTTGTTAATGGTAAACTTGATAAGGAAAATATGTATGATATGATCCCTAAAGATGTTGATTGATGATCAATTAAATTCTACTTAATGATTTATGTTGTTGGAGGTACTCTTTTTTTGCTGACATTTTCTTAATGCATGTATATGGTACAAGAGATTGATATGTCTTTGCTAAAGGTTTGTGGCTCTTCCTATATATGGAGATATTTTCCTAACCTTGATGACATAAGGTCAAGGGGATGAGTTGATGACAGAACCTTATTATACAATCTTATGCTTCTGCTACATTTAATAGGTGATGCTTGGAGATATTGTATATTTGATCACATGTTGATGTTATTGGAGAAATTGATGCTACACTACCTTATCTTACACAACTTCTTGATGATGAGGGTGTTCATGCTTCTTTGTTGCTGCTATCAAATTTTTATGTTGAAGATTCCTATATGGTGAATGGTGGTTGTTGATGACTATTAGATCTTGCTACCTCATTGCTGAGGTTCCTAATTTTGGTTATAAGTGTCTCTTGATGTAAATGTCATGAAAATACCCATGTTGTAAATCATTGTAAAATTTAGTCGTTTATGGGTTATTGGGATCAATTCATGTCATGCATGTAATCGCATTTTGGGACATTGATGTAAAATTTAAGTCCAATATGTAAACTCAATATGTTGGGTGATTAATGTCATCATGGGAGCATAGAGTCATTGGTGATAGAAAAGGTCATATGTGTTTGAGACATAAAGACTTGTACTTTTATTACAATATCTTTATAAGGTCTAGCATATACTTAGGGAAGCATGGATAGTATGCAAATTGCATATCAGCATATTAGACTTACAATATTGTGCTTGCAAGGGCATTATTTCATTCGGCCTGGTTCAACCCTTTTCCTTTGATGTCAAAGGGGTAGGAAGCTTGGTTTTTGGAGAGAATGTTTGCAAAGAGGACTTGGTATTTGCAGGTGTGTTTACAGGTATTTGCAGATGGTGTCCAAACACCAAATTGGTTGCCATCAAGTCCAAAGGGGGAGATTTTTAGCATTATGGTTAATGTCTTGTCCTTGATGGAAACCTACTTGATAAAGACGTACTTGATGTCAATATTGATGGTTGTGGAACTAATGCAGATTGGTATAGATGCTACAGAGGATATGGACAAAGAAATGACAATTTAGTTACAGATGAATGAAAAAGAATGAAAACAGAGAAAGTATATGTGGTTCCTATGAAGAAGGGTAGTGTACATATGCAAGACTTGTGATAGAAATTCGTGTGCAAAATCCAAACCATGGAAATTTGGATACTAAGGGTCATTACCATGGTGTTGGTTCATATTAATTAGAGCAACAACATTCATTTGATCCCATCAACAAATACTAACGACATTACCAAAGGATTTACCTGAGGTATTGACTAAGGAAAAAACTATATAAAGAGATGGAGATCAAGGTGTTGTGTGTGCAAGTAAATGGTTCATTTATATGGGAGCTGATCTAAAATAGGAGTGCACTAGAGAGAAATGTGAAGACTTAGAACTAAAAGATCTAAAGACATGTTGAATATATGATTGTTTGATTTTCTCGTTTAATGACATATATGTTGTTATAAGTGATGTTGTGATCTAAATGTGCTTTCAGTAATCTGATGATTTGACAGTAAGGTATCCGTGGTATGTTTTCTGTTTGCAAGGAAGCATTGATTCACCGATTTAATATATGTATGATATATTTACTTCTGGATAGTCACGTACATACGTAGATCTATTTATGGGTAGTGGAGTATATAATCGGCTATGTATATTTTTCCAATATGTTGAGATATGTTCGCGGGTGTTCCACATAATAAGCGTGTATATACACTAGTTTGATTATTTATAAGTGTATGTATATTTTGAATCAGATCTTGTTAGATTTTGCAGTGCTACTTGATGATAATTGTTGAAGATGTTTGTTCTATTTCTTGTTTTATATCAATGATGTCTTGATATGTATTTAGCATTTTTTATTAGGTTGATTACTATATTGATCAGTTATGATGTTTGGGTATGGTTCAGTGATCTATAATTTGTTTAGTACTTGATTCAATGGGTGATTCAGTGTTACAATGATTCTGTTAGCCAAAATATTTAGTTTTCATTAATATGAGATCTGCACGTAAGTTTAATGCAGAGGAAGCATGTATATACACAAGTTTTATTAAGAACAGTCGCATACATATATTTTAAAATTTAGTGTTCAAGTTAGGATCTGCGTTCAGTAGTTTGATGCTTCAGAAATTCATTTGTTTTATAGGGATCTAGTTATTCATAATTATATTTCAATATTTTAGTTTGGATATTGGTTTGGGCTTATTGTCGATGTGGGTCGAGTATGAAAATTTGGTGAAAATTGGCCAATAGGTTGTTTGATGATTGCTTGACAGGTGGAACCATTCTGAAACATTTTGAAAATTGGTCCACAAGGAGTTGAGGGTTGCAGCATTTAGTGAGGCAGTAGGAGCTCCCTTTCGGTAGAAGTCAGTAAATGAGTTCATGGGGTTGTAGCTCCCTTCCAATGGGTGCTGGATAATTAGTGGAGGTTGTAGCCTCTTGGAGATGGATGCCTGCTTACTGGTAAGAGTCAGCACCAATACAAAACATAATGGATTTTTTCTTTATATAATAAGAAGAAGATAGAGACATGGAAACGGTGGTTTTTTCTTACATTGGGTTTCCACCTAAAATGTTGGTGTTCTATGTGTGTTTCTTAGGTGCTATGATTTTTTTCATTTACTGGATATTGTAAATTTATTGATTCAATGGTTAAAGATGAACATCTTATGGAATACATGAAAAAATAATAAACTGGATATATGCTAGTTTCCTACACTAAACTTGCGTACATACGTAGGTTCGTTTAACAATAGTAGGATACATAATTTTTTTTATGAAATTGAAAGATAAAGGGAATTAAAGTATTGATTCACCCCCCCCCCCCCCCCCCCCCCCCCCCCCCCCACAAATATTTTTCCTAACAGTAAGTGTTGTGGCAAGTTTTCTTCTTATTGTTGTCCACCATTTTCCACTTGATTTCCATCTTATTCTTAAATTTTCGACCCAAATTCTTCCAATGGAGAGATATTTTCTTGATGTTCGATAAATGTGCCAATAATTTTCTTGACCTCCATTTGACATGCATGACTTTTATACATCTCAAATTTATTAAATATTACATTCATGCTTCTAACAATTTTGTCATTAACCGAGTCCCATAGATGGTAACCAAACTCACCATTTGTATTACCCAATAAAACACATTTCCTTGATTTATCATCTAATTTGGTTCTATTCTCTTTAGTAATATGCATAAAATATTCACATAAAAAAAAAAAAAAAAAAAAAAAATTAGATGAGAATAATTTTCCTTTTTACCGATCCAAACTTCTTCAAGAATACCACTGTCTAGGACTATAAAAGGTGAGAAATTGATAAGATAACAAGATTTCCTTACCACTTTTTCCCATAAATTCTTTTCCAATACGAAATTTGACAACATACTCCTAACCTTCTCCATAATAGTGTGAATCATCATTTCTGTAGTATTGTTCTATTACGGAGTATCATGAACAATATTATCATGTTTAATGTCAAAATTGCTACAATAATTCTTGGATGCATTGGAGCAATACTCTCCACCATTATCTATCCTCAAACACTTGAGCAATTTATTAGTCTCCCTTTCAATAACAACATGAAATTTTTGAAATATCTCAAACATCTCACCTTTACTTTTCACAAGTTAGGCCCAAGCTTTCCTACATGCATCATCTATGAATGTAACAAAATATGAGGTTCCTCCTAAGTAATTAACATTCAACAACCCAAACACATCAAAGTGCATTAAATTTAATAAATTTGTTTTTCTTTCACGATCATGTCTCATAAAAGAAACTCTTTGTTGCCCACCATAAGTACAATGCTCACAAAGATCAAGATCATATATTTCAAACTAGGAAGTATATTTTTATCAACAAGAACTTTTAGGCCCTTTTCACTCATGTGGCCCAAATGCTTATGCCATAACTCCATTGAGTTTCCTTATTTTGTAATAGAAGCTACATCTAATATATTTGTTCTTACCCTCATTGTATATAAGATTACTGTCATAAATCATTTACCCAACACCAATGACCCTTTAGCAATTTTCCAACAATTTTTCTCAAAGGTTGTCGAGTAGTCTTCATCATCCAATCATCCCATATATATCAAGCTCATACGCATCTCTAGGACATGCCTAAGTTGTTTCAATAATATATCTTTCCGATCCTTTGTCTTGATTCGTTCATCTCCCAGTCCAACAATATTATAAAAATGGATTTTCCTAAGTGTACTCTACCATGATCAACTTCATCATATGTAACAAAATTATTTTTGCATAGGGTCACATAGTGAGATGCCCCAAATTCAAGTACCCAATCAATGCTACTACTAGAAGTATATAAACATGCTTCTTCTACCGAAATTGTAAATAAGACATCATTTTCAAAAGCTACAACAGTGGTCTCACCTTCATTTCTATTGCTCGATTTTTTATTTGTGTTAATTGAATTATGTTCCTTCTACTCCATATGTTCATTCTTCCAAAACCAGCAATCCTTTTTCTTGTGTCTTATTCTTCCACAATGAAAACATGTAAGTCTTTTTGTTCTTGATTTAAATCTGCTTCTTGATTTTGAATGCCCTTGTATCTTGCATTCAATTTCCCTTCCATGATTAGTTAAGGCTAGAGCTTCTCCTCCTTGCTTTTTTGTAATTCATCACAACACCTCATTCATTAAACTGATACTAACATCATTGAATTTCAAGGTCCCAATAGGCACTGACATGCTCATAGAAACTATTAGATTCTCCCAATTGTTTGGCATGAGACACATAAGTAAGATAACTTTTATTTCATCATCCAAAATAAGTTTGACAGAGGCAAGATGACTAGTAATTATATTAAATTCATTCAAATTATCTATAATTGAAGCACCTTCCTTTTTCAAATTATATAACTTCTTCATTAAGATGACTTTATTTGAAGTCATATTCTTTTCATATAAATCATGCAACTTCTTCCATAGCCCTTCTTTTTCCTTCTCACCCACTACATTAAAGTAAACACTCTTTCTTAGACACTCCCGAATTTTAGCAATGACCTTCCTCTCCAAATACATCCAAGATTCATTTGTGATCGTTAACTATTTCTTTTTCACTCCTTCAATTCGAAAATATTGATACTTCAAAATCAAAATATCCTCCATTTGTGATTTCCATAGGGAAAATTTGGCCCCATTCAACTTTTCCATATTGTTTAATATATTACTCTTTATAGTGTCTACCTTACTTTCAACTTGCATACAACATAAAAATTAAACTGAAAAATAATCTTTTCAACTTAGTGGACACAAGATTTAATTGAAAATTTTAATTCAGAATCTAGACACAAGATTTACATGGAAAACCCTATTCACCAAAAATTGAGGAGGATATTAAATTCCATATATAATTTTTTAACATGGTCAAGGATACATAATGGAAGGGTTAATTGAAAAATTAAAAAGCATACATAATGGTAATGTAACAAAGTAAAATTAGCTAATTGCAATTTTAAGATGAAGGTGGAGCTTGGAGGAATATTAGAGAAAATATATTTTTTTCAAAATTCCCTCTAATGAAAATGAAGATGGAAGGAAAATAAGAGGGAGTTAGAAGGAAAATATAAAAATTGTACCCCAAAGAAATACTAGAGAAAACTTATTTTAACAAAAATTATAAATGAAATGTTGGACTCTTTCTTTATAATAATAAATAATTTATTGAAATTTATGAAATATCTAGGATGATTAACACCTTAGTGTCGAACTTAACAAAGTTGCTTCAACTGTATCATTGCGGCAAGAAGCTCCCTTGAGCCTCCAACCCAGTATGGTTGAGATATTTTAATGTAATGTTTAACATTTTGACTAAGTCAAATTACATAAAATAAAATAAATACAAAAATTAATGTAATGTAAATATTTTAAATGGGTCAAAATATAATAAAAAATAAAAATAAAAACAACCATATAAAAATAAAATAAAAATGGTCCATGGTATTGACAACAAATGTATTGCCTTCTTGTATTTATGTGGAATGTAGCCTATTTAAAGGGGAGAATTAAACCAGCTTAGATCCATCTTAACTCCCCATCTACCAAGCAGAGAGATTCTCCGTAAAAAAGGGTTGCATATTAAGAGATTTGATCATCTTGAGACTTAGTAGTTCAAGGCTAATTGAATACTTAGAAAACATACATAATAGTAGCAAAATGGTTTATTGTTAAATTTAACAAGGTCAAAATGGTTAAGATAGATAATTGACAACTCAACCTAACTTAAAACTATAAAGTTAGTGAAATAGTTAATTGACAATTGAACGTGGAATAATGATAAACTTAAATAGGACAAATAGATGACAAAGTTTTATCTATCCTTTTCCAAAATTATGTGAATTATATACATACATAAAATAAAATATTAAACCAGCATATATATATGTATATATATTTTCTTGTCTTATTTTTTTATTTTTATTTTTGGCATATGGCTCATGCTATTGGTGTATGTGTTAGATGTCTGACCAAATCAATTAAAACAAAATATATGTAGTATTTTGACTTCTTAAGACTTTTAGAATGTTAAGCAGTGAGTCAAATGAATAATAGTTGTTTGGGCATATTGTATTGATAATTCATGGTATTGCCCATGATATTAATCCATGGTATTGTAACAAAACATATTTACTTATTCTTCTTTATCACAATTTTATTTTAATTAATAATTTTTTATTTCATTTTTATGTAATTTGATTAAGTCAAAATATTTATAAAACAAGACATTACAACATTTCTTCCATTGGAAAACGCCTTTCGATATAATTATAATTAAATTAAATATTTAATTAATAATAAATAATATTTTCACTTGAATTTCGATATTATTCTTTTCCAAACCATATTGAAATTGAAATTGTTGTGAAATAAAATTTAAAACTCTTATTTTAATATAAAAACTCAAGTTGATAATTTAAACCATAAAATATCTAGTATAAATGAAAACTTTCCCTTTCATTATTTTCTTTACGTAATAGTTATGAATCCAATGACATTTTTAATAACGAAAAATAATGGTTATCTAACTTTATCAATTTATATATAAAATATCCAAATTCTTAAATGGAGTTAAGTAATCCAAAGGACTGACACGGGAAAATGTAGAGTCATCAACTTGTGACATCTACATAGCAGAGATTTACATTTGCAAGGGTGAGAAGGTAGTGTGTCTAACCAAGGATATATATATATATCTATATATATATGCAAGGGTGAGAAGGTAGTGTGTCTAATCAAGTATATATATATATATATATATATATATATATATATATATATATATATATATATATATTTGCAAGGGTGAGATGGTAGTGTGTCTAACCAAGGATATATATATATATTTATATTTATTTTAAGGGAAGTTCTCAAACCAAGGATATATATATATATATATATATTTATTTATTTTAAGGGAAGCTCTCATACTACAACTCCTTGTCTACAGTTTGATTCATAGTTACCAAATTCGGCCGTACTGTCGAAAAAAATTCGAAAATTCGTTTATTTGATTCGATTTGCGAATTAATTCGAAAATTCAGGTTCGATTCGGTATTTCTCTATGTACGCCTTCTCTGACCTTGGCAGGCTTCCAACGCTTATCCTACGATTGGTGCTTGGTTGAGCAGCGTTGCCCCTAACCCACCTTGGGGCAGAGATGATACCTTCGGGCAGTGATGCTGCAGCGGATGATGCCCTTTTCACGGACCTCGTGGATAGTTCTTGCGATAGATCCCTTTCTCTCGTCTCGCTAGCTTGGGTGATATGCCCTAGCGCTATTACTTATATAATATAGTATAGGCGGCCAACTTATTTGAGGGAGAGAAAGGGGTGGTCCTTCGGTTCTTAGCTCACACTTACATAAGTTCACACTTACATAACTTAACTTCGTGAAAGGCCTCGTCCAAATAACTTTTTACATGCAATCAATCAATGCAATCAATCAATGAGTGGTTTAATGAGTTAATGTTATTATACATTTTCTAATTGAGATTTCAGTTTCCAATTTATATTTCAAATTTTTTTTCAGATTTAAGAAATAGTATAAGAATATGGTTACTAAATGATAATGTTACCTGTCAGTTTATGCCATAAAAAGTTTACAGTAAATTTAGCAAGTTTGTGATGAAATATGTAAAAATTTATAATTTTTACCATAATTATGTGTTTATAGAGTAAAACAAAAAATATATATAATATATATAATTTGTAAATTTGTAGATTTATTAAATTTAAACAGATATATTTTAAAAATAGAAATATTGCATGAATTATATTAGTAAAAAGCAGAAATACTACTTGAATTATATTAGTAAAAAGTAGAAATATTGCTTGATTTATATTAGTAAATTGATTTTATTTTTAAGGTGGATTTTTTTAATTAAGATTTTGAGTAAGTATTAAAGTATACATATTAATATTTTTTATTATTTTGAGTAAGTATTAAGTATTAAATTATATAGATTAACATTTTGTATTATACTAAATAATAGATGTTGTTACTATACCTTATAAAGTAGAGGTGAGTTTGGTTTGAAAAATAAATAATTAGCAATTGATAATATAAGCATATATTTTTAAAGACTGTTTGCACACACTTAATATACCATTTCATTATGAACATAAAATACTTAATAATGTGGAATTTATGTGGTTCATTGTAATATATTATTTCTTGAAAATTCACTCTATATTAAATGTCATAATTTGTGGTCCAAGTGGGTGAATGAATCAATACAAAAATTCTTAAATCTTACCATTTTACTTGCTATTTTAAATATAAAACTAAGCTAATTGGTTCAATATATAATTCTATTTGTAATATTTATAATTGAAACAATTTTAAAAGAGTTTTTGTTGTTTTTCAATGTTATAATTGTATATTTAAATTTTTAAAATATTGGAATAAGAAATATACTGCCAATTTTTTCTCGTATTAAATTTTAAGTAACCGAATTTTTTTCTTACCGAATCGAATTCGAATTCGAATTTGAACTTGGTAACTATGGTTTGATTCATCCTAGAATGTCTAATGCCAAAGCACTCTCTGTCCATTCGACCCTTGTCCTCTGCAATTACCGCTATTTGAAACAGTAAACTTTACACTTTCTTGCTAACGATTTAAACCACTTCGTCATTCGCGACCCATCCTTCGGAACCCGTAATTTTCTAATTACAGGAATAAGTGCCACAGTTGAAAGTACACACTTCACAGTTTCCCTCCCCGTAGACTGTTCATCTCAGTTACGAAGATAAAGTTAAAAAGAAAATGGGATCTGTGGGCGACTTTTTGTGATGCAAATTTATTAAACGGGTTATATTTAGCTACGGACAATATCGAAATCAATAGAATACAGAGACGATCATTCATATATATATATATAACTGTGCATTGGCATGTAAGTTATCGAAGAATAACAAGATATTTATATGTGTGCTTTAAATAGAAGTTTAAAAAGCTTAATTTCAGGGTGAGTGGATTGTACCTGCATGAGATATTTGCGCTTTCGGGGTATTTTTCATTTTTTGGTGGGTGAAACGTGCTACTCAGATATTACGAAATTCTGTAGGGGCGCATGCGTTTGTTATGCACACGAGGTTTCAGTGCGTCACAATGAACAGCGATGAATGAATGAATGGTCAATAAAGCGGATATGATAGTGAGGGCTTTGACATGGGTCTGATTACAGTACAATACAATGCTATCGGAATTCAACTTAAAATTTACCAAAAAGATTATTCTATTTGATATCAGACTCGCTGGTTTCATTAACCAATCTATTTATTAATGGGTTGGGTGTATATGTTTACTATTGGATTTAAGCAAGTACAGTATCGAGTTGTAAATATATATAGTCACTTTGCATTAATGAGTCAATAAAGTTGTAAATATTGGTTTTTTATTTTTTCATATGGAAAATTTAGGTGACATCTTGTACTGTAATACAAAAAAGACTCCATCAAGTAATGTTCAAAAAGATCATTTTGAATCTCAAACTCTAGGTGATAAGGAAGCATGGATGCAAAATAGAAGAACTTTTGATGGATCGTCTAGTCACTTAACCTTACTATCCACAATTGAACCTAAGAATGTGAATCAAGCATGCAAAGATGAATGTTCGGTTAAGGCAATGCATGAAGAACTTGATCAAATAGAAAAGAACTAGCCATGGGAACTTCTGCCAAAGCTTCACAATAAAAATGTAATTGGGACAAAGTGGATGTTTAAGAAGAAATTAAATGAAAGTGGAGAAGTAATTCGAAGAAAAGCAAGACTTGTACGCAAAGGCTATGCTCATCAGTAAGGGATAGACATTGAAGAAATTTTTGCACCTATAGCTAGACTTGAAGCCATAAGAATGTTCCTTGCATTTTCCAGCTTTCATAATTTTAAGGTATATCAAATGGATATTAAATCTGCATTTTTAAATGGGGATCTAGAAGAAGTTTATATTGAACAACATGAAAGATTCATGCTTGGCAATGATAAAATCTTGTTTGCAAACTGAAGAAGACTAATATGGGTTAAAACAAGCTCCTTGTGCATGGTATTATCGCCTTGACATGTATCTTTGGCAACAAGGGTTCATCAAACTAAAGATGTTATATTTCTCTCTCAAACCAAATATTTCAAAAATATTATGTAAAAGAATGGAATGGAAGAATGTAAACATGTGTTGACACCAATGGAAATAAGATGCAATCCCAATCAAAATGATGATTCTCCTTCAGTTAATCAACCTGAATACAGATCTATGATCAACAACTTACTTTATCTTACTGGTACTTGACTAGATATTATGAATGTCGTTGGGATAGTTGACGATTCCAAAAAAATCCCAAGGAAACTCATCTCAAAGCAATAAAGATAATTTTCAAGTATCTACAAGGCACTCAAGATTTTGGTCTATGGTATCCCAAAACTACAGATTTTTCACTTCATGTTTACGAAAATGTAGATTAGGCAAGTAATATTGATGACCACAAAAACACTAGTGGAGGAGCATTCTATTTTGGATTTCGCTTAGTTTCTTGGTTCAATAAGAAACAAAGTTCTATTCTTTTATCAAGTGTTAAAGCAAAATATGTTGTTGTTACCTTTTGTTGTACTCAACTTCTATGGATGATCCAAAAATTGCAAGACATTCAAGTCACCTATCCTCAACTTGTACCTATTCTCTATGACAAGACTAGTTTCATAAGCAACTCTAAAAACCCTATCATGCACTCAAAAACAAAACAAATTCCAATCAAATGCTATTTTCTTAGAGAGAAAGTTCTTGAAAAAAAGGTTAAATTGGAGTATGTTCCTTCAAAGGAACAAGTTGTAGATTTATTTAATAGACCACTTCCACGTGATTCCTTGGAATATCTCAAACAAAAATTAGGAATGAATCCTACATCTTCACTCTGCTAATTGTTCTAACAGGTATATCATGTTCAGATGGAGTTGAGGTTCTAAACACGAGCAATTTACTTTATATACGCAGATTGTATGAAAGATAGACATGTATTATGTATATACGACTTTTGAGCTAGAAAGTCGCATATGCCTCTCAGTAATGAAGATGGAGTGACAAAGATTCAGGAGGAGCTTCCCATATGCTTCCATCATTTTGGTGTTCTGGTTCTGACATTGGTTTGCTACAGTTCGTTGGTGATGTTGTTATGATGTTTAAAAATGATGATTCATATAAAACAATCTTATATTGTTATTGTTGAGATGGTTCTTGATGTATTTCATGGTTGATGATATGGATGTGATCAGAATTGATGGTGAGAAGTTGGCACAGGTTCAAGGGGAGCAGTTTCTATGCTTCTAAGAGTGCATTGTTGGCATGATGATTTCTTAAGAATTTCTTGTTGCATGATGATAATGAGTCCATGATTGATTCACTATTTGTTAGAATCTTTCATTGATGAGAAGACATCTATGTTGTTATCATTATGTTATAAGTTATCATGGATCCCATGTGGTATTTGGTGAAGTTGTCAATGGTACACTTGATAAGGAAAATATGTATGCTATGATCTCTGAAGATGTTGATTGATGATCATTTCAATTCTACTTAGTGACTTACGTTGCTAGAGGTACTCTTTGTTTGCTCACATTTTCTTGATGCATGTATATGGTACAAGACATTGATATGTTTTTGCTACTTAAGGATTGCGCCTATTCCTATATAGGGAGACAGTATTCTAATCATAATGACATAACATCAAGGGGATGATTTGATGACATAACCTTCTTGTACAATCTTATACTTCTGCTATAGTTGATTGGTGAAGTTTGGAGACATTGTATATTTGGTCACATGTTGATGTTATTGGAGAAATTGATGCTACATTGTCTTATTTTACACAACTTCTTGATGATGAGGTTTTTCATGCTTCTATGTTTCTGATATCAGATGTTTATGTTACAGATTCCTATATGGTGCATGGTGGTTGCTAATGACTATCATGGTCTTGCTACCTCATTGTTGAGGCTCATGTTTTTGGTTGTAAGTGTATCTTTATGTAAAGGTCATGAAAAGACTCATCTTGTAAACCATTGTAAAATTCAATCATGTATGGGCTATTGGGATCAATTCATGTCATTTATGTAATACCATTTGGGGACATTGATGTAAAAATTAGGTCCAATATATAAACTCAATATGTTGGGTGATTGATGTCATCATGGGAGCATAGAGTCATTGGTGATAGGAAAGGTCATATTTGTTTGTCATAAATACTTGTACTTCTATTTCAATATCTTTATAAGGTCTGGCATATGCTTAGGGGAGCATGGGTAGTATGACAATTACAGATCAATAGATCAGACCTACAGTATTGCGCACTACGAGGGTAGTATTTCATTCAACCTGGTTCATCCATTTGCCCTTGATGTCAAAGGGGGGGGAATTTTGTTGTTTGGAGAGAATGTTTGGAAAGCGGACTTGGTATTCGCAGGTGTGTTTACAAGTATTTGCAGGTGGTTTCTAAACATCTAAGTGGTTTCCATAAAGTTCAAAGTGGGAGATTGTTGGAATTATGGCTAATGTGTTATCCTTGATGGAAATCTACTTGATAAATATGTACTTGATGTCAACATTGATGACTGTGGAACTAATGCAAATTGGTACAGATGCTACAGAGGATATGGACAGAGAAATGGTAGTTTAGTTACAGATGAATGAAAAAAAGTGAACTTTGAGAAAGTATACGCAGTTCTTGTGAATAAAGGTCACGTACATACACAAGACTTTTGAGAAAAAGTCATGTATATAATCCAAACCATGGAAATACCAAGGGTCATTACTATGGTATCAAGTCCCATATTAATTTGAGCAGAAATGTTCATTTGATCCCATCAACAAATACTAACGACATTACCAAAGAATTTACCTAAGGTATTGGGTAAGGAAAAAGTTATATAAAGAGATGGATATCAAGGTGTTTTATGTGCAAGTAAATGGTTTATTTATATGGGATCTGATCTGAAACGGGTGTGCACCAAAGAGAAAGTATAAGACTCATATCTGAAAGATCTGAAGACATGTTGAATATATGCTTGTTTAATGATAGATCCATTGTTATAAGTGATGTTGGGATCTGAATGTGCTTTCAGTAATATGATGATTTAACAGTAAGGTATGCGCATTATGTATGTGTTTGTAGTGAAGGATTGATTCAGTGATTTAACATATGTACACTAATTTTCTTCTGAATAGTCGCGTGCATATGCATATTTGTTTTTGGGTAGTGGTGTACATATTCAAAGATGTATTTTTTCCAGTATGTTGAGATCTATATGCAAGTGTTCCACATCATAAGAACGTATATACGTTGGTCTGCTTAGTTATGGGAGTGTATATATTCTAAATCAAATCTGGTCAAGTTTTCAATGTTGTTTGATGATAACTGTTGATAATGCATGTTCTATTTGTTATTGTCTATTAATGATGTCTTGATATGTATCTCGCAGTGTTGATTGGGTTTATTACTATATTTATGAGTTATGATGTTTGGGCATGGTTCAATGATTTTTAATTGGTTCAGTACTTGATTCAGTGGGTGATTCAGCGTTACAATGATTCTGTTAGCCAAAAGATCAAGTGTTCAGTAATATGAGATTTGTCTGTGAATTTTATGCACAGGAAATGTGTATATACATGTTTTTTATTAAGAACAGTCGCATATATATTCTAAAGTTTATTGTTCTAGTTGGAATTTGTGTTTAATAGTTTGATGCTTCAGAAATTCATTTGATTTACAGAGATTTAGTGATTCAGAATTTTATTTCAGTATTTCAGTTTGGATATTGGTTTGGGTTTATTATTTATGTGGATCCAGTATTAAAATTTGATGAAAAGTGGCCTACGGGTTGTTTTATGATTGCTTGACAGGTGAATCCATTCTGAAACATTCTGAAAAGTGGTCCACAAGGAGCTAAGGGTTGCAACCTTCAGTAAGGGGGTAGGAGCTCCCTTCTAGTAGAAGATGGTAAACGAGTTCAAGGGGTTGTAGCTCCCTTCCAACGAGTGTTGGAGAATGATTGGAGGTTGTAGCCTCTTACAGGTAGGCGCATGCGTACTAGTAAGAGCTTTCACTAGTACAAAATTTAATGGATATTTTATTTATATAATAAGAAAGAAGACAGAGACATCGACAATGGTAGTTTTCTCTCACATTGGATTTCCACCTAAAATCCTAGTATTCTATGTTTTCTTATGTGCTATTTTTTTATTGTCCTTTATTACCTACTAGAATGTTATTGTTGCAATGGTTAAAGATAAACATCTCAGGGATTACATGAAAAATTAATAAAATTGATATATGTTGGTTTCCTTCACTAAATTCATGTACATATGCAGGTTGATTTAAGAACAATATCATACATAATTTAGTATATGAAATTGAAAGATAACGTGAATTAAAATACTAATTCATCCTACCACCCCAAGTATTTTTCCTAACAGTAATGGTTGTGGCAAGTTTTCTTCTTGTTGTTGTCCATCATTTTCCACTTGACTTCCATTTTATTCTTAAATTTGTTACCCAAATTTTTTCAATTGTGAGACATTTTCTTATTGTTCTATAAACTTGTCAACAATTTTCTTGACCTCCATTTCACATGCATGCCTTTTATACATCTCAAATTAATTAAATATTACATTCCTGGTTCTAACAATTTTGTGATTAAGCAGGTCCCATATATGGTAACCCAACTCACCATGTGTATATCTCAATAAAACAAATTTCCTTGATTTATGAACTAATTTGGTTCTATGCTCTTTGGGAATATACATAAATGCTTCACATCCAAAAAAATTAGATGAGAATAATTTACCTTTTACCGATCCAAGCTTCTTCAGGAATACCATTGTCTAGGACTATAAAAGGTGATCAATTGATGAGATAGCAAGATATCCTTACTACTTATTCCCATAAATTATTTTCCAATTCGAAATTTGACAACATACTCCTCACCTTCTCCATAATAGTGTGATTCATCCTTTCTGCAGTATCGTTCTATTCGGGAGTACCAGGAACATTATTATCATGTTTAATGCCAAACTTGTTACAATAATTCTTGGATGCATTAGAGAAATGCTCTCCACCATTGTCTGTCCTCAAACACTTGTGCAATTTATTAATCCCCCATTCGATAACAACATGAAATTTTTTAAATATCTCAAATACCTCACCTTTACTTTTCGTAGGCTAGGTCCAAACCTTCATGCATGCATTATCTATGAATGTAACAAAATATGAGGCTCCTCCTAAAGAATTAACATTCAACGACCCAAACACATCAAAGTGTATTAATTCTAATAATTCTTTTTTCTTTTCATGATCATGTCTCCTAAAAGAAACTCTTAATTGCCCATCATAAACAAAATTCTCACAAGGATCAAGATCATAATATTTCAAACTAGGAAGTATATTTTTATCGACAAGAACTTTTAGGCCCTTTTCACTCATGCCGCCCAAATGCTTATGCCATAACTCTGTTGAGTTTCCTTCTTTTGTAATAGAAGTTACATCTAATATCTTTGGTGTTACCCTCATTGTATATAAGGTTATTTTCATAAATCATTTACCAAACACCAATGACCCTATAGTAATTTTCCAACAATCTTTCTCAAAGGTTGTGGAATAGTCTTCATCATCCAATCATCCCATAGAGATCAAGCTCATACGCATCACTGGGACATCCCTAACTTGTTTCAGTAACATACATTTCACATTCTTTGTCTTGATTCAAACACCTCCCACTCCAATAATATTACAATTTTTTTCCCTAAATGTACTCTACCATGATCAGCTTCATCATATGTAACAAAATTATTTTTGCATAGGGTCACATGGTGAGATGCCCCAATGTCAAGTACCCAATCAATGCTACTGCTAGAAGTATATAAACATGCTTCTTCTACTGAAATAGTAAATAAGACATCATTTTCAGAAGCTACAATAGTGGTCTCACCTTCATTTGTGTTGTTTTATTTTTTATTTGTGCCGATTGAATTTTGTTCCTTCTACTCCATCTGTTCCTTCTTCCAAAACCAACAATCCTTTTTCTTTTGTCCTATTCTTCCACAACGAAAACAAGCAAGTATTTTGTTCTTAATTTCAGTTTTCCTCTTGATTTTGATCACCCTTGTCTGTTGCATTGAATTTACCTTCAATCAGTTAAGACTAGAGCTTCTTCTCCTTGCTTTTTTGCAATTGATTTGCATCACAAAACCTCATTCATTCAACTACTACTAACATCATTCAATTTCATGGTCCCAATAGGTGCTCACATGCTCATAGAAACTATTAGATTCTCCCAACTGTTTGGCATGAGACACATAAGTAAGATAGATTTTATTTCATCATCCATAATATTTTTGACAGAGGAAGCTGCCTAGTAATTATATTAAATTCATTCAAATTCTCTACAAGTGAAGCACCCTCCTTCCTTTTCAAGTTATATAACCTCTTCATTAAGATGACTTTATTTGAAGTCATATTATTTTCATATTAATCATGTAACTTCTTTCGTAGTCCTTATTTTTCCTTCTCACCCACTACATTGAAGTAAACACTCTTTCTTAGGCACCCCAAATTTTAGCAATGACCCTCTTATCCAAATACATCCAAATAGAATCAAAATATTCTCTACTTGTGATTTCCATAGGGAAAAATTGACCCCATTCAACTTTTCCATATTGCTTAATATATTACTCTTTGGCCCCATTCAGCTTTTCCATATTGCTTAATATATTACTCTTTGTAGTGTCTAGCTTAAATGCAAGCTCTAAGAAAAGACAACAGAAAAATTAAACTCAAAATTATTTTTTTCAACTTAGTGGAAACAAGATTTAACTCATAATTTAGAGAAAAATTAAACTCAAATTTTTTTTTTTCAACTTAGTGGAAACAAGATTTAACTGAAAAAATTAATTCAGACTCTAGACACAAGATTTACATGGAAAGCCTCATTCATGGAAAAACTACGAGGAAAGGGTTCAATATATTTCTATTACAACAATAAAAAAACATATTACATTTCAGTTGCTTCATATTTATTTCTCACCCACCCATCAAGATTTCATTACAATACCATGGGATGAAAATACAAGGTGCTCACATCTTTGGCTTTGATTTGGTCTAACCCCTAACAAGTAAATAGTTTATTAAACTTTATTCAACATATATGTAGATGATTGACGCCTTATTTTACTATAATATTAAATTTCATAAATAATTGTTTGACATGGCCATAGATATATTATGGATGGGTGAATTGAAAACTTAAAAAGCATACATAAAGATAGCAAAATAGATTAGTGATAGAAAAATAGATTAGTGATAATGTAACAAAGTCAAATTAGCTAATTGCAATTTTAAGATGAAGGTGAAGTTGGGAGGAATATTAGAGAACTTTTTTTTTCAAAATTCCCTCTCCTAACAAAATGGATTAATGATACAAAAATAGATTAGTGACAATGTAACAAAGTCAAATTAGCTAATTGCAATTTTAAGATAAAGTTGGAGAAAAATGTATTTTTTTCAAAATTCTCTATGATAAAAATAGATATGGAAGAAAAATAAAAAGGAGATAGAAGAAAAATATCAAAAAAATTGTACAGGAGAGAAATATTAGAGAAAATTTATTTTAAAAAAAAAATATAAATGAAGTGGTGGGCTCTTTCTTTATAATAATAAATAATTTATTAAAATTTATGAAATATCCACGATGATTGATACCTTATCTTTCCATATTGTTGAAGTTAATAAAGTTGTTTCAACATGGTCATCCATGTATGGTAGAGATGTGGTAGTGTAATGTTTAACATTTTGACTAAGTCAAATTACATAAAAATAAAATAAATTAAACTAAATAGAAAAATTAATGTAATGTAAACTTTTCAACTCGCTCAAAATATAGTAAAAGAATAAAAATAAAAATAAAAATAACCCTATAAAAATAAAATAAAAATGGTCCATTGTATTAGTCTATGGTATTGAGAACCCATGTATTGACTCATGGTATTCATGTGTAATGTAACCTATTTAATGGGGGGAATTAAACCATCCTAGATCCATCTTAACTACCGATCTACCAAGCAGAGGGATCAAATCTTTTCACTGTAAAAGATGGATCTAGGTTGGTCGAATATATAGATTAAACCATCATATGGCCCATGGTATTGGTGGATATGTGTTAAATGTGTGACCAAATCAAATTAGAATAAAATATATGTAGTATTTTGACTTCTCGAAGCTCTTAGAATGTTAAGTAGTCAAATGAATAAGAGTTGTTTGGGCACATTATATTGATAATTGGAATGTTAGGTGGTGAGTCAAATGAATAACAAAATGTTAAGTAGTCACATGAATAAGAGTTGTTTGGGCACATTGTACTTATAATGGGTAAATTGTATTGATAATCCATGATATTGTCAGTAGTATTAATCCATGGTATTGTAACAAAACATGTTTACTTATTCTTCTTTATCTTAATTTTATTTTAATTATTAATTTTTTATTTTTTTTTATTTTTTTATTTTTATGTAATTTGATTGAGTGAAAATGTTTACAGGATAGGACATTAACAAGGCGACCTCAAGTTTTAGTAGCATTATTGGTTGAGGATGGGCTTCATTAGCAGGGAGACACAAGATCAAACCTCATGGGGGCAATTGTGCCTTGTGCTAGGGGGAGGGGACATGCTAAAAATGAGGATGGGCTTCATTAGCAAGGAGACACAGGATCAAACCTCGCGAGGGCAATTGTGCCTTGTGCTAGGGGGAGGGGACATGCTAAAAAATCCAGTCAACTTAGGGCTGGTGTGGCCCGGCCCGGGTGTGACCCCTGGTTGACTTTGATGGATTGGTGTGGCCCAGGCTAGGGCGATCCTTGGGTGACTTTGATGGATTAGATGCCATTAGGTTGCCCGAGTGCGACCCCCGGGTGACTTTGATGGATTAATGTGGCCCAGGCCAGGGCGATCCTCGGGTGACTTTGATGGATTGATGTGGCCCAGGCCATGGAGATCCTCGAGTGACTTTGATGGATTAAATGCCCTTGGGTCATGACTCCTAAAACCACAAGTGACAGGACATTACAACATCTCTTCCACACTACACTAGAAAGCGTCTCTCAATACAATTATAACTAGTACAACCACATTAAAAATATTAATGAAGCTTTATAAATATAACATAAAAACTATTGCAATAGCCTGGGTGACTTTGATGGATTGGTGTGGCCCGGGCCGGGGCGATCCTCGGGTGACTTTGATAGATTAGATGCCATTGGGTCACCCGAGTGCGACCTCCGGGTGACTTTGATGGATTGATGTGGCCCAGGTCGAGGTGATCCTCGAGTGACTTTGATGGATTAGATGCCCTTGGGTTGTGACTCCTCAAGCCACATATGACACGAAATTACAACATCTCTTCCACACTACACTAGAAAACTCCTCTGAATACAATTATAACTAGTACAACCACATTAAAAATATTAATGAAGCTTTATAAATATAACATAAAAACTATTGCAACAAGAAGAATGTCTTACCAATGTACACATTTCCCTGATTAACCATGTATAAAAAGGTTATGGGTCAACTTTAACTTGAGAAAAAAAAAAATGAATTACACATCTTATTGTAAAATGGACCATTTTGTTAAATAAATTTTGTTTATATATTAATTTCCATATTTAATTAGAATATGAACTTATTAGAATTGGAATAATCTCAAATCCATAGGAAATTAATGGGGAGAGAGCCACTTGACAAGAATCTAAATTTTTAAATTGATTAAAAGTCAATGAAACCTAACAAACTGTGTAACTCTTTAACATTGGATAAGCATTAAGACTCAGGATATGTTGAGTATATTCCCTTAAGAATCAATCTAGGTGATCAATTAAAAAATTAACAAAAAGTTAACCAATCCTCCTCCACGTTAAGTTGAAATAAAAAAACCTTTGATAATTAAATTAAATACTTAAATGTTAAAAAATAAAATTTTAAAGAATATTATTTTTTCCCAACCATATTAAAATTATTGGGAAAGAAGATTTAAAACTCTTTTATTTTAATATAAAAATCTATAAAAACTCAAATTAATAATCTAAAACAATAAAATATTTAGCATAAATGAAAACTTTCCATTGCATAATTTTCTTTACATAATAGTTATGAATCCAATGACATTTTTAATAACGAAAAATAATGGCTATCTAACTTTTGATTTACAATTGAGATATTGTAACTTTAATAACTTATAAAATTTAAAGACGTTTAGAATTTATATATAAAATATCCAAATTCTTAAATGGAATTAAATAATCCAAAAGACTGACACGGGAGGATGTGCATAGCAGTGATTTACATTTGCAAGGTGAGACATGGTAGTGTGTCTAACCAAGGATATATAACAAGATATTTATGTGTTCCTCAAAAACAAGTTTACAAAAGTTTAATTTCATGGTGAGTGGATTGTAGTAACCTGCATGAGATATTTGCACTTTCCGCGTATTCCTCATTTTTTGGATTGTACCAGCATGAGATATTTGCACTTTCGGCGTATTCCTCATTTTTTGGGGAGTTAAACGCGCTACTCAGATATTACTAAATGATGTAGTGGTGCATGCGTTTGTTACGCACAGGAGGTTTCAGTGCGTGACAATGCAGAGCAGAGCGATGAATGAATGAATAAAGCGGATTTGATAGTGCGGGCTTTATTGACATGGGGCCTGATTATAGTACAATACAGTGCTATCAGAATTCAACTTAAATTTCTATTTGCTATCAGACTGGCTTGCACCATCTGCCATAGGTAAAATTTAAGTGACATCCTGTACTGACCAGTACAGGAAAGCCATCCTGGGTTCTCGTCCTTTAATTGGCATCACTTGACTTGTTAAAGATACTGCATGTCGTCCTTTCTGGTTTTTCTATGGCATAACGTGGCTGTCGTCCGGCACTGCGGGTCCGGATTTGTCGCTACTCGCATGGGAAGCTGGGTCCAGATTGCTGGGCAAGGAGATGATTGCAAGTTCAGCTCCGCTAAGGGCGTACTACATAAACGCATAGTCTAACGAGGGTAGGAGGAGGAGTTATGAAAATTTTGGTTATATCTAGAAAAAATCTAACAAATATTTTTGTAAATTTAAATTATAGTTTTCAAATTTCAAAATTTTAGGTATTTTACACATTTATGATAGTGTTGGATCTATTTTCACTATGAAAAACACGATTCAAACACTGTTTTTATAAGATTTTTTGAAATTTTTTGCCTAGATTTTGACCACTTTTAACTGTCGAGACAATTCCTCCACCTAGTTAGACAACTCCCTATATAAATTATTTTATACCCATCTAGATACTTGCAAAATTTGTTGAAATTTAAGTGTTTTGTGTAGCTGTTTAGAATAGAGTTTCAGGGTGCAATTTTTCCAGTAAGGAATTGAGACGGCTTCAACTAATCCAAAATCTTGAAAGATCCAGGAATAATTTTGAAATTATTTCCTTTATTAACATTTTATTTGGCATGGTTTAAAAAAAAAACAGAGAAATTAAATTATTTTGAATAGTGTATATACCATGGCACTCCAATGACAACAAACATAGTTGTCATGAACTGGTTGGATGACAGAAATCGCCCATGGATTCAACTGTGTCAGTTATCTTCAAAGTCTGGATGGAAATATTTTGTGTACCACGCACTAAGTTATATATTGTGTTTTCCTTGAATGTCACTTTATTCTTACACTAGTCTAAAGAGCTAAGTTATATATTGTGTTTTTCTAGAATGTAACCTTATTTTTAAACTAGTGGTCTAAAGAGACTTCAAATTTGTCTAGTAAATAATATATTAATATATTTTTGTGAGATTTTTATAAAATTTAGTAAAAAATTCAGAAATTTGAGTTACAAATGTCAAGTTTCAAGAATTTGGGTGTCTTTGAGTTTTTGATGGTGATGAATCCATTTCAACTATCAAAAATAAAATTCACTCACTCTTTAGATTTTTTTAAGAAACCGGCATAGATCCATCTTAAGTAAGTTGGGTGCTGAATCCATTTCAACCATCAAAAACCAAATCCACACACTCCTTAGATTTTTTTAAGAAACCAACATAGATCCATCTTAACTATGGATCTAACATGAGCACAGAGAGATCAAATTTCTTCTTATGCAAACTTCTTTAAAACGTATAATACAATGTATTTTTTAAAATGTTTAAATTATATTTTTGAATTTTAAATAGACCCTACCTAATTTTTTTATAATATATACATGGTTATTTCAAAAATGTTATATAATATATATAATTGACATTAAAATATTTTACATAACATGTACATTAAAATATTTTATGATCTAAATTAAAATAGTTTAACATATTTTTAAGTATGATTTTTTTAAGTGATGATTTAACTTTTTGTAGTCGGATATATAAATTTTGATATCCAACTATAAATAGTCTTTCATTTCACAATTTCGATTTCTCGTTTTCGTTCTAATCCAACATTGATTTTGTGGATCATTCAACGTCCGTAGCAGGCCCCTTATGAATGACTGCTTGACCAGTTGCTTGGCCTTGGAACTTGACGTACTACTGGACGTTTTGACTCTAATTATTGAAATTCAATAATATGATGTTTGTCCAAAATGTAATTTTTTTAATGCACAGTTGATATTAATGTAATTTTTTATATTTAAATTATATTTTTTAATCCAAACTTCGATATTTAAATTTTATATATTTAATAATTTTTAATTGATAAAATTGGTCAAATATAAAAAAAAAACAAAATCCAAAATATCTGTACACTGCTTTTTTATTTTCAAAAAATTATTTGACTAATCAATTCAAACACGAAACATAGAAAATCAAATTGAGATCAAGTTACACACCCTTTTAAATTTTGTTTATGAATATAAATTTTAAATTTTCTTTTGAAATAAATAAATATATGTAAGCATAATTGCAAAAACTTTTAAGCGAACATTATTTTGGAAACGTAGGCTAAATATATAAACTGATCATAGAAAGATAATATTATTATTGGGAAAATTTAATATAGGGAAATTAATGGTGTATGGAAAAAGTTGGTAACATCTTTTGGTACCAAAATGTAATTAATGGAATAAAAAAAGTTTGTAAATTTTTTTTTGATATAAATTATTATTAAGTCCAAAGATATTTTATAATTTAGTATGGAGATGGGTGAGTATGTATGTTTATATGTCTCTCTTTAACATAAAAATAAAAATAAAAATAATGTTCTAATAAAAAATGAATATGTTGTAAAGTAATTAGAAGTAAAAAAAATTATGTGAGTAAGACATTTGAACTTTATACTTTTCAAAAACATTTCAACAAAAAATTTAAACATATTATTTGAAGATCTATATCAACTAATTTATGTCGATATCAACTTCATATATATCTATATATAGAAAAAAAAATTATTAGAATAATAAAAAAATATTCAACGTGAATTATCAATAAAGTATTGACATATGGTTAAAAACATATTAGTAATTAAAAAAACATTTTAATTTGCGTGATAAAATGTCTATGTACACGTTATGTAAAATATTTTAATGTCAATTATATATATATATATATATATATATATATATATATATTCTAAAATACAATTTAAACAATCAAAATGAATACAATTTAAACAATCAAAATTAATACATCCTATTTTGCACTCTAAAGAAGTTTCCGCTTCTTTCCGTACTTAAATGGATCTATGTTAGTTGAGCCTGAGGCTCATTCTACAACCTAGTATGAGGGGATATGTAACATTTTAACATAAAAATGAAAATAAAAAATAAAAAATAATGTTTTAAATAGAAAAATAATGTCAGCTATAAAAAAAAATGATTGTGTTGTAAAGTAATTAGAAGTAAAAAAAAAAAATGTGTGCTTCAGCCTTATATTGAATATCTATATTAACTAATCTATGTGGATTATTGATAAAATATTTTCATTTTAATTTGCATGATAAAATGTATATGTTAATGTCAATTACAAAAATATTATATATCATTTTAATTTGCATGATAAAATGTCTTGATGTACATGTTATGTAAAATATGTTAATGTCAATTACATAAATATCATATATATATCATGAAAAAAAATATGTTAAAATGTTTATTTAGTCCTATATATATTCTAAAATATAACTTAAACAAAGAAAATTAACACATTATATATTTTGCACTCTAAAGAAGTTTCCACGTGAAAAAATTTGATGTCTATCGCCTCATGTTAGATCTACTTAAATGGATCTATGCTGGTTTTAATAAAAGCTTGTTTTAGTTAGAAGTTAGAAATATTGAAACGAAATTTTCGGTGTTTGAAAGAGACATCGCTAACAACTTTGCAGGGAAATGCGAGTTAGGAAAATTTAGAGTAATCCTTAGTAAAAGAATAGTGAGTTACACAACCATTAACTCTCATTATTGTAACATATTAATTTAAACTTCCTGATGTATCCTTGCATTAATTTCATGATTCTTTTAACCCAATTACTTAATCACATACTAGATAATATAAACATCACATCATTCAAGGAATCAACATGATAAAAATGACACAGCAAATAATCACATCATTAGATGTCGATATAGCAAACAATCACATCATTAGACACTGATATACCCTGGAAACCCCGTAGGGTGAAAACCAACAAATGTTTAATTTTATTATTAAATGCTCATGAGGGTGTTCACTCTACTCAATAGCTTGTAAGGGAATCTATCTCTTTATTGTTGTCATAAAATCTTATATAGAAAAATCATCTTAAATGTAACATAACTAGTTATAAGCTGTTACACTCATCATGATAAAATTTACCCAAAAATCTTCAATCTCTATTTATTTATGATTTGATTGTTCCCATTAGTGGATCATCCTGTAGTTAACATTCCTCACTTTGCATGGTCGAACAAATCTTTATCTGCCACAATGTGAAACATGAATTATCCTTTGAACAAGTCACCATCCTTTCTTGCCATTGATGTCATTAGCACACTTGATATCATGATCAGATAAAATATTAATCAACCAATAATCAATATTTATTAGTGACACTTCAACATCTATTCATGTGCATGCATAAAACATAAACAAAATGTTATGAAATGTCATCTTTATCAATGATGTAGGAGCATTAGGCCATGTTTGTGGTGGAAACTAAAGAGGGCTTGACAATGTGGTGGATTGACCACATGTTGGGCAGGAAAAATTGATTTCGTCTCCTTTAATGTGATTTTGAGTAATGTAAATACAAAATTTCAATAAGTTGTAGAGTCTAGGAAATGAAGAGTCATTTCTGTTGTGACCTTTCAACTTCCCTCAACTAGAAAGAAGGGGAATCAAATCAGTTTCCAAGGATGTGCATAAAAAAAAGAGTATCGACTAAGAGGAAAGGAGCTTCTTCTCCTGCCTCGAACTTGTACCTGTAACATAAATAAAAGAAAAGTCTAACATATTCATTCCATAACTCTGCATTATTATCTCTGTGTTTCTATCTATGTGTTCAAATTCTATATATGTTTGATTTCATTCCAGAACCCATGTGAATAAGGCTTGTAGCGTTATGTGCTTGTAGATATTCGATTTCAGAGTTGTGGTTGTTAGGCATACTGGTTAAAGTGACTCCAAACCATATTTTGCAGTGTCCCTATTGCAGGCAGTGACATGTTGCTTTGTTGAGTTGAGTGTGCCCAGGGATTTGATGAGGAGATGTTGGATGTGGAAGAGGTAGGAGGATATCATATTTGAGTAAGACAGCATGGGGAACCTCAGTAACCCAAGCGTTGGACAATTTTCTTTTGGTCTAGACGTTATAATTGTTTTGTTGGGAACCTTAGCGCAACCATCGGTAAGGGAGACAAGGGAGGCCATTCCTAAGCATGGAGGACTTGTTCAGAGGTGGAAAGTCAAGTATGCAAAGAGCACAAGTTGTTCTACCTCATTAGGGAAGAAAATAGAGTTTCTAAGGGTGCTACGAAAATATTTCACAGCGCACTACAAAAATATTTCGTAGTGCCTCCAGCAGTGTATTTTTGCACTGTGTTGTGTCGAGATTACCTTCTAGTCTGCTTGTTGTCATCAATTTTTTGTTGAAGTAGAGTTACATTTGTGACAGAGTTGCATTTGATATTGGTGGTGTTGCCTATAGCAAAGAGAGATGACAATGTGAGCAAGAAGAGCACAAGGTCATGGAGGGAGACCCGTAGCTAATGCAGAACTCCAAGAAGAGATACAGAGGTTGCAATCTTGTTTAGAGGCAATGGAGACCAGGAGGTAGCGACACCCTAAGGCTAAAGATGAGAGTGGATTAGAGTAAGAAGCTACAGAAAAAAGAGCAGCACCTATGGATTAGGATCTGGAAGTTAAATTGTTGACGTCAGTGCTAAGATTAAGTTCAAGACCAAAACTTGAGTTGTCTACCTATGATGGTAGTCTAGTAGTGAAGGCTTTGATGGACTGGATTGGTGAATTAGACAAGTATTTTGGGCACAAGAAGATTGAAGAATATAAGCAGGTGAAATTTTTTGTAGCTAGGTTGAAAGGCCATGTTGCATTATGGTGGGACAATGTGCAGGTTGAAAGAAGGAAAAAGGGGAAACCATTGATTAAAATTTGGGACAAGATGATAGCAAATATGAAGGGGAAGTTTTTGTCAAAAGACTATCACCTATCCCTTTATAGACATGTGCACAACCATAAGAATTACAGGGTGAATTTGAGGGCAGGTTACGTATAACACACCCTGGAAAAGACAGCAAGATATATCAATGGCATGAATCTAGAAATCCAAGATGAAATTAACATGCTTTCTCCCAGGATGATGGAAGAAGCATACCATTTTTCCTTGAAGGTAGAAGAGAAGATAATGAGGAAGCATAATTCAAGTAGAGGTCATGGTTTTGCTAGAGGAAGAGGGAAGACAACTAGAAGAGTGAAGAATTTAACCCAAAAAAATGAAACAAATAATTCAAAGCAACAAGGACAATAAGAGAAAGAAGGTGACACCATAGGAGGAAGACTTTACTGGAGGGGTAGAGGTAGAGGAAGATCTAGAGAGACTATCTATTGGTGATATAAATGTGGACAACTCAGTTAGAGATCTTTTGGGTGTCCTGAGAATGAGAAAGGAGGATAGATATATGCATATGTAGCTCAGTCAGAAGCAGCAAAAGCAAAGGCACCTATGGTAGAAAATGCACCAGAGACGAGAGAAGATTTAATAATGAATAAGTTCTTGTTGAAACCAGCCAAGGAGACTATTGAACCAACACAAAGGAAAGTCTTATTTAGGAAGGTTTGCAAGGCATAAAGAAATTGCTGCAAAGTGGTTATTGACAGTGGGAGCACTCACAATCTAGTTTCCACATAAATGGAGGAGAAACTCAGATTGAAAAAGATAAAGTATCCAACACCATATAAGGTATCATGGTTGTAGAAAGGTCACCAATTGTTGGTAAGTGAGCAGAGCAAAGTAGAGTTCCAGATAGGTCAATATAAGGGTAAGGTAGTTTGTGGCATCATGCCAATGGATGTTTGCCACCTTCTTTTGGGATGACCCAGTAAATTTTATAGGAAAGTGGTGCATGATGGAGATAACAATACCTATAAGATTGAAAAGGATGGCATCAAGCATACCCTCATGCCATTGAAGGAATAAAGTACAACTGAGACAAGTAGCTTAAAAGTATTGTTGTTGGGAGGAAATGAATTTCTACAACAAATGGAGGAATAAGAGGTTAGCTATGTGGTGGTCTGTAAACCAAAGGTAATACTTCTGCACTCTAAAATTACATATTTACCTGTGGAGATTCAAGAGATGTTGCATGATTTTATTGATATCATGGTCGATGACTTGCTACGTGATCTGCCACCCAAGAGAAGTATCATCCATCACATAAACCTGATACCAGGTGGAAGACTTTCGAACAAAGCTTCTTATTGAATGACACCCAAGGAGAATGAAGAGATAAAGAAGTAAGTTCAAGGACTATTGGCCAAAGGATTCATAAGGGATAGATTGATTCCATTTGTTGTCCCTGTGGCACTTAGCCCAAAGAAATTTGGATAATGGAGGATGTGCACAAATTCCACGACAATTAATAAGATTACAATCAAGTACATATTTCCATTTCCATGGATGAATGACATGATGGACTGTTTGAGTGGGGAAACCTACTTTTAAAAGGTTGATTTGAAGAGTGGTTACCATCATATCCAGAGTAGAGAAGGAGACGAGTGAAAGAAAAATTTCATGACTAATAGTGGACTATATGAATGGATGTTCATGCCATTTGGACTGAAAAATGCACCAAGCATGATCATGTGGTTGATGAACAAGGTCTTGAAGGAGTTCGTCGGTAAATTTGTCATTGTTTATTTATATGATATTTTGATTTTCAACCGAAGAAAGGAAGAAAACCTTAGTAATGTAAGGTATGTTCTAGAAATGTTGCAGCAAGAGAAACTGTTGATTAACCTAAAGAAGTGCACTTTCATGAGGTTGGATTTGGTATACTTAGGCATCATTTCCAAAGATGGGTTGAAAATGGATCTGGAGAAAATAGAGGCAATTGTGAGTTAGCCTTCACCCAAGAACATTTTCGAAGTTAGGATTTTTCATGGTTTAGCTAGCTTCTATCAAAAGTTCATCAAGAATTTCAGTGGTATTTGTGCACCTATCATTGAGAAAATCAAGAAGGATAGACAACCATTTTGTTCGGCAACAATAACAGAGAAAAGTTTCTAGCTCTTGAAGAAAAAGATTACTAAGAAACTAGTGTTGAAGCTACCTGACTTCAATTAGCTTTTCCAAGTCATATGTGATGCTAGTGGTACAGTAATTGGAGAAATATTGAGTCAAGAAGGCAAGCCTGTTGCATATTTTAGTGAGAAGTTGAATGAATCAAAGCATAAATACTCCTCTTATGACAAGGAATTCTATGTGGTGGTTCAAGCATTGAAGCATTGGAGGCACTATTTGATGCCTAGGGAGTTTGTTTTGTTCTCTGACAATTTTGCATTATAGTATATAATGCAGCAACATAATTTGAACCATAAGCATGCCAAGTGGGTGGAATTCCTACAAAGTTTCACCTTTGTTCTGAAACATGTGAGTGGACAAGAGAACAAGGTAGTTGATGCTTTGAGTAGGAGGATCTTGATCATGCAAGAGTGTCATGTGAAGATTTTGGGCTTTGATTATCTGAAGGACTTGTACGAGGATGATATGATTTCTGAGAAGCCTTCGAAGCATGTAGGAACGTCATGAGTAGATATAGAAACCCATGGAGGGAGTTTATGTTGTAGGATGGTTTATTGTTAAAAAATAGTTAGTTATGTATTCCCTGTAGTTCAATGAGGGAGAATTTGATGTAGGAAAAGAATAATGGAGGATTGGTAGGGAATTTTGATTTGGACAAGACACTTGGACAGTTGGAACAATTTTACTTCTGACCAAAGATGAGAGCTAATGTATAAAAATATGTGGACTAGTGCAAAGTATGTTAGCATGTGAAAGGTAGGAGTCAAAATGATGGGTTGTATACTCCTATACACATTCCAGGTAGACCATGGGACTTAGTGAGTATGGACTTTGTTTTGGGTTTGTCGAGGACACAACAAGGTAAGTATTCTATAGTTGAAGTTGTGGACATATTTACGAAGAGGGCTCACTTTATCCCATGTTGCAAGACTAGTGATTTTGCACATGTGCCTCATTTTTTTTCAATGAGATTGTTTGATTGCATAGCTTGCCAAAGAGTATAATTTCTTACAGGGACACCAGGTTCACAGGACATTTTGGAGGATTTTGAGGAAGAAACTTGGAACAAAATTGAACTTCATCTCAACCTATCATCCACAATTTGATGGACAAAATGAAATTGTGAGCAAGAGTCTTGAGAACATATTGAGGAGCCTTGTGGGAGAGCATCCCAAGCAGTGGAATCTTATGTTAGCTCAAGATAAGTTTTCATACAATGATTCACCAAATAGGAGAAGTGGTAAGAGTCAGTTCCAAATATTGTATGGAATGCATCCGAGAGGAGTTTGTGAGATAAGATATTTGGGTAACCTGGAGCAGAGGGTTGATGGGGAGAATTTTGCAGCAACAATAAGAGAATTACATTAGGAGGTCAAAGGGAATCTATATGACAACAACTACAAGTACAAACAAAGGGCATATTTGAGAAGAAGAGACATAAACTTTGAAGTAGGGCACATGGTATTAACACATTTGAGAAAAGAGAGGTCCCCAAGAGGGGAGTATAACAATCTCAAAATGAAGAAAATAGGACATTTCCGAATACTCAGAAAGTTTTTTGAAAATTCCTATGAATTAGAGTTGCCTATGGGCCTAGGTATCTCATATATCTTCAATGTGGCTAATTTGTATCCCTATCAAGCTTATGATGAAGGTGCCACTACGGAAAGTGGGAGTAGTAGTGAGGCCAGTGAATAGTGTTGGATAAAGAAGATGTTTATGGCAGAGGATCCATAGGTTGAGAGAGTCTTGGACACTAGAGTTGCAAATCACATAAGGGGAAAAGAGTATCTGAAGTTTTTAGTGAAGTGGAAGGACCGTCTAATGGAGAATTTTACATGGATGATTGCTACAGCTCTACAGAAGGGAGATTTTCCTATAGATGACCGTATGAGAAAGAGATCAGGAGTTTTTCCTTTCATGGGGAGTCTGATGCAGGAGAATTACACCAAGTTCATGGTGGAAACCAAACAGGGCTTGACAATGTGGTGGATTGGCCACATGTTGGGCTGGAAAAGTAGATTTTGTCTCCTTTAATGAGATTTTGAATAATGTAAATACAAAATTTCAATAAGTTGTAGAGCCTAGGAAATGAAGATTCATTTTTGTTGTGAATTTTCGACTTCCCTCAACTAGAGCAGGGGAAGTGAATCAGTTGTCAAGGATGTGCATAAAAAAAAAATATTGATGGAGAGGAAAGGATCTTATTCTCCTTCCTCGAACTTGTACCTGTGAAATAAATAAAAGAAATGTGCATCATATTAATTCCATAACTCTGCATTATTATGCTGTGTTGTTATCTCTATTCCAAAAACCATGTGAATAAGGCCTGTAGCATTATGTGCTTGCAGATATTTGATTTCAGAGTTGTAGTTGTTAGGTGTATTGGTTAAAGTGACCCCAAACAATATTTGGTAGCATCTTTGCTTTGGCAAGCAATGACACATTTGTTTGCTTAGTTGAGTCTGCATAGGGATATGAGGAGGGGATGATGGACATGGAAGAGGAAAGAGGAGATCATCTTTAAGAAGGACAACATGGGGAACTTGATTAACCCGAGTGCTAGACAATTTTCCTTTTGTATGGATGTTGTCATGGTTTTGTTGGGAGTCTGAGTGCAACCATTAGTAAGGGGGACAAAGGAAGCCATTCCTGAGCATGGTGGACATGTTCAGAGGTGGAGAGTCAAGTATACAAAGAGCACAAGTTATTATGCCTCCCTAGAGGTGAAAATAGAGTCTCTAAGGTTGCTGCGAAATTATTTTGTAGCGCCTCCAACAATGTATTTTGGCATTGTGTTGTGCCTAGATTTCCTTCAGGTCTTCTTGCTGACATCAAACGTCATTGCATAAGAACTAGTAACAACCATATCATTCGCAAGCATCATCATTCCAACAAAACACTAACATAATCTTGCATGCACTTTCATATTCTTTCCAAAGGAAAGCTGACATACTAGATACTATTCTTTTCCATGCAAATGCATAACAATATTTCAAGAGAACTAACCCAACAAACAATTTTGATTGTTCCTACTATTATGTTTTCTTTTCCAAAGGGATTAACACAATAGATTTTATACTTATGCATGTGAATGCATGTTCTTTTCTAAAACATCTTTTCTAACAGGAGAGCTATTCACAATGACTATTATATAAAAATGCAAACTCTATTTCAAACAAAGTTAACATAATAGTTATAATTTATTGCATGCAGTTACTTGTCCTCTTCAACAAAAAGAAACATGATAGTGTGTTCTTCTTGCATGCGAAGAATATATTTCCTTCCAAAGGAAACTAGCTAAATATCCAAGGGATCAAATGCATAACATCTATTCTTTCATGCATCCAAAAATACATTTTACTCTTACCAAAAGATCTAGCCCAATAACTATGCATAATCTTCTCCCGAAAGAGAGCTAATACCATAGTTAATCCCTTTATGTGCGCAATTGCATATTAGTTTTCCCAAAAGAAAGCTAACACAATCAATATTATGTGATTGCACCTTTCTTTTCTCCAGAAATCTAATACCAAAACTATACTTTTCCATGCATGCAAGTGCATATGTTTCTCTAAAGAATATTCCAAAAGGAATCTTAACACAATAAAGCATGTGATTACAAGTTTTCCTCTCTAAGAATCTAATTCAATAATGCATACAAGGACATGTTTTTCTCTTCTCTTCTTTTTTAAGAGTTCTAAGACAACAAATACTTCATTTCATACAAACATACATATTTACTTTCCAAGGAATCTAACACTAATTATTCTCTTTCCAAAAGTTAGCTAGCTCGCTAGTTATTATGCATAGAATACAAAATCCTTTCCTATCATTTCACACATCAAACAAATTTGCAATATTTCCTTAAGAAATAGCATGAATAACAAATTCTTCTCAAATAACACAACCAATTGTCTTTTATGCAAAGGTTTTATGTGAAATATTTCTCAAAAAAGTTACTTATCTCTTTTTGCATGACTCAAGCTTCCCATGCATGTAAAATCACATATTCATTTCCAATAGATCAAATATAGGGAAAAATTTAAGGATGAAAATTTGCAAGTTTAGAAACCTTGGCGAATCTTACTAGTCCACAAATTCCAAATTATACTAGATATTATTCCCATGCACATAAGCACATATTGTTTTTAAGATTCCAATGTTTCTCTTTAAAAATTTAATGCATATGCATCATGAGAATATCCCTAGTAATCTTTTAAATGAAATAACTTAATTTCTTTTCAAGAAATATCAACATAATAGTTATATTTTTGTGCATGCGAATAATTTATTTCTTTTCAAGAAATATCAAACTTAATAGCTATTTTTTTGTGCATGCAATTAATTTATTTCTTTTCGAGAACACTAACACATTAGCTATCTCTATACATACATAAAAAATTATTCTTATCGTGCTGACAAATCAAATAGCAACACTGTGTTTTACTTTTTTTCCTATTTTAGCCATCAACTTTGGACGCAGTTTCTAAACATTTCGTAATAATTTTTTAAAAATAAAACGAGGTGTTGGGAAACAGTTCATTTAAAAAAACCTATCTCAGTTTTTACACAGGTGTCCTGGAAGATTTGAATGCATGTTTGCAGCTTATTTTTCCACATTTAAATATTAATTAATTTTTTGTTTTAGTCATTAACTTTGGGTGCAATTTACGAGAAGTTGAAAATATATTTTTGAAAACTGAAAGAGACTTTTGTCAATAACAGGCTCATTTACAAAATCCTCTTTCCCTTTTTACCAATATATCATGGTTTGGGAGATACAAAGACATATTTGGACCCTATTTTTCAATAACTCATGTAATATTTTCAAAAAATAGACCTTTAGATGTGTGGTAGCTATACTTCTTTGCATGGTAGCAACTTTTATTGCATGTAACCATATACTTCTTTGTACAATATTTATTTTCTTGCATGCAAATATTTACTTATTTTCTAAAAGAAATCTAGCATAATATATATTAATCTCATACATATGCAATTTCTTTTCTAAGAGAAATCTAATATAATATATATTGATCAGAGACATATGCAAATTCTTTTAAGAATTTGATGCACAAATAACTTATCTTTTAAATGCTTGGAATCCCTCAACCTAATGAGACTTCTAACGCAATATTCTATGTCGAATCCATAATTTGTACCACCGTACTATAGCCAATAGTGGCCTGGTAAGAGATGAAGCAATCTTGCACTGATTTCCCCACAAGATCATCTTTCAATCAACAATTTTGTACATATAAGTATTCAAAAACACTAGTTCCTCTCTCTTGGCTTGCTTCTACATGCATTTGGCCATTTTTTCTCATTGTCCATAGGCTTATAATAATCTGAGTTAAGAAAATGAAATAGTTTTTCTAAATCATAAAATCATTCCATAAATCAGATTTTTCCTAAATCCTATAATCACTAAATAAATCATCCATAAATCACACGATAAATTATATTTTTTCTAAATTCTAAAATCTCTCAATTTTTTTCAAAGTAAATTTGTTTTTTCTTTACATGCAAAATATCATCTATTGCTAGCTTTTCTAAAACTATGACTCATTAGTTCTAAAACTCATAAAATATACCAACTTAAAAAATACAATTTATTTAAAAAAAGATATAAATTATTCTCAATATAAGAATTAATAATTAGTTTTTGTAATATTCTTGTAATTAAGAGTTAGAAAAACAGTCTTCTTATAATATCGATATAGAATTAATAATATTTATTTATTCAACAACACTCATTTTACCAGAGTTCTTATGGTAGTCTGCGTCAGGGATATTACAGAGGCGCCCAACTAGAAGTCTTGGTATGATTTTTCAAAAAGTCAACTTCATAGTGATTCAAAGTTGGTTATTTGGACAACCCATATGATTCTTCGAGGTGCTCTAGTCAAAAAAACCCTTTAAAAGTTGGAAGTTGATCAATTGACCATGTGAGACACATGCTTCTCTCTTTCAATTACATTATCGCCTCCCACACTTGAGAACATGTAATAAAGCAACATATTTTTTGATAATTTGGGGTGCAACCAAAGAATCCTTAACTTAGATACTTAGTCTGATTGGAATTTGGCAGGACAACTTTCAATGTATTCTAGAAGCTAAAAAAATTGATTCAGAACGGGAAGCTTTCAACAAGACCCAGAATACCCGATGGAGGTGACTATTGAGGAAATAAGAAGGAAAGGGGGTTGTGATTGCCACCCAATTTTGGACCGTGAAGTTAATGTTGGGGGTTGCATGGTCGCCCCCTCACATGGATATGCAGGAGACTTGAATTATGTCTCGCTTGATGAGTTACAGACTAACGCTGGCTTTGGGGAGTGGTTTGTGTTTGCAATTTCGATCAAAGAGGAAACAACGTTCCCCTTTGCCTCAAGAGTGAAAGCAAGGAGCGAATTTCAAGAAATATCAAACGAAAATACTCTGGCCTCACATTGATTGGAACTCTTTGGTGGTAATTTCTAAAAAAGACTATAAGATTGTTTCTAAGCATATTGCATGATGGATTGAGCTAGTGAAGCAATTGAGAGGGAACACTTGTTACATAGGCAGAATGAAAAGCTTAGGGCATCCTTGCAAGTTTGGCATTGTGAGCTTCAACGTACCTCCTCCAGAATTGAGTGCAACATTCAACTTGGTATGCAATAACCTGATACTTCTTTCTCCCAACTATATCTCATCTAATTCTCATTATTTCCTTCTCAATATCAGCAGGAAAGTGTTTATCATTCTAGGGGTTCTAATATATGCTTGTAGTGGTTTGAATCTCCCTGTGATATATAGCTCAAACGTTTGTCCTGAGGTAATTCTCAGGAATTGTCTCTTTCTTTGTTTAATCTCTAGTCGTGGTCAGTTTATGTTGGCTCGTGGCTCTCGATATTTATACTAGTTTCTACCACCTTCGAGGTTGCAAATAATTTAGGGTTTGTTTTCGTTGTTAGATAGTCTTGATGCCCCTTCTCGGATGATAATTTTAGTTGGTTTTCCTTCTTGTTTTCCTTCTGTAGGGGAGTGACTCTTTTGGGTTCAGTGTTATCCTTACTCTTACTGCACTCATCACTTCCTCATCTGTATCTAAATTGTGTCATGTTGAATTATTGTTTGAGGTTTGTGATATCTTTTGCTTTGTATTGTGTGTCTCGAGAATAAACCCCAAGGAACAACACTGGAACATGTGAAGTAGGCCTTGAGAGAAGGCCTCGGCCCCCAAGGCCGCAATCAAGTTGAGAAACAGTCCTAGGAAGTTACTGATAATTTTCATGTAGTTATCCCTCCTGATACTCAAAATAAAATTTGGAATTTGGAATCTTGTATGATTCATGACAAACAAGCCTTCTCCGATTCATAGATCCTGGAAGATATAACTACTTGTATTCATGACATGGGGCATACTCTGGGAAGAAGGAAGCATTATTATAATGCATTGGCTCTTTATCGGTAGATGAAGACCGTATTAGGCAGAATCTTGATGAACAAGTAGGATAAAAGATTCAATATATTTGTCAATTTGGAGGACATCAAACAGGGCCAAAGCAACTAGAGGTTCTTGTTAGAGAGGATAGATGAGAGGGAACACATTGAACTCCACTTTTAGTGCGAGCCTGCCCTTCAAGACCCTCTAGGTTCTAGTGCTAGAGATCCAACTCTTATTACTTTCTCAAACATACTTCCTCATACACTTGAGTTTGAATGTTTGTTTTTAGTTTTTGGCATAATTGTACAAACATAGAAACTCTAGTTATGTTAGAATTATTGATACTTTTGAATTTTGGACAAATTACTCTAGAAATAGATGGTCAAAAACATCTAATTCCACACATTACTTGCTTGAGGATGATACTTATCAAATGTATAAGTTTTAGCATGATATTTTAGGTAACACAATTTAAACTTAAAAAATAAAAACTTATTATAGATATAAAAAGTTGTAAAAAAATTGTTATTAGAATCATGAATTTTAATTTTAAAAATAAAAAAAATTAATAATATTCATAATTGAAATTTTTTAAATTAATAATATTTTAAATGTTTTAAAAACATCATTTTGTAAACTTTTAAATGTTTGTGATTTTAAATTTTCAGCCAACTATAGCACTTTATCAGTTTTTAGTCAACGGAGAAAATGCTTATACAATCACAATGGGATATGTCGTGGATGGTGAATGTCTAGAGGCATCCAGAGCGAACGGAGACTGGTAAACCACGAACATGTGCAGCAGCCAACAGAGAACCTCAAATCTGCTTATAATGTTTCAGAAGCCAAGCCACCAGCGACGTTATATAAATTTAAATCCTATATAGTTATGATTCACTTTCACTTCTCATTAATCCAAGTTATAAGTTTCATAAATAAATCTAAGTGTGGTTTATATTTTAATTTTATTTTTAATTATTTCTGATACAACAAATCTACAGTAAATTTATAGTTATAATGATTGAGGGAAATGTGAAAATTTGAATATAAAATTAGAAACATAAGGTATTTATTATTTAAAACTCTTTTAGGATATATCAACATTAGTTAAAATTGAAATTGGTAAATAGTGATAATGTTGAACATAGAGAAAGTCCAAAGCATATTTATATTAATGAAAGCAAGTGTTGTTTCTATTAGAAAAAGGGAAAAATGTAGCGTGCAGAAGTTAAATGGAAGCATCTTATCGGCCTTAAAATGCTTAACTAAATATGATGAAAGATAATCCAAAATGTCAATTTCCATAAAATTTTGGCATGATGGATCTTGTGAAAATGAAACTCAGGTCAGGAGAATTCATTTTATGTCGAGGCATAGAGAATTTGTTTCATGCTAGCAATATTAGCGTCCACATTTATCACTGTACTTGACTAGCCCACACTACAGTCCCAATTTCAATACTGGTGACCTCTGTTTGGCAAGAGAGGTTACATAGACAACGATAACACTTTTGCTTCTTCGAGAAAGTTTATCAACTTCTAGAAGATGGAGCGGTTGATCTGAAAACTTGGGAGGACTTCAACACTTATAAAGAAGATCATTTGAATGACCAGAGGGGCAAAAGAATTTAAAATGCATGTAAAAGAACTTGATCTAACCATGAATAAAAATAAGAAAACATCAAGGTTGATAAAGGAGTTCACCTCTCCACTGGGCTAAGTATTTAGATTTGCTTCCAACAGGTCAAATCATTTTCATTGTTTTTCTAAAATGATGAAAATGTACAATACTCTAAGGCATGGCCAACCCTAGAGTTGTCTTCTACACAAAGGAGTTCAAGACTTGTACAAATCCTCTGAAGACTTCTTGAGCTCTCCAAGCTCTCCAATGAAAATGAAGCCCTCAAAAACTTCTCAAGAACTCTTCTCCAAAACTTTCATACCACACAAATTACATACGAGGGTTTTATATAGATTTCAAGACCCCAAAACAAAGGAGAAAAGATATCCTTAGATCCCCACTCCAAGGAAAAAATAACTCTCTTAATCGCTCTAAAGATACTCCATGAGATTCTTAATATCTCATATCCACCTATCGGGACCTTATCCAAAACTAAAGGGATGAGAGAAATCCAATAAGACTCTCAACTTCAGCTTGAATTTAAAAGTCGACTTTGAGGAAATCCGCTCTTAAATCAATTTCTATTTAAAAAAAAAAAAAAAAAAATCAAATATGAGCACATTTACATTCAAATTTGAAATACCCACAAGGTAGGCTTCAATGAGCTTGTTCTAAACATGGTGTTCCATTGAAAATGTAAGATCCTCCTGGATCATACCTCCCCGCAAAGGAAGGATTTGGTTTGGGTCCATCAAAAGCTGAAGTTGATAATGATATCAGGGTATTGATTTTCTGCAAAATCAAATAAAATTCAAAGAATCTGCTCCTACAACTTTGCCTTGTCTGCAATTTCCTGCAATTGAATTGAATCTCGTTATATAACTCCCTGGATAAAAATACAGTGGATAATTCTGAGCTGCTTTAGTAGACTTCTATGTAGGCTTTTCAACTATGTGCGTTCTAGAATTCTGGCGTCATTTAGCATGTATAATGTGCATCATGAGATTGAGAAAAGTCGTGTCCTTCACCATAGAAATGATATTTTTGTCATCTCACTCGAACTTGTCAGATTTTATTATGAAACAATTGGTACCATAGGAAATTTCAATAAACATAGGTATGTAATTGAATTAGATTCCGCTTCATCATAACAGTTGCAGAGGATTGTCATATTGTATTAAAAACCCTGCACATCACCGGTTCTTTTGCCATTCGATTACCATCACTGGTAGCCACAAACTTTATTCACGCCACCACCTGTGAAATAAAACACTCCAAATCTCCACATGCATCATATACAACTTTTCATGTAGAGAGAAGCGAGAAGTCATGCAACCACTCCTGCAGTGTTCATGATCTTTACTATATTACTCCTCTCTATGGGAGTTCTCTGTTAGACTCTGGATATGCAGTGATCCACAAAATAATCTGAAACAACTGAAGAATACCATCAACAATATGTGGCTCCATAGCTTCATTCTCAATGATGGATTGATGTCAATGCTGAACTGTTCAACGTTCATCACGTGATCCATTACTGTGATCGTGATCACTGTTAATCCCCAAATGTTGACCCATTAACAGTTGCTACACCAAGTAAATTTCTAGTGCTACTACCTGTCAATCATTGTTTTGGGATGATGATATAATGCAATCAGACTTTATATATCCCGATGTGGTCAACTGTGCACATCATCGTTGAGGCCAATAGACTTACCATCGCCTGTCCATCCAAATATATTTATATTGAATATAAAGAGGCTTGTTCAGTGGAAAAGTGGTGCCAACGACATGCCCATGCCTGATTTGAAACACACAGATCCAAATATTGATCGGGCCATAATGCTTCCCTCTCAGCATTCTCGTCATCATGTTCTAAGATGTATTGGCCTCGGCAATATTCATCACTGGATCATGATTCACAGAACATAACTTAATAAACTGCTTTACGGTCTGTTATGACTGTGCAAAGGTTGTAATCAATCGTATAAGCATTGCACCATAAAGAGGAATATCGTTGACTGTGGCATATGGCCACGTTTTACGTGGCCCATGCCAACTAAAATCCCAACTAAAATCTGCATTTTCCAGAACAACCTCCCAACAACAAAATCGAATGTCCATAATTTTCTGCATGCAGCTTCATCCTGTTCAATAACTCTACTGCAATCTTCCACTGACTACACCAAAATTACTTACGGTAATTACCGAGCCAAAAAATTCAAATCGTGGAGCAAATCCTACGTGGCATCATTGTGTTATATCATTGCATAAGCAACAAAGATGTGGTACATGCAGTTTGCTGGAAAATTTCAACATCTGATCCATATACATCGTTCAAGTCAATGTTTCAATCCACTAAATATTTTTTACCGCATGCAATTGCTGGAAATTCGAGATTTGGAGGATTATATGTTTCCAGACCGAATTTGATGGTTGTCAAAGATTCAATGAAATGCAGAAATTAGGGAGAAAATCCCATCTTATCGTACCTGTTCATAGGCTTTGAATATCTCCGACATATATGATGTAACCACCGTGTTATCCCCAGAACACTGTCGTTGATTAAACCTCGTTATTCCATTGTTGACCGCCCCCATAAAATGCTGCTACACAATTAACCGTGGCATCTCATCCAGCTTCCCTCCATATTCAACGTGAACTCGGCCATAATTTGCGTTGAAAGTTGACTTGACAAGCTGTCACGTTGTTTTACGATTTTTGGTTGCTGGATTTTGTAAACTGTCAGTCAAAACATACTCCCACTACATCTTCAACGCAGAATAAAAGCATCCAACGTAGGCTTTATCAAAATCTATGGTAGTGTAACCTCTGATAGATACGATAACCCATTAATTGCATCTTTTGTCCTGGGCTGATTCAACGTGGATTGTGGAATAGGCCACGTAATAGGTGGCCACATGCCACCAAATGCGTCAAAATTGATGCACAAACTCTCTGAATGAGAAAACCATAAATCAGAGTTGTTGTTTATTCCAATGCACATGCTAGTGAACGCAAGCTATATTATCAATAGAAACAGTCGACAATAGACCCTCAAGATATCAATAATCAACAAGTCAGGCTGCAAAGCAGCTAGTCCCTGCACGTAGTTCTATCTCTGTTGAGAAGATTATGGGTTGAGAAGATTATGGGATTGCCGCCAGCTGTCTGTCCTACTGATCCAGAACCCAGATTTGAAGCTTAATCTTATTCAGTGGTAAGCAACAGATTTTCATAAAAGGTCACGCCAGAGAAGGGCTTGTAATACTATTTAGTTTAAATAAATGGTTCCAATCTAATTTTCCAATGACTAGGAACCCATTAGTTCTATTTTGATTTAAAAATGTAAAAGTAAGAGGCATGATACGACTACAAAATAGTTGAGCTCACAATTATCTTGATCATTGGTGTACATAGTATATGGATCTGGGAACTAATGCTTAATTAGCTACAGATTTAGAAGAGCATCGAATAAGCTATACAAGTGCTTCCCACATGAGACTAGAGGAATAAATTCATATTCAAGTATGTCCAATGTAGTTACGAGATATAAATTTCTTAGGAAATTCCTCGGATTTACACTAATAAGTTATATAATATGTTAAGGTGGAATTCAAAAAAAATTCAGGACTAGATGAAATTGTGGTAGTGAAAAACATGAAATATTACTCAATAAATAAGAAATAAGTCAGAGAAAAATGTAGTATAAAATAAACATAAGCCAAACCAAAAAATGGAATACCACAATGCAACATTTGAAATAAAAATGTATTAGCAACAGTGACTACATGTAATAAGATTCACGACATGCATTTCTCTATGATAGAAATGGTCATCTTTAAATATTAGAAAAAAAAATAAAATCGTTCTCATTGCCGAATACACCCATATCCCCGTTTAAAGAAGGAATAACTATCATTAACATGATTGTGTCCGGAGGAAGATAGAGACACTTTGGACATGAGCCCTGAATACAAAATAAATAGAGAATATATCTTAAACTAATGGTTTCAAGAACATCAACTGAATAAGCTAACTACCTTAATGATTAAATGAATTGATAACTAGAGCATTCGTAATAATGAGTGCCTGAGAAAGTGTTGCATGATTCACTGGAAAAGCCCATGAAACTGCCTTCAGAAGTCAGATATAGTAAGGACATGTTGAATAGACCTACCAGTACCGAGTCAATGTATTTTTCTTGTTGATTCTACATCAACTGCAATAAAGAACCATTGTGAGGGGCATTGAACACCTGTCAATCAGGGGAGAAGATAGAGAAGATATACTCAGTAAAAAGTAGTGCAAAGCTAAATTGGAAAAATAAATTAAAGAAATAGTTTAAAATTGTAAATGAATGACCGAAAGAATAAATGTGTAATGTTTTACTTGAACTGGAGCAAGCATCATGCAACCGGGTGAGCTCGGTTGAGCATGCATATGCACATTTGCATACTTCCTAAGGTCAAAATAGGGTCGCTAGAAACAATCGCACCAAAGTAAAGAGAAGGGTGGTAAAATGTTTCAAAAATATCAAGGTTGGGATCGTACTTGAGAGTAAATAAAGGCAAGCAAATAGGCATAGATAAATACATGCCTTCCCTGATGCTCCAGCCGAGAACCATAGTGGTATGCACGTGGGCTATGAATTATGATAACTCTACTGGCCCAGGGACATCTGTCACCCTAGAGCTCTGCAACTAACAAATGTACAGAAACATCATTTTAAACATATTGTCTCACCCCACGCCCTACACGCATTATTGCTCTCAGGGAATTTGCCAAGGATGTAGCAGTCGTCATTCTCAGGAAAGCACGCGCATCGTAAAAGAACATACGATATTTCTCGTTCAAAGCCGAAGAAAAAGACTGGAATTCCACCCAATGTGCCTTTCCTTTCGACCAGTGTGCCTTCTTTTCCTTTCAGACAGAGTTGAATTATAAAGCTTTCGTAGTGAAAAAGAAAAACCAATTCCAGAAATTCGCCAATGTGCCAAGAGGATCTATCTGTTCATCATTATGAAGCTCGATCATGTGGGTACATAACAAATTGGCATTCCACGTGCAAGCATATCAACAATTGTTGAGACATCTTGGCATGTGTCCATTACAGATGGAAGCATATCAGCCCGGCTATGAAACAATTCAATATTGCTGGGCAAGCAGCTCAATATTGTTTGTTTGGTGGAGAACTGAATTCAGGTTAACAGAGAATCTGTACAGGTGACAGGATCAGAACTTCAATCTGCATAGTCATGGGTTCTCATAGATCTTAGGATTTGCCTTGCTCGTTGCCGAACTAGAAAAATTCAGCTGATGGATCACCATTGCAATAGCGAAGGCAAGCTCTTGTCCACAAACATGGATGGAAAAGTCATTACCTGCAAAGGTATGGTATGGTTTGGTTTGTGTTTTCAGCTTTTCTTTCTGTAAATAGTATTGCAGCTCTGTTTGATCAAAGATAACACAATCATCATTATCTGTCCCTTGGCTTCGGCCTTCTTCATCACCAAAGCGATTTTTTTCTGCACAGAAGAATGTTTTGGATTAGGAATTTTGATAAGTAATGCTTTCAGGTTGAATTTAGAGCAGTACCTAGAGTAGCCTCCGATTCTGATGTCCCTCTATATATATCTGAACAGATAAATCAGATAGTACATTCCTATAGGCTCAGTTTCATTAATTTTGATGTCTTTTAATTCTTCTGAACCAAACAAAAAATATAAAGAGAGGAGAATCCACTTTATATATTACGTAGTATACATTGAGAATGCGAGGATTCATTTTACGAAAATCAGTGTTTAGATAAAGACTCGAGTGGAAACAAATCGATGGTGTTCACATAGAACTAACTTGAACAAAATCCAGTCTATTTGATGTTTTGTCCATGTCTTGGTCAAGGTCCTCCAAAATTCTTTCCTGCAGGCAAAGGCAGATTTGTGGTACGCATCAGTCGACATGATTCACTTCTTTAACATCTTTTAAGAAATGTTGATCTAAAATCAACAGGAATTGATAGGCAAACACTGATGAACTCGATCACTTGAATGCATTAGATCATAGTACTAGCAGTTTAATAACCAAAGGAACAAATATGCCCAAGAAAATTCACCTGTCCCATGAGCTCCTCATGTATTGTGAGACCAACACTGCCAAGTCTCTCAACACTCGCACTAAGCGCATCTAACTCTTGATCTTGTTCTCTGGTCACCAGGCAAAGCAAGTTAACAGGCTACCAGATCAATGCTATTCAAGAAAAAGGCTGACAGGTGTAAATTCTTGGAAGAGAAAAACAAATTTTGAAAAAGGCTCTTTAGCAGAGGTGTCCGACAAGTGTAAATTCTTAGAAAGGAAAAACAAAGTTCGAGAAGGCTCTTAAGCGTAGGTGTCTAGACTCTAAAGCACTGTTATAAAAAAAGCTATATTTAAAAGTGATCTTCAACAACATAAATTTGATCATACTTCTAATAACAGAATACATATATTGGGAATTCATAGAAAGGATAACAGTCATTGACGGCTTTGAACTGCAGGAAATACCAGCAAAAAAGTCGCTATATTGCGAAAGCTAGTATTGCTAGTGGCCATCCCACAATTGTTCTGGTCAGAGAATCCACGGCTTCTAATCCTGAGAAAGCCCAGCTCCTCGAGTCCTTCAAGGCCTCAGCTCCTCGAGTCCTTCAAGGCCTCAGGAATATCTCTAGTCCAGGTAATCTCATTAATCTCTTAATTGTTTCCAAACCCACTGCTATTCTATCAAGTAATCATGTTATGATGACCAAAATTTAATCCTATGATCAGTTTCACATTAGAAATCTCACCTTGTTCATTGCTTCTCACTGCAGAAACATAGCTGTTGCAGAGAGCATTAGAGGTTTTGGGAACGGTCTGCTGTTGCAGAGAGCATTAGAGGTTCTGGGAACGGTCTGCCTTGGAGCAATCCAAAACCAAGTCATCCTTCGGGCCTTCGACAGCAAGCTCTGCACATGAATAAAGCAGCATGGCGGTTTCGGCCCAAATGGGCCTCTGTGATGATTTGGTGCCCACGACAGCAAGCTCTCCACATGAATAAAGCAGCATGTCGGTTTCGGCCCAAATGGGCCTGTGTGATGATTTGGTGCCCATGGAAGCGCAGCCTCAGGCGACGAAAACAGCGGCAAAACTCAAGAAGATAATGGCGCTTCTGGAAGCGGTGTATGAGGCGGAGATATGGAGGTCGTTCTCAATGGAGGAGAGGCAGAAGAAAATGGTGAGCAGCCGAATACTAGAAGGCACAATGAGCCCCATTCGGACTCTATCGAACGCCATTGTAAACGAGGTAATCGGCTTCAGTGGAGGCAGCTGTAAGTTGCTTTAATGCAACAGCTGGGGTGCATGCAGCCTGCATGCTGCTGAACACTTGCCGCCGGAGAATATGCCAAACCTGTACCTTAGCATATACCTGATTGCATATACCTGATTGAAGTTAGCGGATTAATGCTAGCATTAACACGAGACCGTTAACGGTCAGGCATAATCAAACTAGCGTAAATAGCAATTTAACCTATGTTCGGGCCTCTTCCGCCTCGGGAAGAGGCCAAATAAGATGGCGAAGGATGGCGAAAGAGTGAGTGCTTTAGAAACTTAGGATATCCGCGCTCTAACCGCCGTATAACAGATAAGCAAAGGGGTCAACTAATGCTAAGTCGGGGTCCCTGCGATTACTATAGTCCCTGCCGGATGCCAGATGGCAGGGACTAATAAGACTCAAATCTTCTGCTCCAAAAACTTCTCTGGCAGTGACTATTTAGTAAAACTTGGGAGAATCGACGACAAGTGTTTCTTGAACATTTTCCCAAGAATAGCCGATGAAAAGGGCGATGCCTTTGTGCTCACGTTCAAATTCTCATAACATTTCCCCAGGAAATCTTTGTCCATTGGGGTTTCAATTGAAGAAAATTTTCCATGAATTCGGTATCGACAGAGGGTTGATTTTCTCAGGTTTTGGAATCGTTTCCCCGTGGCTCCACCATGGATCTTGTGCAAATAGATCTTGGATGCCTACCCATAACTATTTACCTGGGCATTTCCCATGCTTTTGATGTAGGTAACTTGCTCTGGAAACCATGTCTCCAATGTGGCAGATCGCACCTTCGAAGTATGCACCCCAAGGCTTCGGTATTTTCCCGAAAACTGAATGCACACAAAGATCCCGCAAGTTCACACATGCCCATCGTGTTTCTCTGCGTTTGTAGTTAGCACACGGAAACAATTTCCACAAAATATGTTGTATTAAAAGACATCAATAACCATGATGCATAAATTAGGATCTGCTTCTTAAAACATTCATTTGTCAACATTTTGCATATTGAAATTTAAAGGGCACTCTAAATAGCATTCATCGTTCTAAAATATTCTCTTAGTGACGGGAAGGTTTCAGTTATGGAGAAATTCCAACCATTTCTTACCAAGTCAAGTTGTTAGAAATCTGCAGTTTCTAAACCTTAATGTGACCCGGTTAAAAGCATTAAAGCACTAAAGCAGTTTAAAGCATTAAAGCACGAAAGCAGTTTCTAATCTAAAGCATTAGATCTTAAGCATTGAATTGGTATATGATGGACGTACCAGATTAGAGTTAAATAATATATAAAGGATTGGGTCCTCTCTCTCCCACACGACAAGAGTTGCATTCTTCTCCATCAAGAAGCACATAAAGGAAGTGAGGGCAAGAGGAGAGAAACCGAATTCTGAGAAGAAGACAGAAGACAGAAGACAGAAGATGGCAGCCATTACATCTTCCGCTGTTAATCAAGGTATGTCATCTATCATATTAAGTTCTGAATGTGAAATATTTGGTATTGATGATCTTGGGCTGTTAATGGAAATTTTACATTTGGTATCAGAGCCACAATCAATAACTGAATATTTCCTATGATGCAATTGATCTGTTCTGTGCTTTACTCATGATGTTAATCAAAACCCTCAGCCATAACTAAAAATAAACCCTGTGTGAAAAACACAATCAAGCCCACAACATGGCCCCCTCACAGTCCATGGTTGATCTTCTTTCCATAATCGTCTCTAAACACCGTAATGTCTCATCTGCTTTAAATATTTCAACGATTCAATAAAATATAGAGCATAGATGTCTGCGTCACGCGAGGCTCCGCGTCTATAACGAAGTCAACAATTCAATTAAAATCCGGTCTTTGCCCGCTTCGAATCACGCGGCATCTCTAAGTGCGCTGCGAGAGTTGACCTGAAAGCATTTCAATCCGATTGATACATCCAAGCAAACGAAAAAATAATATTACGCCGGACCTGCAGAGAAGCCAGGTCTTTATATAAAGAACCCAAGTGTGTTTTTTTAATTATTCGCAACCGGCCGGTTTAGCCATTTCTGCTTTTGTTCATTCCCTAGTATCCATCCAGTAGTGCTGAATTTTGTTAGAGTTTTGGTGGCGCTGGATCTCAAGGGGCGAGAATATGCGAGGCACTGTTGTGGATGTGCCCATCTTGGTGGCTCCTTATGAATTATTACTCAAGGTTAGTCAATGCGATATACTCCCTGTATATATTTCGGCCGAGTGGTTGGGACTTGTGGGTGATGGTTCTTGGTTGTATTGAGTAAAGGTTATTGTGTATATATATTGGGTTGGACGGGATCTGGGATTTAAGAGTGATTGTTTACTGGATTAGTGGCACAGCAGTGTATTAAATGTGTGTCTCTCTTTAATGCTAAGGATCATTGATGTGGGGACAAAATAATGGAACTCCTGAGCATTTTCTGCTTTTGTGAGGTACTAAAATTCTGTATGATTCCGTTGCGCTGAAACCAAGAACTCTGTCTGTCTGATCAGGCTATATCATGGCCTACAAGCTTTTGAGATTTTGGCTTGAATTTCAGGCCTTACTAGTCCTCTTTCAATTGGGCATTTGAAATTTGGGCATAAAAGTAATTGCTCTATGAATGATTGTTTTGCATACATTAATGATTGTTTATGCACTTGAGATTTATGATTTTGTTAATCACCAAAGTGGTCAAAATCAGAATGTTGTTTTGCATAAGGTATGTGTTATAAGTTATTTGTGCACATGAGATTTATGATTTTGTTAATCACCAAAGTGGTCAAAATCAGAATAATCATTTAGTGCATAAGTGACATAATGATTAATGATAGAAATTGCCAGTTATAATAATACCAATTAACACTGGCGTCACTAATGATAGAACCTGAGAGCTTACCCAAAGGAAAGTCTTGTTCTATAACTAGTTGACATGATGAGGTTTAATAGATATTTTGATTAAATAAATATTGATCATCCAAAGATGTCAGTTCTATTTAATTGAACATATTTGTTACCTACTTATGTTTTGGTATTTAATTATGTTAAGTATAGGATAGTATCTACCCAAAGGAGTGCTATTTTATACTATTATGTCTACATCTGAATCGCGTTAGTTATGAGCTTATAGTTATTTCATTTTTAATTTGCAGGAGTTCCCATGAATGCACATGCTTCATCTGTTACATTGTTCACTGGTGTTAATTTTTCTGAATGGAGAGAACAAGTCAATTTCCATTTAGGTGTTCAGGATCTTGACTTGGCACTCCTTGAGGATAAACCTGCTGCTCTTACAAGAGATAGTACTGAGGCAGAAAAATTACACCATAAAGCATGGGAACGCAGTAACAGATTGAGCCTTATGTTTATTAAGATGACTGTTGCTAACAACATCAAGTCAACAATTCCACAAACAGAAAGTGCTAAGGAATATATGCAGTCTGTGGAAGAGCGTTTTCGTTCAGCTGATAAGTCACTCGCCGGTACTCTTATGGCAGAACTCACGACCATGAAGTTTGATGGGTCGCGAACTATGCAAGAGCACATTATAGAGATGACTAATCTTGCAGCAAGGTTAAACTCCCTGGGACTTACAGTAGAGGATTCTTTTCTTGTCCAGTTCATCCTGAACTCGCTACCTTCTGAATATGGACCTTTTCAGATTAACTATAACACTATAAAGGATAAGTGGAATGTTAATGAATTGGCCAGTAGACTTGTTCAGGAAGAAGAACGTTTGAAAAATAAAGTGAATCACTCAGTAAGTTTTATGAGTAATAAAGCTGGTAAAGAAAAGAAAGGAAAATCAAGTCATTTCAAGAAGGAAAAGGCACCTGCTAAGAATGGGCAGGATGAGGAAAAGAAGGAACTAAAGGTTGTTCAATGTCGTTTCTGTAAAAAGAGACTTATCGTCTAATTCTAGAAAGTGGATATGTATTAAACTTATACAGTACCCTTTATGTACCTTCATTATCTAGAAACCTTATTTCCGCAAGTAAATTGGATATTTCTGGTTTTAGATGTATGAATGGATCTGGTTGTTTTGATTTATATAAGAATGCTGATAATGTTGGTTCTGGTATTCTAATTGATGGTTTATATAAATTGAAACTGAATGACACTTATGCGAATTCCTTGTTGAATGTAGTAAATAATATTGGATGAAAACGTAGCATGTTGAATGAAAATTCTGCTTTCTTGTGGCATAAACGACTAGGTCATATATCCAAAGAAAGAATGATGAGATTAGTAAGTAATGAAATTTTGTCAAATTTGGACTTTAGTGATCTAGAATTATGTGTGGATTGTATTAAAGGTAAACAAACCAAACATAATAAGAAAGGAGCCACTAGAAGCAGCCAGCTTCTTGAACTAATACACACTGATATTTGCGGACCTATGGACACTCCAGCCTTTAATGGAGAAAAGTATTTCATCACTTTTATTGACGATTTTCCCGTTATGGTTATGTCTGTTTGCTTCATGAAAAATCTCAATCTGTGAATGTCCTTGAGACGTTTGTAAATGAAGTTGAGAGGCAATTAGAAATTGGTAATGCAAGATTCATTGAGAATGGTGAAGTCAGTGGGAGTACTAGAAGAGAAATAGTAGAAATAAAGAAACAAGGGTAAATGTTACATTACCTAGAATAGTTCCTCCATCTACTATTACTCCAAATGTTGTTCCAGCTGTTGTATAACAGCATGATGATAATGAACAACATATAAAATGAAGAAGTACCTCCTGAAGGAAATGACTTACATAATGCTGATATGCATGAACCACAACAAGTAGCATTAAGAAGATCTCAAAGAAATCGTAGGTCAGCTATTTCTAATGATTATGTGGTTTATATGCAAGAATCAGATTATGATATTGGAATCAATAAGGATCCAGTTTCGTTTTCACATGCTGTAGAAAGTAAAGAGTCAAAGGAATGGATTAATGCCATGAAAGAAGAAATGAAATCCATGCAACATAATGAAGTTTGGGATCTCGTTGAGTTACCACATGGCTGTAAAAGAGTCGGATGCAAATGGGTTTTTAAAACCAAACACGACTCTAGTGGTAATATCGAACGGTATAAAGCTAGACTTGTTGCTAAGGGTTACACTCAGAAAGATGGTGTTGATTACAAGGAGACATTTTCTCATGTTTCGGAAAAGGACTCACTAAGAATAATAATGGCATTAGTAGCTCATTATGATTTGGAGTTGCATCAAATGGATGTGAAAACAGCCTTTCTGAATGGAGATCTTGATGAGGATGTTTATATGGATCAACCTGAGGGTTTTTCTGTAGAAAGTAAAGAACAATTGGTGTGTAAACTTAAGAAGTCAATATATGGGCTTAAACAAGCATCCCGACAATGGTATATTAAGTTCAATACCATTATTACATCTTTTGGTTTTAAGGAAAATACGGTTGATCACTATATATACCGAAAGATCAGTGGGAGCAAGTTTATTTATCTGGTCCTTTATGTTGATGACGTCTTGCTTGCTGCAAATAATTTAAGTATATTGCATGAGACTAAGGAATTTCTCTCAACGAAAGATTACATGCTCATCCAATGAATCGGAAGTGATTGGATATAGCGATTCAGATTTTGCTGGATGCATCGATACTAGAAAATCGACTTTTGGTTACCTGTTTATGTTTGCTCAAGGTGCCATATCATGGAAAAGTGCGAAACAGACTATCGTTGCTTCATCATCCACTATGGAGGCAGAATTTGTGGCATGTTTTGAAGCCACAATTCATGCATTATGGTTGCGGAACTTTATTTCAGGACTTGCGGTTGTCGACACCATTAGCAAGCCGCTGAAAATTTATTGTGATAACTCTGCAGCAGTATTTTTCTCAAAGAACGACAAGTACTCTAAAGGTGCCAAACATATAGAACTGAAGTATCTTGTTGTGAAAGATGAGGTTCAGAAACAAAGAATTTCAATCATGCACATCAGGACAGAACTTATGATTACAAACCCTTTGACGAAAGGGTTACAACCAAGACAATTTAAGGAACATGTTCAAAGAATGAATCTTGTTGGATCTTGGTTGTATTAATAATAATTGATGTGTGACATTCTGAGCTCTTTTATGTGTTTCTGATATACAATCATGTGTTTCTTGTTTTAATGTAGTAATACGTATTTTATGTAATTTTAAACAAGAAAGAGACTTATAAAGATATTATGTTTAATCATTATGATATAAGACATTATGTGGACCATTATGCTGTTTTACATAAATTATGAGTATGAATTGATGGATTGCTGGTATTGTAGTATATGGAAGGGAATGCATTGAATTAATAGTGCACAACCGCCATAACTCTCAGCAATTTATCATAGTATGATGTTCAACGCTTAATATTATGAATAATCGGGTCAAGTGGGAGAATGTTAGAAATCTGCAGTTTCTAAACCTTAATGTGACCCGGTTAAAAGCATTAAAGCACTAAAGCAGTTTAAAGCATTAAAGCACTAAAGCAGTTTCTAATCTAAAGCATTAGATCTTAAGCGTTGAATTGGTATATGATGGACGTACCAGATTAGAGTTAAATAATATATAAAGGATTGGGTCCTCTCTCTCCCACACGACAAGAGTTGCATTCTTCTCCATCAAGAAGCACATAAAGGAAGTGAGGGCAAGAGGAGAGAAACCGAATTCTGAGAAGAAGACAGAAGACAGAAGACAGAAGATGGCAGCCATTACATTTTCCGCTGTTAATCAAGGTATGTCATCTATCATATTAAGTTCTGAATGTGAAATATTTGGTATTGATGATCTTGGGCTGTTAATGGAAATTTTACACAAGTAAGACGATGTTTGTTTTCTTCATGATTTTTCTTAGAAATACTAACCACATGCTTTTCTCTTGTAGATTTTGTTTCCATGGGTGGATTGTGCACGACCTTTCTCTTATATTGTGGATGCAATTTTGGATTCAGCGTCAAACATTTGTCAACCAAATGACCACTTTGTTGACAATGTGTGCAAAAACGTTGCGACTTCATTTATCCATTAACTTCCTTATGATTTGGAGAATGACCTTTTTTCGCTTTTCCTTCAAAACTTTCATGTATGAAGACATTCTCCTCCAACACTTTGAAACTTTGTGATTATATATGCCACACAATGAACATGGAATCTTATGCCAAAATTTACGATGACATTACCATGCCTCTCATAATCAAAAGAAACTTTTCTATAATCAGGCCTATACCTTTGATTATTATCTTTATCGCAACTCTGATGAGGTGAACTAGATGATGCAGAAGTTCCTTTCGAAACATCATTTGCTTTAAAATTCTTAGAATTCTCTCCAACTTCTTCTTTGTCGTATCCAACTCCAGCATATCGAGGGCGGTCTTCAACCATAATGGGTTTTATCATACCTTAGGCATGGCCTCCCAAGCCTTTCCTTTCGTAATCCATTTTCAATAACAGTGTTGACCCAATTCCTCGAGTGTGCTTCTTGAAGTAACCAAAACAAACATCTTCTTGAGGGGAAACTGGATGTGTACAAGTGTTGCTTACCTCGTTTACCTTAGCATTCTGACACTTTGCTAGGGCCTCTTCTAAAGCTTGTATTGAAAGTCCATTTCTTGAAGTCTACTTTGAAGCTTTTGCTTCCCATCTTCCAATGCTTTCAACTATTTCCGCAACTTTTTGCCTTCTTTATCATCAACATAGAACTCCGTTACCATTTTCTTCATGGTTAAGAATTATTTAAACATCTCTGAATCTTGATAAATATTTGTAAAGAAAGGATTATAAAAGTACTCATTTGTTAAAGTCAACATTTCGAAACTCAAGAAATTACCTTCCTAAGTAGTTTCCTTCTTCTTCCTTGAATTAAACCTAACAAATGCACCCACTAAGTCAAACACTGAACTGCTCTGATACAAAGTGATATGAGAACTTGAGAGGACTTAAACACTTATAAATAAGATCTTTTGAATGACCAAATGGGCTTGTAATATTAAGTTACAGTTAATCCATGAACATGTTCATTTCATCATAAACTTGTAACTTAAAATGCATGTAAAAGAACTTGATCAAACCATGAATAAACAAAACATTTAAACATCAGGGTTGATAACAGAGTTCACCCCCTTCATTGGGCTATGACTCTGGATTCGACTCCAATAGGTCGAATCATTTTTATTGTCTTTCTGAAATGAGGAAAATGTACAATTCTCTATTACAAAAGGGTGGCCACACCTAAAGTTATCTTCCACACAAAGGAGTTCAAGACTTGTACATATCAACAAATCCTCCAAAAGACTTCTTGAGCTCTCCAAGCTCTCCAAGGAAAATGAAGCCCTCAAATAATTCTCAAAAACTCTCTCAAGCTCTCTTCTCCAAAACTCTCATACTACACAAAGTACATAGGAGGGTTTTATATAGCTTTCAAGACCCCAAAACAAAGGAGAAAATATCTCCTTAGATCCCCAATTCAAGAAGAAAATAACTCTTTTAATCCTTCAAAAGATACTCCATGAGATTCTTGAGGAGAAAATATCTCATATCCACTTATCAAGGACCTTATCCAAAACTAAAGGGATTATAGAAATCCCACAAGACTCTCAACTTCAACATGAATTTAGAAATTGACTTTGAGGAGATCCTTTCATAAATCAATTTCTATTTTACAAATAAAAAATTCAAATATGAGCACATTTACATTCAAATTTGAAACACCCACAACCTAGGCTTCAATGAGCTTGTTCTAAACATGGTGCTCATTAGGAAATCTGTCAAGATCGTCCTAGATCAGCAGTCCAATTTTAGTATAGCGTAAGAATTTGAAAGAAGATGGAATGAAAAGGTGCACCAATTGGCTTTGAGTGAAGAACGTTTGCGAACTAAAAAGTAGTGAAGGTAGTTTGCAGGGGTGATTGGGCTCACATGTCTTCAAATCTATGCCACTGGAAATTAGGAGAATGGATTGTTGCTTGAAGCAGTGACCATGAGGGTTGACGGGTTGTTCATCCACATGTTCATGCATATAATTGTATTCTCCAAGATAATGTTTCAACACTGATGGAGTGACTTTAGATGATTTGATTATTGCAAGGCAACTGGTGAGTTAATGGAAGAATCATCCTAAACCCTTAGAAGAATTATTCTTATCTGAAATAACTTCCTTCGACATCTTTGGGAACTTTGGAAACATCTCTCGTCGAACATATCCCGACACACGAAAAGAAGTTGGAGGTGGAGAGCGACTGTTTTATTTAAGTTATTATGAAAGAAGAGTATTGTTTTTTATGAAGAATATTTGGGATCTTGTTTATTTTCTCAAAGTACGTAAATAGGTCTATTTCAAGTGGATATAAAGGACCAAATATGTTACAGATGGCTCTATTTACAAATACAAGATAGGTTTTGTGGCCAAGGGATTTTCATAGGTTGAAGGGGTTAATTATTATGAAACCTTTGCCCCTATTTCCAAGATGTATTATATATGTCCCATGCTTTCTCTCACAGTTAAAGTTGGTAAGTTTACAAATAGATGTAAAGAGTGCCTTTTTACATGGAATCTACCTAATAACATTTACATGAAACAACTTTATGGTTTGTGGAAGATTGTTCCCCTGTTTGGAGACTTTGGTGTTCCTTGTATGGTCTCAAACAAGCTCCTGGATTTTGGTATGAGAAGATAGAAAACGTTTTATTTGACTCAAGGTTTACCCATTATCATTCCATGATTTCAATCCTATCCTTTACACTTACAGGTAGGACTTTGATCTATTGACTAGTTTTGTAAATGGATCATTTGATCTTCAGAAGGGGTTCTTTATCTATGATTGGAAGTGTTAGCAAGGTTTGATGGGATAATTTTTAATGACATGTCTTGGTTTCTTATATTATTTTCTTAGATTGTAGAGTCACTAGTCTTATAAGGGATCACCATCTTCGAGTAAAAACATGCCATTGATTTAATTTATTTCTTTGGCATGGGTAGTTGTAAGCCTACTCATTTTGAGTTAGGTGTACTCTTACTTTCATTTTCACCTTACCATAGGTGGATCACACATTATATCGACAACTAGTTGGAAATATACTCTATTTGACTCACACTTGACCTAACCTTTCTTATGCATTAGGGTTGGTCTCTCGATTCTCCCAAAATCCTCATCAGAGTTACTCAAAAGGAGCAAAGTGTATTCCAAGATATATTCTAGGGATTTCAAAGTTTTAGCATTCAATATACCTTTGGTTCTCTTTAGCTTGTGTGTTTCAAACACTATTGGATCAATTGATGATCAAAAGTCCAACTCTATTTTTGTTTTTATATCTTGGTTTTGGCCCTATTGCTTGGTCCTACAAAAAATAAAAAAGGATTTCATTTTTATAGAAAATATGAGTATCAAACTATAGTTCTCAAAAGTCAAGAAGTTCTTTGGTTACCATAGTTATTGGTTGAGTTTGGAATTTAGCATGATCAACATACTATTCTATGGTGTGATTATCAGAGCGCAATACATATTTCGAGATATCTTATTGAGCATCAAATGTTAGATCTCTATAATATTAGTGTAACCCCCATATTATTATTATTGTGCCCTTACATTATTATTTTTATGTAGGTCCTAATTATATTTTGACCCTTTAGACTCCTATATATGCCAAGGAGGTATTTTCATTTGAATCATCCAATAATTGCTCATTTTATTTGATGTAAAAGGAGGTTTCCCCCTCGAAGTGGTTTATTATCTAATTGTTAATATATCTTTTCTTATGTTTCTATGCTGTTTTTTATCTGGATACATAAAATTTGGTATTAGATCTCTTGATCCTAGGGTTTTACTACTTCAAACATGTCATCTTGGCATTTTCACTATAACTTATTTTTTTCTATGAAGCTTCAAACTCGTGAAATTTATACTGCATGAAGGTGGTACCTTGCTGAACATCTGGTTACAATTTTAGACTTTGGTTCATTATATTTTATGAAATATGGTACAAGGAAGTTAGGGTTTCTGCATAGTCCTGAATTCAATCTTAAACAGGTGTTATGGGGACAATCATCAAAACATTCTCTTTGAGCATCAGAATTGAATTTTGTAAAAATCAAATGAAATTAAAAGGAATATAGTTTCTTGGATATGAGTTTCAGGGTTAAAGGTTAAAACAGTGACACGTGGCATTCCATACAAATTCGATTGACTAAACCATTCCATAATCAGGTCATTATGGGAGAATCAATATAGCTTTATCTTGAAGAATCAAATCTAGGTATAACTAGTGTGTTGGAAAGAAAACATAAAGGGCTACCAAAGAATACAATATAAGAGCTTGGGGGGCTGAAATAATAGAGATATAATAGTTGCAAGATCAGCCTTATCAACAAGCTCTAAAAAGTGTGTATTTTTAAATTTGTGTAATTTTTATTTGTAAATAATTTTGAAGTGATTCAAAGGGCATAGTGAAGCATAAACATCATTAATTGGTTCCAAAATCCCACCAAAATGAAAAAATGCTACAATCATTAAGCCCTCATAAATATTTACTATGATGCATGAAGAAGAAGAAATGTAACATGATATATCAAAATTAGGAGAACAAGTGAAACAATTTCGCTCTCACAAAGAGAAGCCAAAAAATGAATTGGGAGTGATGAATGTTAAGGTGGATTATTTAGAATAAAAAATAAAAGGAGATATGGACAGTTTAAAAGTAGACATGGAATGCTTGAAGGAAGGTTTAACAAAGTTGCTACAAGAAAGGCTTCCTAACGGTCACAACGTATTCCATGAAACTCATGATGAAAATAAAATGAATGTGAATCATGATTTTAGAGACTCCAACTTTGGGATGAAGATAAACCATATTCTAAAGATAGATATGAGGAATTTTGATGGCAAGGATCCGGTTACCTGGATACTATAGATGGAGAAATTCTTTGATTTACACAAGATGCAACATACACAGAAGGTTTGCATTGCATATTTATATTTAGAACCTAATCAGTTTGTGTGGTATCAATGATTTTGTTCTCATAATTCACTTGTCACTTGGACAAATTTTACGAAGGATTTGATAGCACATTATAAACATACAAAGAGAAATACCTTATTTAGCTAATTGATAAATCTCAAACTGAAGGGTTAAGTTGGGGAGCACATTGAGGACTTCCAAAGATTGAATATCAGGGTAATTGATATTCCAATGGAGCATATGGTTAATGTATTCATAGGGACCTTAAAAGATAACATATAAATGGAGTTGCATCTTTAGGAACCTAAGTTATTGTAGAATGCATTCAAGGTGGCAAAAGAATGTTGAAAGCAAAATTATGGCAACAAGGAGGTCTACCACTCACAACTATAAAGATGGAAGTGTTGTCGCTCCTAGCCTCCTACAACCTACAAGGTCGAAACCAAAAAAATTGGAGGAAAATAGGTCAAGAGGGCTTTGCTACTATTGTAATAGAAAATACATCAAATTTCATAAGTGTGTTGAGAAGAAATTATTTTACATAGATTGTGAAGAGAAGGAAGAAAAGGAACAAGAAACATCAAAGAAATAAGATATACACCAGAGACAGCTCCAGGGGTTGAAAAGAAGAATGGATTAGATTATATCTTTTAATTCATTGGTGGGAATTACCACTTCCCAAACTCTCAATATAGAAGAATATATCAATAAGAAAAGTTATAATGTTGATTGATTCAAGTAGTACTCATAATTCTATTCATTGTAAGATAGCCAAGGATTTGAGTTTCTTTCTATATCCAACACTGAGTTTCAAGAGATGGCTGCAAATGGAGGAACTATAAATTGCTTGAGGAAGTTCCATAATATTAATCTAACCATGGGGGAATATGTATTGAATATTCTGATCCTTGCCATTCCACTAGTTGGTGCATATGCTGTATTAAGATTCCAATGGTTATGATATTTAGAGATGATAGAGTTTAAATTTCCACAATGTTTCTTGAATTTTGTCTCAGAAGGAAAGGAAATTGAATTAATGGGTATTGTAGGGAAACCTGGGATGATAATTAGCTCTGATGGCATGAAAAATATTTTGAATAAGGAAAAATGTGGGGTAATTTCACAATTATGTTCACTAGATGTTCAAACATCTAAGTTGCCCATTTCTCCATATCTCCAAAGAGTCCTTGACAATCATTCCAAGGTATTTGAGACTCTCAAAGGTACCCGAACAATTTGTGATCATGAGCATGTTATTCATTTGATTCTAAGAGGTGCTCCTCCAAACATCAATCCTTACAGATATCCCTATGCCCAGAAGAGTGAAATTAAAGGTATGTTTGCAAAAATGATAGAGTAAAGTATAATTGAACCAAAAAAAAGTTCTTTCTCTTCTCCAGTAGTATTGGTTCATAAGAAGGATGTATGATGGCATATGTATCCATATTATAGACAATTCAACAAGCTCATTATTAAAGATAAATTTCTCATTCTTGTCATTAATGAATTTTTGGATGAACTACATGAAATAATTTACTTCACCAAGCTGGATCTTTGTTCAGGATGTCATCATATTAGAATGAAGACAAAATATATTCTGAAAACAACATTTATAACTCATGAAGGTCATAATGGATTTTTGGTCATACCTTTTGGCCTTACTAATGCACCTTCCACATTTCAAGTTTGAGGAATTCAACTTTCAAACTCTTCCTTCGAAAATTTGTGTTTGTATTTTTTGTTGATATACTGATCTACAATAAGTCTTGGAAATATCATGTTCAACATGTTGACAGGGTGCTCAAACTATTGGAGGAGAAACAATTGTATGGAGAACCCTCCAAATGTTTTTTTGGGGTATAGGAAGTGGAATATTTGGGTCATATTGTATCTCATGAGGGTATTAAGGTAAACCCTAACAAAATTAAGTCCATAAAGGAATGAAAAATCCCTACAACATTAAGGCATCTTCAAGGATTCTTGTGTTCATGGGTTATTATTGCAAGTTTTTTTAAGAATTATGGGAAAATAGTAGCACCTCTACCAACATGTTGTACCATGAAACAACCCCCCCATTTATGAATAACAATAGCTAAGGTTAGAGATATAAATGGGAACCCTTTTTAAATTTTTAGTCTTAGGATAATAAAACCTAACTCTAAGAATTTGCCTTGAAAAATCTTGCAAAAATACCCAAGGATGAGATCCTCATCGCAAATCACAAATCGCGCTTTTCGATGTGACTATCGTAAAACACCTTTAAAAATTTGTGATGCACTATCAAACCTCCCGCTGCGATATCCTGATCATAAGCACCTTGTCATTTCACAAATCACACTTTGCAAAATTCACAAGTAATTAAGCTATGCCACTACAATGCCAATTAACGATTTGTGAAATGTGATATTGCGACAATCACAATCGCATTTCGCCTTATAGAAAAGACAACACTATATTGTATCTGTTTAAAGATTGCGATGTGCGAATAAGAGTAGTAAGCGTGTGAAATAATTGTGTTTTAAATACAAAAATGAACGAACTGACAGGTTAATAAATATTTAGCGGCATGAGGAGGGGTAATCATTTTCCAAGTTATGGGTAGTTAACATTGAGTATCTCATTAAACCTTTCTCACGATCCAAAGTCATTTCAGAAAAGCTTTCATTCTTAATTGCCCAATACTGTTTGCGTTGATATATCTTGTCCATTTTAGGCAAGCTACAAAAGACATGTCATTAAGGAAGGTGATGCATAAACAGAAAAAGAAAAGCATTGTTGAATCCGAGTTTACAGAGATGCTTCCCATATTCTCCAATATATTTTGCAACGCTGACAAAGGAGAAATAACTTGGGAGGTCATATACAATAGGCTTGAGGACGAGCGTCCCAAGATTATTGTCATAAGAGCAACAATTGACTCAACAAGACCTTCGAGGCTTCAATTCAAGGATGTTGCCTGGTCTTTCCTACATAGGATAGGAGCAAGGACTAAAATCCTCCCATACACGGATATGATCAGGATATATATGATAAGACATACGTGGCTAGCTTTGCAAAGAAGAACCTAGACCCCTTCAAGTTGACTCAGGGCTAGAGAGTATTGGACAACAAATTCAAATTTGACAAATCGGGTATGTATGTTATAGCCTCTTTAGAAAACCCCTACAACTATGCAGCTGCTATGTTATGTAGACTATATAGGTTGCCCAATAATTCTAAGTTTTCCATAGAATGGATTCCTCTGATTGATGCCTGCGTTAATTCCCACGTCATGAATTGGGCCACCATCCTATTTGATAACCTAGCCACCATCATTACTGAATATCGACAGAAGATAGCTTCCTCTCCAGAGAACCTTCCCCCATTCTAATTTAGTGCCTACATTATGGACGCCATCTGTTTCTGCACTACATTTCCGACCATGGGTTGGAAATTGACCTTACAGGACCCCTACCCTATCCATCTTAGTCATAAGCAAATATGGGAATCCCACTATATACCCCATTTCTATAAAATATGGCATTCTATTATTTTTCTCCTGCATCAAATAATTTTCAATAAGAAAACCCCAAGTTTTCCCAAGAAGCCACAACAAACCTTCTAGCTGTTGAAAAATATTATATTGAAGAATGGTTCACCTACATTAGGGTTTTTGGTAGCACAGCTGACCCACATGTCCTTCCTTTGTATGTTTCTGATAAATTGTTAGCAAGGGAAATCGCCCACCAGACTGTGGGAAAAGGCCTAACTAAAATCCTCAAAGAAAGAAAGAAGTTATTATGGCCCTCTTTTCCTATCAAGTGCGGTTATTTTGCTTTAGAAAATTTTAATCATGCCATTAACGAGTCAGTAAACATGGAAGCCCTCAGGCTTCATACATTGCCGAAAAGGCAATTTGATCCAGACAAGGTAGCATATAACATCACTAATGCAGTAAAGCTTAAGCCATACAACCATGAGGATAATGATTTTGAAGACCTGTTATAGTCGGTCGAATCCTTCGAACAAGCGTTAAAAGTGGTAAAGCGACCCTGAGTACTGAATATTTTGAAAGATTTTGATAATTCATAAATGAAAGACTCGAATTAATCCAGATGCACTTGTTGAAGATCGAAGATATGCCTACACCAAGTGTGACTGCTAACGGTGAAGGGCCTAGTTCTCACATAGAGTCTCAGGTAAATACTGAGAAAACACTAGTTATAGGGAAGGCCCAAGACATAGATAATACAATAGAGTCAAGCAGGAAGTTAGCTGAGAAATAGATTATGAGCACCCCACCCAAAGAAATTAGTTCAGAGGTCAAAGATAGTAGTTTGGAGCAGGAGTGGGATCAATGTAATTAGAAATTGCAAGACACTCCCAAAACGATAGATACCCAAGAAGAAATGGAGTGTCAAACTCCTCTGCATATTCAGGAGAATACAAAGTCGAAGTCTATGGACGAGCAGTCCAAATCCATGGATGAGCAGTCCAAGCATGTGGATGACCAGGCAACAAAATCCCAACAGAATAAGATTATCCCTACTCTACCTACATCAGAGATCGTCTTGAAAGTGACCGAAATCCCTCCACTTGATGTGTTGTATAGCCTACTCCACAAGGTTGTAGTAAGGAGACAGAGGAAAAGGAAAAGGGTAGAAAGACCCAAACTCCCACCTGGAAATGAGCCAATGGACATAGTTTGGAGGGATATTCCTTTCAACCCAGCTGAGAACTTGACTAGATTGTCACAGTTCATGGGAGCATATGCAACGGCCACCATGGACAAAGCTACTAAAGTCTCTACTTTGTTGAGAGAAAAGGAAGAGAGGATTATACAGCTCGAGCAGCAGCTCAAAATAGAGAAAGAAAGTGTGAACAGGCAAGCAGCTTGCCCAATTGCAACAAAGCATGGAGGTCTTGAAAATAAGCCATGAAGTGGATATATCAGCTAAAAACATGCAACTCCAAGAATTGCAGCAAGCCATGGAAATATATAATGATGTTCCTACTACCGAGGAGTTCATTAAAGAGGCGCTGGAACTAATTTCCTCTTGATGAAACAGCAAGAGCATTTTTGCCTGAAATCAAGGAGACACACAAAGCCATTCTTTTCATGGATTGGGACGCGAGAATCAAGCACGCTGAGCTAGCAGTGGCAAGGATAGCTGGGGTATCAAAGAATATAATTAAGGTGGTGAACCACATTCTATTTGTCACCAACCTGCTAAAGGAAGGCAATCTAAAAGAAATGCATGACTTAGGTGCTTTGCATAAAAGCTGGGAGGAAAATGCATAGACTCAAAGGGAAGAAATCGTAAAATTGACCAAGACCAACTGGGAGTCATATTGGCAATACCTCGTTAAGCCGCACAGCTAGATCATGACCCTTAATTGCTCACTTCATTCGTCTTAACAGATGCCGCCACCTCTCACCGATGTTATTTTAGCAGGACAACTCACGACACATTTTGGGGCACCTCCTCAACTCAAACCAATGACTGATATATGCAATTTGAAGGACAAGCTCACAGACAGCAAATCATCATCTTAGCCTTTCCTCATCAAGCCACTGTTTATTTTTAGAGTTAGTTAACTAGTTAGGAGGAAGGTTGTTTGAAATTTCCTCAACTTTTTGTATAATCCATTTTTGCACATTAGTTGGAATAGTATTTACACCCTTCTCATGCATTTAGAGAAGGGTCCATAATTTTATCAAAAATATTTTCAAATAATGCACTTTTGTAACTTTGTGAATGCTTTGGTGAAATTATGGAACATGATCGTTTCTTTTAGATATCATACTAATTTCCTTTGTTGATGCACTATTGTGTTCTTGGGAGATAATTTGTTTTGAAGAAAGGATTTGATCCATGTCATTAGTTAAATGAGCAAAAATTCGCACATATGGTACTATTATCTTGTATGATTGATTTGTTTTGCGTTTAATTAGTGACAACTCTTTACTTTCATGAATTGTATGTGAGATTTATTCTTTTTGTTAAGCGTTAATTGCACTATTGTATGATGCCTAGCTGGAATTGTTAATTTCCATATATATATATATATATATATATATATATATATATATATATATATATATATATATATATATATATATATATATATATATATATATTTCTTCATATATGCGATATATTTTATAAATTTATTTGAATAACTATTTGTTCAAATAAATTATCTTATACGTTATCATCTTTGCTTATGCGTGATTAATATTTATTATCACATGTTAAGCAGATATCTTTGTATATCTCATACCACACAAAAATACCTGGGTTTATATTAGAATAAGTTAGCTAGATATTTACATGATAGAATAAGTCATTTAGATTACCATTATTCTATTGAAATCACTCATGAACCACCCACTCTCATATTAAAACCCACACTGGGAAATTGGTCCCATTATCCCCAGTCAGAGCCACCACTTTAAACGAAAAAAGAGTTGTCTTAAGGTCTGAACTGGGTGGTTATCCCCAATGTTGGGGCAGCAGAAATTTGAGGCCTCAAACATTTTGGCACTAGAAGGAGGGTCATCTGACTATGAATAGCATATAAACCTAAATATCAACCGAAAAACATTCATAAGGGTCAAAACCCATCCACAACTTCTACAGCTTTTAGATCTTGTTCAGAATCTCTTGATCAGAAATCTAAAGTTGTAGAAACATATCTCTCGTCTCCTGAAGTAGTAAGACAACCACCTTCCCCATATTACACTCCCGAGTCTCCCGAATTCCATTCTTTGATACAAAGATCGAAACAGATATCCATTTCTGCCGAGAAATCAGAGAGGCCCAAAGTTTTTGAGGAAAGTATTACTTCCTTATTACAACAAATTGGTGTATTAACTAGATTGCAAAGTGAAAGACTTGGAGTAACCCCTTTTGAATTACCCATCCCTCCATGATGTAGGAAAGTTACATCACCAAGATATGAATCAGATACCAATGAGATCACATCACCTTTCCATCCATTCACTTCCCCATTCACTTCTACTCAATCCACAACTTCTCAATTATCCACTTCTCCAATTAGTACTGCCACTAGTAGTACTAACCCAGTAGTAAGTTCCTCGCCATCTATACCTACTTCTGGACCGACCTTCCCATATTCTCAGTCTCCAACTCAAGTTATGGCCAATCAACCTGCTCAACCTTCGACAAACCCTCGTGTTGTCTTGGTTGCAAATCCAAATGCAATCCCAGCAAACCCAAAAAAATGGCTACCCAAGTACAATCCTAACAATGGTATTCCGGCCGAAGAACATCTAAATAACTTTATGTTGGCCATGAATCTTAATGGAGTTGCACATGAAGATGTTGTAATCATACTGTTCCCTTATACCTTCCAAGGATTTTCTAGATCTTGGTATTTTTCCCTTCCAGCAGGTTCAATTAGGAACTGAGATACTTTTCAAGAAGTATTTCTTGCAAAATTTGGTGATGATAGGACCATAACATCCTTGATCAATGATCTTTCTAATTTAAAAGCTAACTCAGATGAGAGTATTAAAGACTTCAACTCCAGATTTAACAAGTTACTGAATAAAATCCCAGCTACCTCAAACCCTATTGTAGATGTATAAATAGAATGGTACATATCATCTCTTCCCTCTAATATTGCAATTTTCGTAGATAGAGCCAATAAGGCTACCCTTGTAGAAAACATGAAAGAAGCCCTATTTGTAGAAAGAAGGATTATAGCTTTGGAAAAGAGATCACAAACAGACGAGAGGAAGTCAAAGAACGTAACATTTAAGGATGATTCTAAAAAGAAAGCTTCAAAGGGCCCTTTCAATCTTAGAGGCTTTCAAAAAGTATTAAATACGATGTCTAATGAAATGGTCAAAATCAAGAAGCAGGTCGTAGAATCCTCTGCTCCCAAGAAACCTTTTCTGCATCACAACCCCCGAACACCATTTCAAATGCTGAGTCTGATCAAGAAGTAGAAGAAGACTCACCGGCCGAAGAGGAAACTGAAACAGAAGAAGAATTTGAATTAAATGGAATGTGCGATTTCATCCTCCCAAATGAAGAAGAGGCACAAGCTATGCCAGTGACTACAAGAAGTAAAAACTCTCTTGATATGTCTATCACAAATCAGAAACAAAAAATTGCTACTCCTGTAAAGGAGAAAACAGTAAGTAAGAAATCTAAGACTAGTCAAACTGAACCTATTCCTCTAGATCCTCTAAATACTTCCAAAACATTGGTAATCTCAGATATATTGGAATACAATATAGTTGAAGACATTAAAAATACTAGAGAAAACATTTCATTGCATGAACTCACTAAACTCAAGAAACAACAGAAAAAATTATTAAGAGAATTAAAAGCAGTTCCTGTATCCCCTCTGTCATCTGTTGTAGTTACTCAAGCTGCCTACGATATGGGAAAACCTTCATCATCTTCCAACAAAGTAGATCCTTCAGATTTAGTCCTAATTGATGATAGATATATTTCTCATATTCCTCCATTTTTGCTCACTTATGAAATTTTCAATAGGAATGTCCATAATTGTCTTGTTGATTCAGGAGCCTCTTCAAATATTATGCCAAGAGTTGTGTGCACCAAATTGAATATTACACCTCAAAAATATGTGAGACAGGACAAAAGTAGAGGTACTTGGATAAATAGCATCAATTTCAATTATGCTTTCCTCTAATCTAAAAGTTTCACAAATAATTGATATTTTAGTGGCTGATATCCCTAAATTTTATGGTTTAATCATAAGTAGGGATTGGTATGAAAAGTTGCATGTTTACTTCGCAATTGTTTGGTCTCACATGTGGTTGCCACATAATGGTAAACCAAACCAAATCAGGGTAGACTGAGAAAAGTTCATGAAATATACAGGCATTGACCTTGAGGGAAGCAATGAACTTATTGCCTTCACCAATAACATCATTTGGAAATTACTCGGCTGAGTCATTTTTGGGATTCTTTAATGCGCAGAGGTCTCCCTTTCTAGATAACGTTGTAGTGTCTCAAATAGAAAAAAATTCACAAATAGATGCTTCCATGTGTGTAAATTTAGTAGATAAAATTTCAAATAATTCTTTGTTCTAGACTCTCTATTTTGATGATTCAAATTTGAAGATGGTGCAGGTGCATGATGCATTTTGATCAATCCACAAGGAGAGAAAACCATGTTAGCCTGTAGACTTAAATTTTAGTGCACCAATAATGTCGTTGAATATGAAACATTGATCCAAGCACTGTACAAATCCATTGGCCTTAATGTCAAATATTTGCAATTCTATGGTGATTTTGAAATAATTGTGAAGCAGGTAAGAAATAAAATTCATTGTGTCTCTGGGCACCTTAAACATTATCAATCATTAGCCCAAAACCTGACTTCTCACTTCTCTGCTTTTAACATTTCTTCAGTTCCTAGACTGCAAAACACAAGCGCTGACTTACTTGCTAATGTGGCATCCAAGCTTATACCCTTGGAGAGTATTCAATAACGATGCGGATATAATTAATTTCCTTACATCAGAAGGGTCCTATGAGGAATAGATCATAGATGAACAAGAGCATGATGTGCAAATTAAAAATGATCACAATCAAAACCAATCCCGAAGTTTGTATTTAATATTGAAGATCTATATGATCTAAAGGATATATTCAAGAAAGTTACTAACCCAAAAACTCAAAGTTCTACTTTGAGATTTGAAGTAGTAAACTTAGGTTCAACCAAAAAACCTCAAAATGTCAACCTAGGTCTTGGCCTATCATTAGAAGAAATAATATCATTCATTAGGTTGTTGAAAACATACAAAGGTGTCTTTGCTTGGGATTACACATATCTGAAAACCTATGATACCTTAGTGATTCAACATACCATACCTATGACTTCAAACGAAAAGCCAGTACAACAGAAGCTTCACAAAATTCACCCAAACCTTGAGAGTCAAATCAAATCCAAATTGAACAAGCTTCTGAAATCCAAAATAACCTTTCCTGTTAGACACTGTAAGTGGGTATCGAATATGGTGCCTGTAAGGAAAAAGAACGGTGATATTAGGATTTGTATTGATTCTAGGAACCTGAATAAAGCTTGTCAAAAAGATAACTTTCATTTGCCTACCATGGAACACGTATTGCAATCAGTGGCAGGTTCCGAATTAATGTCTTTTCTAGACGGATTGTTAGGATATAATCAAATTCTTATGCATCTAGATGACAGATTAAAGACAACATTCAGGACCAAGTGGGGAACATAATGATAGTCCTTTTGGACTCATTAATGCATGTGCTACATTTCAACATGCTATGGATATTGCTTTTAAAGGTTTGAGTAATAAATCAGTTGTTATTTACTTAAATGGAATCATAGTCTTTTCTAAGGATAGGAACAATCATTTAAGTGACCTGAAGCACATTTTGAAAGATGTAGGAAATATGGCATTTCCTTAAATCCAAAAAAATCTTGTTTTCCTTTATCGGAAGGAAAAATCCTTGGGTTTATAGTGTCCAAGAAGGGATTTACATTGATCCTGACAGATTCCAAGAGATTGAAAAGATTCCTCTCCCACATAAAAAAAGACCATGCAATCGTTCCTAGGCCAAATTAATTTTGTAAAAAGATTTGTTCCAGCTTTTTCACAGATTGTCCTACCCTGTTAGGTCCCTATAATACTAGTGATTCCCCCATTAATATTGACATTTTATCCCTTATTGTTATTTTTGTGCCCCTATTGTCCCTATATTGTTATTATTGTGCCCCATAGAATCCCTCTATTATTATTTATGTGCATTGATATTATTATTGTTAGGTCGGCTTGGTTATATTGTGACCCCTTAGACTCCAATATATAGAAAGGAGGTTTTGTCATTTGAATCATCCAAGAATTGTTCATTTTTGTAATGTAAAGGAGGTTCCCCCCTCGAAGAGGCTGAATTCTAAGGCATTGATCTATCTTTTCTATCTTTTTGTGAGCTGGTTTCATAACATTTGATATCAAAGCTTTGGATTCTAGGGTTTCACTGCTCCAAACAAGTCATCGTGAAACTTTCGCTATAACTTGTTTTCTGTGATGTTTCAGAAGCTAAAAAAAAACCCGTTTGCGAGTAAAGCGCGCTAAACCTTGGGTCTGAATTTCAAATTTTGTCTCGCTATATTTTCGTAGATATGATCTGAGGAAGTTAGGGTTTTTGCAAGCTCCATAATTTCATCTAAAACAGCTCACCTTGGAATTTTTGCCATACCTCTTTCGCTACAAAGTTTCAGAAGGAAAAAACAAAACCCATTTGAGAAGAAATCAGTCTGAACCTCGGCTCCAAATTTCGGATCCTGTCTCGCTATATTTTTGGAGATATAATCTGAGGAAGTTAGGGTTTTTTCAGACCCCCGAATTACATTCCAAATAGGTTACCTTGGGAAAATCGTCATAACTTTTGCTTTGAGCATCAGATTGAATTTTCATAATAATTTATAAAAAGAGGACGGACTCCAGTTTTTTTGGGTATCATTTTCAAAACCTAAGGTTGAAATAGTACATGTGTCACGTTGTACAAATTCACTCTACGGAACCAGTCTATACTCAGGTCATCGTGGGAGATTTGGTATAACTTTTCATTGGAGAATCCAATCTTGACCAGACTTACGGGGTTAGAAACATTACTCATAGCGTTACTATAGGAAGAAATTTTAGACCTAGGAGATCCCAAATTATAGAGATACATTAGATTCAATATCAAGCTCCTACAAAGTGAAAAAGGTGTGTAGTTTTTTTTGAATTTTTGCATGAGCTTGGTTTGAAAAATTAGTTTGAAGGAATTCTAAGAGCATAGTGAAGCATTATTATCAGTAATTGATGCCCCAAAGAAAGAAAATGGAAACACCTAGTAAGCACCCTGAATACTCTAGCATGACTCATGAATAAGAGGAAGAAATGCAACATGATATATCAAAATTATGAGACCAATTGCAACAAATTTCACTCACACAAAATGTAACAGAAAATAAGATGGATGGTTTAAAGGAAGGCATATAAGCTAATATGGATGGTTTAAAGAAAGGCGTGGAAGCTACGATAGATGGTTTAAAGAAAGGCGTAGAAGCTAAGATGAATGATGTGGAAGCTAAGATGGATGGCATGGAAGCTAAGATGGATGGCGTGGAAGCTAAGATGGATGATTTAAAGAAAGGCACGGAAGATTTGATGACACATTTGACAACGTTTCTACAAGCAATTCTTACTAATGGCGAAAGGGTAGTAAAGGAAACTCATGATGAGAACAAAATAAATGTAAATCATGATTTCATAGACTCTAACGTTGGATCAAAGAACCACCATGTTTGAAAGATTGATATGAGGAAGTTTGATGGCAAGGATCCTGGAACATGGATAATACAGATGGAGCAATTTTTTGATCTCCATAATGTGCAAAACACACAAAAGGTACGCACCGCAACTTTATATTTGGAACCAAATGAGTTTGTATGGTATCGATGGCTTTGCTCTCGTAAACAAATTGTTACTTGGGCTATTTTTACAAATGAAATGATAACACATTATGAGGATACAAAAAGAAACACTTTTTTTAGCCAATTGATAAATCTAAAACAAAAGGGTTCAATGATGGAGTACATTGAGGACTTCTCGAAATTGAATATAAGGGTAAAATATATTCCAGAGGAACATAGGATTGATGTGTTCATAGGTACTTTAAAAGATATAATCCAACATGAGGTTCGCCTTTGGGAACCAAATTCATTGGAGAAGGCATTCAGGTTGGCAAGAAAAATGGAAAGCAAAATTATGGAAACAAGGAAGCCTACCACTCGTAATCATAAAGATGGAAGTGTTGCTGCCCCTAGCCATCCACAACCTACAAGGTTGACACCACAAAATTGGAAGAAAAAAGAGCAAAAGGGCTTTGTTACAATTGTGATAGTAAATACACGAAAGGTCATAAGTGTGCCGAGAATAAATTATTTTACATAGATTCTAAAGAGGAGGAAGAAAAGGAACAAAAAACGTCAAAAGAAGAGGATATACACTAGGAACAAACCCTAGATAAGATAATAAATGAATCCGACCATATCTTGTAATGCATTGGTTGGAATTACCACTCCTCAAACTATCAAGATAGAAGGGCATATCAAGAAGAGAAAGGTAATAGTGTTGATTGATTCGGGAAGTACCCATAATTTTATTCATTGTAAGATAGCCAATGAATTTAATTGCTTCCTATATCTAGCACCAGAGTGTCAAGTGATAGTTGCAAGTGGAGGAACCATAAATTGCTTAGGAAAGTGCCATAATATCAAGCTATCCATGGGAGAATATGTATTGAATAGCCCAATGCTTTCCATTCCAATGGGTGGTGTTGATGTTATACTAAGAGTCCAATGGCTACAACCCTTGGGTACAATAGCTTTTAATTTTCAAGAACTTTTCATGAAATTCTCTTCAGAAGGAAAGGAAGTTGAATTAATGGGTATTGGAGGGAAACTGGGAAAGATAATCAGCTCTAACGGAACAACAAAGCTTCTAAAGAAAGAACAACGAGGCATAATTTCACAATTATGTTCACTAGAGGTTCCCACATCGAAATCATCCATTTCTTCAGATCTCCAAAAAGTCTTGGACAATCATTCCAAGGTATTTGAGACTCCCAAAGGCCTCCCACCTATTCGTGATCATGATCATGCTATTAATTTGATTCCAGGAAGTGTTCCTCCAAACATCAAGCCTTACAGATATCCCTATGTCCAAAAGAGTGAAATTGAACGTATGGTTGCAGAAATGCTAGAGGCTAGTATAATTCAACCTAGTCAAAGTTCTTTCTCTGCTCTAGTAGTATTGGTTCACAAGAAGGATGGATCATGGCACATGTGTCCAGATTATAGGGAGCTCAACAAGCTCACTATTAAAGATAAATTTCCCATTCCTGTCATTGATGGGTTATTGGATGAATTGCATGGATCAGTTTACTTCACCAAGTTAATTCTTCGTTCAGGATATCATCAAATCAGAATGAAGACTGAAGACATTCCAAAAACAGCATTTAGAACTCATGAGGGTCATTATAAATTTTTAGTCATGCCTTTTGGCCTTACTAATGCACCTTCTACATTTCAAGGTTTGATGAATTCCATTTTCAAACACTTCCTTAGAAAAATTGTGTTAGTATTTTTTGATGATATACTAATATACAAAAAGTCTTGGAAGATTCATGTCCAACATGTTGAAATGGTGCTCAAACTATTGGAGGAGAAACAATTATATGCAAAAACCTCCAAATGTTTCTTTGGAGTACAAGAGGTGGAACATCTAGGTCATATTGTATCTCATGAAGGTGTTAAGGTAGACCCTAGCAAAATTAAAACCATTAAGGAATGGAAAATCCCCACATCCATAAAGCATCTACGAGGAATTCTCAGGTTGACAAGGTATTACTGCAAGTTTGTTAAGAACTATGGGAGAATAGCAGCACCTCTAACAACATTATTGAAGAAATATGCATTTTCATGGACTCCATAAGCAACAAAGGCCTTTGAACATCTTAAAGAGGCAATGTGCCAAGCACCAGTGTTAGCTACACCGGACTTCACAAAGACCTTTATTGTGGAATGTGATGCCTCGAGAAATGGAATTGGTGTTGTTTTAATGCAAGAAGAAAGACCCATTTCTTTTGAAAGTCATCCAATCAAGGGAAAGTATTTACACAAAGCTATTTATGAAAAGGAAATGTTGGCAATGCTACATGCACTTAATAAATGGCGACCCTACCTAATGGGAAGATACTTCAAGTTAAAAACAGATCATGACAGTATTAAATACTTTTTAGAACAAAGATTATCTTCAAAAGTGCAGCAAAATGGGTCACAAAGATGTTGGGTTATGACTTTGAAATCATATAAAAAAAAGGGAATAAAAATGTTGTGGCATATGCACTCTCAGAAAAGGATGAGGATGTGGAAGCATTTCTTTGCACCATGTCTATTATCCAACCAAATTGGATAAAAAAAAGAAAGGGAAGAATGGAAGAATGATGAGGAAGTGTGAGAACTCATTCAAAAGATACAATAAGATCCCAGTACATCTCATACATTTAGCTGGAAAAATGATTCATTATGGTAAAAGGATCGGTTATACCTATGTAATAATTCCCAACTAAAACAAAATATTCTTAGGGAATTGCACACCTCTCCCTTAGGAGGGCACTCAGGATTTCTAAAAATCTACCACAAGGTTAAGAAGGATTTTTTTGGGATGGTCTTAAATCGGATATTCAAAAGTTTGTGGCGAAATGTTTGGTTTGCCAACAAAATAAAGTTGAAACAATTAAGACCCCAGGACCATTACAACATTTATCGATTCTAGGCCAACGTTGGGAGGAGGTTTCAATGGATTTTATCACAGGTTTACCCAAGTCTGAAGGAAAGAATGTTATCATGGTGGTAGTTGATAGACTTACCAAGTATGCATACTTTTGTGCATTATCTCATCCATTTAAAGCTAGTACAGTTTCTACTACATTTATGGAAACAATTCAAAAGTTACATGGAAACCCAAAGATTATTGTAAGTGACAGAGATCCCATTTTCACTGGAAATTTTTGGACAAAATAAATTTCTTGTCTTGGTACTCAGTTAGCTCATAGCTCATCTTATATCCTCAATCTGATGGTAAAATTGAGATAGTAAACAAATGTTTGGAAGGATATCTTCGTTGCTTTGTCTCTGATAAACAGACATAATGGGTCAAATGGTTGCCTCTGGCTGAATGGCGGTATAACACTTCTTTCCATACTGCAGCAAAAATGACTCCATTTATGTCACTTTATGGATATCATCCACCATCCATAACATCATATTTAAGAGAAAATTCTAAGGTTCAAGCAATGGAAGATCACATCGAGCATCAGAAACAAGTTCTCCATCTCTTAAAGGATAACCTCACCTTGGCTCAAAGTAGAATGAAACAAAAGGCAGATCAACATTGCAACGAAAGAAGTTTTGATGTAGGTGATTGAGTATTCCTACGGCTACAACAATATAAACAAATGTCCCTCAAGCAAGCTAAGAAGGATAATAAATTATCACCAAAGTATTATGGTCTATACAAGGTGTTGCAAAAGATAGATACTATGGCATACAAATTGGAGCTTCATGCAGCTTCCTAAGTGCACCCAATTTTCCATGTTTCATGGTTAGAAAAGGTTATAGGTGACAAGCTTACAGTTCAAACAATATTTCCAAAACTTGATGACAAAGGAAAAAATCATATTTGAACATGAATAATTCAAAGAAACAAGAACTCGACAACAACAAAATCAATCAATTTCAAAGTATCTCCTCAAGTGGAACAACCTATCTGTTGAATATTCTACATGGGAGGATGAGAATTTTATACAGAAGCATCCAGAACTACTCAAGCATTGAGTACAACACTTTTTTGAAGGAGAGGGGCATGTTAGGTCCATATAATACTAGTGATTCCCCCATTACTAGTGACGTTGTATCCCTTATTGTTATTGTTGTGCCCCTATTGTCCCCATGTTGTCATTATTGTGCCCCATAGAATCCCTCTATTGTTATTTTTGTGCCTTTATATTATTATTCTTAGGTCAGCTTGGTTATATTGTGAAGTTCCTTAGACTCCTATATATAGAAAGGAGGTTTTGTCATTTGAATCATCTAATAATTGTTCATTTGTGTAATGTAAAGGAGGTTTCCCCCTCGAAGAGGCTGAATTCAAAGGCCTTGATCTATCTTTTCTATCTTTTTGTGAGCTCATTTCATAACATACCCCTTCAAACAATGATACGAAAAAACACAGATTTCAAATGGGGCAAACATGAAAGGGAGTCATTTGAGTTGATTAAAAAAGCCATTATTAATGCTCCTTCGCTGACAACTCCTGACTTTCTTAAAACTTTTGTATTATATACTTTTTCATCTGATACATCATATGCAGTAGTTTTAACACAAATGAACAATGAAAATATCGAGGCACTCATCTTTGTTTTCAGTTCTAACTTGCAAGGTGCCGAGTAAATTATTCAGCTATCGAGAAACAAGCATTTGATGTTTTTAAAACCTTGAAACATTTCAAACCTTTTCTTCTTAAATCCCATACAAATATAGTAGTATTCTACCCCGTAGTAAGAAAATTATTAATCCAAAGAGAAGTAGGGGAGAAAAATTCCAACTGGGTTACTGCACTTCAAGAATATGATGTAGAAATCCGACCAACTAAAATTGTTAGGGGCCAAGGTTTTTGCAAGATGTTAGCAAGAGCTTCCCAATAATCATCGAAAGAAGATCAAGGTAATGAAGTAAAAATATCAAAGGTAATCCTCAATGATACACAAACACAATATGCTGATTTGAATTTTTATTTGAACAACCAATATGCTCCTACGCATCTTAATTATAAAACAAAGTGTGCTTTAAGGTTGAAATCAAATCAGTATGCATTAGTCAATGATGTATTGTTTAGAAAAAATTATGATTCAGTATTACTAAGATGCTTGGAGAAACCCCAAGTTGAAAAAGTCATGCAGGAATTACATGATGGACCAATTGGAGGACATTTCAGAGGAAATACCACAGCTCACAAAATCCTCCATGCAGGATATATTGGCCAACGATATTTAAGGATGCACATGAATATGCAAGAAAGTGTAAAACTTCTGAAACTACAGCCAAAAGAGAAAGGAAGCCAGCATTCCCTTTGCAACCAGTAAACATCCAACAACCATTTGAACAATGGGGATTATACATAATTGGTGAGATTGTTCCTAACTCTTCCAAACTGCACAGATTCATACTTACATCTACTAATTATTTTACAAAATGGGTAGAATTTATCCCCTTAAGGATAGCTAATACAGAAAGTATTATGGACTTCATTGATCAGGACATAATTACCAGGTTTGGCTTACCCTCAGCTTTAATGTTTGATAATGCATCTTACTTTTCTGGAAATGCAATGGTAGAATTTTCTCTAAAGCGAGGTTTTAAACTAAAATATTCATCCAACTATTATCCACAAGGTAATGGATTAGCAGAATCAACGAACAAAAACCTCATCAAAATTATCAAAAGGACTATTGACCAAAATCATAGGAATTGGCACAAAGCATTGACATTTGCTCTATGGGAAGACAGAATTACATAGAAGGCATCTATCAGTTCTTCTCCTTTTGTTTTAGTTTATGGAAAAGAAGTTGTTCTTCCCACAAACACAACAATCCCATCTCTTGCCCTAGTGCAATTCATCGATGAAAACTCTTCTTCTTGTCTCCAATCTAGATAGTTTCAGATTCTTAAGCTTGAAGAAGAACGAGAAAAGGCCAAAGCAACACACTTCCATCATCAACAATTAGTCAAAAACTCTTTTGATACAACCTCTACCAGTCAAAAAGCTTTTGAAGTAGGTGATTTGGTTTTGAAATGGGACAAAGAACAAGAGGAAAAAGGTAAACATACCAAATTTCAAAGACTATGGCTTGTCCCTTTTCAAATTATTGAGAAAAATGGACAATCAAAGTTTCTTTTACAAGACTTATCATGTATGAAGGATTCTTTGTCTGTTAATGGGAAAATATTGAAAAAATACTTTTCTTAGAAGATAGCCTCTTCCAAATTTTTATCATATCGCCTTTAAAATTCTTAGGAAAATAAAGGTTAAGTAGTATTTAGTTTTGGCTTTTCAAAATAAAATCTTTGAAAATATTTCTGATTTTTCGCTTCTATAAGTAAGTAAAAGTTAAAATAAAAAATTAGGACATTCGAGTGCCAAAGCAAACCTGATTTCTTTGGAAAATTTTGATCTTGCTAAAAAAATGTTTATTCTATGAGCAAACCCTTATCTACTTAGAGTATGAATGTTTTTTTATTAGTCAAGAAAATAATCTTTAACCTAGTAAGGACTTTCTGCAAATGAGTATCATAAAACTCTATCATTATCATCCAAAACTCTCAAAAGAGCCAATGATTCACCCCATCTGATAAAATTTTCCTTTTTCAGAGTGTAATTCTAAAATATACAAAACTTAGAAGATAAAAAGTCTCATTACGAGCTTGTTTACCATGGTCATAGGTAAAATTTTTAAACTGATATTACCAATACTGCATATCAAAATAGGGTAATAGCCAATGATCTCATCGATAAGAAGACAAGGGGTCTCATCAAGAGCCAGCTTGTTCAGTTTAGTTACAACTAGTGAATGGAATTGTCATTATTAGGTTACCAAGCCTAGACGATGTCTTTTAAGAAACCTAAAAGAAAATATTATATTAAAAAGAAAAAATGGACAAGATCCAAGTGAGATTCAAAGCAAGTGAATATCATTTTGAAATTTAAAAATTTCTGCAGATGGCACAATGAATCATTGTTGGTTAAAAGATAACCTTTTCGAGGCTATGAACACCTGCTGGCAGCAGAGGCTCTATCTGTGATAAATGAGTAAACACCAAAAACTAATTTGTAGAAAACACTTGCCATATCACTTTAACTCTTATTATTGACTGATGCAAACATTTGTATTTATATCATTACAAGAGTAAAGTAGTTGAATAAATAGCTTGAGTAAGTGATGATGATTCTAGAGAAATGTTGTTTACTTTATAACTCGTTATTATTATTCCTAGAACTCTAATTACTTTGAAATTTTTAGAAATTCCAGAAAACTACTCATAGATAGATGGTTCTCCCAAGTGAATTGCCAATTTTTGTACTATGAAACAACCCCCCAATTTATGAATAACAATAGCTAAGGTTAGAGATATAAATGGGGACCCTTTTTAAATTTTTATTCTTAGGATAATAAAACCTAACTCTAAGAAGTTTCCTTGAAAAATCTTGCAAAACAACCCAAGGATGAGATCCTCATCGCAAATCAAAAATCGTACCTTTCCATGTGACTATCATAAAAGACCTTTAAGAATTTGTGATGCGTGATCAAACATCTTTTTGCGATATCCCGATCATAAGCAACTTGTCATTTCACACATCGCACTTTGAAAAATTCACAAGTAATTAAGCTATGCCACTACAACGCCCATTAACAATATGTGAAATGTGATATTGCGACAATCACAATCGCATTTCTCCTTATAGAAAAGACAACGCTATATTGTGTCCGTTTAAAGATTGAGATGTGTGAATAAGAGTGGTAAGAATGTGAAATAATTTCGTTTTAAATACAAAAACAAACGAATTGACAGTTTAATAAATATTTAGCAGCCTGAGGAGAGGTAATCATTTTCCAAGTTATGGGTAGTTAACATTGAGTATCTCATTAAACATTTCTCACGATCCAAAGTCATTTCAGAAAAGCTTTCTATCTTAGCTTCCCTATACCATCTACACTGATATATCTTTTCTATTTTAAGCAAGCTACAAAATACATGTCATTAAGGAAGGTGATGCAGAAATAGAAAAAGAAGAGCATTGTTGAATCCGAGTCTACAAAGATGGCTCCAATATTCTTTGATACAGTCTGCAATGCTGACGGAGGAGCAACAGCTTGGGATGTCATATACAATAGGCTTGAGGACAAGCGTCCCAAGATTACTATCACAAGAGAAACAACTGACTCAACAAGACCTTCGAGGCTTCAATTCAAGGATGTTGCCTGGTCTTTCCTACATAGGATAAGAGCGAAGTTTGAAATCCTCCCATACACGGATATGATCAAGATATATATGATAAGGCATACGTGGCCATCTTCGCAAAGAAGAACTCAGACCTTTTCAAATTGATTTAGGGTTGGAGAGTATTGGACAAAAAATTCAAATTTGACAAATCGGGTATGTATGCTATAGCCTCTTTAGCAAACACCTACAACTATGTAGATGTTATGTTATGTAGACTATATGGGTTGCCCAATAATTCTAAGTTTTCCATATAATGGATTCCACTGATTGATTCCTGCGTTAATTCCCTGTGGGCCACCATCCTATCTGATAACTTAGCTACCATCATTATCGAATATCAACAAAAGAGAGCCTCCTCTCAAGAGAACCTTCCCTCGTTCTATTTTAGTGCCTACATTATGGACGCCATCTGTTTCTGCACTACATTTCCGACCATGGGTTGGAAATGGACCTTACAGGACCCCTACCCTATCCATCTCAGTCATAAGAAAATATGGGAATCCCATTATATACCCCATTTCTATAAAATATGTCATTCTATTATTTTGCCCCTGCATCAAATAATTTTCAATAAGAAAGCCCCCAGGTTTTCCAAAGAAGCCGCAACAGACCTTCTAGTTGTCGGCAAATATTTTATTGAAGAATGGTTCACCTACATTAGGGTTTTTGGTAGCATAGCCGACCCACATGTCCTTCCTTTGTATGTTTCTGATAAATTGTTAGCAAGGGAAATCACCCACCAGACTGTGGGAAAAGGCCTAACTAAAGTCCTCAAAGAAAGTAAGAAGTTATTTAGGCCCTCCTTTCTTGTCAAGTGTAGTTATTTTGCTTTAGCAAATTTTAATCTCTCATTAGGGAGTCAGTAAACATGGAAGCCCTTAGGCTTCATACATTGCCAAAAATGAAATTTGATTCAGACAAGGTAGCATATAACATCACTACTGCAGTAAATCTCAAGCCATACAATGACGAGGAAAATGATTTTGAAGACCTGTTACAGTTGATCGAATCCTTCGAACAAGAAGTTGAATGGGCTAAAGCAAACCTGAGTCTTGAATATTTTGAAAGATTTCAGGAATTCAAAAATTAAAGGCTCGAAGTAATCCCAATGCACTTGTTGAAGTTCAAAGATCAGCCTACGCCAAGTGTGACTGTTAATAGTGAAGGGCCTAGTTCTCACGTAGAGTCTCAGGTGAATACTGAGAAAACACCAAATACAGGGAAGGCCCAAGACACAGATAATACAGCAGAGTTCAACAGGAAGTCAGCTGAGAAACAGGTTATGAGCACCCCACCTAAAGAAATCAGTTCAGAGGTCAAAGATAGCACTTTGGAGCAGGAGTGGGATTAGTTTAATCAGAAACTGCAAGACACTCCCAAAACAATAGATACCCAAGAAACAATGGAGTATCAAACTCCTCTGCATATTTAGGAGAATACAGAGTCCAAGTCTATGGATGAGCAGTCCAAATCCATGGATGAGCAGTCCAAGCCTATGGATGAGCAAGCGACAACATCCCAGTAGACTGAGATTATCCATGCTCTAGACACATCAAATATTGTGTTGAAAGTGACCGAAATCCCTCTACTTGATGTGTTCTACAACCCGCTCCACAAGGTTGTAGTAAGGAGACTGAGGAAAATGAAAAGGGTAGAAACACCCGAACTCCCACATGGAAACGAGCCAATGGACATAGTTTTGAGGGACATTCCTTTCAACCCAGCTGAGATCTTGGCTAGATTGTCACAGTTCACGTGAGGATATGCAACGGCCACCATGGGAAAATCTACTGAAGTCTTTACTTCATTGAGATAAAAGGAAGAGATGATTGCACAGCTCGAGCAACATCTCGAAATAGAGAAAGAAAGTGTGAACAGGCAAGCAGCTGAGCAGCTTGTGTTATGAAACTAGCTCACAAAAAGATAGAAAATATAGATCAACGCCTTAGAAATAAGCCTCTTCGAGGGGGAAACCTCCTTTACATTACACAAATGAACAATTCTTAGATGATACAAATGACAAGATCTCCTTTCCATATATAGGAGTCTAAGGGGTCATAATATAATTAGAACCAACATAACAATAATAATGTAAGGGCACAATAATAACATTAGTGGGCTTCTATGGGGCACAATAATAACAATATGGGGACTACATGGGCACAACAATATAATAAGGGGGTTGTACTAATAACAATAAGGGGTTACACTGGTAGCATAGGGACCTAACATGCCCCTCTCCTTCAAAAAGTGTTGTCCTCAACGCTTGAGTAGTTCTTGATGCTTCTCTATAAATTCTTGTCCTCCCATGTGGAATCTTCAGCAGGTAAGTTCTTCCACTTGATGAGATACACTGAAATTGATCTATTTCGTAGCTTTCGATTTCTCGGTTCTGTGACTGCTTCAGGTTCCAATATGATTTTTCCTTCCTTGTCAAGTTCTTGCAATATTGTTTGAACGGGGATCTTCTGCAACTTGAATGAGTTCCCACTCCTTTGGGCATATGGATATATGTAAGGCATGATGTTTGGAGGAACACTTCATGGAATCAAATGAATAGCATAATCATGATCATGAATAGGTGGAAGGCCTTTGGGAGTCTCAAATACCTTGGAATGATTGTCCAAAACATTTTGAAGATCTAGAGAAATACATGATTTTGATGTGGGATCCTCTAGTGAACATAATTGTGCAATTACACCCGGTTGTTATTTATTTAAAAGCTTTTTCATGCAGTTATAGTTTATTATCTTTCCATGTTTTCCTTCGATACCCCTCAATTCAACTTCATTTCCTTCCCAAAAAAATTTCAAGAAAAGTTCTTGAAAATTAAAAGCTATTGTACCCAAAGATTGTAGCCATTGGACTCCTAGTAAAACATCAGCACCACCCATTGGAATGGAAAGCATTGGGCTATTCAATACATATTCTCCCATGGATAGTTTGATATTATGGCACTTTCAAGAGCAATTTATGGTTCCTCCACTTGCAACCATCACTTGACACTCCGGTGCTAGATATAGGAAGCAATTCAATTCATTGGCTATCTTCCAATCAATAAAATTATGGGTACTGCCCAAATCAATCAACACTCTTACCTTTTTCTTCTTGATATGTCCTTCTATCTTGATAGTTTGAGGAGTGGTTATTTCTTCCAATGCATTACAAGATATGGTCGGATTGATTTCTTGAGACTCAATGTGATCTTTCAATGCTTGAAATTTTTCTTCTTGATATGTCCTTCTATATTGATAGTTTGAGGAGTGGTAATTCCATCCAATGCATTACAAGATATGGTTGGATTCATTTCTTCTTTCTAGATGTGATCTTTCACTTCTTGAACCTTTTTCTTCTTGATATGTCCTACTATCTTGAGAGTTTTAGGAGTGGTAATTCTTTCCAATGCTTTACAAGATATGGTCGGATTCATTTCTTCTTTCTCTGGGGTTGGTTCCTGGTGTATATACTCTTCTTTTGACATTTCTTGATCATTTTCTTCCTCCTCTCCACAATCAATGTAAAATAATTTCTTCTCAGCACACTTATGACCTTTAATGTATTTGTTATCACAATTGTAACAAAGCCCTTTTTCTCTTTTTTCTTCCAATTGTTGTGGTGTAACCCTTGTAGGTTGTGGAAGGCTAGGAGAAACAACACTTCCATATTTATAGTTGTGAGGGGTAGAATTCCTTGTTGCCATAATTTTTCTTTCCACTTTGTAACAAAACCCTTTTTTTCTTTTTTCTTCCAATTGTTGTGGTGTTGCTCTAAAGAAGGTGTTTCTCTTTGTATCCTCATAATGTGTTATCATTTCCTCCATGAAAATTGACCATGTAACAAGTTTTTTATGAGAGAAAATCCCTTTATACCATAGAAATTGATCTGGTTCTAAATATGAAGATGCAATACATACCTTTTGTAACAGTGGTACACTATGTAGATCAAAATATTGCCTCATCTGAAGTATCCAATTTACTGGATCCTTTCCATCAGACTTCCTAATATCGCCTTTTCTTGATTTCAAGAGCTCTATCTTGAAATGAATGTAACTCTGTACTTTCAAATCTTAAAGTTCTAAAATTGTCTTCTGCAGTAGCCCTCTGAGTCCTCTTTCTAACCTTGCAAGTATGATCAAGATTGGATTCTCCAATAAAGAGTTATGCCAAATCACCCATGATGACCTGAGTATAGACTAGTTCAGTAGAGAAAACTTGTACGATGTGCCGCGGGTTCCTGTTTCAACCTTAGGTTTTCAAAGTGATATCCGAAAAACTAAATTCCATCCTCTTTCTATAACTTCTTACAAAAATTCAATATGATGCTTAGAGAGAAAGTTATGACGATTTTACCACGGTGACCTGTTTGGAATGTAATTCGGGGGTTTGCAAAAACTCTAACTTCCTCAGATTATATCTCTGAAAATATAGCGTGACAAGATCTAAAATTCAAAGTCGAGGTTCAAACCGATTTCTTTTCAAATGGGTTTTTCTTTTAGCTTCTGAAATGTTGCATAAAAATAGTTATAGAAAAAATTCCATGATGACCTGTTTGGAGCAGCAAAACCCTAAAATCCCAAAGCTCTGATATCAAATGTTATGAAACCAGCTCACAAAAAGATAGAAAAGATAGATCAACGCCTTATAAATAAGCCTCTTTGAGGGGGAAACCTCCTTTACATTACACAAATGAGAAATTCTTAGATGATACAAATGACACGACCTCCTTTCTATATATAGGAGTCTAAGGGGTCATAATATAATTAGAGCCGACATAACAATAATAATGTAAGGGCACAATAATAACATTAGTGGGCTTTTATGGGGCACAATAATAACAATATGGGGACTACATGGGCACAACAATATAATAAGAGGGTTGTACTAATAACAATAAGGGGTTACACTAGCATTATAGGGACCTAACAACTTGCTTAATTGCAACAGAGCACGAAGGTTCTGAAAATAAGCCACGAAGCCGATATATTGGCTAAAAACATGCAACTCCGAGAATTGTAACAAGCCATGGAAACATATAATGATGTTCCTACTACCAAGGAGTTCATTAAATAGGCACTGGAACTAAATTCACCCCTGATGAAATGGCAAGAACACTTTTGCCAAAAGATGTCACACATTACTCCTTATTTGATCACTAGTGACCAACTAACAGATAAGGTGATCGACTAGAGAACCGATTTTACTGATCTGAACACCATAATCTCAGAGTTCATTGAATGGCAGGAAATATAAGATTGAAGGAAACCCAATCTACCTGAAATCGAGGAGACACACAAAGACATTATTTTCATGGATTGGGACGCGATAATCAAGCAAGCTAAGCTAGCAGTGGCAAGGATAGCTGGGGTATCGAAGAATATAATCAAGGTGGTGAACCACACTCTATTTGTCACCAACCTACTAAAGGAAGGCAATCTAAAAGAAATTCCCGATTTAGGTGCTTTGCATAAAAGCTGGCAAGAAAAGCAGAGACTCAAAGGGAGGTAATCGCAAAATTGGCCAAGACCAACTGGGAGTCGTATTGACAATACATCGTTAAGCCACACAACCAGATCATGACCCTTAACTGCTCACTTCAATCGACTTAGCCGATGCTGCCACCTCTCACCAATGTGATTTTTGTAGGATAGCTCAGGACACATTTTGGGGCACCTTCTCAACTCAAACCTATGACCGATATATGTGATTTGAAGGACAAGGTGGAAGACAACAAATCATCATCTAAGCCTCTACTCATCAATCCACTATTTATTTTTAGAGTTAGTTAAATAGTTAGGAGGAAGTTTGTTTGAAACCTCCTTAAATTTTCATATAATCTATTTTTTTCACATTAGTTAGAATAGTATTTATACCCTTCTCATGCAATTAGAGAAGGGTCCAAAATTTTATCAAAAACATTTGCAAAGAATGCACTTTTGTAAGCTTGTGAATGCTTTGGTGAAATTATGGAACATGATCGTTTCTTTTAAATATCAGACTACTTTCCTTTGTTGATGCACTATTGTGTTCTTGGGAGATAATTTGATTTGAAGAAAGGATTTGATCCATGTCATTAGTTAAATGAGAAGAACTTCGCACATATAGTGCTATTATCTTGTATGATTGGTTCTGTTTTTTGTTTAATTAGTGACAACACTTTACTTTCATGAATTGTGTGTGAAATTTATTCTTTCTGTTAAGCGTTAATTGCACTATTGTATGATGCCTAGCTGGAATTGTTAATTTTCACATATATAATTCATCATATATGTGATATATTTTATAAATATCTTTGAATAACTATTTAGTCAAAGAAATTTTCTTATATGTTTATCGCATACCACACAAAAATAATCGGGTTTATATTAGAATAAGTAAGTTAGAGATTTGCATGATAGAATAGGTCATTTAGATTATCATTATTCTATTGCAATCACTCATGAACCACCCACTCTCATCTTAAAACCCACACTGGGAAACTGGTCCCATTATCCCCAGTCGGAACCACCACTTTAAACGGAAAAGGAGTTGTCTTAAGGTCCAGACCGGGTGGTTATCCCCCATGTTGGGGCAGCATAAATCTAAGGCCTCAAACACAACATTACTGAAGAAAGATGCATTTTTTGTACTCCAAAATAAACTAAGGCCTTGGAACATTTTAAAGAGACAATGTGCAGAGCTGCGGACTTAGCTACATGAGACTTCACTGTAACAACCTCAGGTTAAAACTCCATGTAATAAAGTTAATAAAGGAAAAATAATACCAAGGTCATGGGGCACATATTCCAAGTTGAATGTTGGGAAAAACATCCTAGTGGGTGTTAATTTGGTTTATTATGGCTAGGGGAAATTGGCAAAGGCATTGACAAAGGCTTTAAAAATGCAAAGAGGCATTAATTGGAATTTATTTATGAAAATAAAGGAAATTAGGAGAAAAGGAAGGGGAAAGGTCACAGGTTGCATGCGAGGAGGAAATTGAAGGAAAATAATGGAAATTGAAGAAAATAGAGGCATCATTAATAAAAAGGATTTTGAGGATCAGTTCATAACCTTTTTTCAGTTTAGTTTTGGAGCTCTCTCTCTCTCTTCCTCTCATACTCTTCCACACTTAAAGTATTCTTGGAGCACTCTAGCATTAGAGAAAAGAAAGGGAAAGGAATGACAATGAGGAAAAGGGAAGAAAATATTAAGAAAGGAAGAGTTGGATCAAGTAGCTATAACATGATTACTTGCAGGTATCGAGTTGCATGTATGATTTCCTTGCTATTTCTGGCATGCGTTTTATATGCATGTGTGTATTTGGTTCTCTTGCTGCCATTGGCATGTGATTTCCAAGTGTGATAGTGGTTTCAACATTGCCTTGACATTTCCGGATATAAATGGTGTGATGGTGTTCTTTTACTTGGTTCAGCTGGATTTCCTGATGGTTTCGAAACTTAGTGGGGTGGTATCAGTAAAATTCCCAAAGGCCTAGAAATCCCTTGACCGGTAAATGGAAGGATACACAGTAAAGCCTGAGGGTGGAGATGGAAAAATTACTCACGATTTAGGTGGAGAGATCTGGAGGCATCCATGCTTGTTTGGGGATTAGTGATCCCTTGACTGGTATACTACTTTAAAGCCTAGTAGTGTATGTTTATTGTTTAGGCCTAGGAATACCTTGACTTGTAATGGCGAGATAAACGGTAAAGCCTGGTTGTATATATGAGGGTTTTGGGCCTAGGAATCCCTTTACTGGTAATGGAAGGATACACGGTATAGCCTAAGAAATCCATGGTTGGCTTTTTTTGTGAATCCACCATTCATGCTTGGAATATGGCATGTGGGTGATTGGTTCAAAGAAAGATTTGGTTCAACCCAATCTATGATCAGGTGGTATGTGGAAGTCCCTGACTTGGTTGGCTTTTGCATATGCTAATAAGAGTTTTTTTCCCTTGTATTTCATAAGTAAATGTATTTTTTATTCTTTTTCCTTAATGGTTGTTCTATCATTTTTAATTTGTTGGTTATAACCATGGTTTTATGACATACTTGAGTTATGGCTCTCATCATGATTTGGTTAGTAAATGAAATTTTAATGAATGAATGACCTAATAGATGATATTTCAAGTATGGTGAGAAGGTATCATACCTTATTAATGTTTCTCATATAAGTAGGAGACCCCCATGTTCAAATATGTGATTATGACCTGTAGATTTCATGTTCATTATGTGTTTGACAAAATTTATGTCATGGTTAGGACTGGTTAGGTCATGTTCTTGTCTACGTTTTATATGGAAGGATTTATCCTTGTTTCATTTATTATTTCTGAGAGTTTCATGAAGTTCTAGGCATTGGTCTAGAGACTAGCCCTGAAAAAGTTTCTCAAATCGCACGGTCACAGGCATAGAACTGGGTGAAAAAGACTGCAGTTGCTCCCTTGCAAGATTTTGCATGTGACTTACAATTGAATTCCAACAGTGGTGTGCCAGCATATGGAAGTCCAAGACACAAAAACATAGGTTTAACTCACGATCTACGCACCTGGAAGGGTGGTTTAGCCCTTGGTGGGTCCTGTAGAACTTGAGGGAGGCGGTAAGGTTTTGGTTTTGTCGATTCCACTTTCTTAAGGTAATATAGGAGGTTGAATCATATCATAGTAACTCTTCATCACATATTTACCCCGGTCGATCGGTAAGCTTGGGTAAGTGTGGGAGGAGGGTGTTACAGAGTGGTATCAGAGCATGGTTCAACCCTTGGACTCGATAGGTGAAATGTGTTGTCATGCATCCATGTAGGACATATATGTGATTTATGTGTATGCATGGTTATGGTCGTTGTTAACTTCATGTTTTCATATAGAAGTTTATGACATTATTGCTGGGATGTGTTTATCGTGAATGCATGTTGGTGATATATGTGTTTGTTATACATGTCAGTGTCTATATGTTGTTATGCATGCATTGTGTCTAGTTGGTGTTATAGTTGTGGCATCATGCATGGTAACCCGGATGTTGATAGAGATGATCTCTATATACAATTATGATCATGAATATATATGTATTGTTCTAATCTGGTTGATCTTGTGGACGAGATATCCTCCCCTGAATTATATTTAGGTATGTTGGTTATGTTTGTATTTTGGTTTAACTAACATGATATACATGTAGGAAGAAGAATATCAAAGATGACAAGACAAATGGTGGTCTAACGTTCACATGATTCTTCCCACAGATCAGATGAGTAGCATGGCGATGAGTACTCCCCTCACATAGCAGACACTTTTAGAAGCTTTAAGGAAGAAATAAGAAGTTGTAAAGAAGATAATGACTGAATCATTCAATCACAAGAGAGACTTTCCAGGGTGCAGGAGAAACAAACAGAGGTCAATACAGTCATCCTTCAAATCTTGTTAGACTTGTAGATATAGGCACAACTTAGGATCAGTCATGGTCAAGAGGACATCACTAATGGAGCCTATGGTATTAGGTCTCATCATGAACATAGGTCGAACATGGATGATATCATCAAGGATGGCAGATTCTTGGAAACACCTGATAGGAGAGGCAATGTAGATGGAATTTATTCTAGTTCTGGTTCAGACACATACCATGGTCATCATCACTATCATCCTTACAGGAGGATTGATAGAGGATATTTTTCAGATGAGTTTAAGAAAAAAAAACCACCCACATTTGATGGAGAAATGAAGAAATCACAGGATGCAAAATCCTAGTTGCTTGGGATGAATACGTTCTTGAGATGCCATGACTATTTAGAGGCCATGAAATCTAGCATAGATACCTTTAGTCTTAAAGTTAAAGCAGACATTTGGTGAGAATATGTGAAGAATGTCAAAGGCATTTAGGAGTAGGAGCTGACTTGGAGGTAGTTTAAAAGACATTTCAAGAAGAAGTATCTATAGAAGAGATACTATGATGACAGGGAAAAATAATTCTATGAGCTAAATATGGGATCCATGACCAAAGAAGAGTACACTTGTAGATTCTTAGATTTATTGAGGTATGTGCCTTATCTTAAGGAGGAGAAAGTGAAGATTCAAAGAGTCATCAGTGGGTTGCTGGTAGCATTCAAAGACAGGTTTGAGTTTGATGAGCCTAGATCGTTGGAGAAATCCATCAGAAAGTTGAAACATTGTTATGATAAATCGAAGCATAAAATAGAGTCTCAACAAGGTTGAAAAGGAAAAGACAAATCTAAGGGAAAGTGGCCACCGAAACGAAAAAGACCTTAGGATGAAGGTGAGAAAGAGAATGTCGTTCCTTACAAGAAGTTTAATGCAATTGGAAAGGGACATGGGTCACAACCTTGAGGGAAGCAAAGTAAATTTTTCAAATCGTGGTGTAGATCTTGCATGGCATCATCATGTTATATCATGGCATAAACAACAAATATGTGGTACGTGCGGTTTGCTAGAAAATCTCAACATCTGATCCATATGCATCGTTGAAGTCAATGTTAAGATCCACTGAATGTTTTTTACCGCATGAAATTATTGGAAATTAAAGATTTGGAGGATTATACATTTCAAGACCGGATTTGATGGTTGTTAAAGATTCAACATTTTTAACCCCATGCAATTATCAGAAATTCGAGATTTGGAGGATTATACGTTTCAAGGCCAGATTTGATGGTTGTCAAAGATTCAACGAAATGCAAAAATTTGGGAGAAAATACCATCTTATCATACATGTTCATAGGCTTTGAATATTTTCGGCAAACTTGATGCAACCACCGTGTTATCCTCAGAACATTGTCGTTGATTAAACCTCATTATATTATCAGCATTGTTAAATGCCCCCATCAAATGCTGCTATGAAATTAACCATGGTATCTCATCCAACTGTCCTCCATACTCAATTGAACCCAACCATGATTTGCATTGAAAGTTGACTTGACAAGTTGTCATGTTGGTTTACAATTTGTGTTTGCTAGATTTTGTAAACTATCAGTTGAAACATACTCCCACTACATCTTCAATGTAGAATAAAGAATCCAACTTAGGATTTATAAAAATCCATCATAGTGTAACCTCTCACAGATATGATAACCCATTAATTGAATCTTTTGAACTGGGATGATTCAACATGGATTGTGGCATAGGCCATGTAATATGTGGCAATATTCCACCAAATGCATCAAAATCGATGTACAAACTCTCAGAAAACCATAAATCAAAGTTTTTGTGTATTCCAATGCACATGCTAGTGAACGCAAGCTACATTATCAATAGAAATAGTCGACAACAAACCCTCAAGATATCAATAATAAATATGACTCAAATTTTCTTCTCCAAAAACTTCTCTCGTAGTGATTGTTTAGTAAAAATTAGGAGAATCGATGACAAGTTTTTGTTGAAACTTTTTCCAAGCATAGTCGATGAAGAGGATGATTCCTTTGATCTCGTGTTCAAATTATTATAACATTTCCCCAAGAAATCTTTGTCCATTGGGGTTTCAATCGAAGAAACATTTCCATGAATTCAGTATCGACAGAGGGTTGAGAAAAGGGTTGATTTTCTTAGGCTTTGGAGTTGTTTCCTGGTGGCTCTACCATGGATCCTATGCAAGAAAACCTTGTTTACCTCCCAATAACTATTTTCCTTAGCATTTCCCATGCTTTGGATGTAGGTAACTTGCTCTAGAAGCCATGTATTCAATGTGGTAGATTGCACCTTCAAAGTATACACCCGAAGGCTCTAGAGTTTTCCTGAACATTGAATGCACACATTGTGTCTCTCTGCGTTTGTAATTAGCACACGTAAACCTTTTCCACAAAATATTTTTTATTAAAAGACATCAATAACCATGATGCATAAATTAGGATATGCTTCTTAAAACATTCCTTTTACAACTTTTTTCATATTCAAATTTAAAGTGCATTATAAATACATTCATCTTTCTAAAATATGCTCTTAGTGACCGGAAGGTTTCAGTGATGGATAAATTCCAACCATTTCTTACCAAGCCAAGGAAGACGATCTTTTTTTTCTTCATGCTTTTGCTCAGGAATACTAACGACGTGCTCTTCTCTTGCAAATTTCATTTCCATTGGTGGATTGTGCACGACCTTTCTCCAATATTGTTGACACAATTTTGGATTCAACTTCCAAAATTTGTCAACCAAATGACCACTTTGTTGACAATGTTTGCAACAATGTTGCGACCTCATTTCACCATTAACTTCCTTATGATTTGGAGATTGGCCCTTTTGTCACTTTTCCTTCAGAAATTTCCTGTATGATGAATTATCCTCCAACACTTTGAAACTTTATGATTATATAGGCCACAAAACAAACATGGAATCTTATGCCAAAATTTACTAATGACATTACCATGTCTCTTATAATCAAAAGAAACTTTTGTATAATTGGGCCTATACATTTGATGATTATCTTTGTTGCAACTCAGACATTGGGGGAATTTTGAGGTCTAAAATGGGCCTCCTAAGGAATTTATAAAATAATAGTGGAAATAATAAAATAATATTAGATTACAACATCGAATTTTAGAGGGAAAAGAGAAAAAACTATTTTTTCAACTCGTATTTTAAACTTATCTCCCTATGCGTTTACTCGTGGAAACACTAATTGGATTTAGAATTTGATTCCTCATCAAGGAGCACCCATGTTGCATACTTTTGATGGACCCTTCTACACAAAAATTGAGAAGTACATGAAAAATGTGATTGCAATCATGTTTTTTCATGTATTTCTCATTTTTCATGTAGCAGGGTCCATTGAAAGTATGCAACATGGGTACTCTTTGGATGATGAGTTAAGTTTTTCATCCAACAAGTACTTCTGCTCAAAATTTGAGTAAAACCTTAGGGAGATAAGTTGAAAATACGATTTGAAAAAATAGTTTTATTATTTTATTATTTTTCAGTCTTTCTACTTTTTTACTCCAAAAATGGTGAATCATCCCCCATGGTTGACATCATCATCTTGAATCCTATTAGTTCTTATAAATTTTATTTTGGTTGTACATTTTTCTTAGGAAGCCCATTTTAGACCTCAAAATTCCCCTAATGTGAGGTGAACCTGATGATGCAGAACTTCCTTTCGAAACATCATTTGCTTCAAAAGTCTTGGAATTCTCTCCTACTTCTTTGTTGTATCCAATTCAAGCATATCGATGGCGATCTTCAACCATAATAGGTTCTACCATACCTTGGGCATGGCTTCCCAATCCTTTCCCTTCGTAACCCATTTTCAATAACAGTTTCGACCCAATTCCTCAAGTGTGCTTCTCGAAGGAACCAAAACAAACATCTTCTTGAGAGGAAATTGAATGTGTACAAGTGTTGCTTACCTCATTTATCTTAGCATTCTGACACTTTTCTAGGGCTTCTTTTGAAGCTTGTAATTGCAACTCCATTGCTCAAAGTCTATCTTGAAGCTATCTCTTCTCATATTCCAATGCTTTCAAATGTTTTCACAACTTATTGCTTTCTCTGTCATCCACATACAACTCCTCTACCATTTTCTTCATGGTTAAGAATTCTTTAAACATCTATGAATATTGATAAATATTTGTAAAGAAAGGATTAGAAAAAACTCATTTGTTGAAATAGACGTTTCAGAACTCAAGAAATTACCTTCTTAAGTAGTTTCCTTCTTCTTGCTTGAATTAAACCTATCAAATGCACCCACTAATCCAGGCAATGAACTTCTCTCATACCCAGAGATCTGAAAACTTGAGAGGACTTAAAAACTTATAAAGAATATATTTTGAATGACCAATGGGCTTGTAAGATTAAGTTACAATTAATCCATAAACATGTTCATTTCATCATAAACTTGTAACTTAAAATGCATGTAAAAGAACTTGATCAAACCATGAATAAACAAAACATGAAAACATCAAGGTTGATAACAGAGTTCACCCCCTCCACTAGGCTATGTCTCTAAATTCGCCTCCAATAGGTCAAATCATTTTTATTTTCTTTCTGAAATGAGGAAAATGTGCAATGCTCTATTACAAAAGGGTCATCAAACCTAGAGTTGTCTTCTACACAAAGGAGTTCAACACTTGTACATATCAAAAAATCCTCTGAAAGACTTCTTTATCTCTCCAAACTCTGCAAGGAAAATTAAGCCCTCAAAGAATTCTCAAAAAATCTCTCAAGATCTCTTCTCCAAAACTATCATACCACACAAAGTACATACGAGGGTTTTATATAGCTTTCAAGACCCCAAAACAAAGGAGAAAATATCTACTTAGATCCCCACTCCAAGAAGAAAATAACTCCCTTGATCCCTCAAAAGATAATCCATGATATTCCTTAGGAGTAGATCTCTCATATCCACCTATCAAGGACCTTATCCAAAACTAAAGGGATGAGAGAAATACCATAAGACTCTCAACTTCAACTTGAATTTAGAAATTGACTTTGAGGAAATCCTCTCATAAATCAATTTATATTTTACAAATAAGAAAAATAAAATATGAGCACATTTACATTCAAATTTGAAACACCCACAACCTAAGCTTCATTGAGCTTGTTCTAAAAAAGGTGCTCCTTGGAAAAAGTGTTAAGATCCTCCTAGATCAGCAATCTAGATTTAGTGCAATGTAAGAATTTCAAAGAAGACAAAATGAAAAGGTGCACCAATTGGCTTTGGGTGAACACAATTTGCAAGCTAGGAAGTAGTAAAAGGAGTCGGTGGGGATGATTGGGCTCGGTTGTCTCGAAATCTCTACCACTGGAAATTAGGAGGACAAATTGCTGCTCGAAGTAGTGGCCATGGGGATTGATGGGTGGTTCATCCACATGTTTGTGCATAGAATTTTGTTCTCCAACATAATGTTTCAAAATTGATGGAGTGACTTTAGACGATTTGATTACTACAGAACGGCTGGTGAGTTAATGGAAGAATGATCCTAAACCCTTAGAAGAATGACCCTTATCTGAAATAACTTCCTTCGACATCTTTGTGAACTCTGGAAACATCTCTCATTGAACATTTCTTGACACATGAAAAAGAAGTTGGAGGTGGAGAGTAATTGTTTTGTTTAAGCTATTATGAAAGAAGAGTATTTTCTTTGATGAAGAATCATATTTGGGATCTTTTTTATTTTACCAAAGTACGTAAATAGGTTTATTGCAAGTGGATATAAAGGACCAAATATGTTATAGATAGCTCTATTGAAAAATATAATATAGGCTTTGTGGTCAAGGGATTTTTATAGGTTGAAGGGGTTAATTATTCTTAAACCTTTGCCCTTATTGCCAAGATGTATTATATATGTCCTATTATTTCTCTCACAATTAAAGTTGGTAAGCTTACAAATAGATGTAAAGAGTGCCTTTTTGCATGGAATCTACCTGATAACATTTACATGAATCTAATTTATTGGTTTTGTGCAAGATTGTTCCCTTGTTTGGAGACTTTGGTGTTCCTTGTATGGTCTAAAAAAAACTCCTAGATCTTGGTATGAGAAGATATACAACTTTTATTTTCCTCAAGGTTTACCCATTATCATTCCATGATTACAATCCTATAGTTTACACCTTATCTATTGATTCTAGTTTTTTACATGGAACATTTGATCTTCAGAAGGAGTTCTTTATCTATGATTGGAAGTGTTAGGAAGGTTTGATGGGATAATTTTTCATGATGGGTCTTGGTTTTCTACATTATTTTCTTATATTGTAGAGTCACTAGATTTCATAAGGGATCACCATATTCTAGTAAAAATATGCCATTGATTTACTTTATTTCTTTGGTATGGCTAGTTGTAAGCCTACTCATTTTGATTCAGGTGTACTCTTAGTTCCATTTGCACCTCAACAAAGGTGGATCACACATTGTATCGAAGATTAGTTGGAAATATATTCTATTTGACTCACACTTGACCTAACTTTTTTTATGCATTAGGGTTGATTTCTCGATTCTCCCAAAATCCTCATCAAAGTTACTCAAAAGGAAAAAAGTGTATTCCAAGATATATTCTAGGGATTTCAATGTTTTAGCATTCAATATACATTTGGTTCTCTTGAGCTTGTTTGCTTCTGATTGTGTTGGATCAATTGATGATTGAAAGTCCATCTCTAATTTTGTTTTTATATCTTGGTTTTGGCCCTATTGCTTGGTCTTGCAAAAAATAATAAAGGATTGCATTTCTACAGTAAAAGATGAGTATCAGACTATAGTTCTCACATGTCAAGAAGTTATTTGGATACCATAGTTATTGGTTGAGTTTGGCATTTAGCATGATCAACCTACTATTCTATGGTGTGATAATCATAGCGCAATAAATATTTCGAGATATCTTATGGAGCATCAAATGTTATGTCTCTATAATATTAGTGTAACCCCCATATTGTTATTATTGTGCCCTTACATTATTATTTTTATGTAGTTCCTAACTATATTTGACCCTTTAGACTCCTATATATACCAAGGAGGTCTTGTCATTTGAATCATCCAAGAATTGTTCTTTGTATGTGATGTAAAAGGAGGTTTCCCCCTCGAAGTGGTTTATTATCTAGTTGTTGATATATCTTTTCTTATGTTTCTATGCTATTTTTTATCTTGATACATAACATTTGGTATTAGATTTCTTGATCCTGGGGTTTTACTACTTCAAGCATGTCATCTTGACATTTTCAATATAACTTTTTTTTTTTTAAGGTGGAACCTTGATGAACATTTGGTTACAATTTTATACCTTGGTTCATTATATTTTATGAAATATGGTCCAAGGAATTTAGGTTTTATGCATGCTCCTGAATTCAGTCTTAAACAACTATTCTGAGGAAAATCATCATAAATTTCTCTTTGAGTATTAGAATTGAATTTTGTAAAAAGTGACTGAAATTATAAGGACTATAGTTTCTTGGGTATGATTTTCAGGGTTAAAGGTTAAAATAGTGACATGTAGCATTCCATATAAATTCAATCTACTGAACCAATCCATAATCAGGTCATTGTGGGAGAATCAGTATAACTTTATCTTGAAGAATCAAATCTAGGTATCACTGGTGGGTTGGAAAGAAAACATAGAGGGCTACCAAAGAATACAATTTGAGAGCTTCGGGTGCTGAAATAAAATATATAGAATAGTTGCAAGGTCCGCCTTATCAACAAGATCTAAATCAAGGTCTAAAAGGTGTGTTATTTTTAAATTTGCACAGTGAAGAATAAATATCATTAATTGGTTCCAAAATTCCTCCAAAACTAAAATAAAATTCTAGGACCATTGAGCCCTCATAAATCACTAGTATGTTGCATGAAGAAGAAGAAATGTAACATGATATATCGAAATTAGGAGAACAAGTGAAACAATTTTCGCTCTCACAAAGAGAAACCAAAAATGAATTGGGAGGGATGAATATTAAGATGGATTATTTAGAAGAAAAAATAAAAGGGGATATGGACAATTTAAAAGTAATCATGGAATGCTTGAAGGGGAGAGAGTCAATCCTCCTGTCCAATGGTTGAAGACGATACGTGTATTGGCAACATTTTCGTGGACTGTGTATGGACTAATCCATAGGGATTGAAACTTAGTGTGATTTCCTTTATCTTCGTGTGCTTTGTCCTACTTCAAGACTAAGTCACCCACACTGAAGCTAGTCTTCCCTGCATACTTTCTGTCAAACCATATCTTGATACGGTTCTAATGGAGAGAAAAAAAATATTTTTCTTTCAACCTTTCATCTTGTAGCTTGTGCAAAGTGTCCATCCTACGTTGAACTAAGAGAAATGGCTTGTCTTAGGATTCTTGGGACAATTGGAGAGTAGGCAGGTATATGCTTGATGGGAGGAAGACTTCCTTTTCGTACACCAGGAAGTAAGGGGAGTTATTCAGGGAAGGTTTAGGTCTGACTCAGTTAGCCCATAAAGCACTCACCCAAGTGGAGTGCCAATTTCACTGCTCAGAGAATATTATCTTTTTGATGATGCGAATGAGGTTCATATTTGTGGATTCGACAAGACCATTCCCCTGTGGATAGTAGTTAGTAGAATGTTTCAAGACAATACAATTTTCCAATGCAAAGTCATAAATATTTAATGAATAAAAGTACGTTGCATTGTCAAAACAAGTGACGTAGGAACGCCGAACCTAGAAATGATATTTTGTTGTAGAAAGTTGTTGACTTCCTGGTCATTCACTTGTTTTAGTGGAAGCCACTGCGTGAAATAATCTGTATCGATCAAGATATAGTGTTGTTGCTTCGATGAATGAGGGAAAATTTCCCCAATGATATCTAAGCTGCATTGTTGGAATGGTTCTTCCACTGCAATAGGATGTAGTGCAGTTGTTGACCTCTGATTTCTGTCGACGCACCTTTGACAGACTAGAAAATTGCAAGCATATGCATGAGCATCCTTGAATAATGTAGGAAAGTAGAAACTGGCCCACATGACCTTGTGTGTTGTGGTGTCTGGGGAGCTCTAGTATTGCAGCAATGATGCTGCAACTCCTGGGGCTTCCTACTTTACTTTTATCAACCTGGTAGTTCGTAACAAACTTGGAAGCGACGGTGCTATATACACAAGTACTAGCTCTTACTGCAGGCTGTCACTTGATCAGCTAGCACAAGTTCACTAGGAGCTTAAGCCAAATTCTATGATTTCTTAAAAGAAGCTTTTAACTATGATGGAAGAAAGCTAACTCAAAAGAGGTTATTCTATTTGCAGAAAGATAATGAAAGCTGAAAGGAAACACAAACCCTAGCAAACCCTAGTTTTACCCACTAACCCTACTTTTGTAAGAAAAGACATGGAAACTACTGAAATGGATTGCATTGAATATTGACAAGGTAAAATGCATGTATTCAAGCTACTTCTGAAGGAAAATGAGAAGAAATCATCTTTTTGTACTTTTGAGCAATTTTATGCAGAATTATTATGCTTGTGTTTCAACTCTTTGTGACTGTGCAAAGGTTTGGTGGCGAAGGGAGCTGGAGTTGGAATTTGCAGGATGTGTGGAAGGTGTGGAGAGGTCCTAAGAAGTCCCTAGTACCCTTTTGGAGACTTCCATTGCTATCAGACTTTGAAAAATCACTTGCATGAACTTCTACAGGACGATGTAGGGGATCTACAGGAGGTTCTACAAGAGGATCTACAGGAGGAGGCTGAAAGTGATTTTTGGAGGTAAACAAAATGATGGGAAAAGGGAAATGAAGGTTGGATGGAGGTGTCAAAGGGTCTAGGACTCTTCCAATGAAGATCAGAAATGAAATAGATGGTTGGATTTGTTCAAAGGTCAAGAAAGCAATTTTGCACAAAAACGTAGAAATTAGGGCAGCTTGGAGAAGTATGGTGAATGAGTGGGGGAAATCTTGAGAGATGGACTGGAGCAGGTTGTGTGATGGAAGAATGATAAGCTGGAGTGTTCTACAAGTGAGTTACACACTTACTTTTCGAAACTGACCCAAGCAAGAACTAAAAAAACAGAGTTTTGCCTATTTAACCTAATTCTGACCTAAAAACCAGAAAAGTGTTGAACAAAACTCTATGGACAGAAAATTATGCAAGAAAGCCATGGGAAATGAACATGAAATGATCTAAGCATGTAAATCCAACTGATATCAACTTCTCCAACTCAAAATCTCACACTAGCAATTGCATTGGAAAGCAAAAACAATGTTTTGGTGGCAGCAAGAGTGCCTTGGTCTCAGATCATGGTCCTAAGGAGGGAGAAAGGAGATCAAGGCCTGATTGGTAGCCTTTTTGGATCTTTTTATGTTATTTCAACAAACTATCTAATCAACCTTCTAATCATCAAAAGAAACCTAAGTAACAAAGCAAGATTTAACCTAAACAACAGAAATTATTTCATGAATGCAAGAAAAAAACATATAAATACATAAAGGAGGTGTTGGGCACTTGGGTTGGGCCCAACCCCAAGAGCTACAACCCCCTAGGAAAGATCAATGCTGGTTCAAAGCTAGATTCATCTTCATTGATCAAAAAAATAATAGTTACATCACCAAACTATCTGCAAAAAGAGCTCGAAAATGAGCTGAGTACAAGACTGCACTAAAGTGCGAAAATAGACTATCAAATGGCTAACATCTAACTAAAAAAACTGAGGCCCTAAGCCTTCTTATTTATACAAATGGAGACTCCCAACAGTCCTACTAAAATTAAGGAACTCGTATTCCTAGAACTGAAGATAACAACAGTCCTACTTGACTCGCTTGGCTGCCCCTTGGAATCATCAATGTGGGCCTTTGTACTCCAATTTTCTAATGGAGAACTTGAGGTAAGAGCTTATAAATTAAGGGGATACCCTCCTACAAATCCTCTCCCTTGTTCTTCCTCGAATTTGGCTCCCAAATGCTCATTAAACCTTTGATTGCACACATCAGACTTCATGGCATAATGACTAACCCAATTCACTCTATTAGCATAAATATAATAAAAAACATGCAATAAACTAATGAGAATGGTGGATTAAGCTGAGTTAGGAGGCTAAATGAGCCCATATAATTACCCATTTCTAGGGCTCATCAGTGTCACCTGCGAAGTGTCGCCTAGTTGGTCCATTGTGGAGATCACGTAAAACCTTGTTTGAATCATGTGCCTCCATGCACCTGAGAAAGATCCCATTATGGTGCTTTCTGGATCGCACCCCATGCACCAACTGGTATGATAATGCTTTGAGTCAGAGTGCCTTCTTCTACCCCAAAGAGAAATGAGAGGAGATAGTGCCATGTTCAAGGTACCGACGCACATCTGCATACCAAGAGTTTTCATCTGAAGTGGGAGAGGCTCGCTCAATGTTGTGTATTTATATTTCTTTCTCCCAGCCTGTGATATATTCCTCTTCTTTTTGTGCATTAACTGCTTCTATTGCTAGCTTGCACAAACCATGACCTTTGATGGTGTGAACTAGTTTGATATCAAGATCATATTCTTGTAATCTGGTCATATAGTTTGCGCTTATCTCACCCAACTCTTGCTGAAAAGGTAGTGATCTAACTGTTGGGTGTAGGACAAAGATAATGCAATGATTTTTCAAAAAGTATGATTTGAAGTGCTTCACCACCTTGTATAATGTTTGTTAATTTAATTGATCCTAAATTACTTACATGAATTATCAACCAGGGCTAGTAAACTAATGAAATGTATGTGCACTGTATGTGCTAGAAGTATTTTTTCACTCACACAAATTCTAAATTAAATTGAGTTATCGAAATGCACATGTCTTCTATGAGTAAATTAATTCTCCCTAGAAAATAAGATTAGCTCTAGAATGATGTTCACACTCTCTTTCTTTCAAACAAAACTACTTTTACTTATAAAATTCCACACTTTGCTTTGAAATAGAAATCTCATACTTTCACATAAATGTAAATCAATCTCACACTTTACATGAATGAAAATCAATTCCACACTTTACATAGAAATTATATACACACACATTTGCATAAATGAAAACTACTATTACTTAATAAATCTCATACTTAAACAAAATCACGCATTTGCATAAATAGAAATCACACTTGCATGAATAAAATCACTCTTTGAAGAACATTATTGTATTAAGTTACTTTATATTTGGCTGAAGAAAGATGGATTCATGTTTTGCTTGGTTTTCGAACTACTGTAGGTATTGATGCAAAGTTGTGGAAGCCTGTGCTGGATTATGGCTCGACAAAAGCCTTCTCTCCTCAGCGTTGGATAGACTTGGTGTGCACGGGGTTGATCTGTTTCCCCATGACAGCTTGGAAAATTTGGAGAGATCGGAACGGGGGGGGTTGTATACACGCATGGATCTATACCCTGCTCAAGACAACAATGGTTTGGTTGCATTTTTTGACAGACTGTTGAACCTTAATGACAATAGCAAACCCCCGCAGAATAATAATACTATGCATGTCAAATATTTTCTCGTTCACTTTAGTACAAAGGAGCCCCATATTTTTGTGTTCATATCTAAAATGTTTTTTGAAAGGTATGATCCTGTGGCTAAGAAGTCACAGTTTCTACATGCCTCAATCTGGATAGAGGCTACGTTTTTTTTCTCTATTTTTTATTAATGGTTTTTTTGGGGCATAATGGTATTTATCATACCCCCAACAAAGGACTAGTGTTGCATGCAAGGAAAACCACCCCTTTCACCAGGGATGGGCAAAGATCGAAGGAAAGAATAGAGGATGAGAAGAGTTGTGATTTATGCAATGCAAGTTCATGTCATCATCCATCAAGCAAGGAGGGCAGAGGATTGACCCCAAATCCAGAGGACCTGTATCAAGTCTTCATCAAAACTATATCTAGGAAATTGTTAACGATATGGGTACAGGGAATGGATCTGGTAATCAATCTGAAGCAAAAAGGCTAGAAAGATATAGGTATTTCTATTTTATCACAAAGTTTGATTTTTTCTAGGAAAGTGCTGCAGGAAGAGATCCAACATGATTGCACCATTATCTTGAATCTAAGACTACAAGGCGAGGCCTCAGGAGTAAGCACAGAAGCAAGATCAAACCTAGCAAACAAGGGTCAGGCTTCTTTCAAAAATGCATTAAGAGGGAAACATGCAACCTAGGACAAACAAGCCCCAAATCTAACAATCCCAGGTTCATACATTGTAGAAAAGATGGAAAAAGCTCCATATCTATCCATCAAATTACCAGAAGTGAGATCTTCACTATTTTACCTGCAAAAGCCATTATTTGTCGCTTTAATGGGTTATGGAAAAAATATAAAGAGCTTAATGAATGGATCTACCTAAATTGGACTAGAGAATGTGATATTTACCTGTGCACAAAATGTTTTTTTGTGGTTCAGTTTGATACCCAAAAAGATTATAATTATGTCATAAACGATGGGCCATGGTTCTGGGGAAGGGCAGGCCTCTTCGTAACCCCATGTTTTCCTGGGTTTGACGCAAACTCAATGGTGGTTACTAAAATATCAGTATGGGTAAGGCTACATAACCTTTCACTTCCTTTTTGGCACCATCAGGTTTTAGAAGGCATAGGGAACTCTCTGGGAAGGTACCTAAAGATAGATCGAGAAATAATGGAAAAAGGGATCTTCACCTTTGCATGTATTTGTGTGGAGATGGATTTAAGTAAAGGTCTCCCCGATTGTATTAATCTGACACACAAATATTTTAAGTGGATACAATGGTTATATTTTGAAAACACTGCCTTTAGATGCAGGGTCTGCCATCAAACAGGGCATTTGCAAAATACATGCAAACAAGAAAAGAAAAGAACAAAGAAGAGAACACAAAAGCAAAAAGGATGGCAATTCCTAGAATCCCCTTCATCAGATGATGAGGAAGAAGAAATGGATGGAACCCAACAACAACAGGAGACAGAAAAACAACAAGGCTCACAAGAGATGGGAGACGAAAAGGAGGAAGAACAGAAGAAACAACCAGAGAATCCAAATAACTCAGTAGTTAATCTGATCCTTGAAATCCAAGTAGAGGAAAATAACAACAATCAAGGCACTGGTGGAACCAAGCAATCACATGTTTCTGAAAGCTCTGATTCAGACAAATATATCCCAAATCTTACAAGCAATAATGAGCTGGCTATTGTCACTTCTTCTCCGCCTTTGGGGGCCTGGCAAAAAGTTCAAAAGAAAAAAGGAAAAAAACACAAGTCCAATGTTGCTGGCATTATGTAATTTTATTTTATTTCTATATATTTTTGGTAGCTTAGCTACTATGTGTGTGTCATGCACACGGGTCGTATGGGACAACCTCCTGAATGCTTCAATGCATCTACTAAATGTAACTTTCATTTTTATTAATATAAAGTTATTGATTTTTCCCTTCGAAAAAAATAATAAAATCACTCTTCATATTTTGAAATGAATTGACTTTCGTAAAGGAAGATTAACTATATAATTGAAAATCTTATCTAGCTTATTACAGTGTTAAATTCAACTCTTATCCATGCGCATCCGAAATCTTTAAACAATAGAAATGATTAGCAAAATGATCTCAACTCAAACATGAAAGAAGTAGAAAACACAAATACTTAATCGAATAAACAAAAATCTATGGAAAATATGAAGCTAATTACTAACTACTAAAATAGAATGGAAATCCTTACTATCTCGAGGAGGCCCTCCATGAGAAGCAGGTACTCACTATAATGCTATCGACCAGGCTCTTAATCACGCATTAATGCCAACCGAAAAAATGAAATAATTCTTTAAAAATAGAGTATCAATAACAAAGTTTTTAATCTTGTTGTCTCTCCTCATTTTCTGCTGAGAGTCATATTTATTGAGCTCATGGAAATTAATTGTTCAGAGATATACACCTAATCCCTATCAACAAAAACTAATTTTAACTTTAAAAGCTAACATCACATAATTTGCTCATGATTTTCTATCATCGAAGCAAATTATGAGGCAAACATATCTTTCCCGCTCGCCTATTGTCAGCTTCAGAGGTTGACTTTGCCTTTGACCGCATTACTATGACATGTTTCCATCGATCTAGCTCATGAGAGTAGGAGGAAATTGTTGGGTGCATCAATTGGCACCTACCCATATCTTTCACTTCCTAATTGGAATCATGGAACCTGTCAAACCATGGACTTGGCTGGAGAATCATGTGTTAGCTACAAAATCACTATGATTCGGTAGTTGAAGTAAACATTAAACTAAATAATAAAGAACATTATCATTTTATGAAATAAAAGACAATTGTATACCTGCCATGTCATAAATCCTGTAACTTGATGCCCAATTTGTTGTTATGAAGATCAAAAGGAAAGATATGGGGTGAAAAATGATGTCAAAAAGAAGCAATTGTGAGGTTCAACATACACTACATAAGCTTATTTGTCCACAGCGAGATAGTTGAGCTTTGGTCCTTGCAGGCTTGTGCTCATGAAGGAGATGGTTCGCTCGTTGTTCAACTCGTTCTATTGAGTGAGCACAATAGCAAGAGAAGTGCCAAAAGCAAAAGTGTAGAGAAATAAGTCTTTGCTAAAGTATGGGCTGTACAGCGTTAGTGCTTCTGCTATTGCTTTCTTTATATGGGTGAACGCATCCTTTTCCCTTTTGCCCCAACTGTAGACTGCGTCCTTCTTGATCATCTCTTGTATGGGTTTGACGATCTGAGCATAGTCAGAGATGAACTTTCTGAGGAATTTGATCTTCCCCAAGAAAGACTGCATGGCTTTCTTGTTCATGAGGTGTGGAATCTGTGTGATAGTCCGAACCCTATTTGGATCTACCTTGATCCCACTTTTAGCAATAATATGTCCAAGCAGGTTACCCTCAGACACGGTAAAGATGCTATTCTTTGGATTCAAGGATATCCCATATTTCCGACATCGCTCTAAAATTTTCTTGAGGTGGTGTAGGTGATCTGACCGTTGTCTTGAGAACATTGTTACATCATCGAGGTATACCACTACACTCTATTCGATAAGCCCAAGGAAAGAGATTTTCATTGCACGCTAAAACGTTGCACCTGCATTAACCAACCCAAATGGCATTTGACAAAACGCGAACATATCACACTTGGTACGTAATGTAGTCTTCATTCTGTTAGGCTCTGCTACCAGAACCTAGTTGTAACCCAAGAAACTGTCTAACAAAGAAAACATCTATGCCCCAAATATTGTCTGCAATATGTGCTCCATGGATGACACTGGGTAATTATCTTTGTCCGAGGTGCGATTGAGGTTGCGGAAATCTACACACAGGCAAATCTCCCCGGTCTTTTTTCTTACAGAGACTAGATTAGATACCCAAGTCACTGTCTCACTTTATAAAAGATTTGGGCATCCAACAACTTCATCAATTATTTTTGTATGAGGGGCTCAAGTGCTGGGTGAAATTTTCCCAGTTTTTGTTGAAAAGGCTTGGCCCCTTCTTTGATTGGTATCATGTGCTGGAATATTTTCATGTCATATGTCTTAAAATCATCATACGTCCATGCGGACACATCACAGTACTACTTGAATAGGCAGATAAAAACTTGCCACTCTTGTGGTGTATAGGAAGTACCAAGTTTCACATACTTTGGATATTCTTCTATTCCCATATTGATCTGCTCATGTGACAATGTAGAGATGTGGGTCCTAGCATTCACAGGTCCCTAAAAATGGTTCCACGGGTAATACAACTTTTCCACTGATACCACACCCTTGGGGATGAGGTTTCCTTTGCTTGTACTAGCTTCATCCTATAAAGTCTACTCGTGCTCATCCTCGTCTATCGCTACGCATTTGAATACGTCAACGTTGGCCATGAAATGCAGTATCTGTTGAGCATCATAAAAAACGCGTAAATTATTGATGTTGTCTAGGACGGATGGTTTGTACAAAATTTCAATATTAAATTTTTCCCTTAACGATAACATCCTAGCAACTGTGCTTTCCAAGGCATCTGCAACTACATTATGCATTCTTGGTACTGAAATAATATTGAAAGCTTGGAAGTGAGAGATGAGTCACCATACCTCTTGTTGATAAATATTAAGATGAGGTGACACATAGTGTATAGTGGTACATACCTGACCCACCATGATTTTAGAGTCACCTACCACTTTCAGGACAACAACCTTGAGGGCGATCACTTTCTGTAAGCCGAAGACGAGTGCTTCATAATCTGCGGTGTTTCTCGTGCACTCAAATTCCAAGTGACTAGAGATTAAATTTTTTCTCTATAGCAGGTCTATTAAAACATAACTAGTTTCAGAGCCCTCCTATGTTTTGGATCCATCAAAGTACATGGTACATATATCGTCTGTACAAGGACCACTTACTGCACTACTACTACTACTACTATTACTACTTATTGTACAAGTTTAATTTCATCCAGTTGAACATGGAAGGAGGTCCAACTATGTGTCTTGTGGGAAAAGGGATGGCTCTGCAAGATAGCACCCTAATGGTGTCTCTAGAAAATAATTGTCGAAAACAAGTTTCACGAAATCCAATGGCTCATTATGTCTATTCAAGGGAGTCATGTTGTGCTTCATGTATCTCTCTGACAGTACTGGGATTTGGTTGTTCCTGCCCTTATACATAAGCCATAAGTGTGACCAGTTAGTGGCAAAGTATCCTTATAGCTTGCTTGACCAGTCTCTACTCAACAATACCCCGTATTCTTCCAGGATTTCCACAATTAAATATTGATGCATTAACGAAATCCTTCACCAGATGATAGCCAAATGATCACATCCCTAAGTTCACCAATTGTTGGCACATAATTTCTATCTAGTTGGATGATTTGTGCATCTGTATTACTCCACTGAGCATTGATATTCTTGGCCATAAAGAGTGGCATGACATTAATTGATGCACTAGAATCAACCAAGCAGTTGTGACAGGATTGCGAAGTTGATACAGTCAGTGGCTGATGTAGGATGGGATCCTCGGAGGCAGGTCTGTTCATTTTTCGGAGGCAAGGAAGGACTGGGTAATAGAGGGGCTTGGGAGGACAGGTTTGCACAGTTCTTGAGATCGATGAGTCCCGACTGAGGGAGGAACTAGGGAGACACTTCTGCACAATTTTGGGAGGTGAGATAGGCTTGGTCCTCTACGCATTGTGGGGTTCCAACAAGCAGGGAAGAAGCTTGATGACTGGTCTTGCGAAATGCACAGTTTAGGCCAGCTTGGGAGAAGTTACTACACAATTATGGGGATGAAGGCAGGTTGCAGAGCTTTGGAATTGTGCAGTGCAATATCCCTAGGGGACAATGACTGTGCACTGCCCAGTTCCAGGCAACAAGGTTGCATCACTGAGGGTTGAGACTACACAGTGTGTAGTTCAGTCAGGGTTTGATGAAAGTGAGTTGTCCAGTTGGAAGGATTTTTGGATAAATGGATAAGTGCGGGAGGAAAGTGAGCTTGTGAGGAACTTGAACTTGTGATCACACAATTAGCATACCTCGATGGCACGACAACATAGACCACCAAAACAACAAGACAAAGCATTACCCTCTATGAGATTGTCATAGAACGAAAAGCAACAAGTGAAACACTTAGGATAGACTTAGGACGACCGTGACGACACTTGTGTGACAATGCTTAAAACTTTGTGTATGAGTGCGAAAATATTTATATAGCTAGGAAAACTCAAATACACAAAGACCAACCTTTGAGATCACCAGAAAATTATCACAAGCATGGTAAAACAATCAAACATGCCAAAAGACGACAATTGATCAAACAAGCAAAAGTGGCGAAAAGACTAGACTTAGAAAGATCATGAAATGAGCTCAAGTGTTTGCAACCATAAAGGGAAAGACCAAGGAAGGCTTCAAAATTTAAGTGCAAGACAAAATTTTGGAGAGTGTTGCAGCCACTACAACAATTTCATAACTATAATTGTAAGCTCACTCTTTAATTTACTAAATATTTTTTCAATCCAGTTTCATAAGATACATTAATGCTCTATTGTTGGTTATTTGAATTTATTTGTAAAAGTGAGATTAACCACTAAAGAGTGGAGATAACACATTGTAACTCTTTAGGGTTGCATGAACTTCTTTTTCAATGCATTGTGAAAGATCATAGCCTATCATGTAGGGGCTTTGTGTTGTCACCCTAGTGAATCTCACAATATCCCCTATATTTCTTTTTTTATTGCATTTGTATGAATGATTGAAAAAAATATTTTCTTACCAAAGGGAATAATATGCATTGTAATTCTACTGCATGAATATTTTATCAATTTATCATAAAACATTATGGTGAAGAGACATTGTATTCATACCCCAGATAACAAACATCCTTTAGATTTCCTCTTTGAATGCTTTCCTTATTATGGACTATGTTCTATTGATGACATGGTATGAGACTTTGTTTTGTAAATAAGATAGTAACACTCTACATATGTTTGAGTGAAATAATATCTCATAAGCCATCACAAAATTGCCTTAACCTTTCCATCCAGTGAATAGGTCCCATGTAAGTCTTAGTTGTAATTTTCTTTAATTTTCTTGCGATATTTCTATTTTTGCGGGATATAATAGAAGGCCCATTAATGTTCTAACCTTTGTACATATGGTGTATTATCTCTAAGTTTATGCTCCCAGATTGGTAAATTATCTATTGTTAGTATTTTAAGCAGTTAAATCAACCAACATTTTTGGCACCATTTCTAGGGAGATATTAAAAGAGAGTAGTACATTGATGTTTCTTTTTGTTTCCACATTTTGAGAAATGATTGTGTGTGGATTTCTTTTTCTTTCGGGTGCTAGAATTCTAGATCTAATAAAGAGACAATGATGGTAAGACACTACTACAGTCTCACTTCATATATTTATGAAGTGTAATATCATGATGCATTCACTTTAGTGAGTCCACTTTCCCTTGGTTCTAAAAAAAATATAGTACTATATAAACATGGGTAGAGATACTAGGGATAGATTTAAAGGGAAATAATGTTAGAAACTTTTAGAACTACTGAGAGAAGGGGGGAGGGAGGGTGAATCAGTAGTGTGTCTTGTTATATATTTTTACCAATTTTAATCTTCAACTGATTCATGCATAGATTAACCAACAACCCATTGAAAAATAATAGATCATAACACGTGAATCATATGAGCATAGAACAAAACAATCACAAGAAAAAAAATGAACAACATAATAATCACACACATGAGACACAAGGAAATCTGGTGGAAACCCCTTTGGGACAAAAACCACCCTTGTTGTTGTTGCATTGCTCTGAATCTTCTATTATGTGTCAAGTAAAAAGTTGTCTTTTACATAGATTTCTAGAAACCACCAACTAGGAGACCCAACCTCATTCACAAATAGCTAGCCACCACCAGCCAAGAGACTCAATCCAAAACATACAATGGTTTGGCAACCACCAACTATTCTAGCTACCACTGGGCAAAAGCGACCACTTCTGCAACACTATTACTAGCACCCACTAGCACAGAATCACTGCTCCAAGTTAGCAAGCACCCACTTGCCATAGGCCACTCTTCCACAACCCTTTGCAGACTTGGATTTCATTCATTTTCAAACTGCATCACCAAGACACTATGTTCAACAATACTCAACTCTTTTATCAAAACCCAACACTAAGACATTATTAATAAAATCAACAACTCAAAAGAAACTAGCTCATCAACACAAATAACTAACAAAAAAACTCTTAGTCATCAACACTCATCAACCAAGCTACTCATGCCCATACACATCTCCGTAAAATACAAATTACAAAAGCATTAAAGCATCAATAAATCAACTGCATAAGACCAATATGGCATTCTTCTATATGCTAACCAAATGAATCGGTCACAAAAAAATGTGATGCTCTATGCTCTATGTATTTTGTACCATTAAACTTTGATCCACATATAAAAAAGTAATTTTTGATACATCATCGAAAATTCTTCTTTGAAAAATGATATATTGCTTCAGTGTTCTCCTATAGGCCTTCAATCTACTCACATAACTTCCACTTGCACACATGCACTATCTATCTCTACTCACAACTATGTATGAAGAATTCTTCCCTCTTTTCTGACCTCCTTCACTCTCAGTCACTCTAACCAACCATATCTTAGATCCAAAATGATATATTTATAAAGTGTTAGGCTAATTCCTCTTTTGGATTGAGCTCACAGGTGCACAAATTTGACGAAATCCATCCATGACCATCACTACTTGTGCATTAAAGGAATTTACACCAAATGGAACTTATTCAACCAATTTCAGCCTTATCAATTAATTTCGAAGCTTCTGGAAATTACAATGTCGAATTTCTCTTGATGTATGTGACGAATGCAAAGAAAATCTTGTTTTAGGCCACAACCGTGGGGACTATACTAACATATCTCGACTATAGCTGCAAGGACAATGCTAACAAATCTTGGTTGAAGGCTTACAACCACACCCATGACACTCTCTCCAAGTGGGTTTGGCATAGGATAGAAAAACTCAACTCCTTTAAGCCGAGAACTCTGCAAAACTGTTGGTGCTCCTTCTTCAACACCTGTACACACCTCCAAACCTCTTCCATGCTCTATGGCACTTCATAAAGTGGGTTAAAATTACAACCAAATTCCACCTCTAGGTTTACCTAGAAGCCAACAAGTCAAGGGTTGAAATGAGTTCCAATCAATTCATCTATTCTCCTTAGACACCTACATAACCTTCAACACCTCTGCACAACTATGTAGCATATCAATAACAACATCATGTGGCAAAACATATCTGCAATAAGTTTGAACATGAACATGAACGTGAAGACCTAGTTTACCACACTCATCAACATGGCTCAACGCCTCTAACACCTGGCCATCAAATCTCTGCATCAAACTAGTGTCTAGTAGTTCAACATACAAACCATGAGAGTTACCACATCAAATCCATCAACTAGACCACCATGAGGTTGCCATCAATGCATCATGTAGACTGTCATAAGGTTTGTTGAAGAATCAAGGGCAATTAGGTGTAGTGTGATTCTTCTTGACTTGATAATAATTTGTGGAGTATGTTTACAATTTGTCTTGTTGGCTTAATCTTCTTCTTATTATTATTAATGCATGTGTGTGTACTTCATCAAACTGCTACCAAAAACATAAGAACAAGAACACAAGATGTTGTCTCTCTACCAGGGCCAAAAGCTCTCTTCTCTTGAGAGGAAAACCCTTTGGTAAATTTCTCTTATTGAAGTTTCTTATTGATCAATGTCAAACCCTAGACCCTTGACTAGAATGTCCTCCAAGCACAATTGAAGTTCTTCCTCCTTTCTACACTTTGTTCCCTGGGACTTCCTTCTTCCAACACTTCGTTTCCTGACACTTCGCCTCCCTTCTAACTATTGTTAAATCTTGTTGCACTTGCTCTAGAAGAGATACCTTGGATGAGACTCTTTCCTTATGATGATCCCTTATTTCTCTTCACCGACCAACAAACTTGTATGACTATAATGGGAGGGAGGTTATAAGAGCATAAACAACCTCCTTCTCTTCGCATGTGTGACTATAATAGGCTTTAGAACAACCCTATTACTTTCTCTCTTCTTCCTTACTTCTTCGCTTGAGTGGGAGGCCCTTTAGGCCTATGTTATTAGCCCAAATGATGAAGTTTATGTGACTGTGATAGAGGGCCTCTATGATAGCAAAGAGACCCTCTCCTTCTTCACACGTGTGACTATATTTTAGCCCTAGAACAAACTTCCAAGACTTCAGTATTTCTTCCTCCTTCTTCACTGCACTTGGAGAACCTTTCTTCATCCTTCTTCACTCTTTTCTCAACTTCCTACCTTTGCTGATTTCAAAGGTGATTGCTTGGCGTTATGAGGGAGTGGACAACCTATATATATATATATATATAGGTTTGTCCCTTCATTTAGGTCATCTAGCTATTTGTAGGCTGACTTGATGTCTTTGCTTTAGATAACTTCTTTGATGGTGCCTTTTGTTTGGAGGAGACTTGACTTTTCTTGGAGGGATATTCTTTGACTCTTATACAAACATATACATGGTGCAACATGCTCTTAAGGTCTAAAACATTTTATTTTGAGTATCTGACTCACCTATAGCACTTTAACATGTGCTAGAGCTATTTCAATGAGCAAGAAACTCACTAACATATATTATAAAAATAATATTTCTTTTCTTGAATAAATACAAATATAAAAGGTACATTTATGAAGATCGAACCTAGTTACATTTCCTTCAACAAGGTTGAAATTAATGCCAACAAAATCTAGCTGCAACTATGAGAACCATAATGCCAACAATCTCGCCCTTTGGGATTGATGGCAACCACACGCAATCTCAAAACCAATATTCTCTTCTTTCAACCCCCCTTTGACATCAACGACAAAGGGTGAATTCCATCTCATAAAGTAGCCACAAGGGATTCACTCAATGAACCTTTGATATAGCATGTGCGTTCATGACATACTAAACAATACCCTTAATTTGACTACATATTGGAAAATACCTCTAAAAATCACTTTATTTAACCCCCTACCAAAAAGAACACAATACACCTTCCCAATTTAAAAAACACATATTTTCACTAGATACTGTAGGTATCCATTTTTCATTAACATTGTTTATACCCTTTATATTTTTTCATTAACTTTGAGCTCCAATTTTTGTACACAACATATAAAAACCCTTTACCCCTATTATATGCCCAATATATTAGGTCGATTTTTCCTTAATATATATCCCCCAATGTGAATGCACATGGTATGGCATTGCTCCCTCAATGAAGCTCCCATGAAGGTAGCAAGAACACAAGCACAAGAACTGGAGCATATGATCTCTACATGGATGAATAAGAATGTATATCAACATGTATCTTACCTCTCACATCAACAACAATAAACAACATAACAAACCAATCATCAAGCAGTCTCCTATGAGTAGCATATCAAACTAATCAACTATAGCAACAACAACGATATGCACATGAGAATATCAATGAACAAAAACATGATGAATAACAATATGTGCATCTATAAGCAATGTCAATCACAATATGCAACATTATGCACATGAGGCACCAATCCATACTCTCCATAGTATTAAACTCATGGAAAACACCAATGGGCAGTCACATCCTCTTTGCTCATATAGTGAGGTCAAGAACCCCAATAGTCATAGAATAGCATGAGACACACCATGAACACCTACAAGTGGATCATAATGCTAAAAATGGATGGATGAATTAAACAAGACCAAAAAGATGGTCCCCATGAACACATTACATCTCCAACATCAACACAAAACCGCAATGAACTGCTTCTACTACAAACCTTGCTTCCTTTCCCCAAGAAACAAGAACAATCTGGACCAAGAAATCCATATGACCATGAATAAATGACATATACATTGCAAACAAATGGTTGTAGAAATGACATAATACCTCATATATGACTACAACATGACTACATGATTCTCTTTTCAATCCACTAGAAGATCCAATGATAGAGACAATGCAAGTACATGGATTCATGAGCATTTTACATGATTTAATCAATGAAATACATTGCCGCTATTATCATATACTATGGACCGATGAACCAAAAACATGACAAGACATGATTGCTACAACATCATTAGCACATATAACTGCAAAAAGACTATGAAAATCTACCAAAACATGCCTATCACCGTGAAGACTCAAACCACTAATGACTAGACTCTTAACCAACATAAGATGATGAAACAATAGTAAATACATGGTTGTAATAATGAGAATATAACAAATCACACATGGTTGGACCATGTCTCAAGTCACCTATATGCATGCGCATGCCACAATGTCTCCAAGCTCATGCCAGGGTCGCTGAAAAATGATCAATAAATGTTGTAACCCTAGAGGAAAACATAAGCCCCCATGAGCATAATATACCTCATATGAATGTGATGATTTTTCAAATATGATGATGCATGGAAGCACTAGATCAAAACTTGCTATTGTTGATACTCATCAAGCTACCAACACTCCCCTTGAGACCATGCTAGTATCATATGTACCTCTGCAATCAAGTAGATCTAACATGCAAGAATGGATTGTAGTAGGGGCTGATCTCTCCTACTCAAAATCTGATGAGGAAGAGTACTCCCCTGGTCTCTTCTTTTGACTCACTCTTCCCTTCAACACATACAAATTATCCAATGTCTTAACTCCTTTAGATATAAATCTCTTCGACCCTTCATTTCTAGATAAAACAATCTATGGAGTTGAAAACCACTTCCTTGCCTTCATCAATCATTTGGATCATGCTCAAAATATTGTGTTTTAGGCATTCAATGAGCCACACATAATCTTGGTCCTCTTCACACAAAGATTGGCTTTACTACTTCCCAACACTCTTGTGGGTTGAATATGTTCAAAAACAACATGGTTTCTCTTAGTTTTCTTCAAAAAGTGAAATGTCCTCCTATCTCCTCACATGTGATGTGAGCATCCACTATCATTGTATCACATATCATCCTCATCATGTGAACAAAGGGAAAAATGACACCTTCTTAGTTGTTCCTCTTTCTTCTTCCACATGGTGGTTGGTTGGTTCCTTAATTGTGCATTCTCCTTTGTTTGCTTCTTTTGACTTGATGGTTTGAAGGATCTAGGAATATTACAATCTTTGGCCATGTGCCCAAAATTATGAAACAATTAACACTCTATATGACCAATATATGAGACCAAAGGATCCGATCTTTTGTTGCTCATGTATGATATCCATCTCTTCATGCTAGATATGCAATCCATGGCCTTATGGCCAAACAGGTTACAAGAAAAACAATAACCATTAAATGAGCATGTATACCTAAAGGTGGGTCCTCTTCTTGGTCGTCCAAGTTACTGCATAGATTTGTGCATTCTGCTCCTACAATTAGCAACCACATGTCCAAAGTTGTGAGAAACAAAACACTCAATCTTGTCCATCAAGGGGGCAAAAGAGTTTTGACTCCTCCTTTGAAATATTCCACCATTAATCCTAGGAACAAAAGATATTCAAGGTATGAAAGCTTTTCTTGGTTCTCTCTTTTTTGTTGCTAGTGAATCTGCTGCATCTTTCCTCTAATACTGATATGGTTGATCAAATCCTTCACTACAAGATTCTTTGGTTCTTATTTGTTGTTCTTTCCTTGATGCAAACTTGTCTCTCATTTTTGAAATTTAGAGCCAAATCTGTCCATTGATATAATGCTCTTTACTTGCTCCAGCTGCTGGTCTTTTTCTTCAAGTATCTTTCTCAAATTTTCAGTTACATCTTGAAGCGCTTCAAGATAGCCCTTTTTCTCTTTTTTCTTGCTTCTCATGACCTCTTCATTTCTTCTTAATTCTTCCAGCTGGGTCTTCAAAGTAATGATCTCCTCCTTAAGATTCTTCTCATTTTCATCACAAATCTGCAATATCTTATTATGCTCCTTGCTTGCATACGTTATTATATCAACTTCACTAGAAAGTTCTTCAATAAGAACCATGGCATATTCATATTAAGCCTTAAGGAGCATAAAACTATGGTCATCATCTACTTCAATAACCATATCTGAATTGTTATAATCATCGCTATCTAAAATATAACTCAAAAGTAAATCATTACAACTTATACCTTCAGATCTGTGGTTCTATTGCACAACCGGTTCAACTAGAGCTTCCTTCTTCTTTGATCTATTCTTCTTCTTATTTTTAATGCTCTTTTCTACCTCTTCATCATTATTGTTGCTGCCCACTCCATATAACATATACGGTTTGTCCCAAATCTCCTTAACAAATTTCATATATGCTATTTTTTCAATGTCTGCAACATGGAGATTCTCATGAATAATGCTCCTTGCTTGAGCATCATTTTACATCACACGTGCTTGCATCAAAATCTTTCCATATCCTTCACAAACACATTTTCAAATGTCAACACCACAAGCTTCCAATTTAGATATGACTTTTGTTTCCTATAACCAGAATTTTGCAATAGTCAAAACATATACTCATTGAGGATTCATCCTGAAAAGAAATTGCAAATTTTTGCTAACAAAACCCCCACATCTACTCCCGTCTTGGCATACCAATTGTTAGAAACCTTGAGCACTACAGATAAGAGGGGATGAATCAGTAGTGTGCCTTGTTATATATTTTTACCAGCCTTATTATATATTTTTACTAATTTTAATCTTTAACTGATTCATGCATTGATTAACTTGTAACCCATTGAACATTACCCTATCTTAACATGTGAATCATATGAGGAGAAACTAAAACAATAATAAGAGAAACAACGAAACAACGCACAACACAATAATCACACATGCGAGAGATAAAGATATCTGATGGAAACCCTTCTCGGAGAAAAAACACACTTGCTATTGCTGCACTACTCTGAATCTTCTATAATGTGTCTAGAAATGGAAGGATTTTTTAAATAAAATAAAAATATTATTTAATTTTTATTTAAAAAAAATCAATTTAGTATTTAAATTTTATCTCTTTACACTTTTATAAAATTTCAATTAAAGCTGACTTGCAAAGAAATTTAACGAGCAACCATTACCATATAACCGGCGGGGAAAAAAAATTAAAACTGCATTCTACTCGAAAAATATTAATTTGCAAAATCATCATAAACATTGTGTAGACTTTTCCTACGATATTATTTATAAGTAGAGGTAAGAACACCCTTTATACCTCTCGTGCTTCCATTAATCCGCTGTATTGTACTGTATCTGATGAAACCTTTTGAAGTTCAGGTTTTTAAATGAAGAAAGCTTCTCTTCAGTGGTGGGAAATATGAAGTACATAACCACCACTCTTGCAACTCTTTCTACACCCGCTCGTTACAGGCGATCAAGTTGTGTCTTCTTTTTTATGTTGGTTTCTTATGTTTCATGCTTCCAGAATGCAAAAAGTTGCAGAACAGGAAATTCGCACAGGTCAGATTGGCGACGCTGCAATTTTCAAAAAATCATCACGCCAAGAACAAGAAGATGAAGATCATGACTTTATTTGTAAATCTTAGGCATAGTGCATCCACGAGTTGTGCACTGAAAACGCAACCCGGTGCCAAAAACAGCAACCACGAAGACATTGTAACGCTTTGCAAGCAGGGTCGATTGAAAGAAGCACTCCATGCATTGCAGGTAACGGATTACCCATTTGACGCTTATACGTATATTTCTCTTTTGCAGGGATGCATTAAGAAGAAGGCCTTGGCACAGGGAAAGCTGATCCATGCCCACATGAAGCAGAGTGGATATCGGCCCGACATATTTGTTGAGAATACGGTTGTGAACATGTATGCCAAGTGCGGAAATTTAGAGGGCGCACGCAGAGCATTTGATCAGATATCTGACCGAGATGCATTTTCATGGACTGTGATGATTGCAGGATATGCTAAGTGCGGTTGTGCCCAGGAGGCATTGGCACTTTTTCACCAAATGCAGCGAACGGGCATCCAACCCGATGCATATATGTTTGCCAGTGTACTCCCAGCGTGCTCAAATTTGGCGGCCATTAAGGAAATTCATGAAGAAATCAGGAGATGTGGGGTTCAGACGAATCCTTTCGTGGCTGTTGCACTTGTTGATGGATATGCTAAATGTGGTAATATAGACGATGCACGCGATGTGTTTGACAAAGTACCTCAACGAGACTCGGTTTTGTGGAATGCTATGATTGTTGCTTATTCCAGGCAAGGGCTTTCTGAGGAGGCATTGAGGGTATTTTATAAAATGTGGGTTTCTGGTGTGCCACCCAATGAGTTTAGTTTTGCTAGTGCTATTCAGGCATGCGTGAACTTGGGAGCTCTAGAATATGGTATGAAGATACATGGAGGAATAATCAGAAGTGGATTCATGCATGATTTGTTTATCAGGAATGGTCTTGTAGATATGTATGCAAAGTGTGGGAAAATAGACCAGGCACGCCATGTATTTGACATTATGTGTCGCCGAGATGAAGTATCCTGGAAAGTTATTATTGCAGGATATGCAAAGAATGGATGTAGCGAGGAAGCTGTCAAGCTTTTCACTCAAATGCGTCTGGAAGGTTTGAAGCCAACCTTGGATACCTTTGTCTCTGTGCTTCCAGCATATGCGAACTTGCAAGCTCTGGAACAGGGCATGGAAATACATGAAGAAATAAAGAAGGCTGGATTTCAGTCCAATGTCTTTGTTGGCAGTGGCCTTGTAGACATGTTTGCAAAATGTGGGAACATAAGTAAGGCACGAGATGTGTTTGATAAGATGGTTCACAGGAATGCTGTGTCCTGGACAGCGATGATTGCAGGATATGTGAAGAACGGATTTGAAGAAGAGGCATTGAAGCTGTTTCATCTAATGAAAACAACAGGCATCCAACCAAATCAGTTTACCTTCTCCAGTGTTTTTAAAGCATGTGCCAATTTAGGAAATCTGGAACTGGGAATGCAGATCTACGAAGAAGTAATTAGAAGTGGATTTCAGTCAGATGCATTCGTGGAGAGTGGCATTGTAGACATGTATGCGAAATGCGGAAACATAGAGAAGGCACGCAATATTTTTGACAAAATGCACAGAAGAGATGTGGTATCCTGGACAGTAATGGTTTCAGCGTATGCACAACATGGGCATGTTGATGAGGCTCTAAAGCTTTTTCAGGAAATGCCTGAACGAAGCATAATTTCGTGGAATGTTATGATTGCAGGATATGTGCAAAATGGGCATAGTGTAGAGGCTCTAGAACTTTTTAAACAAATGCCACTTTCTGGTGTGAAGCCAGACTCTACAACCTTCACCAGTGTCCTTCCAGCATGTGCCAACATTGCAGCCCTTGAACAGGGTGTGCAGATCCATGAAGAAATTATTAAAAATGGATTTGACAACGTTATCTCTGTAGTGAATGCCCTAATAGATATGTATGCCAAATGTGGTAACATAGAAAAGGCCCATGAATTATTTAACAAAATGCATCCACGAGATGTTGTCTCCTGGACAACAATGATCGCAGGATATGCCATGCATGGCAATGGAGAGGAGGCCATCGAATTGTTTCGAGAAATGGAAGAGTCTGCCATGAGTCCAAACCATGTTACCTTACTTTCTGTTTTGTATGCATGCTGCCATGCAGGTCTTGTGGAGGAGGGCCTTCGTTATTTCTATCGCATGAGTAACTATTATAAAATCACGCCAACAATGGAGCACTATAGCTGCATAGTTGACCTTCTTGGCCGTGCTGGGTACCTAGATGAAGCCCACGACTTTATCAGCAAAATGCCAATAAAACCTGGGTCTACTGTGTGGATACCGCTGCTCTCTGCCTGCAAGACACATAACAATATATATCTAGGGGAACACATAGCAGAACAGCTTTTTCAGTTGGACCCCAAAAATACTGCACCTTATGTACTGTTGTCAAACATGTACGCTGCAACTGGTAGATGGAGTGAAATGGAGAGAGTACGAAAACTAATGATGGACAGAGGGGTAAGAAAGATGCCCGGATGCAGTTGGATTGAGGTCCATAAACATGTACATACTTTCCTTGTAGGAGATAGATCACACCCACAAATGCAGGAAATCTATGCAGAGTTGGAGAGATTGTCTCGGGAAGTGAGAGCAGCAGGGTATGTTGCTGAGACAAGATTTGTGCTAAGTGATGTCGAAGATGAGCAGTAAGAACAATTTTTTTGTCACGACAGTGAGAAGTTGGCAGTTGCCTCCGGGTTATTAAATACATCTTCTGGAACCATTCTTAAAACGATAAAAGACGTTCAAATTCTGTGGTGAATTGCCACTCTGCAACGAAGTTCATCTCCAAGATTGTTAAACAAGAAATTACCATGCGGGATGTTGGTCCTAGTTATCGTTTACAAAATGGATTGTGTTCTTTTAGAGACTTCTGGTGATTCAAACTTAAACAAGACAGGCAATGGACAGGCTTAAGCATATTGTGAAAATCTTGTATCGATAACAAGAAACTAGTTGCACTATTGGGTTTCTAATCACGTATATTTTTTACCTTGACCATGAGAGTCAAAATGGAAATGGGACTACATGTCAAGTCAACATTAAGATATGTGTTTGCTGTAGGCTATCTGTTAACACACCCCCTCGTCTGACTAGAGGTGGTTACCATGCTAACTCAAGACTCAAGGTGTAGTTACGAGGATGGGGTTTTGTCTTTTCTTTTTAGTTTTTTCTGGCTTATAATAAAGAACAGTGTCCTAGCTTGGGACAAGATACAAGGGAGAAATATAGGGTGACTAGGATTTTGATGTTTATGCTATGTGAAGCCAAGTCCAGCACCAATCTGTTTTTGGGCTTGTCCATTCACCAGGCAGGTTTGGAAGCATCTTGAGGAACAGCTGAACCTGATGCATCTTTGGGATAAAACGCTGTTGAAGAATGTTGCAGGTTTTACTTCACCTTGAGCAACCTGAAGAAGTTCAGATCACTTCCCATTTTGGTTGAATAGGGCATCTAGCTAGCATACAACAATCCTTTCTACCAGTGGACTACACAGTCCCATGTAATAAGAAATTGTGCATCCCTAGAAAATAGGTAGTCTTGCTAAGATCAATACGAAGCTATTATTGTTGCAGAAAGAAGTGCAAACGCGTTGCAAACCCATCTACCCAAATGCGATGGCAGCTAGTGTCCATTTTCAGCATAACCTTTCAACAAAGTTTGAGGAGAGCATCACACAGTACAAAGCTTGGCATCAATATGTAACCGAAAAATTACAAGTTGAAGTTGTCGAGCTAGAGTTTCCTCAAACTCATGTTGTCTTATATGGGTTTTTGTATTATTGCATTTGAAATAAAATATGTAAGTGGAAGTCCAAGAGTTAATTGTGGAATATGAAAAGTCTTTAGCTAGGAAAATACAAAAGAAGTCAAAGAGTCATGAGGGTAGCTTAAAGGTCACAAAGAGAGATGAAGAGTCATCTCATTTGTTCTAAATAAACCCTCATAACTTAAGCAAAGGGATTAGAACCGCAAGCTTGGAAGCTTAGCTTTGGAGCCTTGGCTTCTCTAGTATAGCATAGGAGGAATATCATTCTTTGGAGAGAAAAGTGTTGGCTTCATGTTCCACTATTGGGGCTAGTGTCTTTTCAATGTAATTGTATGTTTGTAACTTTCACTCAATAATAACTCAGAGGCAGCATGCCTTCATTCATATCTCGTGGATGTAGTAAGACTATTCTTTATATATTTGTGATGCATGTTGCTTCACTTGTGCAAATGCTAATAAACTACTTAGTTGTCTTTATTATGCATCTTGTTGGATCCATGTGTTTTATGTTATTACAATTGTTGTTATCTTGTGAATTATTTTGTACATTAACTAACTATTCTTTTGTATTTCTTGTGTGTCTCTTCTAAGTTAGTATTATTACTTGCTTCTAGGGGGATCACTTATTTCCCTTTGATGTGATGGAACCTTTCGTGCATTACATTTGATACTTCAAAAAGTTCATACACTTGCTGTCACCAAAGACATGCATATATCATTCTATGTGTTTATCGCAAACAAGGCGCATCCATAAAGCCATCATTTTAGAAACCGTCCATATTCCAGTTGGGAATCCTGCTCCAAACAATGTGGGGTCTAATTGGGATTTCACATCAGGAAGACCCTTTTCCCAATTGGCGGCTTCCAGCACTATGAACAGGTACTTATACTATTTTTTTGGTGCATTATACATGGTTTTTAGTTGCCTATTTCAAATTATTTCTCAAAAATCTTGTTAGTTCCTTGGCATTGCTATTGTAATGATGATGCACTGAACAACTTTAAAAGCTCTGAGATTTTTGATATGAATTTCATTCTAATGTAACCCGGTTCTTTGGTTGCATGTCTTCTAGCAATGCAGTGTGCACTTGAAACACATATATTCGATGTATTTGCAGGATTTGTTTCTTTTAAATTTGTTTTGTAGGAAATAATTACAAGTATTCCAAATACTATATATAACATATTGATTACTTAAATGGAATAATATATGCAACAAAATATGAATTACAATCTGTTCCATCTATAGTTTTTTTTGAGTTCAAATGGAAACTCATTTTAGTGCCTTACAATTTCCCCCAACTTCTTTATCTACCATGATCAAATGTCTAGATTAGTTTCCATGAGGGTTTTATCAACTTACCATGAGTTTTGTAGCTTCAACCATCTATAATTTGTGAATACCAAAGAAGTCATCAATTCACTCCACACGAGAAGAGAAAGAGGTTATAGGCACATAAATTCAAGTTATTAAGGAGTTTATTCTACCTGGATTGTACATGCATTAGTTGACTTGCTATTGCATGCATCTCTTTATGGTTAGAGGCCCTAGGATCATATGTCAGTCCATATTTAAATTTTTTTTATATGAATAGTATCGATCTTCATTTAGAAAATCGTGGAAGGTCTTTAATTCTATTTATCATTTTGATTTTAGGTTCATTTCAAATGCATTTATCATCTATGGTGCATCATACTCCGAAGCAATAAAACATTGCTTTTTGGGTGATTTTTTGTATCATTTGTTTTGCATCTTCAGATGATATAAAGAATACAAATTGGTTTGACTACCTTATGTCTTGTCTTCTATAGCAAGAGAATTTGAGGAGATTTTTGATGGGTATAACCATATATGCAATAAACCAAAATTTTGCTCATCTATGCATAAAATTGATGTGAATTTCAAAGCAAGGATTACTATTCTCTCCGCTCTTTATGAACAAATAGAGTGATACTGTGATAGTGAAGTATAAGATCCTTATTCTTTCCTTTCGTAATTGTGTATATCGATGGAGCTTTCGTTTATATAGGAGAACTGAATCTTATGTTTGGGTCCATTCTTTGAATGCAACTTGCGGTAACATTGTCCACTGCGGAAAATATCTGCAAGATGATTCCATTTGATGTAGTACAATTATAATGGATGTTTTGCCAATGTTCACAGATCTTTTTCAATTTCATGGCTCAAAGTTTTGTTTTTTTTTTTTTTTTTGTTTTGTTTTGTTTTTTTTTTTTCATATTCACAGATCTTTTTCAATTTCATGGCTCAAAGGTTTTTTTTGTTTTTTGTTTTGTTTTTTTTTTTTTTTGCATATTCTCCTTTCATATTGCATTTAGAAGTGTGTTTGTAAAGATGGAATAACATTGAATTTGTATTTATTTTTGTTTTGTATTGATCCTTTGAAGGTTTACATTGGAGTAAATATTGCTCTTTTGGCTAATGATAAATATTTGCTCTGTAGATGGTCGAACATGCATCTATTTTTTTGAATCAAATTATAGATTCTTTTGCTTCTTCTTCTCAAAAATTAGATGAAGTAATCACAAGCATAAAGACTTATATCCATTAGTACTTCAGGAATTGGCCATGTATCTCTTAGTACATCGACATATATGATATCAACATAAGTGCCATATTTTATTAAGAATTTGGAACGATCTATTATTGCATAGTTTTATATTATCAATTTGCTTGTAGGGTTTGATTAGGATTCTATCTACATTTGCTGGTGGATCTTCTTTAGTTGTAAAGACACTTAAAATCTCAGTATAAGCAACATTGTTAGAGATATTTTCATTGGTTCTAGCTTAGTACCAGGCATGTTAGGTTCCCTTGCTCTTTACAAACTCACTAACCAGGTAGTTCAAATATTATTTTTCATTTGACTGTTATCCTTATTGTGCTTACATTAGGGGAATTTTGAGGTCTAAAATGGGCCTCTCAAGAAAAATGTACAACCAAAATAAACTTTATAAGGACCAATAGGATTAAAGATGATGATGTCAACCATGGGGACGATTTGCCATTTTTGGAGTTAAAATGTAAAAAGATTAAAAAATAATAAAATAATGAAACTACTTTTTCAACTCTTATTTTCAACTCATCTCCCTAAAGTTTTACTCAAATTTTGAGGAAGAGTACTCGTTGGATGCAAAATTTAATTCCTCATTCAAAGAGTAACCATGTTGCATACTTTCGATGCACCACGCTACACAAAAAATGAGAAATAGATGAAAAAACTTGATTGCAATCACGTCTTTCATGTATTTCTCATTTTTCGTGTAGCAGCGTCCATTTAAATTATGCAACATGGGTACTCTTTGGATAAGGAATCAAATTCTACATCCAACGAGTGTTTCGACTCAAAATTTGAGTAAACCCATAGGGAGATAAGTTAAAAATATGAGTTGCAAAAATAGTTTTTTATTTTTTCCCTCTAAAATTTGATGATGTAATCTAATCTTATTTTAATATTTCCACTATTATTTTATAATTTCCTTAGGAGACCCATTTTAGGCCTCAAAACTCCCTTAATGAAATTTGAAGCACACATTGCTATCCAATATGAAAGAACATGTGAATTGATTTTGTTTGAATGGCACTACACAAATAAAATAAAATAGACTTTTATCTGTATTGGAGGCTTATGGTGTTTCATTTACAATTTTCCCTATGTTGCTTCAACTTCTATATTATTTCAACTTTTTAACTTTGATGCTAGACAAATTTATAAAGAAAATACTTATGCCATTGTTGTGAAAGTCCACTTTTCTTGTAGCAACGTTGAAGTGATTATATCTTTCTATATATATGATACATTTAAAACCACACACTCTTAAACATAAATATACCAATCAATATCTAAGAGATACTACGTGACATATAGAATCTCTACTTGGACTACTTTATCTTCCAACAATATTTGAATTTGATCTTTTTAGGTAGGTTGGATGATATTTTAGTTATAAGAAGAATTCAACAAAGAAAAAAAAGCTGTCTTTGTTAGCAATTCTATAGGTCCATGCTTTCCATGTAATGATAAAGAGATGATTAGTCTATGTTATAAGTTACATTGTTCCAATAAAAAATGTTTGTCTCACCTTTACATATACTCGGCGATTTAAAACATGAATATGGGGTAGATCTTCTTGATCTTGACATGTTAATTCCATTTTCTTATCCCATATCTTGTAATCATGTCCAACCTATTACAAATCTATATGGATGTCTTCTCCTCTCCAACTGTTGTCTTATTGGTTTTCTTAAGAGCCAACTTACACAAATATTATGGATGTTGCTTCTTTGTTGCTTCCAAGTGCCAACTTAGAAATAAAGAAAATGCTACCTAGCTCGAGCACACTCCATGTTCTCATTTCCTTATTGTTGAATTATCTCCTTTCTTTTATTTCCATGAAACACTTTATATTTACTTTTTTTTACTGTCTTCTTGATCTTGACATGTTAATTCCATTTTCTTATCCCATATCTTGTAATCATGTCCAACCTATCACAAATCTATATGGATGTCTTCTCCTCTCCAACTGTTGTCTTATTGGTTTTCTTAAGAGCCAACTTACACAAATATTATGGATGTTGCTTCTTTGTTGCTTCCAAGTGCCAATTTAGAAATAAAGAAAATGCTACCTAGCTCGAGCACACTCCATGTTCTCATTTCCTTATTGTTGAATTATCTCCTTTCTTTTATTTCCATGAAACACTTTATATTTACTTTTTTTAACTGTCTTTTTCATTCTTTAAAGTGACAATGAGAAATAAAGAATATCAATTTCATTGTCTTATTGGTTTAGTTAACATAGCCAATCTACAAAGACAATCTAAGGTCTGTTGGTTTTGTCAGTGTTTCATAGGTCATTGTTATTGGTTTACTCGGGTATCAATATTGATTTAGTCTGATATCAAGCTCTTTGTTGAAAAGCTGAAAATATGGTGGCATTGATGTCAAAGGAGTGGCACAATTGAAGTGGTTGGAAGAAAATTGGTTAAGTAGAGACATTGAAGCCATTTTTTAGTTTACAAGATAAGACCAAATACAATTTAAAACTTCTTATATGGATAGATCTCGGAAAGACCTTTCCAACAGTATATTAAAGTTTGAAAAAGGCCTTATGGATCAAAAGATATGGCCAATCAAAGTTACGAGGGTAAAAGTCAAAATTTTGGTGTTTTTAGGCTAATGGCCCCATAGCACATTCAACATGCCCATGTGAAAGAAACATAGGCACACACATGGAAAATAAAAATATTAGGAGGGTTAGTGGTGGTCCTCGCTTGGGACACGTAACCCTGACAAGTATTTCCTCGTTAATTAAATCTCAGAGTTTTCCTTTGAAGGAACATAATGAAAAGACCAAGATCCTAGGTTGACGCCGCACTAGGAGGACGTGGATGAAAAACTCGGCAGATGGAGTGAGTGGTGATTGGAAGACAACAACATCAGGGAGACCCCATTGGACAAATCACCCTAATAGTATCTGACGAACATGCAAGTTTAAATCGTGGGAACAAGGGAGTTGAGCGGATGTGGCAACATAGGGTCATGGAGAAGTGTAACGTGTGCAGGTGGGCCAATGTTAGGCAAGGCCCCCATAGACACGTACTCTCAGAACTGTTAGGCAAAGCCCCCACAAGACAAGTCACCTTGGAGAATTAAGCTCGACATTTTTGAAACAATCAACATTGGAAAGGCCGAGGCAACAAAGATAGGGATATGTAAACATCCCCGTCAGGTGCCACAAAAAATTCCTGCCTGACCTGTGTATTTAAAGCAAAAATTCATTAAAAAACTAAGGAGAGGGACCCCCTTTTTCCATATAATGACATGGCACTTGGCCACATAAAAAAATAAAAATAGGACACTTGGTGTGATTTAATTGGATGAAGGATCCATAGGGTATGGTGATGTTAGCATTTGAAATATATGGGACACATGCCATCAATAAGGATGTGCCACGTGGCATGCAAATTTGGCATGTTTGAGTGGCCCCAAAAAAAATAGAAGGTGGCACCAGTCATCAAGTGACACGTTGCATCTTGACACAGGTGGCGAGCAGGTTAGCAATGAGAACACATCATCTCTATCGCTAGATATCCATGCACCCCAACAATTTTTAATGAGACAAATGTTTTAATTCCGGGCTGACAAAGTGTCGAGACATAATGGCATTGAGGTGGCTAGTCACATTATCTCGATGGTTTTCTTATTGGTCTGTTTGTAAAGTGGTGGACCCAAAGGAAGATATCATGTCAGCAATTTCATGATTGGTCCATGTGTATAGTGTGAGGCCCCACCAGGATACGTAACGTTGGAATTTTTTTTGGAAGAAATCATAGGCGTTCCGTCATGTTTATGTCGAGAAATAAAATTAGGGGGCTAATGGGGTGCTTCAAAACTCAGTTATGTGGGTGTAATGTGACTAAGGACACAAAGCCAACATGAATGGGTTGGTATCTATATTTCGTGGTTTTGTGCCATATTTGGTGATTCAACCAGAACTGGAAGAGCACATGAATGAGTTGACAACTTGGTTAGCAAAATGGACAGACTTGCAAGTGTATTTGGAAGTTTTGGCCAAAACTAGCGGTTCACTAAAGTTGGAACTACAAATAGAAGTTCTGCTAGATCCTATAGAATTCCAAAATTACAAATTTGGATAATTTAACATAGATTTTCTCATAGAGATAGGAGAATAGAGTTTGCATACTGATTTACCACATTAAGAAGACTTACAAGAAAGTGAAAAACATAAAGACAATGAAAAAAAAACCTCTTTTAAGTGCAAGTTAAGAGTTAAATTTAACTAATGTTTTAAACCTAAAAATATCAACTTGAATTCTTTATTGGTAGAATTGAGTAAAAAAGGTTGTTATTGATGCTTGGTGTGTGATGGTGAACTGATAAGAGACCAGAGAGTTCTAAAGGTGATTTTATGGTGATTGGGTTGTGTAGTTGAGGAGGGAGTTTATTTGGTTTATGAAAGGAAGTGGCCTTCATGTTTTGAGTTTGAAAATGGAGGGAAAAATTAATCGAGGTCAAGCAAGTAGAAACTTTTACATTATGAGTTTTAGCTCCTTCTAGTAGTGGCTGGTAAACAATCACGGTAGGAGCTCCTTTTAGTAGCAAATAATAAATTAGAGGTAGTATCTCCTTTTAGTGGTAGATGATAAATTAGGGAGTAGTAGTTTCCTTCGGGTTGGATCCAAATAAATTCGTAAAAGCAAGTTGAAGCTTATCTTTGTGAAGTAATAGAAGTGAAGTTTGAAGAATATATGTGTTTAATTTGTGCTTCTTGTGTTGATCCTTGTGATACTTATATGTATTTATTTTAAAGGGATTGTTGGAGTCTTTGAGTATTCTTTACTTTTGTTGAATTGAGGCTTCTGTGATCCATATCAAGTTTATGAGAAAAAGTTTTTAAAATTCTCACATTACTGATTCACCCCCCCGCCTTTAGTAGTGTCATAGTTTCTAACAATTGGTATCATAGAAAGGTTCATTCAGGATCAATTTAGTAGCTGGAAGGAAGATAAGGGACTATGGAAAATTAGGAATGAACAATCTGTTTTGGAAAGTAAGGATGAAAACCCATATTCAATCTCTTGTTGTTGATGTATAAGATGTAGTGGAAAAATAATATCAAAATCCTTAAGACCTGATTACCAGAGATCATAATATTGAGTTTACATGCAATGCCAAAGCTATGAATTCTCTACTCACTAGCCTACCTGAACTAGAACTAGTCAAGGTCATGGGTTTCACTGCTGCAAAAGCTATATGGGACAAGATGAGTAGCTGCTATGAAGGTGACATCAAGTTAAAGCAAGCCAAACTTCAAGGTTTTAGAATGAAATTTGGGTCTTTGAATATGCATGATGATGAATATATTTCTAAATACTTTCTTAGAGTTGATGAAATTATGAATATAATAAGAGGTCTTGATGAAGAATTAAAAGAGCCAGTAGTAGTTGAAAAGGTGTTGAGATCTCTCCTTAAGATATTTAATCCTAAATTTCTAGCCATTGAGGAGATGGTAAATCTAAAGTCTCTCATGTTGGACCAACTACTTGGAAATCTCACTACCTCTGAGATGAGAATTTGTAATGACAAGGCTACAACAAAAAAGTCAACCTTCAAAGTATACAAGTCAAGCCTAAGAAAGAACATAATGACTCATGTTGTGAATTACATGAGCTAAGTTCATGAGGAAGTTCAAGAGAGGCTAAGGAAAGGATAAAGGTAAGCTACCTTTTAAGTGATTTGACTGTGGAAATATGATCACTATGCTTCTAGGTGTCCCAAAAAGAAGAAGAATGGATATGACCCCAAAGAAAAATTTAAAAAGGTGCACAAGGAGAAAATTGAGTTTAAGGAGAAAAACTTCTACACCCAAGACTGCAACGCCTTTGAAAGTGAAGACAATCAATCTTAAAATGAAGATAGAGCCTATGAAAGATGAAAATAATTTATGCTCATGGCCATAGATAATTTGGAAGTGGAATCTGTTGACTTTGATAGAGAAGAGGTCGAATTTGACCTAGAAGGAGAGTTGGTCAGTGCTCTTGAAGAGATCCAGAGGATGAGGGAGAAAAAGAAAACAAAAAAATAATTGTTTCCAAGGAAAAAGATGAAGCAATAGAACCTATGCTCTTACAAATTGAAGAAGGGAAGAAGATCCAAGAAATCTTGAATGAGTATCTCAATGAGAAAAATCAAGCATGTGAAAGGCTTGAAGGAGAAATTGTCTCTCTGAGGAAAGAGATTGAAAAAGAAAAAACCCACGGAAATTTAACGAGAAATTTGGAAAAGGGACTAAAAGTTTAAATGATCTCCTTGAAGCATAAAGAGTGTCCAAAGATAGAACTGGTATTACATTTGAGGTTGAGTCAAGCTTAGAAACTTATATGAAGGGCAATAAAGTAGTTACCTTCATGAAAGCATTAAAAAATGAAGACAACGTAGCTTAGAGAGATGATCCAATGCAACAACAAAGAGAAAAATGGACCACACAGTCAAATTTGTAGCCAAAGACAAATTATGCATTGAAAAATAGGAGCAATTCGATTCAGCAAAATTTTGACAACACAAGAGAGGAAAATCAAATTAGCCAAAGACAAATTATGCATTGAAAAATAGGAGCAATTCGATTCAGCAAAATTTTGACAACACAAGAGAGGAAAATCAAATTTCTCTGAGAGTAGCTCACCAAATCTTTAGAAATCAATTTTCTCCTAGGTATGAGTGTTGGTTGCTAAATTTGTCTACTTTTTACTCACCTTTTTATCCCTTTCCTGTACTCATTTCATGTCCTTGTTAGTCATTTTGTATTCTAACAACAAAGGTATAAATATTGTCATGTCTTTCTAAATTATTAATCGATGAAGCGTAGTCATAGGGGATTATTATTTAAAGCAACTTGCTAACTTAAGTTTCCTTACAAATTTGAAGGAATGATGATCAAGACCATGATTTAGCATATGATGACTATCGCGCTGGCAGCACTATCTTTAGATATCAATTGCAATGGTGGTTCAACGTATCGACTAACACAAGTGCTATCTTTATATTCTGTTGTATCTTGAGAATTGCTATGTATTTGTAGGTAGACAAATGTCGTAATCTTAGGTATTGTGATTTGTTAAATGAAATGTATAAGTAGTGTTATTAGGTTGGGAAAGCCATTGCTAAGAGATACATTGTGATTTGTTAAATGAAATGTATAAGTAGTGTTATGAGGTTGGGAAAGCCACCGCTAAGAGATACACGAGAATTATGAGCTGTAACAACATACCTCTGTAATGTTATTTTGATTAATGCAATTGATGATCTTTGAGAATTTTCTAGCTCTTGATCTTGTTGTAGCCCTAATCAGGGAGTTTGGCCCACTCTACTGACCAGGCGCTTTTGGATTAATTGTGTGTGTAGGTTTATTTCTGTTGCGTTATTTTCTTGTTGTGTAATGATTTATCTATGGGTTAATATGACTCTTAACTCGCTGTTACTCTAATTGTTGTTACAATTATTACTTGTTGTTACACATTGTTATGTTTATGACTGAATGTTAATTATGGGTAGGGAAACTGTGGCTTGCATATATCTTGCATGATAGCCTTGAAATAACCAGTCGATCCTTGGGTTAACAATTAATGTGGAATTGGGTGAATTGTATGATTCATATTTGAACACCAAAATTTTGGCATCGTTGTCGGGGAGGCTATTGAAGGCGCGAAAGTACGACCAATATTAACCATAGGACCACTCTCTCATCTTGGGGAGGGAGGTATTTTTTACCCTGCTCTAGGTCCTGAGCATTATATTGTTTTGTTTCTTTCATGGGAACCACTCTCTCATCCTAGGGAGCGAAGTTTCTTTTTACCCTGTTTCAGGTCCTAAGCTTAGATTTTGTGGTTGGTTTGTTTTCCCTATTTTTCTTCCTTTTTAGGGGCCACTCTCTCGTCCTACGGAGGGAATTTTTTACCCTGCTTCAGGTCTTGAGCTTTCAATTTTATTGAATGCTTTCCTTTTATTTTTTTATTACATGAGTAGAGATACAAATAAAAGGGGCAGAGGAAGACCCCCAAAACAGAAATGAGAGATAAAGGAGGATTACCTACATCCATGAAATCATTTCAAAAGCTGAGTTAGGAGCATCGTCATGAGCTACTGTCAGGGTGAGATCTCATACGAGATCTGGAGGGAAATCAGTTTCACAACCAGGACCTCTCCCAATAACAGAAGCATAATTCGGGGAAGAAGAAGTAGCAAGCAGAGGATCAAAGGAACTGAACATTGTGAGTTCAAAAGAAGAATACTTGAGGGAATTCTTTGCACCATTTGATCGAGGAAGTGTTGTCAAACAACCTCAACCACACATTATAGAACAACCAGAACCTGTTGAGATTCCAAGTGAATATTGGAAGATATTCATGGCTCTTACAACTTTTTCGATCAAGTTCCGATTTGGAGATATCAGGGGTGATGCACCTATGAAGCTTATTCCTTTGACAACATTACCTAACTTCCATGGTCTTTCTTATGAAGATCTGAACACATTCCTGTTTGAATTCAACGTTGCCTGTCGGGGGTATGACTATATTTCTGATTCCCAGAAATCAAAGATATTCCCTGCCACTTTGAAGGGAACAACTTTGAGATGGTTCATGGGTTTAAGGGGGAAATCTATTACTACTTGCGATGATATGAAGACGTTTTTCCTCTAAAAATATCAAGACCACTGCAAATCCTGAGATGTTAAGGAAGAAATATTTAAGATTATGTAGAAGGAGGATGAGAACATGGAGGAATTTGTGGAATGTTTCAAATATAGTTTACAGAGATCAGGCCATAGTGATCTAGATAAGGACATCTTGAAGATAATTTTTCTCCACGCATTAAGGGAGGAATCTTTGGAACTTTTGAACGTAGTAGGAAAGGGAGATATATCAAAGGAAGAATCTGACATCATCTGCAAATTTTTCATTAAGTGTTCACGTGGAGGTGCGAGGCACAGGTAGGAGATCCAAACCCTCATGACATCTAACAGTAGAGTTACGAAAGCAGAAATTGGAAACTTGCTAGACAACTTGAGGACCGATATCTTTAGCACACTGTCCTCAAAGCTAGATGTTTTACAGGCGAAATAGAAGCAGATGGAAGCAAAGAAGGCTATGTCCATTTTCTGCCCTCAATGCAGGAAGAAGCACCTGCTGAAGGAATGTCCACTGAATACTATCGAGACCCATGCGATATGTGAGTAGAGTCCTTCCAATATCACTTGCCCACTTCTTCCTGGGCTGAAGGTAGGCTTTCAGGGAGAAAATGAAGAAGTAGATTGATTGTATTTCATGGGATCAAGGAAACCATGGAAACCACGACCATAAAACATGAATCAAGGTATGCCTCAAGACCTCTCTTAGTATTTTAATAATTTGAATTTTAGGCCTTAGTCTGTACCTTTTTCACCTTCATGGCCACAATCTTGTCAATGTCCAATGCCTTGGAAAACATGGTTCCCTCAATCTGGTCCAACTACTTCATGGTCCCAGAATTGGCGTGGACCTCCTCGTTCAGGATAGTTCTCCCAGCCTATGCGACAGCAACAATTACGAATGCCTTCTAATGCGTCCACTAGTTTTCCTGCTATTTGTCCACAACTTCCTGTTCAATCCAACCCAAAACCAAACAATAGGGGGGCTTAACGGGTTGAGACACTCAACCTTCCTGCATACAGTATTGCCACCACGGAATGTAGTGAATTAAATCTCTGGTCCGATCAGGTGGTAAATACTCAAAATTTACTGATAACTGTTGAACATACTAATGATGAAGTCTCAGAACCAAAACCTAGGAATTTTGTTGGAACAACTGGGGATGAGTTAATGCAAAATCCTATGGAAAAACAACCCCCTTCTCAAACAATTGTTACTAGAGGATGTCATACTGGTCCACTTATCCTAAGAGACTATCCTTGAGCAAATAGAGTCCTTGTCCCAAATTTGAATTTTAGGGGAATTGCAAAATTTATTTGTCAAAATCCCATTACTTCAGGCTATGAGGGACGTACCGATTTATGCCAAAAAGATCAAAGACTATTGCTCTAATAAACCTAGGAGAAAACTAAAGGATCCACTCACTATTCACACTATGGGAAAATTATCAGATGCAATGTTGGGGAAGCCTACACCTGTTAAATATGGGGATCCAGGGAACCCAATTCTTATAATACAGATTAATGGGGTTGATGTCCCAAATATGCTAGTAGACTCGGGGGAAACAATTAATGTCATAAACTCTGCAACTGTGATTACCTTGGGCCTGCGAAACCTTAAATCAAATCCCACCATCCTAGAATTGGCAAATCGGCCTACTATAAGATTGGGAGGGAAGTTGGAAGATAAAACTATTTCAGTAGACTCATGGCAATACCCTATCAATATTTTGGTATTACATACCCAATCCCCTGCTGGTGGGAAGCCTTTGATTTTATGAAGACCATGTTTTGTGACCGCAGACTCTTACATTGGGTTTCGGTCAGGAAATATGATAATATCCAATGGTGAAGTTACAAAGAATCTTATCCTTTATCCCCCTGTAGAACCAAGTTCACCAGATAAACCAAGATTTACCTTAATACAAAAATCTCTACCTACGAAAGGGCCTGAACCTGAAAATGAAGAAATTAGACCAATTCTTACTATTGGTGAGGCCCTCTGTTTTAAGGATGAAATAGAGGATGATGCCATTAGTACCTTTATTAGCAGCCCCAACATTGTTTCTGATTCAACCTGCCAGTTATTATTATCTGTTATGAGTTGCAATGTTTAGGAAGCCATTGAACCAGAGACTGAAGTTGAAAACGTTCATGTAATCGTACCCTATAATAGTGTTCCTGTAGAAATCAAACCAGGGAGGATGCTGAACATTAATCCTGACCTTTCACCTTCCCAGTCTGAATGGTTATTGAAAGTCCTTCGAGAAGAGAAAGAAGCCTTCACTTTGGAATATAAAGATATGAAAGCAATCCCTGCTGACTTATGTACTCATCACACATACATTAAAGAAGAATGTCAACATGTTAGGCAACCACATAGAAGAATGAATCCTGCTCTAAAGAACATTGTCAAAGACGAACTACCTAAATTATTAGATGTGGGATTTATTTACCCAATTTCGGATAGTCAATGGGTATCCCCACTAGTCATTGTTTCAAAGAAGAATGGAAAATGGCGGATTTGTGTTTATTACAGGGAATTAAATAAAGAAACTCAAAAAGATCATTTTCCCTTACCCTTTATTGACCAAGTCCAAAAGAAGTTCTTCTCCTTTTTGGATGGATTTATTTGGTACAACCAGATCCAAATAGCTCCTGAGGATCAGGATAAAACTACCTTCACATACCCTTGGGGAATATCCTAATAGATGATATTGAAGCTCTGGTGAGAAGGTACTATACCTTCTTCATGATTCTCAGATAAGTATAAGACCCCTATGTTCAGATATGTGATTATGACTTGTAGATTTCATGTTCATGATGTGTTTGACAAAATGTCTATCATGGTTAGGCCTAGTTAGGTCATGTTCTTGTCTAATTTTTGTATGGAAGGCTTTGTACCTATGTCCTTTATCATTTTTGAGAGTTTAATTAAGTTCTAAGTGGTGGTTTGGATACTAGCCCTAAAAAGTGCCTCAAATCTTATAGTCGGAGGCATAGAACTGGGTGAAAAATACTACAGCCACTCCCTTGCCGGCTTGTGCATGCAATTGTAGGGCTATAATCAAATTCCAGCAGTGTTGTGCCAGCCTATAGGAGTCTAGGACACAAAAACAAAGGTTTAACTCAGGGTATAGGCACTTGGAAGTGTGGTTTAGCTGTTGGTGGCCCTGTAGCAGCTAATGGAGGTCAGTAAGGTTTTCGTTTTGTCGATTCTGTTAGCTACCTATACCAATAGGTTTCATATTTCATGATTGGCTATAGAAGTTCCAAATATGCTCTGCTTTGATCATGCAAAGATCACATATTTCCAAAGGAGTACAAGGTGTGTAAATAGCTTAATGCGTCCCAATTTTGATGGATGGTCCAACAGTCTAATCTGGATCATTCCATGGTTTAAATTTTCAGTTGTAGAATAGAGAAAGGAGTCTATCCAAACTGTTTAATCTTGGCAGACAAGTAGTTTAGGTAGAGAAAAAAGATCCCAACAGCTTAATCTGGGGCCTTGGAAGAAATAAGGGTAGAAGTAGATAGAAAAAACAAAAGAAAAAGCCAAATAAAAGAAAAGGCAAGTAAGGGTCTGCAAGTCCAAGTGCACCCTCCAAGAAGAAATAAAAAATGCTAGGCAAAGTAGCTGGGTAAGTAGATGGGGTTGCAGAAGTGGTATTCATTCCAGATTGAATCTTGCTGGTTTAAATAAGAAAAACAAGGCAAAGGAGCATGTCTAATTCCCCAAATTCCCCTTCCACTCTTATTACTAACATCCCTTCATCCATGGAGATTGATGAGAAATTTCTAAGGTTTTATGATGGTTCTTGTTCATTTAAAAGCCACATTTCCTGTGTAAAATTCTTTTCATTTTGATCTACTCCCTAAACTAAGTGAGTTTCAAACAAACTTAGTGGTTTCCCCTTCATTTACCCTTTCATACATCTTAACCCCTAACTCTACTATCTAAATCCCCTATGTCCCCCTTTCCCTACTATAATAACACTATGGTGTATAAATCCCAGCACTATGTACATATCCTCCTCTTGGCACTATAGCCAAATAAATGGTCAAGGGAGACTTTAGTCCATCTGGGACTATGGTCAACCCTATCTTGGAGCTGCTCTAACCTCTGGTTATGAGCAGCAACCTCTTCCCTCAGCCCTCACCATCCCTCTGCTCAAAAACACAAAAAAACCCTTTTTCCCTTGCTAAAATCACTCCTATAAACCCCTTTCTCTTATAAAACCCTTGAAAAACCCGAAAAATCCCCAAAACACATGAAAAACCCACTATCCCAAGGTTCCCCGCCCGAAATATTAAATTGAATATTATAATAGGCCAGCGGGCCCCCCCCACAAACCTGCACGATCCGTCAGAGGGCCCGCTAGCCGTCGATCTTCTGCCACCCATGATCCAACGGTGGGCGGTCATTTCTGTTCCCCGACCTGTCGACCTTTAGTGTCCGGGGAAAATGGTTTTCCGCCCCGTACAGGGACGCGTGTCAAACGCTGGGGTTGTTCGGAGCCCCCCTCCCTAATACCACTCATCAACAAAGGCGGTGCGGGGAACCCACTTACCACCATTCCGATACCGCCGTCCCTTATGTCATTGTTGCGTCATCCTGACGTAGCACCTTTCGCCCACCCCTGCGCCATGTGATCCTCCACGTACTCCTGCCACCTTATTCACCCGCCACCGTCTCCTGCCACCCTGGCTCACACCTCAGCAGCCACGTCACCTCCGTACCCGGGCCCCGCCATGACGTCATCGGCGGAAAAGCGCCAAATGCATACTTTTCCCAAATTTAACGTTATAAACGACCAAATGAGCCGTTTTGGGTCATTTTCACGCGCAAAAGAAGTAGCCGTTGTCAACCAGCTGCCGCGAAATTTGTCCCCAGCCATCAAATTCAACATTTCGACCGCTACAAGTCCAGAATTCGACGGCATTAAACCTCCACAACCCGGCCCGCAAGCTTCCAAGCTAGTTTTTCCAGGTATTTCACCAGTTTTCCCCACTTTGCCCATGCATTCCAATTCTCTGTAAATTCACCATTAAAAAACTGGTAAAAATCCTAAATTCAACTCTGCTTGTTACCTAAAGTAAGCCCAAGCAACCTGCACCACCCCTGAACTATAATTCGACATTAGAGCGGTCATTCCACGGGCTGAAACCATAAAATTGTCCTCGAGGTGCTCGGCATTGTTCCCTTTTGCCGAGTACAGGCCAGCTGCATTTTTACCAAAAGAAACCTCATTACCTCTGCAACTTACCCTTGGCAGTTCACGTCCCTGAGAGGTTGCAGTAGACTGCAGAAACCAGCTTGCATTTTCACTGAGAAAAACACTTCAGACTTGGTCTGTATTGGTCCTATTACTCAAGATTTTAAAAAGACTTTGTAAACAATTGCCATCACCTTATTTCAAATCAAGTTTTACAATGGCTGCTTCTGCATCCTCATCCCTCAGTGTAGCTCCATTGAATCCAACAAGTAGAGAGCTGGAGGCCTTGCCATTTGTTGACAAGGACTGTCTTATTGAAGACTTTGAGGGCAACAGGGACTTCTTGCAGACCTTCAGTCAGTTGAGAGAGGACTATAAGGATGGTCATGGTACACATGGGATATGGGAGTCAAACCTACCATACTATTGTCTCCCAGCTGTAAATGTCTTCCCTGAAATCATTCACCTATGTGCTGAAAACTATAATGTGCAGCACAGAACTGTTAGCACTCCATCTGGAAGGATCCTTTTTTACATTAATGCTGAGTCTATCAACAAAATGTTACATTTTGATCAGACAAAATTGCTAATCCCGTTTTCCATGAGCTATTTGCTAGAGACTGGTGAAAAGATGACCAGTGAGGAGATTCAAAAGGTCACCAGAGATTTCATGAGACCTGAGTGCCAGCCTACAGAGCCACCTCCCTACCTGGGTATCCACTTCAATGATATAGGCAGGCTTTTACTGGACATGATCGCCTATGTGCTGGGATACAAAAACAGTGAGCATGTGGACAAAACAATGCTGGTATTGCTATCTGCATATAGCCCACGCCAACCCCCTGCCAGGAAATATAACTTTGCTAAATTCATTGCCAATAAGATTCATGATCAGCTGAGCAAGGTGGACAGGCAGGGGGTCTTCAGGTACTCAGCCTATATTTACCACCTATTCATGTACTACCACTCTGAAGCCTTCCCATGCTACATCAGAAGGCTGGATCACAAAGGGGAAAGAAGATCTGTTATCTTCTGGACCTCTGTCTTTCATAAGGTCACAAACTCACCCTATACCTACTGTGAATTTGTTGACCAATTTGTATACCCAGTCTCTTGCCTATTGATGAAGTCCCCTCCTCCCAGAGTATCAAATGAGATAAATAAAGCCCTGCAACTTTCTAGAAAATATAAAATAGGTGACTGGTACCTATATGAGAACCATACTGTCATTAGGATCTATGGCTGTGAGCTCTGTCCATACAGGCTCCCAAAATATGTACCTATGAGGTTATTTGCCTTGGAATATTGCAGGCAGTTGATTCAGTCAGACCTCACCCATTTCCACAACGCCAAAAAGAAGGCCCACCTCAAGTTCAAACACGAGTTGGGCCCCTTCATCATGAACAAAAAAGAAGGGTGGGAAGAGGCAGACCTAATCCTCAAGGATAAATACAAGTTATCCTATAGTTTTCGGTGGGTCCATTATGACCCTCAAGGTTTCATCACTGCTAGAAGAAACAAGTATAGGCTTATAGGCATTAAACATTGCCAGTACTCTCACATTGAAAAATATGCCAACCTGCAAGAATGGCAGATGGACACTCTAGTTGAAAATCTAACTGAGGAAGAGAGAATGCTAAAGAGTAGGAGGGAGCTTGAAAAGACTATTGACCTAGACTATGTGCAGCAGGTACCTTTCAGACCGCCTTATTCAATAGGAGGAGGGACCTCGGCTACAAAGACTGCACCACAGACACCTTCTACATCAGCACCAGTGTTAGATAAAGGAAAGGGTATAATGGGTACAGAAGAGGAGGTAACAAAAGAAAAGCCTGCCCCTGAAGCAGAGCAGCAAACAGGGCAACAACAAGAACAGCAGCAAGGGCAAAATGTCCCTCCACAGACTCAGCTACCAGCAGCTCCAACACTGCAAATTCCACCTCCACAAAAAGAGCCAGTAACTGCCCCAATCTTACAGACCCCAGCACATGAGGAAAGGGGAACTAAAAGAGATAGAGGAGAGTCCACTCCTCTCAGTGGATCCTCCCACCAGCCAGAAGCCAAAAGGCAAAGAGCAGACTCCCCAGAGGTAGAAGACATTACTGATGATGTCTTGGAGAGTGAAAGAAAAGACAAGGAGGGCAGTCAACACACAGGTACAAGCTCCTTTCAGCAGGAGCAAACTTTACAACTCGGCTTAGAGGTGTCCTCCTCTTCCCAGCTGACCAAGAAGCCTAAAAGCACCAAGGCTTCTTTCAAACAGATAAAAGCTCAGAATGAGCTGCTAAGGGCCGAGGTCTACAAGCAATTCGTAGATGCAACACCAGCCCAGCAAGAGAGACTATTGTCGGTATACGACATTCAGGAGGAGAAATTGCTCCTGAGCCACTTCAAGCCAATGGGGCCGGAGCCTAAGACACCTGCAGATTTCATAAAGACAAGGGTGGAGGTCCTAGCCAGGGATATACATCCCATGGACCAGATTGAACTCCACAAGCAAACTGGAGAGATGGTCTATGCAACCCTAGTAGAGAAGGCCACCTTGGCCCATGAGCTGAAGGAGTCCCTAAAAAACACCAACACCCAGTTGGATTTTGAGAGATTGTCATCCCAAGCCAAAGACAACAGAATAAAGTCCCTGGAGGAGATCATCATCGATCTAGGACATGATCCTAGTGATCCAACGGGTGTAAAGGCCCTCATGAAGAAAAAAGATGATGACTTGAACGCATTAAAGAAGAGGTTGAAGCTGCAGCCCACAGAGCACCCTCAAACAGCAGAACTTCAAAAGCAAAAACGGGCTTTGGACCAGCTAGACCTCCTAATGCAGCAAGACCAAAGGATTAGGGAACTGGAGAAAGAGCTGGAAGGAATATTACAGGAAAAACAAGCAGATTCCACTTCCCAATCTCCTCCAACTACATCAACAACAGCAGCAACTTCAGGGGCAGCAGTGCCCCCTACAGCAGAAGCAGCAGGAACAACAGCAGCCCCAGATGCCAGTCCAAGTATAGAAGAATTGACCAAGGCCGTCAGAGCAATGGAGCTCCAAGCAGACGAAATAAAGAAGGCCAAGGAAAAATTGGCAGAACTGGACTCCAAGTATACCAACTCCAAAATGACTGTAGCAGAACAGGGCAGAGAAATAAAGGCCGAAAGAGACAAGATAAAGGCCTTAGAAAAGGAGCTGAATCTAGAGACAGCTATGGCTGACATAAAGAGAATCCTATGGGCTAAAATTGGCCAATCCATCAAACAGCAGTGGAGGTCAATAAAAATAATACATTAGCAGATGGATTTGATGGGCCAAGCACAAGCGGAAATTCAGAAGGCCAAGACAGTACTAGGAAACAAAACAGAACAGGCAAACAGGATGATAGACTTCCTGAATAGACAGGAAAGGGAAGAATTGGCAGCCATAGGCATTCCCAACAGAACAGAAGCTGTCCTATCTGCCAAGAAGGCACTAACTCTAAGAAACTATATACAAACAGTAGAGAGGAAATTTTTTGAAATGCAAGCAGATGTGGAGGAATACAAGGCCAAAATGGGAGTGCTGCAAGCAAAAGGCCTGCCCAGCTTGCTAAGTGGTGCAGGAAAGCTGATCTCCCTAGATCAAATGGCCAACAGAATGGCAACCACTATTGAAAATCAGATTATTGCATCTGGCAGTACATCTGAACCAGCAGGGCCTCCTACAGGACAGAGTTTATATGAAAAAATTGAAGGCATGTTCTTCATTGAGAATGAGGTGAATCACCTGTTTGAGACCCCTCCCAATCTTTACAAACATACAGAGGCAGAGGAAACATTGATAAAAATACGCAGGCATCAAATGCCTAAGGAGGATTGGTGGCAGTTTATGCTTCAGATTTTGCCACGGTAATTCCAGCTGTTTGGTCACTGCCAGCTCAAAGTCACTTTAAAGACAGACAGCATAATAAAGTCAGCATTGAAAGCAGCTGAGTGATGACTCAGCATATAGACTCCAAACGGCCAGCCAAAAGATAAAGAGTTGCGCAAATTTGGACAGCGTACCCTCAGCCGACTCCAATTGCCACCGGATCAATAGGCTCTGATCAATTTTGACAGCTAAAAGACAAGAAGTTATTACAACATTAACTTTCTCAACTACTACACTCCAACAGTTGGCAGGATATTAATGCAGCATGTACTCTTCGTTTTAGATATTTTCTTGTGTAAACTTTCTATATATACTCCCCTTGGTAACGCATAAGGGTTGAGAATTTTCACTCTAAGGCATGTATACTGTATATTTTCAGAAGAGTTTAATACAAAGAGCAAGCTCAGCTCAGTGATTTTCTGGAAGTATGGTGTTTTGCTGATGATCTAAGTGTTGTTGCAGAATTCTTGTGCTGTCTGGTGGAATGATATGTTTTCTTAAATCTCTATTTTGTTTTCCTATATTGTTACATGCTCATGTTTTCATCAAATCTAGCAATAAAGAAACAGAATAGTGCAGGATATGTTTCCTTCACACCCTGTGCTCAATCTTGTTTTGCTGTAAATGTTTTCCTCAGAATTAAATGGACATGAATTCTTAAATGCTCATGTTTTGTTTAAATCTTGATTGTAAATGCTATTTAGAAATCCTTCACTGCTTCTAGGTAACATTATCTCTTTATCACTATTTCAGTATTTCAGTTTAATGAAAGATCCTTAAGTGCCTTTCATATTCTGAGCATATCACACTAAACCACAAATTCATAGCATCGTTTCTCAGACGGTTACCCAGCTCTGCAATTTCATTACTTTGTTAAATCAGCACACCAAACTAACGGACCACTGACTCCATAGCCCAATGGACTAGAACTCTTTGGAAAATACATAAGCACCTTGACTGAAATTATCATCCAAGCAAAAAACTTAAAACAGACTTGAACTTATAGCTAGCCTGAAATCATTACAAACAGAGATAAATTATAAAGAGAGAGCCCTCTCTGACTACAGTTTGGCTAGAAACTGTCGTCCAAAGATTGGCTAGTGGTTACCCCGGCCGTATTCCCTTGGGAGTCATAGGGAACAACCTGGGTGTTAACATAATTGGCGACTCCACTGGGGACTTCTTAGGATTTTCCAATTTCTATACATCCCTCAAAGCCTGAAATCAAGCCTGAAACAAGTCAGGAGGCCTTCAAAACTGTTTCTGTGTAACATGGACAGTTTTAGGGAAGAGCTCTTTCAAAGAATCTTCATCTCAGCTTTGAAGTATATATAGCCATTCCAAAATCTTTATCCAGTCCTTACAGATATAAAAATTTCCTACAAAATCCTAAAAAACAGTTAGAAGCTGGCTCCCAAGAAAAATCCACGGCATACTAGGGCAAATCCTGACCCTAATCCACCCATCATTGATGATAATCCAAATACCATCCCTAGAAACATCAGGAGGCAGCAAAGGCAGGAGCAACCTGCTGATTTAACCTCGGACTTAGATCATCCCAGCCTCATCCCTACTCCATGCAAGGTCCTTTTTCGGTCTACCCCTAGTTCCCCTAGTTCACCATCCACATCTCAAAGTCCTCCTCTCACATCTTCATCCACTGCACATATCCCCTTGACCAACACTCTAGGTTCACCCCTACTTGTTACCCCCGTGGTACCCACTGTTCCTATTATCCCAGCCGCCCCTGTTAATCCTCTAAATCCTGTAAATATGGCTAACAGATATGCACCCTTGCAGATACCAGCTAATGCTGCAGCTCTACCCCAAGATTACCAAACCAAAATCTCATATTTTGACTCCAATGGCCCTCTGACAGCTGTCCAGCATGCTAAGAGGATGCAAGACCATTTTGAGACCTATGAAATAGATGATGACAGTGTCAGAATGAGGATGTTTGTTCAAAGCCTAACTGGGGATGTAAGAACTTGGTTTAGATCCCTGAATGCAAACTCCATTACAACTCCTGATGAACTGTATCAAGCCTTTACCAGTAGATGGGAAAAAAAGAAAGATCCTCTGCACATACTTGGGGAATATGACACTATCAAAAGAGGTCCCCAAGAGACTGTTTTGGAGTATTGTGCAAGATTTAACAATGTATATAACGCGATTCCACAAAATTTAAGACCTCCTCCTGATCTAGCTTTGTACAAATTCCCTGATGGTTTTGACCCTGACATGGCCTATCAGTTGAAGGAAAGAGATCCTCAATCCCTTGCAGAGGCCCAAAGGGTTGCAGTTACAGTGGAAGCCAACCTAATTGCCAAAAGAAATAGGGCAAGGTTGGAAAAGAGGACTGTTTTCAAAGAAGAACCCTCTGCCTTTGATCAAAAGATAGATGCGATACTCAATGGAATGAAAAGATTGGGTGATAGAGTGGAATCGGTTGAGAGAAAATCATCATGGGAAGCACCACAAAACAACCCTCCTAGGAATCCAAATTTTAGGAGAACTCAAAACCCAGGCATTGGCAAAACCAATGCTGATCAAGACATAAGACCCCATTTCCAAGAAAATTATGCAGAAACTTCCACATCAACAGAGCCCAATGAAGATCTTGAGATTAATTTAATGGGTCTAGATGGTGAAAGTCAAGTTTTCTTAACACAAGAAGATCATGAGGATGATGAAATCAAACTGTTCCAAACTAAATCAGGGGAATCCTTTGACTTCAAACAAGGCTATGACACTGCTGTTTATGAAGTCCATAAACAATACAAGCTGAGGAGCAGAACTGTGAACGTAAACCAGCCTGAAAAGATAAAGGATAATCAGCAGCCTGAAAGAGTCATAGTCACAGAACCTAATGGCAAAATAAATTCACCTACAGAAGAAGTGATTGTTGAAGAGATCACTAAACCAATGTCCTTAAAACAGCAGCCTGCGGCCACTTCACCTTTTCATCCTTATTCAACTATTACTCCTCAAGAGATGAGCAAAAAGGATAAGTCCCAAAGTTAAGATAAAAATCAAGAAGGAGATTTAATGAACAAGGAAAGGACTGTCACCTATAACCCCAAGACCCAATCTGAAAAACCCTTTGACTTAGAAACTGAAATTGGAAAAATAAAGATAGCTATTCCTCTCTTGGAACTAGCCAAGCATGACATCTATAAACTACAGATCAAAAGGTCCCTTCAACTCACTAGCAACAAAGATGATGTCAATGTGCTGGATGACACCCCAGAATTACTGTTCGGCCCAGAAGTGGATGGAAAAACAGTAGTCACAGGGATACTACCTTTTTATGTCAGTTTACATATTCATGATAAAATATTACATAACGCAATGTTTGACTCAGGTGCCTCTCACAATCTCATGCCAAAAGCGGTCATGGAGAGATTGAATCTAGACATAACAAGACCATACAAGGACCTGTTTTCCTTTGACTCCAGCCAAGTCAAGTGTTTAGGTCTCATAAAAGACTTATGTGTGTCTCTGGTTCAATACCCAAACAAGACAATCCTAATGGATGTGGTAGTTGCTGATATCCCACCTAAGTATGGGATGCTGTTATCAAGATCATGGGGAGCTAAACCCCAAGGTTCCCTACAATTAGACATGTCATATGCCACCATCTCTGTTTTTGGGCAACCAAAAAGACTGTACAGAGAAACACTTATGAAATACATGGTCAGCAGTGAAGAAAAACCTCAAAACTTTCCCATATATGCTGTCCATTCTGACATAGACTCATACATCCTCTTCAATAACACCACAACTCCCTTAAAAGGTGAGGTTGACACCAAGATACTCATACAAGAGGAAGACTCAAATGAAAGAATTATCACCTATGAGACAACAGTCAATCAAACACTAGATACTGCTGCTGTTCTAAATGTCAAGAACACCCAATCAAACGATGAGACTGTCCTAGAAGACGAGCTAAAGGAAAAACCACAACTTCTACTCACATTGCCAGCCCATGAACAGATCATTAAATCTCCTTCCCAACAGGATATTCTATGGTTCCTTGAATTTGATGGCTCAGTCAACAAGTTAGGGGCAGGAGCTGGAGTTTGGGTACACAACAAAGAAAATAGTCATGCAGAAGGCAGAGCCTATAGATTAAACTTCAGATGTACTAATAACATGGCAGAATATGAAGCTCTTTTACTAGGCCTCAAGTTAGTAAAATTCTTACAAGCTGCCAGGGTTTCAATCATGGGTGATTCAGATTTAGTTATTCAACAAGTGAAGGGAAATTTTGTCACCAATGACAAAAGACTAAGGACTTACAGGTCTGCTGTTGCTGAAGTACTAAACTTCTTCTCTGAATTCCAAATCACTAAAATTCCTAGAACCCACAATCTACATGCTCATAGTTTAGCCACCTTTGCAAGTACCTGCAAGCTGCCTTTTGAGCCCTATCACCGTTTTACAGCTGAAGTAAAACACAGACCCTCCATTCCAAACAATGTTAATGATTGGCAAGTATTTGAGGATGACAAGCAAATAAATCATTTTCTAACTCTACAACAAGAATTTGCAGGATTAAATATTGACATTGATACAGCAAGTCAATCACAAATACTTGATACAGCAAGTCAATCACAAATACTTGATGGAGCAAGTCCATCACAAATACAGTTTCAACAGATTACTCACCCAATATCACCTAGAACTGCAAAACAAATGCTGAATCCAACTATTTTCAACAAGGAAAACATTCAGCAAATTCAATCAATCAATTATGAGGAAGTGGCCAATGCTGAAACTGAAATCATAGAGCTGAAAGACAATTTTCTACCAACAGGCCTAACTCCACTAGAGGACATCTTTGATTCAAATGATATCCCCAGAAAACCAAAAATGCAGCCCTTAAATGCAGCCATTGAAGAATGCAACATAGGTACAATTGACAAACCCAAAATAATTAAATTATCTGCTTCCTTACCTCCTGACCAAAAGCCTAAGTACATTGACCTCTTTAAAGAGTTCCAGGATGTCTTTGCATGGAGTTATGAGGACTTAAAGTCCTATGACACCTCTGTTATCCAGCATACAATCCCTCTCAAACCTGATCAAAAGCCCTTTAAACAAAAACTGAGGAGAATCAATCCTATGCTTCTCCCAACAATGGAACAAGAGGTACAAAAAATGTTCAAGGCAGGCATCATAGCACCAATTAGATTCTCTGAATGGATCTCCAACTTAGTCCCTACAAGAAAGAAGACTGGGGAAATCAGGCTATGTGTGGACTTAAGGAATCTGAACCAAGTATCCCTCAAAGACAACTATCCCTTACCCAAGATGGATCACATTCTCCAAAGAGTGGTAGGGGCCTCAAGGATCTCATTACTGGATGGATTTTCAGGCTTCAATCAAATCTTGGTGCACCCTGATGACCAAGACAAAACTGCATTTACAACCCCATGGGGAACTTTCAAATATGTAAAGATGCCTTCTGGATTGAAAAATGCAGGGGCAACTTTTCAAAGAGCCATGGATATTGCCTTTGCCAAGGAGATTCATGACTTTTTAGTCATTTACCTAGATGACCTTACACCTTTCTCAAAATCAGACCAAGAACATATAAAACATCTGAGACAGATCTTCCTAAAATGCAGAAAATATGGAATTTCCTTGAATCCCAAGAAATCCCTGTTTGGTTTAGAGGAAGGTAAGCTATTGGGCCACATCATTTCTAAAGATGGCATTAGAATTGACCCAGATAGGATACAGGCTATCCTACAAATGCCCCACCCAAGAAATGTCAAAGAGTTGCAAGGATTCTTGGGAAAAATCAATTTCTTGAGAAGGTTTATCCCAAACTTAGCAGAACTAATCAGATTATTAAATAACATGCTAAAGAAAGATTCAAAAGTCAAATGGACTGTTGAAGCCAATCAAGCCTTTGAAGGTATAAAATTGGCCCTTACCCAAACCCCAGTGTTGACCAATCCTCAGTTTGACAGAGAATTTATCATTTTCTCTTTTGCCTCCCAGCATACTATTGCTGTTGTTTTATTGCAAAAAGATGACCAAGGAAATGAGAAGCCAATTGCTTTCTTTAGCAAAGCTCTTAGAGATGCACCTTTAAAGTATCAAATCATGGAAAAGCAAGCTTATGCTTTAGTCAAAGCCATTAAAGACTTTAGGATTTATATCCTTTATTCCCATGTTATAGCATATGTGCCAAGTCCTATTGTCAAAGACATTCTCACCCAAGAAAATTTAGAGGGCGGAAGAGGAAAATGGATTGCCAACATCTTGGAATTTGACATTGAGATAAAACCTACAAAACTAATAAAAGGGCAAGGCTTGGCCAAATTAATGACAGAAACAAATTTCCAAGCCTTAGACATTAACCAGTTGGACAGTGAACCGGAGCTGGCGACTCCAAAGATCAATGTAGCCTTTGAACAATCCCCCTGGTATTCTGATATCTGTTATGTGTTACAAAACCTGTGTGCTCCCCCAGGACTGTCCAGAACTAAGTGTAGATTCTTAAAAATGAAAACCTCAAGATTTTGTGTGATGGATGGCAATCTGCTTTGGAAAAACCATGAAGGTATATTGCTGCACTGTTTAATTGAAAATGAAACTGACAATATCATAAAAGAATTTCATGCAGGTGACTGTGGTGGGCACTTGTACTGGAATTCCACTGTGGACAAGATACTAAGGGCTGGATATTACTAGCCCACCATGTTCTCTGATGTCAAGAAATTCATCACCTCATGTCATAAATGTCAAGTGTTTGAGGGAAAGAGATAGTTGCTGCCACTTCCTTTAAGGCCTATTGCAACAGAGAGACCTTTTCAACAATGGGGCTTGGACTTCATTGGGGAAATTCATCCCTCATCTTCAGGCCAACACAGATGGATCTTAACAGCCACAGACTACTTCACCAAGTGGATTGAAGCTGTTCCATGCAGACAAGCAAATGATTCCACTATCATTCAGTTCTTGGAGAACAACATATTGGCTAGATTTGGCTGTCCTGACAAAATAATAACAGACAATGCTACTGCTTTCAGATCCAAGAAAATGGTGAACTTCTGCCATAAATTTCACATCACTTTGGGCCATTCTACTGCATACTATCCCCAAGGAAATGGCCTTGCTGAGTCATCAAATAAAAGTCTGGTAAATATCATAAAGAAAGTACTTGAAGAGAACAAAAAGAATTGGCATAAGAAGCTTGTGAATGCCCTATGGGCAGATAGACTAACAACCAAAAGATCAATTGGGACCAGCCCATATGAGTTGGTTTATGGATTAGAGGCCAAATTCCCCTCATCACTAGGAGTGCCCGTTATGAAGCTTCTTCAAGAAAGCCAAGCTGAACCAAATGATATGCAAAGAAGAATCAATCAAATCATATGTCTGCAGCAAACCAGAGATCAAGTTTTCAGCAGAGTTCAAGTGTTACAAGAAAAGCTAAAGAAGGCTTTTGACCGCAAAACTAAGGCAGAAGATTTCAGTGTGGGAGACAAAGTCCTCAAGTGGGATGCAAGAAGAGAAGACAAAGGAAAACATGGAAAATTTGATTCCTTATGGAGAGGACCATTTGCTGTCCAAGCAGTGCAAGGTAACAACACTTACTTCCTAAAAAGTCTTAATGAAACTGACTTGGATGAAGGTCTTGTGAATGGCAGGATGCTGAAGCATTATTTTGACTATTACCCATGAGTACAGCCTGAGGTTCCCTTGTATATATGCAGATGTATATATTATTTTCTGTTTAGATTGTAAAAATGCAGTTTTCCAAGTTTATTGACTGTCAGCAAAAGACACATAGATTCAGAGATCTACTAAGAAGGAAAAGCACAAGTTTGGCATTTCAAAGCAGCACACTTCAAGTTTTGGGTAAAACATGTCAAGGGCCAAGGCAATCTGACCTGCTGTTCTTGGTCTTTCAAATGAAAAACCATCCCCATGTGGAGCCACTGTTAGCTACCTATACCAATAGGTTTCATATTTCATGATTGGCTATAGAAGTTCCAAATATGCTCTGCTTTGATCATGCAAAGATCACATATTTCCAAAGGAGTACAAGGTGTGTAAATAGCTTAATGCGTCCCAATTTTGATGGATGGTCCAACAGTCTAATCTGGATCATTCCATGGTTTAAATTTTCAGTTGTAGAATAGAGAAAGGAGTCTGTCCAAACTGTTTAATCTTGGCAGACAAGTAGTTTAGGTAGAGAAAAAAGGCTCCCAACAGCTTAATCTGGGGACTTGGAAGAAATAAGGGTAGAAGTAGATAGAAAAAACAAAAGAAAAAGCCAAATAAAAGAAAAGGCAAGTAAGGGTCTGCAAGTCCAAGTGCACCCTCCAAGAAGAAATAAAAAATGCTAGGCAAAGTAGCTGGGTAAGTAGATGGGGTTGCAGAAGTGGTATTCATTCCAGATTGAATCTTGCTGGTTTAAATAAGAAAAGCAAGGCAAAGGAGCATGTCTAATTCCCCAAATTCCCCTTCCACTCTTATTACTAACATCCCTTCATCCATGGAGATTGATGATAAATTTCTAAGGTTTTATGATGGTTCTTGTTCATTTAAAAGCCACATTTCCTGTGTAAAATTCTTTTCATTTTGATCTACTCCCTAAACTAAGTGAGTTTCAAACAAACTTAGTGGTTTCCCCTTCATTTACCCTTTCATACATCTTAACCCCTAACTCTACTATCTAAATCCCCTATGTCCCCCTTTCCCTACTATAATAACACTATGGTGTATAAATCCCAGCACTATGTACATATCCTCCTCTTGGCACTATAGCCAAATAAATGGTCAAGGGAGACTTTAGTCCATCTGGGACTGTGGTCAACCCTATCTTGGAGCTGCTCTAACCTCTGGTTATGAGCAGCAACCTCTTCCCTTAGCCCTCACCATCCCTCTGCTCAAAAACACAAAAAAACCCTTTTTCCCTTGCTAAAATCACTCCTATAAACCCCTTTCTCTTATAAAACCCTTGAAAAACCTGAAAAATCCCCAAAACACATGAAAAACCCACTATCCCAAGGTTCCCCGCCCGAAATATTAAATTGAATATTATAATAGGCCAGCGGGCCCCCCCCCCCAAACCTGCACGATCCGTCGGAGGGCCCGCCAGCCGTCGATCTTCCGCCACCCATGATCCAACGGTGGGCGGTCATTTCTGTTCCCCGACCTGCCGACCTTTAGCGTCCGGGGAAAATGGTTTTCCGCCCCGTACAGGGACGCGTGTCAAACGCTGGGGTTGTTCGGAGCCCCCCTCCCCAATACCACTCATCAGCAAAGGCGGTGCGGGGAACCCACTTACCACCATTCCGATACCGCCGTCCCTTATGTCATCGTTGCGTCATCCTGACGTAGCACCTTTCGCCCACCCCCGCGCCATGTGATCCTCCACGTACTCCTGCCACCTTATTCACCCGCCACCGTCTCCTGCCACCCTAGCTCACATTTCAGCAGCCACGTCACCTCCGTACCCGGGCCCCGCCATGACGTCATGCTGACGTCATCGGCGGAAAAGCGCCAAATGCATACTTTTCCCAAATTTAACGTTATAAACGACCAAATGAGCCGTTTTGGGTCATTTTCACGCGCAAAAGAAGTAGCCGTTGTCAACCAGCTGCCGCGAAATTTGTCCCCAGCCATCAAATTCAACATTTCGACCGCTACAAGTCCAGAATTCAACAGCATTAAACCTCCACAGCCCGGCCCGCAAGCTTCCAAGCTAGTTTTTCTAGGTATTTCACCAGTTTTCCCCACTTTGCCCATGCATTCCAATTCTCTGTAAATTCACCATTAAAAAACTGGTAAAAATCCTAAATTCAACTCTACTTGTTACCTAAAGTAAGCCCAAGCAACCTGCACCACCCCTGAACTATAATTCGACATTAGAGCGGTCATTCCACGGGCTGAAACCATAAAATTGTCCTCGAGGTGCTCGGCATTGTTCCCTTTTGCCGAGTACAGGCCAGCTGCATTTTTACCAAAAGAAACCTCATTACCTCTGCAACTTACCCTTGGCAGTTCACGTCCCTGAGAGGTTGCAGCAGACTGCAGAAACCAGCTTGCATTTTCACTGAGAAAAACACTTCAGACTTGGTCTGTATTGGTCCTATTACTCAAGATTTTAAAAAGACTTTGTAAACAATTGCCATCACCTTATTTCAAATCAAGTTTTACAATGGCTGCTTCTGCATCCTCATCCCTCAGTGTAGCTCCATTGAATCCAACAAGTAGAGAGCTGGAGGCCTTGCCATTTGTTGACAAGGACTGTCTTATTGAAGACTTTGAGGGCAACAGGGACTTCTTGCAGACCTTCAGTCAGTTGAGAGAGGACTATAAGGATGGTCATGGTACACATGGGATATGGGAGTCAAACCTACCATACTATTGTCTCCCAGCTATAAATGTCTTCCCTGAAATCATTCACCTATGTGCTGAAAACTATAATGTGCAGCACAGAACTGTTAGCACTCCATCTGGAAGGATCCTTTTTTACATTAATGCTGAGTCTATCAACAAAATGTTACATTTTGATTAGACAGAATTGCTAATCCCGTTTTCCATGAGCTATTTGCTAGAGACTGGTGAAAAGATGACCAGTGAGGAGATTCAAAAGGTCACCAGAGATTTCATGAGACCTGAGTGCCAGCCTACAGAGCCACCTCCCTACCTGGGTATCCACTTCAATGATATAGGCAGGCTTTTACTGGACATGATCGCCTATGTGCTGGGATACAAAAACAGTGAGCATGTGGACAAAACAATGCTGGTATTGCTATCTGCATATAGCCCACGCCAACCCCCTGCCAGGAAATATAACTTTGCTAAATTCATTGCCAATAAGATTCATGATCAGCTGAGCAAGGTGGACAGGCAGGGGGTCTTCAGGTACTCAGCATATATTTACCACCTATTCATGTACTACCACTCTGAAGCCTTCCCATGCTACATCAGAAGGCTGGATCACAAAGGGGAAAGAAGATCTGTTATCTTTTGTACCTCTGTCTTTCATAAGGTCACAAACTCACCCTATACCTACTGTGAATTTGTTGACCAATTTGTATACCCAGTCTCTTGCCTATTGATGAAGTCCCCTCCTCCCAGAGTATCAAATGAGATAAAGAAAGCCCTGCAGCTTTCTAGAAAATATAAAATAGGTGACTGGTACCTATATGAGAACCATACTGTCATTAGGATCTATGGCTGTGAGCTCTGTCCATAGAGGCTCCCAAAATATGTACCTATGAGGTTATTTGCCTTGGAATATTACAGGCAGTTGATTCAGTCAGACCTCACCCATTTCCACAGCGCCAAAAAGAAGGCCCACCTCAAGTTCAAACACGAGTTGGGCCCCTTCATCATGAACAAAAAAGAAGGGTGGGAAGAGGCAGACCTAATCCTCAAGGATAAATACAAGTTATCCTATAGTTTTCGGTGGGTCCATTATGACCCTCAAGGTTTCATCACTGCTAGAAGAAACAAGTATAGGCTTATAGTCATTAAACATTGCCAGTACTCTCACATTGAAAAATATGCCAACCTGCAAGAATGGCAGATGGACACTCTAGTTGAAAATCTAACTGAGGAAGAGAGAATGCTAAAGAGTAGGAGGGAGCTTGAAAAGACTATTGACCTAGACTATGTGCAGCAGGTACCTTTCAGACCGCCTTATTCAATAGGAGGAGGGACCTCGGCTACAAAGACTGCACCACAGGCACCTTCTACATCGGCACCAGTGTTAGATAAAGGCAAGGGTATAATGGGTACAGAAGAGGAGGTAACAAAAGAAAAGCCTGCCCCTGAAGCAGAGCATCAAACAGGGCAGCAACAAGAACAGCAGTAAGGGCAAAATGTCCCTCCACAGACTCAGCTACCAGCAGCTCCAACACTGCAAATTCCACCTCCACAAAAAGAGCCAGTAACTGCCCCAATCTTACAGACCCCAGCACATGAGGAAAGGGGAACTAAAAGAGATAGAGAAGAGTCCACTCCTCTCAGTGGATCCTCCCACCAGCCAGAAGCCAAAAGGCAAAGAGCAGACTTCCCAGAGGTAGAAGACATTACTGATGTTGTCTTGGAGAGTGAAAGAAAAGACAAGGAGGGCAGTCAACACACAGGTACAAGCTCCTTTCAGCAGGAGCAAACTTTACAACTCGGCTTAGAGGTGTCCTCCTCTTCCCAGCTGACCAAGAAGCCCAAAAGCACCAAGGCTTCTTTCAAACAGATAAAAGCTCAGAATGAGCTGCTAAGGGCCGAGGTCTACAAGCAATTTGTAGATGCAACACCAGCCCAACAAGAGAGACTATTGTCGGTATACGGCATTCAGGAGGAGAAATTGCTCCTGAGCCACTTCAAGCCAATGGGGCCGGAGCCTAAGACACCTGCAGATTTCATAAAGACAAGGGTGGAGGTCCTAGCCAGGGATATACATCCCATGGACCAGATTGAACTCCACAAGCAAACTGGAGAGATGGTCTATGCAACCCTAGTAGAGAAGGCCACCTTGGCCCATGAGCTGAAGGAGTCCCTAAAAAACACCAACACCCAGTTGGATTTTGAGAGATTGTCATCCCAAGCCAAAGACAACAGAATAAAGTCCCTGGAGGAGATCATCATCGATCTAGGACATGATCCTAGTGATCCAACGGGTGTAAAGGCCCTCATGAAGAAAAAAGATGATGACTTGAACGCATTAAAGAAGAGGTTGAAGCTGCAGCCCACAGAGCACCCTCAAACAGCAGAACTTCAAAAGAAAAAATGGGCTGAGGACCAGCTAGACCTCCTAATGCAGCAAGACCAAAGGATTAAGGAACTGGAGAAAGAGCTGGAAGGAATATTACAGGAAAAACAAGCAGATTCCACTTCCCAAGCTCCTCCAACTACATCAACAACAGCAGCAACTTCAGGGGCAGCAGTGCCCCCTACAGCAGAAGCAGCAGGAACAACAGCAGCCCCAGATGCCAGTCCAAGTATAGAAGAATTGATCAAGGCCGTCAGAGCAATGGAGCTCCAAGCAGACGAAATAAAGAAGGCCAAGGAAAAATTGGCAGAACTGGACTCCAAGTATACCAACTCCAAAATGACTGTAGCAGAACAGGGCAGAGAAATAAAGGCCCAAAGAGACAAGATAAAGGCCTTAGAAAAGGAGCTGAATCTAGAGACAGCTATGGCTGACATAAAGAGAATCCTATGGGCTAAAATTGGGCAATCCATCAAACAGCAGTGGAGGTCAATAAAAATAATACATGAGCAGATGGATTTGATGGGCCAAGCACAAGCGGAAATTCAGAAGGCCAAGACAGTACTAGGAAACAAAACAGAACAGGCAAACAGGATGATAGACTTCCTGAATAGACAGGAAAGGGAAGAATTGGCAGCCATAGGCATTCCCAACAGAACAGAAGCTGTCCTCTCTGCCAAGAAGGCACTAACTCTAAGAAACTATATACAAACAGTAGAGAGGAAATTTTTTGAAATGCAAGCAGATGTGGAGGAATACAAGGCCAAAATGGGAGTGCTGCAAGCAAAAGGCCTGCCCAGCTTGCTAAGTGGTGCAGGAAAGCTGATCTCCCTAGATCAAATGGCCAACAGAATGGCAACCACTATTGAAAATCAGATTATTGCATCTGGCAGTACATCTGAACCAGCAGGGCCTCCTACAGGACAGAGTTTATATGAAAAACTTGAAGGCATGTTCTTCATTGAGAATGAGGTGAATCACCCGTTTGAGACCCCTCCCAATCTTTACAAACATACAGAGGCAGAGGAAACATTGATAAAAATACGCAGGCATCAAATGCCTAAGGAGGATTGGTGGCAGTTTATGATTCAGATTTTGCCACGGTAATTCCAGCTGTTTGGTCACTGCCAGCTCAAAGTCACTTTAAAGACAGACAGCATAATAAAGTCAGCATTGAAAGCAGTTGAGTGATGACTCAGCATATAGACTCCAAACGGCCAGCCAAAAGATAAAGAGTTGCGCAAATTTGGACAGCGTACCCTCAGCCGACTCCAACTACCACCGGATCAATAGGCTCTGACCAATTTTGACAGCTAAAAGACAGGAAGTTATTACAACATTAACTTTCTCAACTACTACACTCCAGCAGTTGGCAGGATATTAATGCAGCATGTACTCTTCGTTTTAGATATTTTCTTGTGTAAACTTTCTATATATACTCCCCTTGGTAACGCATAAGGGTTGAGAATTTTCACTCTAAGGCATGTATACTGTATATTTTCAGAAGAGTTTAATACAAAGAGCAAGCTCAGCTCAGTGATTTTCTGGAAGTATGGTGTTTTGCTGATGATCTAAGTGCTGTTGCAGAATTCTTGTGCTGTCTGGTGGAATGATATGTTTTTTTAAATCTCTGTTTTGTTTTCCTATATTGTTACATGCTCATGTTTTCATCAAATCTAGCAATAAAGAAAAAGAATAGTGCAGGATATGTTTCCTTCACACCCTGTGCTCAATCTTGTTTTGCTGTAAATGTTTTCCTCAGAATTAAATGGACATGAATTCTTAAATGCTCATGTTTTGTTTAAATCTTTATTGTAAATGCTATTTAGAAATCCTTCACTGCTTCTAGGTAACATTATCTCTTTATCACTATTTCAGTATTTCAGTTTAATGAAAGATCCTTAAGTGCCTTTCATATTCTGAGCATATCACACTAAACCACAAATTCATAGCATCGTTTCTCAGACGGTTACCCAGCTCTGCAATTTCATTACTTTGTTAAATCAGCACACCAAACTAACGGACCACTGACTCCATAGCCCAATGGACTAGAACTCTTTGGAAAATACATAAGCACCTTGACTGAAATTATCATCCAAGCAAAAAACTTAAAACAGACCTGAACTTATAGCTAGCCTAAAATCATTACAAACAGAGATAAATTATAAAGAGAGAGCCCTCTCTGACTACAGTTTGGCTAGAAACTGTCGTCCAAAGATTGGTTAGTGGTTACCCCAGCCGTATTCCCTTGGGAGTCATAGGGAACAACCTGGGTGTTAACAGATTCCACTTCCTTAAGGTGATCTAGGAGGTTGAATCATATCATAGTAACTCTTCATCACATATTTACCCTGGTGGACTAGTAAGCTTGGGTAAGTGTGGGAGGAGGGTGTTACATTTCACAAAAACCTTTATTGTGGAATGCGATGCCTCAAAAAATGGCATTGGTGCTATTGGAAAATGCCTCAAAAGAATGTACCCCATGAAGCTTGTGGTCTTGTTTGGGCCATGTATCAATTTTACTAGTCACAAGATCAGGCATTGAAATACATGATGACAGACCCCTCTACTTAGTCAAATTCCATTGAAGTACCAAATATTCTTCCATACGTGTTGATATCCCAGATTTTTGAAAATGTTTTACAGATAACAAGTGGTCGACCTTACAATACTTCAATTATGATCTTTGTTTGGAAAAGACATTGGTGATGATGTGCTATGAACGTCCCAAGCATATGTGTTTTATACATAACCTCGCATTCATGTAGATATTGTATCTTATGCAATGGTGTTAGAAAATTATATATTACAGAGAAATGGAACACATAAAATATTGTAGAAATATAAACACAGAAAACCCATAAAACAAGAGAGACACAGATATACGTGGTTCACCTAGTTTGGGCTACGTCCACGGAGAAACAACCAGTCCTTATTTTATTATATTATCCAACAAACTGAAGAGATACAACCTACAACAGATCCGCTGTAACTCCCTCTTTGCTCTCAATCTCCTCTCTCTTCCTCACTCAGAATATAGATATACATAGACGCAATACAATTCCCTCATATATAGTGAGGGTTTGCCTTCTAGGGAAAAAACCCTAAATTAAACATAACTTCTACTGTTAGATCATCCGCCTAATGAACATCCCAAATTGAATAGAAATTACTAGACTTTTACAAGGCAATTTTACATATGTTTTTAGCTTCGAGGGCACTGCCCCCGAACCCCCGCCAAGGGACTGTTGGCCCCTAGACCCCCTAGCCAGGGGGGATTAGCCCCCTCAGATCCTTACGAGGTGGGGACAAGTCCCCCCCCGCACCCCCCCACGTGGAGGGGTTTACAATCGTCCTGGGTTATACATCCGGCTGAAAACCTTTGAATACATAAGATAATCAGGCTCCACACCCAACAAATGGTACTGCATGGTCCTCATTTTCTTGTGACAGAATGTCAGGTTCCACTATTCTTATGTTGATGCCAAAGGTATTCCACCAATCTAAGAGCTAGTTGGGTTGGAAACTCTAGAGAGAGGTGAAGACTTTTGCAAACTTGAGCAGGGAAATGTAAGCCTTGTCCTAATTGTCTTTCTGCGAGAAATCCCACCACAGTTTCTTGTACTATTTATAATCATAATTAGTATTGGGAAATTTTAAAGTAGGATTCCTTCCTAGCCAAAGTTGATGTGGTCTCAGGCCTTTGATATAATAGTATTGATGCTCTAGTCCTTCTCTTGAATTGGGTTGTTGCTAGATTAAAGTAACATCATGAATTATATATGTAAGATGGTGACCTACTTAGCATTCTTTTCTCAAGGATCTTTTGTAGACCATATCTAGAATGGATATAGTAGATTTTGGTTGTGACCGAATCCCTGGGATTATCCTGACTAATGCAGATAATGGTTGCAGGTTAGTGTTCAGGAATTGTGGACCGTGACGCTACCAAGATGGTTTCCAATTTGCTCAATATTATTGCCACCTCATGTTGTTTGGAATATCTATCAGTTTCTCATGGTCATTTTCCCATTTTGTCATTATCATCATGCTACTAAAATTGTTTGGTAGTAACCAAATATTACACTATAATAATTACGTGCACTAAGTCAGAACAATAATAAGAAATAAGCAATTGTGCAAACTTTTGAATGCAAGAAACCTAAATAACACAAAAACACACAAGTATTAGTGGTTGTCATAGGGTGAAGAGAGATCTTATTGCAGTAATTATAATAGTATATATGATACTAGTGTTTTCAGCCTATTACCTTTGCTATGCAATCACAGGTATAAATATTTAACCACAAGACATTATCACATTATCTAGGTCCACAAGTGAGCCCAAAAATACATTAATATAACCAACCATCCTACAAGGGTGCATAGAATGCATATGCATACATAAAATACATGACAAAATTTTCCATTCAAGGGAGAAAAGGGAGTTCAACCTGTTTCTATATCCTAGCTCAACATTCATGTTTTTAATGTGGACCCTAGATTTTGTTTTCTCTATTTCTTGCATCATCCTCATCCCTTATCTTATAAATAGTTGATAAGGTCTTGTTTTTGGTTTGTGAATTTGTTGTTTAGATTCTTTTTGGAAAGCTCTTCTTTATAACTTATTAATACCTTAATATATTTAGGTTCTATGACCAAGTTGTTTTGAGAATTCTGATGAATATGCATGGCTAAGAAATTTATTATGAAAAACATGCTTATAGATTCTTTACTTATTTCCCGCATTTTTGTTCTAGTGATAATCGTTTTCTAAGCATATAATCTTAGTTACTAAGGTTGATAGCTCATGTTCATAGGCAGTGGTGTTAATGTTTTTTCAATTAAGGGACTAAGAAATAAGTCGAGCCCTTCTATTACATGTGCATCTTAGTTGGATATCAAAGTTTGGAATTATCATGCACTTATTTATATCTTTATAAAATCAGTGTCATTACATGGAGGTGTGCATTAAATTTGCTAAACATGGCTTTATTTTTTTAGACTGCATGACTGTAGGATTAGAAGGACACCCTAGGGGGTATTGAGAGCCAAAAAAGACGAGTTTGGTTATTTTCATCATAAAATGAGGTGGGGTATTATTTGAAGATTTTGGAAAGAGATGCATATTTTTAACCTTTTTTGTAGATTCATGAAAATTTGACTCTCATGAGAGTAAGGTTAACCTCATAGCTACATCAACTTTTTCCTTTTCTCTAAAACTTCTTGTTTGGATATTGGCCTACTCTAGAAATATAAAATTCTTTGAAGGAAATTCTTCAAGAATTTGTATCATCTTTGGTTTATGTCCTTATATTCATCTCTTGATATACTATCTTATGGTATATTGATCATATTCTGAAGATATTTTTCATATTTCCACCATTGTTCATGCATTGGTTTAGTGGTTTTGGCATTAGTTGGAAGTTGCATTTGTGTTGTTTTTTGTTGGTCATTTCCATGAAACTTACCAAGTAAGACTACAAATTAGAAAAATACCCACAAAAGCTTGAATTTGGTAAGGAAGTTTAATCATGGGTGAATCCATCTAATTCAAGTCAAAACACATTGAAAGTTTATAAGGAATTCAAATTTGTGCAATCCTTGCATGAAAATTTCTACATGGTATACCACTATGCTCAACACTGTAATTTGAAATCACAATTTCATGGACATTAATTATCAACAAAGAAAAAAAGTAAGTTCACATATATTGCACTTGGGAGTTATGGTTGATATATTTTCAGATTTTACTACTATGAATTTTTGGACCTAAGTTTCACTATAACAAATTTGAAATTGATTTTCACAAATTGTAGCTTCATGTTTAAATCATTGTTGGCATTATGGCCTTGATTGTTGCAGTTGGTTTGTGTTGCAATTGATGTCAACCTTGTGATGGTTTAGATGATGCATTGATGTCAATTTTATAATGGTCTAGTTGATGCCTTTGATGTGGTAGCTCTCATGGTTTGTATGCAGATCTACTAGACACTAATTTGTTGCAAAGAAGAGTTTCAAAATGATCTACAAGTGTTGAAGATGTTTGTGGTCGATGTTGATGAGGTTGGAAAACTAGGTCTTCATGTCATGACTTGTTTCAGAGGTGTTTGGCCTCATGGTTGGCCTCATGATGATGTTATTGATATGTTATAGAGTTGTGCAGAGTTTTTTGAGGTTGTGCGGGTGTCTGAGGTAGAATAGAGGACTTGTTGCCGCTAAGGTAAACTTGATGGTGGAACTTGGCTAATGAATGAACCTATTTGTAGAAGTGTTACAGAGCTTGGCAGAGGTCTGAGAGTGTGTATAAGTGTTGAATAAAGGGTGCATTTATCTGGGAGATGTTATAAGAAGAAGACCTATTATTTCACCTTATGCTCTGCCATAGCTGCTCAAAGAGAGATTCCTCAATGTGGCTGAAATATTCTAGTTGATGGCATGCAGTATTATGGGTACAGTTACATCCAAGAACTACTAGAAAATCCCCGCGAGATTTTTTCTTCATTCCTCACGCACATCAAGATAAATTCGACATGGTGATTCCAAAAAGATTCGAAATTAAGTTGATAAACTCAAAAATGGTTGAATAAGTCCTCCATTGGGTTTGAATGCCTTTAATGCAAATTTAATGATGGTTATGGATGGATTTTGTGTTGGGAAAGTTACTGGGGGGGGAGGAGGGGGTGGGAGAGGGCGACAGGTTAATCAATATTTTAAAAACTCACTTAAACCTTTCAATTTCTTATTCATATTTTTGTACACTACTGTCATTAAGTAAACTAATGTACATATGTGACTATGATAAAGGAAAACCACATATATCCAGTTAACTAAATTTTCATATATTTCATCATTTGTTGTACCTTAACTAGTGTATCATTACTTCATTAGTATTTAATTAAAAAGTAACCATGAGCAGTAAGAACATAATAAACCATCACACATAAGAAACACATCAACACATGAGGACAACATGATTTTTTAGGTGGAAACCCAATGTGGGAGAAAACCACCGCTGTTGTCATCTTTGTCTTCATATTTTATTAAAAAGGAAAACATATTACAATCTTTGACTGACGTAGACTCATACCAGTACGCGGGCACCCACCTGTAGAAGGCTACAACCTTCTCTCATTCTCCAACACCCACTGGAAGGGAGCTCCAACCCCCTGATCTTGTTTACTGGCACCCACTGGAAGGGAGCTCCAATCCCTTGATCATATTTACCAATTAACACTGGAAGGAAGCTTTGAGTCCCTCAATGAAGGCTCCAAACCTCAGCACCTTTGTGTATCATGTTTCATAATATTTGATACTGGATTCACCTATCCCAAAACATCAAACTTGTAGGCCACCACTAGTACAAAATGACTAATTAGCTACTAAGAAAAGGATTAAAATCTGCATATAAACGACTAATTTTCAGTCGATGACCAATAGTAGCTAATTTAAGTATGAAGTTGACACAATGTTTGATAATGGGACCGTTATATTTGTAATAATCGATGAGGCACATACTCCCCTAATTTTAAATGGAAATCAACTCAGATTGTATCATCATCCATATTCTAAAGACGCCTTTATTGAACATCTCTTTGATAATTCTAGTTTTGAAATTGTTAGTGCAAAGAACTCTTCCTCTACATCACTTGTTTAATTCAATATATATATATATATGCCCCAAGGGTTAGATTAGTTGGTCAAAATTAGTGCCTCGCCATCGGGAGGTCACAGGGTCCAATCTCCCTGAAGCCCTTGGGGTCAGGCCTTGCTAGTGGGCCGCGGGGCTAGATTCCCTTCGGGGTCGATCAGCCCAAATTTTTCCGTGGACGTAGTGCCACCCGTTGACCAAGGTGTCCGTGAACCATAACCTCATATATATATATATATATATATAATGTTGTTACTATATCATTATTTTTCTTGTAGGTACTTCATTGGTGTTGCTACTCCATTGTGTTGTTACTCCCAGTGGTGCTATTACTTTGCGGATGTTGATTTCATCTTAGTACTTAATTGGCATTGTTACTTCTCCAGTGCTATTACTCTATCAAGGTAAGTCGCTAGGTACGTCCCCGACGGACTTCATGGATTTGATTGATATTTCACCTATGACATGACTAGACATGACCATGTACAGTCATCCCTTAGTTGAAGGGAGGTATCATATTTAATGTTAAATATGTTGTATTTAGTAGCAATGATGATCTGTCATTATCACTATTGAATCTCGCACTAACTCCTATATTCCATGATCATTATTTCGATCCCCACCAAATCTTTCACATTTATCCATACACATTGGAACTTGAACCGTGTACGATTGCATTGAATTATGGTCCTTTCCAATGCGTTGTAATAATTTCCATTATTACCATGATCTATCATGGATTTTTCCCATAGCATTTTCTTGGATTTCCCTATCACCGCATCCTTTGCCACCACAATCCTTGTCATTGCAACTTTACCGAATAACACTCTCCTCAATGGTTTTTCTGCTACTTCGAGTGCTGCTACAAAGCAATTGACAAAATGGGTGGGTAAGTTGTTAGGCACGAGTCAGAAGATGTATGGTAGGCTTTTCAAGATGCAGGATGGCACACCTATTTTGAGAGGTTGCAAATATTCGATGAAGCCGTTACAGTCGAATTTGCATTCAATTTAGATGGGAATTATTCCAGAGTTTGTGGGCTGGACATTCCTATCACTGAAGAAATTATCTTGACTATTAGTAGATTACCGCAAGGAGGGAAAAAATGGCTAGTCTGAAAAATCACCCTTACTAGAATTTCCAGAATTATTCTTGCAGGCAGGTGAAACCGTGGTTCAGAAGGGAAGGGGATATATGATCGGAAATCCTTTCCGCATCCATGGGCTGAAGTCGCATACTTCGTTGTGCGATACATTACATGTGAATGTCGGCTCTCTACCTTGTTCAAATACCATTTTAAACTTCTTGCATGCCTTCGGTTCCGTTATGTGCATTCTCTGGACATGCCATATTTCTTATGGAATAACATTCAGTTAATGGCACGGGCTGCTTGTCGGTCGTGCCAAGAGTTGGCGTGGGCTTGTCAGGATGGTGGTGGTGCATTCCCTATCACAGACATCCATGGCTTGGCCATAATTCACTGAATTAGCAGAAGAGGAACTTGCGCCATGATGCCAGAAAGAGAGGAAGAAGAATCACTAGTAGTGGAAGGGAACGTAGACGACGCTGTTACACAAGAACCAACATCGACTGTCGACGTAGAAGGAAAAGAAATGGAGGTAGAGGGGTGTGCAAACGACACTCTTACATAAGAACTAGTGTCGACTCCCGACCTGGAAGCAGGAGAAATGGAAGTGGAAGGAAGTGTAGATGACACTATTACATAAGAACTAGCATCGACTCCTAAATTGATGGAAGAATTGTGTGGAAGAAACTACAAGCGGCGTTGTTACAAAAGAACCAGCATTTCCTGCCAAAGTGGTGGAGGAACTAGTGGAAGAAATAAGAGCCATAGTCGACATTGTTACATAAGAACCAGTGTCGACTTCCAAGCAAGTGACTGAAATAGAAGAATAGGTGGCACACGAAGAAAAGGAGAAGGAGGTTGCAGAAAAACCAGTAGATAAAGGGGAAGGAGAAATATTTGAAGGAATTGAAGTAGCAGGCACTGAAAGGATGGAAATTGAGGATGATATCCCTCTTTCTCTACTTTCTTCTTCCCTTCCAAGATGAGAAAGAAAATTTCGCTCCCCTAGACGCTTGATGAAAGGAAATATCTCTCCCTCGATACTAAGATTTGTAGGGATAGCTACGGGCACCATCGTTGACACTGTCACACAAGAACTAGTGTCGACTAGTGGACAGAATGGGAAAATTGAAGAACTAGTGGTTGACACTGTTACACAAGAACCAATGTCGACCGAAGGGCAAGTTGAGGAAATTGTAGTTGATGTTGTTTCCATAGAGCCATTAGAAGAAAATTTTGCTGTTGGTACCAACCCGCAAGAGCCAGAACCAATTGATGAGAAAACGGAAGAAGATGACTGGGAAACATAGCAGCTAAAGGAAAAAGTCGTTGAAAATTATACTCTGCAAGGGATTGTAGTGGCTCTGAAGCCATTCAGGGAAGATATGGAGGTTCCAAGACCTGTGGAAGAAGATGCTGGGGCTGTCCCCCATAGTTGTGGAGCAGACAAAAGAAATAAGGGTGAAATAGGAGTTGGTTGATGAGTTCATTGATGTCAATCTGCCAAATCCAACACCGGTCGTGAGACCAATGGAGGAGGTTGTTATCAAACAAGAATTCATTGAAAAGTGTGAAAAGAGAAGGGCCCCCATCTAGGAAAGGTACCAGTCACAGTTTAAGGAGAATATGCAATTAAAAAAGGAAATTATTAAGCTAAGGAAGCAAGTGTTACACTTACAGAGATGGGTGAGGAAGCATAAGAGGAATGTCGGTCTGAAGGCAGGCATACAAATTCAAGAACTTCATAGACTAATTCATTTTTGCATCTTTTTGAGTCGTGAGAATTCTTGTTAACCACAGAAATTTGGAAATGGAAGGATACTGCATCTTGCCTTCAATGGGGGTCTATCCCTTTGGAAGCCCACCAGGAAGGAGTGAGAGGAACTCAGGAACAAGCTGCGAAAGTGATAACTCATTATATGATCCATATGGAGAAAGAAAATCACAATTAAGAGAAGTAGTAGAAAAATATTGAGGAGTTGGAAGATGAAGTGCAACTACTGAAGGGTCACAAAGATGAAATGTTTACTCTGGCATAGCAGGCGATGGCATGTCGACCTCCTGCTCATAGTTATGATATGTTCCTCCACGAAAAATACTCGTTCTTCTATTTGGAGAGCATCCATAAGGAGATAAGACATGAAATCCAACATCCCATACAGTTTCTGCCGATCTTGAGGGGTCACAATATCCTGAACCAACACTTAATGTGCAAACTCTACATGCACGATTATTTTATGGGGAATGATCAATTGTTCAATCCAGTGCCATATGTGGGGGATATTTAGCTGAGATCCTTCACCTCCTTCACGATTAACCAAGTTAAATGGAAGAAATCCTTCGACACGTTCGAAGAGAACCAAGGCCACTTGTAATTCTGGAAACACAGAAGTGGTGCGTTGACATTTGTACAAAGCAGATTTGTACTTGCTCGGAGGAGGCCTGGGACCACTATCAGAAATGATGGATGTTGTCATCATCAACAGTAAGGATACACGAACCTTTTGGGGCCCCTAATTTTGTTCGGGATTTGGAAAGAATACCACGATATATCACATGTATTCAACATTGTGGGACCTGATGGATGGGTCTGAGATTTCAGTTTCCCATTGTTTGGTTGCCAGCTGAGCAATACACACTAGCTTATGTGGTAAACAAGGATTGGTGGAAGGAATTCCTTCACACAGGTGGATATAAGGTTCCCGGAACATAAATGGTTGTGAAATATGACCTTGGATAGCCCCATGCTAACCACAATAGCTTTAACCCAGATTTGCATAGAAGACGAGCTGCATGAGGACATGTAGAAAGGCTAGTTGGGGGGAGATGTTAGTTGCTAAATTTGTATACTTTTTACCTACCTTTTTATCCCTTTCCTGTACTCATTTCATGTCCTTGTTGGTCGATTTTCATTCTAAACAACAAATGCATACCTATTGTCATGTCTTCGTGAATTATTAATCAATGAAGTGTAGTCGTAGGGGATTATTGCATAAATCAACTTGATAACTTAACTTTCCTTGCAAATTCAAAGGAACGATGATCAAGACCATGATTCAACATATGATGACTATCGAGCTGACAACGTCATATTTGGATATCAGCTGCAATGGTGGTTCAACTTATCAACCAACACAAGTGTTATCTTTATATTCTGTTGTACTTTGAGAATCGCTATGTATTTGTAGGCAGACAACTTCCATAATCTTAGGCATTGTCAGTTGTTAAATGAAATGTATAAGTAGTGTTACGGGGCTGGGAAATCCACCACTAAGAGATACATGATAATTCTGAGTTGTAACAACAGACCTTTGTAATGTTATTTTGATTAATGCAATTTCTGATCTTCTGAGCATTTTATAGTTCTTGATCTTGTCGCAACCCTAATAAGGGAATTGGGCCCACTCTCATGACCTCGCATTACTAGATTAGTTGTGTGCATAAGTTTATTTCCGTTGTGTTATTTTCTTACTGTGTAATGATTTATCAGTGCGTTGATGTGAGTCTTAACTTGTTGTTACTCTAATTTTCTGTTACAGTTATTACTTGCTGTTACACATTGTTATGTTTATGATTGAATGTTAAATGATGGGTAGGGAAAATGTGGCTTGCATATACCTTGCATGATAGCCTTGAAATAACCAGTTGAGCCTCGGGTTGACAATTAATGTGGAATTGAGTGAATTGTATGATTCATATCTAAAAAGATAATGAGGACATCTTTCTAGGCTACTATTTTACTTGTACAAATTATGGGAATAAGGCAACACATTGCAGGGTGAATCTATCATTTAAATAGTTGAGGCCACAAAGAATAAGGTATCATCAAAATAAATAATTTGTCACATAAAGGATGAGCAGACCTAGATACAACAACTTGTTTTCCCCACTGAATATATTTATTCAATGTTATGTCTGTGATTTTTTTACATATAGTAGTTTATTGTAGACATAGAAACAAGAGACCTGATCCAAAAATCAAGCAAAAAAACCATCAACCCATAAGTTTGGAAGAAAAAGGAAAATATAAAGAACTGTAATGTGGTTTTGTATGCTTAGAATGAAGGAATCCATTCGTATGTGGACAATGGTTGTTCCAGGCCACTTCCAGGCACATTTCAGGAGATAAAAGTAAGTTTTTGTCATGGAAACCAATCATCAAAGGTAATGTGACCTATGGAAATAATGCACGTAGTAAGATTTTGCGTAAAGGAATTGTCATTCTAGCTAACGGCATAGGAAAGGATGAGTATGTGTTATTTGTTAATGGTATGAAACAAAATTTACTTTGTTTATCTAATATGGGCGACCAAGGCTATGATGTGTTATTCAAATCTAGAAACTATCAAATCAAGTTTGCAGGCACAAGAGAGATAGTAGCTAAATCTATTAGAATATATAATAATGTCTATGTTCTAAAAGAAAAAAAAAGAAGTGTTGTTTGAAAAATATTGAATAGAGATATTTGTGGCATCGAAGGCTATGACATCTGAAATTTGATCAGAATGTCACATTAGGAAAGAAGAATGTTGTCAGATATTGGCCAAAGCTTTCTAGCTAGAGAACAATATTTTAAAAGCCATATCATGTTGGAAAACACGTGTGATTACCATTCAAATCCAAGGAGAACTCAATAGCCAGACCATTGAAATTAGTACATATGGACTTGTGTGGCCTTCAAGAACTCAATCAGCTTTAGGTAAATTGTATTTCATGCTTATCATTGACTATTTTAGTAGAATGACATGGGTGGAATTTTAAGAGATAAATCAAAGGCCTTTTAAAAGTTCAATAACTTTAAGGCCATGGCTGAAAAAAGAGACAAACTGTAAAATAAAGTGCATAAGGTGAGATAATGGTGGTGAGTTTACTTCAAAGGAATTTGATGATTTTTGCAAATAACATGGCATCAAAAGGAAGTTTACCTAACAGAGAATCCACAACATAATGGAGTAGCAAAGAGAGCCAACAAATGAATTCAGCAATTGGCGAGAGCCATGATGGGAGAAATAATATACAACAAAGGTTTTAGGCTAAATCGATTCACTCATAAATGGTGATTTCAAACAAAACACACTTTGTACCAAATAGTGATAACACTCCATATGAGCTCTGGAATGGTATACCAATTATAGTCAAGCATTTCAGAGTATTTTGGAGGAGATGCTACATCAAGAACAAAGATGAAAATCTTGGTAAGTTCGATGCCAGAGATAATGAATGTATTTTTCTTGGATACTCTTAGAATAGCAAGGGTTATGGATGGTACAAAAAGAATACAAAGAGAATAGTTGATTTTATTGATGTTAAGGTTGATGAGAACATTGAGTCTGAAGACAACTAGGTAGTGAATATTAACTATGGTGATGTGGTAAGAAACAAAGAAATGTTATATTGCGAGGGCTATGCACAAATTGAAGGCTTAGATTTCGAGGATACCTTCACTCCTATTTCACGATTAAAATACTTTCACATGTTATTGGATTTTTCTTGTTTTAAGAAATTTAAGATATATCAGATGGATGTGAAATCTTCCTTTTTAAATGGAGAGTTGTAAGAAGAAGTTTACATTGAGAAACTTGATGGATTTCAATTAGCAGATAAGCCTGATTATGATTGCAAACTAAAAAAGCCTCTTATGGATTCAACCAATCCCCAAGGGCTTGGTATTCCAAGTTGGATAGTTATTTGTTGAAGTGTGGTTTTAAAAGAGGCATAACATATAGTAATTTATATGTGAAATCCAATGATGGAAAAATATTAGTGGTGGTTGTGTATGTTGATGATATTATTTTCGCAAGTAATTTAGATCATATAAATTATTAGTTTGTAGTTGACATGAAGGCTGAATTCAAGATGTTCGTCCTTGGATAAATTTATTATTTCCTTGGTTTACAAATTTCACAATCTGCAAAAGGAATTTCTATCTTACAAAGAAAGTATCTCCAGGAAGTTTTGAATAATTTTAGCATGTATGAAGGTTCCTTGGTGAGCACTCCAATGGTTACAGGTCACAAACTCAACAATACTGATGACTCACTAGATGTGGATCAAAATTTATATAGATCTATTATTAGTAGCCTCTTATATTTGAAAACCTCTAGACATGAGATTATGCAAGAAGTTGATATTGTTGGATGATTTCAAGTAGCCCCCAGAAAAATTCATCTCCTATCAACAAAGAGGATTCTCATATATCTAAGAGCTACAATGGACTACGGACTTTAGTACCCCAAAGGAAAAATTTTTTGACTACTTTTACTGGTGTTTATTGGGAGGGCGATGCAGATGATCAAAAAAGCACTAGTGGTGGTTCTTTCTTTCTTGGTGAATGTCTTGTTTCATGGTTGAGAAAGAAGAAAGGTTAAATTGATCTCTCTACTCTCGAAGAAGAATATATTACAACAGCTTCTTGTTGCGCTCAACTATTATGAATGAAGCAAACTTTACAAGATGTGGAAGTGATCTATGATCAGGCAATAACAATAATTTGTGATAATACAAGTGCTATCAACATGTCCAATATCCTTCTACTCCAAGACAAAGCATATTCCAACAAAGTACCATTTTCTTAGAGAGCAAGTTATAAATCAAATTGTAAAATTGATGTACCTACAAAAGAGAAGGCTATCGATATATTCACCAAGCATCTCCCAAGAGATAAATTTGAGTACTTAAGGAAAAGGTGGGAGTATTTCCTCTTACCTCCCTCCATTAGATCTTCCTCAAGAGGAAGAAGGGCAACTAGAAAGCACTTAGTATATCAAAAGGAAGTTGTCAGGTCCACAGAATTAGCAAGAAAGGGGGAGATTGGTTGTAAGGGGAGCATTTTATTTTATTTTCCATTAATGTGAAAAGAGGAGAATTAGGAACAATAAGAGAAGTATATATATATATATATATATATATATATATATACATATATATGATTTTTTTTGGTGTTGCCATTAATACCAAAGGAGGAGAATGTTGAAAATATGTTGGCATTAATGTTTAGGGAGAGACACAACTCAAGTGGTTGCAAGAAGATTGGTTAAGAATAGATTTCAAAGCCATTTTTAGTTTAGAATATTAGATCAGATGCACTTAGAAACTAATCAGATGGATAGAGCTCAGAAAGAGATTTCCAACAGTAAAAAATACTCTTAGATCAGAAGATATGACTGGTCAAATTTATGAGGGTAAAGTCAAATTTTTGTTTTTTCTAGGCTAATGACCCTGTAGCATAGTCAACATGCTAGTGTGGTAACGACATAGGCACACATGTGGAAAAATAAAAATCTTACGAGGGATAATGATGGTCCCTACCCAAGACATGTAACTCTAGTGAATATTTCCCCAGTGATTAAATATAAAAAAAATTCCTTTCAAGCGGAAAGACCCAAAGTCTGAGATCCCAAGATGACATAAAACTAGGAGGACATGGTTGAAAAACATGGTAGACAAATTGAGCATTGATTGGTGGATGAAAAAATTGAGGACGCCCTATTAGACAATCCACCTCAGTGGTTCAACCACAGTGGGATCCAACTAACATGCAAGTTTAAATCCCAAGGATAGGGGAGTCAGGAGGATGTGGCAACGTGGGGTTTTGGAGTAGTGTAATACATGTAGGTGGACTAATGATAGGTGTCTATGTATTCTCGAAACTGTCAAGTGAAGGCCCCATAAACAAGTCACCCTAACACGGGGGCTTTACTAGGGGAGCAATATCATACCACGTGGGTTCATATTGGGGGATATATATTCAGGAAGAAATGACATAATATATTGGGGGATATATAGGGGGTAAAAGGTTTTTATATTGGAAAATATAAAAAATGGAGCTCAAAGTAAATGAAAAGATATAAAGGGTTATAAAAAATGTTAATGAAAAAATGAATACCTACAAAATCTAGTGAAAGTAGCGGGTTTTTTAATTAGGAAGTTGTATTGGGTTCATATTGGTAGGGGGTTATATAATTTGTTTTTTAGAGTTATTTTCCAATATGTAGTCAAATTAAGGGTATTGTTTAATATGCCATGAACGCACGTGATATGTCAGAGGTACGCTGAGTGAATCCCCTATGCACCCTAGAGGATTGACATTGATGTTTCTGAAACAAGTAGGAATGGAAAGTCTGAGGTTACAAAGCCGGGGAGATGGAAACATTACTGTCAAGTTCCACACAAATCTCCCATCCGACCCATTTATCTAAAGAGAAAATTCATTAAAAACAAGGACAGGGACCCCCATTCTTCCATATAATGGCATGGAATTTAGCCATATGGACAAACTGAAAGAGGAAACTTGGTGTGATATAATTGGATGAAGGAGCCATAGGGCATGATGACATCAAAATCTAAAATATCTGGGACACATGGCACCAATAGGGATATGACACGTGGCATGCAGATTTGGAATTTTTGAGTTCCCAAGTGGGCCAAAAATAAGTGGCACGTGGAACCACTCATTGAGTCACATGTGGCATCCTGACATGGGTGGAGGATAGATCAATAATGACAACACGTCATCTCGATCCCTAGAAGTCCAGGGACCTTGACGATTTTTAGTGAATTTCATGTTTTTTTTAGGTTGACAAAGCTTTGGGACACGATGGCATTCAGGTGGCTAGACACATCATCTTCACGATTTTATTATTGGTCTATATGTAAAGTGGTGGACATGTAAGAAAATATCATATTGATTGTTTCATGATTGGTCCATGTGTATAGTGTGAGGTCCCATCAGGACATGTAACCTCAGCAGAAAAATCTCAGAAGAAATTTGAGACACTCTATCGTGTTTTTTCTAAGGAATAAAAGTTAGGGGCTAATGGGGCACTCCAACACTCATTTATGTGGGATTAATGTTACCAAGGGTGCAGGCCGAACATGAAAAGGTCAAAACTATAGGTAACACCCCTCTCTTGTGTACTAAATTATTGTAAACCTAAGCTAAGTTAAAGCTAGGTTTGATACCCTCCTTTGTGGGTTAAACTATTCTAAACGTAAGTTGAGGAAAGCTAGATGACATGTAATATGAAAAGAAAATGTGCTATTAAATAAATTAATAAAATAAATCACTTGGAGGGTGGAGCACCAAGAGAGAGGAGATGCTTTCCAAATCCCATGAGGAATGGGATAGAGATGAATCTTTCATGATAAAGCTTCTAGATGTGATTCTAGATAAGCTTGGATGGATTGCAGATCCATCGGATGGATGGGAGATAAATATCCATCAGACATAAAAGCTTTGCAGGAGATAAAGGTAATTTTTTATGTGGAAAAGCATCGTGGGAGATAAGATATCTATAATGTTATGAAACCAACTCAAGAAAAGATAGAAAAGATAGATCAACGCCTTAGAATTCAGCCTCTTCGAGGGGAAACCTCCTTTACATTACATAAATGAACAATTCTTGGATGATTCAAATGACAAAACCTCCTTTCTATATATTGGAGTCTAAGGAGTCACAATATAACCCAGCCGACCTAACAATAATAATATAAAGCCAAAAAAATAACAATAGAGGGATTCTATGGGGCACAGTAATAACAATATGGGGACAATAGGGGCACAAAAATATTAATAAGGGCTACAAATATAATAGTAATGGGGTAATCACTAGTATTATAGGGACCCAACATGCCCCTCTCCTTCAAAAAAGTGTTGTCCTCAACGCTTGAGTAGTTCTGGATTCTTCTGTATAAAATTCTCATCCTCCCATGTGGAATCTTCAGTGGATAAGTTCTTCCACTTGATAAGATACTCTGAAATTGATTGATTTCGCAATTGTTGAGTTCTTGTTTCTGTGATTGCTATTGGTTCCAATATAGTTTTTCCTTCCTCGTAAAGTTCTGGCAATATTGTTTGAACTGGGAGCTTGTCACCTATAACCTTCTTTAAACATGAAACATGGAAAACTGGGTGCAATCGAGAAGCTGCAGGAAGCTCCAATTTGTATGCCATAGTACCAATCTTTTGCAACACCTTGTACGGGCCATAATACTTTGGTGATAATTTATTATCCTCCTTAGCTTGCTTGAGGGACATTTGCTTATATGGTTGTAGCCATAGGAATACCCAATCACCTACATCAAAACTTCTTTCGCTGCGATGTTGATCTGCTTGTTGTTTCATTCTATTCTGTGCCAACACGAGGTTATCCTTTAAGAGTTGGAGGACTTGTTGTTGATGTTCGATGTGATGTTCCACTGCTTGAACCTTAGAATTTTCTCTTAAATATGATGTGATGGATGGTGGCTGATATCCATAAAGTGCCGTAAATGGGGTAATTTTTGTTGCTGTATGGAAGGAAGTGTTATACCACCATTCAGCCAGAGGCAACCATTTGACCAATTGTGTTTGTTTATCAGATACAAAGCAACGAAGATATCCTTCCAAACATTTGTTTACTATATCAGTTTGCCCATCATATTGAGGATGATAAGATGAGCTATGAGCTAACTGAGTACCAAGACAAGAAAATAATTCTGTCCAAAAATTTCCAATGAAAATGGGATCTTTATCACTTACAATAATCTTTAGGTTTCCATGTAGCTTTTGAATTGTTTCCATAAATGCAGTAGACTCTGTACTAGCTTTAAATGGATGTGATAATGCAAAAAAGTGTGCATACTTGGTAAGTCTGTCAACTACCACCATGATGACACTCTTTCCCTCGGACTTGGGTAAACCTCTGATAAAATCCATTGAAACCTCCTCCCAACATTGGCTTGGAATGGATAAAGGTTGTAATAGACCCAATGTCTTAATTGTTTCAACTTTATTTTGTTGGCAAACCAAACATTCCCCCACAAACTTTTGAATATCTGATTTAAGGCCCTCCCAAAAAAATTCCTTCTTAACCCTGTGGTAAGTTTTTAAAAATCCTGAGTGCCCTCCTAAGGGAGAAGTGTGCAATTCCATAAGAATCTTTTGTTTTAGCTGGGAATTCTTATACAGGTATAAGCGACTTTGTACCATAACGAATCATTTTTCCAGCTAAATGTATTAGACATACTGGAGTCTTGTTGTAACTTTCGAATAAGTGCCCACACTTCTTTATCATTCTTCCATTCCTCCCTTGCTTTGTTGATCAAATCTGGTTGGATAATAGAAATGGCGCACAACAATGCTTCCACATCCTCATCCTTTCTTGAGAGTGCATCTGCCACCACATTTTGCTTCCCTTTTTTGTAGATGATTTCAAAGTCATAACCTTACATATTTGTGACCCACTTTTGTTTCTCTTCAGAGGATAATCTTTGTTCTAAAAAGTATTTAAGGCTATCATGATCCATTTTTACCTTGAAGTGTCTTCCCATTAGGTAGGGTCGCCATTTCTTAAGTGCATGGAGTATTGCCATCATTTCATTCTCATAAATAGCTTTGTGTAAAAACTTTCCCTTGATTGGAAGACTTTCGAAAGCAATGGGTCTTTCATCTTGCATTAAAACAGCACCAACTCCATTTCCTGAAGCATCACATTCCACAATAAAGGTTTTTGTGAAGTTTGGTGTAGCTAAGACCAGTGCTTGGCACATTGCCTCTTTAAGATGCTCGAAGGCCTTTGTTGCTTCTGGAGTCCATGAAAATGCATCTTTCTTCAATAATGTTGTTAGAGATGCTGCTATTCTCCCATAATTCTTAACAAACATGCGATAATACTCTGTCAACCCGAGAAATCCTCGCAAATGTTTTATGGATGTGGGGATTTTCCATTCCTTAATGGCTTTAATTTTGCTAGGGTCTACCTTAACTCCTTCATGAGATACAGTATGACCTAGATATTCCACCTCTTGTACTCCAAAGAAACATTTGGATCTTTTTGCATATAATTGTTTCTCCTCCAATAGTTGTAGCACCCTGTCAACATGTTCAACATGATCCTTCCAAGACTTGCTGTAGTCATCAAAAAATACTAACACAAATTTTCTAAGGAATGGTTTGAAAATGGAATTCATCAAACCTTGAAATGTTGAAGGTGCATTGGTAAGGCCGAAAGGCATGACCAAAAATTCATAATGACCCTCATGAGTTCTAAATGCTGTTTTCGGAATGTCTTCAGTCTTCATTCTGATTTGATGATATCCTGAATGAAGATCCAACTTGGTGAAGTAAATTGATCCATGAAATTTATCCAGTGATTCATCAATGATAGGAATGGGAAACTTATCTTTAATAGTGAGCATGTTGAGCTCCCTATAATCAGGACACATGTGCCATGATCCACCCTTCTTGTGCACCAATACTACTGGAGCAGAGAAAGAACTTCGACCCGGTTGAATTATATCAGCCTCCAGCATTTCTGCAACCATACGTTCAATTTCACTCTTTTGGGCATAGGGATATCTATACGGCTTGATGTTTGGAGAAACACTTCATGGAATCAGATGAATAGCATGATCATGATCACGAATAGGTGGGAGACCTTTGGGAGTCTCAAAGACCTTGGAATGATTGTCCAAGGCTTTTTGGAGATCTAGAGAAATAGATGATTCCAATGTGGAAACATCTAGCGAACATAATTGTGTAATTACACCTCTTTGTTCCTTTTTTAGAAGCTTTCTCATACCGTTAGAGCTGATTATCTTTCTTGGTTTCCCTGCAATACCCCTTAATTCAACTTCCTTTCCTTCCACAGAAAATTTCATGAAAAGTTCTTGAAAATTAAAAGCTATTGTACCCAAGGATTGTAGCCATTGGACTCCTAGTACAACATCAGCACCTCCTATTGGAATGGAAAGCATTGGGCTAGTCAATACATATTCTCCCATGGATAGCTTGATATTATGGCACTTTCCAGAGCAATTTATTGTTCCTCCATTGGCAACCATCACTTGACACTCTGGTGCTGGATATAAGAAGCAATTCAATTCTTTTGCTACCTTACAATGAATAAAATTGTGGGTACTTCCTGAATCAATCAACACTATTACCTTTTTCTTCTTGAATTGTCCTTATATCTTGATGGTTTGAGGAGTGGTAATTCCCACCAATGCATTACAAGATATGGTCGGATTCATTTCTTCTTTATCTAGGCTTTGTTCCTGGAGTATATCCTCTTCTTTTGACCTTTCTTGCTCATTTTCTTCTTCCTCTTCACAATCTATGTAGAATAATTTCTTCTCAGCACACTTCTGACCTTTAGTGTATTTGCTATCACAACTGTAACAAAGCCCTTTTTCTCTTTTTTCTTCGAATTGTTGTGGTGTAAACCTTATAGGTTGTGGAAGACTAGGGGCAACAACACTTCCATCTTTATAGTTGTGAGTGGTATGCTTCCTGGTTGCCATAATTTTGCTTTCCATTTTTCTTGCTAACCTGAATGCCTTCTCTAATGAGTCAGGTTCCCAAAGGCGAACATCATGTTAGATATTATCCTTTAAAGTCCCTATGAACAAATCAATCCTATGCTCCTCTAGAATATTTTTACCCTTATGTTCAATTTTTGGAACTCCTCAATGTGCTCCATTATTGAACCCTTTTGTTTGAGACTTATCAATTGGCTAAAAAAAGTGTTGCATTTTGTATCCTCATAATTTGCTGTCAATTCTTCCGTAAAAATTGCCCAAGTGATAATTTGTTTACGAGAGCAAAGCCATTGATACCATACAAACTGATTTGGTTCTAAATATAAAGTTCCAATACGTACCTTTTGTGTGTTTTGCACATTATTGAGATCGAAAAATTGCTCTATCTGTAATATCCATGTTGCGAGATCCTTGCCATCAAACTTCCTCATATCGATTTTTTGAATATGGTGGGACTTTGATCCCACACTAGAGTCTATGGAATCATTATTAACATTACTTTTGTTCTCATCATGAGTTTCCTTTACTACCTTTTCACCATTAGTGACCATTTCTTGTAGCAACTTATTCATATTTATCTTCAATTCTTCCATCTTATCATCCATGCCATCAATTTTAGCGTCCATGCCATTCATCTTAGCTTCCATGCCATCAGTCTTAGCTTCTATACCTCTCTTTAAACAATCCATATTAGCTTTTTCACATTTCTTTAAACCATCCATCTTAGCTTCTACATCTTTCCTTAAACCATCCATCTTAGATTTTGTTGCTTTTTGTGCAAGTGACACTTGTTGCACTTGGTCTCGTAATTTTGATATATCATGTTGCATTTCTTCCTCTTATTCATGAGTCATGCTAGAGATTTTAGGTTTCTTACTAGGTCTTTGCATTTTTTTTCCTCGGGTCATCAATTACCGATTCAAACTAATTTTTCAAACCAAGCTTATGCAAAAATTAAAAAAAAACTACACACCTTTTATCACTTTGTAGAATCTTGATATTGAATCTGATCTATCTCTGCAGTTTCGGATCATCCAGTTCTGAAATTGCAACTTATAGTAGCTCTCTGTGTCCTCTTTTCAATGGCACCAGTCTGATCCAAATTGGATTCTCCAAGGAAGAGTTATGCACAATCTCCCAAGATGACCTGATTATAGACTAGTTTAGTAGAGCGAACTTGTACGACATGCCACGAGTCACTGTTTCAACCTTTGGCTCTGAAAAATATATAAAACAAACTACAGTCCATCCTATTTCTGTACCTTCTTACGAAATTTCAATCCAATTCTTAGAGATAAATTTATGACGATTTTCCCCAAGTCACCTGTTTGGAATGTAATTCAGGAGTTTGCAAAAAGACCAAGTTCCTCAGATCATATATCCGCAAATATAGCGCGAAAAGCTCTGAAATTTGGCCCCGAGATTTAGCATGATCTTTTCTCAAATGGGTTTTTCTTTTAGCTTCTGAAATGTCACAGAAAAAAAGTTATAGCGAAAATGTCACGATGGCCTGTTTGGAGCAGCGAAACCCTAGAATCCAAAGCTCTGATACCAAATGTTATGAAACCAGCTCAAGAAAAGATACAAAAGATAGATCAACGCCTTATAATTCAGCCTCTTCGAGGGGGAAACCTCCTTTACATTACATAAATGAACAATTCTTGGATGATTCAAATGACAAAACCTCCTTTCTATATATAGGAGTCTAAGGAGTCACAATATAACCCAGCTGACCTAACAATAATAATATAAAGCCACAAAAATAACAATAGAGGGATTCTATGGGGCACGGTAATAAAAATATGGGGACAATAGGGGTACAATAATATTAATAAGGGATACAACTACAATAGTAATGGGGTAATCACTAGTATTATAGGGACCCAACATAATGCTTCTATATGTATCCTTGTAATTAATTTTATTTTATGCATGTGGATGTGTGTAATATCCAATGAATCTAAAGGTAATCATCATTTTAAAGGACTAGAGTATGTATATAATGCTATATAAAGTCTCTAGTTAACATGGAAGATAGTGGTGGCTGCATGCAAATTAGATGGTATAATGCCTTTAACAAAATAGTCTATGATGGTCAAAAGATCTATGGTATGTATATTCAATAAGGTTCGATCTTCATTCTTTCTGTTGCTTAAGAGTAATCTTTATGATGAAAATGATGGATTCTTATTATGCATATGTTCTTATTACATTATGATGTAGCAGTAGAACATATTAAGTGGATGAAAACGTAAGTGGTTGATTGAATCATAAACTTTGACAATTGGAACTAAACACCCTCATCTTGGTACCAGTTAGGGACGGTGTAGGTATTCTTGCATGTGCATAATAGATAAGATAGTAGTAGCTTTGATTATGCCTGAAGTAAGATGCATGCCCATGCTATCAGAAATAGATGTAGGGAAATGTTCTATTAATGTTGCATGAAGACATTAAAGTAGTTGTAATGGTTGCATGTCAGGAGAGCATGTGATATTTCACCCAGGTGTATTATTTTCTACCTTGATATTTCTCCATGGTTATGATGACATGAAATATTAACTGCAATCAAGACAAAATTTTTAAATTTATGGGGCCTAGAGGCTATTTTCCTGGGTAGGCTGAAGAGGTTCGTTACACTATATTTGGTGCTTTTGCACCATATTTGGAAAATCAACTAAAAATGGCAGAGCACATGAACAAGTTGGTAGTTTGGTTAGCATAATGGATAGATTTGGTGGATTATTTGGTAGTTTTGGCCAAAACTAGTAGCTCACTAAAGTTGGAGCTACATATAGAAGTTCTTTTAAATCCTTTAGAATTCCAAAATTACAAATTTTGGCAGTTTAACTCGAATTTTCTCATAGAGATAGGAGAATAGAGTTTGAAGGATGTTTGACCACATTAACAAGACTTAACCAAAAGTGAGAAACATGAAGATAATGAAATCAAAACCTCTATTAAGTGAAAGTTAAGAGATCAACTTAACTAAAGTTTTAAACTTAAAAATATCATATCAAATTATCAGGGTTGTTGTTGACATTATTATATACCTAGGGGGGATAATATGGGGTACCAAGGGAGGTACCCAAGGTAATAATGTAATAATGGGATGGGCCATAGTAATAAATAAAGTGGTTAACCCATATCATGTAAGGGACCACAAGTAGTTAATAATAATGTAATGGGCCAACGGTCTTAGTTGATGGTATGAGGGAACCATGGTAATGACCCATGGTATTGTATGTGTGAGGCCTATATAGAGGCTAGAGACTCCACATGGAGAGTGTGAAGGGAATATTGTGAAGGATTATTGTATGAACAAGCATATGGCTTGTGGAGTGTTCTCCTTCCTTAAGGAGTGAATGTATGGTGTTGCCCTACCTTAAGGGTTTGATCAATAAAGAATCATTTCATATTATTCTTGGGTTTATTTGCATTGTCTTATATTTTTCATATCAGATCTATAATATTTTGGGTTAGCTCTATAACACTTTTTTAAAAGTAAAGGGTTCCTATTTTAATATAATAAATTTCATAGGAAATATATAATATATTAAAATGGGGGGTTGTTGAATAGTACAACAAAACCCTAGGATAAATATTATAAACCCTTAAATAGACATGGTTGACCATGGTTGACCATCATTGATTTCCATATTAAGACAATCCTTGTAATAATGTGACGATGGACTATGGTTTACCATGCATGAACATGATGGATATTCATATCGAGACAACCTTTATCACAATGTGACATTGCACTGTGGTTGATTTTCATATTGATCATGGTTGACCATGATTGATGTTATAAACCCAAGGGATTAATAATGAAAACCCAAGGGATTATAAACCCCTGGAAAACCAAAGAGAATAATATAACCTAAGGTATATCAACCCTAAGATAAATATTTTAAACCCTTAAACAAACAATGTTGACATGGTTGACCATGGTTGATTTTCATATTAAGAAAATCTTTGTCACAATGAGATGTTGGACCATGGTTGACCATGATTATAAATGCAAGTGATTTATATTAAACCAAAGGATTAATATTAGAAACCCTATGAATAATATTATACCCTAGGAATATGAACCCTTAGATTAATAAACCCAAGGATTTTTACTATCAACCTAAGGGATTATAAACCCAAGGTAATAATATTAAACCTGAGGGATTAATATTAGAAACCCAAGGTATATAAATCCTAAGATAAATTTTATAAATCCTAAAATAAACATGGTTGACCATGGTTTACTAAGATTGATTTTCATATTGAGACAATCTTTGTCGCAATGCGATGATGGACCAAGGTTCACCATGATTGAATTTTATATGGGGACAATCTTTGTCATAATTCAACATTAGACCATGGGTGATTTTCATATTGAAAAAAATGTGTCACGATGAAACATTGAACCATGTTGGCTTGACGGGGTTTAGACCTAGGTTTAGAGTTAGTTGTGCTAACCAACAAAACCTTACACTACCAGCCCTTTCAGAAAACACCCGTGTAGTGCAGGCTGTAGTATCACTCGAGGTAGTATTGGGGATGCTAGAGCTGGGTTTCTGCATCCAGAGGATTATCTGTTTTGTTTCTTCCAAACTTAGGGTTGTATCTTGACCTTCGTGAACCCTTAACCCTTAAAAGTCGAAAGCTACAACAATTAACAGTTAGCAGATTTATGATCTTCACTGATTGTGCTAAACATGCATAACATCATATAAATAAACAGATCTACATCTTCGCAAATCTATTAAGTATTTTTCCTATTTAATCACGTTCAATAGATCAAAAATATAGTAAGTTCAGAGAAAAAATAGTGATACAAAGATAGTTCTTCAAAACAAACTTTATTATACTTTAGATCTTCAATTACAGTATTTCCAACCCTCACACACAGTTGCAGGGACCCACGCACTCAGCTGTGGACTTAACAAGGTCTTAGCGCACACATCTGCAGGAGCCTTCCCCTTATCCCTTGTACAAAATAGACAAAAGAAGACTCAAACCGTGCAATATTCTTCTATGCCATCCTAAGCTTCCTATGGCTCTTTTATGACTTCCTTTTATATTCTTCTCCATTACAATACCATGGTCTGCGAACCATGGGTGGGTCTCAAAACATATTGACTCTTAACAAACTCAGGGGAATTGACATTCTAAAATCCCATTTGACTCATATTAACCTGTGCTACTCATGGTCCGCTCCTCAAAATGCGGAGACTTTACAATATTTAACAAAACTTTACAAAATTTGACCCGGGGGCCATGGCCTACAAACCATGGGTGGGTCTAAAAAAATATTGAATCTTAACAAAATAAGGGGCTTTGATGTTCTAAAATCCCCTTTGACTCCTATCTACCTACGCTACTCATGCTCTGCTCCTCAAAATAAGGAGACTTTACAATATTTAAGAAAACTTTACAAAATTTGACCTAGGTGACCCTATCCCGACAGGCCCCCAACACAAATTCGTGACTCGTCCCGAGTCACTCTACTGGTGTTGCATTAATCTTGGGTTGAAAATCACTGAATTCAACCTTCAACCCTTGAAGATCTGTTGTTCCCTGCACGGTGGCTTTGGAAACTTTTTCAACCAATTTTTCCATTGTTTGACCTTTGAATGTAAGGACCATGGTTCTCTATGTCTATTGCGAAGCCTTTGACTTGATTTGGACCATTCGTGACAGTTGGCTTGCCTCGTCGGCTCATGGTTGCATCCTTGAGGAGGTAATGGAGGACTTCCAATGCAGCTCATTAATCTGGGTCTGTATGAACTTCACTTCCTGAAGTCCGGTGAAGCTTTTCGCAGGTGCTAAGGTCCACGTTGTCGTACTGATTGCATCAAAATACTATTGCTTTTCTCAGATGTCTATTTCGATCTTCTGCAAGTTTGGATCGTCCTATAGTGAGATCCACATCTCCATTGTATGCTCAAACAATTAGCTGCAGTCCTTGACTGTAGCTTCAAGAGTGGTCATGTCTGCTTTAATAGCAGCCTCGCGCTGCTCTCCAACTTTTGGAGGAATAGTTGGTTGCAGCTTCAGTTGAAGCTCGGAAATCTGCAACTACAAATTAAATTAGACCTTTCAAATTTCTTCCTTGGATTCCTTCTCTGCAATAACTAACTTCTTAATTTTCTCTACTCAGGCTGCTTCTGCTAAAATTTGGAGCTCAGGGAGCTCTGCATACTTGGGTAAGGGTGGCCTCGAGCTGCTGATTTTTCTCTATCACCTCATCGTGAGCCTACAAGGTCTGCACTTTCTCTTAAAAAATCTAATGATTTTTAGTTTTTACCTCGTCGATAATCAACATCGATCATTTCTCCTAGACATGGAGCTCATTTGAAATTCCTTGGTGCAGATCATGCAAGGTCTAGATTGATACTTAGGTTTTTCTAGTACCTTGCACGCTCTTGTTCTTCGGTTTTCTCAAACTAGAGAGAGCCCCCTGGTAGTGGTATTGCTCAAAGCCTAGATGTGATTTATGTTGTACTAAATCTTGGCACACTCACTTGATCTATGCTCGCATGTCCCACGCTCGTCTGGATCACCCCTATCTAGACCTGCAATTCTTTAGGCCCTATTGTAATTTGTTTAATACCTAGTGGTAGTGGTCCTCGATGTGTCCCGATATAGTTTTAGTGGTGGAGGGACAACATCTCCTATCTCATCTAGGTCCCCCTCCATGAGGACCAATGGTGTCGCACTTTCAGACTTATCAGACATCTACTTCTTGCGAGGTCCCGTGGAACTTCGCTTCTCCCTCTTCCGAACATTGAAGGGGGACTCTAAGTCAGTGCCTCCTTCCTCTTCACCTTCGGTTTCAACATCAACATCGGTGTGCTCGATCTGAGGTTCTTCAAGGTCAATAGTGACCTGCGATGTTGCTACTTGCACAAATTTCTCCTTTGGCACTTCCTTTTCTTTTGCAGAAGCCTTTACTTGTAGTGATTCCCTCTCTTTTGTAGAAGCCTTTTCTTGTTGCACTGCCTTTTCTTTCTGCTCTACGTTTTCTTTCTGTGCTGCCTTTTATTTTGTAGAAGCCTTTTGTGCTTCTTTCTCTTTGTCTTTCCTGGACTCTAACGCAGATGTTGTTTTCCCCATTTCTCCTTCTGTGGCCTTAATTGTTCTTGCACCTTCATTAGATGGGTTGAGCCACTCACTTGGTCATTTGTTGATGACCCCCAAAATTTCATCCTCTGCGATGAGATATGGAAACTTATGGCATGCTCTTGTGACATCCTTCTTTGCACGTATGGACAGATTGTGAAAATATGTCTTAAAATCTGTGATATTTGTGTACTATGTGTGTAGAATCGATGGCAATCGTGGCCATTGGTTGATCACCATCCACAACTTGGACTCGAAAAATACCCAAAACATCTTTGTCTCAATGATGCGGTCAAAATCCTTTGTCGCCCACAGCGAGGCAAATTTCTCAACCTTGGACAAGTCTGGATCATGTGCTGGGAACTGGCTATCCTCAAGCATCCTCCATGCTACCAACACAAACAATAGAAGTAACCACACATAGTGGAATGTCTTTCCATCCACCTAGGATTCACGACAATCCTCTAGGAGCTCATGCCAGAGGTACGTGTCCCAATTGTTTTGGACCCCTTTGCTACATTACGCAACTAAAGATATTATTGGGGCCGACACTACATTGGTGCGACACTTCCATGTTATTTTTCTAGCCAAAATTTGTGCATCATACTACACAACACCGTCCAATATGGAGCTAATGTCATAGCCACACGACTTCTTCACCAGCCCGAAGTTGCTCTTCATTTGATCTATGAGCTTCTTCTCCTGCGACTTCCCCACAAAAGCAGCTGCGTGGTTCACACCCTAATAAGATAAAAACGTGATTCTATGGATCAACATGTTTTCAATTGGAACGGGCCCTCTCACCCAGAGGCACTCATCATGAACCAATGCCAACAATTGACGCACACAGATAGTAGTAATGATGTCGTGGATAAAGTGTGGGACCCATAACATGTTGAGAAATCTTGCGCACTAAATTCTGGTCACCCACTTCATTGGCTCAAGCCTTATAACACTTGACTCCTCATAGTAGACTAATTTCACATATTTGTTCGGTTCCAACTATGGGAACTTCGCATGATCGCCCAGATCCCAGTCCTCCATCTTTAGAAATGGTACTTGGGCCAACAAGTCACCCTCCACATGTACTTCCTCTGGAAACAATGGTTTGAAGACCTTGTATTTCACTGAGTCTGGGTAATTAGTCACTTTGGCAGTGGATTTCCTAGAAGGTACATAAGGTGGTAGCCAAGTAATCGACATTGATTCCTCTACAACGATATCTTCAACCCCCATAGTCAATTTTTCCTCATCCAAGTCCAGTGGTTTTGTTAGTTGATTGCTTTTATCCATCCTACGCTTATGTCTAACCTCCATTGGGTTTTTGCGCAGTGATTGCTGAAGCGGTGCTTGTTGTGGCTTCTTTTGCTTCTTCTCTCTTGCCGTAGAGGCAGTAAGTTTTGGCCTCAGTGGCCTAGGCAGAGTCATAGGGACTAGTGGTGTTGTAGTCATGTTGTCAAATAAATCCACCTCAAAACCAAGCCCTTACTATGAAAACTCCTTCTTTATCTCTTTCAAATATCGTCCAAACATGCAACAAGTGTCTTGGCTCAATCTCAGGCACAAAAGCTCAAGGAAATCTCTTTGGAAGCAAAGTGTTCGAATGTGGAGTAGGATGATGTAATTAGAGCCCATTTTGAATTCAAATCCAATAGTTCCCTCCATATCTCCTTCATTAATGCTCTTTTGGCGGCAGATTTCCAAAGATATTCTCCTTAAATGATTTGCCCCCACTCCCTTTAATAAAAAAATAGCCATCCAATCATCTAGAGTGCTCTCAATGGTCACTTTCTAGCTAGGTTGTGCGATACCCACCTTATTAGTGCAACTTATTCATCATAGCTCCCATCTATGCCTTTCTCCTAACCATTGCACAACCCATTTGCTTTGCCAAACTGTCATTTTTGCAGCATAGTTTATATTCACGCACTTCCTTGTAACTGCATGAAGTACTAAGACTGTCCTGCATTCATATAGTCATTGCGCATGGGTGGGATCACACCTGTACAACTTGAACTGGCTCCTATTGATTCTTCCTAGAAATTTTTCCCCATTCAGCTTCGCAAGCTGAACTGCGCCTCCATCCGTAATCTCCTTGACGATGTATGGTACCATCCAATGCATCTGAAACTTTCCAGTGAACTTCGTAAACTTCCTATCATACATTAGTACTAAATCTCCATTTATAAAGGTGCTCTTCTTAATGTGGAAATCATTCCATGCCTTTTCTCAAGCCTTGTGCACCTATTGATGAAATCTTGCCAAGAAGTGATCTTCTTCTAACTCAAGTATCTACGTGAGACATTCTTTCATTATATCCCAATCCTCCATCTCTGTGACAGCAACAATCCATAATCTAGACACGATATACTCCATTGTAATCACCACTTCTTGTCCATAAAAACCCTAAATGGTATTTGTCCAGTCAACTTCTTACAAGTAGTTCTATATGCCCAAAGAACAGCTGGTATGCTCCCATCCCAATCATTCCTACTTGCATTACATATCTTCATCAAAGAATTATCCAGGATCTTATTAAAGGCTTCAAATACTTCATTTTCTTGAGGATGATACAACGTGCTCTTCTAGTGATACATTTGGAATTCTTCAAGAAAAGCAGCAATCGTTTCATTCCGGAAATGCGAACCCCTATTGCTCATCAAAATCTTAGGACAACCAAACCTAGACAGAATGTACTCAAATATAATCTTCGCAGCTGTAGTTGTGCTATAATCCTTCATGGGTTTTGCCTCAACCCACTAGGTCAAGTTTTCTGTCATCGCGAAGATGTATCGTGCTCCTGTCTTCTTTCCTGGTGGTTGAATAGGTCCCACAAAACCTATTTCCAATTTATCGAATGATTCTAAGGAGACATGTGGTTCAGAGGTAATTGAACCCTCTATGACAACTTCCTAATCCTTTGACATACATCACTTTCCCTATAATATTCCTTAGAATCTTTGTGCATAGTTGGCCACCACAACCCAGTGCACAAGATCTTCTATGTAGTTGCTCTTCCAACATAATTTCCTCCAACAACTCCCCCGTGTGCTTCTGCGAGGATACTTTGTCTTTCATAATCTAGTACATGCCTATGCAAAACTTCATCTAAGCCCATTTTATTCAAGTGCCCTGCAATTATAGAAAAATATGTAGCCTTGAGCACCAATTCCTTCCTCTTCTACATCGTATATCCTTCAAGGAATACTCTTGTAGACAGGAATTGGATGATATCCGCAAAACATTCATCTATAACATGCACAACAAAGAATTGCGCATCAGGGAATCCTTCATCAAGGCTTGTAGGTTCTTCACCATTCTGAATTTGTGAAAGGTGATCGGGTCTACCATTTAATCTCCCTGGCTTCACAACTACTTCAAAGTCATACTCCTGAAATAGCAGTAGCCACCTACAAATCCTGCCCCCCCCAACACAGGCTTGTTGACTAGGTACTTCAAAGCTGAATGGTCTTCATACATTTTGATGTCCACACCCAACAGGTAATGTCTAAACTTCTAGAGCACATATACCATCGATAATCGCTTGTGTTCTGTGGTTGAGAAATTCTTCTCTGTCCTAGACAATTTTCTGCTCACAAATGCAATCAGATGGCTGATATCTCTGATGCTTGGTCAAGTTTAAACTAATCCTAATTCTATGCAAGACACATCTACCTGTACATGGAATTATTTCTTCCAATCGGGAAACACTAGAATAGGCGTTGTAACCATATTTTCCTTCAAAAAATCTAAGCTTGTTTGGAAATCATCATCCTAGCAAAATTTCGCATCCTTCTTCAATAATTTTTCCATGGGTGCAGTGATCTATGCATATGCTTTGATGAAATTTCTATAGTATCCTATATGGCCCAATGTTGTGCGCAACTATTTTACATTCCTCGAAGGCTCCAAGTTGATAATCACTGCAATTTTATCAAGGTCAACCATCAACCCTTTCTTACAAACAATGTGGCCTAAAAGTATCCCATATGGTACGCAAAATATACACTTCTTCAGAGTTAGGGAGATCTAGTGTTTCCTACATGTATCCGACATTAGGCGAAGACTTGCAACATGCTTTTTCACTAACCCAAACACTGTCCAATCATCAAATTAAACCTCCAAAATCTTATGAATGAATTCCTTAAAAGCTATGACTACCACCCTAGAAACGATCGCAGTGGCATTCTTAAGTCCAAAGGGAACAATTGTATACTGAAAATAGCCTCATTCTATAGCGAAGGTAGTCTTACTTTGATCTTCTGGCATGATCTTGATTTGGTGATACCTTGAGAATCCATATGTAAAAGAGCATGCTTCTTAACCACCTACGTTCTCTAAGACTTCATTTGTGAATGGCGCAGGGAATGGATCATGTACACAAGAAACATTCAACTTCCTTAGATCTACGGAGATCCAGATTTCATCCTTTGTCTTCTTCTCTTGAACTACCATAGGAATAACCCTGTTTGATTCTTCTATAGGCTCAATAATCCCTACTGTGAGCATCTTATCTAGTTCTTCAGGCACCTTTTCTTTGTACTTAGGATTCAAGCGGTATGGTCGTTGCTTCACCGACTTCGCATTGGGCTTCATATTGATCTTCATAATTCTAGGATCACCTACTATCCCCTTTAGATCATAGAACTTTTTTGGAAACAAGTCTAGATATACACGTAATAACTCCATGACCTTGTCAACTGTCTTCATCCTAGTAATCACCTATATTCGTGAACTTCGGCTGCGCTTCTGACCCAATGTTCACTTGCTTGGTCTCCAAGGGTTTATAAATATCAATAACTTATACCTTAGGCCCAACAAATTCGCGTTGTCCCTCTGAATTAGGGATATTGATATTCATGGGATCTTCCTCGCCTTCTTCTGTGGTGACATTGTAACATTCCAGATCATGGCACATCTGCGTACTCCAGTCAGGTTGTACCGATGAGATAGGTTCTATAGGAATTTTGAATATTGTAGCAATGATTTCCTGTAAGGATTCATCAATAAATTCCAATCAATCCTCGAAACTCAATGTGACTAGAAAGGTTTCCTTCATAACATCCCACTCCACGGTTCCATGTTGCAGCTCTGTTTCTAGGCACCAATTCATTGGAATAGTATCCAAGGTATGGCAGAATATATTTACCCATTCAGGTTCTGGTTCCTTTCTCCTTGCTTTCATCCATGAAGCCAGATGCTCACGTGGATCATCCTTCCCTATACATTTTTCAGTAATGCGGGTATTGGCATATTTAAACTGCAACTTCATCATCCTTCGGTACTCCTTCCAGTCTATAAAACTATACTTATGTGTACCCCATCATTTGGTAGGTGTAGTTCTTAGCGCAATGTCCAATGCTCCTCCCGTACATCCATTTCAAATTTATCAAGAAAATAATTTACATCTTCTAAGCCATCATAATATGGTAAATTGCATAGCCTAGTGGATATACACCAGAGTAATTTAGTATGTCTATTGCATCATAGCGTTAACACTTCATGCAATGTATTCTGCCAATGCTCAAGGTCCTCATGTGAATCTGAATTGTAGGAGCTGTCCTTCTCCCAAGTAATTATTCCCTCTACCGTAGGATTGATCCAAATCTCATTCCGTGCAGTAAACTTATATATCTACTCAATATCATCCTATTCATAGTAATCTCAGACTAGTTCAGTATACCACACACCCTCTGCTGGATCGAATGGAATAATGACTCTTAGTTCTCTCTTTTCAAACTTCATGTTGCACTTTTTCAGGTTGATGATCACATTAATATCAAATGCCCAATCAATTCCAAGCAGCGCCAGGTAGGGATTACTATCATCCACTATTTTGATTACCTCAAAATCAACTATAGCATGTGCCCCTTTAATGTAAACAATTACTCCATGTAAGCGCCCCATAGGAATAATATTTTGTTGGTTCACCATTCACAACTGAATTGGGGACCACTGTAGTGCCAACTTTCCCATTCTTTCCCAGGTCTGTTTAGGCAAAACATTTGCATCAGATCCCAAATCTAGGATCACCTGGTCCATTTCAAATTCTCTAATTTGTGCAGTCAATCTCATCTCTCGACCAATACTTTTCTTATTTTTGTCTACTTTATGCACTGGGCACTATTCAGGTAGTGGCTTACCCTTGCTAGTGCAATTGTCTATTAATTCTTGCAGTCCCTCCACTGCTTTCTAGTCCCTTAACAGATTCATGCAAGTCTATAAGAAGTATTTCAATATTGGAGGATATGTTTCCTATGCAACAATGACCTTTGCAAGGTTCTCCATTCGCACACTCTGTCTCTTTGTTGTGGAAGCTCCTGAATCCATGAAGCTCTTCTTTGCCTCCATAATTTTTTTCTTTTTCCTTATGCAAATCAAATTCAATATCCTTGTCAGCAGGCCTGCATACCCAAGGATTCTCTTCTGGCTATTTCACTGTTGCTTTATCTTCCATAGTAGTTATACCACTTCACGTAACTATATTAATGCTAGGGTCATCCTCACATGGTTCTGAGCTCATCATCTAGATGTTCTGAGTTGGCTACTAGTTCTTCTTCTCTTGCATCTTTGCGGTGAGTATAGGACAATCTTCTATTATGTGGTCAAACTATTGGCAAGATTGACAAGAGGGGTGTTTTGGGTTCTGACAATTTCATGAAAAGTGGCATGGTTCCCCACAATTGTAACAAATAATCTATCTACGACCTCTTTTAGCTCCTACTCCTCCTCCTCTTCCTCATCCCAGGAATCCCCCAGGCGTTGTAGGTGCACCTTGATCCTGCTAAGGATGTGTTTCAGCCTGTACTATATATTTCGGAGTTCTATCCATCATTAATTCATAGCTTCAACAATTGCACTCATCATGAAATACTTACTTACATAAATTGCAGAATAGTTGTTGGGGAGTCTGTACAAACTTCTACAACCAATGGAAATTTGTATGTTGAGTGTTTTCCTATTACTTGGCAGATAGCGCACCACGACACTACACCATTACTCAATCCAGCGGTATTGTCTAGCTTAAGGGGGATAGGGCATCCCCTAATTAGATAGTTTTGATATACCAGACAATGATCCTTGTCATGAAAATTTCCTTTGCACTTTAAGCACCATACTTCAGAATTGATATCATTCTGGACCTCTTTCCCCTTTTTGAGATCCTGCAACTCCATATGCAAGCTAGCCAACTGTAACTGAATTTTCTACACTCCTAGATTCATATCCTGAATAGGTGAAGTCTCCAACTTCATAGGAATTTCTAGTGCTTCAACCTGCGATCCAACCTTCTATTGTGAAAATGGTAATCTCAAATGAGCTAGCAGTGAAGTAATATACCAATACTTATGTTGTTCATCCAAGATCTGTAGATTAGCCCGTTGTAGAAGACATTTCATCCTTTGATCAAAATCCCATGCAGATTCATTCACCTTCTACTTAATTTCTTTGACCTCAGTCATAGACTGGGCTTGAGACTTAAGCTTTCTGAATTGATTATTCATTACATCTTTTGTGTCTATCAATAATGAAACTAGATGAGTTGTGTTGTACTTAAGATACCAACTTAGCACCCTATGTGGAAATGCTATGACTAGCCGTGCTTTATTCAAGTCATCATCCATTATCTGTTATGAATTCCACACATCATCTACTACAAACCATAATTGATTAGGGTATTTTGTCCTGAGACCCTTGAATATAGGCATCCTCATAGTGTTCACCATACGAAATAGTGAAGGTGGAGGTAGAGGTGGAGACATATGTGTGTGGAGTGGAGGTAGTGGAGGAGATGGAGTGGACGAATGTGGTATTCCCACATTGCCCTGATCTACCGACTGCGGCGCAGCTCTGGGTGTCTCCGAACTATTTCTTTCTTCTTCGCTATCAGATGCTCCGAACAAAGGACTATACTTATCACTTATATCTAGATCTCTTCTGAATGGTTTCCCACTTTTCATAGCCCCATCAAGTATTGTCTTAACATCAACTTAGTGGCATAACCTGTTTCTCGCATAATAACATTTTAATCCAAGTTTCCAGAGACCTCAAATAATTACCTCTTAGTCCTTTGAAAAATCGGCGTTCAATTTCTCTATCACTGGTAGACGTATTAATCATAAATTTAGTAATAAATTCTCCCAAAATACAATCGATCCAATAATCGACAGCCTTCACGACCTTGTATTTTGATCCCTCTACGAACTTCACTAACTCTGGAGTCCACACAATGGGGTGATATAGCTTCCACATAGGTTGATTATCCACCAATTTAGCATACCATTCATATAATTCATGTGGAAGGGAGCAGAATAATATTTTGTGTTTCTCTGTATACAAGTATCTCTACAACCACTTTTCTTTCGACAGATGTGGATTCCTGTTTTCTTGAGCTACAAAATCATGCAGTTTTTGATCTATCCACTTTTCAATCTCCTTCTTAGTTGGTTTCCACTTATGAAAAATCACACATTCCTCAGATAGATCCTAGTCTCGACAACAAGACCATTTTTTGGCTTGAGGGGCCTTGGACCCAGGTTCAGAGTTAGCTACACTAACCAAGAAAACTCTACACTACCGGCCGTTTCGGAAACAACCCATGTAGTGCATGCTACAATCTCACCCAAGGTAGTATTGGGGGGTGCTAGAACTAGGTTTCTGCATCTAGAGGACTATGTGATGTGTTTCTTCCAAACTTAGGGCTTTATCTTGACCTTTGTGAACCCTTAATCCTTAAAACTCGAAAGCCAAAGCAATTAACAATTAGGAGAGTTATGCTCTTCGTCGATTGCGCTAAACATGTATAACATCATATAAATAAACAATTCTACGTCTTCATGAATCTATTAAGTATTTTTCCTGATTAATCGCATACAACAGATAAAAAATATAGTAAATTCAGAGAGAAAACAATGATACACAAATATGCAGATAAATCTTCAAAACGAGCCTTTATTATACTTTAGATAATTAATTACAGTCTTTCCAACCCTACGCACATAGCTGTAAGGGCCTATGCACTCAATTGCAGACTTATCAAGGTCTCCGCGCATGTAGCTTCAAGAGCCTTCCCCTTCTCCCCTATACAAAATAGAAAAAAACAGACTCAAATCATGCACTATTCTTCTATGCCATCCTAAGCTGCCTATGACTCTTCTATGACTTCCTTTTATATTCTTCTCCATTACAATACCATGGTCCGTGAACCATGGGGACGTCACAAAACATCTTGACTCTTAAAAAACTAAGGGGATTTGACCTTCTAAAAGCCCCTTTGAATCCTATCAACCTGGGCTACTCACGCTCCACTCCTCAAAAATTGGAGACTTTACAATATTTAAAAAAACTTTACAAAATTTCCTCGGGGACCCCATTCGAAGAGACCATGGTTGAACATGATTATAAACCTAAGTTATTTATATTAAACCTAAGGATTAATATTACCAACCCTGCAACGTTGGACCATGGTTGACCATGGTTGATTTTCATGTTGATACAATCTTTGCCAGAAAGTGACATTGGACCATGATAATAAACCCAAGGGATTTATATTAAATCCTAGGAGTAATATTATAAACCATGCCAATAATATTATACCGTAGGAATATGATCAATTAGATCAATAAACCCAAGCGATTGATGTTATTAAACCAAGGGAATAATAAACCCATGTGATTAATTCTAAAACGCAAAGGTATTATAAACCCAAGGGAATAATATTAAACCCATGGGATTAATATTATAAAACCAAGGTATATAAACCCTAAGATAAATATTTTAAACCCTAAAATAAACATGGTTGACCATGCTTAACCATGGTTCATTTTCATATTGAGACAATATTTGTCACAATATGATGTTGGACCATGGCTGACCATGGTTGAGCATGATTTATTTTCATATTGAGATAATCTTTGTCGAAATGACGTTTGGTTGATTTTCATTTTGAGAAAATCTTTGTTTGCTATGCAACTAGCTCACAAAATAGAAGAAGAAATACATAAATGACCTCAAGATAAGCCTCTTTCAGGGGGAAACTTCCTTTACATTACAAAAATGAACAATTCTTGGATGATACAAATGACAAGACCTCTTTTCTATATATAGAGTGTAAGGGGTCATAATATAATCAGAGCGAACATAACAATAATGGGCTTCTATGGGGCACAATAATATCAATATGGGCACAACATGGGCACAAAAATATAATAAGGGGGTTGATCTAATATCAATAAAGGGCTACACTAGTAGTATAGGGACCTAACATGCCCCTCTCCTCCAAAAAACTGTTGTCCTCAACGCTTGAGTAGTTTTGGATGCTTCTGTATAAAATTATCATCGTCCAATGTGGAATTTTCAGTGGGTAATTTCTTCCAGTTGATAAGATACTCTTAAATTGATTGATTTTGTAGCTATCGGGTTCTTGTTTCCATGATTGCTTCAAGTTCCAATATGATTTTTCCTTCCTTGTCAAGTTCTGACAATATTGTTTGAACTCAGAGCATATCGCCTATAACCTTCTTTAAGCATTAAACATGGAGAACTGGGTGCACTCGGGAAGATGCAGGAAACTCCAATTTGCATGCCATAGTACCAATATTTTGAAACACCTTGTAAGGACCATAGAACTTTGGTGATAATTTTTTATCCTTCTTAGCTTATCTGAGGAATATTTTTTTATATGGTTATAGCCATAATAATACCCAATTTCCTAGATCAAAACTTCTTTCACTATGATGTTTATTTTCTTGTTGTTTCATTCGATTTTGCGCCAAAGTGAGGTTATCCTTTAAGGGTTGAAGAACTTGTTGTTGATGCTCAATGTGATCTTCCACTACTTGAACCTTAGAATGATTTTCCAAGGATTTGTAGAGATCTGTAGAAATAGATGATTTCGCTATTTTAACCTCATAATTTTCTCTTAAATATGATGTGATGGATGGTGTATGATATCCATAAAGTGCCATAAATGGGGTCATTTTTTATGAAGCATTATACCACCATTCAACCAGAGGTAACCACTTGACCCATTTTGTTTTTTTATCGGATACAAAGAAACAAATATATCCTTCCAAACATTTGTTCACTATCTTTGTTTTTCCATCTATCTTGGGAGTTTGAGGAATGGTAATTCCTGCCAATGCACTACAAGATATAGTTGGATTCATTTCTTCTTTCTCTTGGGTTGGTTCCTAGTGCATATCCTCATGTTTTAATGTTTCTTGATCCTTTTCTTCCTCCTCTTCACCATCTATGTAAAATAATTTCTTCTTAGCAGACTTATGACCTTTATTGTATTTTCTATCACAACTGTAACAAAGCCCTTTTTCTGTTTTTTCTTCCAAACAATGTAAACTTTGAAACGGGAACTATAAACTAAAAATGGGAACTCTAGCCAAAAAACCCCCAAAAAACATGAAAAACAGTGCTAAAAACGAAAAGTGTGTATAATGGAACGATGATTTTTGTTTTTTAGGGTCAATTTTGAACATGTTTTAAAAATGGAAATGAAAACAAAATTTTCGTGCAAAATATAGCTTGAAAATGAAAAAGTGATGATACTGGAATGACAATATTTTTTTAGGGTCAATCTTCAAAATTTTAAAAAAATGCTAGTAAAACCAAATTTTTATGTGCCAAAAAAAGTTGTTTATGAGGAAAAAAACACATTAATGTTCTTGGTAGAATATCATTTTTCTTTCCTAAATATAAATTCAACATGTTCTCAACCATAACATGGTAGATACAAAAGAAATTGTAATTTTTTCAACTATAAAATTAAAGAGCCATGACATTATGAACAAATTACATCACTAAATTAATTCAAAAGTCATTATTTGTATATTGAATAAAACATACATTATATCTCTAATTTAGTATGGCATTGTAGATATTTTAAACAATAAAAATTATCATAATTAAGACATATAATCCAACAACATAAAAATGCCTCATAACTTCTCATTTAACACCATATGGAAATCATAAATTTTATTTCAAAATACGATGCATACATTAGTTATATAAACTATCTAAAACAACTATTCAAAATCACTCATATTTTCTTGCATACCATCAGAATTCACATCTTCAGATGAGTGACTGGATGTCGACAAAGATGTTCCATATTCTTCTCTTCAACTAGTGCCCCATATAAGTCCACATGCATGCCCATCATTTCAGGTTTCAAAATTCTTCTAGATCTACGACTGGTTTCAGCAGACTCCCATCTTAACACTGTTCCTTCTTGTAACAACCTTTTCAGAATCTCTATCGTCTTGAAGTGAAGAGTTCCTCTCTTTGTTAAATTGAAGTCTTAAACAAGTATGTCAACATCCTCCAATTTTAATATGTCTGTGTAGTGGCAAATTATATTTGTACCCTTTATTTTTCTCTTTCCGCCATTTTTTTTGTCAACTACCATCTCTGGCTTATACACACCATTGAATGGGTGTGTATTTGTGGCATACCAATGTACTTCAACACTTGTAACATCCTCATTTTCTGTAAAGACCTTTATAACTTTAGCAACCCAGAATGGATATCCATTGGGATCTCCCTCTGCTAGCACTGCGATCATGCAACCCTCCTTAACATCTTGTACTGAACCCCTGTAAAGGTCTTCCATGGCTTCACGTTGTGCATGAGATCTTCTAGAACCAATATACATCTCTCTTTCCTCTGCCTGTGAAGAATTAATAATACCTTGAGATTTTCGCTGTTCAACAATGTTTATTTCCTCATGTTCATTCGACACATTTTGTGGCCAAATAAATGGATTTTTCAAAGGTATATATTCATTTGTTGTTGTTGAAATGATATCACTTTGATTATTGAAAAATGCCCCCCACCAAACTGAATCAGCAATGTCAAAGTACTCATATGTATATCTAATACATTTTTTAATTTCTTCTAGGCAATCAGAATAATTTATATCTCTATTTTTTCTGCGTGCATTATGAAATTCACCAACTGATTGTAATAACAATATTTTTGATGAAAATGTTTGATGATGTAGAATGAACTTCAAAAATTGCAAACCCAATGACGGTGCCCATTTTGCAGTAGTTGAATACTTCTTACCCCATATTAGTGTTTTCCCATCAATTTTTTTGATACGAAATTGATGTTGGAAGCTAATGTCCTTAAGTTGTTCAATGCATTTCCCCTCACCATATGATCCTAGAATAAACCTTCTCATGTCAACAGTTTCTTCCAACACATCAAAAGTAGGCTTTGGCACGTATGATTTCTTAATATATTCAATTAGTGATGGCAAGATCCCAAATTCCTTCCTCCTCAATGTGACTGAAAAACGACTGAAAATCTGATCAATATGGTCATGAGTTTGCCCAAGAAGAAGGAAACCAACCTTTACCTTTTGAAAAATTCTCAATTCAACAAGCATGTTTATATATTCAAAAACAACCTGATTTTTGTTTTCATAGCAAGTGTTGTCCAATTGTAGATACAAAACTTTAGGAAGATTACCAGAGCAATGGGAAAGCACATCATGAATTATGGTTATGGTCAGATTTGCATCATTATGAATATTTGGAGCTGCGAAGTATACCCTTGGAAACATTTTCCCATTGAAGACCATACAACCAACGAAGTGAAACTGAATAAAATTTTCCTCCTGTAAATTTTTGGGTGTGCAAACAAAATGTTGTAAAAGTGTTTTCTTCTAGTCCATACCATTAATTATCAAACCCAAATATTTATTCGGATTATCGTAACACTTCTTTCGATGCTTGTGCAACTTCTTCCTTTCGTTTGTTTGTTGTTCGCGATGCTCCTAAAGTTCTTTGACAATTGAATCTACACAACATAAAAGAAAGCCACTAAGAAATATGTTTTCATAGTTGATAACTATACAATTTTAAAAGTTAAAGCTATGAATGATTACCTCTTTCTGACCCTTCACATTTGTTCCTTTTTTATTTAAGAGAAGCACATTTACTGCAAATCCCCATCCTTGTCTTCTTAGGAATACAGACATTGTTGAATTCTTTCTTCCATACCTTCACAAAATATTGATATGTAATAAACTGGCCATGTCCTTCAGCACCTTCTGCATATTCTTTATATAAGTTGTGGATTTCTCATCTTGAAAAATTATCTGGAATATGTATTGTCTCTCTATTTGGCATACACTCTCCATGCTTTGAAAAGAAATCTTTCATCCATGACATTTCAGTATTTGATAATGGCCCAAACTGTCTTTTATGACGTACTTCTGAATAAAATGTGGGATCCATTTCCAAATTTTCTTGAATTCTCAAGAGACAAAAATTCCCAATCGAATGAAACATTTTGAAAGGTTTTCTATAGATAAATAAAGTGCTAATATGATAATCATAACCTGACAATGTAGATTGCATGCACCCAACTAAATATGAATTTTGAATGCTTTTATTCATTGACAAATATCTCTTCCTACTCTCTAATGAAAATTTGAAATCCATATGTTTCAAGCAATCTTTTTGGCAACATTCACTTGAAATGAGAGGGCTGATAGAACTTCTTCTCATCAAATATTCTGCTCTACCCCTTGTATAACTAGAACAACTTGCATTGATACGAAAAGGTCTGCTCCTACTCCTTGATACAATATTTCTTGGCAACATCTCCATCATTGGGTCATCATTTGTATAAGGATTTTCATCATTATTAAGAGGAATGTTATCCACACTATGATCAACTGCTTTTAAAATATTGACTTGGAAGATATTCTTCATCTTCCTCTTCTTCAATGCTATTGTCATAGTCCTTAGAATTCAGACTGAATGGAAAATTTGACTCGATGTTTAATGGATATTCTTCCTCATGTGCATTGTCAGTGCTGCTCTCATAGTCCATAGAATTAGTACTACATAAAAAATGTGACTGTTTACTTATTGAAGATGCTACATCCTGTCCTTTGTCACTGCTACCTTTATACTCATTAGAATTAGGACTAAGTGCATCATCTTGTCCTTCATCACTGCTGCTCTCATAGTCCTTAGAATTAGGACTAAGAGGACACTGTGACACTCCATTCTTTTGAAATTCATCATCACGCTCTTCATCACTGTTACTCTCATAGTCCTTAGAATTAGGACTAAGTGGACACCGTGACATTCCAATCTTTTGAAATTCGTCATCCCGCTCTTCGTCACTGCTGCTCTCATAATCCTTAGAATTAGGACTAACTAGACATCATGACACTCCATACTTTTGAAATTCATCATCATGCTCTTCATCACTACTGCTCTCATAGTCCTTAGAATTAGGACTAAGTGGACACTTTGACACTCCATTCTTTTGAAATTCGTTATCACATTCTTCATCACTGCTGCTCTCATAGTCCTTAGAATTAGGACTAAGTGGACACCGTGACACTCCATTCTTTTGAAATTTGCCATCATGATCTTCAACACTGCTGCTCTCATAGTCCTCAAAATTAGGACGAAGTGGACACGTGACACTCCATTATTTTGAACTTCACCATCATGCTCTTCATCATTGTTGCTCTCATAGTCCTTAGAATTAGGACTAAGTGGACACCGTGACACTCCATTCTTTTGTAATTTGTCATCAAGCTCATCATCACTACTACTTTCATAGTCCTTAGAATTAGGACTAAATGGAATCTATGACTCTTTATTTATTTGAAATTCTCCATCCCCTCCTTCATCAGTGCTGCTCTCATAGTCCTTAGGATCAGGACTAAGTGGAAGAATTGACTTTCTATTCATAGTGGAAGAATTCCTGCTATATTCATCAATATGAATAGACTTGTTATGCGATGAAGATGTTGATGGTGTATAAATCGAAACTTCACTATCAGGACAATCCATCCCTTTCAAATAGAAGATGTTGAATGATACAAATGGAGAGTCTCCTAAAGATATTATATAGCTTAGAGATGCAATTTTCCCTCCAAAAATTTTCCCTCGAACAAGTTTCGCGAAAATATATCCCTCCAAAAAGTTTGTTAGATTTATTCCCCTTCATTATTTTATTCTACAATTTATTGAAAAATATAAACTAATTTTTTTTATGAAATAAATCATTAAAGTCAGAATTGTAAACTACAACTTGTACATTAATTATTTTAATAGTTAAAGTATATGATATTTACGAAACAATTATTTATTTATTTATTTTTTTAAATTTTTATAATACATTCTAAAACAAATTAATCCTACATTCACCCCACTGTAAAAAAATTCTATAATATTTGATTTATCATATTTTTCTTCGTTGCCATAAAAAAATTAACATGTTAATTTTTTTTAAAACAAACTATCCCACATTAACCGTAAGGTAAAACATCTCCGTAATTTCACCTATATATTAAATTCCATTATCACTATCATTCACATTATAGTAAGGTTTTCTGAAGTTCGTTGAAATATTTGTGAATTTGTGGAGCAGCCACATTGCTATCAACAACATATTCAATGAAGAATTCTTGCAATTGAAAGGTAAGTTAAATTTTTTTCCTTGAAAATTTTCATATTAAATTAGTTTAATGAAGTAGATTTTTTTTTTTAAATTAATATTTTTTTGAGCCAAATTAACCAATATGGCCATCGTGAGCATGGTGTTCCCGAAAAAATTGATGATGGCAGCCCACCCTGTGGCACCACGACGGCCCGCCCATGGTTGTTGGGCAATTCCAGGAATCGCCCAATAGTTACCCCGGGCGGGTTGCCGGGGTGGCGCAGGGTCGGCGGGAAGGGCAGGCAGGTGGGAGGGGGTGGGTGGGGTGTGAGGACAGGTGGGACGGGGTGTGAGGGGGTGGAGGTGCGAGTGGGGCGAGAGGCGGTGTGGGGAAGGCTGGGGCTGCGTCGCCCACCCCGGTGACCTGCCCACTCATCGCAGGGGTTGGGTGATTCCCCGCGGTGGGCGGGCAGGCCGCCAGGGTGGGCACCGCAGCACCATCCACCCCCACACCGCCTCCTAACCTACCCTCTCCCCCACTCTCACACACTGGCCTCCCACCCTCGCCCTCCCCCACACACCCCCCCTCCCCGGCCGCCCGTCCTCCCCCTCCCCACATATCACCCCACCTGCCGCCCCACCCTCCCCCTCCCACTACCCTCCAAACCCCACCCAACCCACCCCCCCACCTTCCCCCTCCCACTCCCCCACACAGCCCACCCCACCTGCTCCCCCCGCCCCCCGCACCACACTCCCCACCCCACCTGCTCCCCCCCCTCCCGCCCCCTCACACACCACCCCACCCGCACACCATGCCCTCCGCTTGCCCTCCCATCCCCGCCACCCGCCCTCCCTTGCCCCACCCACACGTCACCCCCTTCACCCACCTTTCCATTCCCCCCACCCATCCTCCCCACCCCACCCACCCTCGCCCACCCACTCCACCACCCCCCCGCCCTCGCCTGCCCACTCCACCCCGCCTGCCAGCCCTTACCCGCCCTCACCCTCCCACTCTACCCGTCCTTGCCTGCCAACCCTGACCGCCCACGCCCACCCACCCCGCTCGCCCAACCCCGCCCTCATTCGCCCTCCCTGCCCTCGCTCGCCCTCTCACCCGCCTGCCCCACCTCACCCTCTCACCCACCTGCCCCACCACCCCCTCCCGCCCACCCTCACACAACACCCCACCCGCCCGCCCGCACCCGCCCGAGCTACTAGGATGGGATGTTGTCAAGGACGACAATGATTTCAGGTGGAGGAGGATGTAAGGACCTGCGGTCCTTGGCATGCCCACCCGATGTGTGACTCAATTCGGTGATGAACGAAGGTTGGTGAAAAAGTGCAAAGTGTGAGTCCTTGATGAAGTGCACGAAGGGTATGTTATAATATGCATGGAAGGAGGATGAGTGAAGGTTTATAGGTGTGGGGAGTGAAGGCTCAACCCACGGGCCAACCTCATATATTGTGGAGGATGTGCATTGAAGTGTTGGCCGACAAACATAACGCAAGCAAACAAACGATATGTGCGGGCATTGGCAAGTCGGCTTGGGCAGCCAAGACTTGCCCAGTGCACCGTATAAATAACATGTGATAGAGTTACATTTGGACATCACTCAAGCTCAAGTGTTCAAACAAGTCTTCAACGCAAGAAGTGTGAGGAGGTAAAAGAGCAGTAGCTAAAGGTGAGGTGCAGGTCTCATGCGCCCAACCTTGGGCAGCTCCATATGGTAGCATGAGTTCTTAGAAAGAAGGTGAAGGTGTCAGTGTTTGGGTAGAGTGCAGATAGAAGCGCCGGGTGCTTGGTTGACACGGGTATCTCGGGTAGCTCGGGTAAGCGCCCACCCGTCATGCGAACATAACACGATGGTGTTGGTGAGACCATCGTGCGAAGAGTAGACGAGGGTGTCTTGGTGACTTTGTGGAGTTTCCCGCACATCGTGCAGAAGGTTCGGTTGTGAAGTGCGGTAGGCAGCTCGCATGAGGGTGCGGTCGCCCGACTTGGGCAAAGAATCTTGGTTATCACACAGAGCTGTGAGAAATTGTAAAATTGGCTAAGTATGAAACTTGGTGTTCCCCAAGTATACTTGTAAGCTTTGTAACATTGAAAGATTATATAATATATTCGGGCAGACTCATTGTTCAAGGAGTTTCCCCTACCTTTATACTGTGCAATTGTGTTCTTCATTTATAATTGTTGATGATAATGAATGTGTACATGGGTGTTCATTGGTATAAAAGAAACATAATAATTACTTGGTTGAGAAACACAAACTAAGTAGGACATATGGTTAAGCGTAGTCCACGAACATAAGTATTGGTGAAAAGAAAGTGTTCGATGGTGCCGCACCTCGCCAAGATTGGTTGAAAGACTACCACCGTCTCTGGCGTCGTGACGGGTGGTATTCGAGCTCGGTGAAGGGATGATTAGAGCAAGGTTGCTCTTGATGAGGTCACAGGTGATATCAGGTCACTGATATCCTCGTTGATGGTGAAAAGCTTGACAGGTGGTATTCAGGGTTGAAGAAGCTTGGAAACTGGTGATAGTGATGCAGGTACTTGCAGGTGAAGGAAGCTGTTTCACATACAAGTGGAACAAGGGCTGGTTTAGGTTGCAAGCAACTTGATGAACTTGCTGGATGGTCGATACTTAATCACAAAGAAGGAATAAGGAAGCAGAAATGGCAGGTGAATCTCGTCTTGGATCAAGTGATTCTAGCCACATTGCGACGGAGGCTTGGATAAACAAGATACTAGAGTGAGTGGAGGCATTGGAATCTTACTGGACTACAAAGATGGATCTAGTCTTAAAGGAACTAGAGGATCATGTGCAGTTGAGGGAAGAGTTTGATGAACTCCGGACTCGGCATGAGTACACTGATATTAAGTGTACACAACTTGAGAATGAAGTCAAGGAGATTGGAGAAGCAAGGGACAAGGGTTTGGTAGAGATCGTGAACTTGCGACAATCTCTTGATGGTCCAAATGATGAGATCGCAGTGTTGAAGAAGGCCGTGAGACATAACTCAGGTGGAGGACTGTCTCATGTGAAAGTCAAGGAACCAGAAACTTATGATGGTACAAGAAGCGCGAAGACTCTTGGTAACTTTCTCTGGGATATGGAGCAATACTTGGAACGCTTGGGTCTATCCGATGATGAGACAAAGGTGAAAGTGGTTGCTCAATTCCTGCCAAAAGATGCTAAGATGTGGTGGAGAAGACGAATGTATCAGATTGCCAATGGCAGTGCTAATGACATTAATTCTTGGGATGATATGATGAAAGCTTTGCAGGCTCATTTCAGTCCTCAAGATGAAATGTGGAAAGCAAGGATGAAGATTAAGTTCATAAAGCAGACAGGGAACTACAGACATATCAGCGGGAGTTTGCAAGTGCAGTTCTGGAACTTCCTCACAAGACGGAGAGGGACAAGGTGTTCAAATTCATTATTGGATTGAAACCTTGGGCACGCAATGAAGTGAAGAGGTAGAAGATTAAAACACTTGAAGAAGATTTTGCTGTTGTGGACAGGTTGGTGGAGCATTATGATGAGACTTTTGATGAGAGGAAAAAGAAGTCCAATAAGCTGAAAGAGAAGAAGAAAGATGAAGCTTTGAAGTCGGATGAGAAGACGAAGAAGCCGTTGAAGTGTTGGATTTGTGCTGAACCACATATGGTGAAGGATTTCCCTTCTAGACCGAAAGTGGCTGCCATTGCACAATCTAATATGAAGAAAGAAGAACCTTATGTGGGGATGATGCAAACTCTTGGTGCTGCTGCTACTACAAAAGTGGTCTCTCGAAGAGATCCTAAAAGGAACAACTTGGAGTATGTTCAGATGAAGATTGGGAGTGCTGATATACTCACTATGGTAGATAGTGGAGCTACTCATAACTTCATGAGTGAAGATGTTGCAAGAAGAATTGGGCTGAAATTTGTACCAGTGAAGGCACAAATGAATATGGTGAATTCTCCTCCTGATTCGGTTCTTGGTGTAGCTGAAAGAGTGGACACAACACTAGGTGAGTGGACTGGGAAAGTCGACTTCACTATAGTATGGATTGATGACTATGAAGCTGTGCTGGGGATGGAATTATTGAAACAATTTGATGCTATGATTGTTCCACATTTGAAGAAGCTGTACATTTACGATGGAAGGGAAGATGTACACATTGGTGTTCCAACCATTGGTGTGACAAAGCCTAATTGTAAGTTGGTAGTGATGCAAATGGAGGATGAGAAGTGAATGGAGGACATGAGTAAGCGGTTGTCTACTGTTGAGACAAAGCTTACCGAGAAGTCATTGGTTATCAAGAAACTGTCTGATAGTATCTTGGATTTGTTAAGAAGGCTAGAAGCGGTTGAGGATGATGATGATGACGAGGAGGCTTATGTGAGGCCAGATGTCCGAGAGAAGGATTGGGTCACTTATCTACAGAGGAGGCCTGGGGGCGTGAAAGTGAGGGCGGACGGGCTACCAGGGTGGCGCGTTGTGGGCGCCGTAGCCCCACCCACTTGCCCACCCCCACTGCCTGCCCCACCCTCCCTCGCCCGTTCGCCCACCCCGCCTGCCCAACCCGCACTCACCTGCCCACTCACCCTCACTCGGCCACCCTCACCCGCCCTCCCACGCTGCCTCGCCCCCCCCCCCCCCCCCAGCTCCTACCCCACCAGCCCACCCGCCATCCCCACCCTGACGTGGCCAACCTCTCCCGGCCCCCTCCCACCCTCGCCCACCGCCCCTGCCCAACTGCCCTCACCGCACGCCCCCCCCACCGCCGACCCGCCCTCACCCGCCCCCCCCACCCACCCGCCCTCACCTAGCTGCCCTCACTCACCCTGCCTGCCCTGACCTACCTTGCCCACCCCACCCCGCCCGCCCTGACCTACCCTGCCCACCCCACCCCACCCGCCCACACCCGCCTCGCCCACCCCACCCACCCTCACCCTTGCTTGCTCCCCCCACCTACCCTCACCCAGCCACCCTCACTCGCCCACCCCGTCCGCACTCACATGCCCACCCACCCACCCTGCCTGCCTCGCCCTCCCTCACCCGCTCTGCCGGCCCACCCTGCTAGCCCTCATTTGGCCACCCCACCCTGCCCCGCTCACCCACCCTCACCCGCCCGCCCACCCTCACCTGGCCTGCCCTCACCCATCCACCCTCACCTGGACACCCTCACTCGCTTGTCCACTCGCCCATCTCGCCCACCCGCCTGCCCTGCCGCCCACCCTGCCCGCCCGCCCACACACCCCCCCCTCCCCCCCACCCCCCTCCACCTTGCCCATCCTCACTCGCCCTCCCTCACCCACACAACTCGCCCATCCTCACCCGCGCACCCTCGCCTAGCCCGCCCTCACCCACCCGACTCACCCTCCCGCGCTCACCCGCCCTGAATTACTTGCTCGCGCCCGCCCTCAACTGCCCACCAACCCCGCTCGCCCTCACTACCGACCCTGCCTGTCCTTACCCACCCACCTTCCCACCCTGCCCCACCTGCCCTCACCCGCCCTCCCTCGCCCGCCCACGCACCTGCCTGGTGCCGACCTGCCCGCCAGCCCATCAGGGGTGGCTTGGCGATTCCGAGAATTGCCTAGCCACCCTCGAGGAGTGGGTAGGCTGCCTGGGTGGTGTGGTGTGGAGCTACCACAACCCCATCTTCCACCACCATGGCGGCCCGCCTGTCTGCCGGCAAAGGTTTCGCGATTCTCGGAATCGCCTGCCACTCCGCGGATGGACGGGGTGGTGTCGGTGGGCTTCTACCATTTCTCCTAATATTGATCTCCTTCTCCGTCTTCAATCTACCCCTCAAGGGGGACATTGAGGGGTAGATTAAAGATGGACAAGGAGATCAATATCAGGAAAAATGGTAGAAGTTGTTGTCGCAGCCCCCCTCATGCCACCCCGCCCGGTAGGCCGCTTGGGTGGCGCAGGGGGAAGGATGTGGCAGCCCCCTGTACCACCCTGGTAGCCTCCATGGGGGCAGGCAGGCTGCCGGGGTGGCACGAGGTGAGGCTGTGGCAACAACTCCTACAATTTCTCGCCCCATTTATCTCCTTCTCCATCTTCAATCTACCCCTCAGCGAGGCTGAGAGGTAGATTGAAGATAAAGAAGGAGATCAATGTGGGGAGAAATGGAAGAAGTTGTTGCCACAACCTCTCCCCGCGCCACCCCGGCGGCCCACCTGCCTGTGGGGTGGCGGGTGATTTTCTTAGTGTTAATATTTTTTAAATATCAATTATCTGATCATATAAATAAAACATTTATGATATATTTTTGTTGTTAATTTAATTTAATATGTTTTCATTATTTATTGATTTATGTGTTTCTACTTTTCAGGAAAATGGCATCAAGGAAGATTTCTGTGAATCTTTCTGGACCAAAGACTCTTAAAGGTGCATCTTCAAAAAACATTGGTGAACGAACTCCAATTGAACTCATGGCTACAAATCTTTCAAGTGCCTCAAATGATAAGAAGATAATTTCATACTGGAAGAATTCAAAAGAGGTGAAATTTCCATCAAGAATCTGGTATGTGAAAGAAAGAGAAAGCCAAAATGTGAATATATATCTATATATTGATATACCGAATGATAATGGAATTTATGAAGTAAAGGGAAGAGTCATAGATATGTGTTTGGTACCAGACACTGAAGTTGTTTACATACTTACAAAAGCACCCAAGTCACATGAAAGGATTAAATATTGACTATCATATTCATTGTATGACACGAGAGAGGTATCTACAAAGTTGTGTAAACAAATCATAAATGAGATGAAACAAAACATCGTAAGTATTGTTATTTATATTTGTATTTTGCGTTCTTGAAAGTGTCTCGCTATATTTTTTTAACTTTGTTTTTATTGACATATGATATTTTGTTTGGCAGAATTTTGTTGAAAGTTGTTCAATTAGGTTGGGAGGCATTCATTTCATAGAGCATGATATCATGAAAGTTGTCAGCAGTTTTTACTCAGTGTCAGAAGAAGATATGGAAAACAAGCAAAATGTAATAATTGATGATGCTACAAAACTACATCCAAAGGATCAGAAAAAAAGGCCTCTACTGGATAAATCTAGCAAGGGTAGACAAGTTACTTTTGAGGACGATGAAGTTGAAACTAACAGTGAAGCAAATTTTGCCATTACTGAAGATGACATTGGAACTGAGAAGAGACATAAAAGAACAAAAGTAATAATGCCCAAGAATAAATCTGTTGAGAATGTAATGACGAAGAAAAATAAAGTTGAAGATTTTGAAGTAGTCACTACCAGTAGTCAAGAACCTAGTGAAACTTCAAAAGAAAGCAAATAAATCATTACACTAGGAGCTAATTTAGAGGATGGCATTATCAAAACAAAACAAAATCCCATTCGACATAATTTGACAAAGAGAAACCTAATTGATGGTGGTCCTACATTTCAGCTTAATGTTAGACAAACTATAAGGCAAGTGAAGATAAATGTCAGTATCAAGTCAGAAAGCCACATCACCTTCATGTTCACAACTTGAAGACATTGATGAGGTACAATCCATATGCTCATGTGTTTAGTTATGTGCTTCTTGTTGATCCACTTCAAGTTCCCAACAAAGAAGCATTTGATAAGTCAAAATGTTTGGAATACAATTATTATGTCCTTGGGGGGAACCATTCTGTAGAAGCTCAAAGGCAATTGATGGAGGAATATCCTAATAACCCACATTTTGAAATAATGAAATGTATCATTTATGCTGGTTTATCAGATACAGAAGCAAAGTTAGTGGCATGGGATCATAGTTCAGATAATGAATATAGGATGTCTATGACTCTCATCCAAAGGGTTAGATTTATTCATAGTGAATTTGAATAAAAATGTGGCGGGGATAGGATAAATGTTACTGCAGATTTCTGAAAGGAATGTTGTATGGAAATAGGCTATTAAATTGAAGAGAAAACCAATTCAAAAAGTGGAAAAGGCAACAAAATTAGTGATTTATTCAAAGGTGCTCATAACGTTTTCCAATTGGCATTTAGAACTGGAGATGTTTGGAAGTTGATTGATGATATTTTTAGCATGTGGGAAAACATTGGCATTAAAAGCCAAAAGGTCAAAAAGTCTAAGCCATTGATATGTAGCAGCAGTAAATCAGCCCCTGAAATGAAGCAGCTTCCAGACGATATGACTATCACACCTTGGAGAGTAATGCAAGGAGTGAAAGATGAAAAATTTGTCAAAACAGTATTATCTCGTGTGAGGTCAGGGGAATTATCATTGGAGGAAATGTCTGAAGAATTTCAAAAGTAAGTTTGTTGAATTATTTTTATTTATTTATAGATTAAAATTTTCTTTTAAAGAAAACATGTTGTTCTTGGTAGTATTTGTTATACATATCATTATATTAACATTTTGTTACTTTATCTACGCAGTCACAAAGTTTACATGAAAATTCAGGAACAAATGGTTAGATTGTTGAATGAAGATAGTTGGGATGATGTTGTACGCAATTATCCAGATTCAAGTTCTATATCAACATTAAAAGCTTTTTATCTTGCATTTAACAAGGTATCTTATTTATATATTCATTTTTATTCATCTGTGTACTATTTTTAATTTATAACTTACACATATATTTGTTTATTTTATAAAATATGAAGATGGATGATAATGGAGCACCAGATAGTTTTAAAACCTTTATTGAAAAAATAAAGTTTGAAAGACTGAGGAAGAAACGTATTAAGAATGTTGAACTTGATCCAACTCTTACTCATTTCATTTGGACTGGGCTAGACACTATTCAATATCAAGTAATACAAGGCGACTGTGAAGACATTGATAAACTCATACCTAAAAGGGATTATGCCCTAGTTATTGCAGATATTCCCCATGGTTTCAATATTCCAAACATTGACTATGATAGTGACCCTTATACTTATCAAGCTCTTAGTAAAGTGGTTGTGGGATTTGTAGAAGTCATGTCATCACCATTATGGAGATTTGTGACATTTCATTCAGACACACAATTGGCAATGATATTGTCAAGCTTCAAGGCGAAAAAAAATCAAGGATGCAGCTTACATGGTAAGATTTTTAAAATGTATATTTGATTAATGTTGAAAAATTCATTTATGTACAAGTTAATTGAACTTTTACTATTTCATGTTACAGGAAAAAGTTAAATCTTCTTAACCACGAAGATTGACAATTTATAAATGATTGTGAGTTCATTTATATTGATAGTTGGGCAAAAGATGATAGCTATATGTCTATGACTTTTTATCGAGTAGACAGAAAGAGTCATAGCCAATTACTAACTTATGATGCTGTTGTGAGAAAACTAACATATGAAGACGAAGCAAAAGGAGAGATAGTTAACATTTATCAAAAACCATAATTATTGATTAACTATCTTATAGACATATGTTCAAATGAAGGAGATTGGGTTATGGATCTATTTTCTGGCACAGGTATGTTTTATTATATGGAATTGAATTTCAATATGTTATTTTTTAATTAATATGTCATTGTACTAATTTACTTCATTATTTCTTTTATGCTTGATAATTAGGTACAACACTAGCATGTTGCCTTCAAAAAGGAAGAAATTGCATTGCAATTGAAAAACATCCAATATAGTGCAATTTCATTCAAAAAAGAATTAATGCTCTTCAATTTCTTCCAGATGAAATGCAAGAAATTGGGTTTAAGAAAGGGGACTTTAGTGAATCACGTGTGGCAAAAAAGGCAAAGGAACCCCAACCACCATTACATGGAATGTTTGGAAAGACATGCATTGGGAGATTCACAGACATCAAAGATCCATTAGAAGAGGAAAATGAGCAAAATGAAGTAGAAAATATTGTGGAAGAAGACAATTATGAAACTCTAGAGGACGAAGAGTTTGGATTACGTGACATTGTCGATTAAATTTATGTTATGCTTGGAAATCAAGCTCATTTTGTGTAACTATTAAGTAGTTATACTTGTAATGTTTTGACTTTGACATTTTATGAGAAGAATAAACACTCAATTAAGGTTTTTATGCGTTCAATATTTGTAATATATGATTTTCGCATTAATTTTTAAGTTAATCATTATTTTTTGAAAAAATATTTTTTTGACATGAAATTCATTAAAAAAAAACTATTATTTAACCATTTTTAGTTAAAATTTTCATATAAAAATTGTGATTTTGACATGTCAATTCTAGCAAAAAATTATCAAAACGTGTAGTTTTTAGTTATATTTATGTTAAAAATGGTTATTTTTATATCCATTGTTAAAAAATTTGTTTTTTAGAGACAATTATTTCATGTGGATTGAAAAATTAATTAAGGATGTATAAATATGTAGAATATCGAAAATTCAAAAATATCGACCTTCTAATTTAAAAATGAAAAACAATAAAAACCTCACTACAAAAAAATTAAAATTAAAATAAAAACAAGAAAATATGAAGAAAATGACCACTTCAAAAATTATTAAATTTATAAAATAATTATTTACATTTCATACATTAGAAAATAAAAAAATAAAAAAAATCCTTTAAAAAAAAAGGCCTGATATAGAATTACCACTTTTTAAAATCAGCATCAAAAACACTACCATTCTAAAACGTAATGTACATAAAAAAAAATTATAGTGCCAAAAACTATGCTCTGAAAAACACATGTGTGTTATGCATCACCACTTTTCAAAATCAGGTCACTTTTTTGCTATCTCTACAAAACGGGTAACATTATGAGTTCCCGTTTCAAAGTTTACATTGTTTCCAATTGTTGTGGTGTCAACCTTGTAGGCTGTGGAAGGCTAGGAGCGAAAATACTTCCATATTTATAGTTGTGAGTGGTAGGATTCTTTGTTGCCATAAATTTTCTTTCAATTTTTCTTTCCAGCCTGAATGCCTTCTCCAATGCATTAGGTTCTGAAAGACGAACCTCATGTTGAATGTTATCCTTTAAAGTCCCTATAAAGACATCAATCCTCTACTTCTCTTGAATATAACTTACCGTTATATTAAATTTTTGGAAGTCCTCAATGTGCTCTGGCATTGAACCCTTTTTTTGGATATTTATCAATTGGTTAAAGAAGGTGTTTCCCCTTGTATCCTCATAATATTCTATCGTTTCCTCCGTGAAAATTGACCATGTGACAAGTTAGGAGAACAAAGGCCTCTATACCATACCAACTGATTCAGTTCTAAATAAAAAGATGCAAAACATACCTTTTTTGTGTTTTTCACATCATGTAGATCAAAATATTTATCCATATGTAGTATCCAAGTTACCAGATCCTTTCCATCAAACTTCCCCATATCTACCTTTTCCTCATGACGAAGCCTTTCTTGTAGAAATTTTGTCCAACTTTCCTTCAAACCTTCCCTCTCTTTTTTCAAGTATTTCATATTCCCTTTTGATTTTCGTTCTATACCATCTATCTTGTCTTCCAGTCCATAGATGAAATCATTTATCTTAGCTTTGATCGCATTCTTCAAATCATCCATCCATTTTTTCTTACTAGGTGTTCCTATTTTCTTGATTCGAGTAATTCTTTTTCTTACTTTTAGGAGCTCAATATTGTAATGATTGTAACTCTGTAATTTCGAATCTCTAAGGTTTGAAATTTCCTCCTATGATAGACCTCTTAGTCTTCTTTCCAACCCCACAAGTCTAATCGAGATTGTATTATCCAAGTAAGCGTTATGTCAAATCTCCCACGATGACCTGATTATTGACTCATTCAGTAGAGTTAACTTGTATGAAGTAACACGTGCTACTGTTTTCACCTTCAGCTCTGATAACAATAAACAAAACACTATAGGCCATCCTATTTCTGTTAATTTTTACTAAATTTCAATCCGATTCTTAGAGAGAACTTTATGATGATTTTCCCAAGGTCACTTGTTTTCAATCGAATTCGGGAGCCTACAAAAACCCTAACATCCTTGGATTAAATATCGAAAAGTATAGGGAACCAAGATCTAAAATTAGTACACAAGGTTTAGCACACGTTCTTCTAAAATGGGTTTTAATTTCAACATCTAAAATTTCTTAGAAACAAAGTTATCATGAAAAGGCCACTATGGCCTGTTTGAGATGGAATTCTGGAGCCTGCAAAAACCCTAACATCCTCAGCTGATATTTCCAAAAATATAGTGTTATAAGATATGAAATTCAGTCACGAGGTTCAGCAAGCTTTCGGCTCAAATTGGTTTTAATTTCTGATTCTGAAACTTCATAGAAAAACATTATAGTGAAAATTCCATGATGTCCAATATGAAGCAGCAAAACCCTAGAATCCAAAGCTTTGATACCAAATGTTATGCAACCAGCTTAGAAAGTAGAAGAAATAGATAAATGACTTCAAAATATGCTTATTCCACGGGGAAATCTCCTTTACATTACAAAAATGAACAATTCTTAGATGATACAAATGACAAGACCTCCTTTGTATATATAGGAGTCTAAGGGTTCATAATATAATCAGAGCCAAGATAACAATAATATTGTAAACGAACAAAAATAACAATAGTGGGCTTCTATGGGGCACAATAATAACAACATGGGGACTACATGGGCATAACCATATAATAAGGGGGTTTCACTCATAATAATAAGGGGCTACACTAGTAGTATAGGGACCTAACATTGTTACAATCTCATGTTGGACCATGGTTGAGCATGGTTGACCATGATTATAAACCCAGAAGATTCATATTAAACCTAATAATTAATATTATAAACCCTACAAATAATATTACACCCTAGGAATATGAACACTTAGATTAATAAACTGGACGGATTGATATTATAAACCCAACAGAATAACAAATCAAAGAGATTGATACTAAAAACCTAAGGGATTATAAACCCAAGGGAATAATATTAAACCCAAGGGATTAACATTAAAACCCTAAGGGATTATGAACCCAATGGAATAATATTAAACCCAAAGTATTAATATTATAAACCCAACATATATAAACCCTAAGATAAATAACATAAACCCTGAAATAAACATGGTTGACCATGGTTGACTTTCATATTAAGACAATCTTTGTCACAATTAAATGTTGAACCATGTTTGACCAAGATTTATTTTCATATCGAGACAATATTTGTAACAATTTGATGTTGGACCATGGTTTATTTTCATATTGAGACAATTTTTGTGACAATGTGACATTGGACCATATTGGTTGACCATGATTGATATTATACACCCAAGGTACTAATACTGAAAACCCAAGGGAATAGTATTAAACCCTAGGAATATGAACCCTTAAGCATAGTTGGACCTGTTTGACCATGCTGAACCATGATTGATTTTCGTATCGAGACAATATTTGTCAAAATGCAACATTGGACCATGGTTGACCATGATTAGTTTTTATATTGTGCTAATCTATGTCACAATGCGATGTTGGAACATGGTTCACCATGATTGATTTTATAAAACATGGTTGACCATGGTCGACCATGATTTACCATGGTTGACCATGATTGATCATGGTTGACCAAGATTGATACTATAAACCCAAGAGAATAATAAACCCAAGGGATTAATAGTAAAATCTCAATGGATTATAAACCCAAGGGAATAATATTAAATCCAAGGTATATAAACCCTAAGATAAATATCGTAAACCCTTAAATAAACATGATTGACCATAGTAGATTTTCATATTGAGATAATCCTTTCTAATGTGGCGTTGGATCATGCTTGACCACGTCCAAATCAATGGAATAATATTAAACCGTAGGAATATGAACCCTTAGATTAATAAACCCAAGAGATTGATATGATAAACCCAGGGGAATAATAAACCCAAAGGATTAATACTAAAACCCCAAGGAATTATGAAACTAAGGGAATAATATTAAACTCAACGGATAAATATTATAAGCCGAACGTATATAAACCATGAGACAAATATTATAAACCATATGGTCAAGGATAATTTTAGGGGCGAATGTTCGCCCTTTGGCGAAATTAAGGGGTTTTAAATTTTTAGTGGGCGAATATTTTGTATCATAGTTTAGTGGGCGAATATTTTGTATCATAGTACATTTTTACAAATCACCTCAAATAGCCCACCTTATTTTAAGGGAGAGGGTAAAAAAGGTAAATTTAGCCCTTGAAATTAGGACTTACAACCTTCCATTCGCCCATTTTCAAGAATAGGTTTTATTTAAGTGAATCCATTCGCCCATTTTCAAGAATAGGTTTTATTTAAGTGAATCCTATGGGCCAAATACCATATTTATAAAAGAGGTTTGGTAAATTAATAAAAATATAAATAAATGAGAGGTATGGTAAATAAATAAAACACTTTTTATATTTATTCCATAAGTCACCTTATATACATATAAGGGTGTAAACAAATAAAAATATAAGTAAAGTGGAGGTATGGTAAATAAATAAAACGTCTTTTTATACTTACTCAAAAGGTATGGTAAATAAATAAAAATATAAATAAACTAGACGTATCATAAATAAATAAAACCTCTTTTTATATTTAGTCCATAACCCTCGTTCTATTTATGAAGGCTCAAGAAAGAGGTTTTATTTAAGTGAATCCTATGGGCCAAATACCATATTTGTAAAAGAGGTATGGTAAATTAATAAAAATATAAATAAACGAGAGGTATGGTAAACAAATAAAACATTTTTTTATATTTACTCCATAAGTCACCTTATATTTATGAACACTCAAAAAATGGGTTATATTTAGGTGAAGCCTATGGCCAAAATACTATGGGACAAATACCATGGACTAGATTGTTATTAATACCATGCAAAAAATCATTATTAACCCTAATATTAGAATTAATAAAAATAAAATTGGCACATGGTATTGACCCATGGTATTCACCTGGAATGTAGCCTATTTAAATGGGGGAATTAAACCAACATGTAGCCTATGCTAAGATTCACTAGGACTTTACAAAGTTTTATTATTTAGTGAAAGACTCGCCAAGATCTTACAAGATTTTATAATTGAGTAAAATATTCGCCATGCCTGGTGAGAGATTCGCCAAAAAATTATATATACATATTATATTATTGATAAAATCGCCTTCCATTTTTCCTATATACCATGGAGATTCGCCCATTTATTATATTTATAAATTTAGGGGGGTTCTTAAAATTTTCTCTGCATATGGTTGACCATGATTATATCATATGGCTGACCATGGTTACCAATGATTATAAACCCAAGGGATCTATATTAAACCTTAGGATTAATATTATAAACCCTATGAAAAGCACACTCATTCTCATTATTTGTTTACATGTCTATACTTGGAGCCTTATCCTTATCATGACTAAATAGTAATGGTGTAGTGATGTCAATTGGCTAGGTAGACAAGTGACACGTGGGCCTACCAACGTCCCCAATTTCAAACACCTAATTTGTGTGGCATGCTTAGCCTTTGTTGAGTGTTATTCTTTATCCTTCATTACAAGAAATTGTGTTACCATGTGAGTCAATGCAACAATGCTCCACCCCAATTGAGTAAATTTGGCTTCTAGATCTCCATTTCCATGTTCTTGGATGAGAAGTCCCTAATGGTTTTTGGTGTTCTACTACTCTCTAGACCTTGAGATGATACATGAGTGGTACACTTAAAACCCATTTGTCTAATCAACACACATATTGAATTGAAAAATTAATTTAGTTGCAAAAATCTACTTTCTATTCCTTATACATTAAATATGTTTGTAACCAAAATTATAAAATTTAATTTAATTAAAAAAAAGAATTAATGGAAAGAATCATGAACATAATAATAATAATGAGATTATATCTAAAACTAATATTAGTAAAAAAATAAAAATAATGGCTCTATTTTGGATTTAAGTTAATGTCAAACATATATTTATATTAAAATGTTATTGATGGAAAATTATTGATGATAAGATGACCTTCTCTAGAAATAAAGAGTTCTAGAGATTAAAAGCATAACTATTTTTTTTATTTTGTCATAATGTATTCTTTATTTAGGTTGTTTCTTCTTCACTTTATCGAAATGAAACCAACCTATGTTGAATCCTATACATTGTGTCTTGCTTGGTTTAACTTCAATTCTCCCTCATCTCTCTGGTCTTTTATGCATATTTTAGGATGGTTGGGCTTTCAAATTTTATTTTCTTCATAAGCCCCAAGAAATATAATTATGTTGTGTAATTTTGGAAACAATATTGATGATTTTTTGTTTTTTTATTAGCATAAATTTTATTAAAAAAACATTGCAAGATGGAGTTTTGGTTGAAATACAATGATCATTTTGCATTCTAGAAGAGTAAATACATAAATCTAAGAATTGTTTTCCAAACACATACAAATTTTTAGTATTTTGGAATGTTTTCTTATATTATTAATAGAGTTGATTTTATGAAATTTATTCTCCTAAATATTAAAAAATTGTTAAACTAATGTAATTATTTGGAATTTTTCCCTAACTTATTAATATAGTTGATATTATGGAATTGATTTTTTATTTTAAAATTTTACTATAATGCAATTATGAAAAATATAATTAATTTATTTTTCTAATAATAATAACACCAATTCCATATGAAAAAATCAATATGATGCACACATAAACAATTTGTAAAAATCAATATGATGCACACATAAACAATTTGTAAAATAATAATATAAATCATAATATGATGCACACATAAACAATTTGTAGAATAATAATATAAATCATAATATAATGCACACATAAAGTTTCATTTCTTTAAATACTTAATAAATTTAAATTTATTCAATTTGTAAAATAATAATATAAATCATAATATGATGCACACATAAACAATTTGTAGAATAATAATATAAATCATAATATAATGCACACATAAAGTTTCATTTCTTTAAATACTTAATAAATTTAAATACTTAATAAATTTAGATTTCTTAAAAGTATAATCACATAAATATTAAAAACTTTAAAATAATTTCTCATATAAAAAATTGTTATCTATTAATATATTTCAAACAAAAATAATAATTAAAATGGATTTTAAAATATTATTTATATTAACATTTCACTATTGCCAAGTTTTCTTACCATATCAATGAATGGTTCCTACTTTTCGAGTCGATGAAAATTTTCCTTCCTCCAAAAAGCTATGGTTAGGTTTCAACTTAGTCACGAAAGTATGTCTCTTATATTAAAAATTGACTAAAAATTTTCCTTCCTCCAGAAAGCTATGGTTAGGTTTCAACTCCACGAAAGTAGGTCTCTTATATTAAAAATTGACTATGCTACTTATTCCTAGGCTAAGCCCTTGAGATTTCCGTTTTTTTTAATGTTCCAGTGGACTGAAGTATGCAGCTATCCCGACATCAACCAAGAAAGGAGGAAGATTATCAGTTATTCAAGCGACTAGGCTTATTTGGTCTCGTAGGTAAAACCCTCCTTTGTTTTCTCAATTTGTTTCTCTTTTTACCTCTTGTTATTTTCGATAGGGTTCCAGTACCAATACATTAGTAATGGTTTTTCATAGTGTTTTTTGGGGAAAGCCTCTCGAGCAGATATAGAAAATTTCGGTTCCTTTCCACGCGAAGTTGGCTTCAATTCCTTTTTCTCTCATAGGTATAATTATACCCTTATCCAAAATAGTCTTTTGTTTTTTGGCAGCGCAAATTTTCGAGTTATTCTCTTATTTTTTTCATTATGAGTTTACTTCTCCAGGAATTCTGTGCTGGTTAAGCTAAGAGATTAGATTTCATCTTGTATGTAGGGTTACCCTATGAAGCTTGGTACGCAAAGCTGCTACTACACTTTCATACTTCCTCTGTTGTTCAACTCCAGTTTCCAGGTGTTAGGGTTTTTACATATCTCTTTCTATTCTCTATATTTGAAGTTAAATTCTACGGAGGGTTAATCCAGGACAACCAACTCAGCTAATTATTTCAAGTTAAATTCTACGGAGGGTTAATCCAGGACAACCAACTCAGCGAATTCCTACATATATGTTTTCGAGTTAGAATTTCGTTGCATCTATAAACCTTATGCGAATGTCGTTGCATCTATATGTAGATTTTATGCATTTGGGGTTAGGGTTACGACCCTTCCATCCATACAAGACACAACTATTAACAAGTTGACCTATATAAAAAATGACAGATACTTGATTTAAAGCTTTTGTTTTGCTTGGAGTTTATATATGTTAATATTCAACATGAGATTTATGAGAACTCTCTTTCTTATGAGAATTATTTCATAGATTGGTTACCTTATAATGAATATATATTTTCTTTTATCTTAAAAAAAATTGATGTTGTATTATTCCACTTCCAAATGACTAGTTTTTATTCATATAGTGACGAAGTGTCACTATGCTTTGTTTGTTTACATATAAATTTTTTTAATACTATCTTTACTTTTCCTCGTAAGTTTAAAGGAGGTTTTGCACAAGGTCTTGCATTATAAGGTTTGCTGTCTAATTTACAGGATTCTTAGCAAGACCCTCTTACAGAGTTTTTCTTGTTTTTTTTACATTTTGTGTTTTATTTAAATTTTCTATAGAAGAATTCTTCTTAGTAGTACCAATACCTTTATTCTATTGTTGGGACTGCATTGCACAGTTGGGTTTCATTAAGCGACAGTCTGATGCTAACCCAACATAGACATGTTAGGGTCCCATAATTTATAGGATCAATTAATGATTATCTGTCGATTTTTATATGATATATTGTAAATAATGCATTTGAAAATTATTTCCAAGAAAAAGAAAAATAGAAAAAAGAAAAAGAAAAAGAAAAGAAAAGAAAAGAAAGGGGATACAAAAGAAAAATATATATGTGAAAAAATCAAAGAAATAAACAATATAGAAAAGTGAAAATACCACCAATCAGTGAGAAAATTCAAATGCCACTTTATTCAAAAAAAAATATGCATGAGAAATACATTTAGAAAATTAAAATAATGTGAAGCTAGTATAAATGCCACATTAAAGTTAAATAAATAAGTAGAATTAATTGTTTAATCACACCATTTAAGCATGATTAGACTTGGTTAATAAAGTAAGTTTAAATATTTGACCATGCAGTGTAATTGTGGTCAACATTATTGTTTACTAAAGTTAATTTAGTAGTGTAATCACAGTGTATAATCACGATTTTAAATAGTGTAAAATTGTTTTTGGTGACACGACAGTCTTGTCATTTTGTAATAAAGTTTGCGCAGAAATGAAGAGCCGTGATCTCACCCACCCAGATCAACAATAGGTGATGAATTCAGACATGCTCCCCCCAGCCCCTCGGATAGTTAACCAAGGGGGGTTCAAAAAGCAGTTTTCCCGCCTACCACTTTTGCAACGTGTCGACCCCAGGCCCATTTCGAACAACCATGCCCCCTTCCCCCCCCGCCCCCCCAAAACTGCTTACCATCCACCCCCTCTGAAAACAACTTTCCCTCTTCCATCCCACTTTATGACTGTAGACTCATCCCTTCCCACTCCACTCCTCTTTTGCTAAATGGCACCTCCCGTCCCCACCCCAATACAATACAATTCTGTCACATGGCACTCTCCATCAGTTCCTCTCTCATCGTAGTCACATCCCTTCCCGCTCCACGTCAACTCACCCCTACCATATGGCATCATCCTATGCTCGTCATGTAGCCATTCCAACCATACCTTTTCCTAGAATAACAGACCCGCTACATTAAATAGTCTAATCAGAATTGTAATAAATTTTGTTGATAATTAAGCCAAAGATAGCTCTATTTGCCTTTTTCATGTGATGCTCCAAGACACTGAGAGACCAGAACTATTACAATGCCCAGTTTGCAGAATAGAACTATTTCAACAACTAGTCAACAATCAAACTGCCACTGCAACGAGTCACCTAGCAACCAGTTTTCATCCTGCCAATTCCTGGGTAATTCTAATTTCCAAATTCTTTCCTTTCCAACATGGCTCCTAAAGGAAAATCCAAGGCTATTGATGAAGACCCTCTTCGACCCCCTATAATTGATTTGGACCATTAACCACTAGTAGAGAAAGAATATAAAATCCCTGAAACGAGTTGTGAGTTCGACCTCTACGAAATTCGCAACTAGTTAAAATAGAAATTCGTAGATCTTAGTGATAAATTGGGTTTGTGGGACTCCTTCCTACCCAAATTCATTTTTCCTCAGACCTACCATTTCTATGAATTCATTCCATGGTGCCACTTTCGGTACATTCCAAGTCAGAGGGCGATTTTGGCCCAAAACAATGATATCATTCTCACTGTTACCTCTAATTCCATTTCCCAAATGCTCCAAATTAAAAAATATTCCCCTCTGAAACCTTTTTCTGTAGATTCCCTCATGGAACTCTATAATAACCTCACTTTCCCACGCAAAGCAAAGATGTTTGAAACATTTCTCCCTTAGGATGCTCATTTGCCTAAGAAAAAAACCCCATATTCATCATCCATGTTCCCTGAGATGACAAAACAAATTATCTTCATTGTTTCTTGTTTACTGGGCTATCAATCCAATCATTGGGTTAATGAGGCCATCATAGGTTTTTCATCAGTCTTCTCAATAGGTGAGAATCCCTCAATCATCTTCAACTACAATGAGTTTCTAGCAGATGCTATCCATGAGAAGTTCCTAAAGTTTTCTACAGAGGGAACCTTTAAATATGCTTCAGTTATAGTCTATTTATTTTTATACCATCAGGAAGACAGGTTTCAGTTTCCATTGCAGAAATTGGATAAGCAAGGAAATTCCCAATATGTAATTCACTAGAATTCCTTAGTAAGGAAGCATTCCAATGAATTTACCTTCAGTGAGTATGTTGACCAATTCTTATATACAATCTCTTGCCTATTGAATAGTAATGTTGAGCCAAGGATAGGACCTGAGATAAAAATATTTCTTCATCTCAGTGAGAAAACCAAAATAGGTGATTCGTACTTGTACCAAAATTACATAGAAATAAGAGTGTATGGGTGTGAATTTCCAACATACACGTTGTCCAAGTTTGTCCCAATGAGAATTGTCTCACTAGAGTATATTAGATATATGATTAACATGAATGAACTGCACTTTGTGGCAGCTAAGAAGAGATCTCAATTCAAGATGAAAACACATGTTCAGAATTTTATTTGCAATGCCAGGACAACGACCAAAGAAGTAGATATTCTCCTTAAGAAGATCAATTTTAAACTTAGCTTTACCTAGTCATATGACCCCTTGGGAATAATTTCAAAGCTGAGAGTAGAATAGAAGACTCCTCCCTACACTCATACTCCGAGGCTAGAAATAGAAAATTATATGAATCGGGATCAATGGCAAGATAATACTTTAAAGGAGGCAGAAGAACATGTACACTCAACAACAACACTACAGAATCCAACACCATAAGATAAGTAGGACAAGAGGCCAAGAGAATATCTTTCCCCTTCAGTCACAGAAATCTAGGGAAATGAATTCAAAATTTACAAGAAGATATAGAAAGTCAATCCAGCAAGAGAATTTTTGGAGGAGGAAAATGTACAATCCACCATTGTTTTGACAGGCCCCCATACTTCTACCAGGAAAGAAGATATTTTTTTAGGATCTCCATCCTCTTCGGCCTCCCAAGAGCCACTAGATACCTCTTAGTCAGGGGAATTGGTTCATGACCAAATTGAACCAAATATATTCTCCAAGTATAGAGAAATTAAAAAGAAGAATGAGATGCTAAAAGCTACAACTTATTCACAGTTTTGGAAACAGAAAACATCCTCAAAATATAGGATTCTTTCTGCCTTTGATACAGGGGAAGGAAATATGTAGATAACCTTCCTCCAGGATGAGGTTCCTTTCCCCAAAACTCTAGATGATTACAAAAAATCCATCTTTTCCTTCAATGTTGATCAAATTCATCCAATTGATCAGATAGACTTACATAAGAAAACATGGGAAATGTTGTATTCAACGTTGACAACTTCAGCAATGGCAGCTTCTAGGCTGCAAGCTTCAGTCAACAACATTCAATCCCAACTCAAATTACAAAAGATCTATTCTCTAGATAAAGACAAAAAAATCAAGTCTTTAGAATATCAAGTAATTAAACTGGGATATGATCCCAACAATGTGAAAGTTGTAGAAGAAATCATTAGAAGGAAGAATGTTGACATTGCAGCACTCAAGAAGCAGCTTAAGGTTCCATCCACTGAAGACCCATAGACAAAAGAAGTTGGACAAGTTAGGGAAAGAGAAAGAAGACATGTTCAAAATTATTATTGAACAAAGTGGACAGATCGAAGAAATGGAGATTGAGGTAGAGAAATTCCTAAAGGAGGGAGAAAAGTTAACATAGTTTGCATCCATTCCACTCACAGTAGTTCCTAGTTCATCTGCATCAGCAACAGGGGCATCCACTTTAGCATTCATCACAGTTGAGGCCCAATCTACATATTTGTCAGGAGAACTTGTTACAACAATGGAGGAGCTATCTATCAAAGGATATGAAATTGAGAATCTGAAAGCTCAAATAAACAATCTCCAAGAACATAAATTAAAGATTGGTAATGTGTACATAGCAGAGCTTCAATAGACTCATATGTTAACCCAGAGAATTGAACAGTTGGAAAATGAGTTTTCCATGGCACAAACACTTGCATAGGTAAAGGAAAACATTTGGATAGAAACAAATGAGGAAATGAATGAAATATGGCCCTCTATTGAGATTATTTTTTAGCACGAGGAATTAGTACAGAGATATAAAGAAGTCATTGAAGAGGTGAAAGAATATTTAGGACAAAAGGCAAGAGAAGCCACTTCTTAATTAGGATTTTGAATTCGAGGGCCAAAGAAGAATTGGAAGAGTTTGATATTACAGACATGACAAAGACAATTTTAGAGGTGAGGAGGGTCCTTACAAAAGGAACTGGATGCTACAGTTGGAGAACAAGTTCCACAATTTAGAGGCCAACATTCAAAAGTTCCACAGGAAATTCAATGTACTAAATCAAAAGGGGCTACTAGGTTTGATATGAATTGGAGATAAGTTGATCAAGATAGAAGATTATCACCATAATTTATATACCATAGCCAAGGATAAGTCAATGTTTTCCACCATGAAATGAAACATCACAGGAAAAGCCTTCATGGAAGCTTTGGATTTCGAGTTTTTTATCAAACATGAGATAAATCATTTATTCATTGTCAAACCTACTTTTCAAGAGTACTGTTATACAAGAAAATGACCTCCTCATCAACTAAGAGGTGAAAGACATGATGACTGAAGCAAAGATTAGAATTGCAAGCCTTGATTCCAAACTAATGCTGGTTGCACGCTAAAAACCTGCTTTATAAAGCTTGTTACCAAGCCTAAGGGTGTGTTAGTGACCCTACCAACTCAAGTTGTTAGACTAGGGGCAGCGTTAGTGAAACTAAGGGAAGTTCAGTGGGTCAAACAAATTAATTGACTCACAAATATCTAGATATTTATCCCTAAATTTTCTCAAGAAAAGCAAGGAAACATCCAAAAATCAAATTATTTGGGGAAATTCCAATATGAAAAAGGAGTCAAATGGGAAAGAGCTGAAAAGTAGGGTAAGTTCATTGCTTTTTCCCTGGTGAAATCTATGAGGAGGTTGGAAACCCTAACTCGATTGCTACATAAGCAGTGAGAGGGTCATTGTGAAAGGGGTCAGAGCATTTGAAAGGATAGCCTACTAAGCTGTTGTGAACTATCACATACTTGAAGAAGTGAGCTATAAGAGAGAGAGAAGGACAAGGGGAAAAGGAAGACTAATACAACAAATGGTTGTAATCATTCTTCCGTTATTAATATAGAACTGCAGTTGTGTTCCCTACTGCATGGTGTCGGTAACATTGTTCATTCAATACTTATTTAGATGAGTAGTTTAGTTGTATGAAAATATATGTTCATTATGCATTCATATATTGGTTTTCAAGGTTGTATGCGGTGATTGTGTTTGCCTTTCCTTTGTGTAGGAATTGATTTGGAGCCGGCTTTGAAGGATTTCTTCTGGGATGCATTGAGATCTCCAAACAAATCTAGAAGGAGACTTGAGGTAATCCTCTTTCCATACTTTGTTAATTAATGTTAATAGATGAACATGTATACTACTTGGAAGCATCTGCAGATAATCTTACAGTCTGTCGAAGGTCTCGGGAAGGCCTTTGAGGGTAGTTTTCATTCTCCATACACTGTGCATTTTACCCCTTAGCAAAATTGGCGACTCCACTGGGGACTATACATCTAGTTCCTGGTTTACCCAGACTCTTCTCGATTCTCTCTTCCTTCTAAGAGCTCCCTATTCTTCAACAATCCTTTTTCTGATCCACCAAATATCTTGCTGCATCCTACTAGTACACATTCATCTTAGAAAGTGATCTTGGAAACACTCTTTTTGATAGATTTCCCACACTAACCCAGGTTAGCAGGCTACACAGAGCTTTATAAAGCACTGTGCCTGTGTCCAGGGAGCATTAGTGGGCCTACTAACTCTCTGTAGCCACTGTTACAGAGCGTTAGTCTCCCATTACCTTGATTTTCAACAGTGTCTGTGGACCAAAAGGGATGGAAAATCTTCTCATGGGCTGAAATAAGATCTGTAACTGTATTATGTCAGCAAAATTGGTGTCCTAGAAATTTATTTTTAGGAAAAATGTTTTGGTTTTTCTCTCTTAAAAACATTTTTCTGAAAGAAAGACTGACAATTTGTATTCATCCTTCTGTTTAACTAGTTGTAAGTTGCTTCATTTTGGTTTTTAGTAGTTGTTAGGAAATATTGGAAAAGAATCTTTTGGTTATGCATGTGTTGAAAGATTATAGATGCACAAATGAAACTATGAATATGTGAAGAATATGAATATGTAGAATACAACTTGTATGCGTCAAATTGAAATTTTTTTGAGAGCATTGTTTTTACATGATTTATTGAGTCAAGAGTCTCACCATATTTCATACGTCAACACCCCTACCGAAGACAATAATAAGGTACACATAAAATTTACATTAAGATCAATCAGTTACTCTTTTGAGCAAACCAACATTAGCTAGGCTAGGATCTTGGGATAAGCATGTGAGTTGTTAAACACACATGGACAGCAAACAATGTGAAAGATAAATCAATGAGTTCATTTTTTATTAACAATAGATGTACATTTATAATACAATGTTGTGACTCTTGGGTTTCAGATCCCAAGGTCTCTTGGACTGCTTAGTCTTTTTGGCTTCCACACTAACCCTTTAGGATTAGGTGTCCAACATTCCCCCCCTTAATCCGAAGGGTTATGTATGAGTCCAAGAAGAGAGCTGTAATACAAAATTTGCAAAAATGCATGGCAGCACTACGCTGAATGTGATCTATGAAATGTTGGTATAAAGGGCGGTGGTTTAAGGATGACCACCAACACTGGAACGCTTAGTGAAGTTCCTGGAACTCTTCCAAAACTGGCAAGAAACTGAAGTTTTCTGCTAGAGGAAGTGTTCTCAATCTGTGATGGTTTAAGGATGACCAACAACTCTGGAATGCTTAATGCAATTCCTGGAACTCTTCCAAAACTGGCAAGAAGCTGGAGTCTTCTGCTAGAGGAAGTGTTCTTAATCTGTGATGGTTTAAGGATGACCAACAACTCTACGATTCCTGGAACTCTTCCAAAACTGGCAAGAAGCTAGAGTCTTCTGCTAGAGGAAGTGTTCTAGATTGCCAACTGAAGGCATGTTCAGGCATCTTTGTCTCTGGCTACAACTCTGAAACTGGTGTGGCAGGTTGTGGCTCAGGCTCGCTTGATGTGACTTTGAAGCTTGTAGATGACCATCATTTCCCCCCTGTCAGGTACAAGGTGAGAAGATGGAGAAAACTCAACTGCAAGACTGTTCAATACTCTGGAACAAGTTCTGACATGTGTTTGGAATATCTTCTTGGCTGTTGATGCCCATTGCCAAGAAGCGATCCATCCAAGATGAATCTTTGTTCTTGCAGGACGTTTGTTTTTGAAGCATCTGTGTGAAGAATGACTGGTTTTATGACAGTGCTCACATGGATGAAGATCAAAACAGTGATCTTTCAGATGGCCAACTCGGTCACAGTGTTGGCATTTCACGATCTGTTGTTGTTGCTGTTGTTGCTGCTGTGGAAGAGAGGCAGAGTCTGGAACAGCTGAAGCTGAACTGTCATGAGGAGCAGGTGAACTGTCATAAATGAATCCAACACTCTGAAACTGAATGGGCTTGGCATAGTCTGGAATATGAAAGGACAAGTCCTTGTCATATCCAAGACCAGTTTTGTGCTTGTTGTGGACAAGCTGTTCCCAAGGTCTGATGATGGGCTTGGGAAATGCAGACTGAGTTTCTGCATCTGCATGTACAACTGCTGCTTTATAGGATTCTGGATCTGAATGAACTTGAACAATATTGACTTGCTGTTTATGGGAGTCTGCTTCATTGTTCTGAACAGAAACAGGTTCAGAATGATGACTCCACTGCTGTAATTCTTCCTGCTGTAGCTTTGTTTCCAGCTGCAAAAACTCAATATTTTCTTGTACATTTTTCAAACAGATTTGAATGTTTGCGACAATGGCTTTATCAATCATAATTGTATTGTCCGTTGTAGAATGTATTAGAGTGTTCAGCAATTCTAATACAACACCCATTCTATCCATTTCACAATAATATTACTGCAAAAAATTGATTGGTGTACCACTTTGTCTTCAAAAATCTTCAAGTATGTAGCTTCTCAATATACTTCCATATACAATGCAATTTCATACCATAAACATATTCTGCGCAAAATTACACAGAAAAAAATCTTAGCCAACAAATTGTAATAAAGAAGTAGCTGGGAAGTAGAGAACCTGGTTCTTCAAAAATCTAGATCAATATACGACAACCCAAACATTTGCAGAAGTCATAACACTTGTCTTGTAACTTGAATATCTATGTATTTCAGCCTCCAGACTTGAATTTCAAAACCCCTTCAAATAGGAAGACCAGTGTGAATTGCTTTGGGTCTGCTCAAAGCTTGAAGTCAAGAACATATAGACTTGATATTACACCTTCAATCTTCATCATCATTTAAAGGAAATCAGAGCGTTACAGAGAGGTCAAGTGTTCGAATCCTTTGTTGAAAGAATAAAATTATTTATCGTCGGTGAATATATAAAGGAATAGAGGATAACAATAACATGTGGAAGTCCACAAAATATTGCAAAGTGTGTTTTCCGGACAAAATATCTTCTCACAAATATAACAATAGCCGAAATTCTCCTCCTGCAGAGGTCACCTCGGGCGTTTTGTAGCGAGCAGCGACAAGGACATCTCTGAGTATGTCCACAGAAATTGTATGGTGTAGAGACCTTAAGGGATGGCGTTGTGCTGGCGGCAAGAGATGCCCCTATCGACAAGAGCTGAGATATTCCCTTAGGCAGTTTTACGCTCCCCAGCGAGCAGTTTTTTTTGCAGAGGGCTTTCACATCTAACAAGCTGACCTTGATTCAAATGACATATGTTAAACACACAGCGAACCGAGATTTCACAACCCACTTCACGCAAATAGTAGTGACCACAGTCGGTCCCGGCGACGGTTCTTGAGGGCAAGACAAGGGTTTGTACAAGACTAAAACAATGAATATGGACTGGATGAATGTTGCTCGGAGCTGATTCGCGGACAAGCACAGGAATGTATGTGGCAAATCGAGATTCAGATAAGATTACTCAACTCACAGATAATGTTTATCTCTGCCGCTGAATTTTATGCTCACGGTTTTCGATGTAGTCACCAACGCGAATTTGCTGGACATGAACCTTGTCGCCAAAGATTCTTATATCGTTGCGCACTATACTGTCGTTGTTGTCTCAACGTAGGTGGAGTTGCAATAGATGCAATATGAGCAGTCTCTTGAAGGTTATCCTCCTCAAAGTGTTACAGATGGAGGAAAAGATCATGGTGAACATCATCCTAATGATTTCAGCGACATAACTGCCACTGCGGAGCCAATGAAGTAGAATAATGACCGAGTTCTTGAAAAGGAAGAGGATTCCAAATCCAAATAAATAGCAAAACTCGGATAACATTCATAATAGCGGAGCCATGGAATTCGATAGAAAAAACACATAGCTTAAAAATGTACAAACACGAAATGGAATGGGCATTGAAGCTGTAGGTGGATGAGAAATGAGAATTACTCCAGCTCTGTGAAAGCCAGCCTTGGGGCCGCCTTTTAATACAAGATCGAATCAGTGGGATAAATTTCCTCTGCAACGATGTCGCCAATGCTGTTCCTTTCAAATTGTGGAACTAATTGAGACGTTTATGAATTACCAGGAGAATATCAGAAGATGTGTCTGTATTATTTATGACCCAGAACGTTCAGGATAGGGCATTTTGGCAATGAAGGTGCTGAAGCTTCAAGACACTTTCACGGATCTCTATAAGAGTAACGATTTCAAGCAGGGACACACTTGGCTTGATAAGTGAACCAGTCTTCAAGATTACAAATCTCATCCAATTACTCGTCCTTTCCAATGACTTGCTGACTCCTAAACTTTACGCACAGCAAGTGTTTTAATGTACACCAGGCCGAGCACTCACTCTGTTAATCATGGCGGTGTAGACTGTATCCCGGAAGGCGTGATAGAGGGCGTTCCAGTTGATGTTGGCCGGGTTCGAATCTTGACCACATTCCATGTTCTCAGAATGCCGGATCCCAAGATTTCCTACTCTCTGTTGCTCGGCATGCCATGGCTGGAAGCAGCGATGTGTTGGGTGTGGAGCCTGATTATCTTCTATAGTACCGGCATATTGGACCCCAGTTCAAAATGGGGCGGCAACGCCGCCCGTAAAATGATCGCTGCCGTGGGGGGTCCAGGGGGGGCGGCAGCGACTTTATGGAGCCCCCCCCCTGGCGGGGGGTTTCGGGGGCAGCGCCCCCGAAGCTAAAAACAGCTGTAAAATTGCCTTGTAAAAGTATAGTAATTTCTAGTCAATCTGGGCCGTTCATTAGGCGGATGATCTGACGGTAGAACTTATGTTTAGTTTAGGGTTTTTTGCCCTAGAAGGCAACCCCTCTCCTTATATGAGGGCATTGTATTTGAGGCTGTGATATATATGTGTATTCGGTGAGCGAGAAACATAGAGGTGAGACCGTGAGAGAAAACAGAGGATATTACAGCGGTTTTGCTGTAGGTTGTATCTCTTCATTTTGCTGGATAATAGAAAGGAAGGACTGGCTGTTCGGGGTGGACGTAGCCTAAACTGGGTGAACCACGTATATCTGTGTCTCTCTTGTTTTGTGCGTTTTCTGTGTTTATATTTCTGCAATATTTTATGTGTTCCATTGCTCCGTAATATATAATTTTCTAACACGATGGCCAAACTAAATGTGAATGTGGAGGGGAGGATTGAGGTGAAAATATTTGAGGGTGATGAGACCGTTACTATTTCTGAACGAAAGAGGGCTACTGATGAGCAGACGACGTTACCTTTCCCTGTCGTTACAGGGAGAATAATTGATAATCAATGAATAAATTCTGCACCAGTAAAAACGCACCAGTAACAATGCTCAGGTAAAAAACGCATCAACGCTCAGGTGTATAGCACATTCAGCAGGGCAGAGGGCGCAGTGTCAGGGCAGAGAATGAAACGCATGACAGAGGCAGCGCTCAGGTATGAGCAGCTCAGACACAGAATTATGGGCAGAGGTGCAGGAGTGACGTGCACATAACAGGCCACAGAAAAACAAGTGGCTCCGATACCATGTTAAACACACATGGACAACAAACAATGTGAAAGATAAATCAATGAGTTCATTTTTTATTAACAATAGATGTACATTTATAATACAATGTTGTGACTCTTGGGTTTCAGATCCCAAGGTCTCTCAGACTGCTTAGTCTTTTCGGCTTCCACACTAACCCTTTAGGATTAGGTGTCCAACATGAGTGAATTGCCCAAGGTCGAAAACCAAAAATAGTGTCATTAATGAGCAAAAAATTCCTTCTGCACTCATACTACCGGGACCACTCCAGTAAAAGTGGAGCGAAATACGAGACAACATTAGACTGTAATTGAAGGTAGCCCACCTTCTCTTACAAATCCTTTGGGCATTCTATGTATTGGGGGTCCCCTCGGGGATTTTAGAACTGAGTCGGGGACTCAAGTATCCTGCCCACATAGCGTGTTGTCTACGACTATGTCCCCCTCAGAGGTGTCTGTGATCTGAGGTATATCTAGTGGCCAAAATTATAGGGACTTACACAAGGTGACAGGGATGGGTTGCCTTAGTACCTAACACGAATGGATCTACTCTGTCTTTAGTTTTTGGGAGGTGTTGTGCTCTACAAAACCCCCCCCATTTCATACAAATTTTATTCTCAAAACTATAATATGAAATGGGTCCCTTTTTATTCAAATTGGTATCAACTTATTATTATTCAAAAAGGTCCGAAACAAAATAAAAACATTATAAAACCTTTTTGATAAACCAATTAATCGGTCTTATAACATATAAATGAGTAATCTTTTATCATTGCGATAAAGCAATTGCAAGATCGCATATCGCAATGACAAGGGAGGCATGACTTAAAAGACCCATTTATTTTCTCCGATGCGACAATGCACAAAAGGCTATCGGATATCGACAATGACAAGCTATCATAACAAAAGCCCCTTTTTGCTCCGATGCGATGCGATATCGCTATCGGCGATCGGAGATGTACCATGCATGCTTTTCAAAGCCCTCAGTTAAAACTCCCGATGCGAATTGGCGATATCGCTATCGGCAATCGAGGATTTCGAAAGGAACCAATATAACAATTTAAGCTTTCCCTCGATGGCCGATTGCGATAAAGCTAAAAGTGCGGATTTAAAAAAGGATTGATAAAGCCGAGATATTACGGTTAATTAGTATTAAAGGTCTTATCTTCCCGATAGCGCTTCACTTACGCTCAACCGCCAAAACATCAAAGCCACGCTTGAATGAATCATTCGGCCAATAAACGATATGATGAGCATTTAAAGGATTGACAGGTTTAAACGGCTATTTAATGAGATAGTCAGTCTAAAATCTCTTCACAGATTGTATCCGTGGCCACCTTAAGTTAATTCTCCATCATGCATTGATTAATATATCTCGTTCATATTTGGTTTGCAATTCTCCGCATTACGTTCATTTTCACTCCTGTGCAGAGCTCATCCGAAGCAGTAAATTCAAGCAGAATGGGGAAGAAGTCTAAGAAGACCGCAACAGCTTCCGCTTCGCCAGACATAGGACAACCCACCACCGATCCAGGAATAAAAATAAAAGGACTGATATCCGACACTACATGTCTAGGACTCGGCAAAACTACTTGGCTAAGCACCTATAATTTAATTGAGGCCGAGGGACCCGAGGTAACAGCAGTGCAAGCCATAGCATACACGACTCGAAAATCTGACGCTACTCTAAAGGATTTAGTCGACTCTTTCCTTCATCGGATAGTAACCCAGGAACAAATTCTCCCATATACAGATGTAGTGAGGTGGGAAATTGAAGAAATCCCAATCACGAACAGAACATTTTGCACCATGGACGGGAGAATCTTCGGTTCATTTCAACCTGATGATTTGAGGAAAATGTACCATTTTCCTGTACCGGAGAAGAAGTACAACAAGGCGTTCTTGGAGAAATTCAGAAATGAGAATGAAATTGAATCTGAACCCATTCGGGATTGGAGGCAAAACCCAGCAAAACACAAGCATGAGTCTTCGGGTAAGTACTCTGTTGATTCTTTGTGTTCTCCTTATTGTTATGCCGGGATAATGATGTGTAGATTGTGGGGGTTGCATGATTCCGTAAACTTCACTATAGAAATGGTTCCTTTGGTGGAGGCAGCATGTAATAGTGAAATAATGGATTGGGCAACTATACTATATGATAAGCTAGCAACCAGAGTCCTTGAGTTTAGAAGTAAATCCCGCATTACTGAAAGGTTTATTCCACCATTCTACTATAGTGCCTATATCTTGGACACCCTGTGTTTTAATTCTGAATTTCCTGTGCTTGGATGGAGATGGACTCCACAAGACCCCATGCCCATTCATATATACCATTAGAAGTTATGGAAAGCTCACTATAAGCACCATTTATATCAAGTTTGCAACGGTTTTATGTTACCCATTCACTATTCTATTTTTGATAAACCTGCTCCTAAGATTTCCTACCAAGAAAGGGTTGACTTGACATCCATAGGAAGATGGTTCGAAGAAGAAAAATTCACCTATGTAAGAGTTTTCGGCAGCCAAGCCAAACCTCATGTCCTCCCTTTGTACATACCTGATAAACTGTTAGCCAAGGAGGTAGCCTATCAGATTACATCTGAAGGAGTTACATAGACTCCGAGGAGTAAAAGGAAGCAGGTTTGGCCCCCTTTTCCTCTAAGATGCGGTGTCTACGCTCTGCATGACTTTAGACATGCAGAGAAAGAAGATGATAAAATTAAGGCACTAAGTCTAGCAACTCTTCCTAATAGGCGATTTGATCCAAACAAAGTCGCCTATAATGCACTTGAACAAGCAAAATTAACTAAATTTGATCATAAAGAAGATATGTTCGATGACCTATTCTCCTCAGCCGAGTCAATATCCCAAGTTAAATCGCTGGCCAGAATGGAATATAAGGATGACAGGTTAGTTGAATTTAACAGACTTAGAGAACAGAGGTTGCAAACTCTGCCTCTAGATCTGTTAGCAACAACCCCAACGACATAATCAAGCAAGCCTGAGTAGCGACTCACTAAGGAACCTCTTGCTATATAAAAGGAGTAGGAGGAAGTGCATGAAAAAGAGCAAGAGGAAACCCAGGCAAAAGAGCAAGAGGAAACCCAGAGAAAAGAGCAGCATAGAGGTGAATGTAGATGCCTAGATTGACCCGAAATTGCTCCTAGAATGGCATCAATTCGACTCAATCATCAGCAATCTTGAGTGCTCGAAGGAAGCCAAAACATCAAAAGCGGCTGACACACAGAAGACAACATCTAAACAGGTTCCAAGTGGAACCAGCGACCTACCCAGTTCTACAGAAATAGAGATAATTCCTAGGGATCCCTCCGATCAGATTGTTTTGCAAGTAGAAGAAATTCCTCCCTTAGATGTCTTTTACAGCCCAAAGCACAAGGCTGTAGTAAAACGACATCAGAAAAGGAGAAGGACTGATCAACCTTCCCTATTCCCTGAACAAACAGTGATGAGCAACGTCGTTTGGAAGGAGGAGTTTGATCCGTCTGATGACCTAACAAAACTGTCCCAATATGCTGGAGCCTATTTGGAAACCACCATAGACAAGGCATCAGAGGTGAGTAATCTATCAAAAGGAAAAGACCAGGAAATCTTTTTGCTACAAGCACAACTATCGGCGACACAACAGAAGGAAAAACAAGCAGAACGACAATTGTTTACACAGCAACAAATAAATAATCAATTGAATAAACAATTGCAGGGAGAGAAACAAAGAATTGATTCCAGTGCAGTTCAAAAGCAGAAAGAGTTGTCGGAAGCATTGGAAAAACTAAAAGCAATGAATGAACAAATGTTGAAGTCAAAAGATGAGCAAATTTCTCAACTATCAGCCCAAATAGAGAAAACCAAGATTCTTCCACAGCCAGCTGAATTCAGAGCAGAGGAATTACAGTTAAAAAAGGCATTGGTAACACAAATAAAGCTATTATGTCAACAAATCGCCCAATCAAAACCTTTTATGTGACTTAACAGCATCAATAGGTGATAAATCGGCTGATGCTAGAACAGACTTGGAGTAGGCCGATGAAATCTTAACTAACTTTCTTGAGTGGCAAGACACTGTTGAGGGACACGTAGCTAATTTGCCAAAAATCCTAGAATCGCATAAAGAGATATTATTTACGGAATGGCAGTCCCAGTTAATGAAAGCAGAGAGAGCAGTTTCAAGATGCAAATTAACTATAAGTAATTTGGTTGAATTGATTAATGATACTCTCTACTTATCTAACATGATTTCTCAATGTACCCCAGGTAAATTGATATCGGCTAAAACATTGGAGCAGTCATGTTATCTAGAGCTGGAGAAAAATGGGAGATTAATTGCAGGAATTAACAGTTTGACATGGGACACCTATTGGTTGTTCTTAGTCAAACCATACAGCCAGAGAGCCACCCTCAAGTGCCTCATAGATGAAATCGGGTGTATCATTCCCGATGTACAAGATGCCACCTATGCTGCCCAACTCAATTCTCGCCTCAACCGACCACCAGAAGTGGAACCAATGCTTGCAATATGCCAGCTAAGGTCTAAAGGGAAATAGCCTAAGTGATGAATCATGCTGCCGACTGCCAGATTGCCATGAGGAAGATATTCAGAATCAAGTTGTACCAATTAAATAGGATTTTAGTTTCATAGTTAGTTAGTTTTAATCAAGTATTTATAGACCCTTTCATGTATTTAGAAAGGGTCGTAAGTTTTTGTATATGACTTAAACCTGAAGCTGCACTATTGTACTTCAGGCATATTCTTTTATAAAGACTGGACCAATTATTCCAATTTTGATAACGAAGCTTTTATGTGAATGTGCACTACTGCCTTTGCTTAAAAGTGTTTCTGCGTCGAAAGAAGGAATCCAAATAGCGATTGATATTGGGAGTGATTTGCAGCTCATATGGTACTATTATCTATGTCTGAGTTCATTCCTTTTATGTGAATTGTTGTTTGATCGCTCTTGCTATTATCAGATATATGCATGTGTTTTAACAACATTCTTTATACTTTCCACTACTGGATGTTTACAACATGCTTTCCTTTTAATCATACATGTATTGGTAATATAAAAAGATAGGTGTAACAATGTGTTAATCACTTTGTTCAACTATTTGAACAAAGTAATCATTAAGTAAAGTAATATCTACGTTTATTGCTTAGAGTCATCTACATGCCTATCAATGAACAGAGATTATCAAACGTTGCACTTCAAAGAATAGAAGTCTCCCAGGATAGAATAGTTATTTATATTTTCGCTGATAGATTAGGTCATCCATTCATTATCATTTATTAGAAATTAATCACTCATCCATCCCCTTTTATTCATTATTGGGAAACTGGTCCCATTATATCCAGTCGGAGCCACCATTCCAAATGGAAAAGGAGTTGTATTAAGGTCTGGACCGGGTGGTTATCCCCCAATGTTGATGCAACGATTTTCGGGGCATCAACTTTTTTGGCGCTAGAAGGAGGGCATGAACTATGAATGGAGAGAAAATCCAAATCTATAGACCATTCTTAGAGTAACTCTCCCTCCACATCACCTCGTACTTCCAAATTGCATGCTGGTTCTCCAGTATCCAAGCAAGAAGAAGAGGAATCAACTACCACTGCCCTCACCCACAATACTCCAGAACGATTAAGTCCCGAGTCCCCTGAAGTTCAGTCACTCATCCAGAAACTTCAAGGCTTCTCGATAACACCATATAAATTTGAAGTATCTCAAAGCAGTGAGACTTCGCAGTTCAATTTACCTCATCCCCTCACTAGACTTCAGAGCGGAAAGCTCAGTATTGAACCCACTGAGTTCCCTTTACCTAAAGTGGAAAGGGCCAAGAAGAACACTGAAGGATCTGACAATGAAAAACTCTCATCCACATCCTCCATCTCATCTTCCCCTGTGCGAAGTCAACCATCCACCCCTTCATTACACATTGTTTTTCATGGGGATTAGCAACTTCAACATCTCAACCTGCGCAATCCTCAATATCAACTCCTTACCAAACATATGGAATTTCAACAGTAGTATCATCCACTACTGGTGTTACAATGGTAAATCCATGGACCAGGCCTGGTGCGGTCAATATGCCTGCACCATTACATGCATTACTTGATGCTCCTGAAAAATGGCTACCCAAGTTTAACCCAGATGATGGAGCACAAGCTAAGGAACACATTAACAACTTCATGTTATTAGTTAATCTCAAAGGAGGAAGTGAGGAAGATGTTGTAGTTAGGCTCTTCCCTTATACTTTGCAAGGATCAGTAGGATCCTGGTATTTTTACTTGCCATCTAGTTCCATTACCAGTTGGACCACTTGCCAAGAACAGTTTCTCACAAAGTATGGAGATGATAGATCTTGAGCCACATTAATAAATGATCTCTCCAATCTTAGGATAAAGCATAGGGAACCAATTAAAGAATTCAATGCGCGATTCAATAAACTCTTGAAGAAAATCCCAACGGCCTCTAAACCAATGGTATATAACTGCCCTACCTGCCAATATAGCTACTTTTGTAGATAGGGCTGCAAAACCAACTTTAGCTGAAAACATGAAAGAAGCACTTGTTGTGGAAAAACGTATTAATGCTCTAGAGAAGAAAGCTGCTCTGGAAGATAGAAAATCCAAAAAAGTTTCTTTTAAAGATGATTCAAAGAAGAAAACCCTAAAATATTCCTACAATATGGAAGGTCTGCAAATGGTCCTTAAGACTTTGTCAAATGAAATGGTTGAAATCAAAAAGAAAGTAGCAGAAACCTCAACTAAAAGGCCTTTTAGAACTTTCAAGAAAACTGAATCAAAACCACCGAATGTTATATCTAATGCAGATTCAGACCCTGAAGAAGAAGAAGAGGAAACAATCTCACCAACTGATGATGAAGAGGAAGTTGTTGAATGCCATGGAATGTGGGATTTCATACTACCTAACTCCGATACAGAAAATGAAGAAGAAGCTTTTCCTGTCACTACTAGGAGTAAAGGTGCCCCTGAACCCATCCAGGCAACTTCAAAGAAAAGAAGTGCAGGTGCCACAACAACAAAGGAAAAGGTATCCACAAGGAAGCCAGCTGCAACGGTTTCCCAAAACCAACCTTCAACCTCAAATATGCCCTCAACATCTAAAACATTAGTAGTATCCGATTCAATGGATTACAATATCGTTGATGATATGAAGAAAACTAAGGCAAAAATTACTATGTTTGAACTTAGTAAACTAAAACATCAGCAGGAATTGCTTCTCAAAGAATTGAATGATGTTCCTTCCTCACCTCTTCCCAGTGCTAAAGCTGCAAATGATTCAGGACAACCACCTTCTAGTAGGATCGAAGCTACTGATACGATTCTGATTGGAGACAGATCCAATTCCCATACTCCTCCTTTCCTATTAACCTATGAGATTTATAGTCGTAATATCCACAATTGTTTGATTGATTCAGGGGCATCCTCAAATATAATGCCAGCTTCGGTTTGTTCCAAACTGAACATTGAACCCCAGAAATCTGCAATTCACATTGTACAGCTAGATAGAACTAAGGTACAGGTTGTAGGAGAAATCAACTCTGTAATGATCAGGTTATCGGCCGATCCGTGAGTAGTTCAAAGAATTGATATCCTAATCGCCGATATACCTGAATTTTATGGTTTAATCTTAAGTAGGGATTGGTCCGAAAAGCTCCATGGGTATATTTCTACTGATTGGTCCCATATGTGGTTACCCTACAATGGAAAGCCAAATCAAATAAAAATCAATCAGGAAAAACACATGACCCACACTGTCACAAATTTCGAACAGGAAAATCAACCCATAGCATTTAATAACAATATCTTAGGGAATTATTCGTCGGAATCATTCTTTGGCAACTTCACAGCCCAACCATCTCCTTTCACAGTAAACAATTTTTCATCTCAGATTGAAAATTATTCACAAACAGATAGGTCAATATGTTTTGGTGATACTGAGAAAACTATAAATACAATTGTAGAGAATTCTTTATTTTGGTCTTTATATTTTGATGGCTCTAAATCTAATGAAGGCTCGGGAGTAGGATGTATCTTGGTTAGTCCGCAAGGAGAAAAAATAATGTTGTCCTGTAGGTTAGAATTTGAATGCACAAACAACACAACCGAGTATGAAGCCTTAGTCCAAGGACTGTACAAAGCAATTGGCCTTAAAGTGAAATATTTGAAAGTATTTGGCGATTCTGAAATTATTATCAAACATGTGAGAAATACAATTCATTGTCTTTCAAATCACCTCAAGCATTATCAATCGCTGGTGCAAGAACTCACCTCGCACTTTTCAGCATTCAATATCTCTTCCATTCCCAGGTCTCAAAATTCAGCAGCTGACTTGCTAGCCAATGTTGCTTCCAAACTCCTACCTTCCGAAGATTATAGCCCAGATAGATTTTCAGTAGAATTGCTTTTTAGGCCGTCAATTCCTGACAATGTCACTAATTGGAGAGTTTTTAATCATGATGAAGACATTTTACAATTCCTGACTTCTGAAAAATCCTATGATGATCAGATTATAGAGGAGAGCGATCATGATCTTCAGATGAGAGAAAAGCATGAAGAAAACTCAATACCAAAGCCTGTGGTGAAACTGGAGGATCTTTATGACATTAAAGACAGATTTAAACCTGTGATCAATACAAAGCTCCACAGTTGCACCTTGAGGTTTGAGTTGATTAATCTTGGCACTGAACAAAATCCTCAAAACATTAATCTAGGATTAGGACTTTCTCTGGAAGAAAAAAGGGCATTCATTAGACTATTAAGAAAGAATAAACATGTCTTCGCTTGGAAGTATGATGATTTAAAGATGTATGATACATCTATCATCCAGCATACTATTCCAATGCTCGCAGAACAAAAACCAGTTCAACAAAAGCTCAGGAAAATACATCCAAACCTAGAGAGTCAAATTAAAACTGAACTTAATAAACTCTTAAAGGCCAAGATTATTTTTCCCGTTCGACACTCGAACTGGGTCTCCAATATGGTGCCTGTTAGGAAGAAAAATGGCGATATCAGGATTTGTATAGATTTCAGAAATCTGAATAAGGCAAGCCTAAAAGACAATTTCCCATTACCTACTATGGAGCAGATACTCCATTCAGTAGCAGGCTATGAATTGATGTCCTTTTTAGATGGTTTTTCATGATACAACCAAGTTTTGGTTCATCCTGATGACAGACTTAAAACTACATTCAGGACAAAGTGGGGAACTTATGCTTATCAGAAGATGCCTTTTGGATTGATTAATGCAGGAGCCACGTTCCAAAGAGCGATGGATATAGCTTTCAAAGGATTGATCAATAAAACAGTAGTTGTCTACTTAGACGATATTACTGTATTTTCTAAAAAGAGAACCAATCATTTGCATGATTTGAACCAAATCTTTCAACGCTGCAGAAGGTACGGTATTTCACTCAATCCTAAAAAATCCTTCTTTGCTCTTGACCAAGGAAAGCTTTTGGGCTTTATTGTCTCCAAAGATGGCATTTATATTGATCCGAGTAGGATCAAAGAGATCTCTGAAATCCCTTTTCCTCATAATAAAAAATCCATGCAGTCATTTTTAGGCCGAATCAATTTTGTTAAAAGATTTGTTCTAGACTTTTCTCACATCATTTTGCCACTACAAACTATGATTAAGAAAAAATCAGTTTTTAGATGGGGATCAGCAGAAAAGGAAGCGTTTGATTTAATCAAACAATCAATAATTAATGCCCCCGCTTTAAATACTAATTTTTCTAATCATTTCACATTGTATACTATCGCATCCGATTTGTCTTATGCAACAGTACTCACTCAGATTAATGATCACAACTTGGAAGCACCCATTTCATTCTATAGTTCAAACTTGCAGGGTACCGAACTGAATTACTCTGAAGTAGAAAAACAAGCCTTTGCTGTATATAAAGCTGTCAAACATTACAAACCCTTCCTTTTAAAAGCCCATACAAAAGTCATAGTTCCTTTCTCAGCAGTAAGGCAACTATTAATCCAAAGGGAATTAGGTGAAAAAAGGGCAAATTGGGTTACAACACTTCAAGAATATGACTTGGAAATCAAGCCAGCAAAGATTGTTAGAGGCCAAGGTTTTTGCAGGTTATTGGCAGGAGCATCCAACATTCAACAACCAAGTGATACAAAACATTTTGAAGAAATCAATCAGATAAGTATTATTGATTCTGAATCACAATATGCAGACTTGATCTTTTATTTGAAAAATGGATATGCACCCCCTAACCTATCTTATAAAAGCAAGAGGGCCATTAGATTGAAAGCAGGAAATTTCACAATTGTTGATGATGTACTTTTTAGGCAAAATTATGATTCAATCTTATTAAGATGCCTAGAAAAACCTGAAGCACAAAAGATTTTGCAGGAATTACATGATGGACTAACAGGAGGACATTTTGGAGCCGATACAACAGCCCACAAAATCATTCATGCTGGATATTATTGGCCCACCCTGTTTAGAGATTCTCATGAATATGTAAGGAAATGCCGAAGTTGTCAAACTTCTAGTGGAAGACAAAGAAAGCCAGCTTCCCTTTGCAACCAGTCAACATTGAACAACCATTTGAGCAATGGGGATTGGACATCATCGGAGAAATCACTCCGCATTCTTCCAAACAGCATAAGTATATCGTTACTGCCACGAATTATTTTTCTAAGTGGGTTGAAGCAATTCCGTTAAAGACAACAAATTCTGAGGCAATTATAGAATTCATAGATCAATTCATCATTACCAGGTTTGGTGTCCCAAATGCTCTTGTTTTTGATAGTGCATCTTATTTCTCAGGGAATGCTATGTTTGATTTCGCTATTAAAAGAGGATTTAAATTGAAATATTCTACTAATTACTATCCCCAAGGTAACGGTTTAGCAAAATCTACCAATAAAAATCTAATTAAGATTATTAAGCGAACTATCGAACAAAATCATAAAAACTGGCATAAATCTTTAATATTCGCACTATGGGCTGATAGGATAACACAGAAAGCTTCCATAGGTTCTTCCCCATTCAATCTTGTGTATGGAAAAGAAGCAGTACTACCAACAAATCTTGTCCTTCCTTCTCTAGCCCTAGTTCAGTTTATTGAGGAAAGCCCTTCTTCTTCTATTCAACTTAGACATGATCAAATCCTAAAATTAGAAGAGGAAAGAGAAAAAGCCAAGGTTATTCATGCAAAACATCAGCAAATTATCAAGTCATCCTTTGATTCAACTTCATCCGGTTCAAAATAGTTTCAAGTCGGTGATTTAGTTCTGAAATGGGACAAAGCCCATGAGGATAAAGGAAAACACACCAAGTTCCAGAAAATGTGGCTTGGGCCATTTCAGATCTGCGAGAAGATAGGCCATTCGACCTTCATATTACAAGATTTATTAGGTTTGAGAGATTCTCTCCCTGTTAATGGCCTTATCTTAAAGAAATTCTTCAATTGAGGAGGTAACCCCTTCTCCTTTTTTAGAAAAAATTGTAGTTTGTAGGACCATTAGGAAATAAAGTTGTAAGGTATCTTCCATTGACCTTTGCTGTATGAAAAAGTTTCTCAAAGAAGTAGTGTTGATATTTTCTTTTAAAATAATAGAAGCCTTAGACAAAAGGGATAATTTCTAGGAAACTAGGTATAATTGCATTCTGAAACCGCATTTCAATTTTTGTGAACTCTTCTCAAAATTTAGAAGTATTGTAAACCATTTTATGTTTTCAAATTGGTCACAAAAAAGGTTATCAATATCAAAATAGAAACTAATCCAATTTCAGTATCTTCAACTCTTACCTTGTCATTCGTTCTCTCTTAAGGAGAAAATTGTCCATCCCATTCATCGAAGTTTGTAATTACTCAGAGTGTAATTCTAAAATATTTGATATAAAAGATAAGAGGTCTTATTACAAGCCTGCTTACCATGATCATCGGGAAATAGTTTAACCGAAATTACCAACACTGCATACCAAAACAGGGTAATGGCTCATTATAAGACAAGGGGTCTCATCACGAGCCAGCTTGTTCGGTTAGATTACTACTAGTGAATGGCATTGTCACTCAGCTAGCCACCAAACCAGGACAATGACTTTTTATCTTACAAAATAATGTTCAGAAAAGTAAAAGAAATACAAAATATGAAAGCATGTTTTGAATTCATTCTGTTAATCATACTCTGAAGTGGATGGGATAATGGACAGTAATATGGTTAAAAGGTATCCTTGTCAAAACTATGAACGTTTCCTAGCAGCAGAGGCTCTACCTATGATAGACGAGTCAATTCTAAAAGCTGATTTGGAAAGGTTTTCCGTTTTATCATTATTAACCAATAGAGGCTAATTTAAAACTTAGAATGTATCTAATTTTAAACAAGAGGGGAAATTAGCAAAGATAGTTTTATTTTATTTGGAATGCATATATACCTAGTTATATTAGAATTTTCCTCTTTGATGCGATTCCTATTTAGAGAAAGTTAAAGTATTTCACTACTTTTCAGACATAACTGTTTCTTCCAGCGAATCGCCAATTGTTGTGCTCTACAACAACCCCCCCCATTTCATACAAATTTTATTCTCAAAACTATAATATGAAATGGGTCCCTTTTTATTTAAATTGGTATCAACTTATTATTATTCAAAAAGGTCCGAAACAAAATAAAAACATTATAAAACCTTTTTGATAAACCAATTAATCGGTATTATAACATATAAATGAGTAATCTTTTATCATTGCGATAAAGCGATCGCATGATCGCATATCGCAATGACAAGGGAGGCATGACTTAAAAGACCCATTGATTTTCTCCGACGCGACAATGCAAGAAAGGCTATCGGATATCGGTAATGACAAGCTATCATAACAAAAACCACTTTTCGCTCCGATGCGATGTGATATCACTATCGGCGATTGGAGATGTACCATGCATGCTTTTCAAAGCCCTCAGTTAAAACTCCCGATGAGAATTGGCGATATCGCTATCGGCAATCGGGGATTCCGAAAGGAACCAATATAACAATTTAAGCTTTCCCCCGATGGCCAATTGCGATAAAGCTAAAAGCGTGGATTTCAAAAAGGATTTATAAAGCCGGGATATTACGATTAATTAGTATTAAAGGCCTTATCTTCCCGATAGCAATTCACTTACGCTCAACCGCCAAAACATCAAAGCCACGCTTGAATGAATCATTCGGCCAATAAATGCTATGATGAGCATTTAAAGGATTGACAGGTTTAAACGGCCATTTAATGAGATAGTCAGTCTAAAATCTCTTCACAGATTGTATCTGCGGCCACCTTAAGTTAATCCTCCATCATGCATTGATTAATATATCTCGTTCATATTTGGTTTGCGCCACCAATTCTCCGCATTATGTTCATTTTCACTCCTGTGCAGAGCTCATCCGAAGCAGTAAATTCAAACAGAATGGGGAAGGAGTCTAAGAAGACCGCAATAGCTTCCGCTTCACCAGCCACACGACAACCCACCACCGATCTAGGAACAAAAAGAGAAGGACTGATATCCGACACTGCATGTCTAGGACTCGGCAAAACTACTTGGCTAAGCACCTATAATTTAATTGAGGCCGAGGGACCCGAGGTAATAGTAGTGCAAGCCACAGCAGACATGACTCGGAAATCTGACGCTACTCTAAAGGATTTAGCCGACTCTTTCCTTCATCGAATAGCAGCCCGGGAACAAATTCTCCCATATACAAATGTAGTGAGGTGGGCAATTGAAGAAATCCCAATCACGAACAGAAAATTTTGCACCATGGATGGGAGAATCTTTGGTTCATTTCAACCTGATGATTTGAGGAAAATGTACCATTTTCCTGTACCAGAGAAGAAGTACAACAAGGCGTTCTTGGAGAAATTCAGAAATGAGAACAAAATTGAATCTGAACCCATTCGGGATTGGAGGCAAAACCCAGCAAAACACAAGCATGAGTCTTCGGGTAAGTACTCTGTTGATTCTTTGTGTTCTCCTTATTGTTATGCCGGGATAATGATGTGTAGATTGTGGGGGTTGTATGATTCTGCAAACTTCACTATAGAAATGGTTCCTTTGATGGAGGCAGCATGTAATAGTGAAATAATGGATTGGGCAACTGTACTGTGTGATAAGCTAGCAACCACAGTCCTTGAGTTTAGAAGTAAATCTCGCATTACTGAAAGGTTTATTCCCCCATTCTACTATAGTGCCTACATTTTGGACACCCTGTGTTTTAATTCTGAATTTCCTGTGCTTGGATGGAGATGGACTCCACAAGACCCCATGCCCATTCATATATACCATCAGAAGTTATGGAAAGCTCACTATAAGCACCATTTATATCAAGTTTGCAACGGTTTTATGTTACCCATTCACTATTCTATTTTTGATAAACCTGCTCCTAAAATTTCCTACCAAGCAGGGGTTGACTTGACATCCATAGGAAGATGGTTCAGAGAAGAAAAATTCACCTATGTAAGAGCTTTCGGCAGCCAAGCCAAACCTCATGTCCTCCCTTTGTACATACCTGATAGACTGTTAGCCAGGGAGGTAGCCTATCAGATTACATCGGAAGGAGTTACACAGACTCTGAGGAGTGAAAAGAAGCAGGTTTGGCCTCCTTTTCCTCTAAGATGCGGTGTCTACGTTCTACATGACTTTAAAGATGCAGAGAAAGAAGCTGATAAAATTAAGGCACTATGTCTAGCAACTCTTCCTAATAGGCGATTTGATCCAAACAAAGTCGCCTATAATGCACTTGAACAGGAAAAATTAACTAAATTTGATCATAAAGAAGATATGTTCGATGACCTGTTCTCCTCAGCCGAGTCAATATCCCAAGTTAAATCGCTGGCCAGAATTGAATATAAGGGTGACAGGTTAGTTGAATTTAACAGACTTAGAGAACAGAGGTTGCAAACTCTGCCTCTAGATCTGTTATCAACGACCCCAATGACAAAATCAAGCGAGCCTGAGCAGCAACTCACTAAGGAACCTCCTGCTACATCAAAAGAGCAGGAGGAAGTGCATGCAAAAGAGCAAGAGGAAACCCAGCCAAAAGAGCAAGAGGAAACCCAGAGAAAAGAGCAGGAATAGAGTAGCACAGAGGTGAATGTAGATGCCCAGATTGACCCGAAATTGCTCCACGAATGGCAGCAATTTGACTCAATCATCAGCAATCTTGAGTGCTCGAAGGAAGCCGAAACATCAAAAGCGGCTGAAACACAGGAGACAACATCTAAACAGGTTCCAAGTGGAACCAACGGCCAACCCAGTTCTACAGAAATAGAGATAATTCCTAAGGATCCCTCTGATCAGATTGTTTTGCAATTAGAAGAAATTCCTCCCTTAGATGTCTTTTACAGCCCAAAGCACAAGGCTGTAGTAAAACGACAGTGGAAAAGGAGAAGGAATGATCAACCTTCCCTATTCCCTGAACAAACAATGACGGGCAACGTGGTTTGGAAGGAGGAGTTTGATCCCTCTAATGACCTAACAAAACTGTCCCAATATGCTGGAGCCTATTCGGCAGCCACCATAGACAAGGCATAAGAGGTGAGTAATCTATTAAAAGGAAAAGACCAGGAAATCTTTTTGCTACAAGCACAACTATCGGAGGCACAGTAGAAGGCAGAACAAGCAGAACGACAATTGTTTACACAACAACAAATAAATAATCAATTGAATAAACAATTGCAGGAAGAGAAACAGAGAATTGATTCCAGTGCAGTTCAAAAGCAGAAAGAGCTGTCGGAAGCATTGGAAAATCTAAAAGAAATGAATGAACAAATGCTGAAGTCGAAAGATGAGCAAATTTCTCAACTATCGGCCCAAATAGAGAAAACCAAGAATCTTCCACAGCCAGCTGAATTCAGAGCAGATGCATTACAGATAAACAAGGCATTGGTAACACAAATAAAGTTGTTATGTCAACAAATCGCCCAAGCAGAACCTTTATGTGACTTAACAACATCAATAGGTGATAAATCGGCTGATGCTAGAACAGACTTGGAGCAGGCTGATGAAACCTTGACTAACTTTCTTGAGTGGCAAGACACTGTTGAGGGACAGGCAGCTAATTTTCCAAAAATCCTAGAATCACATAAAGAGATATTATTTACTGAATGGCAGTCCCAATTAATGAAAGCAGAGAGAGCAGTTTCAAGATGCAAATTAACCACAAGTAATTTGGTTGAATTGATTAATGATACTCTCTACTTATCTAACATGATTTCTCAATGTACCCCAGGTAAATTGATATCGGCTAAAACATTGGAGCATTCATGTTATCAAGAGCTGGAGAAAGATGGGAGATTAATCGCAGGAATTAACAGTTTGACATGGGACACCTATTGGTTGTTCTTAGTCAAACCATACAGCCAGAGAGCCGCCCTCAAGTGCTTCACAGATGCAATCGGGTGTATCTTTCCCGATGTACAAGATGCCACCTATGCTGCCGAACTTAATTCTCGCCTCAACCGACCACCAGAAGTGGAGCCAATGCTTGCAATACGACAGCTAAGGTATAAAGGAAAATAGCCTAAGTGATGAATCATGCTGCCGACTGCAAGATTGTCGTGAGGAAGATATTCAGAATCAAGTTGTACCAATTAAATAGGATTTTAGTTTCATAGTTAGTTAGTTTCAATCAAGTATTTATAGACCCTTTCCTGTATTTAATAAGGGTCGTAAGATTTTGTATATGACTTAAACCTGAAGTTGCACTACTGTACTTCATGCATATTCTTTTATAAAGACTGGACCAATTATTCCAATGTTGATAACGAAGCTTTTATGTGAATGTGCACTACTGCCTTTGTTTAAAAGTGTTTCTGCTTCGAAAGAAGGAATCCAAATAGCGATTGATATTGGGAGTGATTTGCAGCTCATATGGTACTATTATCTATGTCTGAGTTCATTCCTTTTATGTGAATTGTTGTTTAATCACTCTTTCTATTATCAGATATATGCATGTGTTTTAACATCATTCTTTATACTTTCCACTACTGGATGTTTACAACATGCTTTCCTTTTAATCATACATGTATTGATAATATAAAAAGATAGGTGTAACAATGTGTTAATCACTTTGTTCAACTATTTGAACAAAGTAATCATTAAGTAAAGTAATATCTACGTTTATTTCTTAGATTCATCTACATGCCTATCAATGAACATAGATTATCAAACGTTGCACTTCAAAGAATAGAAGTCTTCCGGGATAGAATAGTTATTTATATTTTCGCTGATAGATTAGGTCATCCATTCATTATCATTTATTAGAAATCAATCACTCATCCATCCCCTTTTATTCATTATTGGGAAACTGGTCCCATTATATCCAGTCGGAGCCACTATTCCAAACGGAAAAGGAGCTGTATTAAGGTCCGGACCGGGTGGTTATCACCCAATGTTGATGCAATGATTTTCGTGGCATCAACAGGAGGGTGCTCATCTTCACGAGAGTACTTGGCCCCTCAATCTAAGGTTCGGGTGAAGCTCTAGAGTAATCGTAACCATACATTTGGGCATCCTTCTCTATTATTCATTGTGATACTAGGTTTCATCTCCGATGATCGGTGCTTATCAGATGATGTAATTTCCCTCTGTTTGCTGATTGATCCATTTAGTGTATTTTTTATATTTATTTAGGTACTTGAGTGCTATCATTTGAGAATTTAAAGAATATCACAATAAAATTTATTGATAAAAATTAACGGTCACCGTGGCTACATCGGACCCTCGTCGTCACTCTAGATGATTGTTAGGACTTCGTCTACTCATTGTGGAAGATCCGCCAAGTTCCACGGAACCGGATTCCCCATCTTTGGGGGATCAATCTCCTAGATCTCACACGGGATTTGTTTGGACAACCGACGATTCAAGTTTGCCGGAGGATTTCTTTACCGAAGGATTTCTTCCTCCCTTTAACCCTCCGCTCACGAATTCGTTGGAACCTGTCTTGGCTCCTGTGGTACCTGTAGTTCTTGCTTTGGTAGTTGGAACATTTCCATATATCCAGTCAACGACTCGTGGGTTGTGGAAATTTAGGGAATGTGGAATCCCACTATCCCGTTTGTCCTGGGTACAACCACTCACATGACACCCTCTATGAGTGGAACCTAGCATATTCCAGGTTCCACCCCTATGGTGCCAAATTGCATACCTTCGACAAGTTCCACATACAGTGCTCCTTATAACAGTAAATGCGGCACTATGGGTGGGGTTCCCATTTACCAACAACATGGTTGGCCACCGATGTACTGTTCAAACCCCCAGATTCATATACCTAGGGGGTTCCCAATATGCACATACCGGTAGGGAACGTAACAGTTCCCCCTCCATTCTCAAGCATGCATGGTTAGTTGCTAATTTACATTAGCATTCCCTATATCAATCAAGGACAAATGGTTAGTTCTGTGTCAGGTGGGAATCCTCAAGGGGTTCCGAACCAGTCCATGGGGGCACCCTACTCACATATTCAAATGAGTCAAGGGGGGAATTCCATACCCCAGTATCAAAATCCTCATGGAAATCCACTCTAAAACTCCATACCTCAGAGCAACTACTACAGCACGTAACCCATGTACACTACGGGGAACCAAACGATGGGAGGAGCGCAAAGCTCCTCAAGTCATCCGTCATCACCATGGTTTGAGTTGGGGGCACCTAACTCTCTGCATTTCTTGGCAACATTGGATATACCCGACTTATACAAGTTGACAAACGACCCCATCTCTCACAACTTACAATGGTCACCGACCCTACATAAGATACCAACGGACATCCCAAAGTTCGATGGAAAATAAGGAGAGGATCCGGGCACCCATATCACCACCTACCATCTCTGGTGTGTTTCAAACTCTATGGTGGACGATAGTGTCCGGTTACGTCTTTTTCCCTGCACCCCCACTGGAAACGCAGCGAAATGGTATATTGAGTTACCACACGCGTCAATAAACACCTTTGACACTTTAGCGATGGAATTCCTAAAGCACTTCCAGCTACCCATCCGCTATGAGACTGGGACAAATCTCCTCACTTCATTTTGTCAAGATAATGCCACCCACATCTCCGATCATATTCATGAATGGAGATGTAGGAAGAGGTTAGTCAAAGCTCCCATCCTAGACTTTCTCTTAACAGATTGGTTCTATAAGTCCTTACTCCTGTAAATCGCTAGAGATGTCGCTCTAGGTGGTGTGGTCATAGAAGACCAATCCATACGTCATGCCTAGCACTTAGATCTGATATATTCACAATATAGCACTCTTTATGACATAATACCCAATGCTCCTGGTAACCCCAATGCTTCTGCCACTTAGCGCCCCGGAGTGCACACCGATAGGATTGTCGGTGCAACCTCTGGGGCTACTGTAAAACAAATGAGTAGGTCACATTGCCAAGCTGGTAGTGGACCCCTCTACCAATACGACTGCTCTTCTTGTCACTGTGATAAACTCTGTGTAGTCTACGCAAAAATCCGGTGGAAAGAACAAGAAGAATAAGAAAAAGACCGCTCCTTCAGAAGAGAAGTTACCAAAGCAGCCCAACCTAAAATAGAAGCCTGTTGTGCCTACTGACAAGGAAAAAGACAAACCAACCAGATATCCATGCAAACACTATGCTGAAGACCACATGACTTGGCATGGTTCGCGGCTTCAGGAATGCACAGAATACCTTACCAAAAGGGATTCTGGTAAGGCCCTCGCTGTCCTTAGAAATCCTTTTCCTACTCAACAGTAGCAAAATCTTATTGAAAACCAACCGCAACTCCCACAAGGGGGCAATGATGGTTCACAACATCCTTTGGCTGGTGAAGGATCTTCTACCATTTACACATTTGAAAAGGTAAAACTCGCCACAAGAGACAAATCTTATGGAGCTCCTATCGCTCCTGCAGCAGAACCATCCTCTGGTCAAAACCCACCACTGCCCAACGATTTGCATATCGAAAGGCTAGTTGAGGACCTTGTAATTTGACCCCTAAAAGGGGAATTTCGACGCACAATGCGTAATACATATGCACGTTCCGCCCAACACTACAACATTGTAGAAGATTTGGCGCAAGCGCCATCGGCTATATCGGTGCTCGAAGTATTACAAACATGCCCAACACAACGGAAAGCTTTTCTTTCGGCTATTGGTGGTATTGACCCAAAGGATTGCATGTTTGCTATTTTCGACATGGATAAGTGTAAACCTCCCCTTTCTCACAAGCTTGCATTCCAGGTGCATATAACTTTGAAAGGTAAAGGTATACACAGAACTGACATCAACGAAGGCACTTCTACCTTCGTCATGTCAGCTTCATGTTGGCTCGCCCTGGGTTCTCCAACCTTAACCCCACCATTGAGCTCCCTGAAAGCTTTCGACGGACACATCTTTATCCCAAAAGGATACCTATCCATTTTCCCCATCACTTTGTAGGGGAAAACTGTAACAGTGGACATAGAAGTTGTAGACAAAAAACTCGACTATAATCTCTTACTGGGTCGCAGTTGGACATATGCCATGACGGCCATAGTATCTACTGTCTTTCACATCATCCAATTCCCATTGGATGGAAAGGTAGTTACAGTAGATCAGTTTTCTTTCTTCACCCCTGATTATTCGCCATTACCAAGCAGCTTCGTACCCCTAGTAGGTGGTGTGCCTGACTCTTATGTTAGTATCGGTACCGGTCTATTGAAGGCTTCTTCCCTCATGGGTTGTTTCCCTCTTTAGCTGCCGAAGGCTTCAAAAATGGTCAATATGCTTTCATCTATTCCTCATGAACAGACCGATCCATGGATCCTATTGACTCCTTCATACCTTGACACATACGGAGACCAAATGCCACTGTCACCAGCTGAACTAGCCTACCAAGCCATTCAATCTGCACCCGCATCTACAGTCACATTGGTTACGACCAATGGTACCACTTTCCTTCCCATAAATGCTCCTCCTTTCGATCTACTCGATCAAGTCCTACCTATAGATGAAGCTATTCGAGAAATCATGAGTTTAGGAGAGTGACCTTGGGAGGATTGGCACCATTGTGTTTCGATATCTGATTTGAACATGATGCCTCTTCAAACCCTATCACCTAATGCCCCAGAAATCGTTTCCTCACCCTATATGATGCTGCAAACTTTGGAGGCGGAAGGAAACATGGGAAATATTTCAAAACAATTGCTCATCGATATTTCTATCAAGATAGGCACTGTGGAAAACATACAGATTGGAGCCAATCGCAATCCTGAGGAAATTGTCAGCTTCACCTGCCCTTTTAAGGATTTCCGCGATGTTTTCCCTTGGTCTTATGAGGAAATGCATGGCATAGACCCTTCTATTGTCAAGCATGAGATCAAGGAAGATCGAGCATTCTTTCTCTGGTATTTTTCTTGCTCGTTAATCTAAAAAATCCTCAAGTCTCCTTCTTCAGGCTCACTAAGATACCACGAAGACGATCAAGCATTATTTTTATGGTATTTTTCTTGCTCATTAATCCAAAAATCCTCGAGTCTCCTTCTTTGGGATTTTTAAACTACTACAACGAAGAATTGAGCACTTTTTGTGATATTTTATTACTCTTTAAAAAATATAAACATCTCCGAGTTTTCATCGTTGAGCTTATTAAATCCATGCGACGATGATTAGAGCACTTTTTGAAATATTTTATTGCTCTTTAAAAAATAAGAAACATCTCCAAGTTTTCATCGTTGCACTTGTTAAATTGATACAACAATGCCCTGAGCAACTCCTTTTTGATCTTTTTCCAGCTCACTAAACAGAAAAAGACCAAGGGAGCATTCTTTTTAGGCAGTTTTTCTTCGCTCTTTAAACCAAAAAATCCAAAGCTTTGGCTTTAGGCTTGCTAAACTTTATAAAATGACCTGAGCATTCTTTTAGGTACTTTTCTCACTCGTTAAACTGAAAATTCTCGAGTTTTTGTTACTGGGCTCATTAAAAATATACGGCAACAGCGAGAGCACGTTCTTTTTTGGGACCATTTCTCACTCTTAAATCGAAAAATCCTCGAGTTTTTCTCCTCCTTCGAGCTCGTTAAATCTATGAAGAAGGAATGAGTGGTTATTTTCCCTCTTTTTCTCGCTCACTAAACTGAAAAAGATACCCTGAGTTTTCTTCATTTGACTCATTAAAAATTTTGACGAAGTTATTGAGTTTGTCGTTGCGTGACTCATCAAAAATTCATGACAAAAAACAAGTTTATTCTGTTGCCTTGTACTCGTAACAAAATGAGGTCGACATCTATTGAAAATAGATTACTCTTTATCTGGTTTCAATAGATTAACTTACAGAAAACTAACCGATCCTGGTATACTATTAACCTTTTTTCGCACCTGGTTAACAACTATGACGAAGGGACCACCATGGAGTCTCTCTTTACGATCTTTTTAGACTCTCTAAATATGAAAAGACCACTAAGTTGTCTAGTCTGGACTCTTTAAATTACACATACAAGATATAGAGTCGTTCCTTTTACGATACATTTCAGTCTCTTAAAACATGAAAAAATCGACGAGTTTTCCTGTTTGGACTCATTAAACTAATCAGATAGGGAAAAGAGTTTCTCTTTTTGTGGTCCTTTTCTGACTCTTTAAACATAAAAAGATTGATGAGTCTACCTGTCTGGACTCATAAAATTAATCATATGGGGAAAGTGGACAATACAACTGTATTCCGTATTTGAAAGCATGGTTTGGCAGCAATCGTTCCCTTGAACATGGCACTCCCTTAGATAAACCTCCTTTTTGATGGCCTCTCAATATGAACCCTACCATCCTATGAGTTTTAGCCTATATACCCTAATGTAATTGCGTCTCTATATCCTAACACTCTGTAGTGTTCATGAGTCTAGTGTTGTCTGGTTAAAACCGTTGTCGTGCCTTCTATTGTTCAAGGGTCACCCATTTGTTTCCTCCATCAACTGATCAAACATATCCTTTCATCACGCCCTCCGTTGTTTAGACCCAAATTCTTAAAAGATTCCTCAAAAAACAAAAGCATTCTTGTCCCGTTTCGTGTTGATTGATGTAGGACACATTATTTCCTAACTTTCGACAGGTTTCTTCCTATCGACTTCAACACTCTATCAAGGAAGATAACCCAGAAACACATTTAGTGCCTTGGTACTTGAAGACATTTGTGGCAGGTTGCCTTGTACTTGGTTAGGGGTTCTCATTATTAGCTCCTAATTAAGTGATTCTACAGGTGTTTGACGACAAAGACATCTTTCACACTCATTAGATTGGACTGTACATCTTGGATACCATCACCATTATCGGTGGCCTTACTTACATCTATTAACTGTCTCCATTATTGGCTAGTAGTTAGATGATTTTGTGCATGTTCCACATCAACACATCTATTCGCATGTATCGATCTATGTTGTTCGGTGAAGATCAAGACCTTGGGTAGAGGTTTGCATCATTCAACCTTGTTTCCTCTCCCAAGCTGCGAATATTGTTTTTTGGAGACAATTGTTTTAGGGTGATTCTATTATGACACTGGATCCGCATTGTGATTATCGGCGGCCAGTATCGTCATATCTCTTTTGAGAAAGATTACTCTGACATAACTACTAAGCATGGGAATGCCCAACTCAGGACATGATTTTAGCATTTTTATATATATATGTGTTGTATCAGGTTTCCCTTGCTGCCCGAAGCTCCTCTCTCTCTACATTTTAACAGGAAAAATTACACTTTCAGTAAAGTATTTCACCCATCGTCTCCACCTTTGTTCTCATACTTTAGGGGGCATCTGTTATACAACAAAATGACCTCCTCATCGAATCATAGGTGAAAGACATGATGACTAAAGCAAAGACCACAATTGCAAGCCTTGATTCCACAAAGACGCTAGTAGCACACTAAAAACCTGCTTTATAAAGCTTGTTACCAAGCCTAAGGGTGCGTTCGTGACCCTAATAACTCAAGTTGTTAGACCAGGGGCAGTGTTAGTGAAAATAAGAGAAGTTTAGTGGCTCAAACCAATGAATTGACTCATAAATATCTAGATATTTATCCCTTAATTTACTCAAGAAAAGCAAGGAAACATCCAAAAATCAAACTATTTGGGGAAATTCCAATCTGAAAAAGGAGGCAAATGGGAAAGAGCTGAAAAGTAGGGAAAGTTCATTGCTTTTTCCCTAGTGAACTCTATGAGGATGTTGGAAACCCTAACTCGATTACTACATAAGTAGTGAGAGGGTCATTGTGAAAGGGGTCAGAGCATTTGAAAGGATAACCTACTAAGCTGTTGTGAATTGTCACATACTTGAAGAAGTGAGCTAGAGGGGGGAGAGAGAGAGAGAAGCGGATGGGGCAAAGGAAGACTGATACAACAAATGGTTGTAATCACTCTTCCATTATTAATACATAACTGCAGTTGTGTTCCATACTCCATGGTGTCAGTAACATTGTTCATTAAGTTGTTCATTCAATACTTGTTTAGATGAGTAGTTTACTTGTATGCAAATATATGTTCATTGTGAATTCATATATTGGTTTTCAAGGTTGTATGTGGTGATTATGTTTGCCTTTCCATTGTGTAGGAATTGATTTGGAGCTGGCTTTGAAGGAGTTCTTCTTGGCTGCATTGAGATCTCCAAACAAATCTAGAAGGAGACTTGAGGTAATCATCTTTTCATACTTTGTTAATTAATGTTGATAGATGAACATGTGTATAACTTGGTAGGATCTGCAGATAATATTACACTCTGTCGAAGGTCTCGGGAAGGCCTTTGAGGGTAGTTTTCATTCTCCATACACTGTGCATTTTACCCCATAGCAGGTACACCGAGGTGGATGAAACCTATAAGAAGCTAGTTAAATTCTCCACTCCAGATGAAGAAAGATGGGACACATTGTGCCACTTACTTAGGTAAAATAGTTTCTCACCTTCAATAGCAAATCAACACTTTTTTTAGGCCGAGTCATCACCAGCAATCTTTGAAGATAGTGCTAGAGGACTACAACAATTTTATTTACGTATATTTTTGTACTGTTTTTGTAAACAACTTTTATGATATTTTGTAAGGAAAATCTTGATATTTCAAATCAAGATATTTTTTTAAGTTTTTAATCAATACTTCAACATTCAAAGTAAAAATGTTGGGACTTGTATAAAGAAAGCATAATTTTATGTAAAGTTGTTCACTGAGCTAAAAGTGTTCATTTCATTATAGAGAAGATCACTCCACGATTCATGTGTCAAGCAAATTGGTGATGTTTTTTCTCTTGTAAGCTTGTTATATCTTTGTTTTTCATATGTCTTTATTATTTGTATTGTTTAAAATAAGATGTAGGGTTGAACTTGTTTAATTACACTCTATCCTGGCTTATAATAAATATATATTTTTTCAAACTAAGATTAAATATAGAATTCATGTTAAAATGCTCTATGTTTAATTGAATATGATTCTTTTCCTCCCTTTCACTCAGCAAAGCTTCAAAGATCCATTAACCTATCTACCTTGCCTTGTTTTAATACATTATGATATTTCTATATTTGATCACCCTAATACTTTGAATCCATTTCCCAATTGCCTTTCCTTGCAGTTTCAACCAAACATCTCAAAAAAACAAGCTGTGAACCTAATAGCTAGCCTAAAATCCCATAACAATAAATCTAAATCTAATAGAGAGATCCCTCTTTGAGTTTAGATGGGCTAGATTATAAGCTTAAAAGTGGTTCTGTGGTTACCTCTAGGTTTCTTTCACAACCTTAAGAAATTATAGAGTGATAACATCCTCACGACCATATTGGGGACTTCAAACAAATCTGATTTGAATTCAATTTTCCCTGGTCAAAATTTTTGTTTCAGAGCTTAAAGCTATTTCTAGGTTTATGGCTGAGAAATAGATCTAATTAAGGTTGTTTTCCACTTATAAGTTATACAAAATTTATATTTTTAAATATACTACTGTATATGTGGCTCCTAAGAAAATATATACTAGAGTTAATCCAGATCCAAAACCCATAAAAATTGTAGATAATCCTAAAAAAATTCTCAGAAATAAGAGTTTAACTCAGAGCCAAGCAAGTAATAATCCACTACCCAAAATTAATTCTCTTCCTAAAAGTTTAGTAGTTGTAGAGGATCTTGAATTTGAATTAGCTTTTGAACATAGCCTCTTTCATACTAAATCTGACAGCTTTGTACCTGAAATTGTTTTTTATGAAAGAATTTTAAAACCTTACATTTCAAAGCAGAAACCTATTAATCTAGACTCAGATGATGATGTCATTAAAAAATTTAATAAGCTTGAAGTGTTAGTAACTGAATTAGATCAACATGTACATAAATATCTTGAATCATCTAGATCTTCACCTTCTTCTTCTACTTCCTCGTCACCAACCCCACCAGTAATTCCATCTAGTACTACTACACCTCCAAAAATTCCCCTTATTTTTACTACCCCTACAGAGATTCCACCTAATACTTCTATCCCTCCAGAGATTCCCCCTATTACTATTATCCCTCCAATAATTTCCCATATCACCAATGTAACCGTTTCATCTACTATCCCTACCACCACTACACCAACACAAAAAAATGCCATCCCAACCCCTTCAATACCTTCCACATCCATATACATTGTAGTTACATCTTCCTCTCATTTACCTATCATGGCAGGTCATTATGCCCCCCTGGTTTTACCTAGACAACTCAATGTCATGCCACAAGATTACCAGAGTAGAATATATCAATTTTATGGCACCGGGCCAATCACTGCTCAACAGGATATAGAAAAAATGAATGATTAATTATATTTGCAAGAAATTTATGATGATGATGCGAAGTTGAGACTATTTTCCCAAAGTCACATAGGAGAATTTAAGAAATGGTTTAAAGCATTGCCAACTACATCTATCCTAGATCTCGCACAATTTCAAAAAACTTCCCTCAAAAGATGGGAAGTAAAGAAGAATCCTCTCCAAATCTTGGCTGAATATGAGAGTATAAAGAGAGCCCCTGGTGAAATAATTCAAGGCTATTGCACTGGATTCAATAAAATTTAAAAATTCTATCGCAACTACAATAGAACCCCTAGTAGGACTAGCTCTGATCAAATTCCCAGATGAATTTGATCCATACATGTCTTACCAACTTAGATAGGGAAACCCTACTACCCTTGAGGAAATGCTGAGAAGTGCAGTCAGTGTAGAAGCCAATCTATTAGCAAATATATCTAGACTAAAAGCTGAGATGAGAGTCACTATTAAGGAAGAACATTCTTCTTCCTCAGCAGAATGCTAAGTTGAATAAATTAGTTAAAACAATGGAGAAAATGATGGAAATGATAAGTTTAACTGATAGGGCTCCTCCGAGAGAAAATCAGGATGGTCCTCCAATTAGGAATCTTGGTTTTAGGAGAAACCCACCTAAAATCAAATAGAGAGAACAGAGAGGCCAAACTAATCAGCAAAAAAGTTAGACCTTCTATCCAAGAGAATTACGCAGATGAAGAATCTGAATTACGAGAGGATCATGAAGAAAATCAAATAAACTTATTTAAGGAAAGTGAAATTGACCATATTTTCTTAGCCTAAGAGGAGAAAGACCTATTCTTGCTTTCCCAACCATAAGTCATCCCTTTAGAGTCAAATGATTATAAACAAGGATACCAAAATGATATCATGGAGGTGCACAAACAATACAATTTGAGAAGTAAAAAGGTTGTTGAAAATCCTCCCAAGAAAATTCAGAATGACACCCCTTCTACTAGCCAGTCAAAAGATAATTCTCAAAAGGAGACTTCTAAAAAACATGATCTAAATATCAAAGAGATAGACAAACCTTAGACATCTTTTAGTATTGAAAATGAATTGGCTAAGGTGACAGTTTCTATTCCTCTCATAGAATTAATAAAAAAAAATGCATATAGACCTCAAGTCATGGAAGCTCTAAAAATAGTGGAAGGGATAGACACACTCAACTTAACTGATGACCAACCTGAGTTGTTGTTTGGACTTGAAGTTGAAGGAAAATATTAGGATGGAAGTGTCTCACCTTTCTATATCAGTTTGAACATTCATGACAAAAATTTTCACAACGCTATGCTTGATTCTAGTGCCTCACACAACCTTATGCCTAGAGCTATTGTGGAGAAACTAGGATTAGACATAACTAGACCCTACAAAGATTTATTTTCATTTGATTCAAGCAAAGTAAGATGCTTAGGATTAATCAAATATTTATGTGTTACCTCTCAAGTATGGAATGTTACTATCAAGTTCTTGTGGAGCAAAGTTATAGAGTACTTTGCAAATGGATATGACCTATGCTACCATTCTTGTTTTTTATTAGAAAATAATATTATACAAGGAGACATTAATTAAGTACATGATTAGTAGCCAAGAAAAACCAAACAATTACTCCCTGTACTTTGTGCATTCATATTTAGACTCCTTTATTTTGTATAATGATGAATCTGTAGAGGAGGAAGTTTCACACTTAGAAGCTAAACTGAGCAAGACAGAGGAAGAGGATGAAGCCCTATGGAACATGGACTTTGATGGGAATGTAAGCAAGGAAGAAGCAAGGGCAGGTGTTTGGATTTTAAACTCACAAACAAGGATAGCTAAGGGACATTCTTACAAGCTAAATTTTCAAGGTACAAACAATATAGATGAATATGAAGCATTAATCTTAGGACTGCAAATTTTAAAGAGGTTAGGGAAGAAAATAAGTGATATACATGATGATTCATAAGTCATCATTAACTAGATTAAAGGTGAGTACTCAGCCAAAGACCCTAGATTAAGAGCCTACAAAAATGCAATTTTAGGGTTTCTTCAATGTCTTCCTGAATACCAATTGTCTCTTATTACCAGAGGCCGTAATATTTTGGTTGATGCTTTATCTACTTCATCTAGTACTTGTAAGGTGTCATTCCATCCTAACATAAAATATGAGATCGAGATAAAACATAGGCCAGCTGTCCCAGACAATTTAATATATTGGCATGTTTTTGGAAGTGACCAACAAGTAGAAACTTTCTTACAATTAAAAGATGAATTTGAGGGTGTGCCTATTGACACAGATAATGATGTAGATGAGAATAAAAATGAAATAGTGTTAAATGAGACTGATGACAATCCAAAAGAACTTGACGCTCTGTAACCAAAAGATAATGTTTTGCTAAGACGATTGGTACCATTGGAAGATATTTTTGATTTGAACGATGTAGTCAAGAAGCCAAAAATAGAACCAGTAGGAGCCAAGGTAGAGGACTGTAATATAGGAACTGATGAGAGTCCTAAAATTGTGAAACTGTCGAAATCCTTACCTCCTAAAGAAAAAAAAAAAAATACATTGAACTCTTTAAAGAATTTTCTTGTGTTTACTTGGAGCTATGAAGATTTAAAATCATATGGTACTAGTATCATACAACATACCATTCCCATTAGGGAAGATAAAAAAGCCTTCAAATAGAAATTGAGAAGAGTGAATCCACTCTTATTACCTTTGATTGAAAAAGAACCCAAAAAAGGAATTTGATGAAAAAATCACTGTACCTCTAAGATTTTCTAAATGGGTCTCGAATCTAGTACCTACAAGAAAGAAAACTGGGGAAATAAGGTCATGTGTAGATTTTAGGAATCTAAACAAAGTCTCTCAAGGACAACTACCCTTTGCCTAAAATGGATCACATCTTGAAAAAATTCATTGGTTCAAGTAGAATTTCTTTGTTTGATGGTTTCTTAGGATACAACCATATTCTAGTTCATCTGATGATCAACACAAAACAACTTTTACTACACCTTGGGGGAATTTTATGTATATAAAAATGCCCTTTGGCCTTATGAATGCAGGAGCCACTTTTCAAAGAGCAATGGATTTTTCATTTTCTTATGAGAAATATAGGTTCATTGTAATTTACCTAGATGATATTAATGTATTTTCAAAGACATATGAAGAGCACTTGCTACACTTGAGAAAAGCTTTTGAAAAATGCAGAAAATATGGCATCTCCTTGAACCCCAAGAAAAATATTTTTGGATTAGAGGAGGGAAAAATTATAGGTCATATTATTTCAAAAGAAGGTATAAGGATATATCCCAATAGGGTTGAAGCCATACTAAAAATTGACCCTCCCAGAAACAAGAAAGAAATTCAATCCTTCATAGGTTGGATAAATTTCCTCAAGAGATTTTTTCCAAATATGGATGGGATCTTAAGAGAAATTAAAAACATGATAAAGAAAGATATTGAAATAAAATGGAATACTGAAGCTAATAAATCTTATAGTGAAGTAAAATTAGCTTTAACCACTGCTCCATTTTTAATTAGCCTTGGCTTTACAAATGATTTTATGATTTTCTTCTTTTGCATCTGGACATACTATTGCAACTGTCTTGTTACAAAACAAATTTGAAGGACATGAACAACCTATACATTCTTCATAAGAGCTTTAAGGGATGCCTCATCAAAGTATAATATCATGGAGAAACAAGCCTTTTCTTTAGTGAATGCACTAAAAGATTTTAGAGTTTACATTCTATATTCCCATATCATTGTATTTGTTCCAAGTGTTGTGGTAAAATATATCGTTACACAAACTGACCCAGATGGGAGAAGAGGCAAATGGATTGCATTTATCCTAGAATATTAAATTTAGATAAGACTTACCAAGCTCATCAAATGTCAGGGATTGGCTAAGCTAACGAATGAGTCCAATTTTCATGTACTAGATATTAATTTTATAGTTGAACCTGATGAATAGAAAGCACTGATGACTCCATGGGTATCAGAAGCCTTTGCTACCTCTCCTTGGTATGCAGATATTATCTTTGTATTACAAAATTTACAAGATCCTCCCAGTTTAACAAAGACAAAAGAGGTTTGTCAAGTTGAAAGCTATGAAATTTTTCATTTTAGACCAGATTATATATTGGAAATATGTTGGATGTATTTTGCTAAATTGTTTGTTCATGGAAGAATTTCATCAAAGGAGACTCTAGAGGACATTTCTATTGGAATACCACAACCAACAAAATCCCAAGGGACGGCTTTTACTGGCCTACCTTATTTGAAAATATGCATAAGAAACTTACCACATGCCACCAGTGCCAAATATTTGAAGGCAAGAGCAAGTTTTTTCCTCTACCTTTGAAACTCATTTCAGTTGAGGTTCCCTTTCAACTGTGGGGTATGAATTTTATTGGGGAAATCCATCCAATCTCTTCAATTCAACATAGATGAAACTTGACAGCCGCTGACTACTTCACCAAGTGGATTGAGTCTATTCCAACTAGATAGACAACATACATTGTAAACATTCAAGTTTTAGCAGGTAATACTTTTTCTAGGTTTGGATGTCCACATAAGATCATCACTGATAATGCTGATGTGTTCAAATCAAAGAGAATAATTAATTTTTCCCATAAGTATAATATAAAATTAGGACACTTTACTGCCTATTATCCACAAGGGAATGGGTTAGCTGAGTGTTCTAATAAGAGTCTAGTCAACATCATCAAAAAACTATTGTGGGAAAATAAAAATCTTGGCATAGGAAGTTGATTAATGCCCTCTGGGCTGACATAATTAGCACTAAGAAATCTATTGGGATTTCTCCATTTCAATTAGTATGTGGAGTAGATGCAATTTTTCATACTTCTCTAGAAATACCTACACTAAAATTGTTGCAAGAATCACAAGTGGAAACAAATGATTTACAGAGAAGGATGAATCAGACCATATAGTTGCAACAGTCCAAGGAGGAGGTCTACAAAAAAACTCAACTCATTCAGGATAAAATTAAGAATATCCATGATAGAAGGAAAAAATTCGATGACTTCCAAATAGAATATCTTGTGTTAAAATGGGACTCAAGGAATGAAGACAAAGTTAAGCATGATAAATTCGACAGTTTGTGGAAAGGGCCCTACAAAATTGAGACTTTCAGAGGTAACAATGCATTCTTGTTGAAAGAATTGACTGTAGAAGGACTACTTGGTGGACCTATCAATGGTAGACCTCTCCAAGACTACTTTCCTCAAGAATAGATCGATTTTCATTAAGAATAATTGTAAATCACATTTTACTATTTTACTGCAAGAGAGAGGGCGACTAACATCAAGAATTGAAGCCCAAAGAGAAGGCCCTAAGATTTTGGTGATGTGTTGCCCATATTTAAGAATAACAACAATTAAATCAGTTCAAGTACATAATAAGGACAACTTTCCCAATGGATAAAGGCTACTGATCTACAATGTTCTTGACACCTCACAAGGAGGATTCCATTTCCATTGGAGCCATTGTTAGGGTCCTATAATTTATAAGATCAATTGATAATTATCTGTCGATTTTTATATGAGATATTGTAAATAATGTTTCATTCTGCAAATTATTTCCAAGAATAAGTAAAATAAAAAAAGAAAAATAGAAAGAAAAGAAAATAAAGGGAATACAAAATAGAAATATATATGTGAAAAAATCAAAGAAATAAAAAATATAAAAAATGAAAATACCCACAATAATTGAGCCAATTCCAATGCCACTTTATTGGAAAAAAAAATATGCAAGCGAAATACATTTAGAAAGTTAAAATAATGTGCAACTAGTGTACATGCCACACTAGAGTTAAATAAATAAGTAGCATTAATTGTTTAATCACACCATTTAAGCATGATTAAACTTGGTGAATAAAGTAACTTTTGTTAAGTTTAAATATTTGACCACATAGTGTAATCATGGTCAAAATTAGTGTTTAATAAAGCTAATTTGATAGTGTAATCACATTGTATAATCGTGATTTTAAATAATCTAAATAAAATTTTGGTGACACGACAATCTTGTCATTTTGTAATAAAGTTTGGACAACAATGAAGGGTCTTTTCAACCACTCAAATAAATGATGGGTGATGACTTTGGAACCCCCCCAACCCGCCCCTCCAACCATTAACCAAGGGGGGATCCGAAAAGCAGTTTCCCCGCCTACTACTCTTGCAATTTGTCGTTCGCAGGACCATTTTGGACACCCCCCCCACCCCTCCGACAATTAACGAAGCGGGGGGTCTGAAAAGCAGTTTCACCACCTACTACTCTTGCAACATGTCATCCCCAAGCCCATTTTGGACCCCCACCCCTCTGACAGTTAACCAAGGGGGGGGTTCGAAAAACAGTTTCCCCACCTAAAACTTCTTACCATCCCCCTCGAAAACAACTTCTATCTTCCCACCTACCTTATTACTGTTGACTCATCCCTACCTGCTCCACTTCTCTTCTACCAAATGGTGTCTCCCATCCCCACCCAACTCAAATACAATTCTGCCACATGGCACTCCCCATCACGGTCACATCCCTTCCCACTCCACATCAACTCACCCCTGCCATATGACATCATCCTACACTCATCATGTAACTGTTCCAGCCATACCATTTCCCAGAATAATGGACCCGCTCCCAGAATTCCAATGAATTTACTTTCAGTGAGTATGTTGACCAATTCTTATATACATTCTCTTGCATATTGAATAGTAATGTTGAGCCAAGGATAGGACCTGTGATAAAATGATTTCTTCATCTCAGTGAGAAAATCAAAATATGTGACTAGTACCTGTACCAAAATTACACAGAAATCAAAGTGTATGAGTTTGAATTTCCACCATATAGGTTGCCCAAGTTTGTCCCAATGAGAATTTCTCACTAGAGTATATTAGACATATGATTAACATGGATGAGTTGCACTTTGTGGTAGCCAAGAAGAAACCTCAATTCAAGAATAAAGCATGGGCTGGGCCTTCTATTTGAAATTCCAGGACAACAATCGAAGAATAAGATATTCTCCTTAAGAAGATGAATTGTAAACGTAGCTTTACCTGGTCATATGACCCCTTGGGAATAGTTTCAAAGCTAAGAGTAGAACATAAGATTGCTCCCTACACTGATACTCCCAGGGTGAAAATAGAAAAGTATATAATCAAGATCAATGGCAAGAAAATACTTTACAGGAGGCAGAAGAACATGTACTCTCAACAGCAACATAACAGACTCCAACACCACAAGAGAGGTAGGACAAGAGGGAAAGGAATTTAAAATTTACAAGAAGAGACAAAAAGTCAATCCAACGGGAGAATTTTTGGAGGAGGAAAATGTATAGTCCACCATTTTTTTGATAGCCCCCCATACTTCTACCAAGAATGTATATATATGTGTAGGATCTCCATCCTCTTCACCCTCCCAAGAGCCACTAGATACGTCTCAGTAAGGGGAATTAGTTCATTATCAAATTGAATAAAATATATTTCCCAAGTATAGAGAAATTGAAAAGAAGAATGAGATGCTAAAAGCTACAACTTATTCACATTGTTGGAAATAAACAACATCCTCACAACATAGGATTCTCTCTACCTTTGACACAGAGGAAGGAAAGATGCAGATAACCTTCCTCCGGGCTGAGGTTCCCTTCCCCAAAACTCTAGATGATTACAAAAAATCCATCTTTTCCTTCAATGTTGATCAAATTCATCCAATTGATCAGATAGAATTACATAAACAAATAGGGGAAATGTTGTATTCGACCTTGAAAACTTCATCAATGGCATCTTCTAGGCTACAAGCTTCGATCAACAACATTAAGTACCAACTCAAATTAGAAAATATCTCTTCTCTAGCTAAAGACTCGAAAATCAAGTCTTTAGAAGATATAGTAATTAAACTGGGATATGATCATAACAATGTGAAAGCTACATAAGAAATAATTAGAAGGAAGAATGTTGACATTGCAGAACTCAAGAAGTAGCTTAAGTTTCCATCCAATGAATACCAACATACAAAAGAAGTTGGACAATTAGAGAAAGAGGAGGAAGACATGCTCATAATTATTATTGAACAAAGTGGATAGATCAAAGAAATCCAGATTGAGATGGAGAAATTGATGAAGGGGAGAGAACAATCAACATAGTTAGCAGCCATTCCACTCACAACAATTCCTATTCCATCTACATCAATACTAGGGGCATCCACTTCAGCACCCATCACAGTGAAGGAACAATCTACATATTCTTCAGTTGAACTTGTTAAACCAATGGAGGACCTATCTATTAGAGGACATGAAATTGAGAAGATGAAACCTCAAATAAACAATCTCCGAGAACAAAATTAAAGATTGATAATCTGTACGTAGAAAAGCTTCAAAACATTCATAGGTTAATCCATAGAATTGAACAGTTGGAAAATGAGTCTTCCATGGCTCAAACACTTGCACAGACAAAGGAAAACATTTGGATAGAAACAAATGAGGCCATGAATAAAATATGGTCCTCTATTGAGATTATTTTTGAGCAGGAGGAAATAGTACAGAGATCTAAAGAAGTCATTGAAGAGGTGAAAGAAGATTTAGGACAAAAACTAGATGAAGCCACTGCTTTAATCAAGATTTTGAATTTGAATACCAAGGAAGAATTGGAGGAGTTTGAGATTGCAGACAACACAAAGACAATTTTGGAGGTGAGGAGGGTCCTTACAAAAGGAACATGATGCTACAATTGGAGAACAAGTGCCACAATTTGGAGGCCAACATTAATAATTTTCACAACTAATTTGATGTACTAAATTAGAAGGGCCTACCATGTTAGATAAAAATTGGAGATAAGTAGATCAAGATAAAAGATTATCACCATAAGCTATATATCATAGACAGTGATAAGTCAAAGTTTTCCACCATCAAAGGAAGCATCACGGGAAAATCCTTCATGGAAGCTTTGGATTTCGACTTGTTTATCAAACATGAGATAAAGAATTTATTCATTGTCAAACCTACTTTTCAAAAGTACACCGAGATGGATGAAACCTACAAGAAGCTAGTTAAATTCTCCACTCCAGATGAATACAGATGGTATAAAGTTTGCCAATTACTTGGGTAAATTTTTTTCCTTCAAGAGTAAAGAAACACTTTTTCATACCGAGTCATCACCAACAATCCTCGAAGATAGTTTGAGAGGACTACGTGAGTTTTATTTACCTATATATTTGTTGTATTTTTGTAAACAATTTTTAGGATATTTTGTAAGGAAAATCTTGATATTTCCAATCAATATATTCTGTTAAGTTTTGTATAAATACTTCATAATTCGAAGTACAAATGTTGGGACTTGTATCAAGAAAGCATACTTTGATGTAAAGCTGTTCACTGAGCTAAAAGTGATCATTTAATTAATACAGAAGATCGTTCCACGATTCATATGTATTTCTTATCTATATTGTTTAAAAGAAGATGAAGGGCTGAACTTGTTCAATTACACTCTGTCTTGGATTATAAGAAATATATATGTTTTCAAATTGAGATTAAATATAGAATTCATGTTAAAATTCTCTATGTTTAATTGAATCTAAATATTTTCCTCCCTTTCACTCCACAAAGCTTCAAAGATCCAATAGCTTGCCTACCTTGCCTAGTTTCAATCTGTTCTGATATTTTTGTATCCGATCACCCTAAGACTTTGACTCCATTTTCGATGTGACTTTCCTTGCAGTTTCAACCAAACATTTCAAAAAACTAAACTTTGAGACTTATAACTAGCTTAAAATCTCACAACAACAAATCTAAATCCAATAGAGAGATCCCTCTTTGAGTTTAGGAGGGTTAGATTCCAAGCTTACAAGTGGTTCTTTGGTTACCTCTAGGTTTCTTTCAGAGCCTTAAGAAATTATGGAGTGATAACAAGACATAAAAACTTCCCTCTCCCCTATTGCACTACATTGCAAAAATGAATTTATCTGCTTCATCTACTACATGAATGAATGCATTGTACTACACTGCATAAATGAATTCATCTACTTCATCGATTCTAGTGGCCTTGTTGATCCCAGAATGTTTAGAAGAAATACAAGTTGTGCCATCGATCCTTTAATCTTCGTGGCCAATGCAAGGCCCTACAGATATGCCACCTTGTGGGATATCTAGAAGGTGGACGATCTTGGGAATGCTTCCAAGGCTTGTGACAGACCGAACTTGCAGGACTCAAAGGAGGAGGGGTAAGGCCACATTGAACAAAAACTTGCAGAGACTATGGTAGGATGACATTGACTTTGAGTAATTTGACTTGGATAGTTGTACAGAAACATAAAACTACCTCCAAATCCAAGACACCTGCCAAAATAATTTGGAATTGGTTCAAAATCTGAGTTATTAAACATGGAAGATTTTGAATCAGAGGCCTTTTTCTTTCTAGTTAACTCTTTCAAATTCATTCCAAAAGAATTACTCTCAAGATTTATGAAATGATTGACAATCATTAATCAACTACACCTCCCATCCATCTGAATTGAAAGGGAAAGCCAATAACGCCAAGGGGGTCGGGTAGATTCCTACCCCTAAAACCCCTGCAAATCCCAATATGGTTAGGCAGTTTTTTCAGGAAATTGAATTGGATGGAACAACCCGGATCCAAGCCCTAGAAAGGCTCAAGAGGCTCGCCAAGGACAGTGTCACGTTTCAAATTAATTGCCGCCACGTTACGAGCGGATACCAAATTTCACCACCACAAACTTAAATAATTATTTTTCTCTCTCCCTCAAGCTATAGTCATCGATCTATAACTTAGACGAAGCATATTTGAGGAATATTCACCCCAAATTTGATATATGACTCTGATGAAGCATATTCCAGAAATATTCATGTCATCCACGAAAGTCGAAATAAAAATACTTATAAAAACACCTACAACAATTTATACTTTAATTATAATATTTACTTATTTACTAAAAATTAAAATTTTTTATTTCTCAAATTTAATAACAAAATATATTTACCAACGACATGAAATTGTAATATGTTTTTTTTGTTAACGATTATATGTTATTAGGTGTGATCATTGAAAAATTGTTTATTAATACTTTTATTTTATATTATAAATAATTCTATTTATTTTACATATTATCAAATTATACCTTAATGAAGTATAGATAAATTTAAATGTGTCTAACGTGAGAAAACATATTAAAATAGATATACTTTTAAGATTAAGTTATATATTTTATAATTACAAATTAGATATTTTATATTATTATAAGAGTTCATAGTTATTTTATAATTACAAATTAGATATTTTATATTATTATAATAGTTCATAGTTAAAACAAAAGAAATAAGTAAACTATATGTAAATTTATTATTATTAGTAATAGTTCATTCTTTTATTTATTAATTGTATTAGTATCATTATATGCTATCATATAAATTTAGCATATAAATTAAATAATTAGTAAATATAAATATACATTAATTTATAATAAATATTAAATTACTTATTTTGTTTTTACATTTTTATAAAAAAAATAAGAAAATTAAAACATAACTTGATTTAATATTATTATAAAAAAAAAAAAATATATATATATATATATATATAAACATGGAACAATAAAATTCTTAATCATAGACATTTAGATTACAATATCATGACCCAATACTACATGCTCAAAAACACATAATTCGCTTCATAATATTACACTTGTTCATATAATTCTTTTTCTAATTAATAATTTAATTGAAACAAAAAAAAAAATATACTATGGAAATAAATTTTAACATTTAATGTGTATACTAATATTCTAAAATATTTTGTGAAGATTTAATCCCTAACATCCATCTACTCATTATTAATTAAATTAAAATTCTATTTTTTTTTTTAAATAAACATCTCTATAAACATAAAAGTTATAATTCTAATAAATAAAATAATACTTACTAATTATCAATTCAATCCAATTTAATTAATTTTAAATAATTAAATAATATAATAATTATCCTATAAATAAAATGACCAATAAAGATAATATTCCTTTTCCCTTTGAAAAAGGATACGGTCTGGGTAATTAGCAACTACAACGTACAATCATGAGCTCTACCCACCAATGGTCGCACTAAAGTGCTACCACTATACTCCTATAATAGTTTGCAAAAGCATGCCTAAAGGATTAATTAGTATCTAAAAGCCGGTCAGTGATATTAACACTATTGATTAACACTATGTTCATAATAACTTTATTGGCCTATACAATCCACTATGGAGGAGATGAGATATATATAAGTTTGTTGATATATATAGAGCGCGAAATTGAGTAATGGTTTTATATTCAAATTAAAATATATATCAATGTAAAATATAATATAAAAATTAAAATTCAAAAAATATATTGTAAAATATAATGCAAAGTGTAAAATTTAAAATCTATAGAAATTAAAATAATGATTTAGTAATTATATTTAAATTTAATTAATAATCATATAAAAATTTAACATTTATAATAATTTACAATATAAAAAAAAAATTAATCATACATAGTTCATCCTCACTTCACCATGCACATTATTAACTTGTAAATAGGCTTTGTTACAATACCATGGGCCAATATCATGACTTATCAATACCAGATGCAGAAAATCCATATTTGAATTTAATGAATAAACATATAAAAACTTAATACTTAAATAATTACAATAAATTTACAATATAACAAGATTATTAACCATGGATATTCACCCCCACTTTACCATATATATTTTTAACTTGTAAATAGGCCATAACTCATTTCACAATCAAAATTATTTAATTTTACACTATTTATTTCATTAAATCGAAAAGGAAAAGTGTTATAATTACTTTTGAGATACATTTAAACCCTTTGCCCTCACCACTACTAAAAATATTTCCTAGACATTTTGGAGACAAAGAAAGAGAGAGGGAAGGAGATAGAAATGAAGTTGAAGGCAAAGAGAGAGGTAGGGAAGAATAAAGACATAGAAATAAAGTTGTAGAGGGAGCAAGAGGGGGAGTGAAATGGAGAGAGTGTGAGGTAGAGAGGAGAGGAGGGAAGCGAGAGAGAGAGGGAGAGATGAGGGGAAAGGAGGGAGGGAGGTGGGGAAAAGAGTGAGAGAGAGGAAGAAAGAGAAAGAGGACACGAGACATAGAGGAATTAAATCTCTTAAGTTGCGAACCTATCTTAGAGTGAATAAATATTTGATTCCTATTGGCCATTGGTAGATCTGAAGTTAAGATGGATATATATTCGTGTAAAAAATGAATGAATTTCATTGTATTTTCTAAATGAGCTTTCGCGTCGCGAAGGCAATCGTTGGTAGGACGTTGGCTGTGGCAAATATTGTCCAACTGTTCTAAAATCTCATTATAGCTTAACTAGATGTCATTCATGTAGGATACCAGTTCATTTTTTTTCCTCATACCTATGCTCTTAGAGGATGTTCATATTGGCCTAGATTCCTCAGAGCTCATCTTTTATGGACTACATAGATGAAGGGGGTCCACATGTCTTAAGGAGTAGTCTTGGGAATGAGCCACTTCCTCTTATAATTCAACACTTGACAAATTTTCCATAGAAGAATTGTTATTGTTGGCCTGGTGCCTTGCAAAGTTGTGCTTCCCTAAACCGCGTCGATGCCACCCTCTTTGGCATGGAATTACCACCTAAACAGTATAATTACTGAACACTAACTCGGAGGTAATGCGAACTATCTCACTATAGTAGGAAATCCAAGGCTAAATTGAGAACGAAGGAGCCCACCGCCGCCTCTAGGCACAAAACCCAATGATACAACAAAACCAAAATAGTATTAGGGTGGCAGCACTCAAGAATAACCCCCACACAAATGCACCAACCACAAAAGAGGAAGCAGACTCCCAAACACACAACCACTTCACTCTCCTAGACGGGTGAATCAACAATGAGAAGCCAAACCTAGACAAGAAGCCAAACGATATCAACTTGGGCCAAAGGTAAAAACTAAGCGGATGGAGGCAAAACTAATTGGGGTAGAGAATAAGGAAGCCAGACGAGAGTGAAAAGTAGTAGAAGATCAGAGAATAAACAATTCCCAGCATGAAGAGAAACCACCACAAAAGAGTCGTTCACAAAAAACTATCCATGTTAAACACAAAAGGTCTCCATCAGTCATAATTCCACATCACGAAACAAAAACAAGACTTTACCCAAAATTCACAGCCACACAAACAAGAAATGCATTAGAGACCCAAAGACAAAGCAAAAGAATTACCAGCACTGAACAGGGGTCAAGGCTAGTTGGGACACAATTCCATAAGCTAAATATGATGCTCACAAATTCCGAGCTAGACCCACCACAAAAGACTGGACCTCCACCCAATTTTGCTCCAGGGTCCCAAATGACAACCTTAGAGTTGAAACTAAAATAAAGAGCTGCAAGACTGGTTGCCTCTGCATTTCGAAAGCTAAAATAACACCAAGGTGAGCATGCATGGCCTTCAATGGCCTCCCTTACCACCCTACACCAAACACTCTGTGCCTGTGTTTCAACATCCTTTCCATTTATGCTAACCATCATTAAATCTACTTCTCCCACTTCTAGAAAGTTTAGACAATCGAGGTATTGTCACATTAACCTTGATTTAGCATAGAACATATATGTTGTGTTCTTTGACAGGAATTCCCCAAGGCCCATCTGCCATTTTTTTGGCCACCCCTATCAGGGGAAGAGTTATCTTCATCTATTAGTCAGAAGAGAGTGTTCATGTTGCCTGGATCCAAGTCAGCTAAGCTTAAAGCTAAGTGTCAGCTAATGGAAAAATATTGGTGTTGTTCCATTATTCCTCAATTCACCAGTCAATCAGCTACCTCATTGTTAGATTACAGGGAGTGAGCGGTGGTGACGTATCAATCTTAGAATATCACATTCCGTGGGAAAGAAGGATTCCTTTCACAAGCCTGATTAACTCTGCAACATTATTTGATGTGGTGCCACAATCACCTGTGTATATACCCAATGGGGAACCCACGAAATCTAAAATCACTCCTCCATACCCTATCGGGCTTAGCTTTCCCTTAGAGGCCCCATCAAAATTAGTTTTAGCGAAACCCAAATGAGGCACGATGAAGACAAATGGTGCCAAAACAGGAGCAGCTTTCATAGACGTTTCTTGATGAAATATCATCTAAGTGGAAAATTTGAGGGAAGAAAGAATTGCTGCTTTGGACGCGTCCTCCTTCCAGTTCTCGTCTCCCCATTTCTTTGCTAAAATCGTCTCCCATATGCTTTCTTTCACAAAATTCCATATGGAGAGACTAGAGGGTTGTTGGTTTAAGAAAATTGCATGTTTTCGTTCCTTCTATATATTCCAAAGAAGTGTTGTCAAGGTAATCCTCTCTGTGGATAGATATGATCCCTCTAGCCAATGAGTCGATCTAGCAACTTGATTGGACAATCAACTAGACATCTTCCTAGATTATGATTGAAAAATAGAACAAGAGAGGAGGCCTGCCTTGCTCTGATGCTAATTCGATTCCATTTGTTGAAATCCTTGAACTTCTTACGTCAAGGTCTTGTTATTACTTCTTTCAACGCGTATGTACCTGCACAAACAACCAAGAGACAACAAAGCATACCAAAACCAATAGCAAGTCCAATAATAATCTATTTAACTGATCAAGGAATTTCAAACAAATACATACATGAACATATATACGCAGAAGATGAACCAATAGTTGTACATTATTATTTAAATAATAAATGGGAAGCTTACAAACATAGCCTTGATGTTGAAAGGTTTTCCTTGAGTGGTAATCCAAGTCCAAGCCAAGAAACTCTCCAACTCTCCTTCTCCAAGTCTAATGAATGGCCTCTAGCACAAGCTCAACATAAGGGTGAAAATGGACATTGATCAACCATTTGGGAAAGGTAGAGGGGAAATCTATAGGGTGGGAGAGGGAGTTGGACCTCCTCCAAATATAGGATTATGCCCACATCTTAAGGAGGTAGCTCATAAGGATGAGACCAAGAGGTCAAATTAGGAAGATTCGACCTCATCTATGCGAAACCACCTCCAGCTATCTGCTCTGGAATCTTCTAGATCACGAAGCTTCTCATCCTCTTTGGTAAAACTTCCTTTTTGAGACCATCATGAGTATGAGAGAGAACAGAGCGATGCCATCATTGGCTTAACAAGGTGAAACATGCGATCATCACATTTTTTAGCTTCATAAGGGTGATGATTCTCATTTTAGGGTTTCATGAGCTATTTCTTTAGGGAAAGCTCTAGATATTTTCCAAGCAAAGTTAAAGGAGGGATCTAAGCTATATACATTGATGAGTATATTGTATAATGATCATGTTTCAAACACTTCAGGGTATTTCACATGGAAGTGTAGGAGGCGTGACAAAGTACTATGTAACAAGGAGGAAGCCCAAGATTAGGTTCCATGCTCTATTGAAGATTGGGTTCTTAAAGTAGGATATTTTCCAATTATCAATGGTTGACAATAAATCATCACAGGTCCACTCGAAAGGCCCAAACAAATTGCCAAACTCTGCCCACACCTCTTCCAAAATTGGGCATGAATTCAACACATGGTGCATTGTTTCTACATGTTGTTTGCGCAAAGGGCATTGAGATGAACCTACAAAACCATTTTTGATAAGTCAGTCCCATGTTAATATTCCGTTATGTTAGAAGAGCCATAGGAAATGAGAAAATTTTGACCATAGCTTCAAATTCCATACTTTGTCCCAAACAATGTAACACAAAATTTCATGAATGTTATTTTTGATAAGGTAGGCTTATTTAATTGAGAACAATCCTGTATAATTCTAGCCCCATCTGAGCTTGTCCTGGTCATGAGAGAAAGGGTTGTGTCTTTCTTTAAGCAATTGATTCAAGGTTGACCAACATTCTAGAGATCCCTACACTTTACAGTCCCAATCTATTTTTCAACCTCGCGAGTCTATCTGATTAAGGCCATCCTTCCAGAAATTTGTCACCATTCTATTACTTTGTTGATCCAGGATTGCCTTTAATCCTGAAAAGGTGTTGTTCCAGTACAAGTAGGGAAATTTCTGCCAGGATTCCTCCTAGAAAAGGGCTGAAGAGGCATTCCTGATTTCCCAAAAGAAGTGATCATGAATGATATGGATTTTGGAACATGCCAAGTTCTAGATAGTAGAACTTGAATGTATAGAAGGGTCCCGTGGGAGCGTAATTAGAGATCTACCTTGGCCATATTTTTGGGTCCAAATATTTTTCCATTATTCTATTCCTCCTGGTATCCAACGCCACTAGAGCTTAGTGCCCACAAACAAATTTAAGCTCTCTAGGTCATGCAGGCCTAGACCACCATGAGATTTTTGGAGACAGAGATTGTCCCAAGCCATAAGAGACAATTTATTTTATATTGTGACTCCTTGCCATAGGAAGTTGTGAAAGATGGAAAATAAATTTTTATATATGCATTTGGGGGAAGTGAGGGCCGATACTTGATAAACAATGATATCTTGGTGAACCACCTTGAGGAGAGTGGCTTGACTAGCTAAATCAAGCACCCTGAAGGTCCAATTTGACAACATTTTGAGGATCTTATTACAAATATCCCTCCAACATACTATGCATAGTGGATTAGAAAATAATGGAACTTCGAGATATTTCAGTGGGAGAGAATCAATCGAAAACCCTAGGATACGTGTTAGATTGTTTTGGATAGGATTGGGAGCATGGAAAAAATAAAGATGATATTTTTCTTTATTGATGACCATATCTGAGGTAGTTCAGAATTCAAGTTAGGATCCCATCCATTGCTACTACTCCCCAAACAATGGTCTCTCCATACAATAAATTATCATTGAAAAATTGTTAGAAAGTCATGGTGAGATCTGTACTTGGAGGGTGAAGTCCCTTTAACTCATTTCCTTGTGTCGTTGCCATGATTAAGCGACCCATTCCTTTGATAAATATGATAAACATGAATGGGGAGATTAGGTTTCCTTTCCGTAAGCTCTGAGAAGATATAAATGTGGCTAATGGAGCATGAAAAAGTAGGATTTAAAAAATGGAGTGGAGATCATGAATCGGATCCAGTGAATCCAATCATCTGCAAAGCCAAACTCCTTCAACACCAGGAGTAGAAACTACTAGCTTAGGAGGTCATAGGATTTTTAGAGATCCAGCTTCACCAACATACCCGACCGCTTATGACTCTTGAGAGAATGGGTGACTTCGTGGGCAAATACAATTCCATCAAGGATTTTTTTTTGTCTTCCATAAAGCCAAATTACTTCGAGCTAATGATTTGTTGCAAGCTTAGCTTCATGTGACAAATGAGAACCAATGAGAGGATCTTGTAAATCAAATTACATAGAGAAATTGGTTGGAAGCCACTTGGGCAATTGGCAACATGAGTTTTCGGAATGAGAGTAAGGAAAGTAGCATTAAATCTTGAAGATACTTTTCGATGCCTCTGTGATTCTTCCACCATTTCTACTATTTCAGTACCCACAAAATGCCAACATGCTTTGAATAATTCAGAGGTGAACCCATTTTGACCTATTGTTTTATTCGTGGGCATATCCTTGATTAGAACTTCCACTTTTGCTGCGATAATTTGGCGCATTAAAGCCACATTTTCGTATTCCGTTACTAATATGGGGATACATTGAGTGAACCTTGCTATGTCCTCAGATCAATCTTGCTCATCTTCAGCCAATAAATTTGAAAAAAATTAAAAGAATTCTTACTCCATATTATGGTGATTATCCAAGCGGGTTCCTTCCTTATATGTGAGTAATATGATGCGGTTGTTTTGATGATGACTAATCATAAATTGGTGGAAGAACTTAGTGTTTCTTTCCCCTTCACACAAAAATTGGATTCTCGACTTTTTATGCTAAAAGGTTTCTTCTTCCTGGCGGCATCCTTCAAGATGATTTAATAGATGCCCTTTTTCTGATGCCAAGGCCTTAGACGTCCCCTTGCAAATCATCTGGGCTTGAACCTCCTCCATATTTTCCTCTAGTTTTCTTCTCTCCTCAAAGATATTCCCAAATTCTTCCTAGTTCCATATTTTAATCTGGAGTTTGAGAGCATTAAGTTTCCTTTGAAGGGTTTGCATTCTAAATCCCTCAGACATCTCCAGGGCTCTCCACCACCCTTTTAATTTCTCCAGAAATCCTGGATGGCGAAGAGAGAATCCATCAAATATGAAAGGCATGTTTTTGGGAGGGGAGTGAATAGTGATATCCAGGCATATCGACCAAAGGTCAGATCCAAAGGAAGGCGTGATGGATGCGTCAATGAATAGTTCTTGATGAAGCAGATCCTGAGAGATAAGGAATATGTCTAGATGACAAGCAACTTGTTTTTTCCCACGTATTCTATGATTCCAAGTATGCAACCCATTTTTAGTATCCATATCCGCAAGGTGTAGTTCCACTATCAGGTAATTGAAGGCTTCAGAACTTGAATCTAGTCTCCTAACTCCACCCCTCTTTTCTTCCAAGTTATGAATCATGTTGAAATCTACCCCAAGGATCCAAGTGAGACTCAAAAGACATGATCTGAGGCCAATTATATCTTTGAGGAATAAGTCTTTTCTTGAGGGGTTGGAGGGCCATAAACTACTGTCAAGCCGATCCATGTGTCAGATTTGAGACACTTGAATCTACTTGAGAGTGTGTGATGTGTACTTGGCCAGTCTTGGAATATAATCTTATTAGGGTTCCATAGCATTGCAACACCCCCTTATGCATGAATCACATCTAGAATCATAACTTCACATCCTCTCCAACATAGTTGACTCACCTCCTAGAGTTTTGCTACTACCATTTTGGTCTCCTGCAATAGTACTATATCCAGTTTATCCTTGTTAATTTTATCTTTTAGAGAAAAAAGCATACCCTTACTATTTGAGCCTTGAATGTTCCATGAGACTATTTTCATTGGGTGAGGGATAGGGTGCAAGGGAAGTAATCCATCAATTGACCCATTTGCCCTAGGTTGAGCCGAAATTCACCCACTTTACGAATTTCTTCCTTCATCAATTTCCTCCCATTTTTCCCTTTCTTTGATGTGTTATGGTCTATGTTCATGAGAGTCAATATCCCACCCTACTTGATCGATCCTTGGGATCTATGATCACAATATGGTTTCATGAGTCGTGCACACCATTGGCCAAAAAAGTTCCTAAAGTGGATAGGTTGATTGGAGGGGATGTCTTTGACATCTGCTTTGATCAAAACCCTAAAGATTCTAGCATTGTAGGATCATTTGATCCAAGCTTGCTCTTCTTTTCCTAAGCTTCGAGGACCTTAGTTGTGTGAATGAGGATCTCCTTCAGTTTTCGTTCTTCCACCAAATATTCTAGCATCTTTCTTTTTGGCATCAACTTGTCAAGATTTATCAGGAATTGATTGTCCACCTCCATTATTTGTAGAGCCAATTGTGTTGATTGTTCATTGGCCTCCATGATTGATTCCAAATTCCCAAGGATTGAAAAAGGATTGTCATCCCTAACTTTTGGTGGTTTCGTCTAATATGAGACATCGTGTTAGGACCCTGACAAGCACCATGAGGAGGAGGTTGATTATGGGGGGGGTAGGGGTTCTGCTTCTTCCCACCTTCTAGAATCCATCTTCATCCATGGGATTAGATGCATGCTAAAATCATTTTGCTTTAGTGAGAGGTAAATTCCAAAACAAGTGGCCATGATCATGACATTTGTGACACTTGAAGGGAACGTTCTCATAATCTAAAGGTTGGGTCCAGATGGAATCATGACACACTAGATCTATTCATTATGGAAGAGGCTGAGAGATGTTCATGTGGACACAGATTCATCCATATGCTGCATGCCATGCTATTTTTGTTAATTTTGAGAACTTGAAAAACTCTCCTATTGCATTCCCAATCCCTTCAAGGATATTAAGTTCCCATAAATATTCCAAGAGAGAGAACAAGTTGATCTAGACAGGGACTTCCTAAAACTGTTCTTTCTCCTAGTTATAGCATTCCTCCCAGTAGTGGATGAACAATCCAACATTGTTCACAAAGTATCAACCATTTATGATATTTCATATCTACAAAAATTACTCTAACGAAACCCTTAACTCATAGTCACGGCTCTATCGAACCTTAAGGACTATATTTTGTGTGAATCAATTGTATGATTTCTTGTTCATTTGGCCATATACCCATGAATTTACAGATCAAGGCATGGTATTTCATTTACTCGTGAGATTTTTCCAGTCGATTGTTGGGGATGATGAACTTTGAGTTCTTCGCGGTCTTTTGGAGACACTGGCTATGCCATCATGACAACCATTGTGCACCCATGACTAGGGGTTTTGTTGCTGCTAATGAGTTTAAAACTTAACCCTCCTCTCTTGCCTATGATTTGTTTTCCTTATTAACCACATCTCTGAAAGAGTAAGGCCCCTCATTTACTGCAAGTGGCCACTCATGGAGTAGCCACTCCACGCCACAAATTAAATATCACTTCCTGCCACTAATGTAGATTTCCTTGGCCTGGATGACCAACCTGAAGCGTCCTCCATCAACCCTGCAAGATTCTAATAGTGCCCTGAGAAAGCCTAGATTCGTTGGTGTTTTAAAAAAATACCTATTCTAAAATAAAAATTAATTAATCATATAATTTCCTTAATACTTCCCTCAAAATAATATTGATTTTTAGTAACACAATAAATAAAAAAGTGTTGCATGGCAAGGTAGTCTCTGCCATACGAATTTACAAGAAGAAATTACTTAATTGTTAGCTTAACCAAGTGATTACAAAAGAATTTAATTCAAATTATGAATAAATCTACATGAATTGAATCTTTAGGTCCTTATATTAATAATTTTGTATAGTTGATTTACATATAACCTAAAAATATATTACTTTATCCTAAACCAAGTGATTACAAGAATATTTAATTTAATTTATATATAAAAATGATTTTTTATAATATTATATTAGTGATTTTTTAAAATATTATATTAATGATTTTGGGTAATTAATCCACATAAAACTAAATGAACAATAAAATAAAAATATATGTTATTAACTATCTCCAAAACACCATCACAAAGAAACTATAGCTTTATTTTTTTAAATATATAAGAAACAATTAAAAAAAATATTAAATATTTTATATATTTTAAAAACAATGATTATAACCAGTTCTTTTATCTTTACTTATTTTTTTAATATATTAAAAAAATATGATAATATTTTATATTTTATTAATAATTTGTGTAAATAGTTGAAAGTATGATAATTAAATTTTAAAAATATATTTAGAACATTAATAGATAAAAAAATTATAATACAGAAAAATAAAATGTTGAATTGTAACCGAAAGCAAATACCCAATTAAAAATATAATTTTGAACAACCGAGTAGCTATTAAAAATATTATTTTGAACAACCGAGTAGCTAATACGATGAGCTCTGGTATAGCTCAAGCAAATGCCCAATTAAAACCCTGGTTTTTAAGAACTAAATAACTCATAAGATGAGCGGTAGGAATCCACAAAGAAAAATGATTATTTCATTAGTTGCCATTATATGAGTTATTTCATTAGTTTCCATTACATTCTAAATATGAACTAATGAGAGGATTACAAATTGTTTTTTTTTAATAATGCTTATATATATAGAAAATTAAACATTACATAATATATTAGTTTACTAAAGGTAGTCAAAAGTAAAGGGATTGCTATAGCCTTGCCTTGCTAAAAACTAACAAATATTCTAAAATAATTTTAATTACTAATCTACAAATGTATTTTATATTTTTTAAATGAATAACAATGCCAACAATTTTATTAACAATTTAATCAATTTCCATAACTAACAATCAACCATTCAACTAATATATCTTAATTATGAACTAGTTAACTCTTTAATCTTTTAAGAATCAACCATTCAATTAATATATCTTAATTATGAACTAGTTAACTCTTTAATCTTTTAAGAGATATGTCTTAAGAAACTCTAATACTAATTAGATAATATTAGACAGTTGTGATAATTTGACACTTGGAAAACACAAAAGAGCACTTGTTTTAGTTTGGTTATATCCTAAATTATTATGAATAGGGTTAGTACGACACATCTTTTGTTCATAATTAAGATAGTTTTGATAATTTGTTAATTGAAAATACAAAATAACACTGATTTAGTTTGACTATACCCTAGATTATTATGAATAAGGTTAGTATGATATATTTTTTTTCATAATTATGATAATTTGTTAATTGAAAATACAACTATACCCTAGATTATTATGAATAGGGTTAGTATGACACATCTTTTTGTTCATAATTAAGCGTAATGTTGTTGAAAATATTTAAAATTAAATTATATATAGTTTAAAAAATCTCTTAAATAAAGAGTTTATACAAAATAAAAAATAAAAATTGAAGAACAATTTTAAATATTTCATAATTATTTTAATTTTTAGTTATGAAATTACCTAGCATTATTAAAAAAGATATTTTAAAAGCTTGTACAATATGTCATGATGCTATATTTAAGACGATTTTTAAAATTAAAAGCACTTTTTCTGATTAGCTGCTGTGAGAGCTTAGTTTAGGGTGATGGGCGAGTAACAGGGTGAGTGAGATTTGTGAGTGTTACATGTGTGAGTGGTAGATGTGAGATATGAGATTTTTTGTATTGTAATTTGTATTTTTATTAATAAAATTAAAAATATTTTCTAGATAAAAGAAAGTATAATGTTATATCATATTAAAATATATAATATATAAATAGTGCTTATAAATTAATATCTATTTTACTATATAAATTAAAATAATTATTGTATAATCATTTTTAAATTTAATTAATAAACGGATACAAAATTAATATTTACAATATAACAAGATTTTTAATCATGAATATTTATCATGGATATTATTAACTTCTACATAGGTTTTTTACAATACTATGGGCCAATGCCTAAAAGAGAAAGATAGTGAGAGGGACAAGAGGGACGAAAATTATAATACCCTGGGCTAATACCATGGTTTATCACTACCATGGGCCATCTATGATTTTTATTGTTATGTTATGGATCTAAGCTTCTAATTATTATATTACAATACCACGTCTTATCAAAACCACATGCCCAAAAACCATAAATTATTTCAAAATCAAAATATTTTACAAATACTTTATTTTAAATTAATTTTATAACATTTTTTAATTATATATAAAATCAAGAAGGTCATAATTATTTTTTTATGTATATATAAACCCTCCATCCTCACAAGTACTGAAAATATTCCCATAGAGATTAAAGAGAGGATAGATGCATTTTAAACAAGGATCCAAACAAAGAGCGAAAATGAAGTGACTAACAATGATAGAGGAATGAGAGTGCATGATTCTTTAAGTTTTTTATTATTATATTTTCTTTTACACGATTGATCCAAACAAAGTGACTAACAATGGTAGAGGAGGTTAGATAGTGTACGATTATTTTAAGTTTTTTTATTATTGTATTTTCTTTGACACGATTGATGCAAAATATAGGCTTACTATTCTACAACCAATTGTATATTTTTTAATTTAGATACTTTATTAATACAATACAAGGGGATCATACTTAAGAGAGAGAGTGAGATGGAGGGGGAACAGACTGAGGGAGAGATAGAGGTGGGAGAGATAGGGAGAGAGAGGAAGGAAGAGAGAGATGAGGCGAGAGAGGAGGAGAGAGAGATGGATTTGGAGGGGGAACGAGATGGAGGGAAGAACAAAGACATTAAGAGATAGAGGTGGAGAGAGAGAGAGAGGGAGTGATAAGGGAGAGATGAATATGGAATGAGGGAGAGAGGAGACGAGGGAAGGGAGAGAAAAGGAGAGGATAGAGAAAGGTAAAGAAGGGGAAGAGAGAGAAAGGGAGACATAGATATGGAGGGGTGAGAGAGGGGGATAATGATATGGGTAGAGAGAGAAGGGGAGAGAGAGGGGGATAGTGAGAGAGTTGGATGGTGGAGAGAGAGAGTGTGAGTGATGGGGGGAGAGACAGAGGGAGGTGGGAGAGAAAGGGAGAGAGAGGAAGGAAGAGAGAGGGGGCTTGAAAGAGAGGAGAGAGTGAGGGAGAGAGACAAGGAGAGAGAGAGATGGAGTTGGAAGGGGGAAAGAGAGGGAGAGAAGAACAAAGACATTGAGAGATAGAGGTGGAGAGAGAGAGGTAGAAATAAGGGAGAGATGAAGATGGAATGTGAGAGAGAGGAGACAAAGGAAGGGAGAGAAAAGGAGAGGATAGAGATAGGGAAAGAAGGGGAAGAGAGAGACAGGGATACATAGATATGGAGGGGGAGAGAGGGAGAGAGCGAGAAGGAGAGAGAGGGAGATAGTGACAGAGTTGGAGGCTGGAGAGAGAGAGTGTGTGTGATGGGGGAGAGACAGAGGGAGGTGGGAGAGAAAGGGAGAGAGAGGAAGGAAGAGAGAGAGGAGAGAAAGAGGGGGAGAGAGAAATAGAGTTGGAAGGGGAAGAGATGCATAGAGAGAGAAAGGGGGGAAAGGGAGAGGGAGTGACAAGGGAGAGATGGTGAAACGACGAGGGAGAGAGGAGAGAGAGATGGAAGAGAGAGATAGAGAGAGAGCGATAGAGAGAAGGGAAATATAGAGAGAGGAGGGGAAGAGAGAGAGGGAGAGGAAGAGGAAGGGAGAGAGAGATAGATACATATGGAGAGAGAGTGTATGTTTTAGGGGTGAGAAGGAGAGACAATGGTAAATAGAGATATAAGGGGGGAGAGAGGGAAATAGAGAGGGACAAAGAGAGGGAGGGAGGAAGACATATGGATATGGAGAGAGAGAGAGAGAGAGAGAGAGAGAGAGAGAGAGAGATATCTAAAGAGAGAGTATGTTTATGGGTTGAGAGAGAGAGAGAGAGAGAGATAAAGAGAAGGGGGAGAGACAGAGGGAGAGATGAAGAGGGATATACAAATAGATAGATAGATATATAGAGGGAGAGTGTATGCGGGTAGATATAGAGAGATAAAAAAAGAGAGACATAGGGAGATAAAGATATAGATGGAGGGGGCAAGAGGGAAGAAGGGAGACAAATAAAGGGAGGGAGGAATATATATATATATATATATATATGTTATGAAACCAGCTCACAAAAAGATAGAAAAGAGAGATCCACGCCTTAGAATTCAGCCTCTTCGAGGGGGAAACCTCCTTTACATTACATAAATGAACAATTCTTGGATGATACAAATGACAAAACCTCCTTTCTATATATAGGAGTCTAAGGAGTCACAATATAATCCAGCCGACCTAACAATAATAATATAAAGCCACAAAAATAACAATAGAGGGATTCTATGGGGCACAGAAATAACAATATGGGGGTAATAGGGGCACAACAATATAAATAGGGGGTATAACTACAATAGTAATGGGGTAATCACTAGTATTATAGGGACCCAACATGCCCCTCTCCTTCAAAAAAGTGTTGTCCTCAACGCTTGAGTAGTTCTGGATACTTCTGCATAAAATTCTCATCCTCCCATGTGGAATCTTCAGCGGATAAGTTCTTCCACTTGATAAGATACTCTGAAATTGATCGATTTCGTAGCTGTCGAGTTCTTGTTTCTGTGACTGCTTCCGGTTCCAATATAATTTTTCCTTCCTCGTCAAGTTCTGGCAATATTGTTTGAACTGGGAGCTTGTCACCTATAACCTTCTTTAAACATGAAACATGGAAAACTGGGTGCAATCGAGAAGCTGCAGGAAGCTCCAATTTGTATGCCATAGTACCAATCTTTTGCAACACCTTGTACGGACCATAATACTTTGGTGATAATTTATTATCCTTCTTAGCTTGCTTTAGGGACATTTGCTTATATGGTTGTAGCCGTAGGAATACCCAATCACCTACATCAAAACTTCTTTCACTGCGATGTTGATCTGCCTGTTGTTTCATTCTATTTTGTGCCAACACGAGGTTATCCTTTAAGAGTTGGAGGACTTGTTGTTGATGTTCGATGTGATGTTCCACTGCCTGAACCTTAGAATTTTCTCTTAAATATGATGTGATGGATGGTGGTTGATACCCATAAAGTGCCATAAATGGGGTCATTTTTGTTGCTGTATGGAAGGAAGTGTTATACCACCATTCAGCCAGAGGCAACCATTTGACCCATTGTGTCTGTTTATCAGATACAAAGCAACGAAGATATCCTTCCAAACATTTGTTTACTATCTCAGTTTGCCCATCAGATTGAGGATGATAAGATGAGCTATGAGCTAACTGAGTACCAAGACAAGAAAATAATTCTGTCCAAAAATTTCCAGTGAAAATGGGATCTCTGTCACTTACAATAATCTTTGGGTTTCCATGTAGCTTTTGAACTGTTTCCATAAATGCAGTAGAAACTGTACTGGCTTTAAATGGATGTGATAATGCACAAAAGTGTGCATACTTGGTAAGTCTGTCAACTACCACCATGATGACACTCTTTCCCTCAGACTTGGGTAAACCTGTGATAAAATCCATTGAAACCTCCTCCCAACGTTGGCTTGGAATGGATAAAGGTTGTAATAGACCCGGTGTCTTAATTGTTTCAACTTTATTTTGTTGGCAAACCAAACATTCCGCCACAAACTTTTGAATATCTGATTTAAGGCCATCCCAAAAAAATTCCTTCTTAACCCTGTGGTAAGTTTTTAAAAATCCTGAGTGCCCTCCTAAGGGAGAAGTGTGCAATTCCATAAGAATCTTTTGTTTTAGCTGGGAATTCTTACAGAGGTATAAGCGATCTTTGTACCATAACGAATCATTTTGCCAGCTAAATGTATCAGAAGTACTGGAATCTTGTTGTAGCTTTCGAATAAGTGCCCACACTTCTTCGTCATTCTTCCATTCCTCCCTTGCTTCGTTTATCCAATCTGGTTGGATAATAGAAATGGCACACAACAATGCTTCCACATCCTCATCCTTTCTTGAGAGTGCATCTGCCACCACATTTTGCTTCCCTTTTTTGTAGATGATTTCAAAGTCATAACCCAACATCTTTGTGACCCACTTTTGTTGCTCTTCAGAGGATAATCTTTGTTCTAAAAAGTATTTAAGGCTATCATGATCCGTTTTTACCTTGAAGTGTCTTCCCATTAGGTAGGGTCGCCATTTCTTAAGTGCATGGAGTATTGCCAACATTTCCTTCTCATAAATAGCTTTGCTTAAAAACTTTCCCTTGATTGGACGACTTTCAAAAGCAATGGGTCTTTCATCTTGCATTAGAACAGCACCAATTCCATTTCCTGAAGCATCACATTCCACAATAAAGGTTTTTGTGAAGTCCGGTGTAGCTAAGACCGGTGCTTGGCACATTGCCTCTTTAAGATGTTCAAAGGCCTTTGTTGCTTCCGGAGTCCATGAAAATGAATCTTTCTTCAATAATGTTGTTAGAGGTGCTGCTATTCTCCCATAATTCTTAACAAACTTGCGATAATACCCTGTCAACCCAAGAAATCCTCGCAGATGCTTTATGGATGTGGGGATTTTCCATTCCTTAATGGCTTTAATTTTGCTAGGGTCTACCTTAACTCCTTCATGAGATACAATATGACCCAAATATTCCACCTCCTGGACTCCAAAGAAACATTTGGATCTTTTTGCATATAATTGTTTCTCCTCCAATAGTTGTAGCACCCTGTCAACATGTTCAACATGATCCTTCCAAGACTTGCTGTAGATTAGTATATCATCAAAAAATACTAACACAAATTTTCTAAGGAATGGTTTGAAAATTGAATTCATCAAACCTTGAAATGTTGAAGGTGCATTGGTAAGGCCAAAAGGCATGACCAAAAATTCATAATGACCCTCATGAGTTCTAAATGCCGTTTTTGGAATGTCTTCAATCTTCATTCTGATTTGATGATATCCCGAACGAAGATCCAACTTGGTGAAGTAAATTGATCCATGCAATTCATCCAGTAATTCATCAATGACAGGAATGGGGAACTTATCTTTAATAGTGAGCTTGTTGAGCTCCCTATAATCTGGACACATGCGCCATGATCCATCCTTCTTGTGCACCAATACTACTGGAGCTGAGAAAGAACTTTGACTCGGTTGAATTATACCAGCCTCTAGCATTTCTGCAACCATACGTTCAATTTCACTTTTTTGGACATAGGGATATCTGTACGGCCTGATGTTTGGAGGAACACTTCCTGGAATCAGATGAATAGCATGATCATGATCACGCATAGGTGGGAGACCTTTGGGAGTCTCAAATACCTTGGAATGATTGTCCAGGACTTTTTGGAGATCTGGAGAAATAGATGATTCCAATGTGGAAACATCTAGCGAACATAATTGTGCAATTACACCTCTTTGCTCCTTTTTTAGAAGCTTTGTCATGCCATTAGAGCTGATTATCTTTCCTGGTTTCCCTGCAATACCCCTTAATTCAACTTCCTTTCCTTCCACAGAAAATTTCATGAAAAGTTCTTGAAAATTAAAAGCTATTGTACCCAAGGATTGTAGCCATTGGACTCCTAGTACAACATCAGCACCTCCCATTGGAATGGAAAGCATTGGGCTAGTCAATACATATTCTCCCATGGATAGCTTGATATTATGGCACTTTCCAGAACAATTTATTGTTCCTCCATTTGCAATCATCACTTGACACTCTGGTGCTGGATATAGGAAGCAATTCAATTCTTTTGCTACCCTACAATGAATAAAATTGTGGGTGCTTCCTGAATCAATCAACACTATTACCTTTTTCTTCTTGATTTGTCCTTCTATCTTGATGGTTTGAGGAGTGGTAATTCCCGCCAATGCATTACAAGATATGGTCGGATTTATTTGTTCTTCATCTAGGCTTTGTTCCTGGAATATATCCTCTTCTTTTGACCTTTCTTGCTCCTTTTCTTCTTCCTCTTCACAATCTATGTAGAATAATTTCTTCTCAGCACACTTATGACCTTTTGTGTATTTGCTATCACAATTGTAACAAAGCCCTTTTGCTCTTTTTTCTTCCAATTGTTGTGGTGTCAACCTTGTAGGTTGTGGAAGACTATGGGCAACAACACTTCCGTCTTTATAGTTGTGAATGGTATGCTTCCTAGTTGCCATAATTTTGCTTTCCATTTTTCTTGCTAACCTGAATGCCTTCTCTAATGAATCAGGTTCCCAAAGGCGCACATCATGTTGGATATTATCCTTTAAAGACCCTATGAACACATCAATCCTATGCTCCTCTGGAATATCTTTTACCCTTATGTTCAATTTTTGGAACTCCTCAATGTGCTCCATTATTGAACCCTTTTGTTTGAGACTTATCAATTGGCTAAAAAAAGTGTTGCTTTTTGTATCCTCATAATGTGCTATCAATTCTTCCGTAAAAATTGCCCAAGTGATAAATTGTTTACGAGAACAAAGCCATTGATACCATACAAACTGATTTGGTTCCAAATATAAAGTTGCCATACGTACCTTTTGTGTGTTTTGCACATTATTGAGATCGAAGAATTGCTCCATCTGTAATATCCATGTGGCGGGATCCTTGCCATCAAACTTCCTCATATCGATTTTTGGAACATGGTGAGTCTTCGATCCAACATTAGAGTCTATGGAATCATGATTAACATTTCTTTTGTTCTCATCATGAGTTTCCTTTACTACCTTTTCACCATTAGTGACCCTTTCTTGTAGCAACTTCTTCAATTCTTCCATGTCTGTCTTCAAATCTATCTTCAAATCATCCATCTTAGCTTCCACGTCAAGCATCTTAGCTTCTACGCCTTTCTTTAAACAGTCCATCTTAGCTTCTACACCTTTCTTTAAACCATCCATCTTAGATTTTGTTCCTTTTTGTGTAAGGGACAGTTGTTGCACTTGGTCTTGTAATTTTGATATATCATGTTGCATTTCTTCCTCTTCTTCATGAGTCATGCTAGAGCTTTCAGGTTCCTTACTAGGTGTTTGCATTTTCTTTCCTCGGGGCATCAGTTACCGATAATAATGCTCTACTATGCCCTTTGAATTCCTTCAAAATAAATTTTCAAACCAAGCTTAAGCAAAAATTTAAGAAAATCTACACACCTTTTTTCACTTTGTAGGAGCTCGATATTGCCTCTGATGTATCTCTGTACTTTCTAATCATCTAGTTCTGAATTTGTGACCTGTAGTAGCCCTCTGTGTCCTCTTTCCAATGCCACAAGTCTGACCCAAATTGGATTCTCCAAGGAAGAGTTATGCGAAATCTCCCACAGTGACTTGATTATAGACTAGTTCAGTAGAGCGAACTTGTACGACGTGCCACGAGTCACTGTTTCGACCTTTGGATCTGAAAAACACCCACAAGAAACTACAGTCCGTCCTCTTTCTGTACCTTCTTACGAAATTTCAATCCGATCCCCAGAGAGAAAGTTATGACGATTTTCCCCAGGTCACCTGTTTTGAATGTAATTCAGGAGTCTGCAAAAAGACCAACTTCCTCAGATCATATCTCCGCAAATATCGCGCAAAAAGCTCTGAAATTTGGACCCAAGGTTCAGCACAATTTCTTCTCAAATGGGTTTTTTTTGCGACTTCTGAAACATCACAGAAACAAAGTTATAGCGAAAATGCCACGATGACCTGTTTGGAGCAGCGAAACCCTAGAATCCAAAGCTCTGATACCAAATGTTATGAAACCAGCTCACAAAAAGATAGAAAAGAGAGATCCACGCCTTAGAATTCAGCCTCTTCGAGGGGGAAACCTCCTTTACATTACATAAATGAACAATTCTTGGATGATACAAATGACAAAACCTCCTTTCTATATATAGGAGTCTAAGGAGTCACAATATAATCCAGCCGACCTAACAATAATAATATAAAGCCACAAAAATAACAATAGAGGGATTCTATGGGGCACAGAAATAACAATATGGGGGTAATAGGGGCACAACAATATAAATAGGGGGTATAACTACAATAGTAATGGGGTAATCACTAGTATTATAGGGACTCAACAATATATATATAAAGAGAGAGAGAGAGAGAGAGAGAGAGAGAGAGATGTGTTTAGGTGGCTGAGATAGAGAGGAAAATAAGGAGAGATGGAGGGAGGTATAGATATAGATGACAGGGGGGAGAGGAAAGAAGAGAAAGATAGATAAAGGGAGGGAGAGGTGGAGAGAGAGAGATGGGGTAGAGAGGGAGGGGGAGAGAGAGAAGGAGAGAGCGAGGGAGATAGACACAGAATGGAAGGTGGAGAGAGAGGGAAGAAAAAAGAGACACACAAAGACAAATATAGACATAGATGTTAGATCTAGAAAGTCATGAATATTTTGGTTCTTCAATAAAATAGGTGTATTTATTTTAGTGTAGTTGTTGATTTATAATACTTTTTTATTGCTTTCACTAGATGCATTGATTTCAATGTAGATGTAAATCTCTAATTATATTTAATACCTTACACTAGATGCATCGAATTCATTGTAGATGTTGATTTCCACTCCTATTTGATTGCTTGCACTAGATGCATTGGTTTCAATGTAAATATTGATTTCTAATCATATTTGGTCGCTTGGACTAGATGCATTGTTTTAGTGTAGATTTCAATTTCTAATCCTACTTAGTAGCTTATATTAGATGCATTGATTATAGTGTATATGTTAATTTCTACTCCTATTTGATTGTTTGCACTGGATGCATTAGTTTTAGTGTAGATATTGATTTATAGTAATATATGATCGCTTGCACTAGATACATTGATTTAAGTGTAGATGTCAATTTCTAATCCTATTTAATACCTTACACTAGATGCATTGATTTCAAAGTAGATGTTGATTTCTAGTCCTATTTTATTTCTTGCACTCAATACATTGGTTTCAGTTTAGATATTGGTTTCTAATCCTATTTTGATTGCTTGCACTAGATGCATTGATTTTAGTGTATATGTTGATTTCTAATCCTATTTGATTGTTCACATTATATGCATTGACTGTAGTGTATATTTTGATTTCTAATCATATTTGATTGTTTGAACTACATGCATTGATTTCAGTGTAGAAGTTGATTTCTAATTTAATGCAACTAGATGTACGTTGTACATTAATTTCAAAGTAATTAGATTAATAATGTGCATTTATTCCAGTGTCAGCACATCTCTTCCCCCTCCATCTATATCTCTATCTCCCATTTTCTCTCCTTCTTTATATCTCTATCTCACCCCTCAAACATACACACACTTTCTCTATATCTATCTAGCTATGTCTCTCTCCCTCCCTTTTCCACTCCCTCTCTCTCTTCCCTTTCCCTCTCTCTCTAACACTTCTCTCTCCATATATATATATATCTCTTCCTTCCTCCATGTCTTTGCCTCTCTCTTCTTCCCTCTCTCCCCCCTCCATATATATCTTTATCTCACCCCTAAAAGATACAAACTCTCTTCTAGTGTGCGCACATAAACATTATTCATGACATGAATTGAATTCCTTGTTACAATAATTCAACCATAGATATAATACTTGAATTTTCATCCTAAATAAAATATTCACTTACCCAAAATGTCCTCTTTTTAAAACTGTAAAATATTTGTAATTGGCTACATTCTTATTCTTCCCATTTTCATTATTCAACATTGTTAATCACTTTTCATTCAAACGTAGTAATAGAAAATAACTAATAGACGTGATAGTAGTAATAGAAAATAACTAATAGACGTGACAATAAGAATACCAGAAGAAAATAGTCTCATATTGATTGCAATGAATATTGCTTATAATTCACTATAGTCTTATTATTAACATTTTCTAACTAAGGAAAGTTAAAGTTAAAATGACCAAATTAATATTGGACATATTTAAAATTATCAAAAAATTATATGTTCAACAAATTTTGTTTGATTGCACACGACTGAAACCAGTCTAGATCCATCTTAACCCGAGATCTATCAAGTGCCGAGAGGAATCAAATCTCTCGAGGAGCAAACCTTTCCTAAAGTTTTGCACTAAAAAAAAGGTTTGCACCTCGAGAGATTTGATCCCTCTCGACACTTGATAAATCCAGGCTTAAGATGGATCTAGACTAGTATAATTTAATAATCAGTTTTCTTATCATGTTATATTTATACCAGAAAAATAACTTTAACAATCCCATTTATAAAGAACCTTTAGACAAACTTCATACAAATATCATTCAAGTCGCAATATCATATCTTATTTCTTTTATTTTTAATTAAAAAAAATCATTCCATTACATCTAAAATTCTTTAAATGTTAATATTGAAAGCAATGAAGATTTATAGAATTTCGTTAATTTATTTTTTTAATAAATTCAGTTGCAGATATTTTGAAACCAGTAATTTTGTATAAATATGTATAAAAAAATATATAAAAATTCAAATAAAAAAATTGAAACCAATACTTTTATATAAATACGTATAAAGAAAATATATAAAAAAATTTAATAAACAATATTTTTAATGTGGGGCATTTTCTTTTTGTCCTCCTTGATAATTATACTACGATATTTTTCTTTTGAACTTGTTAGTTTATTTGCGAACAAAACTTTATGTATCTTATCCACAGTTTAATATTAAGAATTCATTTTTTGTTATTTTTTATTATTATTTAAATTTATTTATTGTAAGGTGATTGGTTATGAGTTGTTTAGTAAGTTTAATTTATATTAGTTATTAATTTTTTGTTTTTAGTTTTATTTCCTTTTTATTTAACATTTTTATTTTTTTATTTTTTAAATTATTTCCATTTTCATGAATTATAGTTTTTTGTCTATATTTTCAATTTAAGATGGCTTATTATTATAATTGCCTCAAGCATGGTATTGCCCATTCAGTTTTGCCTTTGATTGTGTATTAATTTGTCTTTCACCAAAATTTTATGCCACTTATCTGTGGTTTAACATTGGGAATTCAAATTTTGTTATTTATTATTACTATTTAAATTTGTTTATTTGTAAGGTGATTGGTTGAGGTCTTATTATGGATGTTGTTTAGTAACTTCTATTTTTCTATTTGTTACTATTTTATGTTTTTAGATTTATTTCTCTTTTAGTTAAATTTTTTATTTTGATTTTTCTATTGTTTCTATTTTCATGAATTATAGTTTTTTCTCTATATTTCCAATTTAAGATGGAAAATTTTAAAGAGGAATTTTTTTTTTTTTTTTTGAGTTATATTTTGTTTTGTCTTATTCTATGGTTTTTTCTCTGGAGCTTTGGTGTTTGGAATCGATTTGCAATAGTCCCACCCATGTTCAAATCTCTGGAGGTGTCACCCATATGCCTATAGAGTAGGACGATACAAGAAATATGAAATTCAAGTCCCATCACCAACTCTGACATCACCCATACACCCATGGTGTAGGAGGATACAAGAAATATGAAAGCAAGTCCCATCATCAACTCCGACCTTTATAGTTTTGGTGTTTGGAATCAATTTACAATAGTCCCACCCATGTTCTCTATTTTCCATTCCAATTCCATTAATCATAGTTTTTTTTCTTGTTAATCTTTAATTTGACTTTTTTTCCTTGACCTTCCTAAAATTTCTTTTCCTACAACAACTATATAATAAAAATTCTATTTCAATTAATATAATTAAATAAATAAAAAACAATTATTTTTTAGAATCTTGTGAGCATTTCTTTCTTAATTTTATCAAGAAATTATTATTGATATATAATTACTCATTTTTAAGACCTCGTGAACATTTATTTCCGAACTTTATTGAATTTGTTTTATTTACGCAAAGTTTTTATAATTCCTACCTTCAAGGTATATGAAGAATTCAAGAAACTGATCATACTACAAGAAATTGAATTCAAGAAGTAAAAAAGTTATTTGTGTGTTTGTGATTAATTTGTGCATTATTTGTTCTTGCAGGTCAAAGAATTTGAAACTCTGGCCAAGGTGTACACTTCGCTAGCCAATGCAATGTATAGGAGCTCGTTATCTCATTTAAGGGGATTCAAATTCAAAGGTGTAGAGATTGGGGTATGAGATCCAAACTAATTATACCAGTGCCTAGCAGTGAGGGTATTACCAAGATTCCACTTTGCAGTTCCAAATTTCGCTACTAAATCACAAATCATAGAAAAACATATAATATTTAGAAAATATTTAAAAATGGATAATAATATTATTTTAATATTTGATTTTTTTTTTTTAGATTTTGACAATTTGAAATATTTTAGGAACTAAGTATTTCGATTAGAAACAAAGTGTTTTGATATATATTTAGAGTTACTAATGATTTAATCTATATAAGTGTGCTAGTTATAATTTAGTTCGTAAATTAAGAGTAAGCTAATTTTTATTGTATATTATTCATAAATATTAATTCACTTGTCTTTATAATTTAATTTAATACTGAGTTTCAAACTATAGAGCATCTCAACTCCTTTTTTCTCTACATAAAAAAGGAGTTATGTTTAAAACAAGATGTTATTTGAGAGATAGAAATAAAGGTTTTGTTCAACATTGCCATGATTTCACTTCCAAAAACATAATTCCATTCAACTCTATATTAATTATGTACAATTCTCATGAACTTTGTAGGAGACAAATGGTTATACAAAACAAGTTTATTGGAATTGACATCTGTTGAGAAATGACAACCAGAAATTATAGTTTAATTTGTCCTTGAATTAAACTGAGAATTAAAATCAAATTCTATTTTCATAGCATTTTGTAAATATATAATTAAGTTTAATTACCTTAATTAACTTAGGACTTTCGAGTTGGATATTTATTTATTTATTTATTTAATTTTTTTTTTTTTTTTTTTTTTTTTCTGTAGTCATGTATATGTTTCCCTAAGTTTTAGGGGTCCAGTATGAGTTTAAATTGAGTTGGAAATTAGATCACTTAGTTTATTAAGTTAAGTTAAGTTAAATTAGTTCCAAACTATTTGTGAAACTAATAGAGAGTTAATAGTCAGTTGGTACACTAGTGCATCCACTAGTGCTACTCCAGTTAAATGGAGATTCCCTCATGAGAAACTCATGCATGTCAGTTCTAAGAAAGACCCAGTTGAGACTAGAGTGCAGGGAAAATGTATTATCGATTTTATTATTCACTGGAGTGTAAATATCATGCATGCATCAAAGATTGATCCTATGTTCGGATTACGTAGTTTTGGAAGCATGAATTCCCTTTAAATACATGATATTCATCCTAGGAATTAAGAAAGAGATTAGGGGCTTGGAGAGCTCCAGAATTGGCTAAGTGCTGGCCAACATCTAGCTTGTAAGTTGAGAGAATTGAACATACTTGTGCGGAATTGTTCCAGTGAGAACAAGCTTTGTATCTTCACTCGTATTTCTGATATATGCAATGCAAATAGCAAGGTTTTGAGAAGTGACTTTCCCTAGATACATATTGTGTTATGTGTCATTGGCTTATCTTCATTTTTTCATATTGTTTTCATCAATCTATTTCCTTTCGTGGGTTGAAAGTAGAAGTAGATTCTTGTCCTTTGCTTTAGTAAATTTCATGAGCTTCTGAATCTACAAGATTTTCTACAACATCCCATTCACTGGAAAGTAATTTTCTCCATACCAATTTGAACAAAACAGAAGAAATAACGCGTTCACCAGAAAACACTATTTTAGCACAACATTTTCACCTTTATTTCTATTTTTTTATGAAGACTTTAATTGATTAGCTCACATTCTATCAAGAGTCTAGAGTCCAATTAGTTATATTTAAACTAAGTGGTAGGTACTAGCTACTACGTAGCACTTGTTATATTAAAAACATATTTTGATAATATTAATTAAAAATAAAACACAAACACAAACACACACACACACACATTAAAGTGTATATATGTTAATATAAACAATATTAGCTAATAATATTTCTAAATTTTTGGTGATGACATTAAAAAATACAATATTTTATTAGTTGAAGCTGTGTTTATTTATTTTTAGTTTAATTAAGTTATATTTAAGCTAAGCAACATGTACTAACTACTACGTAGACCTTGTTTATACAAATAACTAAAGAACATTACATTCTTCATGAAATTGTTTCATGTTAATTATCATATTAATCCTATTACATTGTAAAACTTCAATTGGAAGAATATTTTCTAAATTTTCATTAGAATATAGTTTTCAAAAATTTGGTATTAGCATTATGTTTAATTTTACGACTCATAAAAACTTAAATTGGAAAAATAATTTCTAAATTTTAAGGAACTGAACTTTTAAAAAGAAAAATATTTTCTAAATTTTAAGGAAAATTGCTTTTAAAAATTTAGAGTAAACTTGGTTTTGAAGATATAATTTAAAAACTTTATTTACTTTAAAATTGTTTTAAAATAACTAACATTTATGATAATAAAAATGTTAACAAGGAGTTCTTTTATCAATTTATAAATTTTATATGTAAATATTTATTGATTTACGATTATTTTTAACTTTATGATATATATATAATGATTTACGATTATTTTTAACTTTATTTATTGATTTACGATAATTTTTAACTTTATGATATATATATAATGATTCCAACATATTTGTATAAAGAATTTTTTTTGTTGAAAGTGATGCTTCTATGTCATGTGTGTCACGTGATTTGCAGGTTGTTATTGTATGTCCTAAGGTTTCAATCTAGATTTCATTATTTCCTATGTGTATGAGTTGTAGTTGTGTCATGTCCAAGTCATAGATCCACTTTCTTAAGATCTAGATTTATGGAAGTCACCGATTTATATTCCTATATATGTAAGTTTTGTGGGATGAATAAAATCAGTGTGTGATTTGTGTGTTGTGTGGAATCTCTTGTGTCTCTCCGTTTTTCTAATATGGTGTTAGAGTTGGTACTAGCTTAACACTTTCATGGGAGGGCCATGAAGATGAAAGAGATGTGAAGGTAATTTTTGTGTGAGAAAATTGTTGTTTCTTTCTGTTGTTTGTTTCGTAGTCTTGTTTGGAAACAAAGTTTTGGATAATTTTTTCAAATATTGAAATAGGTTAATTTTAAAAAATAACATAAATATAAAAGGTTAATGAAGTTTATTTTAAATAATTAAGAAAAATGATTAAATTCGTTCCTTCAAGATCAATACTGGCAAGTAATATGTTTATTATTGTAGGAATTTACAAGGTAAGTTCCTCAGACAGAACACCAAAGGACACCGCTCACAACCAGATCGCACATCAATACACCAGTATTTTTGACGTGGTTAAAACCCTCAAAGAGGGAAACAGTCCACGGCCTGAGCCAACGTGGCCACTTCAGGCAATTTATTAATAAAAGAATGAAAATTTACATAAGCTTCTCTCATAGACAGATTATCCTACAAATGAGCCTCCATGCGCTTTAAATAGAAATCATGGACCAATCGGGTGTCAAGCCACGGATCAAGTGTCGGTAATATCGAGGAGAGAATGAACCGTCGGATCACTGCATATCGTGACCGTCAGATTGTAAGTTACAAAATGTACAAGGTAAAGAAACACACTTTACCTAACTCTATACTAGACCAAGTTGTACTTAACTATTTCCTATGTGTCGGAATATCCTAACATCCCCCCTTAAGAACAACTTGGGATATGATTGAAGGATTTACAAATATGACATAATAGGAGAAGGAAGGAGGCACTAGAGCCTAACCCCCCTTAGTGACAACTTCCTGAACTCCAACCATAAATCGAAGTTTAGTGAACTTTGCCTCTGTGAGAGCCTTTGTGAAGATGTCTGCCACTTGATCATCTGTTGAACAATATTGCACTTCAAGAACATGGTCGTGAATGAGCTTTCTGATGAAGTGCATGTGCAGTTCAATGTGTTTGTTGCGCTGATGTTGGACTGGATCTTTTCATAGTTGAATAGCACTTTGATTATCACACCAAAGTGTAGTCGGATGTTGCTGCTGAAAGCCAAACTCTGACAGGATCTGACAAAGCCACAAGGCTTCCTTACTAGCTTCTAAGGCACCACGATACTCTGCTTCTACTGATGAAAGAGAAATGGCACCTTGTTTCTTGCAAGCCCATGTAATAGGTCCTGAACCAAGAGTGAAGACATAACCGGCAGTAGACTTCTGATCATCAGGGTCACCAGCCCAATCAGAATCAGTGAAACCAACCAATAGAGGAGCTGCTTCGGCACTGTAATGAATCCCAAACTGAACTGTACCTCGAACATAACGAAGTATTCTTTTAGCTGCTTTCCAATGACTTTCATGTGGTTTTGCATAAACCGAGCAACAAGGCCAACGACAAAGGAAAGGTCAGGACGAGTATGGGTTAGATACAAAAGTTTTCCTACAAGTTGACGGTATAAGGTAGCATCAACTTCAGGAGAAGTACAAGTGACTGAAAGTTTGACTCCAGACTGAAAGGGAGAAGGGGCTGGCTTACAGTCTTCCATGTGAAAATGGCGTAGAATATCACAGGCATACTTGGACTGGGAAAGGGAAATACCCTCCTTGGATTGCAAGACTTGAAGACCGAGAAAATAATGTAAGTGTCCTAAGTCTGTCATTTCAAATTTCTTTTTAAGGCTGGACTTCACATGGTTTATAAGGTTGGGATCACTACCGGTAAGGATAAGATCATCAACATAAAGAACAAGAGTGATAAGAGACTTGCCCACTTTCTTGGTGTAGACAGTATTGTCAGAATGACACCTAGAAAAGCCAGATTCTAAAAGAAAGCTATCCATTTTGGCATACCAAGCTCGAGGAGCTTGCTTGAGACCATAAAGGGATTTCTTAAGCCGACATAAAAGGCCGGAGTCTGTTTTTATGAAGCCAATGGGTTGTTCCATGTAGATTTCTTCATGCAAGTCCCCATGCAGGAAGGCAGATTTAACATCCATCTGATGGACTTCCCATTTGAACGAGGCAGCAAGGGAAAGAACAAGGTGGATAGAGTTCATTTTGGCAACAGGGGAGAAGGTTTCAGTGTAGTCAATGCCTTCAACCTATGAAAAACCTTTAGCAACAAGACGAGCTTTATGTTTATCAACTTTCCCATCTGGTCCATACTTGGTTCTGTAAACCCATTTGCATCTAACAAGTTCTCGTCCCTTTGGTAGAGGAACAAGATCCCATGTATCATTTGCCAATAATGAATGATATTCTTCATTCATAGCTGCTTCCCAATCTGGATGGCCTGAAGCTTCTGCAAAGGTGTCAGGATCATAATTTACTGGAGCTTGAGCCAGTAAAGAAGAGGCTCTGTCAAACTGAGAACGTGCGTGTCGTTGATCTGTAGGATCACCGGCAAGATCACCTGCTGCATCTCGAGTAGCACAAACCCATTTTGGAAGCTGAGGAGCTGAAGGAGGATCCTGAGATGGTGGGGGAGGATTTTCATCCTCACTTTCATCATTTGAAGAAGAAATGTTTTCAAAAGTAGAAGAGATAGGGAGAGGTGGCACATCCGCCGGACTAGGCTCGCAGGCCGATATATTTTCATCAAATTTTACATCTCTTCTAATGATAACATTTTTGGACTTAAATGGAATAAGTCTATAGCCTTTGATATCTTCAGAATATCCAACAAAAGTACATTTTTCACTCTTAGGTTCTAAAGCTTTATGCTTTTCATCTGGAATATGGAACCACGCTTCACTTCCAAAAACACGAAAGTGACTTACATCTGGTTTGATTGAGCTCCATGCTTCTTCTGGAGTGATATTCTTTAAAGCCTTAGTAGGAGTGCGATTTATTATGTAATTTGCACAATTAATTGCTTCTGCCCAAAAACTAAGACCAAGTCCTTTAGATTGTAGCATACAATTAGCCATTTCCTTTAAGGTGCGATTCTTCCTTTCAACTACACCATTTTGTTGTGGAGTATATGGAACAGTATGTCGCATTTGAATTCCATTCTCAGTGCAAAAGTTGATGAATGTGTTTTTAACATATTCTCCGCCATTATCAGATCTTAGCTTAAGAATTTGATGTCCAGATTGTTTTTCAACAAAGGCCTTGAAGGCCAAAAATGTGTTAAATACTTCACTCTTGAGTTTTAAGAAGTATACCCAAGTGCGTCTGGAGAAATCATCAATGAAAGTTAAGAAATACTTGTAGCCAGAGAATGAAACAACTGGAAGTGGACCACATAAATCACTATGCACAAGCTGTAAAGGGGCTGAGGCGTGCCAAGAGGCACGTTTTTCAAAACTGTCCCGATGATGTTTTTTGAGTACACATCCGGAACAAACACCATCTCTGCAAGATACCATAGGAAGACCTGTCACCATATTTTCTTTACATAGATGCTGAAGGGAGCGATAGTTTAAGTGACCAAATCGCTCATGCCAAAGTTTTCTCACTTCATCGTTATGAGCAACAAATACTAAGGGAAGATTTGATGACCCAAAGTTGTGAAACTTATACAACCTTGTAGAATCATCAGCAATGCCAGTAGCTAAAATCTATTTAGGATCTCTTAGGTCCTTGATTACAACATCATGAGGTGAAAATTCAACGATTTTACCTTCACCTGAATGAGTTATCTGGTATACAAATAGAAGGTTGTAGGATAAGGCTGGAACACATAATACATCATTAAATTGACCATTGTCTAGATGAAAAGTTCCAGTCCCTACAACACTAAGAGATCTATCATCACCAACATATATATTTTTGGTGTTACAATCATTTAAAGAAGAAAACATGGCTTTATTTTTGGCCATGTGATAAGAAGCTCCAGAATCAATGAGCCACTCATGAGAATGAGAAGAAGAAAATACATTTAATGCATAACCAGACCGAGATAATTGAAAACCACATGCAGAAAGTGCCATTCCTGAAGATGAAGTTGAAGGTGAAGAATGCTCCAAATGGATGTTATGTTTCTTCATCGCTGCTTCCAAGGCTTCCATCTTCTTAAAGCATTTGGATTCTAAGTGGCCATCTCAATTACAAAAGTTGCAATGTCTATCAGTCTTCCGCCATTTGTTTTTATTTGTCTTATCATTTTGTTGAAATGATTTTTCATTTTGAGGCTAAGATTGCTTAGGACCCTTGTTTGGTTTAGGACCATTCTTTTTAGGATATGACTTCTTAGGATTCTTTGAATTTGGTTGCTATTGGGCGGCTAACGCTTTCTTGGAAGAGTTTCCAAGATTAAGAAGACCAAGGTGTAAGAGTTTTTCTTGTTCTCTTATTAAAGAATCACAAAAAGAGTCAAAGGAAGGGGACTTGTAGTCTGTTCCTTGAGAAATGAAGGCTTCTCTTGTAGAATGGAAGGTGGAAACAAACACAGAGTAGGCTGGTCCCAACTTAGTAAGAATGGAATAGATAAGGTTACTATCTTCTTTCTTAACCTTAACACCTTCCAAGAGATATCTAAGGGTCTTGAAATTGGACAAGAAATCTTCAATGCAAGAAAAATTATTAGGGTCCAATGTAAACAACTCATTTTCAAGTTGATGGGCTCTAAGTTCATTTTTAATCCCAAAAACTTTATTGATTTGTTTCATTGCTTCATCAGGAGTATCAAGTTCTGCAATATGGAATCTAAGATCTGGAGAAATAGACATCCCTATCAATCCACGTGCTTGATTTTGCCTATTTTCCCATTTACTAGCCTTATCTTCATCCTTCAGTTTCTTTTCTTGGCCTAAGGCTATTCTATAGAGACCTTTACTTCTAAGTAAATCCTCAATGTAGGACAACCATTGGAAGTAGTTGGTGCTGTCAAGGGTAACTTGGTATTGACTTTCCATTTCAATGGAAACTGAAGCTAAAGATGCTAAAACTAAGTGTTCCAATGGATAGATCTCGAAAACTTAGGCTGGTTAAAAAAAATGGCTCTGAAAACGGCTTCTGGATGAAGAAGTTATGGCTTTTGGAAAAAACGTTGTTGAAGATGTCGACGAAGTGCGGGAATGTGCGGAAATGAAAAATCTGCCCTCACAAGAAGGAGATTTGAACCCAAGACCTCTACTCTCTTAAAATAGCTTTGAACCAAGTGAGCTATACAAAAAATTTGAGAGAGAGAGGGGGGGGGGGGTGATGCTTTGGGTTGCGTGCTTGCTTTGAGAAAGCTCTTTTTCCCTACAAAACAAAAAATACAAAACCCAACACGAACATGCAAAGAAAACGAACCTTACGGCTCGAAGTTAGCTTTAGCTGAAAAACTAAATATTTTCAAAAATGAACCTTGCGGCTCAAAGTTAGCTTTAGTCGGAAACTAAATATTTTCCTCAATGTTTCTGATTTTCTGAGATCACACTAAGGCGCAGGGAAAAGAGCATACGCATGAGAAAAATCCTTCCTTTCTGTTTCTGATTTGCCCAGATCGCACAAAGTCGTAGGGCAAAGAGCATACGCAGAAATGAAAGGTATAGATCCGGTAATAAATAAAGGCTAAATAAACCGAAACTGAAATAAACAGAGAGAAATAACTGTAAACTGCAAATAAACATTGTATACCTCTAGATCTTAAAAATGACGCAGCTAGGGCTACCAGAAACCTTTACGCGTGAAATGAAAGGGGTTCCTCACTGGAACAGATGCTCCCAACACAATAGAGCAGTCATCTCGGCCCGAAAGTAGTCAGAAACAGTAGATCTAGGAAACAACAGTCGGATGCAGTTCTACCGGCTTCAGATTTGGATCACCAACGGACGCGGCCCTCAAATAGCTCTGATACCATGTAGGAATTTACAAGGTAAGTTCCTCAGACAGAACACCAAAGGACACCGCTCACAACTAGATCGCAGATCAATACACCAGTATTTTTGACGTGGTTAAAACCCTCAAAGAGGAAAACAGTCCACGGCCTGAGCCAACGCAGCCACTTCAGGCAATTTATTAGTAAAAGAATGAAAATTTACATAAGCTTCTCTCATAAACGGATTATCCTACAAATGACCCTCCATGCGCTTTAAATAGAAATCATGGACCAATCGGGTGTCAAGCCACGGATCAAGTGTCGGTAATACCGAGGAGAGAATGAACCATCGGATCGCTACATATCGTGACCGTCGGATTGTAAGTTACAAAATGTACAAGGTAAAGAAACACACTTTATCTAACTCTATACTTAACTCTATACTAGACCAAGTTGTACGTAACTATTTCCTATGTGTCGAAATATCCTAACAATTTTAATAATTTCAAACTTTGTCATTGAAATTTATTTTAAATAATTAAGAGAAATGATTAAATTTGTTCCTTCAAGATCAATACCGACAAGTAATATGTTTATTATAATAATTTCAAACTTTGTTATTGAATTTTAATAATTCTTCCATATAACAAAATTAAAAAAAACAAAAACATTCGTAAATTTCAAATTTGAGCATAAATTAAAATTGTAAAAATTAAATGTAAAATTATCATTTATTACGTGTAAAATTTTACACTTTGATATTTGATTTTAAAATTGAACTTAAAAAATTACACCGCATTGAAATCACTAAACATACCAACTAATTAATCACTAAACATACCAACGAATTAACAAATAATTAATGTAAAATTTCCAACCAAAAATTCTAATCTTTTGAAAATCACCAAACGTACAATCAAATTAACAAATAATTAACTTAAAATTTCCCACCAAAAATTCTATCAAATATTCAAAAGATAAAATCATTTTCTATTTACATCAAATTAACAAATAATTAACATAAAATTTCCCACCAAATATTCTATGAAATATTTAAAACATAAGATACTTTTTTATTTACAATATTTTTATTCGAATCAACTCCTTTAAATATAATAATTGGATAAAAAACAACATACTATAAAAGCAATATTATATATTTTAATAAACAATATAAAAGCAATATTATATATTTTAATAAACCAAAAATTCTATGAAATATTTGAAAAAAAATAAATATTTATAATATATTACTTAAATTAATTTAATCATATAAATTTAATGATATAAATAAGAAATCGATATAGTCCTCAAAATCTTTTATCATAAATTTTAAATTACTAAACTTAAAATTAAAATTTTAAAAATTAATCAATTTTAAAAATTTGTATAAATTATTATTTATAAAAAAATATTTACAATATTTTATTTACAACGTTGATAGGAATTAATTTTAAATTACTAAAATTAAAATTAAAATTTTAAAAATTAATCAATTTTAAACTTTTGTATAAATTATTATCTATAAAAAAATTATTTACAATATTTTATTTACAACGTTGATAGGAATTACTCTATAATAGCCATCAAATATTTTATCATAATTTTCAAATTATTAAAAAAAAATAAAAAATAAAATTAATTATTATTATTATTATTATGCGATAAGGTATTTTTTGAGAAGAACTCTTCTAGTTGTCATTCTGCATATGCGATCAGGTGTTTTTTCTGGAGAAGAATTCCCTTAATTATCATTCATATGCCATAAGGTGTTCTTCTTTGAAAAAAAACTCCCCTAAGTGTTGCTTTGCACTCTTATTATTAGAAGATTGTACCATTGATAGTTCTTTCATCATTAAATTCTGTTTTAATTGCCACCAAATTTAATTGCCACCAAAATCTTGATTTGTGCAATAATTAGAAAAATCTTGATTTGTGCAATAATTAGAGCTTGATTTCTGCAATCGTTCAGCCTGCAAAAGAAAAATGCACCTTGCCTCCTTTGGCATGATACAGATTCTTCATAATCCTTCCTGGTCTCCTCTGCAGTGCCATGCAGCATGCATCTTCCGCCACAGTACCTTCTTTATCATATTGTCATTCAAATACTCTCACGTGGATTCGTTGATGTATATGCATTGTCCGCTTGAAATAAGAACACTTTTCAGATAAAATGCCAATGCCAAATCCATTAACTAGTTTCCTAATAACAGTTTTCATTACTCCGTCGTGCAGGTCAGCCGTTTATTTTCTTTCCACCACCGAACATCATGGTTGTGTTTTTTTTGTGTGAACTTGAAATTTGCCAATAGATCAAAAGTGTCTTATATTGTTAATTATATTTGTTTCTATGTTACAATATTTGTTTCTTAGATCTTATTCATTAAAAATGATGGAACTACACGATTATCAAATTCACTGGATTTATAATGGCTTGAAATTAATATTATTGATATTTTAATATTGTTGGTTATAAATAATTTAAATAAGTTTTTATTAATTTTAATTCATCCTTATTTATATAAAAATTTAATATTTTTATTAATTTAATTCATATAATTTCTTTTTATTGATAATGGTTGATTTAATTTACATGTCATTTAACATTGCTAAGATTTTTATATAATAATTGTATTTTATTTAGTTGAATAGTTAATTTGAATGTTTATAATTGTTTATTTTGAAATATAGAGTTTTAATTTAATTATCAATAATTATTAATTATTAGGTGGATAATAGATTAATATGAAGTATTTTAGACTATTTATAATTTTATTTTATTTAGGTGAATAGTTGAGTGGAATGTGGATAGTTGTTTATTTTGAAATATCAAATTTTAATTTAATTATGAATAATTATTAGCTAAATAATAAGGATTTAACTTCCATGGAAAATTTTATTTAATATTCATTATAGTATACACAAATCAATAATTGAGCCTATGGCATTGATAAGCTATGATATCGACCCATGCTATTGTAATAAAGTTCATTAACAGATTAAGAATCTTCGTGATAAAGTAGGAGTAGGTCTACACGGTTAAGAATCTTATTCCATATTTTTCAAATATATATTTTTGTGTGTTATAACATTTATATTAATAATTGTTTCAATATTCAAAAAGGTGTTGGAAAAAAATTTTGTGGCCTTTCAAAGGTTTGATAAATATTGGTAAAAGTTAACTATACAATTGGAATGTAAGTAAATTATAAAAAATTATTAGTTAACTAATGTGGATTTAACTTCAATGGAATATTTTATTTAATATTCATAATAATATACACAAATCAATAATTGGGCATGTGGTATTGATAAGCTATGATTTTTTGGGTCTACGATATTGATAAGCTATGATATTGACCCATGGTATTGTAATAAAGTCCATTAACAGATTAAGAATCTTCATGATAAAGTAGGAGTACGTCTACATAATTAATAATCTTATTCCATGTTTTTCAAATATACATTTGTGTGCATTTAACTTTTATATTAATAATTGCTTCAAGATTAATAAAGGTGTTGGAAAATGTCAAATGTAATTCCCAATTGAAATATTTAGCAAACCAGACGAAACATAACTATTAAAGCACTTCAAAATGCTTCTTAAAGTGAATCAATTAGTATAGTACTAAGTAGTAGTGTATTAAGTAGGTATCTTGGCTTCCTTTTCCTTTCCTTGTTTTTTTGCCCAACGATAACAACAATAACAATTTTGCTTTTGTTTCGGCGTGTTCTCAATGAACAAGAAACCCATGTAACCTTTATTTCATAACGCATCCTTATCCATTTAGTAAGAAAAATAATATTAGACAAGTGGGTAGATGTCCTTTTTGTTTTAGATCACTTAGATAAAGTATTTCCATTACCAACTCCCTCTCATATTTTCTCAAGCCATTTGAATGGATAGGTAGAGAGAACATTCTCTAATGATTTTTTTAAGTGTGGCCAATTTCCTTCTTCAATACAAGTTCATGGGAAGTTTAGCAACAACAAATCATGAGAATTAATATAATATTGCAGTGGTGAACTTGAAATGGAATGACGTGCGATGATCTGCCAAATTTCCAACTGATTTTCATATACGTCTCAAATAATTCCTTTAGAAGTCACTAACCATCTCCCATTGCTGACTTGTTTTTGTATCTACCTTAGTCCATCTGAATGTGTAGCCACAACATATTCTCTATTATTTTGTATAAATGTGACAATTGTTATGCTTCAACGGGAGCTCATTATGGAAAACTCTAAATCCCCATACTAGAGAACTACCATACTATCATAGTTGAAAATCAAATTGAAAGATCCACATGTATTTTCCAAAATTCCATATTAGTTTGTAGGTGAGATGGCCTCTTTATGGGAAAGGAAAAACCGTTTAGAAAATTCCCTTAGCTAAGTTGTTGAAGTCACTAGAAACTTACATCGAATATGATTAGGATCTGATCTGAAAACTTGGACAATTGCAGAGTTTTTATTTTTGTTGTGGAATATTCCCTCATTTAATTGTTTGTCTTGAACTCAAATAATGTTTTCCGAAATTAGTATGTAGACGTGATCTTGAAGCTCATGAAAACTTACATAATTATATTGTTATTAATATATGATTTAGTTGCATTAGTTTGTAATTTCATATCAAGGTATTTTTTTTTTTAACTAGAATGATGGTTTTAGCCCATTCCTATTATAGTGGTGTGACTCTTTTATTAATTAAATTTTCCATGAAATATGTTAATCTATTTCTCTACATTTCTCAATCTCTCTTACTTACACTAAATACCCAGGGATCTTGACTACACACTCATGCCTACCTAGTTCTCTCTTGCTTTATGCTTGTTGACTTTTCATTTTAAACATCGAGGAATAGTGATGGACCCCTAGTTTTAATCCTTACCCAAATGAGATGGACCCTATGGTGTTATATGTATGGAACCATAGTTACACAAAATGTACCCCAATCGAACCATAGTTCATACAACACCCCACATAAATCACCGCACATAAGAGACTGACATAATAAGAAGAACTAGTCAAAGCCAATTTGATCATTGATAGAAAGTCCTGATTGTTAATCATTGTTGAAAGCTGATAGATAATCCTTGCCATACTCATTAAATTACTTCCATGATTTTATTGTTTTAATCAATTTTTGTTGAGTTAAGGTAAATTTTTAATAAAGGTCAAGTTATAGGTGGTTGGTGGTTTATTGGATTGTGTGGATAATCAATATCTTCAACCATGTAGAGGTTTATTCACCATGTAAACTGTTACAATGGCCTTTTGCAATTGTTAACATACATAGATGATATATACAAGAAGTTATAGTACAAATTAATTTTTTTTTCCACCAAGAAATGTAAACCTTATATTGTTGAGGAAGCAATCCAAAATACTAAAATAGTTTGTTGCTAAGGTCAATACAATTTAAAATATTTCTTTACAATTTCAAATATGATGTTCTTGGAAGAAACATTGGAGATATTGAACATCATCAACTGCATTGCACTAGAGTTTCTCATCTTTTACACTAAAAGTTATGAATAATTTACAACGAATGTCTCGCTCATTTTCATCTAATACGTGATGATTTTTTAAACTTGTGAGGTTTTGATGCAAAATTATATTTGGAAATATAGCCATCATATTGTTCATGAATTAATATAATTTCATTTAATTTATCTGATATACTACTTGTATTTTTCAAAATCTATCAAATATTTGCTATTGGAACTTGAAAGATCATCTTTGAAGATTAAGAGGCAATCTATGTTGGAAAGGTTATAGAATTTGTCAATTTGGCATAATGTAAGCCATTTATCTTTATATTGTAGCTTTGAATGACATTTTGTTTACTAATTTTTATCTTCAATGATTTTTTATGTCATGATTGTTCTCGAATTTATGCCATACGATGTTTCCTTTGCAACGTATGGTGCAGTTACCAATTGAAATCTTTAGCAAATCAGAGGAAACATAACCATTAAATCACTTGCAAATGATTCTTAAAGTGCAGTGATTTGTATGGTACTAAGCAGTAGTGTATTACGTAGGTTACTTGGCTACCTTTTCCTTTCCTTTTTTTTGCCTGACAATAAGAACAATAACAACAAAGAAATTGTGAAATACTTTTTCTTTTGTTTTGTCATGTATGGCGCGACTGGAAAGTTTCCAAATGAAAAGGAAACCTGAAACCTTTATTTCATAACACATCCTTATCCATTTAACAAGAAAATTAATATTAGACAAGTGGGCTAATGTCCTTTTTATTTTTAGAGCTCTTACATAATCCCTTATTGGGTTTTGGAAATCACCTTAATGTTTTTACTTGGCCTTGTCCAAAACCACTGCTATTAAAAAATCTCTTACATATCTTCTCAAGTCACTTGAATGGATAACCAAAACACATATTTTGTAATGCTTTGTTTAAGTGTGCCCACTTTCCTACTTCAATACATGTTCTTGGGAAGTTTAGAAACAAAAAATCATGAGAATTAACATACTATCACAATGGTGAAATTCAAATGAAATGAAGTGCAATAATATGCTAAATTTTTAGCTGATTTCCATATAATTCTCAAATAATTCCTATATAAGTCACTAACCATTCCCATTGTTGACTTGTTTTCGTATCTAGTTTAGTCCATACGAATGTGTAGCCACAACATATTATCTATTATCATGCCTACCTGGTTCTCTCTTGCTTTATGTTTGCCAACTTTTCATTTCAAACACTGAATAAGAGAGATGGACCCATAGTTTCAATACTTACCCAAATGAGATGGTCCCTACGAGGTTATATGTATGGAAGCATATTACACAACACATACCCCAATGGAGCCACATTTCATACAAGACCCCACTTAAAGCACACACATAGTAGAATCACACAATAAGAAGCATTAGTTAGAGCTGGTCTGATCATTGATAGATAGTTCTAATTGCCAATCATTGCCGAAAGTCGATAGACAATCATTGGCATACTCGTTAGACTACTTCTAGGCTTTTATTTTTTTAATTAATTTTTTTTTATTTGTTAAGGTAAATTTGAAATAAATGTCAAGTTATAAGTGGTTTGTGGTTTATTAGATTGTGTGAATAATCAATCTCTTCAACCATGTAGAGGTTCTTCACTATGTAAATTGTTACAATGGTATGTTGCAATTGTTAATATAAATCAATGATATACAAGAAATTATAATACAAATTATAATTTTGGCTTCCAAGAGATGTAAACCCTATACTACTAAGGGGGCAATGCAAAACACAAATTCAAAGATGATGTTCTCATAGGAAACATTTGAGATATTGAACATGATCAACTGTAATGCACTAGAGTTTTAGGTCAAAGTTGCAAAATTTTAACCAAAAGTTATGAATAATTGGGAGCAAATGTCTAGCTCATTCTCATCTAATATGTGATGATGTCTCAAAATTGTGAGGTTGTGATGAAAATTTAGATTTGGAAAGATAACCATCATATTGTTCATGAATTTATATTATTTTCTTTAGTTTATCTCATCCACTACTTGTATTTTTTTCAAAATCTATCAAATATTTTCTATTGGAACTTGAAATACTAGCTTTGAGGATTAAGAGGCAATCTATGTTGTAAAGGTTATATAATTCATCAATTTGCCACAATGTAAGTGATTTCTCTTTATCTTCTAGCTTTGAATTACATTAGGTTGACTAATTTTTATCTCGATGATTTTTTATATGTCATGATTCTTCTCGAATTTATGTCTTAAGGTGTTTCCTTTGCAACATCTGTTGCAATTTCTAGTATTAAGTTATTTAAAAAATAATTAATGTTGAATGGATCAATATGCATAACGAAATTGATAATTATTAGTAAGTATAAATTTATTTACTAGACCTATAATAATTATGTTCATAGACATGTTTCTTTTGAAAAAGATTTCTATAATATTAATTTAATTATCAATAATTATTAGATGTTTGGTGAGGATTGAACCTCTATAAAATATTCTAGAATATTAGAATACACATCAAATGTTAAAATTGATATCGGAAGTATTTATTCCCTTTAATTAATTAAAAAACAATCATATGAACAAGCATAATATGAAGTGAGTTATGTGTTCTTGGGCATGTGGTATTGGCTCATGGTATTGTAATCTAGATGGTAAAATAGGAGTAAATGTCCATAATTAGGAATTTCGTTCCATATTTTTTGAAATGTATATATGTTTAATTTATATATTAATTACTTTTTATAATAATAATAATAATAATAATAATAATAATAATAATAGATGAAAGTTATATTTTAGTTTTTTATAAAGATATATGATAAAGTAAGTGGTTTAATATTTATTTTAGATTAAACGAACTAATAATAATAATAATAATAAATGAAATAAATAAATGAACTATTAATAATAATAATTAATTTTCATTTTCCTCTTTGCCTTTAACACCAAAATGTTCAGGCTGAAACATATAAACATCCTTCTTCAAATTTCCATTCAAAAAAGTTGTTTTAAAATCCATATGGTGTATCTTCCAACTATTTTGAGCTGCAAGAGAAAACAGAGTTTTAATTTTGTGCCATTTTGTTGTAGGAGAAAATGTATCTGTGTAGTCAATGCCTTCCTTCTGAGCGTAGCCTTCTGCTACAAGTCTTACCTTGTATTTATCAAACACACAATCTTTTTTGTATTTGATCTTAGACACCCATTTGCAACCAATGGGTATGACACCTACACGAGGATCCAATAACCTCCAAGTTTTATTCTTAATAATTGCATCATATTCCTTTTGCATTGCATCCTTCCATTCATCACAATTAGCAGCTTCTTCAAAACAATTAGGTTCATTAATTGTACAATGATTGAATTCAAAATCATGAGAAATATTACCTGAATCACATTTAGAAGACATTCCTGTTTGAAAATCGTCATACTTTCTTAGAAATTTTCGTGCATGTGTACATCTTCATAAAGGTTGTTGAAGTGGTTGTGATGGTTGCTCATCTTGAAAACAGGCTCAAGAACAAGCTCTTCAAGAGCAATTTTTGGTCTTGCAGAAACATTACTATCATCCAAATGTTCTTCATCAATAACATTCTCATGAGTCAAATATGGAAGAACCACAAATTAATCCAGAATGGGAATCCCTCCTTCAGTGTGTGGAACGACATTATCAGATTCAAAATAGAACTTCTTAGATGCAAATATCTCCAAATGAGCCAGTTGCTTATCAACAATGGAATTACTTTTATCTGATTCAAGGAAAATAAAATCTCTAGAAAGAATGAACTTTTTGTTCTCCTCATCATACAATCTATAAGCTTCATAAGTAGCATAATATCCCAAGAAAATACATTTGCGACTCCAAGTACCCAACTTGTTGCACTGATTTTTAGGAATTAACGCATAGCATAGAGAACCAAAGACTCTAAAATGTTGAACAACAGGAAGACGATTGTACCACATTTCATAAAGAGATTTATTATTGATGAAAGAAGAAGGACAACAATTGCAAATATAAGCTGCAAAAAGAACTGCTTCTACCCAAAACATCAACTTAACATTATTAAAGAGCATCATAGATCTAACCATATTAAGAAAAGTTCTATTCATACATTCTGCAACACCATTCTATTGTGGATTATAAGGTATGGTAGTCTAATATTTGATTCCATTGTCCTTCAATTATTTCTCAAAAGCATGAGAAGTGTACTCACCACCATTATCAGTTTTGAGAATGCCTATATTCTATTGAGTTTCGTTTTTTAATCATCAAATGAAAATTTTTAAAAACATCAAACACTTTTGACTTATTCTTCAACACATACACCCAACACATTCTTGAGTAATCATCAATAAATGTCAACGCATATTTATTTCCATTTGTAGTTGCAACAGGAATAGGTCGACATAAATTTTAATGTATGACAATTATTTTTTTACTACATCATCTTCTTCCATCAGTGAAACTTGTGCATCAATTGTTTTGTCAACAGTTTCATTCCATGACTCTTGTTCTTTGAACAGAACATCTCTTCTAATTATTTTCTTCTTTGTGATAGGGTTATATAATTTGTAAGCTTTTGATTCCTCATTATAGCGAGTGAATATGCATTTTTCACTTTTGTCACCCAATTTTCCTCTTCGCTCTTTAGGAACATGTACATAAGCTACACATCTGAATACTCTGAGATGAGATACATTGCAAGACATACCTAACCATGCTTGTTCTAGTACTCTATTCATCACACTCTTTGTAGGAGATTCGTTGATCACATAAATAGCACATGCAACTGCTTCTATCCAATACTCATCAGACAAGTTTCTTTCTTTCAACATGCTTCTTATCATGTTGATAATTGTCCTATTCTTTCTCTCTACTACACCATTCTACTGCATCATGTACCTAGTTGTAAACTGTCTTTTGATTCCATGTTGTTTGCAGTAATCATGGAATTCCTTTGAGTCATATTCTCCACCACGATATGACCTCGATACCTTGATCTGTTGATCACTTTGGTTCTCTACTAAGGCTTTGAATTCCTTGAACTTTGCAAAAGTTTCAGACTTCTGCTTCAAGAAGTAAACCCAAGTCTTTATGTTATAGTCATCAATGAAAGTGAGGAAGTAACAACTTCCACCAATCAACTGTGTTCGCATAGGTCCACACAAGTCTGTATGCACTAGCTCAAGAGGTTTCTTTGCTCTATATGAAGCTCCCTTTCGAAAACTTTCACGGTGTTGCTTTCCCAAGATGCAACACTCACAAGTACTAGCAGGTTCATTGATGGGAGGTAATCCTTTGACCATCTGTTTCTGCTGCAACAATCTTAAACGAGAAAAGTGCAAGGGTCCAAATCGAAAGTTCCATAACCAATAATCATCAGAACATGCAACTGTAAAAGAACTAACCTGATCATTGTAATTGATAATTAGAGGAAACATTCTTCTCCTTGTTATCTGCACCTTTTTTATCAATTGCTTGCTTGGGGGCTTGTCATATATAACACATTCTTGATCTTGAAAGATAACTTTGTATTTTTTCTATATCAATTGACCAACACTTATTAGATTATGTTTCAGACTAGGAACATAATATACCTCTGAGATTGTCGTCGGCTCCCCTTGCTTGGTCAGAATATTGACCAATCCTTGGCCATCTACTTCCACAGTCTTATCAGTCCCCAACTTTACCTCTACTTTCATAGGTTGATCGAATTTTGCAACCAAATCCTTGTTGCTTGTCATGTGGTTACTGCAACCATTGTCTAACAGCAACACTAGTAGAAGGTTCATGCATGGTATGGCAAGCTAAGAACATGGAGTTAGAACTCTTTGTAGTGACATTAGCACTTTGGTTCCCTTGATCAGCTATCTTCTTCTTGCAATCACGAGCATAGTGACCAAATTTATTGCAATAATAAGATCTCACCTTTGATTTGTCAACTCTTTGATTATCGTTAAACTCTTTTTAGTTTCCTTTACTTTCATGTTCATGCTCTTCTCGGCCATCTCTCTAACCATCATATCTTCCGTTTTGACCTCTGCCTCTCGTTCTACTTCTACTTTGACCTCTGTCTCTTGAAATAGAAACCTGACTTTTGAAAGCAATCTCTAAAGTGGAATCCTTATTTATGTTTATCCTTGCTTCATGCGATAGAAGTGATCCCATCAGCTCATTAACTGTCAATGATGCCAAATATTTGGCTTCTTCTATGGATGCTACCACAACATCAAATTCGGTAGACAAAGATTTGAAGACCTTCTCAACCACTGTTTGATCTTTAATCTAAATATTTAACTGATTTATGATAGTTATAACTCGATTCATGAAAGAATCGATGTCCTTTGTCTCCTTCATCCGCAGACTTTGAAAATCTCGCATAATACTCTGCAACTTAACAATATTGACTTTAGTCATACTTGTATAGTTTGTCGCCAAAGTATCCCATGCTACTTTTGCTAAAGAAGTGATCATAATCTTCTGGAACATTGTTCGGTCCACTCCCTGCTGAATAAGCTGCAACGCTTGTGCATTCTTCTTCTTGTCTATCTTCGATTGAAAAAATCATCTTTCTCCAAAAATACCTTTTTGAAAAAACCCTAAATTATTCCTTTGTAAAACTCCTTTTCAAAAAAATACCATTTTATTAAGGTTTTTATTTAAAAAAAATAATTCTTTAAAAACCCTTTTAAATTTATATATAAAAAAACTCTTTAAATTCGTTTTTATAAACGAATTAATCACTCCAACCTTTATATAGAGTCGGGACTTGGTGCACGTCTCTTGTAAATCTGTTGTTTTTCGCTTTTTGTAATCTCGCTCTAATACGGTAAAAAAAATAGATTTTTCGCTTTTTTAATCTCGCTCTATTACGGTAAAAAAATAGATTTTTCTTTTTACATGGATTATTGTAAATTTGTTGTCTTTCTCTTTTTGTAATCTCGTTCTAATATCAATTTGTTGGAAAGTCCGAAGAGACAAAGCATGAATTAACACATAAAAAGAGTTGTTGCTCTTCTATTGATCACACAAAACATGATACTTACAATGAACTCGTGAATATTTATCATTTTCGACTAGCGACTCTCTTGACATGCATGCACATTCAACCACATATCTATATCTTCACTGGGACTTGAGTCAACGCTCAAACACTCAATTACCTTGGCTTGACTCAACACTCATACACTCAATTACTCAATTGCTCATTGCACTCAGTCTATCACTTAACTAGACTTGACTCAACATTCAAACACTCAATCGCTCAATTAACTAAATCTATGTTTAACTAACTCCTCAAGCAAAAGTAATTATCTTATAAAAAAAAAAAAAAAACCAAATTCAATCTCCAAACCGCATGGTGGCCCACCCGTAACAACTCGTCAAGCAAAAGTAATTATCTTATTAAAAAAAAAAAAAACAAATTCAATCTCCAAACCGCATGGTGGCCCACCCGTAACAATTATTTCCCCTCTTCAACCCCGTGTCATTAACAAATTTAGAAGCATAAGAACAAAAATCAGAGAGAGTCAGCAAAAGTAACATAAACATATGAATCTAAAAGGTTTGCGTCGCTGCATCATTAGTCCAGCCAAATTTAGAAGCATAAAAACCAAAAACAGAAATAGAGTCAGCGAAGGTATAACATATATCGATATATATGAAAGTTCTGCATCGCTTTGGAGAACGACAAGGACAGGTATGAGGAACACGTGGAAGGAAAAAAATACAATTGCTCAAGGAAACTGTGCAATAAGACCTCAAATTTAATGGCTCAATAACCTCAAATTTCATCACCCAATAATCTCTCAAATAAATAGTAACTAATATTTAATTAGTATTTTTTTAAACTTTCGTTTAGAAAGTGGATATGTCTAAATTCATACGCGAGTTACGTGGGCAAGCGATGGCTATAGTTTGTGTCTGAGAGACTAATAAGAGTTTCTGGTGACTTTGAATTTTGGTAAATTGTTGAAATTTTAATGGAGTTATTATAATTTTATTTATGGTTTGATCTATTAATAAATTATTAGTAAATTTAAAATAAACCAAATTTTATAATTTCCATAGCGGTAAAAAATATTATTATCTGATACACACTGGATGAAATTTATTAAATGAATAGAAAATTTATATTTTGTATTGACATTTACGCAGATTAAATGTTTATATTTTATTACATTGCTTCATAACCTTAAAAATATGAGAAACTTTATTTATAGTTCCAGAAAGCAGGTTGAATGAGCCAACTAAGTATGGCTGCACTAGTTTATTTATTTTCAAAAATTGAGATAAAATAATAATAAAAATAGTATTAGCTAGCAGTTATGTAATTTTCAGTAATTCACATAACCAATTTCAATTTCAGTACCTCCACCTTTTGCTTCAACGGAAATTTCATTTGATTTCACTTTATTGGACATCCGTCTACATAATGGCAGCAAACATCGTGAAGTAGAGTGCAAAGCACAGTGACAGCGACGGATTTATTGCTCCCAACCATTTCATTGAAGGATCCAAAACATATTGCTTCCTCCAATTTTGCAATATTATTATTAACACCAATTATTTGGGAGTTATTTCATATAATATGGGTTATAAAGGTCAATTGAATGGAATCAGCTATATCACTAGTCAAAGTTGACGACTGAACTGTAGGTAGCACCCGCTTGCCAATTCTGGGGAACGACATTAGTTGCAGTCACAGTTTTTCCAGTGGAAAGAGTTTGCAAACGAAAAGAGAAGGGAGGCTGCAGAGCAAACCCGGGTCTCAAAGCCCAATTTGCACCCCACGTTTGTTGCATCGGCAGCCATGAATTAGACTTTGCCTGCACACAACAACAAACGGTGATATTATTTACGATAGTATCAACGAAGATATTATTTTAAATTTTGTAGGGAAGATTACAAATTTTAAACTATTTTTTCAGTAGAGGTACATAAAAATAGAAACTTGATGATAACATATCATAGTAATGAAACATTTTATAACGTATCATTTTGATGATAACATATCATAGTAACGAAACATATCATATTTTTTTTTAATGAAGGAATAGCGGTACTACATATGTTCTTTTTTGAGATATCTTTCTCATATATTTAATGAAAGTTTACTTTTTACCCATTTTAATTATATTATTTTATGTATGAATATTAAAGTCATATTTGGAATATGGAAAGGAAAGCAGATTGTATTTTCTGCGCCAATTTGATGTTTGAATATTTTTTGTTTAAACTTTAATTTTGTTCTATATAAAAGTTTTTCAAAAATTATTTGAAAAAATATATAAAAGTGAAATTTTGTAATTTAAAAATAAACAAATTATATTTCTTTTCCCAAGGAAAAACAAAAAAAACTTCCTCTTCCTTTACCTGCTGTAGATAAACTGCTCCAATATCATCATCTCCTTCTTCATATATAATAAGAACTTCAAACCAATATTCACTGGAACCCTGGTTAACCTGGAACGCAATATTCATCCCGGGATACTCGCAAGGCACCCTGTGTTAGTGACATGTCAATTAGTACAACATCTTAAATTATAAAGGAGCTCCCAATCGTGTTTCACTGCTCTGCTCTGAGTTTCTTGAGTGCAATAAATACGTTACCGTCTGAACAAAAGAGACACCGTTCCAGCGTTACGGAGATCCCCAGCTCTTGTAGGATCAGATGCCATGTCTCCAAAGGCAGTACCACTGAGATCAAAGTGTGTTTCGCCAGGGCTTCTGTCAGTAATCACCACAGTCACTCCTGTTTCTGAACACAAACTATTACCTGTGCACTTCACCTGATTACACCAACATACACAACATCAGGAAGGAACATTTTCTGGCCATAAAAAGCATCCTCCCAACATCCAATTAGCTAATAATATGAATTAAAAAGCATACCTGATAGCAAGCTCCGCAGCCCTTTCCTTCTTTGAATAAGTCTGAACTCCCTGCAGCTACTTTTGATTGGAAAGGTGTCTGTTTCACTAGGCTCTTATATCCGCATGCACCTCCTGTAATTACAAAAGCCAGGCTTGAAAACTATATCCCCATTCAAACATTACATGATTATATCCTCAATTTCCAAAGCGCTATGCATGTGAAAAAGGCTTTATCTATATTTTATTATGTTATCTAAAAAGGTTTAATCAATGTCGTCCTTACCGTCGCTTCCATATCCATTTGCATCTCCGTACCATGTACCCGTGGCTGGCTGCCAATTCGTCTCCGCTTCTGTTAAGTTGACTGCCTTTCTCAGAGGGACATGTCCCGCAGCAGCAGCAGCTGCTTCAGCTACAGCTACAGAGCATAGCATCACACATGAAGTTGTAAAGGCTACGAAATAAGCGAAAGAAATTAGTCTCGCCATCTTCTTCTTTTCTGTGCTTTCGAAGTACTCAAGGTTTCGCCAACTGAAATCAATTCAATTACTTCTGTCAGAATTTGCAAGAAGAGACGTATTTTATAAGGACTTGGAACTGGTTGGTGCATTGTTTTCAACCCTGAAATCCAGCTATGTTCTCATAAAACTTTCAGTGAAGTCAGGGGAAAAGAAGCGCACCAGAAAGCCCATAAATCCTTCTATCGAGGGAAGACTATCGTGGATGGTTATATTCGTTGGGAGTTATGACAGTTTTGCTCCTGTATATCGGGAACTTATGATCGTGAGTGGCTGAAAGTAAAGAATAAGCATCGCATATAACCAGTAATCTATGGGTGAGAACAAGCTGACGTTGAATTTCGAGCCATAAAAACGATGTTTTCGTGAATTTGCAGAGGGTAGTGCTAACGACAAGCTCGTGTTATTGAAGCATAGTTTTCAACTGCATGGATTAATGGTGGAAAGGATCGTGATTTTGGAAATGATCATGATTCTTAAAGGAATTAGGGGACACTTGAGGAAGTTATTGTGAAATTGATTCATTCTTATGAGAAGTCAAGGAGGATGCAGAACATTAGTAAGGTTGGAAATGGAAAGACAAATCTAAAGGTAAATGGTAGCGCAAAAGAATAAGGCCTTAGGATGCAAGTGAGAAGGAAAATGTGAACCCTACAATAATTTTAGTGGGTCACAAAATGAAGGGAAATACAATAAAGGTGATGATACATGATAGTTGTAGTGTTGGAGATGTGGTAAGGAGCATATTAAGAGGGATTTTCCATAGAATCGAGGTGGTAGGCCTCAGATTTACAATGCACAAGAATTGCAGACATTTGGGGTGTAGGGTAGATCATTCCATGTATTTATGCAGAATTGGATAACAAGCAAGCAGAGGCAACTGCTATCAAGATGGACATTAATATTTGTGATCAAGTTGTTTCCATTTTGATTGAACTTGGATCTAACTATAGTTATGTTAGTTCTGACATGGTGGATAAGTGTGGTTTGAATAAGGAAGTGCATGTAGAATCTTGGTTAGTGTAGTTGGATACATTTACAAAGAAGAGAGTATCATTGGGTAAGTGCTTGTGCATTCAAGTTGAATTGTATGGCTACTTCGGCACATTTGAATGTATTTTCATTGGGATCATATAGTATTCTTTTGGGTATGGACTTTGTATCTTCACAGGACGCAAGTGGATTGTTATGACAAGGCTAATGAGTGTTTGGATGACTATGGAGAACAAACTATCTTGCAGGGTAAGAAAAAGGAAACATCAATTATAATGGTGATAGCTATATAGGAAAAGTGCAGTCACAAAAAAGGTTGTGTGTTATTTGCAGTTCATATTTCTAAAGGTAAATCTAAGGATGTTGATGATGTAGAGGTATTGAGTAGGTACCTGATATTACAATAGTTTCAAGGTGTGTTTCTAGTAGATATTTCAAAGTTTCCATTGTGGATTTCTCCATTGAGTTGGTACCACGGGAAGAACTAGCATCTAAGGCACCAAATAAGATGAGCACACCATAGTTAGTAGAGCTGAAGTTACAATTGACGGAAATGCTTGACAAGGTATACATTAGGCCAGGTTTATCCCCTTGGGGTGCACCAATATTATTTGTGAAGAAGAAGGATGGTGCTCCCAAGCTAGGCATTGATTACAAGCAGTTGAACAAGGTGACCATCAAGAACAAGTATCTGTTACCGAGGATTGACAACTTGTTTGCTCAGTTAAAGGGAGTAGTAGTGTTCTTGAAGATTGATCTGAGATCAAGATACCATTAGGTACGCATCAAGGAAGAGGAAATATACAAGACTTCTTTCTAGGACCAAGTATGGGGATTCTGAGGTTTTTGTAGACATTTGGTTTAACTAATGCTCCAGCTACCTTTATGTGCTTGATGAATAGTTTATTGCATCCTTATTTGGACAAGTTGTTATTATATTCATTGATGACATCTTGATATATTCTAAAAATGAGGAAGATCATGCTGAGCACTTAGCAGCAGTGTCGAGATTATTGAGATAGCATCATTCGTGTGCCAAGCTTAGAAAATGTAGTTTCCTTTAGATAGAGCTACATTACTTGGGACATGTTGTTTCCAAGGAAAGCATAACAGTGGATCCAAAGAAGATAAGAGCTATCATGGACTGGGAAACTCCTAGAAATGTGGCTAAGGTAAGGTCATTTATGGGTCTAGAAGGTTATTATAGGAGGTTCATTAGGAAATTCTCTCTCATTGCATGTCTTATTATGTAACTACATAGGTAAGGTAAAAAAGTTTAATGGATAGAGGAATGTGCAACAAGTTTTCAATAGCTGAAGCAGTTGTTGACGAATGCTCCAGTGTTAAACGTTGCAGATCGAAACAAGGAGTTTGTGGTGTGCAAAGATGTTTTTAAGAGAGGACTTGGTGGAGTCCTTATGATGGAAGGGCATATATTATGCTATGAGACACAGAAATTGATAAGCATGAGAAGAATTATCCAACACATGATCTTGAGTTGACAAAGATCATCCATGGATTGAAGTTGTGGATGCATCATCTTCCTAGCAAGAGGTTTGCATTGATGAGTGATCATAGTGGATTGAGATACTTGTTTGACCAATCAAATCTGAATGGTAGGAAAGCTATATGGTTTTCCATGATTAGTGACTTTTACTTTGAGATAAGGTAAATCATGTAGCATATATGAGTTCTTATGGGACAGACTTATAGGATTGGATCTTACAGCAAGGAAAATAGGATGGTAGGTACATGGAGATTATGCATAGGCTAAAACAGGGTATAGGTAGTGAGGATGTGGATTATCGTCTTACAACAGATCGTTTGGTCAGATTTAGGAACAAGATATATGTGTCAAATGATAGTGAGATCAAGAAGACTATCTTGTAAGAGTTTCATGCAAAACCATATTCAGGTCACCTAGGATACTCGAAGACATTTGATAGTAGTGAAGAATTTTTATCATTGGTCGAATCTAAAGAAGGATGTGGCAGAGGTTGTGGATAGATGTTTGGACTATCAACACGTGAAAGATGAATGGAAGCACCTAGTTGGAATACTATAGTCGATTCTGATTCGAGAGTGGAATTGGGAGGTCATTTCCATGGATTTCATTAGAGTTTTTCTGAGGACATCTAGACAACATGATTCCATCATTGTTGTGGTAGACATGTTGACTAAGGTAGCACACTTCATTCCAATAAAATTTATGTATTCAACTAGTGATGTGGCATAGGTATTCATTAGAGATGTAGAGAGCTACATGGTGTTCCAAGGAAGATTATGTCAAATAAGGATGTTGTGTTCACTTCCAATTTTTGGAAGGAGCTTTTTGCAGGTTTGGGGACAAAGTTATCCTTCAACACAACTTATCATCCAAAAAAATATGGGTAGATAGAGAGGGTAAACAAGATATTGGAGGACATGTTAAGGATGTATGTGATGCATCAGTAAACGATATGGGAGGAGTACATTCAATTGGTTGAGTTTTATTAGAATAATGGTTATCATGAGTCAATAAGAATGAGTCTGTTTGAGGAACTATATGGGAGGAGTTGTAATACTACCATCAGTTGATGTAATCCGTTCGCAGAGATGGAACAAGAATTTTAGGTAGTCAAAAAGAATTTGAAGGGAGCACAGGATAGGTAGAAAAATTATGCATATCAAAACAGGTTGTTTAAGGAGTTTCAGGTTGGGGAACAGGTATATTTGTGCATCCAGCCCAAGGATATCTCCTTGAGAATCATATCATGTTTCAAGATAACACCTCGGTTTTTTGGACCCTTCAAGGTTCTTGAAAAGGTTGGACCAGTAGCCTATCGACTTGCACTGCCTCTGACAGTGAAATTCCATGTTCTTTTCCATGTTTCATTTCTTAAGAAGTATGTCAAAGATGTTGATCATGTGATTGACTGGTTTGTATTGCAGGTGGAGCCAAATGGAGAATTCCAGCTAAAAACCCTGTATATATTGCAAAGAAAGATGATCATGCTCCAGAATCGAGCAATCTGGAGCTTTTAACCCTGTACATAAATTAACTACATATGAATTCTAAAACACATAAAATAAAAATTGCGAGAGCATAACACATAAAAACACATATACACAGGTATTTTCCCCTGGATCCCAAAACTAGGACTACCAGCTTGATTTTTCATTATGTTCCTTTCAATGTTATAATACATATTTATACATGTCGAAGCATCCAATACCATGGACCGAAAACCATCGTGTCCAAAACCATGTGCGAAAATCATGCACAAAAGCATAGGTGGGTCCACCCAACCTAACATAGGTTCTAAAACCAAAATTTTCTGGGGCACTACCGAAGACCCCATACAGTGGGGTTACCTACACCCCTTAAACCCCTTGTGACCCCCTCGCTACGCAATCGGCGCAATGAATGGGGGGGCTCTGCCCCCCCTCTAACCACCTGGTTAACTACGTTGGCTAGTTGTGGAAAGAATATAACACAACCCAACATTCTCCCACTTGTTGTTTTCTTTCCACAGGGGGCCATAAGAGAGTTTAGTCATTTATCCATCGCTACAATGCCCATCATTTCTCTACATGAAGAGAACTTCTCAAAGCTCACAAATTTTGTCAATGCATTTGCAGTATTCTTCAAAGTGTCCACCTTTACCAGCAACACCTTTTTTTCTTCTATCATATCCCTCAAAAAGTGATACTGAACATCAATGTGCTTTGTCTTTAAATGATATGCAGGGTTCTTTGCCAAGAAAATTTCACTTTGGTTGTCATAGTCTTTCGTTATAGCTCCCTGTACTAATCCCATACTTGAACACAATCTCTCGAACCAAATTGCTTCCTTGCTTCCATTAGTGGCTACCATGTATTTTGCTTCTGTAGTTGATAGTGCCACTACAGATTGTTTCTTACTCATCCAACTGACTGCACCTCCAAATAGGTTAAACACATACCTATTTGTAGATCTTCTCTGGTCTAGATCTCCAGCCCAGTCTGCACCAACAAAGCCATGAATATCCAACACTCTGTCCAATCGTGGTCTTCCTTGGTAGCACAAACCATAATCACTAGTGCCACGGAAATACCCGAAAACCCGCTTCACTATTGTCCAATGCTCCTTTCTTCGTTTTGACATAAACCTGCTCAATACTCCCACTTCATATGCAATGTATGGTCTAGTACAGACCATTGCATACATCAGGATACCGATTGCACTTGCAAATGGAACATGGGACATATCCTCTTCCTCTTCTTGTGTCTTGGGACACTGTTCATCAGATAACTTTACACCTACAAGAATATGAACCTTCACCGATTTACTATCTTGCACATTAAATCTCTTCAATATTGTCTCGACATACTTCCTCTAGTTTAACCAGAGCTTCCTCTTTGCCCGATCTCTTTTAATTTCCATGCCCAAAATATAGTTGACAGCACCAAGATCTTTCATGTCGAACTTGGAGGAAAATTTTGTCTTCAAATCCTGGATAGTTTCTTTGTCATTTCAAACGAGTAACATATCATCCATATACAAGACCAAATATATAACACGGTCACCAATTAATTTAAAATACACACAATGATCTTCTTTACTTTTGGTGAAGAAAAGTCCCCATATAAATGTATCAAATTTCTAATACCACATCCTTGGTGACAGTTTTAACCCGTACATAGAATTCTTTAACTTTCATACCAGTTATTTCTTACCCTTCACCGCAAAGCCTTCAGGTTTCTTCATGTAGATTTCCTCTTCCAGATCCCCATGAAGAAATGATGTCTTCACATCCATCTGTTCTACCTCAAAATCAAAAGCAGCAGCAATAGATAAAAGTAATCTAATAGAAGTTACCTTGGCAACAGGAGAAAAAATATCGCCAAAAACAATTCCTGGCACCTGGGAATAACCTTTTGCTACCAATTGAGATTTTTATTTCTCCACCTTTCCTTCTGCATTTGTATTCTTCTTGAACACCCATTTGATTCCAATGGGTTTCCTTCCAACCCGCAACTCCACTAGATCCCAAGCCGCATTTTTGTGCAAAGATGCCATTTCATCAACCATGGCCTCTTTCCAGAGTTTTCCATCCTCTGAATCTACTACTTCCTTCATAGTTTTGGGATCATCATCAATAATAGATAAAGCAAAATTTTAACAGAAAGTAGATGGACTATACCTTTTTGGCTGCCTTCTTTCTCGAAATGATCTTCTCACACCCGAAGTTTGTGGCTCTTCATCTTCTAATTCCTCCTCTGTTGTAGAGTCTAATTCTTCCTCCTTTAGCTCAAACTTTATCTTCTCAGGCTCCTTTGGTTGGACTTCATGTTTAATAACATCTTTCACCTCTCTGAACACCACATCTCGGTTGTACACAACCTTCCTGTTTACTGTGCTCCAAAGCTTATAACCCTTTAAACCATCCTAATACCCAATAAAGATGCACTTTTCAGATTTACTATCCAACTTGGTTCGTTTCTCCTTTGGAACATGTACATATGCATCACATCCAAATACTATCAGATGTGAAAGAGAGAGTTTCTTACCAATCCATACCTCTTGTGGAGTTTTATGCTCTAATACTGATGAAGGTGATCTGTTGATCAAGTAACATGTTGTCTCCACTGCCTCTGCCCAGAATTCCTGTCCTAACCCGGCACCACTAAGCATGCTTCTTTCCCTTTCCATTAACGTCTAGTTCATTCTTTTTGCAACTCCATTTTGCTGAGGTGTATATGGAGTAGTCTTCTGCCATGCTATACCACACTTCTTAGAGAATTCTTCAAATTCCTTACTACAAAACTCTCCACCATTATCTGTCCTTAGCACCTTCATCTTCTTCTTTGTCTGTTTTTTCCACCAGAGCTTTGAATTCTTTAAACTTGTCAAATACTTCATATTTATTCTTAAAGAAATATATCCATGTATTCCTTTAGAAGTCATCTATAAATTATACATAGTACACAGAATTAACCCAGTGATGGAACCTTCACAGGTCCAAACACATCACTATGCACAAGCTCTAATATATGTTTCACCCTCTTAGCACCAGAGGGGAAACTCACCCGATTTTGGTTCCCATATACACAATTTTCACAAAAATCAAAATCTAGATAGCTATTACTCATACCTTCTACCATACCTTTACCATGAAGTATTTGAAGGCCCTTCTCTCCAAAATGTCCAAGCCTTTGATGCCACAGCATGATCTTCTCTCTAGAGACCACTAGATTTTCTGCTCCACTTTCAAGAAACACAACACTGTTGCATGCATCCACAACCGTTCTATCTTGCAGCTTGTACAGAGTTCCAATCCAAACTCCTCACATCAATATCAGTGCTCCATGAACCATCTTGCAGGCATCCTTCTTGAACACTGTTTTTACACCTGCATCATCCAACTTGCTTACAGAAATCAGATTTGTGGCCAATGCAAGAATATGCAGAACAATCAGAAGTGTTCTAACCCTTCCACCTTGCAACTTCAACTTTACTTTTCCATGACCAATGATTCTTGCCTTCCTATCATCCCCTAAGAAGACATCACCACGATCGTATTTCTCATACTCACAGAACCACTCTCTATGGGGAGTGAAGTGAAAGGATGTACCTGAGTCAATCAACCATGCCTCATGATCTACATGTGTACTTGAAGAAGCCAAGTACACATCCCCACCTTCATCTTGGGTGGTTTTTGCCTCTGCAGAAGGAGTATCATCAGATCCCTTTCCTTTATCAAGAGCTTTAGATTTATAGTCCCTTTTGTAGTGCCCTTCCTTTCTGCACTTCCAGCACACCACCTTTACAGGTTTTTTTGGAGATTTAGATCTCCCTTTAGATTTAGATCTCCCACTTGATGACTTATTTTTGTTTATGTTCTGGGACTGTCCTCGTACAAATAAGGCATCACCATTCTAGCTCTCCATATTTTTCCATCTCATCTCCTCTGTCAGCAAGGATGAGACTATTTCATCAAACTGCAAGGTAGTTGCAATGCTACCTATTGCAATAACCAGATTATGCCACGAATCTGGTAGAGAACATAACAAATTGATGCACTTATCTTCATTTGAAATTTTAATATCAACAGATGCTAACTGACTTACCACAGTATTAAATGCATTCAGATACTCTGTCACCGAGTCTCCATCTTTCATCCTCAAGTTATACAACTTTTTTTGCAGGAACAGTTTATTCACTAGAGACTTAGATTGGTACAAAGTTCGTAACTTGTCCCACAAGGCCTTTGTCGTAGCTTCCCTTGATACATTCAACAATACTGGGTTTGAGACACACAATCGTATTGTGCTCTTTTCCTTCCAATCTAAATTCTTCCATTCTTCATCAGACACTCCCGTTGGTTTATACCTGGATCTACCGTGATCCACTGATCTTTATCCACCAACAAATCCTCCAACTTGACTTTACACAACTCAAAACTCTGACCATTAAATTTCTTGATCTCTATCTTTCCACTGCTCACTATCTTATTTCACCACCAGAATCGATCTCATAGATCTCCCACTGAACAGGGTGTACCATAGGCCCGAGCGAAACCCCTTAGCAGCAAAGGAGTCCCCTTGAAGCCAAAACAACTCCAATACCAAATGTAGGTTTTAACCCCATACAGAAATTACCTGCATACAAATTCTAAAACACATAAAATAAAAAATGCAAGGCTCCTTCAAATGTTATAATTATAATACATATTTATATATTCCGAAGCATCCAATACCATGGAACGAAAACCATCACCTTCAAAACCATGTGAGAAAATCATGCACAAAACCATAGGTGGGTCCGCCCAACCTAACATAGGTTCCAAAACTAAAATTTTCTGGGGCACTACCCCAGACCCCATCAAGTGGGATTACCTGCACCCCTCAAAACCCTTATGACCCCCCTGCTATGCAATCTGCACAATGAAGAGGGGGGGGGGGGGTGGGGTGGGAGCGGGGGCTCTGCCCCCCCTCTAACCCCCCAGTTAACTACGTGGGCTAGTCGTGGAAAGAATATAACACAATCCAACACCATCTAGAAGGTTAAAGTGCAGTGGAGGCACTTTGGGCTCGATGAAGCTACATGGGACATGGTGGATCATATGCGGGATATGTATCCTTCTCTATTCATTGGTTAAGAGAATTTTTTTGGTATGTGTTTTGGTGTGATGTTTTTGGTATGTGCACATATGTATATGGATGTAAATACCACCATGAGTTGTGTTATAAAGCTCTAATAAGCGGTACGAGTGTCATGTTGTTATGTTATTATGTTGTTATGTGTCATGTTGGTTTGCTTCTCAGCAACTTGATCATTGTAAATACTGCATCAAGCTAAGTTATAAAGCTCCATGGGTAGTAGGTTTTTCTTTCAGCTGTCTTGTTGTTTGTAGGTGTCATTAAACATAGAGGACAATGTTCCCCCAAGGGGGAGGGTTTTGTAACAAATTTAGTGGAATTTGTTGGGTGTGTGTTATATTCTTTCCATTTATACCCCACGAGCAGGGGCCTAGAACTCCCCTGTACATTGCATCGGGCACAACAAGGGGTTCACGAGGGGGTGACAACCCCCCTGTCGGGGGGTGTGATGGCGGCGACAACGCCGCATGGAAATTTTTTTTTGGACCCTATATTAGGTGGGTAGACATACCCATGGTTTTGTGCATGGTTTTCATAGATGGTTTTGGGAATTATGATTTTCTGCCCATGGTATTTTGTAGATCCAGACAAGGGAACTACAATTATATTCTAATCTAGGGTTAATGGATTGGGGTTTATGGATGCTTCGACATGCATATATATGAATTGTAAGATTTAAAGGAATATACTGAAAAATCAATCTGGTATTCCTGGTTTCGGGATTTAGGGGAAAATCTGTGTATATCTATTTTATGTTTAATGCTCTCGCCATTGTTTATTTTTTAGAATTTGTATGCAGGTAATTTTTGTATGGGGTTATAACCTACAAAAATTACATGAAACAAAAATTAATAAAGGAAAAATAATAACCATGGTTGTGGGACACTTATTCCAAGATGAATGTTGCGAAAAACATCCAAGTGTAGGTGTTCATTTGGATTATTTTGGCTAAGGAAATTTCCAAAGGCAATGGCAAAGGCTTCAGTAAGACAAAGTGATATTAATGGAAAATTTATTTATGAAAATAATGGAAACTAGGAGAAAAGGAAGGTGAAATGTCACAGGTTGCATGTGAAGAGGAAAATGAAGGAAAATAATCGAAAATTGAAGAAAACAGAGGCCTCATTAATAAAAATTTTCATGAGGATTAGTTTGTAACCTTTTCCAAGTTTAACCTTTTATCAATTTAGTTTTCGAGCTCTCTCTATTCTCTCTCTCGCTCTCACTCTTCAACACTTAGAACATTCCTGGATCAAGAAAAGCAAAGAGGTAAAGAGGAAGCAAAGATCAAGAAAGCAAGAGTAGGATAAAGTAGCTACAATGGGATTATTTGTAGGTATTGATTTACATGTGTGATTTTATTACTAGCTTTGGAATGCATGGTTATGCATGTATGTTCTTGGTTCTCTTTTCATCATTGGCATGGGTTTTTCTAGGTGTGGAAGTGGTCGTTAGCCTTGCATTGCCATTTTTGGATAGCCATGGTGTGATGGGGTTCTAATGTTTTGGTTGAGTTGGATTATCAGATGGATTTCAAACTAAGTGAGGTGGTCTCTGAAAGAAAGAACACATGTCCTAGTGATCCTTGAATTAGACTCTGTATTGCGGTAAAGAATTGGCCTAGTAACCCCTAAACCAGACTGTGGGTTTTTGTAAAGTTATCTTTTGTGTTACCTCGGTGGACCTAAGAATCCTCCATTGGTGAATAGTGGGATATACGGTAAATCCTAGAAGTGGGTACCCTCAGTTAGGCCTAGGAATCCTTGGCCAGTGAATGGCACGATATACAGTAAATCCTGGAGCATGGATTTCTGATTAGGCCTAGGGATCCTTTACCATTGTATGGTGGGATGTATGGTAAAGAATAGAGACTAGGATATAACAAAATTCCATATGGTGTAGGTGGACAAATCAAGTGGCATCAATGTTGTTTTAGGGCCTAGTGGTATGGTGGGGATTGTGGTAAATCATTGTTCTATTGGTGAGGGTGAGGTATTTTATCCTTAGGAATACCTGGTTGATTTTGGTTATGATTCCCACATTCATGCTTGGAATATGGTATGGGGGTGATTGGCTGAAACAAAGATTTGGTTCAAATAATCTATGGTCGTGTGGTTTGTGGAAGTCCCATGCCTGGTTGTATTTTGTATTCATTAATATGAGTTCCTTTTCCTTAGTATTTCATGTGTAAATTTATTGGGTTATATGTTGATTTTATGGTTGTCTCATACTTTTTATTTCGGTTTTCTATATATTGGTTACGAGTATGTTTTATGACAGTGATGATGTATGGCTCGCATAATTTTTTGATTTATAAATGAATAAATAATGAATATATAACCTAATAGATGATAATTCTATTAATGTGATAAGGCATCAATGCTTCTTAGGAATTTTCAGATAAGTATGAGACCCCTATGCTCAAATATGTTGTTAAGACCTACAGATTGGATATTCTTGACATGTTTGATGAAATTGTTGTCATGGTTAGTAAGGGTCAGATCAAGTCTTTGTTAAAGTATTTGTATGCGTATCATTGTTTCAATTTTATTTTTTATCTCTTGAAGTTTCATGAATTTCTGGGTAGGGACCTGAGACCTAGCCCTTAAAAAGTGGCACAAAATCTAGGGTTGTAGGCTTAGAAGTAGCTAAAATAGTCCCCATTCGATCGCATGCCCTTGTTGTGGGAGTGGCTGGAGGGACCTAGTCACATGCATGCCCATGTCATGGGAGTGACTGAAGATATAGGTCACTAAAATTTAAAGTTACCTTAAGGGTTGGTCACCTTGTTATGCAACTAGCTCACAAAAAGATAGAAAAGATAGATCAACAAATTAAAAAACAACGTATTCGAGGGGACAACCTCCTTTACATTATACAAATGAAAAATTATTGGATGATTCAAATGACACAACCTCCTTTCTATATATAGGAGTCTAAGGAGTCACAATATAATCAGTCAACATAAAAATCATATTGTAAGGGCACAACAATAACGATAATGGGCTTCTATGGGGCACAATAATAATAATATCGGGATAACATGGGCACAATAATAACAATATGGGGACAACATGGGCGCAACAATAACAATAAGGGATATAATGACAATAAAAATGGGGGAATACACTACTATTATAGGGACCTTACATACCCCTCTCCTTCTAAAAATTGTTTTCCTCAATGCTTGAGTAGTTCTAGATGCTTCTGTATAAAATTCTCATCCCCCCATGTGGAATATTCAGTGGGCAAGTTCTTCCAATTGATGAGATACTCTAAAATTGATTGATTCTTAGCTGTCAAGTTCTTCTTTTTGTGATTGCTTCAGGTCCTACTATGATTTTTCCTTCCTCATCAAGTTTTGGAAATATTGTTTGAACTGGGAGGTTGTCACCTATAACCTTCTATAAGCTTGAAACATGGAAAACTGGGTGCACTCGAGAAGATGCAGGAAGATCCAATTTGTATGACATAGTAACAATCTTTTGCAACACCTTGTATGAACCATAATACTTTGGTGATAATTTATTATCCTTCTTAGCTTGCTTGAGGGAAATTTTTTTGTATGGTTGTAGTCGTAGAAATACCGAGTCACCTACATCAAAAATTCTTTCACTGCAATGTCGATATGCCTGTTGTTTCATTCCATTCTGTGCCAAAGTGTGGTTATCCTTTAACAGTTGAAGAACTTGTTATTGATGCTAGATGTGATCTTCCACTCCTTGGACCTTAGAATTTTCTCTTAAATATGATGTCATGGATGGTGGATAATATCCATAAAGTGCCATAAATGGGGTCATTTTTGTTGTAGTGTGAAAGGAAGTGTTATACCATCATTCAGTCAGAGGCAACCACTTGACCCATTATTTATGTTTATCAGTTACAAAGAAATGAATATATCCTTCAAAACATTTGTTCATATGAGCTAACTGAGTACCCAAACAAGAAAATAATTCTGTCAAAAGAATTCCAGTGAAAATGGGATCTATATCGCTTACAATAATCTTTGGGTTTCCATGTAGCTTTTTTATTGTTTCCATAAATGTAGTAGCAATTGTACTAGATTTAAAATGGCTGAGCTAATCCACAAAAGTGGTCATACTTGGTAAGTCTATCAACTACCACCATGATGACACACTTTCCTTCGGACTTGGGTATACCTATGATAAAATCCTCTCAAACCTCCTCCCAATCTTGACTTGGAATGAATAGAGGTTGTAACAGACCTAGGGTCTTAATTGTTTGAACTTTATTTTTTTGGAAAACCATACATTCTGCCACCAACTTTTGACTATCAGATTTAAGGCCATCCCAAAAAAATTCCTTCTTAAACCTGTGGTAAGTTTTTAAAAATCCCGAGTGCCCTTCTAATGGAGAGGTGTCAATTCCAGAAGAATATTTTGTTTGAGTTGGGATTCTTACGTAGGTATAAGCGATATTTGTACCATAACGACTCATTTTTCCTACTAAATGTGTCAGATGTATTGGAATCTTGCTGCAACTTTTGAATGAGTGCCCACACTTCTTCGTCATTCTTCCATTCATCCCTTGTTTCGCTTATCCAATTTGGTTGGATAATAGAAATGACACAAATAAATGCTTCCATATCCTCATCCTTTCTTGAGACTGCATCTACAAAAATATTTTTCTTCCCTTTTTTGTAGATGATTTCAACGTCATAATGCAACATCTTTGTGACCCATTTTTATTTCTCTTCTGCAGATAATGTTTGTTCTAAAAAGTATTTAATACTATCATGATCTATTTTAACCTTGAACTGTCTTACCATTACGTAAGGTCGCCACTTCTTAAGTGCATGTAGTATTGGCAACATTTCCTTATCATAAATAGCTTTGTGTAAAAACTTTCACTTGATTGAACGTCTTTCAAAAGCAATGGGTCTTCCTTCTTGCATTAAACCAACACCAATTCCATTTCCTGAGGCATCACATTCCATAATAAATTTTTTGTTAAGTCAGGCGTAGCTAATACTGGTGCTTAGCACATTGCCTCTTGAAGATGTCCCAAGGCCATCGTTGCTTCTGGAGTCTAAGAAAATCATCTTTCTTCAGTAATGTTGTTAAAGGTGTTGCTATTCTCCCGTAATTATTAAAAAACTTATGATAATACCTTGTCAACCCGATAAATCCTCAAAGATGCTTTATGGATGTGGGAATTTTCCATTCCTTAATGGCTTTAATTTTGTTAGGGTCTACCTTAACACCTTCATGAGATGGAATATGACCTAGATATTCGACCTCCTATACTCCAAAGAAACATTTGGAACTTTTTTCATATAATTTTTTCTCCTCCAATAGTTTCAGCACCCTCTCAACATGTTGAGCATGATCATTCCAAGACTTGATATAATTAGTATATCATCAAAAAATACTAACAAAAATTTTCCAAGGAAGGGTTTGAAAATGGAATTCATCAAACCTTGAAATGTAGAAGGTGCATTAATAAGGCCAAAAGGCATGACCAAGAATTCATAATGACCCGCATGAGTTCTAAATGGTCTTTTCGAAATGTCGTTAGTCTTCATTCTGATTTGCTAATATCCCGAACAAAGATCCAACTTGGTGAAGTACATACCCCTCCAATTGAGCCCTGTCCCGACGGAGTTGAGGGTCCAAAGGACCAAAGGACAGAAGGTCAGAGGACCAAAGGGCCAAGGGGCTGAAGGACCAAAGTGTCACTGTAGGTTGAAATACCAAAGTGTCGGTGTAGGTCGAAAGACTAAAGTGTCAATGTAGGTAGAAGAACCAAAGGGTTGAAGGCTCAGGTGTTGGAAGGTAGGCCGAAGGCTTAGTTGTTGGAAGGTAGGTTGAAGGCTCAAGTGTTAGGCCAAAGGCTTAGTTGTTGGAAGGTGGGGTGATGGGGTCCCATCAAGGAGGGGTCTTCCCTCAAGGAGTGGCCGCATCAAGGAGGGGTCTCCCCTCAAGGAGGGGCCCCATCTTACTATATGATGCATTTTGGCCCCATCTTAATATATGATGCATTTTGGCCCAATCCCAGCTTGTGGGTGGCATTTTTGGGCAAGCCCCACACTTGCCCAAAACTGCCACCAAAACGTTGGGATTGGGCCAAAATGCATCAAATAGTAAGATGGGGCCCCTCCTTGATGGGGCCCCAATGCATCATATAGTAAGATGGGGCCCCTCCTTAATGGGATACCCCTCGTTGATGGGGCCATAATACATCATATAGTAAGATGGGGCCCCTCCTTAATGGGATACCCCTCGTTGATGGGGCCATAATACATCATATAGTAAGATGGGGCCCCTCCTTGAGGGGAGACCCCTCCTTGATGCGGCCCCAACACCCCACCTTCCAACAACTGAGCCTTCGGCCTAACACCTGAGCCTTTGGCCTACCTTCCAACAACTGAGCCTTCGGCCTACCACCTGATACTTCGGCCTACCTTCAAACACCTGAGCCTTCGACCCTTCGATCCTTCGACCTACACTGACACTTTGGTCTTTCGACCTACACCTCTACTTTGGTCCTTCATCCCCTTGGCCCTTTGGTCCTTTGACCTTCGTTCCTTTGGTCCTTTGGAACCTCAACTCTGCCGGGATAGGGCTCAATGGCCGCATAATTCATCCAATAATTCATCAATCCCTCGAATGGGTAATTTATCTCTAATAGTGAGATTGTTGAGCTTCGTATAATCTGGACACATGCGCCATGATCCATACTTCTTGTGTACCAATACTACTGGAGCGAAGAAAGAACTTTGAATAGGTTGAATTATACCAACCTCTATCATTTCTGCAACCATATGTTAAATTTTTCTCTTTTGGGCATAAGGATATATGTAAGGCCTAATATTTGGAGGAACAATTCTTGGAACCAAATGAATATCATGATCATGATCACAAATAGGTGGGAGGCCTTTGGGAGTCTCAAATATCTTGGAATGATTGTCCAAAACATTTTGGAGGCTTGGAGAAATAGATGATTTCAATGTGGGAACCTCTAGTGAACATAATTGTGCAATTATGCCCATTTTTTATTTCTTTAGAATCTTTGCCATGACATTAGAGATGATTATCTCTCTCGGTTTCCCTGTGATACCCCTTAATTCAATTTCCTTTCCTTCCAAAAAAAATTCAAGAAAAGTTCTTGAAAATTAAAATTTATTGTACCCAAAGATTGTAGCCACTAGACTCCGAGTACAACATCAACACCACCGATAGGAATGGAAAGAATTGGACTATTAAATACATATTCTCCCATGGATAACTTGATATTATGGCACTTTCGAGAGAAATTTATGGTTCGTCCATTTGCAACCATCACTTGACACTTTGTTGTTGGATATAGGAAGAAATTTAATTCCTTGGCTATCTTACAATGAATAAAATTATGGGTACTACCCAAATCAATCAACATTATTACCTTTTTCTTCTTGATATGTCCTTCTATCTTGAGAGTTTGAGGAGTGGTAATTCATGCCAATGCATTACAATATATTGTTAGATTCATTTCTTCTTTCTCTAGGGTTGGTTCCTAGTGTATATCTTCTTCTTTTGATGTTTCTTGTTCCTTTTCTTATTCCTCTTCACAATCCATGTAAAATAATTTCTTCTCGGCACACTTATGACATTTAGTGTAGTTTCTATGAAAAATATAAAAAATACCTTTTTCTCTTTTTTCTTCCAATTGTTGTGGTGTCAACCTTGTAGGTTGTGGAAGGCTAGGGGCAACAACACTTCCATCTTTATAGTTGTGAGTGGTAGGCTTCCTTGTTGCCATAAATTTTCTTTCAATTTTTCTTGCCATCCTGAATGCCTTTTTCAATAAATTAGGTTCCCAAAGGTGAACCTCATGTTGGATTTTATCCTTTAAAGTCCCTATGAACAAATCAATCCCATGCTCCTCTGGATTATCATTTACCCTTATATTCAATTTTTGAAATTCCTCAAGGTTCTTGTTATGAAACCAGCTCAAGAAAAGATAGAAAAGATAGATCAACACCTTAGAATTCAGCCTCTTTGAGGGGGCAACCTCCTTTACATTACATAAATGAACAATTCTTGGATGATACAAATGATAAAACTTCCTTTCTATATATAGGAGTCTAAGGAGTCACAATATAATCCAGCCGACCTAACAATAATAATATAAAGCCACAAAAATAACAATAGAGGGATTCTATGGGGCACAGAAATAACAATATGGGGGTAATAGGGGCACAACAATATAAATAAGGGGTATAACTACAATAGTAATGGGGTAATCACTAGTATTATAGGGACCCAACATGCCCCTCTCCTTCAAAAAAGTGTTGTCCTCAACGCTTGAGTAGTTCTGGATACTTCTGCATAAAATTCTCATCCTCCCATGTGGAATCTTCAGCGGATAAGTTCTTCCACTTGATAAGATACTCTGAAATTGATCGATTTCGTAGCTGTCGAGTTCTTGTTTCTGTGACTGCTTCCGGTTCCAATATAATTTTTCCTTCCTCGTCAAGTTCTGGCAATATTGTTTGAACTGGGAGCTTGTCGCCTATAACCTTCTTTAAACATGAAACATGGAAAACTGGGTGCAATCGAGAAGCTGCAGGAAGCTCCAATTTGTATGCCATAGTACCAATCTTTTGCAACACCTTGTACGGACCATAATACTTTGGTGATAATTTATTATCCTTCTTAGCTTGCTTTAGGGACATTTGCTTATATGGTTGTAGCCGTAGGAATACCCAATCACCTACATCAAAACTTCTTTCACTGCGATGTTGATCTGCCTGTTGTTTCATTCTATTTTGTGCCAACACGAGGTTATCCTTTAAGAGTTGGAGGACTTGTTGTTGATGTTCGATGTGATGTTCCACTGCCTGAACCTTAGAATTTTCTCTTAAATATGATGTGATGGATGGTGGTTGATACCCATAAAGTGCCATAAATGGGGTCATTTTTGTTGCTGTATGGAAGGAAGTGTTATACCACCATTCAGCCAGAGGCAACCATTTGACCCATTGTGTCTGTTTATCAGATACAAAGCAACGAAGATATCCTTCCAAACATTTGTTTACTATCTCAGTTTGCCCATCAGATTGAGGATGATAAGATGAGCTATGAGCTAACTGAGTACCAAGACAAGAAAATAATTCTGTCCAAAAATTTCCAGTGAAAATGGGATCTCTGTCACTTACAATAATCTTTGGGTTTCCATGTAGCTTTTGAACTGTTTCCATAAATGCAGTAGAAACTGTACTGGCTTTAAATGGATGTGATAATGCACAAAAGTGTGCATACTTGGTAAGTCTGTCAACTACCACCATGATGACACTCTTTCCCTCAGACTTGGGTAAACCTGTGATAAAATCCATTGAAACCTCCTCCCAACGTTGGCTTGGAATGGATAAAGGTTGTAATAGACCCGGTGTCTTAATTGTTTCAACTTTATTTTGTTGGCAAACCAAACATTCCGCCACAAACTTTTGAATATCTGATTTAAGGCCATCCCAAAAAAATTCCTTCTTAACCCTGTGGTAAGTTTTTAAAAATCCTGAGTGCCCTCCTAAGGGAGAAGTGTGCAATTCCATAAGAATCTTTTGTTTTAGCTGGGAATTCTTACAGAGGTATAAGCGATCTTTGTACCATAACGAATCATTTTTCCAGCTAAATGTATCAGAAGTACTGGAATCTTGTTGTAGCTTTCGAATAAGTGCCCACACTTCTTCGTCATTCTTCCATTCCTCCTTTGCTTCGTTTATCCAATCTGGTTGGATAATAGAAATGGCACACAACAATGCTTCCACATCCTCATCCTTTCTTGAGAGTGCATCTGCCACCACATTTTGCTTCCCTTTTTTGTAGATGATTTCAAAGTCATAACCCAACATCTTTGTGACCCACTTTTGTTGCTCTTCAGAGGATAATCTTTGTTCTAAAAAGTATTTAAGGCTATCATGATCCGTTTTTACCTTGAAGTGTCTTCCCATTAGGTAGGGTCGCCATTTCTTAAGTGCATGGAGTATTGCCAACATTTCCTTCTCATAAATAGCTTTGCTTAAAAACTTTCCCTTGATTGGACGACTTTCAAAAGCAATGGGTCTTTCATCTTGCATTAGAACAACACCAATTCCATTTCCTGAAGCATCACATTCCACAATAAAGGTTTTTGTGAAGTCCGGTGTAGCTAAGACCGGTGCTTGGCACATTGCCTCTTTAAGATGTTCAAAGGCCTTTGTTGCTTCCGGAGTCCATGAAAATGAATCTTTCTTCAATAATGTTGTTAGAGGTGCTGCTATTCTCCCATAATTCTTAACAAACTTGCGATAATACCCTGTCAACCCAAGAAATCCTCGCAGATGCTTTATGGATGTGGGGATTTTCCATTCCTTAATGGCTTTAATTTTGCTAGGGTCTACCTTAACTCCTTCATGAGATACAATATGACCCAAATATTCCACCTCCTGGACTCCAAAGAAACATTTGGATCTTTTTGCATATAATTGTTTCTCCTCCAATAGTTGTAGCACCCTGTCAACATGTTCAACATGATCCTTCCAAGACTTGCTGTAGATTAGTATATCATCAAAAAATACTAACACAAATTTTCTAAGGAATGGTTTGAAAATTGAATTCATCAAACCTTGAAATGTTGAAGGTGCATTGGTAAGGCCAAAAGGCATGACCAAAAATTCATAATGACCCTCATGAGTTCTAAATGCCGTTTTCGGAATGTCTTCAATCTTCATTCTGATTTGATGATATCCCGAACGAAGATCCAACTTGGTGAAGTAAATTGATCCATGCAATTCATCCAGTAATTCATCAATGACAGGAATGGGGAACTTATCTTTAATAGTGAGCTTGTTGAGCTCCCTATAATCTGGACACATGCGCCATGATCCATCCTTCTTGTGCACCAATACTACTGGAGCTGAGAAAGAACTTTGACTCGGTTGAATTATACCAGCCTCTAGCATTTCTGCAACCATACGTTCAATTTCACTTTTTTGGACATAGGGATATCTGTACGGCCTGATGTTTGGAGGAACACTTCCTGGAATCAGATGAATAGCATGATCATGATCACGCATAGGTGGGAGACCTTTGGGAGTCTCAAATACCTTGGAATGATTGTCCAGGACTTTTTGGAGATCTGGAGAAATAGATGATTCCAATGTGGAAACATCTAGCGAACATAATTGTGCAATTACACCTCTTTGCTCCTTTTTTAGAAGCTTTGTCATGCCATTAGAGCTGATTATCTTTCCTGGTTTCCCTGCAATACCCCTTAATTCAACTTCCTTTCCTTCCACAGAAAATTTCATGAAAAGTTCTTGAAAATTAAAAGCTATTGTACCCAAGGATTGTAGCCATTGGACTCCTAGTACAACATCAGCACCTCCCATTGGAATGGAAAGCATTGGGCTAGTCAATACATATTCTCCCATGGATAGCTTGATATTATGGCACTTTCCAGAACAATTTATTGTTCCTCCATTTGCAATCATCACTTGACACTCTGGTGCTGGATATAGGAAGCAATTCAATTCTTTTGCTACCCTACAATGAATAAAATTGTGGGTGCTTCCTGAATCAATCAACACTATTACCTTTTTCTTCTTGATTTGTCCTTCTATCTTGATGGTTTGAGGAGTGGTAATTCCCGCCAATGCATTACAAGATATGGTCGGATTTATTTGTTCTTCATCTAGGCTTTGTTCCTGGAATATATCCTCTTCTTTTGACCTTTCTTGCTCCTTTTCTTCTTCCTCTTCACAATCTATGTAGAATAATTTCTTCTCAGCACACTTATGACCTTTTGTGTATTTGCTATCACAATTGTAACAAAGCCCTTTTGCTCTTTTTTCTTCCAATTGTTGTGGTGTCAACCTTGTAGGTTGTGGAAGACTATGGGCAACAACACTTCCGTCTTTATAGTTGTGAATGGTATGCTTCCTAGTTGCCATAATTTTGCTTTCCATTTTTCTTGCTAACCTGAATGCCTTCTCTAATGAATCAGGTTCCCAAAGGCGCACATCATGTTGGATATTATCCTTTAAAGACCCTATGAACACATCAATCCTATGCTCCTCTGGAATATCTTTTACCCTTATGTTCAATTTTTGGAACTCCTCAATGTGCTCCATTATTGAACCCTTTTGTTTGAGACTTATCAATTGGCTAAAAAAAGTGTTGCTTTTTGTATCCTCATAATGTGCTATCAATTCTTCCGTAAAAATTGCCCAAGTGATAAATTGTTTACGAGAACAAAGCCATTGATACCATACAAACTGATTTGGTTCCAAATATAAAGTTGCCATACGTACCTTTTGTGTGTTTTGCACATTATTGAGATCGAAGAATTGCTCCATCTGTAATATCCATGTGGCGGGATCCTTGCCATCAAACTTCCTCATATCGATTTTTGGAATATGGTGAGTCTTCGATCCAACATTAGAGTCTATGGAATCATGATTAACATTTCTTTTGTTCTCATCATGAGTTTCTTTTAGTACTCTTTCACCCTTAGTGACCATTTCTTGTAGCAACTTATTCATATTTATCTTCAATTCTTCCATCTTATCATCCATGCCATCAATTTTAGCATCCATGCCATTCAGTTTAGCTTCCATGCCATCCATCTTAGCTTCTACGCCTTTCTTTAAACAACCCATCTTAGCTTCTACACCTTTCTTTAAACCATCCATCTTAGCTTCTACATCTTTCTTTAAACCATCCATCTTAGATTCTGTTCCTTTTTGCGCAAGGGACAGTTGTTGCACTTGGTCTTGTAATTTTGATATATCATGTTGCATTTCTTCCTCTTCTTCATGAGTCATGCTAGAGCTTTCAGGTTCCTTACTAGGTGTTTGCATTTTCTTTCCTCGGGGCATCAGTTACCGATAATAATGCTCTATTATGCCCTTTGAATTCCTTCAAAATAAATTTTCAAACCAAGCTTAAGCAAAAATTTAAAAAAATCTACACACCTTTTTTCACTTTGTAGGAGCTTGATATTGCCTCTGATGTATCTCTGTACTTTCGAATCATCTAGTTCTGAAATTGTGACCTGTAGTAGCTCTCTGTGTCCTCTTTCCAATGCCACCAGTCTGATCCAAATTGGATTCTCCAAGAAAGAGTTATGCACAATCTCCCAAGATGACCTGATTATAGACCTTTTCAGAAGAGTGAACTTGTATTAAGTGCCACGTGTACAATTTTAGACCTTTGGTTCTGAAAAAGATATACAAGAAACTACTGTCCGTCCTATTTCTATACCTTCTTACGAAATTTCAATCCGATCCCCAGAGAGAAAATTATGATGATTTTCGCTAGGTCACCTGTTTTGAATGTAATTCAGGAGTCTGCAAAAAGACCAACTTCCTCAGAGCATATATCCCCAAATATTACGCGAAAAGATCTCAAATTAGGGCCCAAGGTTCAGCGCGATTTCCTCTCAAATGGGTTTTTTTTGCGACTTCTGAAACATCACAGAAAAAAAGTTATAGCGAAAATTCCACGATGACCTGTTTGGAGCAGCGAAACCCTAGAATCCAAAGCTCTGATACCAAATGTTATGAAACCAGCTCAAGAAAAGATAGAAAAGATAGATGAACGCCTTATAATTCAGCCTCTTCGAGGGGGCAACCTCCTTTACATTACATAAATGAACAATTCTTGGATGATACAAATGACAAAACCTCCTTTCTATATATAGGAGTCTAAGGAGTCACAATATAATCCAACCGACCTAACAATAATAATATAAAGCCACAAAAATAACAATAGAGGGATTCTATGGGGCACAGAAATAACAATATGGGGGTAATAGGGGCACCACAATATAAATAATGGGTATAACTACAATATTAATGGGGTAATCACTAGTATTATAGGGACCCAACATTCCTTGTTGCCATAAATTTTCTTTCAATTTTTCTTGCCATCCTGAATGCCTTTTTCAATAAATTAGGTTCCCAAAGGTGAACCTCATGTTGGATTTTATCCTTTAAAGTCCCTATGAACAAATCAATCCCATGCTCCTCTGGATTATCATTTACCCTTATATTCAATTTTTGAAATTCCTCAAGGTGCTCCACCATTGAACCCTTTTGTCTGAGATCTATCAGTTGACTAAAGAAGGTGTTGCATTTGTATCATCATAATGTGTTATCATTTCCTTTGTAAAAATTAAGAAAGTGACCTTTTTTTATGAGAGAAAAGTCGTCGATACCATACAAACTAATTTGGTTACAAATATAAAGTTGCAATGCGTACCTTTTGTATGTTTTTCACATTATGGAGATCAGAATATTGCTCCATCTATAGTATGCATGTTATGGGATCCTTGCCATAAAACTTCCTCATATCGATATTTGGAACATGTTGGGTCTTTGATCTAATGTTAAAGTCTATGAAATCATGATTAACATTTCTTTTTTTCTCATCATGAGTTTCATCTAATACCTTTTGGCCATTAGGAAGCATTTCTTGTAGCAACGTTGTCAAACCTTCCTCGAAACCTTTGATGTCTTGTTTTAAAACATTAAAACATTCTTGAAATCTTCCATATTATCTTTCATGTAATCCATTTTATCTTTCATTCCATTCTTCAATCCTTCCATGTCTGATTTTAAGATATTCTTCAAACGATCCATCTTAGCTTCCATTTCATTTTTGGTTACTCTTTGTGAGAGAAAAATTTGTTGCACTTGGTCTCGTAATTTTGATATATCATTTTGCATTTCTTCTTCTTCTTCATGTGTCACAGTAAAAATTTCATGTTTCTTACTAGGTCTTTTCATTTTCTTTCTTCAGGGCATAAATTAATGATTATTATGCTTCACTATGCCCTTTGAGTCACTTCAAATTATTTTTTCAAACAAAACTTATGCAAATTTAAAATAAATAGATACCTATGGGGCATAATAATAAAAATATGCGGAAAAAATGAGCACAACAATAACAATAAGGGTTATAATGAAAATAATAATGGGGAAATACACTAGTATTATAGGGACCTAACACACCTAGAAGGGTTGGTTGGCTCTTGAAGCTTCTGTAGCATGTGTAGAAGCTCATATTTGTTGTGTTTTGATAGCTCCACTTCCTTGACTATACATGGGAAGTTCAATCAGATCATAGTAGCCTCTTGTCACATGTTCACCCTAGCGGAGAGGTTAACTTGGGTAAATGTGGCAAGAGGGTGTTACAAATAACATCGGCCAACCTAGTGCAAGAAAAGTGTTGGTGATCATTGGTTGGTGGCCCCTAGGGTTAAGAGTTACCATGTTTTCAGTTGAGGACAATGTGAGAGCATACTTGTGATGACTAGTTCTTGTTATCGTTGATATGCGGATCTCACTCAATAACTTATTCATCTTGTTATATACACCTATAAAGGCAATGTCAGAAATATGGGGATTCAACTAATTTTTCACTTCTCTATGCATTGAATGAGATCAAGTAGTAGATCTAGTTTGACAGACACATATCACGAATTTTGGATCTTGGATCCAAAATTCATCGTTGTTTTGTGCCTCAATGCATGATCACTCCAAAATTTTAAATATTTTCGAATTTTAAATATTTATCCACAACAATAATAAATTTAGCCTTTTTATCTCTTAATCAGTTTCCAAGCTCGTATCCATCACAAGTGTTTCAATAAGAGTAAGGGAATTTTGATCTAGTATATATTGGCATAAACATTTTTGTAAATTCAATATTGGATTATTTATCAATTTGAATTTAAACGCTGTATATCATTCCGACTCGTTGTTTATTTGTGATAGTGTTGGTTGAAATATAGGTTAACTTAGTATTTCATTGGAAATCTTCCATAGTGTGATACCTTTATCTATTGGGATATAGGGTATCATTCATACAGATAGGTGTAGCTTTGAATCGTTTTTTAATCAATTAATGCTCGCCTCTTCCAATGTAATACTATGCACATTCCATTCAAACAACATGGACATATTGCAATCTATTCAAACGACATGAAATTCAGTGAATTTATGGTATAACGGGTGATGAAAGAGATCATTTTCATAAACATTAATTTTAAAACAGAGACTAAGATCTAACCACGATTTTATTTTTACATAATATTGTAAGCATTCAATTTAAAACTATTGTTGCAGATATGGTTTGTCTAATAGAGCTAAAAATATGGTTTGAGACCTCAACGATTTTCTGGAAAGGTGCGTCCATATCAAATCAAAAATTGAAAGTTTTTATTTTTCCTATGGAGTTCCAATGACGTGTTCTATCACATTTTGTACTTTCTCACTCAAATAAAGCAATCCTCCTCAATTTTACAATTCTATTCCAGTGAATTGACAAATAATTAATAAATAATATAGACAAAATAGACATGAAAAGTAAAAGAAAAGATTGTGTGTTTATTTTGTAATTTGTACTTTGTTGATCTTGATGACTAGTAAACTGTTTCAGTAGAATTTGATGATTTGTAGTTTGATATTTCAATATTGAATAATAGTTTATATTACTGGAGAATTTATCTAACTGTGCTACTAAATGATGTATGTAAATCATGAATGAAATCCTTTTAGCACTTTCATACCACTTTATAAGTGTTATGTGTTGGCACACTTAATAGTATGTTTCCATTTCAAAACATAGTTGTCAATAGGTTCATTTTACATATGGATCTTGTGATTTTGGATGAGAGATTATGAATTCAAACATGTTTTAGTTTTAAAATACTTGATAAATTTCCATTCATGAACCATGGAGCACCATTGAAGATCCCATTTCTATTCACTCCCGTTGCCCAAAGTACCAGAAAGTACACCCGACCGATCAGGGATATTTTCAGTTTATCTCAACGAAAAGTTTAGGGTTTTTCCCATAAACTTACAAATTAACCCTTTCGACGAAGACATGATAGAGGTTTTGTTGGAAGATAATTCTTCCATGTATAATTTAGAATTAGTTGCATATTTGTAGGTGGATATTGAGAGAATATCTCAAACTCCCTATTTATATTTGGAATTGGTTGGATCTCACAAGCACCATAAATATGTGATGTATCAGTGTGTGTATACCTTTATTTTTAACATGGTATCAGAGCCTATATTGGCTTGACTCCTTCCAGGTCGAGCCCCGAAAAATCAGAGATATCTGAGGTTTAATACTATGTACATAAATTAGTAGAGGTGTGTGTAGATTTTCGATGTGCTAGAAAATATTGTTGTATGTTTTTTGTTAGCTGTGTGTTTTGCGTGTAATGTAAAATTGCGAGTGCCTATGTTGCTCTAGCATTTTGATTGTGGCTTCCATCACCAGAACCTTATGCAGACAATGCTCATATCATCCTGCATCATTTTCTCTGCAGAATCGTAAATCAGCAACAATCACACTGTATCACCCACCATGCATCATTACAGTCGATGGACAGAATACTAGCATCATTACAGTCGATAGAACTTGTAGTGTTTTCACTGTGATTTTTTATTTACCATATATTATATCAAATCCTTCTGCTCCAGCATCGATTTCTTCTGGCAATGAGAAGTTGATCTCAAATGAGCGTGGCACCTTGGTATGCTCTTGTAATGGAGAAAACATACAAGAGGTAATTCCGCTCTATCGTTTTGAAGGACCCATCTACATGTGGAGTCTCGCAGTATTTTTGAAGGCCAAAGATACCTTTCCAACAAAGGCTCAGTAAGGGCACTGATGGATTTTAAGTATGTCTATGTTTGCACTAGAGGCAATGAGAGCAGTCAGCCTCCGTGCCATTATTTATCAGTGTTGGTGTTTAGAATCTATGTTTTGCGTCGAAAATTGTGAAGTCTTCGTGCAGTGTCCACTAAGGAGGAGTTTTTTACTTAGATGAGTTTTGAAATTGAATGAACTACAATTTTTTTTTATGCATGCCTCAACTATATTGCGACTAGTGTGTGCATAGTTCTTTTTGCTGCACTCCTCATTTGTCAATGGGACTTTAATTCACCTTAACTATGTCATCAAGGTTGGGTTTCACCTCTACAACGAAACTGACAGAGATTGATTATGCATACCCTAGGATTTGGTTTCATATACTGGGAGTTGGTTTGGATTCATTGGATTCATTCTCCCTTTATTTTCCTTTAATATTCTATGAGCGGGGATATTATTCTGGATTATTTGTTTCAATCATTCTTCTCCAACTACATAGTTTGAAGGAACCGATTTTGAAGAGGATTATTCACACTGAGCAGAGTGGAATAGAGGAAAGAATTTATAGACTATGATTGGTTTTGTTGTATTTTTTTAAGCAGTTTATTTGTAAGTTATATTTTCTATAGAACCAATTATTGAACAATGTTTCATAAATAAAATTAGTGGTTCTTGGCACTTGGAAACCCTTGAACACATCACTAGTTTGATCGTGTTTATATTTCTATGGTTTGTTGTTCTTGGGGCTTGGAAACCCCTAAAAAAATGATACAGGTTATAGTATGAGATCCATGTGTGTGGAGTCGGGCAAGTTGTTAGATCAGCTCTTGAATGCATTCAATATTAAAATCATTTTCCTAGCCACTAATGGATAACCAAAAGAGAAATATCTAACAGATGGTGATTGTTCCATAGGATGGTTCATCACTTGACAACTCTTATCACGAAGCTCTAATGAACTGAGTCGTCAATATTGTTGATCTTGCAAATTTCATCATCGATGGTCAGAAACAGGTGTACCTCAAATGAGTCGTAAGGCAAGCTTGAAGATGTGGAGAAAGAGAGAGCGGAGTCCAAAAGACTACATAGTGGTTAGAGTTGTTGATGAAGACCAGTGAGACAAAGATTAATTTTATTGTTATAATGTGTGTTGTAATTGTGTATGTAAGAATTAAGGGGGAGTGTTGGAAGATAATTCTTCCATGTATAATTTAGAATTAGTTGTAGATTTGTAGGTGGATTTTGAGAGAATATATCAACCTCCCTATTTATATTTGGAATTGGTTGGATCTCACAAGTGCCATAAATATGTGTTGTATTTGTGTGTGTGTGTATACCTCTATCTTTAACATGCTCCACTATTTTTATTGGATCCACAATAATCCTTTGCCGAGAATTTTCAGGAGCCAGGATTGAACTCTGTTTTTCTATAATAATATTCAAGAAAATAAGTGTACATAACTGTAACAATTCACACATCCGTCATCCATTACAAATGGTCAAAATAACACACATTCCATACTATCCCAAATAAATAAAACTGTTTATTTATGATTTAAATCACAAAAACTTCACATCCATTGTTCGAGTATCATTCGATCCTGCATCCCACCTTAATCAAACATTTGGCTGAATTATCTAGAGTCACATCCATCATTATTATTCCAATCTGAAGTTCCAAAGAATAATCTTTAAATATAAATAAAGAATAATTATTCTACATAAAAAACTATCATGTGAAGAAATTATACAGTAAAGAATATCCAACAAATATGGTATCAATCCACTCTCTCCTCTCCAGAAGTGAAGGAGAGTTTTATATGGAATTTATACCTACAGATAAGTATGTCTTCCCTCAGTGGGTAGTTACACTTAGAACAGCTGAAGTAAAGATGTTTAACCTTTTCCTACAATAAATAGATAAGATAAAAGAAACTACTTGTGATCCTTACTTTCCTATGATCTCCTTTGAGTTGCTCCCATTGTGCACACTCAAAATGAATTCACTCAATTGGTACCCGCCAACATAAACAGAAGATGACAACAATCAAAGAATATGATGTATTTATTGTAAATGAATGGAATCAAAATCATTTGAACATACATTCATTATAGATATAGACAAAACTATTGGAAAAGTAACAAACAACTTTATTTATTCATAGAAGGATAAGTTACACCCAATGCGGTTTGATCTCGTGTCACTCATCTAGCTTAGTCCAAGCCCTCATCACACCAATAGAAAAATCAATCCAGCAGCATAACATTACTTGAAAATGATTTCAAGTCTCTAAACCAACAATATTTCTCTATAATATCCAAGCTCTTTGGCTCTATGATGGGAGGCCAATTTATAGACGAATGCAAGTTGTTTTGTCATTAATATGGCATTGAATGGTTTTCCATAATTGGATGCTTAGTTTCCATGTTCAAAGGGATGAGAGGATAGAGGATTAGATGATCCAAGTCTATCCTAAGTCAAGCTCCTCTTGATAGGATAGGATCTGGGTTCCTTCTAGAATGCTCTAGAAAGGAGGAATATATTAAAGATCCATTGAACATTTCAGGGATTCTCACCCAACACATGCTTGAGTGGGCTTAGGTTCTCTGCAACGCAACCTTGAATGGGGCTACTTGCTCTGCAGAGAACTTACCCCTGACCAGGGGTGCATTGGTGACCTAAGGAAGCACTTCAATAGGGTTTAAAGTTATGAAACTATCATGGATTAAAGAACTCAATGAGGTGGCATGTATAGGGCATGTAGCAACTCAATTATGGTTTGGTATACCCTATTTATATTGATCTGATTGTTGGGAGTGATGTGCCCAAATAGACCTGTAATAGTTTCCCCCTAAAGCATGAAGTCAAAAATGGTAATGGTGAATGATATGCTTTATGATGTGATGAGGAGGATCTAAAGCAGACAATGACCTTCATTAATTATAATACATAATATCATGATATCTTTGAATTTTTCATGAATTGCTGAGGGAAGGCATACCCATCCTCAACATAAAAACTTTTCATTACATGTACATAAATCATATAGTCATCTACAAGTATAGACCCATGATAATATGACCATGTGTGTAACACCATCGTATAGATGATTTAGTACTCTCCTGAAATCATAGCCTGGATGGATGAAACTAGATCTGGGGTCCTCTATCTCGTCCAATCGTTTGCACAAGTACGATCGTAACCATGTGAAAATCTGATCTGAAGTCAAAATTGATGCATTCAACACTCAACATACTCGAAGGGTGTTTCTAAGTCAACTTCCTGTATAATGTGCTGATGTCAATAAGAAGCGACTCATCGTAGGAGGGCCTTGATGTATCCCCCATCAATGACACGAAATGAGTGTAATGATTTCGAAGACAGAATGTGACTAATGACACAATGTTGAGGAATGGAGGTCATGAAAATGAAGGTTTATGAGTATTGCAAAGCATGAGGTTTACTGAGTGACTTCTCTTGAACATGTTGGCGACACTGAATGAATTGGCATCATTGGCCCAAAACCAAAGTGATGGATGTTGTGATAGACCATAGGTATGATAACCATCAAGCAGATAACCCAACCCAAATAGTTACAGAAATGAAGTGAAAGTGTCATTTTCAAGAGCGAATTTCTATAATAAAGTGATTTATCCCTTTTCCTATTTTCCCTAGTCATTGTTTACCAGTACCTCTTTATTTTTTAACAAGATTGAGAAGGATAACATATTCTTGATGTATAATTCTACCCTTCGGGTGAATCCATCGCTATCTAATGTTTTAACGAGTCTAGCGAAGGTGAAACTTGGTCCTTTTCATGTTTAGAGAGTTTGAAAAGGGACAAAAAGAAAACTCCACAAGTTCTTTTTCGTAAATTTGTCTCTCAAGTCCAAAAAAGCATAAAATAATATGAGAGAGAACCTATTTACCATGTTCGATCAACGTATTCCTTTTTAGTAAGTAATCTATCATAGTCTGGAAAAGGGTTAAACTTATACTAAGCAGATGTCATTTCCAATCTGTTTATGAGCTAAAAACGATAAGCTCTCGAGAATCTTCTCATATTTTGAGAGTCTAAAAAGAGATGAAAAATGACTCTAGGGGGGTTCCTTTTTCGATAACAGAGCTCGAAAAAGAGATAACAGTATGCTTTGTTGTCAAAAGTACATTTTATGATCATGCACATCAAATTCACTATGCCAGTTGTAAACCTGCTCAAAGAACCACTAAACGGAATAAACATACATGTTTCATTGGTAAAAATAGGTAAAAACTATAGTTTATTCATTTAATGAACAAGAAATAACCATAAAACAAGAATTTACCAAGTCATTTTACCATTTGACATTTACCATTCAGTTTTGTGCTTTGAACCAATTTTTTATCTGAAACTTTAGCAACTGGTTGTGGGAGATTCTATGGATCATTCTTCGTGATGTCAGGACTAGATAGGATATCTACCTCTTCTCTTTCATTTAAGGTCATTCTTTTTCAATTTCAGGAAAAATTTTTAGGGTTTTGGGATCCCTTGGGTAAGTATATCACACCCTAGGATCAACGCATCCTTATGCATCGAAAACTACACTGTAAAGCAATCAAATAGAAGCGAAGTTGCTCTGCATCACAATGTCTAAATATCACAGGTGCTTTGGGTGCAATTTAGAAATTTGATTCATGATTTCTACCCTAAATCTCTTCAATTTTTTTGCATGAAATGGATCCTAGCTAAGCCTATGGTGTGATTTCAGAATTTAATCGAATCAGAATGACTATTACATGGTGTGAAAGAGAACATGAAGAACGGGATTTTGTTGCCCTAAATGATCCTGTTACTATTGAGGCCCTCAGAGATTGTACGTTACTCAAATATTTCAAGATATCCAGGATGAGGCAATAGTTACAACTATTGCAGTTCTTGGTTCATTCATGGGATCCAACGAAACAATTTTTTCACATAGGGAACAAATCACTCCCTATTGATGAGTGCCAATATTGCAGCAAGAATGCTGCAACTACTAGGCTACCAGATTTACTTTGTCAACCCGGGGTTCGTACAAACTTGGAGGTGAGAGTGTTGTATACACGACTAAAAGTTATGTTTTTGCCTTTTTTTCAAGATTCAGTTGGCAAGAGACCAATAGTGTTTTCAATCTAGACTTCTATGGAGTCAGAAGAAGCTTGGTTTCTTGATAGAAGACATGAAAATCTGCTCTAAGGGAGAGCTACTCTATTGCAATAATGTAAAAGACCAAAATTCAATGCTAAATCACACCATTTCCTAATTAACTACCAAGAAACTATGCTTTGCAATAATGCTAAATTATCATGAACAAAATGGTACTATCTAAGCATGCAAATAAGAAGCATCAAACATCACTAATGTGCAAGTAAAGGGACTGAAATAAATATGTTTTTTCTTTTTTTCTTTTCATGCAAAATCGAGTATGCAAACTAATTTCTTTTGGTGATGTGGCAGGTGAATTAAGAATGTTGGAGGATGGTTGGAAGGGTTAGGAGATGGTTGGATGGTGTGGGAGACCCTTGGGAGGATTTTGGTGACTTCCTAGAGTTTTTTCCTCAATTCGGCCTCAAAACGGGCCATTTCAGAAAAACATACAGGATATACTAGAAACGTACAGGATTCCCTGTAAACCTATAGGATTCAGTCGAGAGAAAAATGGAAGGTGGTGGAGGTGATGGAAGGCTTAGGGTAGGTGGTATATGGGTGGAATGAAGTGAGGAAAGGTCTAGGATCAAGAAGAAGTCAACAACAAAGATATAGGATGGTTGGATTCGCTCAATGTGCTTGGGAGAATTTCTATGAAAAATGATGAAAACTAGTGAAGGCGATGGTGAAAACAAGGAATGACTATGGTGGATGGAGTGGAAGGTGGTTTCTAGATATGAAATCTTTGTCTCCTCTTGAAGAACCTACTATGCATAAAACATGTATAATTCCCAAAAGCCTATGTAAACAAGAAGAATTCTCATAAGCTAAAAAAGAAGAATTAATGAACTAACTGCCTACATGATGCATGAGGAAAGTTGTTGAAGGGAATGAAAGCATGGATGAGATATATTGCAAGAGTAAAGATATAAGAGATGGAAATGAAATCCTACTTTGAAAAAATTGATCAAATGGTAACTTAAACACAGTAAACTCTAAAGCTTATGCAATAAATAGAAATCTATGTTTTTGGGGCTGCACAAGGGTCCCTTCCTCAAATCATGATCCTAAAGGGAGGAAATGAGGCCAAGACACCCACTAAAAACCTTTTGGTACTCCTTATATCACTGCTAACATACTACTGAAGTAAGTTACAAATGGAAGAAAACTAATAAGCTACCAATCCAATCTACACTACTTGCAATGAAAACTCATCTAAAAGAAAATTAAAAATGACTCTACGAGACTAATGTAAACATACATATACAATAAAGAGGAGCCTTGGCTACTAGGGTTGGGCCCTAACCCAATAGCTCTAGCCCTCTGAGTTAACTCGGTGCTGGCTCAAAACAAAACTCTTTCTCATTACCAAAACAGAAAATTACATCAATAAAACATTCACAAGTCTGGAGCTTGAAAATAGCTTATAGTTTTACAACAAAAATTTGAATCCTAATGAGGCTCTAGGCCTATCTACTTATAAAACAAAAGGCCCCAATTACTTCCTTAAAATTAGGGAGGCTTAGCTCCTGAACTCAAGATAAACTAGCTCTTTGTCTCTCACTTGCTCGACTGCCTTCTAATCCTCATGGCTTGGCTACTTGCTCTCCGAGCCAGTGTGATGGATGGAGGAATATTTAAATGGTGGGGAAGTAAATGAGGAGGATTTACCTCCTAGAATCCCTCTCCCTTGTTCCATTCGAGTTTTAACCTTAGTATTAGCCAAAAATTCATTGATTTTCTCCTTCAATCCCTCATTCAATGCACATTAGTCCACCAGGAATCATATCCAACTCTAACTCATCTCATAAAAAAATATAATAAAAAGCATGTATTAAGTTGTGAGAAAAGTTTCTTTGACTAAGCTAGGAGGTGAATTAAGGCCCATATAATTACCCAATGATGAGCCTCATCATCACCCCCCCACTCAAAGTGTTTCTCATCCTTTGAGCAACTCAATCAATATCCATATCCTTGATAGATCTAGTGGCCTCCTTGACATCCCAAGCTTCTGTTGTGGTTTTCTCTTCTTGTTCATATAAACCTTTTTTCCTGTCTACCTCCACCCACTGCCTCTTTTCTTCTTCTTCTTTCCTTCCTTCTAGCATTCCTAAGAGTAGTGGTGGACTGAATTTCAGGCCAATCTAATTGACATTCGGCATTTGCATAGATTTCTTGTAGATGGGTTTCCTATTTAGTGCTTCTCTTAATCTTTGAGAGAGTGGTATTCTCTTATCTTTAAGCTATATGGAAATTTGTTCCATCTCCTAAGGCAAGCATGTATGCTATCATCCTCTAATAGCTTGAACATGTCCTCAAAATGTGAAATTGCTTGTTCTTGGGCAGCAATATATCTAGGTGCAAGCTGATGATCATTCACAACCAAATTATGGGTATTTATGAGGGCCATGGGATCTGACTGACTAGCTCTAACCATAAGAGGTTCAATTTTCTCTCTCACCAATATCTTCTTCATCTCTGCAGCCCTTGATTCCTTATGGTTCATCCATGATTCCAAATACATCAACTATAAATCTCCTAACTTAGCATTTGGGTGCCATAAATTCATGTATGTTAAGGCCATGTTGTGCAAATAAAACTCAGACATCCTGGCCCTATCTTCTAGTGTGCCCTGATCACAAAGATCAATGAACTCCCTGTAGTCCTAAAATGGAATGGTGCCTCTCTATATTAAGGTCTTGATATGGAACTGCAACCACTATTCCTTGAGGTATAAGGCATAAGGTGTAGCTAGAATCCTACACTAGATTGCTTCCAAAGAGAGACTAGCCATACATGCCAATTGATTGTCTCTTTCTTGCAACTATCCTCTTAACCATGCATTTTTGGTTTCTAGTTGATTTTTCTTTATTGCCTCTCTATCTCTCAAGCTACTTAGCTCTCTACCCATCTCCTTGAGCTTCTCCTCCATGTGCCTAATGTCTTCCACCCCCTTGGATTTGGCGATCTGCATCCATTGGTGAGTTCTGGCTCTCTCCTTCTCAAGCTCGAAGAATAGTGGAATAACAAATTTTGAGGTATGAACTTGCCTCCTTTAATAAACTTGTAGTAGGAGTCAAGGTTAGGCTGGGGGCTAGGTTCTTTTGACTTTGGGTCCTCTTCTTTAGTTCCTTGTTGTTGTGTCTCCTGTAGGTTCAACAAAGTATCTTGTAGGACTCCTTCTGCTTCCTGTAGACTCTATTGTGTATCTTGTAGGATTTCTTTCCCTTGGAGGGGGTTGATTTAGTCATAGGCCTTCTCACATAGGTGATAGGTGACTTAGGGGAAGGAATTTTCTCCTTTTGTTTAGGTGAGTATTCAATCACAATGGGAATTTTGGTTAGTGTTTGGGGTTTCCCCTACCGTATTCTTGTGCTTTTCCTTGTCCTGAAATATCAGGGGGTCTGCCTCTCTCTTTTTCCTTTTTGCTTGATGGGGGTGATAAGAGCAGTGAGGGCAGTTGCTACCTCTCTCTCAGTGGGTTCTAGAGACACCCTAGGTGACTCCTCCTTGTCTTCTACCCCCTCCTTCCCATTTCCTTATTCAATTATGTCTTTCCTTTCTTCTTCTCTTACAGATCCTCATAATCTTTATAAGTTCCCTCCTTAACATCCTCCTTTGTTTCTTCATAATCCTCCTTCTATTTTTCCTCTTCTTCTTCTTCTTCCTCATTTTCTTCTATTTCATCTTCTTCTTCCTCCATCTCATCTTCATCTCCTTCTGTTTCTCTTCTTCCTACTCTACTACTTCTTCCTCTTCACTGACAGTAGGACTAACGTCATATTTGAGAGCCTTGATGTCTTCCTCTACCTGCATGTCTCTGAAAATTGACCATTTTATAAGGATTCTAAGGTTTTGGAGGGCATATTCTATAAGGATTCTAATTAGCCCATGGTGAGCTAACTGTTGGGAATTTCACTCTTGCACTCTGATGCTTGAGTCTATCAGGGATTGCAGTAGGAAGTATGGTATGTTGAGCCACTCACGGGGGGGTGTTTCTTATCCAAAACTCAATTCTTCAAGAAGCCTAAAATGATATCCATAGACAATACTATACCTACCCTCACATGAAATGTATTTAATAAGTTGGTAGCTTACCTCTTTCCAAGGATATGGTAGACTTGCTCTCCTTACTCTATTTTTGTCCTCAGTGGGTTCCTCACCTTCTAAAAGGAAACTCTTTTTCTCAACTTGGCTATCACCTTTGTCTTCCTTCCTCTGTGGTACTCCTAGGGGAAGTGCGGTAACTCTATTGATGAGTTTAGAGGTGAGTTCTATGTAGAGGCCTCTTACCACAACAATGGCATGGTCTCTGGTGAGTGGAATGAGGGAGAGAGAAAAATATCGGTCCGCCTCATCATCATACCCGCTTGATTTTCCAAAAAAACCCATCCAATTATGCCTTATGAAGATTTCTAGTACCTGAGGGTGTTATTGGATTCTCACAGTGTTAGTGGGATCCCTCTTATTAAACCCTCCTATCATCTTGGTTGGTGAGGTTTTGAGGAGATGAGATGGTTGATATAATTTTAAAATGCAGAAGTAAAAAGGTTGAGATGACTGTGTGGACAATTCTCTTGCATAGCTGCCATATTAATTCAAACTAGAGGATTTTTTGTTCAATTTACTTGGAAAGAGGAATGTAATTACAAAGCTTACCTCTTCATAATTTTTTTCATGTTCAAACCCCTATTTTTCTTCTCTAAAACTCCTCTCGGCCTATCCTGTAGACTAACTCTCTATATCTTGTAGGATTTCCTGTGCAATCGTGTGGGAATTCCTATGTAGAAAAATGATGGTGTCTTCCTTGCTATAGGTTGCCTGGGTATGAGAGCGACTTGTGAGAGAGAACCTTGACGAAGTGAATGCATGAATTCATGGGGACGACAATTATTTATTCTTATGGTCATTTGGGTTGAGGTGGTGTGCTGGCAGCCGAGGTACAATTTCCATTTTTGGACTGTTGGTCCACACTACCACCTCATCATTCCCCACTTCCTCGTAATCAGCTCCCATTTCATGCTTCCATAGTCGTAACGGATTTTTTCCTCCTCCTTTCTATTTTTGAGTTGACTGCTGCCACGTGTGAGAGGACAAATTGTTCTATCTTTGTTGATTAATTGAAGGTGGCAAAGTTAACTGGCCACCTTTCGTTTATAAACCAACTTAATCGTAACCTTTACATCTTTTGACTACATTATGCACATGAGAGAGTGAGTGGGATACTTACTTGTGGTGCCTAATACCTTGCTGTAGTGGTTGAATACCGAAGGTACTTGTTATGTGTATTTGTTGAATGTTATTCTTCTTCCCTTTTCTGTTGTGCTCTGATGATTTTTTTTGTGGTGCAAGTACCCAGTGTTGAAGATGATGGTGCTGCTGCTGCTTTGGAGTCCCTTCTGCTCTTGGATCATCATGTTGGAAGCTTGTTGTTCTTATGATTTGTATTTTGTGGGATAGGATACTACATGGTTTCCTACAGGATGTCTTGTAGCTTCTTCTCGCTCAGAACTCTTAATCATACCTTCTGTTGGAAGTGTGAGGATGGTGACATGGATGGATATGGATATGAGGAGGATGAGGAATACTCAGGTGATGCTCCCTATTGCTCTATGTTTCCTTATTTTTGAAGAATGTGAATTTTTATTTTTATTTTCGAAACTAATATATTTTTTAAGGGGGAATGTATGGGTGCTGATGGTCAAGGAACGATGATGTAGGGGTGCTATTTATTCACATAGCAGGTCACTTTTTCCTTTAGGGTTGCTTCCTATAGTATTTCTGGGTCACTGTCATTCCTACATGATCATCCTGTAGTTTTTCAAGGGATTTTGTAGAAAACACAGTCCACTTGTAAACTGAAGGAAAGGAGTGGAAAAAATGAGAGAAATGGTAGAGTGGTGAATGAAAATGAGTGGAAAAATAAAATGTGAGTGAAATAGGTCTCTTGTTCATCCTCCTTTCTCTCTATCATCCTTCTTGCTGACCTGTAAAACAGAAATTTTCATGATTTTTCTCTTTTCTTTTTTCTTTCTTTTCTTTTGAAAACAATTAGGCTACCTCTGAGAGGTTTTCATCTAAGCTGTTTGCGCTGGGCACCTCAATAGAGATTTTCACCCAAGGATCTTTTTATTCTCTCTCTCTCTCTCTCTCTCTCTCTCTCTCTCTTCTATATTGACAACATTGGGCTGCACCAAAAGGTTTTCAACCCGATAGTGGGACTCATGCACCTCATGGAGGTTTTCACCTGAGTCCTTATTATTTCTCTTTTTTTCTCTCAGTGATTTGATGAGGTAGGAGCTAAAACTTGCTCCACTACCATCACTGTTTTATTGATATCATCAATGAATTCTTGTTTTGACAATGGTCTCTTGTAGATCTTCAGTCAGTGTACATTAACAAGTATAGGAATGGCCTCTTCATCTATGGTTCTGATCTGTACTGAACCATTATCATGGCATATTTCTACAACATAAGGTCCTAGCCATATTGTCCTTAACTTTCCCTTAAAGTCTTTATACCTAGAATCGTATAACAAAACCCAAATTGATTTTCCTTGATGTTCTTATCATGCCAGATCTTCCTCTAAAGTTAAATTTACCTCTGTATGTAGGAGGGCCTGCATTCTCAACTCATCCAAACCACTCAATTGGAGAAATCTCTCTTTTTGTGCACTGTTGAGATCTAGATCTAGTTGGGTTGCCATTCTTAATGTGTTATACTCAAATTCAATGGAAAACAAGGAATTTTTCCCATAGAACAACTCATAGGGTGTGAATCTAGTGGTGGTCTTTCAGGTGGTCTTATAGGCCCAGGTGGCCTCAACTAGTCTATTTTCCCAATCCTTCCTACTGTTGCTTACAACATTGGTCAAGATGCCCTTCAGCGCTTTATTGGTCACCTTTACCTATCCATTAGCTTTTGGATGATAGGGATTGGAGGCTCTATTCTTGATCTTGTGATGGCTAAGCAAGTCTTCAATCATGTTGGAGGTAAACTGGCTTCCTTGGTCTGTGACCAGCTCTCTAGGGTACCCAAATTTGTAAAATACATTCTCCCTTAGGAACTTAGCTACCTTCTCTTCTATTGCTGCCTTAATTGCCTTAGTTTCTACCCACTTAGTCAGATATTCAGTTCACACAATGATATATTGCTTTTGTTTGGAAGAGGGTCAGTAGGACCAATGAAGTCCATGCTCCACTTGTCAAATGGTTTGAAAGTCACATGAGGCTGCAGAGGCATTTCATCTCTTGGAGTAGGCCTTCCCATCCTTTGGTACCAATCACACGGACTAGTATATCTTTTCACATCCTGATGAAGAGTGGACCAATAATAGCCTACTTGTAACACTTTGAATGTTGTCCTCTTTGCTGCAAAATGACCTCCACAAGGCCCATCATGACAGGTCAGAAGGATGTCAAAGACTTCCTCCTCCTTGATACACATTCTCAAGATTTGATCGAGGCTAAGTTTGAAGAGATTGCCTTCAATCCAAGTGAAGGGGGTACTCTTACTTACTATCTTTCTTTTTCTCTTTGGAGGACAAGTTCGGTGTCGGAACTATGTAGATACCAGATAGTTTTCTATATCAACAAACTATGGAGAGAGAACTGAAATCAAAAATAAGTTCTCATCCGATAACTAGTCATCGACCATTCCTTCTTCACTTGCAGGAAAATTTGATCTCGACAGAAAGTTTGCAACAACATTTTCCTTACCCGACTTATCAACAATAGTTAGATCAAACTATGGTAATAAAAGTAACCATCTTATAATTCGAGTATTCAGATTTGGTTTATTCATTAAATATTTGATTGCAGCATGGTCAGTATGAACAAATGTTTTATACCCTATAATATAATGCCGAAATTTTTCAATGAATGCAGAACAACCAAGAGTTCCTTTTCTATCACTATGTAATTTTGTTCAGCCTTTGACAGATTCTTAGTGAGAAAGTAGATAGCATAAGGAAATTTTTCATCTATCTAACCTAGCGCTGCTCCTATGGCTTTATGTGAGGGATTAGCATGAATATGAAAAGGAAGCACCCAATTTGGGCCTCAGAGAATCAGTGTAGTGGTTAACCTGTTCTTTAGGGTGTCTATGGCCGCTTGACGACTTTTTGACCATATAAACTCAGAGTCCTTGTCGAACAAACAAAATAAAAGAGAGGCCAACTTGTTCAAGTCCTTTATGAACCTTCGGTAGTATCTAACTAAACCTAGGAAGTTTCTGGCATCTCTCTGCTTTTGAGGAGGTGGGACCCTTTGGATGATAGCTATTTTGTTTGGGTCTACCTATAGTCCTTGATGAGATATTGAATGACCTAGCACGGTCCTTACATTCATCAAGAATTCACATTTTTCAAGACTGAGAGACAGGTTCATTTCAATGCATTTGTGCAGTACTCTGCCTAGGTTGCACCAAGCCTCTTGAAAAACATGGCCATAAGGTGTAAAATCATCCATATAAATTTCCACTGCATCATGGACTAACTCGGTGAAAATACTCGGGCTTCTCTCTGGAAAGTGGCAGGAGCATTGCATAGGCCAAAAGGACCCTATAGGTAAAAGTACCCCAAGGACAAGTGAAGGTGGTTTTATCCTAGTCTTTTAGGCTAATATGGATTTGGTTGTACCCGCTGAATCCATCTAGAAAAGAGAAAAAAAAATCCCCTGCCAGGCCATCTAGCACTTGGTCAATGAAGGGTAGATGGAAATGGTCCTTCTTTGTGGCTTTGCTCAACTCCCTGTAATCAACAGAAATCCTCCACTCACCATTTTTCTTTGGAACTTGATGAGACCCAGAAATGGGTAATTATATGGGCTCATTTTGCCTCTTAATTCGACTTAATCCACCATTCTCATTAGTTTATTGCATGTTTTTGAATATATTTATACTATTGGAGTGAACTGGGTTAGTCATTTTGCCATGTAGTCTAATGTGTGCTTTATGCAAATTTTTGGTAAATTTTGGACAAAGTTAAGGGATTTATGAGAAAATGGCAAAAAATACTCGAGGAAAATAAGGAAGAGGATTTGTAGGGGGTGTATCCTTCATTTATGACCCCTTTCCTTGAATCCTCCATTAGCAACTCGGAGCACAAAGGTCCACATTGATGCATCCAAGGGGCAGCCGAGCAAGTAAAGAAGGATTGTTGTTTATCTCCAGTTCTGGAAAGCCGAGCTCCTTGATTTTAGGAGGAGTGTTGGAGGGCTCCATTTGTATAAATAAGGGGGCTTAGAGCCTTAGTAGGTTAGCCAGTCATTAGTAGAATTTTAGCACTTTTGTGTAACACTTGTTCAACTTATTTTCGAGCTTCCTTTTTAGAACAGTTTATGCAATGTGACTATTCCTTTTGATAATGGAGATGAAATAGTTTTTGAGCCAACAATGATCTCTTTCAGAGGGCTAAAGATCTTGGGTTAGGGCCCAACCCAAGCTGCCCAACACCTCTTGCTTGTACTTAGTTGTTTTTGCTTCAGTTTATGAGTTAATTTCTGTTACATAGATTCATTTTACTTTTTTTAGATTAGGTTGCTTTCAATGGTTTGCATAGTTGTTTTTGTTTCAGTTGCTCAAGTAGGTTAATGTAGTGACAAGCTAAGATTAGAAAAAGGCCAACAACTAGCCCTGATCTCCTTTCTCCCTTTCTGGGACTATGATTCGAGGTCAAGGCACTACTACTGCCACCAAAAACACAGTTTTGCTCTTCCATGCAATTTCTAGCGTGATGACTTGATTTGGAAAGATTAATGTATTGCTTTAGATTCAGTTGCCTAGATCATTTCCTTTTCTTTTACAATAGATATCTCTTCATGATTTTCTATTCAAAGCTTACTGTTCAACATTTTCTATTTGTAGGTCAGAAATTAGGTCAAGCTAGAGAAAGTTTTGTTTTCATGGTATAGTTAGTCCATTCTTTGATCAGTTTTCATAAGTAGATGTGCAGATCTCTTGCATGGCACCTTATCTCACCATATATCCATAAAGTAGCCAACATCAGCTCACTTCTCATAGATTTCCCAAGTCATTCGCAACATTTCACCAATCTGCCCTAATTTTTGCATTTTTCTCCATAAGCTTCCCTCTTGCCATTTGAACAAATCCAACCATCACGTTCCATCTTGATCTTCCTTGACAAGTTCAAAAACCTTCATATATCCTTCAATTAACCTTTTCCATCATTTTTCGACCTTCAAAACTTCCAAAAATAGGTCTCGGCCTCTCCTGTAGATCTTTCTGTAGATCCCTTGTAGCCTCCTGTAGTATTCCCTGTAAGTTGTTTTTCGAAATCTAATTATAATGGAAGTCTTCAGAAGGTTACTAGGGGCTTCTTAACACCTCTCCACACCTTCCTCCACCTCTGCAAAAACCAAGTCCATCTTCCTTTGCCACCAAACCTCTGCACAATCACAACCAAATAAATTACAAGCGTAATAATTTCACATAAAAACACTCAAAAGCACAAAAAGGTGTTTTCTTATCATTTGCTTTTAGAAGTAGCTTGAATAAATGTAATTTACCTTTTTCAATAGTCAATGGCACTCATCGCATCAGTTTCTATCTCTTCTTTTGCAAAAGTAGGGTTAGTTGGATAAATTAGGGTTTGTTAGGGTTTGCCTTACATTCCAGTATTCTTTCTCTTTTTGCAAGTAGAATAGTCCGCGTAAGAGATAGAAGTTATCTTAAGCTCCTAGTGATCTTGCGCCAGCTGACCAAGTGATAGCCTGCAGTAAGAGCTAGTACTTGTGCATACAACACTATCGCTTCCAAGTTTGTTACGAAATACCGGGTTGATAAAAGTAAAGTAGAAATCCCCAAGAGCTGCAACATTATTGCTGCAATACTGGTGCTCACCACTTTTTGGCACCATTGCCGGAGAAGCGTCAGAGTATTTTGTGATTACTGCTTTCTTCTATTTTCTACTTCAACATTCTACTAAGTAGCTTATTTCAACAAAAGTAGAGTAGTTGTTTCATTTCAATTCTGCAAAAGTAGATTAGGCATTTCCTGTTTTCATTTCAATTCTACAATTTCCATTTCAGCAAAGTAGATTAGGCATTTCCCTCTTTCATTTCAGTTCTGCAATTTCCATTTCAGAAAAAATAGATTAGCCCTTTCAATTATGCAATTTCCATTTCATTAAAAGTAGATTAGTCATTTCCTTGCTTTCATTTCAATTCTACAATTTCCATTCCAACAAAGTAGATTAGCTATTTCCTTACTTTTATTTCAATTCTGCACTTTCATTTCAATTAGTTCATTTCAGTTAGTTGCAATTTGTTGTTCAATCCATTTTAGTTTTGTAGGTACAAGCAGAAAAAAACAAAAATTCACCCAAAAAGAGATTTCCTTTCATGCCTCATAGGAACATAGATAATTCAGGGAAATTCCTACCCAACACCCCCACCACATCACAATGTCACCCTTCTCTCTACTTTGGTGATAGTGATCTAGAAGAACCTATAGGTGAACGATTAGAGATATAAGAAGATCCTATCGCAGAAGAAGAGCAAGAAACCATCCCTCCTGAGACCATGGCTAACAACAGAAATGTTAGAGGGAATGGGGAAAGAGTAGAGGGTACCTTTCCCATCCGAGAGATCAATGGGGACACTAAAATGAAGAACATAAGTCCTTCAACCTTACTTCACTTCCATGGATTGACTACTGAAGATCCTGATACCTTTTTGTTTGAATTTGCTATTATCTGGCGAACCTATGACTATGCAGAAGATGAGCAGAAGTTGAAATTGTTTTCTTCTACTCTCAAGGATGTAGCATTGCACTGGTTCATGGGGTTACCTGGCAACAACATCACAACTTGGGCTCAGACGCAGCAAGCCTTTAATAACAAATACTGGGACTACTATAGGTCAAAGGATACCAAAGAAAAAAACTTCCGAATGACCATGGGAAGCGATGAATCCTTGGAAGATTATGAAGAGACGTTTTATCTCAGTTATAAAAGGGCTAGATGCACACTTGACCCCAAATCTCTAAAGTTGGTCCTGCTCAGGGGGGTCCCGGAAGACCTTCTAGATACCCTCCATTTGTTGGCTGGGGGGGTACATCTACCAACTACCTTATGAAGACATAAAGACTGTGTTTAGAAACCATTCTAGGGTAGCGACAAAGAGAGGTAGGGGAAGTCAACCCCTAGCCAGTACATCCTCATCCATTTCATCTCTTAGAGGTGAATTTGGAAATCTGCTGGAAGATTTCAAGAGCGAGATGATGCAGACTCTTGCCATGCAAATGGATACCTTGCATATCAAAAGAAAACAAGAGGAAGCAGAGAGGGCTTTTGCCATTTTTTGTCCTAGATGCACTAGAAGGCATCCTAGGAATGAATTTCCATTGAAATCTATAAAAGTGTGTTCAGTCTGCGAAGAAGACCATTCTACGAATAATTTCCCTTCCTTGCCTGGACTTAAAGTTGCATACCATGGGGTCGAAGGAGCCACTGAACCACTCTATTTCATTAATGAAAGGAGGCCACATGGACCCAGACCTTACCAGTATGGAATGCAACGGACATCCCAGACATATTACAACCCCAATCAAGCCACTTCCATGCCTTCCTGGAGTCCCCCTGCTTATCCTTCCTGGTCCACACCCTCTCCTTGGTCTATCCATCTCAATACCATGCTCAACCAGTTTCTCATTCATTTCACTCTTATGCTCAGCCACAACCTCACTGGAATGCACCTCATCAGGGGTAGAGGCCCCAGTACAACTGTCCTCCCACCCTTTTGCCTCCATCACCTGCTCAACCACAACCATTGCGTCGTGCTCCACCAAGGCAACCCCAAATACCTACTTAACCGAACCCCAACCTGAATAATAGATAGGCCCAGCAGGTATATAGTGGGGAAACATCATGCCCAACCTATGTTGTGGAAATTCAGGAGATTAACTTACGATCTAGGAAGGTTCTTCCAGATAACTAGCCTCCCCCTAAGGAGGATGAGGAAGAAAAAGAGGAAAGTGAACCAAAACCCATTCCACCCTTTCCTGAGAGATTATCTGGAATAACAAAACCTACCCCAGAAGAAACTAAACTTCTGGGAGAATTGAAACAATTATGTGTAAATATATCACTTCTCCAAGCCATAAGGGATGTGCCTATATACAACAAGATGATCAAGGAGAAGAGATTCAAGCACCCAGGTAGGCGTAGAAGAGATGCTCCAATTATCAATGTCATAGGACAACTGTCCAACCTGATGTTGGGGCAGGTAATCTGTCCGACATATCTAGACCCTAGAAGCCCTGTAGTCGATGTCCACATCAATGGCACCATAATCCCCCATACCTTATTGATCTAGGGGCTTCCATTAATGTGATAACCAAGGGCACTATTCTCAAGCTCAACCTTCAAGGCTCATTGAGAAATATCACAATAGTACTACATTTAGTAGACCACTCCACTGTGACCCCTGAAGGAATTGTAGAAGATGTAATGGTCTCCATCGATTTTCGGGAGTACCTTGTTGATTTCCTGGTTCTCCAACCAAAGGCAAAGCTCACTGGGTATCCTCTCATCCCGGGAAGACTCTGGTTAGCTACTGCAGATGCCTACATCAATTCTCGAGCTGGGAACATGACAATCAAGAATGGGCATATGTCCAAGCAACTAGTCCTATATCCTCCTGCCCAACCTTTGTTAGAACATGATTTACCTCTTTGGTTGGAGGAGGAAGATGAGGATGAAGTCTATTCCACACCACTATGTGTAGTGGAAACTACCATGGGGGGGGGGCGCACAAAACGAGGATGATCTTATTGAAAACTTGACTTAGAATCCACCCCCCAGTGTGTTGCCATTAAAAGAGCTAGTGGAAGAAACCCAAGCCAATCCTTTTGATGAGCCCCAGAAATGGGTAATTATATGGGCTCATTCTACCTATTATTTTTATTTAATCCACCATTCTCAATATTTTTTGCATGTTTTTGAATATATTTATGTCAAAAGAGTGAATGGGGATAGTTACTTTGCCACATAGTCTAATGAGTGTTTATTGCAGATTTTTGGACATTTTTGAACAAGGACTACACATTTATGAGCAGATTGGCAGCCAAACTCGAAGAAACAGGGCTGAGGACTTATAAGATGGGTGTATCCTTCATTAATGACCCCTTCCTTGAGTTCTCCATCAGCATCTCGCAGTACAAAGGCCCACAATGATGATCCAAAGGGGCAGCCGAGCAAGTCTAATAGAGCTGTTGTTATCTTCAGTTTAGGCAGTCGAGTTCCTTAAGTTTATGAGGACTCTTGGGAGTCCCAACTTTTATAAATAAGAAGGCTTCAAGCCTTAGTAGGTTATCCATTTCATAATCTATTTTCGCACTTTTGTGCAGCCTTGTACTTGGCTCATTTTCGAGCTCTTTTTTAAGACAGTTTTGTGATGTAACTGCTATTATTTTTTGGTCAATGAAGATGAATCCAATTTTGAACCAGCACTGATCTTTTCTAGAGGGCTGAAGCTCTTGGGTTAGAGCCCAACCAAATTTTCAAGTACCTCCTTTGTGTATTTATGTGCTTTTTTCCTTGCATTCATAAGTTGATTTCTGTTGTTTAGGTTAAATCTTGCTTTGGTAAAATAGGTTGCTTTTGATGCTTAAATTAGTTGTTCTTCCTTCAAGTTGCTTAAGTAGGTTGCTGTAGTAATAGATAAAGATCCAAAAAGGCTACCAGTAGGTCTTGATATCCTTTCTTCCTCCTTGGGACCATGATTTGAGGTCAAGGCACTATTGCTGCCACCAAAAACACAGTTTGTGCCTTTCATGCAATTTCTAGCGTGATGTTTTGAGTTGGAGAAGTTGATATTTGCTTGGATTCACAAGCTTAGACCATTTCATGTTCATTTACCATGGATTTCTCACATAATTTTCTATTCATAAAGTTCTATTTAGCAGTACTCTGTTTTTAGGTCAGATTTTAGGTGAAAATAGACAAATTCTGTTTTTTTTGGTTCTTGCTTAGGTCAGTTTTGAGAAGTGTGCAACTCACTCGTAGGACACTCTAGCTTGTCATTCCTCTATAGCACAACCTATACCAGCTCATCTCTCAATATTTCCCCACTCATTTGCCACATTTCACCAACCTGCCCTAATTTCTGCATTTTTGTACAAAGTTGCTTTCTTGACCTTTGAACAAATCCAGCCATCTCCTTCATTCTTGATCTTCATTGACAGATTCCTAGACCCTTCAATACCTTGATATAGCCTTAATGTCCCTTCTCCCATCAATTTTCCACCTCCAAACCTCCAAAAACCACTTTCGGCCTCCTCATGGAGATTCTCATGTAGAAACTCCTCTAGATCCCCTGCAGCCTACTATAGAAGTTCATGCGAGCGATTTTTCGCAGTCTGATCATAATGGAAGTCTCCAGAAGAGTAATAGGGACTTCTTAGGACCCCTCCACACCTTCCTCATCTTCAACAAAAGCCAACTCCATCTTCCTTTGCCACCAAAACTCTGCACAGTCACAATCAGTCAAACCATAAGCATAATAATTCCACATAAAAATACTCAAAAGTACAAAAAGATGATTTCTTCTCATTTCTCTTCAGAAGTAACTTGAGTAAATGCAATTTCGCTTTTCCATAGTCAATGGCACCAATTTCAATAGTTTCCATCTCTTTTCTTGCAAAATTAGGGTTTGCTAGCGTTTGTGTTCCATTACAGTTTTCCTTCTCTTTCTGCAAGTAAAATATCCCCTGTAGAATTGGCTCTCTTCTATGACAGTAAAAGATTTTTCTGAGAACTCATAGAAGTTGGCTTAAGCTCCCAGCGAACTTGTGCCAACTGATCAAGTGACAGCCTGCAATAAGAGCTAGTACTTGTGCATACATCACCATCGCTTCCAAGTTTGTTACGAACTACTGGGTTGATAAAATTAAAGAAGGAAGCCCTAGGAGTTGCAGCATTATTGTTGCAATACTGGATCTCACCACTCTTTTTGGCACCGTTGCTGGGGAAGCGTCAGAATATTTTGTGATTATTGCTTTTCTTCTATTTTCTACTGCAACATTCTGCTAAGTAGTTCATTTAAGCAAAAGTAGAGTAGTTGTTTCATTTCCATTCTGCAATTTCAATTCCGCAAGCGTAGATTAGACATTTCCTACTTTCATTTCAATTCTGCAATTTCATTTTAGAAAAAGTATATTATTCATTTCCTGCGTTCATTTCAATTCTGCAATTTCATTTCAGCAAACGTAGATTAGGCATTTCCTGCTTTCATTTCAATTCTGCAATTTCATTTCAGCAAGCGTAGATTAGGCATTTCCTGCTTTCATTTCAATTCTGCAATTTCATTTCAGCAAAGTAGATTAGTCATCTCTTGCTTTCATTTCAATTCTACAATTTTCATTTCAGCAAGGTTTATTTTAGTTAGTTGCAATTTGTTGTTCAATCCATTTCAGTTTTTGCAGGTACAAGCAGAAAAAGAAACACAAAAATCACCCAAAAAAGATATTTCCTTTCATGCCTCATAGGAACAGAGACAATTCAGGAAAATTCCTACCCAACACCCCCAACACATCACTAAGTCACCCTTCTCTCTTCTTTGGTGGTAGTGATCCAAAAGATCCTATAGGTGAACCTCCAGAGATATACAAAGATCCTATAATAGAAGAAGAGCAAGAAACCATTCCTCCTGAGACCATGGCTGAAAACAGAAACGTTAGAGGGAATGGGGAAAGAATAGAAGGTGTGTTTCCTATCCGGGAGACCAATGGGGACACAAAAATGAAAAACATAAGTCCTTCAGCCTTACCTCACTTCCATGGACTGACTACCAAAGATCCTAATACTTTCTTCTTTGAATTTTCTATTCTCTGTCGAACCTATGAATATGCAGAAGACGAGCAGAAGTTGAAACTGTTTCCTTCTACCCTCAAGGATGCAGCCTTGCTTTGGTTCATGGGGTTACCTAGAAACAATATCACAACTTGGGCTTAGATGCAACAAGCTTTTAACAACAAATACCGGGACTATTGCAGGTCAAATGAAACCAAGGAAGAAATCTTTCGAATGACCATGGGTAGTGATGAATCTTTGGAAGACTATGAAGAGAGGTTTCAACTCAGTTATAAAAAGGCTAGGTACACACCTGACCCTGAATCTCTGAAGTTCGTTTTGCTCAGAGGAGTCCCTAGAGACCTTCTAGAACCCTTCATTTGCTAGCTAGGGGAGACATCTACCAACTACCTTATGATGACATAAAGACTATGTTTAGAAACCATTCCAGGTCAGCTAGGAAGAGAGGTAGGGGAAGTCAACCATTAGCCAGTACATCCTCATCTAGCTCATCCCTTAGAAACGAACTTGAGAATCAACTGGAAGATTTCAAGAGCAAGGTGAGGTAGAATCTTGCCATGCAAATGGATACCTTTCATATCAAAAGGAAACAAGAGGAAGCCGATAGAGCTTTGGCCATCTCTTGTCCCAAGTGCACAAGAAAGAATCCTAGGAACGAATGTCCACTGCACTCTATAGAAGTGTGTGTAGTCTGTGAACAAGACCATCCCACAAATCAGTGTCCTTCCTTGCCCAGAATCAAAGCTGCATATCAGGGGGCTTAAGGAGCTATTAAATGACTCTATTTCATGATCCAAAGGAGGCCACATGAACCCAGACCTTACCAGCAGGGAATGCAAGGGACCTCCCAGAACTATTACCACCCCAATCAAGCCACTTCCATGCCTTCTTGGGGTCCCCCTGCTTATCCTTCCTGGTCCACACCCCCTCCTTAGTCATATACTCCTCAATACCAGGTTCCACCAGTTTCTCACTCGTTTCACTCTTATGCTCAGCCACAGCCTCAGTGGAATGCACCTCATCAGGGGTGGAGGCCCCAATATAACTTTCCTCCTGCTCTTTTGCCTCCACCAACTGCTCAACCACAACCATTACCTCCTGCTCCTCCAAGACAACCCCAAATGCCTGCTCAACCGAACCCGAACCCCAACAATCGACATGCCCAACAGGTATATAGTGGGGAAAGATCATGCCCAACCTATGCTATGGAGATTTAGGAGATTAACCTATGATCTGGGAAGGTTCTCCCAGATAGCCAACCTCATCCTCCTAAAGAGGTTGAGGAAGAAAAACAGGAAAGTGAACCCAACATCATTCCACCCTTTCCTGAGAGACTAACTAGAACCACACAACCGACGCCAAAAGAAATTGAACTTCTAGGAAAACTGAAACAGTTATGTGTAAAAATAACACTTCTCCAAGCCATAAAGGATGTGCCTATATACAACAAAATGATCAAGGAGAAATGCTTCAGACACCTAGGCAGGCGAAAGAGAGATGCCTCAACTATCAATGTCATAGGACATCTATTCGACCTGATGTTGGGCCAGGTAATTTGTCCAAAATACCTTGACCCTGGGAGTCATGTAGTCTATTTCCACATCAATGGCACCATAATCCCCCATACTTTGATTGATCTAGGGGTTGCCATTAATGTGATGACCGGGGACACTATGCTCAAGCTCAACCTTCAAGGTTCCCTAAGAAAGACCTCAACAACACTGTAGTTGGCAAACTGCTCCACCGTGACCCCTGAGGGTATTGTGGAAGATGTCATGGTCTCTATTGATTCCTGGGAGTACCCTGCCGATTTCCTGGTTCTCCAACCAAAGGCAAAGATGACTGGGTACCCTCTCATCCTTGGACAACCTTGGTTGGCTACTATAGATGCCTACATTAGTTGTTGAGCTGGGAACATGACAATCAAGAATGGGCATATGTGCAAACAGCTAGTCTTCTATCCTCATGCCCAAGCTCTGCTAGAACATGATTTACCTCTCTGGTTGGAGGAGGAAGATGAGGATGAAGTCTATTTTGCACCATTGTGTATAGTAGAAGCTACCATGGAGGGTCCACAAACTGAGGATGATCTTATTGAGAACTTGATTCAGAATCCACCCCCCAGTATGTTGCCCTTAGAAGAGTTGGTGGAAGAAACCCAAGCTAATCCTTTAGTTGATCTCTATGTGGCTGATGCAACCTCCCTTTGAGTTAAGAATGTGGAATTTGGCCCAAAAAAAAACCTTGAAGATCAACTTATCCCTATCTACCTCTCAGGAGAAAGAACTATGTAGCTTACTGAAGAATCACTTGGATGCTTTTGCTTGGAGTTATAAGGAGATGAAGGGAGTCCACCCTTCAGTCTGTACTCATCACATTTACATTAAAGAAGATTGTAAACTAGTTAGGCAGCGTCAAAGGAGGATGAATCCAGCCCTTAAGGACATTGTCAAAGAAGAACTACAAAAGTTGTTGGATGCAGGATTCATATACCCCATTTCTGACAGCAAATGGGTTTCTCCTTTGGTGCTAGTGCCAAAGAAAAACGGGAAGTGGAGAATCTGTGTAGATTATTGGGAACTCAACAAGGCCACCAAGAAGGACCATTTACCTTTTCCTTTCATAGATCAAGTGTTAGATGTCCTGGCAGGGAAGAAGTTCTTCTCCTTCCTAGATGGGTTTAGTGGGTACAACTAGATCCAAATCAATGCAGAAGACCAAGATAAGACCACTTTCACTTCTCCATGGGGTACCTTTGCATACCAATTCCTTTCTTTTGGGTTGTACAATGCTCCCGCCAATTTCCAGAGAGCAGTACTGAGCATATTTGCTGAACTGGTTCATGATTCAATGGAGATCTATATGGATGACTTTACCCCTTATGGTTCTAACTTCCAGGAAGCTTTGACTAACCTGGGAAAAGATTTAGCCAAGTGTATTGAAATGAACCTGTCCCTCAGTCCTAAAAAATGTGAATTCCTGATGACTGAAGGGACCGTGCTAGGTCATGCAATTTCTCAGCAAAGATTACAGGTGGATCCCAACAAGATTGCTATTATCTAAAGGGTCCCACCTCCTCAAAAGGTAAGAGATGTTCAGAGTTTTCTAGGCTTAGCAGGGTATTATAGAAGATTCATTAAGGATTTTAGTAAGCTAGCCTCTCCATTGTTTGGTCTTTTGGAAAAGATGTTGAGTTTATATGGACTGACAACTGTCAAGAGGCTCTGGATGCCTTGAAAGGTACGCTGGTAACTGCCCCAATCTTGAGAGGTCCAAACTAGGCCCTACCTTTCCACATTCACACGGATGCCTTGAACAAAGCAATAGGAGTAACCTTAGGGCAAGTTGAAGAGAAGCTTCCTTATGCTATATATTTTGTTAGTAAAAGCCTGTACAAGGCAGAATTAAACTACATTGTAACCGAAAAGGAGCTCCTAGTTATAGTCCATTCCCTAAACAAGTTCAGACACTACTTCACTGGCTATCAAACATTCGTACACAATGATCATGCTACAAATAGGGATCTGATGAATAAAACAGATGTAAATGCTCGTATCATTAGATGGTTACTTTTATTGTAGCAATTTGATTTGACTATTGTTGAAAAGCCAGGTAAGGAAAATGTTTTCGCTGATTTTCTGTCTAGAATAGATTTGCCTGCAGGTGAAGAAGGAATGGTGGATGATCAAATGCTAGATGAACACTTATTTGCTCTTTCAATACTCTCTCCATGGTTTTCTAATATAGCGAATTACTTGGTTTCACCACAGTTTCCGCCACACCTGCCCTCAAAAGAGAAGAGCAAGATCGTGAGGAAAAGTGCCCCATTCACTTGGATTGGGGACAATCTTTTTAAACTTGGCCCAAATCAGATTTTGAGGCGATGTTTCAGGGAGGAGGAAGTCTTTGACATCCTCCTAACCTGTCATGATGGGCCTTGTAGGGGCCACTTTGCAGGAAAGAGGACTGCCTTCAAAATTTTGCAGGCAGGTTACTATTGGCCCACTCTTCATCAAGATGTCAGGAGATACATCAGCCAATGTGACCGACATCAAAGGATGGGGAAATCGACTCCAAGGTATGAGATGCCCTTGCAACCTCAAGTGACTTTCAAGCCATTTGAGAAGTGGGGCATGGACTTTTTGGGTCCTATCAACCCTCCTTCAAAACAGAAATCTTATATCATTGTGTGTACTGATTATCTGACAAAATGGGCAGAAACAAAGGCAATCAAAGCAACAGCAGAAGAAAAAGTAGCTGACTTTTTGAGGGAAAATATCTTCTACAAGTTTGGCTACCAAAGAGAGTTAGTCATAGATCAAGGGAGTCATTTTACCTCCAATTTGGTTGGAGACCTACTCACACACCACAAGATTAAGCATAGAACTTCCACCCCTTATCATCCACAAGCAAATGGATAGGTGGAAGTCACCAACAGAGCTTTGGAAGGGATTTTGACTAAGGTAGTGAGCAGCGGCAGAAAATATTGGGTAAATCGATTGGTTGAATCCACCTGGGCTTATAACACCACCTGGAAAACCACCACAGGGTTTACACCCTATGAGCTGGTTTACGAGAATAAGGCTCTACTGTCAATAGAATTTGAATATAACACATTAAGAATGGCATCTCAGCTGGACCTAGATCTCAGCCATGCACAAAAGGAAATATTGCTTTAGCTAAATGGATTGGATGAACAGAGAATGCAGACCTTACTCCACTCAGAGGTAGTCCAACTTCAAAGAAAAATATGGCATGATAGACACCTCAAAGAAAAACAATTCCAACAACGAGATTGGGCACTACTGTATGATTCAAGATATAAATATTTCAAGGGAAAATTGAGGACAAGATGGTTGGGACCGTATACAGTAGAAAAGTGCAATGACAATGGTTCAGTCCTTATCTCGACCATAGATGAAGAAACCATCCCCATGCTTGTCAATGGGCATAGATTGAAGATCTAAAGGAAGCCCCTTGCCAAGCAAGAGTTCATTGAGAATCTGAGAAAAATAGTGTTGGTAGTGGAGCAGGTCCCTGTCTCCACTCCACCCATACCCTGAGCAGAAAAAAAAAAAAATAAAAATAAAAAAAAATAAAAAAAAAAATAAAAAAAAAAATAAAAAAAAAAATAAAAATAAAAATAAAAATAAAAATAAAAATAAAAATAAAAATAAAGATAAAGATAAAGATAAAAATAAAAATAAAAATAAAAATAAAAATAAAGATAAAAATAAAAATAAAAATAAAATAAAAAAAGAAAATAAAAAAAGTAGAAAAAAACAGAAAAATGACTAAAAGATCCCTGGGTGAAAACCTCTTAGAGGCACCCAAGGCAGGCAGTGAGCGTGAAAACATCCTGGAGGCACCCCAACTATCTCAAAAAAAACAAAAAAAAACTAACTTTTTTCGATTAAATTGCAGGTTGCAGGAGGGTCACACAAGAGAAAAAAGATATGGCTAGGCTGCATACACCATTCATAGTCCATCCCTCCATCACCGTTATCCTTTTCTAGGCCTCGGTCTCATTTGTTTTGAAAATTCCACATCCTACAGGAAACTCTGTGTATTCTACAAGAGGATCCTGTAGAAACTACAGAAAGGCCAAAATCAAGTTTAGAAAAGAACCCGAGGGCTGGAAGTTTGTCTAGAAGGCCTGTGGACCTCCCTGCCACCATCCATCTACCTAACTCTCCATTCCACCCCTGTGCACTCACACTTCCACTTGCATTTCTTTCCCTGCATGGACAAAATACAGAAATTATGCTTCTTTCATTCTGTAAACACAAAAAAATGATGACAAATAAAGTGGTAGCGTTCTTCTCGCTTATTCTTACCTGATACCTCCCAGCTACTATTTCTTTCATTTAGAACCTTTGTCAGCTATTTTTTTAAGCCTACTCAAGCATCAACCTGAATTTCAGAAGGAGAAGCAGCTACAGGAAATCCTGTAGGATTCCTGTAGTAGTTGATCCCTTTGAAAAACAAACTCTAGAGACAGGGTCAATGTAGCAGGATGTATGAAGCATGTAAGGAGTGGATCTTGATCAAGAAATCATCAGCATAAGCGAAAGGTCGAGCATGCAAAGCAGCAGCAGTAAGAACAACGAGGAAATGAAGTGCCAAAGTTTGAAGCATACATAGCATAGCAACGACTAAGTAGGTAAGTGGCTCAACCTATTCCTTGATTGCATGAATATTATTTCAAAACTGTATGAACTATGGGAATGGTCACGATTAAGCGGAATTGGTGGCCAACTAACTGGCCAGCCTCGTTTAGTTTACACCCTCGTGGAATTCAATTGAGCCACGTCCAATTCAAGTTGCCGATCAGATACGCAGTCAGCACGTGTGGCATGTCAACTCGGGAGGGAAACATTGGAAACCAGTAGTGGTGGCAGCATATAACAGGAGTAAGGGAGGTGATGGCGGTCAGGCGACATGAAGAACCATAATTACACTGGCGTAGGACCAACGGTTCGGATGGGGATAACATACCTATTTGGCCACCTCACCTCTTCACTGTGGCTTACGCCAGCAGTTAAGTACAGTGCGGTCTAAGCCTCCACCACCCTTTGTTTCATTTTCATTTACGAAGTTCTTGACTGCAGTACTCATCTACCACCTTCAGAATAGCGAACTAGTCATTTTCTGCCAGTTTTTCAAAACCCTCTTGCCTATCGGGCTCTACAGGAGAACTACTGCATTCTACAAGAGTAGGAACACCGTCTATAGGAGGATTTCTACGGGAAGGACAGAGAGCAGCTCTGCAGCAGAAAAAAGTTGGAATTTTTGTCAAATTCGAGCTGGGAATGAGGTAGGCTAGAAAACCTGCTCTACATACGATATGTCTAGATAATGTGGTGGATTAAAAATAGAGTATTGGTTGAAGAAAAGAAGGAAAAGAGAAATTCAAAAGTCTGCTGTGTCTTTTCTGAGTTCTACACAGTCTCTCCATTTCCTTCTCTACATTCAAAATCTATCTTTTTCTTCCTCACATTCTACTGTAAAAAAAGGGGGATGCAATCATACAAATCAAACCTGGGAAGGAAAAAAAATTGCAAGTCTGTCTACTCTGTGAAAAACCACTGTCTTATATAGTCCCTGTTCTGTCAAAGTATTGATTTCTTCCAAGAAATAAGAAGAAAATTCAGGTTGAGAATAGTTTGAAGAAAGGGAAAATTGCAAATTGGAGTTGTGAAGAAGAAGCACACGGGAAATTCCTCTTCCAGTTTCAGAAAAAAAAAATAAACAAAACTCAGTTGTCCCTCTGTTTCTAATTTTGGAAATTTTTGTTTTTTTCCTCACCTGAGCACTTTCAGAAACCACTAAACACCATGCCAGGAGGTTTATGAGAAAGGACCCTTTGAACTCCAACAAATTGCATAAGCACCTCAAGGTGGTGGACCTCTTCACCAGGGAAAACTGGATGTCTTTCTGCGAAAGAATTCATGGAAATGATGAGGTGACCGAAGAATTCTTGATGTCCTTAAAACCACATTCAAAAACACATGCTACAGTCAGTCTCAGGGGTCTGACCCTAGAGCTTACACCTGATTTTATCAGCAGAATCACAGGTCTTCCACTTGGGCTCCCTTGGAGAAAGGAGGGAAAAACATTGGGACAGGTTGCTAAGAAGAAATTTTTTCAGCCTGAGGATCATCCTGTAGAGGATAAAAATGGGGTCAAAAGGACAAGCTTACCTCCTCCATGGAGTGAATTCAGAAACTGGATAATGAAATATATCACTTGTGAAGGAAGGTTTAGTATAATTTATGGTTATCACTTCATATTATTACATGAATTGAGATATGGGATGGACCTATCTACAGTTAGGAAACTCAATCTCCCATAATTCCTCCTCCAGTCCTTGATAGAATGTGGCACCAAGTTGAATGCAGGGGTTCGAGACCGGCTGGCCCACCATGTCCTCATTGAATTATTGGTGGAAGATTCCCTACACACATACACCATCCCCATAGCTTGGGAAATTTTCAGGAATATGTCTAGAGAAGATGACATCAAAACTTTGACTAAGGACGTTAGTCCACCTGGTAGTGAGGAGGAGGAAGGGAAAGAGGAAATTGAGAAGGAAATTCACGAGGAGACACAAAATATTCAAACATAGGAGGAATAGGAAAGAGAGGAGAAGCAGAAAGAAGAGGAGAAACTTGTCAAATCCACTGTTGTACCTAAGTCAGAGAAGAAAACAACCTCAAAATCAAAGAAGAGGAAGAGGACAAAGGCTGAGAAGAAAAAGCCCAAGAAAGCCCAGAAAAAAACTGCCACAAGAGAGGCAGCGACCCAACAAGAAAAGGAGAAGACATCACTAGAGATAGTAGACACATAAGCAAAAACAGCTGACACAGGAAATACTGTAGAAGATGAAGCAAAAGAACAGTAGAAAGAAACATTCCTTGAAACATTGGCAAGGGAAGCAGCAGCTGTGCTTACTGCATTGAGCACTCCGACAAAACAAAAGGGAAAAAGAAAAAGAAAAAGACAAACATCTATGTATTTCAAAGCTAGGAGGAGGACCAAGATTAAGGTGGGTAAGCCCCAGCCACCATCAAAAGAACATATAATCATTAAGGATGCACCTACTAAGAAAAAGGAGGAATCCCCCTCCAAAATCTCTATCACCTATGAGAGAGGGAGTCCAAAAACTTCCACCTGGAAGGAAAGAATCAAATTAATGGACTCTAAACAAGTCCTATAGGAAGCTCAAACCTCTCTACAAGAGACAATGACGAAGCTAAAAGAAACTGAAAAATTAGAAGAGAAGGTAGTAGAACAATCACGAGAGGAAGGCAAGGCCAAAGAGATACCTTAACCAAGCCCTCAGCCTAATTTAGGCTCCTATTACAATCTCCTAGAAGGTGGGAAGATCATCCCACAAAAATTTGATGTACCTCTTCTCTTTGAACTAGAACAAGAAAGGGTTAGAACCCACACCTGGATGCAGATTGCTAAATCTAAAGGATTTGAAGCTATAGGGCACATGGAATACCATTTGAGAGAGTTGAGAATGGATTTGGGAATGGTAAGACACATATAGAGCATTAGAAGAGCCCAACTACAGGAAGAAAATGAACTGCTGAAAAAGAAGTTACAGGAATGGGAATCTAAAGGGGAAGACAAGTTGCCAATCTTTGAAGGGCAGCAACAATAAGAATGACCCCTAGCAGACAATGAAGCAGCACAGAAACAACAGCAAGAGGAAGAGCCACAGACCAATGTTGAAATGTTGATGAAATAGTAGGAAGAAAAAGAGTCTGAGGCAACAATTGGAGTGTTGATCTTGAAAAAACAGTTGCAGGAAAAGGAAGCCCAGATGCCCTGCATGTCCAGCTGGGCAATGGAGGGTTTGCAGTGCAGACAGCTAGCTAGATCCTATGCACTTTATCTCAAAGACCAGTGACTCCAATTCCAGATTAAAACATTGGCCTAGAGGGGAACCATCCCATTTCAGGATTATGGTCAGTTTATGTATTTATGTGATAATAGTTCAGCCAAGGATAAAGCCAAATTATGAGAATTTTACCCCCATAATATGGCACTATCAGACATGAACTTATGGGATCTAGATATTGCACTGCGAGATCTATAGCTCATGGCTATGGCTTCCTGGATGAGCCACAAGGAAAAGAGAGTGGGGAAATTCAAAAGATAACAGAAAAAGAACTAAGTGATCCCCTGATGATAAGGGCAGAACCAGCAAAACCATTGGCTCTTATTTATGCCCATGAACACCTTGCACCCACCTCCAAGTTCTCCCTGATTATGTTGAAAGGCAAGCACAAGATATCGCTCATTTTGAAGATATGGAGAGATTATTTGGCGATGACTGCCTTCATGCTTGCATGAGAAGGTGGAATACAATGTCATATAGCCTAAAGATCAGGGAGTATCACTCCCCAACCATAATGATGGAAGCTATGATGACAGTGCCTCTATATAAACAATCAATGTAAAACTTGAAAGCCAATTGGATTGGCCTTAAGTTCAGTCCTCCACTACTCTTAGGACTATTGGAAGGGGTTAAGGAAGAAGAAGAACAAAAACAATGGGAGGAAGTGGACAGAAAATCATGTTTTCATGACAGAGAAGAGGACATCACCTTAGAGGCTTGGGATGTCAAGGAAGTTGTTAAAGCTATTAAAGATGAAGAACTAGATTAGTTGCTCAGATGATGAGCAACCCATTCAGCAGGGGGTGATAATGAGCCCCGGAAATGGGTAACTATATGGGCTCATTCTGCCTATTATTTTCATTTAATCCACCATTCTCAATAGTTTTGTGCATGTTTTTGAATATATTTATGTCAAAAGAGTGAATGGGGATAGTCACATTACCACATAGTCTAATGCGTGTTTATTGCAAATTTTTGGGCATTTTTGGACAAGGACGGGCATTTATGAGCAGATTGGCAGCCAAACTTGAGAAAACAGGGCTGAGGACTTATAGGACTGGTTTCTCCTTCATTAATGACCCCTTACTCGAGTTCTCCATCAGTAGATTGGAGTAGAAAGACCCATAACGATGATCCAAAGGGGCAGCCGCACAAATCTAGTAGAGCTGCTGTTATCTTCAGTTTAGGTAGCTGAGTTCCTTAAGTTTAGGAGGACTGTTGGGAGTCCCCACTTTTATAAATAAGAAGGCTTCAAGCCTTAGCAGGTTAGCCATTTCATAATCTATTTTCTTAGTTTTGTTCAGCCTTGTACTTAGCTCATTTTCGAGCTCTTTTTGAAGACAATTTTGTGATGCAACTGCTATTATTTTTTGATCAATGAAGATTAATCTAGTTTTGAACTAGCACTAATCTTTTCTAGAGGGCTGAAGCTCTTGGGTTAGGGCCCAACCCAAGTGCCCAACACCTCCTTTGTGCATTTATATGTTTTTTCCTTGCATTCATAAGCTGATTTCTGTTGTTTAAGTTAAATCTTACTTTGATAAAATAGGTTGCTTTTGATGGTTAAATTAGTTGTTCTTCCTTCAAGTTGCTTAAGTAGGTTGTTGTGGTAATAGAGAAAGATCAAAAAAGGCTACCAGCAGGTCTTGATATCCTTTCTTCCTCCTTGGTACCATGATTTGAGGTCAAGGCACTACTGCTGCCACCAAAAACACAGTTTGTGCCTTTCATGCAATTGTTAGTGTGATGTTTTGAGTTGGAGAAGTTGATATTTGCTTGGATTCACAAGATTAGACCATTTCATGTTCATTTACCATGTCTTTCTCACATAACTTTCTATTCATAAAGTTCTATTTAGCAGTACTCTGTTTTTAGGTCAGATTTTATGTCAAAATAGACAAACTCTGTTTTTTTCGGTTCTTGCTTAGGTCAGTTTTGAGAAGTAAGTGTGTAGCTCACTCATAGGACACTCCAGCTTGTCATTCCTCCATAGCACAACCTATACCAGTTCATCTTTCATGGTTTCCCCACTCATTCGCCACATATCGCCAACCTCCCCTAATTTCTGCATTTTTGTACAAAGTTGCTTTCTTGACCTTTGAACAAATCCAACCATCTTCTTCGTTCCTGATATTCATTGACAGAGTCCTAAATCCTTCAAAACCTTCATCTAGCCTTCATTTCCCTTCTCCCATCAATTTTGCACCTCCAACCTCCAAAAACCACTTTCAACCTCCTCCTGTAGATTCTCTTGTAGAAACTCCTGTAGATCCCCTGCAGCCTCCTATAGAAGTTCATGCGAGTGATTTTTCGAAGTTTGATCACAATGGAAGTCTTCAGAAGGGTACTAGGGACTTCTTAGGACCCCTCCACACCATCCTCATCTTCAGCAAAAGCCAACTCCATCTTTCTTTGCCACCAAACCTCTGCACAGTCACAATTAGTCAAACCATAAGCATAATAATTCCACATAAAATACTAAAAAGTACAAAAGATAATTTCTTCTCATTTCTCTTCAGAAGTAGCTTGAGTAAATGTAATTCCCCTTTCTATAGTCAATGGCATCCATTTAGGTAGTTTCCATCTCTTTTCTTTCAAAATTAGGGTTTTCTAGGGTTCGTGTTTCATTACAATTTTCCTTCTCTTTCTGCAAGTAGAATAGCCCCTGTAGAATTAGCTCTCTTCCATCATAGTAAAAGCTTCTTCTAAGAACTCATAAAACTTGGCTTAAGCTCCTAGAGAACTTGTGCCAGCTGATCAAGTGACAACCTTCAGTAAGAGCTAGTAGTTGTGCATACAACACTGTTGCTTCCAGGTTTGTTACAAACTGCCAGGTTGGTAAAAGTAAAGAAGGAAGCCCCAGGAGTTGCAGCATTATTGATGCAATACTGGAGCTCACCACCTTTAGTTGATCTCTCTGTGGCTGACCCAACCTCTCTCCAAGTTAAGAATATGGAATTCGGCCCAGAAAGAACCTTGAAAATAAACTCATCCCTATCCACCTCTCAGGAGAAAGAACTGTGTAGCTTATTAAGAAATCACTTGGATGCTTTTGCTTGGAGCTATAAGGAGATGAAGGAAGTGCACCTTTCAATCTGTAATCATCACATTTACATTAAGGAAGATTGCAAACAAGTTGGGCAACCTCAAAGGAGGATGCAAGATTCATCTACCCTATCTCTGATAGTGAATGGGTCTCTCCTTTGGTGCTAGTGCCAAAGAAAAATGGGAAGTGGAGAATCTGTGTCGATTATCGGGAAATAAACAAGGCCACCAAGAAGGACCATTTTCATTTTCCTTTCATAGATCAACTGTTAGATAGCCTAGTAGGGAAGAAGTTTTTCTCCTTCCTAGATGGGTTTAGCACGTACAACCAGATCCAAATCAGCCCGGAAGACCAAGGTAAGACCACTTTCACTTGTCCTTGGGGTACCTTTACATATCATGCCTTTCCTTTCAGATTGTGCAATGCTCCCACCACTTTCTAAAGAGGAGTGTTGAGTATATTTGTTGAACTAGTTCATGATGTAGTGGAAATCTATATGGATGACTTTGCCCCTTATGGTTCCAACTTCTAGGAAGCTTTTTCTATCCTAGGAAAAGTTTTGGACAAGTGTATTGAAATGAACCTATCCCTCGGTCCCGAAAAATGTGAATTCCTGATGACTGAAGGGAACATGCTAGGTCATGCAATCTCTCAGCAAGGATTATAGGTGGACCCTAACAAAATTGCCATCATCCAAAGGGTCCCACCTCCTCAAAAGGTAAGAGATGTTGGAAGTTTCCTAGGTTTAGCACGGTATTATAGAAGATTCACTAAGGATTTCAGTAAGCTAGCCTCTCCATTGTTTGGTCTTTCGGGAAAAGATGCTGAGTTCATATGGACTGAAAACTGTCAAGAGGCTTTGGATACCTTGAAAAATAAACTGGTGACTGCCCCAATTTTGAGAGGCCCAAACTGGGCCCTACCTTTCCACATTCATACAGATGCCTCAAACAAAGTGATAGGAGTAGCCTTAGGGAAATTTGATGAGAAGCTGCCGTATGCCATATATTTTGTAAGTAAAAACTTGTCAAAGGCAGAATTAAACTACACTGTAACCGAAAAGGAGCTCCTAGCTATAGTCCATTCCCTAAATAAGTTCAGACACTACGTCACCTGCTATCAAACATTTGTACACACTGATCATGCTGCAATTAGGTATTTAATGAACAAAGAAGATGTAAATGTTCACATTATTAGATGGTTGTTTTTATTGCAGCAATTTGATTTAACCATTATTGATAAGCCAGGTAAGCAAAATGTTGTTGCTAATTTTTTGTCTAGACTAGATCTAGAGGTGAACAAGGAATGGTGGATGATCAAATGCCAAATTAACACCTATTTGTTATCTCAGTACTCTCTCCTTGGTTTGCTGATATTGCAAATTACTTGGTTTTCGCACAGTTCCCGCCACGCCTGTCCTCAGAAGAGAAGAGCAAGATCGTGAGGAAAAGTTCCCCTTTCACCTGGATTGGGGCAATCTCTTCAAACTTGACCTAGATCAGGCTTTGAGGAGATGTGTCAGGGAGGAGGAATTTTTTGATATTCTCTCAACTTTCCATGATGGGCCCTGTGGGGGCATTTTGCAGCAAAGAGAACTGCCTTCAAAATCCTACAAGCAAGTTACTATTGGCCCACTCTTCATCAAGATGTAAGGAGATATATCAGCCAATGTGACCGGTGTCAAAGGATGGGGAAACCTACTCCAAGGGATGAGATGTCCCTACAACCTCAAGTGACTTTCGAGCCATTTGAGAAGTGGGGCATGGACTTTTTGGGTCCTGTCAAGCCTCCTTCAAAGCAGAAATCTTATATTATTGTGTGCACTGATTATCTGACAAAAGGGGCAGAAACAAGGGTGATCAAGGCAACAACAAAAGAAAAAGTAGCTAAGTTGTTGAGAGAGAATATATTCTACAAGTTTGGATATCCAAGAGAATTAGTCACAAATCAAGGGAGTTAGTGTAACTCCAATTTGATTGAAGATCTGCTCACACATCACAAAATTAAGCATAGAATTTCCACCCCTTACCATCTACAGGAAAATTGATAGGTGGAAGTTACTAATAGAGCTTTGGAAGGGATTTTGACCAAGGTAGTGAGCAGCAGCAGAAAAGATTGGGCAGATCGATTGGTTGAGGCCACCTGGGTGTATAACACCACCTGGAAGACTACCACAGGGTTCACACCCTATGAGCTAGTCTATGGGAAGAAGGCTTTGTTGTCAATAGAATTTGAATATAACACACTAAGGATGGTAGCTCAGCTGGACCTAGATCTCAGCCATGCACAAAAGGAAAGGTTACTCTAGCTAAATGGATTGGATGAACAAAGATTACAGGCCTTTCTCCACTCAGAGGTAGTCCAGCTTCAAAGGAAAATATGGCATGACTGACACCTCAAAGAGAAACAATTCGAGGAAGGAGATTAGGCATTGTTGTATGATTCAAGGTATAAAGATTTCAAGGGCAAACTAAGGACAAGATGGCTGGGACCATACACAGTAGAAAGGTGCAATGACAATGGTTCAGTTCTAATCAGGACCATCGATGAAGAAGCCATCCCCATTCTTGTCAATGGGCATAGGTCGAAAATATACAGGAAGCCCCTCTCCAAGCAAGAATTCATTGAGAATCTGAGTAAAAAAGTGTTGGTATTGGAGCAAGTCTCTGCCTCCACTCCACCCACACCCTAAAAAAAATTAAAAAAAATGAGGAGAATAAAAGATCCCTTGGTGAAAACCTCCCCTTGGAGGCGCCCAGGGTAGGAAGTGAGGGTGAAAACCTCCTGGAAGTGCCCCAACTCTCTCAAAAAAAAAAGAAAGAAGAAGGAACAAAAAATTAACTTCTTTTGAGTGCATTGCATATTACAAGAGGGCCATAGAAGAAAAAAGGACATGGCCAAGCCAAATACACCTCTGATAGATCATTTCTCTATCGTTATTGTTTTTTCCCAGTCCTTGGTCTCACTTGTTCTGGAAGAATATGCATCCTACAGGAGGCTCTTTGCATTCTACAGGAGGCTCCTGTAGAAATCACAGAGAACTCGAACTCAAGTCTAGAAAAGAATCAGAGGGCTAGAAACTTGTTCAGAAGACCTGTGGACCCAACTACTACCATTCATTCTCCTAACTCTCCATTCCATACCTGCACCACTACATTTCCACTTACTTCTTTCTTCCTTGCACAGAAAACACAGAAATCCTGTTTCTTTTCTTTCTTTTTTTAAAATGAAGAATAAACAAGCAACATCCTTAACTTAACTCTTACCTAGTGCATACCAACTACTTTTCCTCGATTGACAAAACCTTCCTCAGCTACATCTCCGGTGCCTGCTCAAGCCTCAGCCAAAAGTTTTAGAGGGAAAAGCAGTTACAGGAAATCCTGCAGGATTCCTGTAGCAGCTAATCCCCTTAAAAATCAATCTCCAGAGGCAGGGTCAGTGCAGCCACAGATGCATAAAATGTGCAAGGGGCCCAGCCCTGATTTAAGATAGCCAGTATGAGGTAGCCCAACCATCAATGCAGAAGCCACGAACACCAACAACAGAAGTCCATGGATAGAATGCCAAGGTCTGAGCATGCAACAACATGGTAGCACGCAATTCTCGACTAACAGGTAAGTGACTAAACCCATTCCTCTGTTGCATGAGTATAATTTAAAAACTACATGGACAAGTGAAATGGTTGTGATTAAATGAGATCGATGGCCAACTAACTGGCCACCCTCGTCCAGTTCAAACAATGCTCAGTGGGTGCAATCAGCACGTGTGTACAGTCAACTCGAGAGAATCTCAAAACAGGTAGTGGCGGCGTCCAAACAGGAATGATGGAAATGATTGCGGGAAGGTGGCATGAAGTTTCATAATGGCACTAAAGTAGGGATCAACGGTCTCATTGAGGGTAATGTACCCTTCTTGCTACCTCATCTCCTGACGGCAACTCTCTCCCGTAAGCTTAAGTACGCTGCAGTTGACCGCCTTCACCACCCTCATTTTCATTTGTATCGTCGTTCTCTCGACTGCAACGAGCTACTTACCACCTCCAGAGCCTCGAAATAGTCACTCTTTGTCAGTTTTATAACCCTTCTACTTATCGGGCTCTACAGGAGCATTATCGGACTCTACAAGAGTGGAAACACAGTCTTACAGGAGCCTTTCTATAGGAGGGCCAATGAGCAGCATCACAGAGGAAAATTCGGGATGTTATGGCAAATTCAAGCTCGAAGAGGTAGGCTTTGTGTAGACCCTCTCTACATTTCCGTCTCTACAAAGGGTGGTGTGATTTCAAGCAAGGTATTGAGTTGAAAAGAAAGGAAAACTGAGAACAAAGTCTGCCAGTGTTTTTAAAAAAATATATACAGTTTCTCCCTTTACTCTTTGCACTGAAATACTGTCTCTTTCTCCTCCGTGGTATTTTCCTCTGTAAAGAGATGATGCAACTCTAGAGAATTAAGCCTGTAAAAAAGTAAACTTGCATTGGGTAGTCTACTTATTTTGTGAAAAGGAAAAAACATTGTCCTATATCTCCCTATCTTTCTAATATATTGTTTCCCTCAAACAGACCGAGAAGTGATGTAAGTTTAAGAACATAGTTTGAGAGGAAATAAAGTTGCAATTTGTTTTTGTTAAAAAGGAAGAACAAGAAAACTCTCTCTTTGGTTCCAGAAAGAAAACCTCAGTTGTCCCTTTGTTTTCGGGTTTGAAACTTGTTGCCTTCCTCCTCACCTAAGACATTCCAGTAGTCTCTGAACACATGACAGGGGGTTTTATGAGGAAGGAGCCTCTGAATTCAGCTAAGCTGCATGAACATCCAGAAGTGGTAGCCCTCTTTACCAGGGAAAATTGGATGCCTTTCTATGAAAATTTTCATGGGTATGATGATGAGTTCATAGAGGAATTTTTATTGTCTTTAAAACCTCACTCAAAAACCCATGCCACTGTCAGTTTCAAGGGTCTAACTATAGAAATCACCCCAGAGTTCATCAACAGGATTACAAGTCTCCCACTTGGACTCCTCTAGAGCAAGGAAGAAAAACCACTGGGCCAAGTTGCTAAGAAAACCTTTTTCCAGCCTAACGAACATCATGTGGAGGACAAGAAGGGCATCAGGAGGACAAGTATACCTTATCCATGGGGGGAGGTCAGCTATCATATTATGAAATACATCTCCTGTGAGTGAAGATACAACATAGTTTATGGGTACCATTTCAGGCTGTTACATGAACTAAGATATGGCATGGACCTTCCTGCATCCAAAAAACTCAGTATTCCATATTTTCTCCTCCAATCCTTAATAGAATCTAGCACCAAATTGAAGGCAAGGGTTTCAAACCAATTGGCTCACCATGGGCTAATTAAATTGCTGGTGGAGGATGCCCTCCAAACTTTCACAATCCACATAACGTGGGAGATTTTCAGAAACATGACCAAAGAGGATGATATAAAAACTCTCACCGATGACCTTATTCCATCTAAAAGTGAAGAGGACGAACAAAAAGGGGAAGCTGAGAAGGAAATCCATGAAGAAGAACAAAACACTCAATTGGAAGAAGAGGAACCCCACACAGAAAAAGAAGAAAACCAGATAGGAGAGGAGAAACATGACACCACCAAAGATGAGCCTAAAGTAGAGAAGAAGAAAGAATCAAAAGCAGAAAAGAGTAAAAACACAACAGAGAAAAAGAAGAGGCCAAGAACCGAAAAGAAGAAGCATAAGACAGTTCAGAAAAAGGTGGCCATAGGAAAAGCATAAACTAAGCAAGCAGAGGAGCAAACAAAACTAGATACCACAGAAGCAAAACGAACAGAAACAGGAAAAATAATAGATGAAGAAGAAGAAGCAAAGTAAGAAGAAGTGTCTCCTGAGACACTAGCAAGAGAGGCAGCAGTTGTTCTTGCTGCACTTAGTACTCCAGCCAAGCCCAAAGGAAAAAGGAAGAGACGACCATCTATGTACTTCAATGCTCGAAAGAGAACCAGAATAAAGATGGGGAAACCTCAGACAACTTCAAAGGAGCCCATCATCATTGAGGATGTCCCTACTGCAACAAAGGAGGAATCTCCATCCAAAACCCCCATCACTTATGAAAGAGGAAGTCCTAAGACCTCTACTTGGAAAGAAAGGATCAAACTAATGGACTCTAAAATAGTCCTACAGGAGGCACAAACCTCTCTACAAGAGACATTGGCAAAGCTCCAAGAGACTGAAAAACTTGAAAAGAAGGCAGAAGAACAGACCAAGGAGGAAGACAAGGCAAAAGAGATACCAGAGCTTGGACCTCAGCCTAACTTAGGCTCTTACTACAACCTTCTGGAAGGGGGGAAAATCATCCCACAAAAGTTTGTAGTCCCTCTTTTCTTTGAGCTAGAAAAGGAAAGAGTAAGGACCCATACATGGATGCAGATTGCAAAATCAAGAGGTATGGAAGACATTGGGCACATGGAAAACAAATTGAGGGAAATGGGCAAAGAATTAGGCATGGTATGGCATATAGAAAGCATTAGAAGAGCTCAATTGGAGGAAGAAAATGAAATGATAAAGAACAACTGCAAGAAAGGGAACCCCAGGGAAGAAATGAGCTGTCAATCTTAAAAAGACAACAATAGGAAGAGGAACCCCAGGTAGACAGTGAGACATTAGTAAGACAACAACAGGAAAGGGAATCTCAGGCAGAAAATGAGGTGTTGATCTTGAGAAGGCAGTTGCAGGAAAGGGAATCCTAATTAGCCTGCATGGCCAGCTAGGCTATGGAGGCATTACAGTGCAGGCAGCCAGCCAAATCATATGTAGTGTACCTCGAGGATCAATGGCTCCAATTTCAGATCAAGACACTGACCCAGAGGGGCACAATACCTTTTCAGGATTATGGCCAATTCATGAATCTGTGTGATCACAGTTCAGTTGAGGACAAACCGAAGCTCGCAGTGTTTTACTTGCACAACATGGCCCTTACTGATATGAACCTATGGGATCCCAATGCTGTGTTGGGAGACTTGTAGCTAATGGCCATGGCATCTTGGATGAGCCATGAAGAGAAAAAGGCAGCAGAGATCTAGAAAATGATTGCCAAAGATTTGAATGAACCCCTGATGGTTAGAACAGAACCAACAAACCCCATGGCTCTCATCTATGCCGACCAACACCTTGTAGCTAATCTTCAAGTTGTCCCCGACTATGTTGATAAGCAGGCCTAGGCTATTGCACATTTCAAGGACATGGAGTGATTGTTTGTAGATGACTACATTCGTGCCTACATGAGAAGGTGGAACACATTGCCACATAGCGAATGGATAATCTAGCATCAATCCCCAAACAAAATGAGGGAAGCCATGAGGAGAGTGCCATTGTATAAGCACTCTATGCAAAGTTTGAAGGCTAATTGGATTGGCCTCAAATTTAGTCCTCCACTACTGCTAGGACTGCTAGAAGGAGTAAAAGAGGAGGAATAATAGAAACAGTGGGAAGAGGTGGATAGAAAGGCATGATTCCATGATAAAGAGGAAGATATCACATCAGAAGCATGGGATGTCAAGGATTCTATTAGAGCCATCAAGGATGAAGAGTAGACTAGTTGCTCACAGGATAAGCAACCCATTCAGTAAGGGGGTGATGATGAGCCCCAGAAATGGGTAATTATATGGGCTCATTTTTCCTCTTAATTTGACTTAATCCACCATTCTCATTAGTTTATTGCATGTTTTTGAATATATTTATGCTAACAAAGTGCTTTGGGTCAGTCATTTTTCCATGTAGTCCAATGTGTGCTTTATGCAGATTTTTTGGTCAATTTTGGACAAAGTCAAGGGATTTACGAGAAAATGGCAGCAAATGCTCGAGGAAAATAGGGAAGAGGATTTTTAGGGGGTTTCTCCTTCATTTATGACCCCTTTCCTCAAACCCTCCATCAGTAACTCGGAGCACAAAGGTCCACATTGATGCATCCAAGGGGCAGCCGAGCAAGTAAAGAAGGACTGCTGTTTATCTCCAATTCTGGAAAGCCCAGCTCCTTGATTTTAGGAGGACTGTTGGAGGAATCCACTTGTATAAATAAGGGGGCTTATAGCCTCAGTAGGTTAGCCAATCATTAGGATAATTTTCACACTTTTGCGTGGCACTTGTTCAACTTATTTTTGAGCTTCTTTTTTAGAATAGTTTATGTAATGTGACTATTCCTTTTAATAATGGAGATGAAATAGTTTTCGAGCCATCACTGATCCTTTTCAGAGGGCTGAAGCTCTTAGGTTAAGGCCCAACCCAAGCTTCCCAACACCTCTTTCTTTTACTTATATGTTTTTGCTTCAGTTCATGAGTTAATTTCTGTTACATAGATTCATTTTACTTTGTTTAGATTAGGTTGCTTTTGATGGTTTGCATAGTTGTTTTTATTTCAGTTGCTCAAGTAGGTTAATGTAGTGATAGGCTAATATTCAAAAAAGGCCAACGACAGGCCCAGATCTCCTTTCTCCCTTTCTATGACTATGATTCGAGGTCAAGGCACTACTGATGCCACCAAAAACACAGTTTTGCTCTCTCATGCAATTTCTAGTGTGATGACGTGATTTGGATAGATTAATGTATTGCTTCAGATTTAGTTGCCTAGATCATTTCCTATTATTTTACAATAGATCTCTCTGCGGTCTTTTCTGTTCAAAGGTTATTGTTCAGCATTTTCTGTTTATAGGTCAGGAATTAGGTCAAGCTAGAGAAAGTTTTGGTTTCATGGTATAGTTAGTCCTTTCTTTGATCAGTTTTCGTAAGTATATGTATAGATCTCTTGTAGGGCACCTCATCTCACCATACATCTATAAAGCAGCCAGCATCAACTCACTTCTCACAGATTTCCCAAGTCATTCGCAACATTTCACCAATCTACCCTAATTTTTGCATTTTTTTCCATAAGTTTCCCTCTTGCCATTTGAACAAATCTAACCATCATGTTCCCTCTTGATCTTCCGTGACAAGCTCCAGACATCTCAGCACCTTCTTCTGGCCTTCAGTTACCCTTTTCCATCATTTTTCCACCTTCAAAACTTCCAAAAATAGCTCTCAGCCTCCTCCTGTAGATCCCCTGCAACCTCCTGTAGAATTCCCTGTAAGTGGTTTTTCGAAATCCGATTGCAATGGAAGTCTTCAAAAGGGTACTAGGGGCTTCTTAGGACCTCTCCACACCTTCCTCCACCTCTAAAAAAACCAAGTCCATCTTCCTTCGCCACCAAACCTCTGCATAATCACAACGAGATAAATTACAAGCATAATAATTTCACATAAAAACACTCAAAATCACAAAAATATGTTTTCTTCTCATTCCTTTTCAAAAGTAGCTTGAATAAATGTAATTTACCTTTTTTCAATAGTCAATGGCACTCATTGCATCAGTTTCTATCTCTTTTTCTATAAACGTAGGGTTAGTTGGATAAATTAGGGTTTGCTAGGGTTTGCCTTACATTACAGTCTTCTTTCTCTTTCTGCAAGTAGAATAGCCCTCGTAGAGTTAGCTTTCTTTCATGACAGTTAAAATCTTCTTCTAAGAATTCATAGAAGTTGGCTTAAGCTCCTAGTGATCTGGCGCGAGTTGACCAAGTGACAACCTGCAGTAAGAGCTAGTACTTGTGCATACAACACCATCACTTCCAAGTTTGTTACGAACTACCAGGTTGATGAAAGTAAAGTAGGAAGCCCCAGGAGTTGCAGCATTATTGCTGCAATACTAGTGCTCACTAGAACTAACACCAAAGGAGAGACCCACTCACTATTAGGGATAGGGTAAATGAATCCTGCATCTAGCAGTTTTTGTAGCTCTTCTTCTACTATATCGTTAAGAGTTGGATTCATCCTCCTTTGGGTTTGTCGGACTGGCTATCAACCTTCTTTGATTTATATGCTGAGGGGTGTACTCCCTTCATTCCTTTGTAACTCCGAGTGAAGTCATCTTGGTGTTACTTTAGCATGTGGCATAACTTCTCTTCTTGGAGAGAAAAAAGAGATGGATTGATTTTGAAGATTTTTTTGGGGTTGAATTCTATGGTTTTGACATGGAGGGGGTTGGAATCGGCCAAGTATAGGCCAATTGGATGATTGTTCTAGGTTTCCTTTACTATATCTTCTAAGGGAAATGTACTGGGAGTTGGACTTTGGAGTACGTGTTCAATCAAATCATCTTCATCTTGTTGTCCTCCTCCCATGGTTGTTTCTAAAGAATAAAGTTGGGCAGAATAAACTTCATCTTCTTCCTCCTCCTCCAACCATAAAGGTAAATCATGCTCTAGAGATGGCTAAGAAGGAGGGTATATAAATAACGTCTTGGACATATTCCCATTCTTGATGGTCATATTTCTGACTCTGCACCTAATGTAAGCATTGGCAGTGGCTAACTAAGGTCTCCAAAGGATGAGAGGGTAACCAGTAAGCTTATCCTTAAGCTATAGAACTAGGAAATCTATAGGATACTCCCAAGAGTCAATGCATACCATCACATTCTCCACCATCCCCTCGGGGGTCACTGTGGAACCGTCTACAAGTTATAGAACTATTGTGGTCTTCCTCAATGAACCTTAGAGGTTGAGCTTGAGCATGGTGTCCTTGGTCATCACATTAATGGCCACCCCAAGGTCAATCAAAGTGTGTGGGAAAATGGTGACATTGATGTGTACATCTATTACAGGGGTTCCAGGGTCCAAATACTTTCGACATATTACCTGCCCCAGCATTAAATTAGACAATTTTCCGATGACATTAATGGTAGGGGCATATCTTCCTCGCCTCCCTGGATGCTTGAAACACTTCTTCTTAATCAACTTATTGTAAATATGAACATCTTTTATTGCTTGAAGAAGTGGAATCTTTACACATAGATTTTTCAATTCTCCCAGAAGTTCAGTCTCTTCCGGGGTAGGATGGAGTGGTTGCATTAATCTCTCATGAAAGGGTGGATTCAATTTAAGAATTCTTTCCTCTCTTTATTTATCAACCTACCTAGGTTGAAGCGGAGGTTGGTTATCTGGGAGAGCTCTCCCAGATCTCAGGTTAATCTCCTGGATTCCCACATCATAAGTTGGATATGATGTCTCTCCACTATATACTTGTTGAGCTTGTCTGTTGTTTGGGTTCAGATTTGGCTGGGCAAGCATCTAGGGTTGCTTGGGTGGAGTAGAGTGTAATAGCTATGGTTGGGCAGGTTGTGGAGGCAATAAAGCTAGAGCATTTTTGTATTGGGGCCTCCACCCTTGGGACAGTGCATTCCACTAAGGTTGTGGTGAAGCATATGGTTGAAATGACTGGCTGATCAGCTAGGAGTGATACTGAGATGCAAAGGACCAAGGAGGGGGTGTAGACCAGGAAGGATGAGCAGGGGGTCCTCAAGAAGGTATGGTTGTGGTTTGGTTGGGGTTGTAATATCCGTGGGATGACCCTTGCGTGCCTTGCTGGTATGGTCTAGGCCATGAGGTCTCCTTTGGTTTATGTAGTAGAGCTTCTCAGGGACCCCTTTAGCTCCTTGATATACATCTTTGAGTCCAGGAAAATAAGGGAACTTGTATGTGGAGTGGTTTTCTTCACATACTGAGCAAATTTCAATATAATTCAATGGACATTCATTCCTAGGGTGCCTCCTGGTACATCTAGGGAAAAAAATGGCTAAGGATCTCTCTGCTTCCTCCTGCCTTCTCTTAATGTGTGTATTGTCCATTTGCAAGGCAAGGATTTGCATCATCTCACTTTTCAAATCTTCTAGCATGTTTCCAATTTCACCCTTGATGGATGAGTTGAAAGAGGATGTACTGACCATAGGTTGACTAGCCCTACCCTCTTTCCTAGTTGCCCTAGAATGGTTTCTAAAGACAGTCTTGATATCCTCATAGGATAATTGGTAGATATATCCTCCTACTAACAAGTGTAGGGTATCCAAAATATCTTCCGTTACTCCCCTAAGCAGGACCAACTTTAGTGACTCAAGGTCAAGTGTGCACCTAACCCTTTTGTAACTAAGATGGAATCTTTCTTCATAGTCCTCTAGGGATTCATCATTACCTATGGTCATCGTAAAAATTTCCTCTTTAGTATCCTTTGACCGAAAATAGTCTCGATACTTATTGTTAAAGGCTTGCTGCATCTGAGCCCAAGTTGTGATGCTATCCCCAAGTAAACCCATGAACCACCGTAGTGTTGCATCCCTGAGGGTAGATGGAAATAGTTTTAACTTCTGCTCGTCATCTATATATCCATAGGTTCAGCATATAACAACAAAATCAAATTGGAAAGTGTCAAGGTATTCTGTGGTTAAGCCATGGAAATCAGGTAGGGTAGAGGGTCTTATACTTTTCATCTTAGTGTCCCCATTGGTTTTCCTGATGGCGAAGGCACCCTCAACTCTCTCTCTATTCCCTCTGTCATTTATGTTTTCAGCCATTGGTTCAGTAGGAATGGGTTCTTCCTCTTCTTCTCCCCCTGTAGGTTCTTCAAATATGTGAGGTTTCTAACCTAAGGGTTCCTATAGTTCACAGCCACTGAAGAAGAGGGAAGGTTGGATGTTAGATGTAGTTGGGGTATTTGGCAAAAATTTCCCTAAGTTATCCCTATTCCTACGAGGCATGAAAGGAAATGTTTTTTTTTTGGGGGGTTGGTTTTCTGTTTTTTTTTTTCAAACTTAGAAAGCACTTTTCAGAATTGAAATTGATAATTAAATGAAAAGTGCTTACTGAATTAAAAACTACTTGCTGAATTGAAATCTTGCTTGCAAAATGGAAAGGAAAGAAGAAAATGTAGAATGAAAAAGGAAGAAACTAAATTACTTTTGTAGAAATAAACTAATTGTAGAATATTAGAGACAAGAAATAGAAGAAAGAAGCAGTATTCACATATTACTTAGACACCTCCCTGGAAACAGCACCAAAACGTGATGAGCACCAGTATTGCAACAAGAATGCTCCAACTCCTAGGATACAAACTTTACTTTGTCAACCTAGGGTTCATACAAACTTGGATGTGATAGTGTTCTATACACAAGTAAAAGTGATGGTTTTTCCTTTTGTCACGATTTAGCTGGCTAGAGACCACTAGTGTTTTCAATCCAAACTTCTATGGAGTTAGAAAAATCTTGGTTTCTTAATGTAAGAAACAAAAATCTCCTCTAAGGGAGAGCTACTCTACTGCAATAATGGAAAAGACCGAAATTCAATGCTAAATCACACCATTTCCTAATTAACTGCCAAGAAACTATGCTTTGCAATAATGCTAAATTAACATGAACCAAATGGTACTATCTAAGAATGGAAGTAAGAAGCATTAAACATCACTAATCTGCAAGTAAAGGGACTAAAATAAATTTGTTTTTGTCTTTTTGTCTTTTTGTCTTTTCATGAAAAATCAAGTAGGCAGACTAATTTCTTTTGGTGATGTGGCAAGGGAATTAAGGATGTTGGAGGATGGCTAGAAGGGCTAGGAGATGGTTGGATGGTGTGGGAGGCACCTAGGATGATTTTGGTGACTTCCTAGAGGTTTTTCCTCAATTCAGCCTCAAAATGGGGCATTTCAGGAAAACCTACAGGATGTACTAGAAACCTACAGGATTCCCTGTAAACCCACAGGATACAATCGAGAGAAAAATGGAAGGTGTTGGAGGTGATGGAAGGCTTAGGGAAGGTGGTGGATGGGTGGAAAGTGAGGAAAGGTCTAGGATCACTTAGAAGTCAACAACAAAGATGGAGGATGGTTGGATTCGCTCAATGTGCTTGGAAGAATTTCTATGAAAAATGGTGAAAACTAGTGAAAGCGATGGTGACAACAAGGAATGACTATGGTGGATGGAGTGGAAGGTGGTTGTTGGATATGAAGTCTTTGTCTCCTCCTGAACCACCTTCTCTGCATAAAACATGTATAGTTCCAAAAAAATTATGTAAACAAGAAGCATTCTCATAAGCTAAAAAAGCAGAATTAATGAACTAACTACCTACATGATGCATGAGGGAAGTTGCTGAAGGGAATGAAAGCATGGATGAGATATACTACAAGAGTGAAGATAGAAGAGATGGAAATGAAATCCTAATTTGCAAAACGGATCAAATGCTAACTTAAATACAGTAAACTCTAAAGCTTATGTAAGAAATATAAATATGTGTTTTTGGGGTTGCACAAGCGTCCCTTCCTCAAATCATGATCCAAAAGGGAGGAAATGATCCCAAGACACCCAATGAAAAACTTGTGGTACTCCTTTTATCCTTTCTAACCTACTACTGAAGTAAGGCACAAAAGGAAGAAAACTAATAAACAACCAATCCAATCTACACTACTTGCAATGAAAACAAATCTAAAAGCAAATTAACAATGACTCTATGAGACTAATATAAGCATACATATACAAGAAGGAGGAGCCTTGGCTACTATGGTTGGGCCCTAACCCAAGAGCTTCAGCCCTCTGAGTTAACTCAGTTTTGGCTCAAAACAAACTCATTCTTATTACCAAAACAAAAAATTACATTGATAAAACTTTCACAAGTCTGGAGCTCGAAAATAATTTATAGTTCTACAACAAAATTTCGAATCCTAATGAGGCTCTAGGCCTCTCTACTTATACAACTGAAGTCACCAATGACTTCCTTAAAATGAGGGAGGCTCGACTCCCGAACTTGAGATAAACTAGCTCTTTGTATCTCACTTGCTCGACTACCTTCTAATCCTCATGGCTTAAATGCTTGCACTCCGAGCTGGTGTGATGGATGGAGGAATATTCAAATGGGGGAAAGTAAATGAGGAGGATTTACCTCTTGCAATCCATATCCCTTTACCCATTCAATTTTTAACCTTACTATTTGCCAAAATTCATTTATTTTCTCCTTCAATCTTGCATTCAATGTATATTAGTCCACTGGGCATCATATCCAACTCTAACTCATCTCATAAACAAAATATAATAAAAAAACATGTAATAAATTGTGAGAAAAGTTGGTTTGACTAAGCTAGGAGATGAATTAAGTCCCATATAATTACCCAGTGATGAGGCTCATCACCTATATTAATCGATGATATTTACTTTCTCACAGGATTGTCGAGACATGGTGCCCCCATTTCTCTTTCAGGTTTTGCCCGTGGGTGTGAATCAGTGAGGGACTACATTCAACAATTCTGTCGGCTAGGTACACAACCTAGCAAATATGGAAAGGAAAACATCAGGGATGTTCATGATGTGCCCTTGTGAACAATCCTCTTTACTATTGCAAAGTTGGCGGGTAGCGTGACACTTCATGTCATGAATAGATCATACATGCAGTATGCACTCGATTGTCTCAAGCCAACTATATTCAACTGGTGTTAGGTAGTATTCTCTTTGATGAAAGAGAAAATGACTAAAGTAAAAAGTGGTAAGAAGAAAAATTTCAGCTATGGATAGATCTTGATCGCTTTTACTTTCAAGAGAATTCCATTGATGCATTCTCAACATGTGACACTGAGTTTAGCTAGTCCTAGAGATCCACAGATGCAGAGGTGGTTAGGGTTGATGGCTAGACATGCTGGTCAGTCATCAATCTCATTTTCTACTGCATTCTTGAGTTGGCTTTGTCGACTTTCATAGAGGAGCATCCATATGTAGGGATGGATTTCCATGGAGATCCAGATTTTAGATTACTAGTGGGTCCTCAATCAGGTGCCATAGGTAAAGTGTTTTGACCATGTATTTTTTTTTTGACATGTTTTTTGTGTTTTTTGATGTTTCCAAGGCTAAAATAAAAATTTTCTCATGTATACAGATGTTGGAATTTTTCGACCAATGGTTCATCAACAGGAGGCGGGTGAACCAATGGGGAGAAATGTCAGAAGAGCAGTTCTCCAGGATTCAGATTTGATCAAGACACTGGTGGAGTTGCAACATCATATAGAGGGGTTAACCCTCGGTATACCAGATTTTTAGATCGAGGAGTTACCGATGAGACTACAACACCATACTATTGGTGTACCTAGCCTTTAGATGAGGCTATTGTGCATGATAGCTCAGGCAGTGACCTGTTATCATGAGCATCATTAGATCTACTTAGGATGATTTACAGTATGCATTTTGAGGTTTTGAGGTCAGATGAGCAACATGTCTTGGACATAAACTTTTGTAAAACCTGTGGACATCTATCTATTTTACTTTCAATGTTTTTGTATGGTTATGTGTAATCCTATTCAACTATTGATGTGAATCGAAAATTTACTATTTACATATGTCGTAAATGTCTGTTTAACACGTAATTCACTAAAGAATCAATCGATGTGTTAAAGTTTCTGGAAATGTGTTGATATTGAATTTAATCAAAATGTCTTTCCAAGAGACAAAATCTAAGAAATATACGATGAATAGTTGGATTTTGGATGGTATAAACATTCTTAAGTTGTAGTATGACAAGTTGTGAGTCTAGCCTAATGATGATTCAACGAATGCCAAGTGAAATGGCATCAAAGAGGAGTTCGATCAATGTGTTATACTCAATGATATTGTTTGTATAACGATCGATACAATCCTTTGAAAACTCACCAACTCACTACTTGGAGCAAATATGTCCCATGCCGCAGAGGAGAGGTTGTGCGTACTACGACTAGCACCATTGGCATAACCAGCAAATGGTTCCAAAGGTTCTGACATCTGAAAAAAATGCAAAGAAGATTACTAAGCACATAAAAACTCTAAAAGTCACACTATGATGAGAACACACAATCAAAGCATATGTATAATGTTTTTACTACGCATAATCAAGCATAGTAACGTTTAAGATACAACCCATTTCGGGGCTGCAACAATGGAATTCCGTCATAATCAACCAACTCATAAGCTCCTTTTGCAAAAACACGCTTGAAAATTTAGGGGCCCATCCATAGTGGTTCAAATTTTCCTCTTCCTAATTTATCAGCTTCCTGATCATAAAGCAATACTAGGTCTCCTTCTGAGAATATGCGAGGCTTGACATTGCGGTCATATTGCGCCTTAGTTCATTTTTTATGTGCTTCATTGGCCAATGTGGCTTCACAACGTGTTTCATCTAGATGGATGAGTTCTAAGAAGCATGCTTCCTCATCAGATGTTTCAGGTAACAAGTTAATTGTGAGTTTTAGTGATGAAAACTCACATTGTATTGGCAAGATTGCCTCAAGACCATACACCAAACGGAAAGGTGTGAATCTAGTTGTGTTTCTTACCAAGGTTCGATAAGACTACAAAGCTGACTACATGATCAAATTCTAGTTTCGTTTGTGAACTCCTATCATTCATTGAAGAATTCAATTAAGGACTTTGTTGATGGCTTCAACTTGTCCATTAGCCCGTGGATAATGAGTAGAACTATCATGTGAGAGCCCTAACTTGGAAATTAATTTAGTCAGCATGTGATTGCGAAAATTTGAACCAAGATCTATAAATATAGCTTGTGGTACACCAAACCGTGCAACCACGTGGTTGAAGAAAAAAGTGCAGCTGTCTCACCACTGTTGTTTAATGTAGGCATCGCCTTAGCCCATTTCGTAAAATAGTCAATGACGGCATAATATAGCCATGCCCCCCAGCCAAGTGAGGGTTACATGTCATGAAATCAATACCCCATTTTGCAAATGGTCCAACCATGATGACAGGATGCAGTGGTGCAGGTGGTAATAAACTTTTACGATAAAAAATATGGCATGCATGTCAACTTCTGACAGAAGTAATGCAATTGTTAAATATGGTAGGCCAGAAGTAACCAACGCGGAGAATTTTTTGTGCGGTAGCATAACGAGATGAATGTCTACCACAAGCACCAGAATGGAAATCATTTAGAACTTTCTCGACTTCCTTGTGTGTGAGGCACTTATGAAAAAATTGTAATGGTACCATTATGGTAAAGGGTGTCGCTAATGATTAGATAATCTTTGGCTTGATATTGAATATGTCATTGTTGTGAGCGAGAGGTATCAGACAAAAAAGTTTGGGTTTGGAGATAGATCAGTATATCTCCATACCAAGTGTCAAGTGAAGAGATCAGAAATAGAGATTCATCCAGAATTGATGGTTCCATTGTTGAGTCGATGATGATGGAGGGAAGGTTGCAAAGAAGCTTAACAAAGACTAGAGATTTCTTTGACTTGGATTGGATTAATTCCAAATCAAGTTCCTACAAAATGACGATCCATTTTGAATATTTTCCCCCAACAATTGACGCGATAAGATGTATCTCATAGGGTTGCAATACGAAATGACAGTGGTATTTTGGAGCAGGATATAATGGTGAAATCATTGTACAACTTGAATGGAAGCCAAAGCTAGCTTCTCCACGTAAGAATACTTAACTTCCATATCATTGATATTAAGACTCAAATGATAGATTGGATGTTCAATCACATCTTCTTCTTTGAATAAAACCATAACAATGGTTGTATATGCAGTGGCGAGATAAAGGAAATAGTCATTTTGATAATTAGGGGAATACATTAATGACGTTCGGAATAGGGTATCTTTTAGAGCATTAAGGGAAGCTTGCACAACCTGGTCCCAATGGAAGGGAGTTCCCTCTTTCAAAATATGAGCAAATCCCTTAGCCATTTCGGCGTAGTTGGGAAAGAATCTCATTAGAAAGTTAGCCTTCCCTTGGAGTCTCTGTAACTTAAGTAAATTGGAAGGCGGAGGCACATCAATAATTGCCTTAACCTTCAAGGGGTCAAGTCGAATTCCTTCTTTGGACACTAAAAAACTAGGAAAACAACCAAAACAAAAAAAAACACACATTTATGTGGATTGAGTCAAATTTTGTAGTGTCGGTACCATAAAAAGATGACTCTCAAATGTTGTAGGTGATCACCCCATTTCCGTGAATGAGAAGGTAATTCATCTAGATAGGGTTGAATGATTTGTTTGATGTCGTGGAAGGCATAATTTATTGCCCTCTGAAAGGTTGCCCTAGCATTATTCAAACCAAAAGGGAGTTTCCTATATGCGAATGTGCCACAGGGACAAATAAAGGCAGTTTTAGATTGGTCTTCTGGGTAGATATTGATATGATTATAGTTGAAAAAGACATCCATAAATGAAGATATTTCACATCCATCACATTCATCAATTATATGGTCGATAAAGGGAGTGGGATAGATGTCTTTTGGACAAGCATGATTAACATCCCTATAATCAACACACACTCGTATTATTCCTTGTTTCTTCATGACAGGAACAATATTGGAAACCCAATTGGTAAGAGGAACGAGGTATATGAAACCAACATACAAAAGTTTTTCAACTTCTTCTTTTATGGTAGCAGCCTTCTTTGGATTAATAGGATGGAGGCTCTGTCATACCCGCTTGACATCATGATACTTTTTAATCTCGTGTTCAAATATACTAGAATCAATACCTGGCATTTCCTCATATGACCAAGTAAATATATCATGGAATTCATGAAAAATAGCATGTAAGTTTCAAGTTCTGATGGAGAACAAGATTTTCCAACATGGATGTTTTCTACAATTCCAGGTTTGGTCGAAATAAAGATAGAAATGGTTTCTTCAATATTTGATAATTTTAATTCAGAATCGACTGTGTCTATAAATATAGAATTTGAAAGGAAATAAATGATTGAAGGGTGATTTAGTTCATTTGGAATATCTTCTATGTGATCTGGAAGATGGGATAAATGATGATTATCTACCCATGGTTCTTCTTCTATCACCATTGATTGGATGATTCCTTCATCAGTAGAAAATGTACATGAAAAAGGATAAGAGGAATTACCATATTATAACAAATGATCAGCCCATACAATCGGTGATGATGGATTTGGATTTTATGCGCAAGACAAAAAGATTGATTTCTATGCGAGCTCAATTGGGCTTAGAGGCATGGTTTCATTACGCATATCAACTTCAGAATTATTGTAAATCTTCCATGAGTCAGATGAAGTGGGAGATATCCTATTACAAGTCTCAACTTTTGCAACTTTTGTTGTTTTTGATGGTGACTATAGTGAAAAGGTGCCCATTAGGGAAGAATCTTTGAAGAGACCTACTCCAATGTTCTGAAGAGATAACGAAGGTCCGTGAACTAATGGAATGCTTCTAGTTGCCTGTGAACTAGAGGCGAAGAAAGCGTGTTGATAAATTACTGTGATTCCACCTTTATGAGGGAAATAGATCATATGAAAGTATGTCGAAACCGTAGCAACCATAATGTAAACCCACGGTCTTCCTAGTAAAATATTGTAGTCAAGGGGTTCATCAATGACCTCAACCTCAATAATTACTGTTTTCCCCCTAGTTCTATCTAAAGGTTACTTAAAATTCCACAAGGTTTATAAGTGCGACCGTCAAAAGATTTTAATGTTGTAGGTGATTGTTGGAAATAATACTGAGAGGGGGGGGGTGAATCAGTATTATCAGATTAGTAAAACCTTTCCAATTTCATACTCAGAAACATATACGCTACTTCAGTTAAGTCAACCCGCGTGTACATGCTACTGTGTCTAAAGCAACTAGCGTATATCCAGAGATCTTATGATTTAGTTAGCTTATCTTCAGTAAATGCATCAGAACATTATTAACCATTTTAACTGTAAACAGGTGCAGTATAACAGAACAGATCATCACACAAAAGCCACACACATGAACACCATGATATAAGGTGGAAACCCAATGTGGGTGAAAACCACCTGCTGCAATTTGTTTCTATCTTCCTTTAATAAGAAACTTCTTTTACAATGTACTGGTGCAGTCCTTTACCAGCACGCAGGCTACAACCTGCAGAGGGCTACAACCCTCTTAGCTCTTGTACTAGCCGATCCATTTACTAGTACGAAGGTGCCAACCCTACAGAAGGCTACAACCTTCACTCGTTTTCCAGCTGCTCCTGGAAGGGAGCTACAACCCCCTGGCTCTTGTACTGGCTGATATGTTTACCAGTACGTAGGTGCCGGCCTACGATCTTCCCGGGACCACGTTTCATACATTTTCATACTGGATCCAAGAGTACCATCACCATTGTAGTACAACCTGCATCATCAATCTCTGAATCACCCAATACTGAATCACTGAAACCCTGTCAACAACAACCAGACAACATAACAACAACCAGATCCAACTCCATCTTCAAATATCATACTTCACATTGTATACGCTACTTGGATGAACCCAACCTGCGTGTATACGCTCTTTTACCAAAACCAACCCGCGTACAGATCTGCAAATTCTAACTTATAACTCCGCAGCTATATCAGACATCAAAACATACCCAGATCATAACAATAAACATGCGTCAACAGATCTAGTCTATCCACAGTCATACCATAGGAAGATAATCCTTCCAAGCCTTGAGATCTCGTTCCATCATTCATCATCCTCCACATGAGTGAAACCTTGGTTCAGATCACCAGCCCATAACCTACATTTGGATCTCACTCTTCCTTAGATATTTATCACACACACCCACTCACCTTTGGCCTAATGATCCTTCTCCTTATATAGCCTTAGGCCTTGTTCAATACCAAGAGCCAAAACCATAGAAATCTAATACCATCAGCTTCAAAACTAGGGATCAACACGTCCGTCGAGACACCAAGGTCCAAAACCATAGGCACAACTTCCAAGGACTAACCGCCACGGACCAAAGGTACTTTTTCACATACACGCTCTTTTACTGAAGCCAACCTGCGTGTACACGCGACTTGGTATATAGTGAACCTGCGTATACGTGACTTGGTATATAGTGAACTTGCTTGTATATGCGACTTGGGCTTAACGAACCTGCGTGTATGAACTTTCTTGGCATGCTGTACTAAGAACTGTCCTCTGATTAAGTTGCCATCACCTGTACCAACCTCTGAGCACCTGTACCAACCTCTGAGTGAGTTGCCATCAAGGACAACACTTGAATCATAATGCCAACAAGGTGATCGTGACAAAGGTGGTGAGGCACGTGTTTTCCAGTAATTCATTGACATGATATAAGTAGATGAACATTCGTCAACAATGGTTCGGTGAATGAGAAGATTCAAAGCATTTACTTGGATCAAGAATGCTAACTGTGTTGGTAATTGTGGAGTATAACCCACATGGTTAAAAACTACGAGATTGGAATCCGTTGGATCAATTCCACCAATTGCTGACAGTAAAGCATGCTTTTGGGAGGGATAATTTTGAAGCACCTCAAGCATCGACATAGCACAAAGTGACTAAGCCAAATCTTCTGCTATGTTATAATTTTGCATTACTCAAGCTCGAGGGTTGAATGTACATTTATGAACAAATCCCTTAGGAGGTTTTACTGTTAACTCTGGTGAAATGGGTGGTGGAATGGAGTCAGATGAAGTCGAATTCGAAGTATTGGGTTTATCTATAGCCCGATTATTCGATGACAACGGTGGATTACCATAATCGTTATTTTGTGTAGTCATCAAAACATCAGTATTAGGTTTAGTGGTGGATAGCATAAGCACTTGTGAAGTCGAAGCATGATCTATAGCAACCAAATGAGTCTCTAGGTTTGGAAAAGGGTATGTCAACACAACTAATGTACTAGAAGTCTTAAGAAGTTTTAATACTTCAGATCGGTGAGGATAGTGTCACATAAAGTGCTCATCATTACAAATTAAACATGGATAACGAGGTTTCCTAGCCGGATAAGAGGAATCTGATGATTTCTCTTGAGGGGGATAATTTTTTTTCTTTTTGGTTTTCCCCTTTTTATTTCTTCCAGGTTGCTTTTCATTCTTAACTTTGTCAAATGACACAACATTTTTTTTGGAAGCAAGTGTATTATCAGTTGTATTAGAGGTTTCATTTGAAATAGAAAGTGTTTGACTAGATGGTCTACTTGCTATTTCAGTGCTTGAAGAACCTATCACACCATCATCGGCATGAGAGTCCTTACTAGATGGAGGTGGTGGAACAGTAAAAGCTAGTCTAGGTGCATTCGGAATCTTATCATAGAGCATGCCAGACTAGGTGTAAATCGAGTCTCAGTATTGGGCATGAATAATTACTTGATCTTCAGTAACAACTCCTCCTTTAGCCACATCCTTGGTGATAGATGGCAACAAGGATTTAATAAACCACTCAGCTAAAAGATGATCAATAACAAAAGTTTTGACCATTCGACAATGACGACGCCACTCATGAATATGATTAGAAATGTGAGTAGCAATGATCTGTTTAAAGTTGGTCAACGGTTCTGTTCTTGTTTCATATCTGATGGGTAACTGGAAATGGGTTAAAAATGTAGTGGCTAGGGCTGTGAAGTTGTCAAATGAAGTTCGTGGTAATTTAAAATACCACTTTGCGGCCGATCGAGTGAGCGTTCACAAGAGAAGATATAGCCTTACTGAATCATCATTTAGGGAGTTGGATGAACACCATAAATGAAAAGTCATAACATGATTGGAAGGATCTTCTCTAGGGTTTCCATTGAACTTAGGAATATCAAAAGGCAATTTGTGTGGAAAAACCAACCACCAAGCTGAATAAAGAATGGGATCACTGGAAAGCCAATTTAAATCCAGTAGTTCAAGTGTTGCGACAAAAGACAATTGTCGGTTTAGGTCGGGTTGAGTGTAACCAAGGTAAGATGGAATTGCCTGGGAAATAGGCTTTTGAATACCATCATAAGGAATATGATGTTGGTAACCTTGATAAGGGTAGGTTTCTTGACTATATCCAATATAAGGTTGTTGTTGCGAACCAGGATAAATTTTTTGTTGACCAAAACCAACATAGGCTTGTTGACTAGAACTTGGGCAAGCTTGTTGTTGACCAAACCCAGCATAGGCTTGTTGACCAAGTGTAGGATAAGTTTGGTATTGTTGGAATTGTTGTTGTTGTTATTGTGGCTGCCACAGTTGTTGATACAATGGTTGTTTCCCACCAGGATAAGTTTGACCAGGTTGTGGATAAATTGGACCAGTATAAGTTTGAGTCATCCTAGTTAATGGTAAACTAGACTGAGGTTGTTAGATTCCAGACACAAATGGTTGAACTGTAAAATGGCTTGAGAAGACTAAGTCTCTAGACTTGAAACTTCAGGGTAAGAGGTTGAAGGATCAACTTCCAAAGGTTGAGATACAATCAACTGAGCTTGCGACTGTGGTAAAGTCGTAACGATAGGTGTAGTAGGTATGGATGAAACATTTTATATTAGTTGTGATGGATATAGAAGCCTTGGTTGAATAGGCATTATAGGCTTCCATTGACAAACAATCATTCTAGAATAAGTTGAACCTAAAGATGATGGTATACTGCCATACGGTGGCCCCCCGAAGTATGGAGAATAAGTAGATTGGGCATATTGTTCTCCATATGGAGGTCATCTAGTGTCAAGTGGATACATTGAATGGTAACCAGATGGACCAGCTTGATATTGAATTGATGGATCAAACTGTTCAGTGTCTGTAAGTGAAGAACCAGGTAAAATTCCTATGGACAACATGGGTGAAGGCCATGGACTAGAAGAAACACCAGAGTGAGTTCCAGATAATTATTGGTAACCAGGTGGGAAGGACATCCAACCATATAGATGTGACTTAAGTGTTGTGGTAAACATCCAAGAAGTAGGGATAGTAGATGACGTCACAACTATAACAGATGATACATTTTGGGATGTTATTTCAGCCATAGTCAAGTGACCCAATAAATGTCCTAATGAATCTACAAGAGTTTGAAAGTAAAAAATATCAAGAGGAGAAATATAAGTTAACAGAGGAAAAGAAGGATAAAGATAAATCCCTGGTCCAAAACGAGTTGGAGTTCTAGGTGAAGTTTCTTCTTCAAATTCCTCTTCAATAGCAATCAAACTGGGTGGAAGGATTTCATCATCACGTCCTTAATAAATTTATGGTGTTTGACTCTAGAGTAAAAGAGAAGTCTCAATAGCTACAGATGTCTAAGGATAAACCGATCGATCATCTTCCATTACGGGAACAACTTTTGGTTGTTCAACTTCGAGATCCAAGTGTTCTGGTAAAAGAATAATGGGTTCAAGATGAATTTCTTGAACAACTTCTAGTTCAGTAGTAACTTCTTGTTGAACTATGACAGGTTCGGGATCAACTTTCGGTTAAACGAAATCAGTTACCATTTCACTAAGTTCACTTTCTATGTCCTCAGCTAATTGTAAAGGTTCCACTTCAGTAGCAGATAAACCAGTAATAGTAGGAGTAACTGGAATCACAATATGTACCAAACATGTGACTTTGGTAAATCAGATGAAGAACCAGAAGTTTGTGATGTACCAAACTGAGTTAAAAGAGACCTATTTGACTGACTAGGTGTAGCTTTAGGTGGTAAAGGCGGTTTACTCGATGTCCTATGCGAACGATGGGGTAAAGGTTTATTTTCTTCCATGATTGCTGATTGATTTTATTATAAAAAGAAATAAACAAAAGAAGGGTAATATAAGAAAATGAATTATAAAGTAACTGTGAACTATAATATATTGCCTTGGAGGAGCCAAGGGCTTAACATACGCGCAGTTAATCTCCCTCAATGTTGCTTTCGGTGTATCACAATATACATGGCGACCGAATCGGTTACCTATGGATGGATAGAAACCTAATGTAGTCCTCCAAAATATACCTAAAAATACATGGAGGCCCAATTTGTGTTAACGCTGCCTAATGTGAAGCCGCACAGTGAGAGCATTCCCTTATACTTTTCATAATATAACATTGCTCGGTATAACCGAAAGTATGTGGATGAGCTATGATATACTTATGTACATGGAATGAGGTATCACACTCAGAATGTATCCTAGACCATTAGTGAAAGCTGCTATGTTTAACGACGCCGAAACAGGTCTCTAGCCTAGACCTGTAAATGTTATGTGTTAAGTTACAATGCTCCATTAGGTTAACTGAGATAAATTTTAGTTGATCTTGTTTAGAAGTTTTCCTTTCAGGTTCACCGCGTGAAGTTTCTGAAACCCCTAGAATACAACTAAGATGAGAAACATTCTTTAATTTGATTTAAACAATGAAAATTGTAACTAAAAGAGATAGAGATATCAAAAAAAGAGCATAGATAAAATCTAATGCAACATTCCCTATACCATTCCTACAAGCACACACAAACTTCTAAATGCATTATTCATGTTTTACTTTTCAGTCCTTTAATGTTTATATGAACATAAAGAAACTAAATACACAAACGATTAATCAATGATTTTCACAAGAAACGAAGACTTTATGACAATTTCTTTTTTATAAAAGTAAAGACTAATCAATGTAAGCTAACTTTGGTATTGATTTGACAATGATAAAGAAAACATAAAGAAACATTGAACAAAAAAGTGCAAAGTGGGCATGGAAAAGAAATGCTAATTTGGACTTTAGGGACATAGAAAAATTTACCATTCAACGAACAAGATGTGGAACAGTTTGGAAAGAATAAAGCAAAAAGATGAGTTTTTGTCTTGACAAGGACTAGCGTCGCTCCGAGTGGGAGACAGTGCATTGCAAAGCATTGTCTCTAGGCTAAGTCTGCTCTGCAGCGCAATGTGTCAAAAACAACAGTGCATTGATGCCAGAGAGCACTATCAACACACAAGTAAGCACACATTTTGACCAAACAAGCTTTAGAATGACTGAATATGAGTAAATGAAATCAAGCAAAGTCTATTGGTGCTGCTAAGACAAGGGATAACTACCAGGAATGATGGTCATTCCCCAGTATGGTCACCAATTTTTTATACGGAATTTATACCTACAGAGAAGTATATCTTCACTAAGTGGTAGTTACACTTAGAACAACTGAAGTCAAGATGTTTAACCCTTTCCTACAATGAACAGATAAGATAAAAGAACCTACTTGTGATCCTTCGCTTCGTTTGATCTCCTTTGAGTTGCTCCCATTGCTCCCTATTAAACTAAATTCACTTAATTGGTACCTGCCAACATAAACAGAAGATGACAATGATCAAATAATATGATCTATTTATTGTAAACAAATGGAATCAACAACATTTGAACATACATTCATCATAGATATAGACAAAAGTATTGGAAAAGGAACAAACAACTTTATTGATTGATATAAGGAGAAGTTACACCCAATATGGTTCGATCTCGTGTTAGTCATCTAGCTTAGTCCAAGCTGTCATCACACCAATAGCAACATCAATCCAGCATCATAACATTACTTGACAATGATTTCAAGTATCTAAACCAATAGTATTTCTCTATAATATCCAAGCTCCTTGGCTTTATGATGGGAGGCCAATTTATAGATGAATCCAAGTAGTTTTGTCATTAATATGGCATTGAATGGTTTGCCATAATTGGATGATTTTTTTCCATTTTCAAAGGGATGAGAGGATAGAGGATTATATGATCCAAGGCTATCCTAAGTCGAGTTCATATTGATAGGATCAGAGCTGGGTTCCTTCTATAAGGCCCTAGAAAGGAGGAATATACTCGGGATCCAATGAACATTTCTAGGATTCTCGCCTAGCGCAAGCTTGAGTGGGCTTAGGTGTTCTGCAACACAACCTTGAATGGGACTACCTTCTCTACACAGCACTTACCCCTGACTAGGGGTGTGTTGGTGACTAAGGAAGCACTTCAGCGAGGTTTGAAGTCAGGAAACTCTCATGGATGAAAGCACTCAATGAGGTGGCATGTCTAGGGAATGTAGCAACTGAATTAGTGTTTGATAGACCCTGTTTATAGTGATCTGATCGTCGGGAGTGATGTGCCTAAATAAAACTATAACAGATAGGAATCATGGAAATGAGTACAAAAGAGAAATATTCATATCATATGATCAAAATGTGACAATCTCTTTCATGAAAACCTGTAAACTCCTAGCATGCTTCAGACTAATCAACCTCCAACCTGGTTCAACCATATCTTTCAGAACTTTCCCAAAACAGAAAATACTAAATATTAGTGGATTAGCCCCATTTTCATTAACTTTCTAGGCTGGCTCAAGCTTCTAAGGCATACCTCATATTCATATGTGAGAAGAATGCCTCCTGGTTAAACCATCATCCCTCTACGCAAGCCATCAAGAAACTGAGTTAAGCCATCAGCCTCTGCTTAAGCCATCAAGAAACCATTAGGTAAAAGAAATTTTTTTATTATTTTTTGAACATTATTAGTTTTCTCTTAATTATTAACTATTAATCTGATAGCATAAAAATTTTCAATCACCTAACATTCTATTTGATGGTGCACATTGGTACATGGTAGCAGTTGGGTGAGTATTTCTCAAAGAGAAACACCTTACACGTAAATATAATTATATAATAAATATTTTATAAATAAAGATGATATTCTATTTTCCTTTGAAAAAGAGCATGGTCAGGGTAATGGGGAACTACACCATACAATCACGATCTCTACCCACCAATGGTCGCATTAAACTGCTACCACTATACTCTTAAAATAATTTTCCCTTGGCTCAATATAATAGTTTTCAAACCTATACCGAATGGATTAATTAGGATCTAAATGGAGGTCAGTGATATTAACACTATTGATTCCAATCATCAAATTTTAAATTTGTATCTACTATAAAATCCTTCCTATGGTTGTGGGTTACTGATGCACCAAATTCCATCATGTATGTAACAGAACTAATAAAAAAGTACCATTTTTACGGTTTCTAGATTGAATCACCTAATCTAATGAAACATGGTTTTGTGGATGCCATTTCTAAAGTTTGGTTGATCAAAGGATTTTTTTGGGTTGGAATGTTCTATCACCTATATAACCACGCACTTTCTCTAGCACATTGTCCTAATGAATGGGAAAATTAGTTCTTTGCTAAAGATATTTTGCGACAAATATAATGTTTCGTGGTAGTTTAATCCATATTTATTATATTATCCTATTGGGCCCATCCATATTTCTCATGCTATCTGCAACTAGACAGAATACCTTAGAGAAAGTTGCACCACTCACCCATGTTATTAGGGATTTCTTCAAGATATTTTTTGTTATTGGTTTTTCAATTATTGTGTTTGGTATATAATTTCATTTTTTAAATTTTGTAGCAATCGTTTCTTGAGTACGAACATGTTTTATGAGGATTTTTAGTGACTTAGGTTTTCAAATATATAAATTGGAATTATCGTAGAGATTAATTCAGTGTAAGGATCTAGAACTAATGGTGGGAAATTATGTCTGACTACAAGTAATAATATTTCAACTCAAACTTCTATTGGAACAAGCATTTCTATTGATGGTGTCACTATCTACTCAATCATCAAGGAAAAGTTTGAAGAAGAAAAAAGACTAAGTTCTTCTTCTTCTGCTTCATGTTTTCTTACGATAAATTAAAATTCCCTATAGGCTTGGTGATATCGATGTTTCAATCAACATATTGTTCTATGAAATAGAAGGCAGTGCCTTTGACTTCAGTAACTTCATAGGAGGAACAATGACTATTTAGTGAAGTCTCTACAGGCTATTAAGTCGCTTTCGAAGCATCAACAACCCATAATTTTTTCATTCAACTTCCTTTTCATTGCACTCCTTTATGTTGAAAAAATCAAAGGAGAAATGTAAATTTTTGCTCCAAAAACATTTTTTCATTGCTCAACACCAATAATCCATTTAATTTGATATTTATTTTGATCAAATGGATGCATTTTCTATATAATAACACAAAAAATGAAGGCTCAAATAGTAAATGGATGTATTCATATTATTAATAACTAATATTCATGCATTGGAACATTTGTCAACATTTTTTGGAGGTGATTTGTAGGTGCTTGAATAAAAAGAGTCCAGAGTAAAATGTTTTATATCATGTTGGGTTACTTTAAATGTGAGATTTTTTCTCTATGAATATACCATATTTTGCATCAAATTCGATGATATCCCATAAAAGTATCAAAATATATGTTGATTTCCTTGGCTTATTGGATGTTTTGTACTTTTTGGTTGATCTTAATGGACCTTGTGCTAATGGCCATATTACTATTGCAAATGAATTTTGTGACCCTATAGTTTTGGTTTTCTTTTTACATCCACATTAGTAATTTCTAATCTTTCAATGTAGGTGTTGAAGAAACCATGTTTACATAAGTACTTGTAGTTGTGCTTCACCTATTTTAGAATGTTGAAGGCAATTTCGGTGTTGTGTTAATCCTTATCCTGAAACCAATATAAAGTATTTGAACTTAATTTCCATAATATTTCTAATTGGGATTCATCATGTTGTAGACCCTTCTTAACATTTTCATTCACTATTAGTATTTTAGGTTCAATTCTGAAATTGCATTTTATCCATTTTATTATGAAATTATTAATTTTATCCTCTTTTATGTTTGTTCAAGATATTTGTGCAAAAATGTCTCATGGAATGTGACCTACCTTGGTATGTGTGCTTTGTTTGTATTCATTTTTCCTGTGAACTTTTCCATGTGTTGTAACGGAAGTTCTACGGTCTCATTATATTGTAAACAATGATCATAGTTGTAGTAGATATTTTAATTAAAAGGTAGATGATATCAATTTATTATTAGTTAAACAAATATCTATTGGTTGCAAATCAAAGGGCTCATATTTATCTTCTAGTCCTAGATTATCCAAAGAATGGAGATTCTATTCCTCGACATGACTCTCAAATGGTGGATGATATCGGTTACAATGTTTTTAGAGAGAAACCATTGAATGTATGAAAGGTAGAGATATGTGTGCAAATAATTGACAACACAATGGGAATGTTTTGAAGTGATTAAACAATATTTCGTCTGTAAATTGTATCCCATTCGATATTCAGTTGGAAATTCATATTGTAATACTTGACATTTCATATAATAAAAAAATTTGTTGAAATTATTTATAATTATACTTGATGTTTTTTACCATTGTAATCAACTTCTGAAACTTTGCATAATTCAAATTTATTTCATACTATATTAGCATGAATATTGTATAATATTTTTTTAATATAGTCACAAAATCATACTAATTCATTTATGTTGATTAATAACGAATGCAAATAAAATGAATATGAAACTACTAAATTACTATTTTATATTGATTAATAATGAACACAAATAAAATGAGTATACAATGACTAAATTAGTAATTTATAATGAATATTAATAAGAGTAAAAAAAATGAATATGCACTACTAATTAATCATTGCATAACCAAATATACTACTACATGATCACCCGATGAAATAAAATAATGACCAAAGAAGTATATCCAAAATTTTGTTTGCGAGATAAGATACTATAAATTAGTCACTAAGAGTCATTTATATACAAATTTTGGTCATTGCTTGAAACCAATTAATGAACAAAGAAATATGACCAAAATGTTGGTAGAAAGATAAAATACTATAAATTAGCCATAAATATTTGTTTTAATGAAAATTTTAGTCATCGTTCCTAGTCTCAAATTTGTCATTTCCAATAGTCATTTATTTGTTTGTTTGTTCATTAAATGTGACAATTAATGACTAAATAAATGACAATTCAATGAATAAATTCATGACTAAATATACTACTAGATGATAAAATTGAGACAATCAATTTATGGCTAAGTTAAACATGACTAAATTGGTCTTGGAGATAAGATACTATAAATTAGACACTAATGGTCACGTGACCAAACATGGCCATTTATATGCAATTTTTTAGTATATTTTTTATTCATTAATTTATGTTTTTCTATTAGTGATTTTTTTGGGCTTAAGCTAAAAGAATTAAAAAAAGAAGAAAAGGATTAGAACAATAAAGAATTTGGAGACATTATGAGATATAAAATGGAAATAGGGACACATTCCAATCCAGAAACAAATAATAATTCAAGGATGATTTGAGGCTCTCATATTGGATGAAGGGAAGTTAGTTAATAAACTAGAGAAGAGAAGAAAATAAGAGGAGACCCTGTGGTAAAAAAAGAAAGCTCAACTACAATGGGTCAAAGAAGGGGAGCATAATACAATTTTTTCCACAAAAATATGATCAAATGTCAACATCATAATCATATTCTTTCTCTATAATCCAAGGAAGGGAGGTGATTTTCACAACATGTTGAAATTGAGGAAGAACTAGTATCGTATTTCCAAGGGACACTCATGGAGCCAACAATTGATAGGTAGAAGGCTATCCATAGGATTACCTCTCATATTCTTGCCCTTATCAATCAATATAAACAAGAGGATCTAAGGAGAGAGGTAACATTATCCAATGTGGAAAAAGTTGTGATGATGATGCCACAAAATAAAGTGTCAATCCATGATGACTTTAGTATGGAACTTTTTTGAAGCATATTGGAAACTTACCAGACCTATTTTTCATGCATTAGTGTAAGAGTGTCAACAATCTAAAAAGGTGTGGTCAGGCTTAAATGATACTTTCATTATCTTAATTTTGAAGGATAGTAGATTGGAGGACCCTAATTGATTTTGGTCAATTTCTCTTTGTAATGTTATATGAAAAATGATATCCTTTGTCATTGTTAAATGTCTTAAACCAATATTGATTGGTATCACTTCCCTTGAATAATTTGGTTTTGTTAAGGGACACCAAGTTCTTGATGGTATTTTTACTACCCGTGAGGTGATCCATTCATTAAGACAATCCAAAACATTGGGCATGCTGATTAAACTTGACTTGTATAAAGTGTATGATTGACTAAGATGGGATTACCTTTTGAATGTCTTGTCAGGATTTCGGTCCCCCATGGATTTCATGATCAAATCCCTAATTTCAAGTAATTTTTATTCCATCATTCTAAAGGGTTATCTTTCCCCATTATTTAATATGTTGCATGGCCTTCATTAAGGTGATCCAATATACTCCTTTCTCTATCCTTGATCTGAAGTACATTTTATCCATCATTCTAAATGGTTCTCCTTCTTCATTATTTGATACGTTTTGTGGCCTTCGTCAAGGTGACCCAATGTCCCCCTTTTCTTCATTCTGGTTGTGAATGGCTTAGGGAGATATCTCAAAGTATCTAGTCAAAAAAATGTAATAAAAATTATTTGACTATTTCACAAGGACCTCGTGATCAAATAGTAGAAATTTGTGGATGATATTATGCTTTCTTGTCAAGCATCATTGAGGGAGGTGAGGGCTATAAAACACAACTGTTTACACTTCATGCAAGCCATTAGTACCTTGATTAATTATGATGAGCCAAATGTGTTTTTCTTTAGTACTAATCCCTAATTTCATGGCTTCCTTGCTCACACCTTGGAATTATAGAAAAGTAGCCTACCAAATAATGACTGGGAGTCTCAATTCCATGAAGCTCTTTAAAAGTTTCCTTTTGGCAAGAGGTTCTACAAAATATGTCAAGAAAGTTCGATAACTAGGCCTTCAGATCACTGAATATTGAAGGTCGTCTTGTGTTGATCAATTTAGTACTATAAGTGATTCCCCTATAACAATTATCATCTTTAAATTCCCCTAAATTTTTATGAAATGTTATTAACTCATTATCCATAAGTTTCTTATGGAGACAAGACAAGAAATGAGACTTAGTTGTTTTGAAAATTCTATGTCCCAAAATTGGTAGGAATTTTCGGTCTTTATGATCCATAAATGCTAAATAAAACCTTGGGTGCAAACCTATGATGGAATTGGATTTAGGGAGGAACCAATATGTGGAAATAGATATGGAAGAGAAAGTATTTCATAGTTGACTTAGAAGATAAGAAATTGTGAGAATTGAGGTTTCCTTTAGGATCCTTGATGTGGAGCCTTGCATAGTCGAATTGGATCCTAATTCAATCCCATGCATTCTTGGAAATTCAAAACAGAAACACCACCCACTTTTGGAAATATTCTTGGTAGCATATTCCTAATCTGAATGATAAGGAGGACCTAAGAGAGACCAAATCTTTTATGAGGAATTGACACTATTTAATTGTAGCATAATTTTGGAAACCACACACTGGTGAAGAAATATGGTGAATTCGGAAAACTCAAACAAATTGCCCAAACTCCCCTTTGTTGGCTTAATGGCCTACCCTTGCCTAGGAATTGTAGAAACAATGATTTCACATAAATCATGAACCTAACATGTTTTTATTGGGTTACCAACCATGGGGTATGTTTAATTTGAAGGAGGCTTATACTTTGTGTGTTGAACATCCATGTTTTCTTTGAGAACCATCATGGAAAAAGATATAGATGAGGAACCATCGACCTAAGTTGGCTACTTTACTTTGGCTTGTTAGCTGTCTAAAAATATTGACTTTGGAACACATCTAGAAGAAGGAATACAAACATTCTACCCTTTTTGCAAACAAGACGAGGAGATGACAAAACATATTCTTAGCACCTGTCAATTTTCCAACGTGTTATGGTGGAAGGTGAGAGACATCTTTGAATATTATGATATATATCCTTATAACCTGGTGGATACTCTAGAACAATAGAGACCTAATATATTTTCTAGCCCAGTGGTCGATAGCGCTTAAGAAAATTTTTTGGGCTTTTTCATGTGGACCATATGGACAGAAAAAATAAAATAAAAAATCTAGAACCTTTGTGATCAATTACAAATAATGGAGAAAGTGTGGAAACTATTAAACAACACATGTGATAAACTATTTTACTAGAGAAATGGTATGAAGATGATTGGAAAGATCCTCCACAAGAACCACATATTATGAATTAGCTAGATTTTTCTCCCTCTATGCTTTCTCCAACTTCTCTCAAGCCTCCTAAACCTCAAATGTCTTCTCCCTATAGTTTTCATTCTCCCATTTGGGGATTTGTGACTCTTAGTTTTGATTAGTTCCCCCAATGGAAGCTTGGGTTTAGTGGTTTATTATGAGACCATAATTATAATGTGCTAAACATTTATGTGGTCGATTGTGGCATAACTAGAAAAATGAGGCAATTTTTTTGTCTTTGTAAAGGGGATTATAGCTTGTGGCATCAGTAAGAGTCTCAAAACTCCAAATCCTTGGTGATTCTCAATTAGTTATTTAGATAGCCCACAAGATTCTTCAAGTATCCCTATTGAGAAACTCTCCAAAATTTGGAGGCTTACCAACCTAATAGCCTGAGCGGGAACTTTAATATTTTCATTCAGTTATGCTATCACTACTCGCACATTGAGATATAGAAACATAGAATCTTATATCTTAGCTAAATTAGGAAGAAATAAAAAAGGTTTTTGGCTAGTTTTAGGATTGCCTCAAAGATGGACTGAGAGGATACCTTACAATGGATACTAAATGGAGATAGATGAGCCTTTGGAGATAGAGGGAATCAATCAGAATTGAACACGCCAAATAGGGGTGAATTTTGAGAATGGAAATGGGTTGGGGGAGCATGCTCACCACCCTAATAGGACGTGAGGAATATTAAGAGGTGGCACGAATTCCCCCTTGAATGCATTTGCATGCAAATGCAAGATGTGAAAGAAGTAATAAATTTTTAAAGGATGTGGGTTCTATGTGATAGTGTTGGTATTCTAGGCAACATCGAGAGGCCCCATCCCAAGCCCTTGCTTCTACAGTGAAGGTTGGTAACCAAGTCTGGTGGGCACTGTTTAAAAACAAGCTAGCTTTTACATAGATGAAGGAGATGGATGGTAATTCCTATTAGGAGAATTGTTAGTTGGTTTATCATAGAATTTTATAACATTGGATGTCTAGTAGTCAACTGTAAAGGAGAATGAAATGATTTAACAATTTCCATCTCTATAACTATCACCCTTGGTTTGCTAGTCTTAGCAAACATTTGAGGGGTTTCCTTAGGATTAATTTGGGAGTTCCCTTTGGCTATTAGAACAAGAGTAGTTGTTTTTTCCTGTAATCATACTCCTCTATGTGGATTTTCTCTGATTTTTTTGGTTTGATATTGTAAGGCATGGGATTTGACTTTGCAGTTTCATATGTGGTATCTATTTTTTTTATTCTAGCTCTGGTTTGTAATCTGGGAGGTGGTCCTAGCTTACTTATTATTATTATGCCTCTATGGAGGTAATTTATTGTTTACAAGCAGTTTGTGCACACTCATGACTATTATTTGGTAGCCTTTCACCTATCTTGGGACTCTAAGTTATATGGGTGCCGAGTTGTGAAGTTTTTACTTGTGGAAACAATACTAAGTGGTTATTATTAATTAGCTCTATTGTAATGTGCCCAATTTTGATTTTTCCATTTGAGGAGGTCAGCAAAGATTTTGTGGGTAGTGCTAAGCATAGGAAAATTTTGAAATTCAGGCATTAGAGGCAATTTTGATATGGGAGGCATAAAGGACTTAGGAGAATAGGAGAAATTTTAGTCTTGGTGGGATGTGGGGACCACCAAAAGGAGGCAATTTAACCCTTGAAGGTCATTCACACATGTCGAGGGAGAGAGAGAAAGAAAGGTGGTGCGAGTTAGTGAAAAATGGGTCCACCAAGAGAAAGAGGGCCAAATTCTATAAATAAGGCAAGGAGGCCTACATTTGCTATCTTTTGACAATATAATTTTTGAACAGAAGAAAATATGTTTAGCGCAAGGAATTCCCAAGCGGGAATTCCACCTATACCTTCAGCGAACTTCGAGTGTCACCCTAGGAGAGTATTTCAGAACTTAGTGGAGAGGGATTTGTTGGAGTCAATGGAACACATTAGTTCTTGCTTCAGCGAATTTGAATTTCCAGGACGACGTAGGGACAAAGATCGAACAACTGAGTTGAGCGAGTTACAAGGGGAATTTATGGCTAGTGAATTTAGGATAAATTTAATTGAGGGTGGACCAATATTTGTGCAGAACTTCAGGGTTGGAAGTTGCTACTCCCCGAAAGAGTCAAACTCACCATTTTCAAGCATGTAGAGGAGTATTACTAGACATAATTTGTGGGGTTGGATTCATCTTATTTGTCTCGGGTTTTGGAAGGGATTTCAATCACATATTCCAGAGGAAATTTGCAGGGAAATCCTACAACTAATTAAGAAGGAATTTGTGACATATCCAACAGTTTGAATTGTGGGGGACGTAGAAACTGTTAAGGAGGGCATAACACCAAATTTGGGTAATTCCGGGAGGTTGGAATTAGTCCAAATAATTTATGGGTTTTGCTGGACTAGCCTCAAGGAGTTTGCTCCTAAATTTGCAAAATTTTTGGTGGAGTTTTGGTGCCCCAAAATTGCAGGATTATTTACCAGTGAGTTAGGAGGAGTGAGCTTATATTGTGGGTCTCGTGTGGTCGGTAGAATTTTCCAAACCGTTTTTGGGGTTCCTGGGTTCTATGTGGGGAGACTCAAACAAAAATTGTAGAAATATCTGGGCCATTTTGAGGGGTAAAATACATATTTGTTTCCCGTTGCAACAAAAATTTACACCAGGCAGGGCACAAATTCCTCTTGAAGCTTACTGGCACTTAGAGCCATTGATTTGTCACCTTGGTTTGGTCTTGCTTGCTGTAAGAAGCCCAGGTTTCTCTTATCACAATTATGGTACTCATAATTTATTATATTGATACAATGGCTCAAAGTTGTTGCCTACATTTCAGTGTTTATTTGTGTATGGTTGTCCATGCTTGAAATTTATAGTTGTAGCTAGTTCTTTGGCCTCTATTATCTATTTTCCTTTTCTATATATTTTTTTGTATTCGATTCTTTTTGTCATGTTTTTATTTATTTATTTTTATGTTTTATTAATAAAATGTTTTATGTTTTATGTTTTATGTTTTTTCTTTAAATTTTTATGGGTTTTTTGTTTTTCTTTAAGTTTTTAATTTTTTTCATGTTGTATTTTTTTTTTTTTTTACATTTTATAGTTTTTTTAATGTCATTACTATATACTTTTTATATTTTACTTTTTTTTGTCAATTTTTTTTTACTTGTTATTATTTTTTATTTTTATTGTTTTCAATATTTGAATTTTTGTTTTCTTTTGTATTTTTGTGTTTTTTTTAATTGTTTGTTTCAATATTTGAATTTTTTCATTTCTATATATTTTTTTTATATTTGATTTTTTTGTGATGGTTTTTTATTTTTTATTACTTGTTATTATTTTTTAATTTGTGTTTTCATATATATATATATATATATATATATATATATATATATATATATAGATATATATATATATATATATATATATATATATTGTAGGGTCCTTGTTGATGCTTGTCTAGCAACCCGATCCCATTATGTGTAATTTGATAGTTGATTTTAAGGTTTTCGTTATAATGAATCAAGACTTCCCCACAATGTGTTAATTTCATGGTTGGTCTTTAAGTTTTCATTACAATGGGTTGACCTCACATACACTCTTTCAAGTTGTCTTAGGCTATGATTTCAAAATCACTATACATTTAGCATTTAAAAAAAATTACTCTTGGTATAATAACTATTTCATTCACATGTTCATTTTTAATGTTTTTTTAGTCATAAATTTTTTTCATAATGTCACACTTGAAATATTTTGAAAATTTAAGATTGTTTTGTAGTCATAATATTTGGTGTTAATTCCATGGTTGAAAAATTATCAAGATTTTAATGTTTTTCTAAGTCGTGATATTTTATCTTTAATGTTATTGTTGAAAAAAATTATAAATGTTTTTTCTGAGCACCATGCTTGAAAATTGTTGGAATTTTAAGGTTTTTCAAAGAAGTGATATTTTAAATTTAATGTCATGCTTAAAAATCATTGGAATTTTAAGGCTTTTCAAAGAAGTGATATTTTATTGTTAATGCCATGCTTGAAAATCATTGGAAATTTAAAGTTTTTTAGAGTGGCGATATAACGTCATTATTAAAAAATGTTGAAAATGTACCCTGAAAAAAATATTTCAAGGTTTTTTTGCAACAAACAAAATGATTTTTGTTGTTTTTTACTATTATTTTTAAAAACAAATTGAAAATTTACTCTAGAAAAAAAAATTGGTGAGGCAGAATCAACACTTTTTATTTTTGAGTTATTTTTTCATGTTTTTTTATTTTTATTTTTTGGATCGAGTACCATTTTGAGGTAATGGTTCCCGTTTGAATGGTTACTATCTTCAAAACACCATCCACTTCCACATGATGACACCACAACAACCATGGCCACCGCTATGCATACACAACAAGTACATGGAGCAGAAACATAGAGAACACATATATGAAACTGATATGAATGCATGACCAACACACCTCCCATCCAATCCAAGGAGTGAACCATGCGCTGATACCACTCTGTAGCACACTCCTCCCACATTTACCCAAGTTAACTAGTCCGCTAGGGTAAAAATGTTACAAGAGGATACTATGACGTGATTCAACTCCCCATGTATAATTACAGAAGTGGAACCAACAAACCAAACCAATTTGACCTTTCCCACATGCTACATAACCTTCAGGAGCCAACCAAGCCTTCCAGGTGACGAAACCCTAAGACGACTTTACTTTTCACTAATTTGGACACCCAAATTCTCCCATGACAAGCCATGCACGTGACTGATGCCTTACAGCTGCTCCTCGAACAATGGCATGCCATTGACTATGGAATTTTTCAGCTTCTTCTGGGTCAACGACCCAGAATTCCGTGCCACCTTTTTCAAGGGTAGGACTAAGGACGCTGCCCATAACTTCATGAAACTTTCTGAAATGCTAAATAAAAATGGATCAATGGTAATAATGTAAACACTTGATCAATGACATACTAGACTCCTACTAGCCATGAAAGGCATTTCGTCAAACATGACCCAAACATGTAATCTATAGGTCATAACATCATATCTGGGCATTAGGGTCTCTCATTTATTTGAGATTTGTAAAGAAGCATTGTTTCCATATCACAATAGTTTCAGATCATAATCTATTAGGTCATGTAGTCATGTTACATTCATTTACAAATCAAAACATAATGAGAGACATACATTAAGTCTGTCATAAAACATATTAATAACCAACATGTAACCAATGAAAGTAATGAGATAAAAACCATAAGAATCACACATAAAACAATATATTTGCACATGAAATACCAAGTAGAAGGAGCTCTTATTAATGAATGCAAAATGCAACCATGTATGGGACTTCCATGAACCACTTGACCATATATTGGTTGAACCCAATATTTCTTTCTACCAATCACCCTCATGCCATATTTGAAGCATGAATGTGGGACTCAAAACCAAGCCAAACCAGGTTTCCTCAGGCATTACTGCAATCCCCACTAGATCATTAAACCCTAAACAAGCATGGATGCCACCAACTTTCTCCACATACACCGTGAGGAATTTTCCTATCTCCTAGTCTCTAGGTTTTTTCCATATATCCCACGATACAATAGTCAAGCATTCCTAGGTGTAATCAAGACTTCAACTTCCAATTTTTACTATCCCTCCATTCACCAATCAAGGATTCCCAAGCCAGATCCATGGGGGCTTCACTAGGGGAGCAATACCGTACCACATTGTCAGACTAGGAGGTATCTCCTCAAATGTAATCGTATTATTCATTCAGGTTGTTCATTATTATATACAAGAGGGAGTGACTATTCAATTGATCTCCTGATGACTCTCCATTTTCTCTATTATTTATTTACACTAATTACAGTTGTTCATCAAATCCCTATGATTAGGTGTCAACATTGCCCCCTTAATTTGAAGGGATGTTGGCGATTCCAAGAATCATTCTGAATATTTCAAGCTTTTCTCTTCCACATGATTTAGTGAAGATGTCTGTAATCTACTCATTAGTGGAACAATGGCAAAGATGGATTGTTTTGGCCTCAACACGATGTCGAATGAGATGATAATTTGTATTGATGTGCTTCTTTTGATCATGGAACTTTGGGTTCTTGGCCAAATTTATCACCAAGGTATGGTCAATCATGAGTGGAGTCGATTGTACTTGTTTTACATGCAAATCTTCAAGAATTTTCCTAAGCCACACAATTACTTTTTTTGCCTCAGCTGCTGCCACATATTCTGCCTCTATTATGGAATCTATTGGAACTGATTGTTTTCATGATCTCCAGGAGACAACTCCTGATGCAAGACTCATAGCATAACCCAAAGTAGATACAGCAATTTCTTTGTCTCTGTCAAAGTCAGATTCAGATTATCCAACCAAGCTGATGTCGCCCACCTATGCATACTTGATTCCAAAGTCTTGAGTTCCCTTCGAGTACTTTAGAACTCTTTTTGCAGCAGACCAATGTCCCTCACAAGGCTTTTGCATAAACCTGGAGAGGATTCCAACAGCAAACAAAATGTCTGGTCTGGTAGTAACTAGGTAGTTGAGACTTCGTACAAGTTGTCTATACTTTGTTGCATCCCAAAATTCTTTTGATGTGAAGTTTAAGCTTTGTTCCATTGGAGTAGTTAGAGGATTGCATTCAGTCATGCCAAACCTATTCAACAGATCTCCAATGTACCTCTTATGAGAAATTAATATGGACTTTGGATGTTGAGTTACTTCAATACCAAGATAGTAATGAACAAAGCCCAAATCAGTCATTTCAAAACCTTTCCTCAATTCCTTCTTTATGGATGCAATGTAGCTCTCATTGTTCCCTATCATCCTTCTTGACAAAGAAAGTTGCATCATCAATATCATTATGTTTGAAATTGAGTTTCAGAAGATGCTCAGTTAGTTTTTCATACCAAGCTCACGGTGCTTGTTTGAGGCCATATAAGGATTTCACAAGTTTGCATACATTGTGTTCATGTCCTTTTATAACAAATCCTTCAGGCTGGGACATAAAAACATTCTCTTTTAGATCTCCATTCAAGAAAGCAATTTTTACATCCATTTGATGGAAATTCCAACTGTTCTGAGCTGCTAGGGAAAAGAGTGTCCAGATGGTAGCCCATTTTACTGTGGGGGAAAAATTATCCTCATAATCGACCCCTTCCTTCTGTGCAAAACCTTTTGCCACAAGCCTAGCTTTGTGCTTGTGAAGTGAGAAATCAACGTTATACTTGTTCTTGTAGACCCACTTGCAACCAATTGGTTTGGTTCCCAATGGAGGATCAACCAACTTCCAAGTGCCATTCTTTATCAAGGCATCATACTCTTTTTGCATTGATTCTTTCCATTCATCATGAGAAGCATCTTCTTTGAAGGAAGTTGGTTCAAATTCTATAGACAAATTGAATTCACAATCATAAGAAACATCCATATCTACAGGTGAATCAAAGTCATCTACATCACCTCTATTTTGTCGGGTTGAATTTATGGTTCCTATCTTTCCAACCTCATCAGGATGAACACTCTCAAGTGCCTTTGTCAACCACTTTGGGGGACTTTTCTGAGATGGTCCAAGCTGCTTCGTTGATTGAGTTGGGACTGAATGAAGATTGAGTCTCCCAATTCTGTCAATCACATCACTCAAAGTATCATCCATTTTTGGAGTTTCATGCGAGGGAGAGAGTTCTTCAGAAGAAGATTCCATAGGTTTATCTAGTATAGGAATCCTCCCTTCAAGATGTGGAATCTGATTATCAAATTCTTGAAATGATTTTTCATTTGCGAATATATCCAGGCAATCAAGTTGTCGCTCAACAACATTGTCAGTTTTGGATAATTCAAGAAAGATTACATCTCTAGATACAACAAACTTTTTATTGACTTCATCATAGAGACAATATACTTTTGTGTTTGAATACCCCAGGAAGATACACTTATGACTTCTTGCACCAAGTTTGTTTCTATGCACCTTTGGTATCAGGGCATAACATGTGGAACCAAAGACCCTGATATGCCTTACCGAAGGAATGTGCCCATACCACATTTCATAAGGAGTCTTGTTTCTAATAGCATTAGATGGACATATATTCTTTACATATAAAGCACATAGAACTGCATCATCCCAAAACATCATTTTTACATTTTTGAAAAACATCATGGAGCGCACCATATTTAAGATTGTCCTATTCATTCTTTTAGCTACTTCGTATTGTTGGGGTTTATAAGGAACAATTGTTTTATTTTTGATCCCATGTTGGCTAAGATAGTTTTCAAATTCATTTGAAGTGTATTCTTTTCCATTATTAGTGTGAATAGAGTGAATATGAGATTGTGCATCATTTATAATCCATGTATAAAAGTTCTTGAATGTTTGAAAATCATCAAATTTGTTCTTCAATAAATAAACCCAACACATTCTGGTGTAGTCATCAATAAATGTCATCATATATTTATTTCCATCTGCAGAAGGAATTGGAATTGAACCACATAAATCTGAATGAATGAGTTCAAGTTTTCTATGTGCTTTGGAATGTGAATCATGAAAAGAATATTTTCTATGCTTTCCTAGAATTCAAGCATCACATTGCTTAAGTTTCCTAGGAATTGTAGGTAAACCAGTAATACCATTTTTCTTTAACAAGCGGAGGCTGTCATAGTTCAAGTGTCCAAATATAGCATGCCATAACAAACTTGATGGAAATGTACCTTCTTCATAATAAAAATTGTATGAGAAATTTTGTGCACGAGTAGAGGTACCCTTCATCTTGAGAAGCCTTTCTTCTTCTATCCACATCATGACAACCGAGTGGTCTTATGATTTTCTCACCTCAAGCTTGCCATCAAACATATGAATGGAGTTTCCTTGCTGGAAAATGTGGACCAAAGACAAAAATTTTCTCCTCAGCTATGGGAGATATAAAACATGATGCAGAAGAAAGTCTGGAAGACCAAGCAATTTAAGCCTGATTGTACCAAGACCTGATGGCTTGAGTTTTGATTTGTCTGCAAAAAATATTGCTCCATCAAAATTGTCAGTAAATTCTTCAAAAGAATCTCTTCTAAAAGTCATGTCCCAAATTGCTCCTGAATCAAGCAACTAATCATTTTTCCAAGAAGCAAGTGAAGCATTAAATAAGTCTTCATTTACTCCAATACTACAGTGTGCCACAACATAGTGAGTGGATTCAGGTGCTATACATTTCTCTTTGTCATTAGTTTTACCTTTGGGTTGGTTTCTTTCATGCTGAATTTTGTCCCGAGGCAACTTGCATGTGGATGCATCATGTGATCCATCTCTTTTGCAACATATGAAGTACAAATCTGACTTTTCTCCTTGAGGGTGTCTGCCCCCCTGCCTCTGAAATTTCTTCCTCTTCCTCTTCGACCACCTCTTACTCTCGAAGAGTCTTGAGCACAATTCTTCTATCTATATGCAAGGCACACAACCTCTTCAGAAGATTGAGGAGTTGTCTTCTTCCCAAAATCTTTCTCTCTTTCAGCAAATTTTTTCATAAGGGAGTCAAAAGCTAATATCTTTGAGGTCTCCATTTTCTTGCATTGACTCGAGACAATTTGAGTAAGTGGGATAAAGCTCCTTGAGAAAAGCTGTCAGAGGAATGTCCAGTTCATTATTACTGACTTTGATATCATGCATAATAGATTTTACTTCTAATGCAAGAGCAAGAGGATCATCATTTTGTAATTCAAGGGTGAACAATTTAATCATGAGTTGAACAACTTCATGTGTAGAGTGTGAGTCATAGAGTTCCTTCCGTTTTTGTAAGGCTTTTAAAGCATTTGAAAATGGAGAAATATGGTGACTCACCTCTTCATTTACTGATGATGCAATCAATGCATAAGCCTTGATTTTCTTATTTTCCCAAATGGCGAATTCCTTGTCTGGGGTAGGATGTTCTGGCTCTTTGTCTCCGTTTCCAACACACACTCCTTTCCACAACTCATTACAAATGAGAGTGTGCTTGATTTTCTGAGTCCACTCAAGATAGTTCTCCTTTCCATTGAGAACGACTACCACAACAGATATCAATAAGTGCATTTTAAAAATATGTACTGTGTAATTTTTTTTTTCTCTTCTACTGGTAAAAAAAATGACGTAGGAGGTTGATGAAAATGAGGTGGTAGTATGTAATTTGACTATTAGTTAACTTTGTAACCAATCAATTTCACTTGAATCTAGTTTTGTACGTGGATTTCCCCCCTGAGGGTCCCGCTTACCTGACAAACCACTGTAGGTCCCTCGTTGACTTCTCCTCTTATCAAGCACTTCAATCCGCATTGTTGATCTCACTTCTCCAAATCCAATGGATATTGCGTCGTCTACTCGCCAATTAACCTAGACGATCTCCACCATCGATATGACCCCTCCAATGAAACGGTTGTCACGCAATCTCATGTAAAATATTGCACGACCAGTATCAGGTCGAGAGAGCATGAGAAAAGTGGTTTTCTTGTGCTACATGTCGCCCGCTAAGGTTAATCGCATGAATTTTAGGAATACCGTTTACAGCCTTTAGGGCACGTCAGATACCTCTTCCCACTTATCAATACCACTAACGTGCTTAATTCATACTTTTAATAAAGGCTCTTAAGGAAATGTTTTAGCGCTGAACCTAAATATTAACACTTAACACTAATTGACTGTGATTTATAAATAAAATGTATGAATAGAGTAAAATACCCGATTAGGGTCCAGAACGCCGATACACAATCAGAAGAGAATTTCATTCATCGCACCCGTGTTTAGCACTATGAAACCAAGAGAGTGATGAAACCATGAGAGGTATATCGGTAGGAAGCATGCATGTAGGTGTGGGAGTGATACCTCAACTGCGCTTGTGGAGCAGTTGCCTCACATAACCAGCCAAACATCTGCAGCAGTTGCCAGAGAGGGGCAACAGTTGTGAGAGAGGGGAAAACCTATAGAAAATTTATCAAATTCTTGAGAGAGGCACACCTGTGGAGTGGTTGCAAGAGGTCAGTTCTGTAAAATAAGAAAAACATAGGCAGAAAGGAGTTACAAAGCAGGGAGGGAAGCCAAAAATGGTGTTCGCTCTTATATCATGTCAGACCAGGAGGTAACTCCTCAAATGTAATCATATTATTCATTCAGGTTGTTTATTATTATATACAAGAAGGAGTGATTGTTCAGTTCATCTCCTGATGACTCTCCATTTTCTCTATTATTTATTTACACACATGGGTTCATATTGGGGGGTATATATTGAGCAAAAAATGACATAATATATTGGGGGTAAAGAATTTTTATATTAACAAGTATAAAAAATGGAGATCAAAGTTAATGAAAAATATAAAAGGGTATAAAAAAAGTTAATGAAAAAATGGATACCTACAATATCTAGTGAAAGTAGGGGTTTTTTAAACTAGGAAGGTGTATTTGGTTTATATTGGTAAGGGGTTAAATAATGTTATTTTTAGAGGTATTTTCCAATATGTAGTCAAATACGGGGTATTGTTTAGTATGCCGTGAATTCACACGATATGTTAGAGGTTCATTGAGTGAAGCCCCCTATGGCCGGATCGAGGGCACACAATTGTAGGCTTTACCATATATCCCACTATTTACCGGTTGAGGAATCCTAGGCACATAAAATCCTCCACAAGAATCGCATATTATGAATTAGCTATATTTGTCTCCCTCTATGCTTTCTCCAACTTCTCTCAAGCCTCATAGACCTCAAATATCTTCTCCCTATAGTTTCCATTCTCCCCTTTGGGCATTTGTGACTCTTATTTTTGATTAGTGCCTCCATTGGAAACTTGGGTTTAGCAAGGTTATTCGTTTATTACAAGACCATAATTATAATTTGCTAAACATTTATGTAGCTGATTGTGGAATAGCTAGAAAAATGAGGCAATTTTTTGTCTTTATAAAGGGGGTTATAGCTTGTGGCATCAGTAAGAGTCTCAAAACTCCAACTCCATGGTCATTCTCATTTAGCTATTCAGATAACTCACAATATTCTTCAAGTAGCCCTGTTGAGAAAATCTCCAAAATTTGGAGGCTTACCAACCCGATAGCTTGATTGGGAACTTTAATATTGTCATTCAATTATGTTATCACTACTCAGACACTGAGATATAGAAAAAAGAATCTGATATCTTAGCTAATCTCGGAAGAAATCAACAAGGTTTCTGTCTAGTTTTAGGATGACCTCAAAGATGGACTAAGAGCATACCTTAGGATGGATATTAAATGAAGATAGATGAGCCTTTGGAGATAGAGGGAACCAATGAGAATCGAACACCCTCAATAGGGGTGAATTTTAAGAATGGTAATGGGTTGGGGGAGCATGCTCACCACCCTAATATGATGTGAGGAATTATTAAGAGGTGGCACGAACTCCCCCCTTGAATGAATTTTCATGCAAATGGGAGATGTGAAAGAAGTAATAAATTTTGAAAGGATGTGGGATCTAAGTGATAGTGTTGGTATTCTAAGCAATGCTGAGAAGCCCCTTCCCGAGCTCTCGCTTCTGCAGTGAAGGTTGGTAAGCAAGTGTGGTGGGCATTGTTTGAAAACAAGATAGCCTCTACATAAACGAAGGAGATGGATGGTAATTCCTATTAGGAGAATTGTTAGTTGGTTTATCATATAATTTTAGAACATTCGATGTCTGGTAGTCGACTGTAGAGGAGAATGAAATTATTGAACAATTTGCATCTCTATAACTGTCACTCTTGGTTTGCTAGTCTTAGAAAACATTGGAGGGGCTTCCTTAGACTTAATTTGGGAGTTCCTTTTGCCCATTAGAATAGTGGTAGACGTTTTTTCCTGTAATCATACTCCTATATGTGGATTTTCTTTGATTTTTGTGGTTTGATATTGTAAGCCATGGCATTTGACTTTGCAGTTTCATATATGCTATCTATTTTTTTATTCTAGCTCTAGTTTGTAATCTGGGAGTTGGTCCTAGCTTAATTATTATTATTATCCCTCTATGGAGGTACTTTATTATTTAAAATCAGTTTTTACATGCTCATGGCTATTAATTTGGTATCCTTTGACCTTTCATGGGACTCTAGGTTATATGGGTGTTGAGTTATCAAGTGTTTCCTTCTGGAAACACACCTAAGTGGTAATTATTAACTAGCTCTGTTGTAATGTCCCCACTTTTGATTTTTCCATTTTAGGAGGTTAGTAGAGATTTTGTGGGTAGCGCTAAGCATAGGACAATTTTGGAATTCAGGCATTCGAGGCAATTTTGATATGGGAGGCATAAAGGACTTGGGATAATAGGAGAAATTTCAGCCTTGGTGGAATGTGGGGACCACCAAAAGGAGGCAATTCGACCCCTGGAGGTAATTCACACATGTCGAGGAAGAGAGAGAAAGAAAGGTGGTGCGAGTTAGTGGAAAATGGGGTCCACCAAGAGAAAGAGGGCCAACTTCTATAAATAAGGTAAGGAGGCCTACATTTGGTATCTTTTGACAATCTAATTTTTGAATAGAAGAAAATATGTTTAGTACAAGGAATTACCAAGTGGGAATTCCACCTCTACCTTCGATGAACTTCTAGTGTCACCCTAGGAGAGTATTTCAAAACTTAGTGGGGAGGAATTTGCTATCATTCATGGGACACATTAGCTCTTGCTTCAGCCAATTCGAATTTCCAGGAGGACACAGGGACAAAAATCAAACCACTGAGTTGAGGGAGTTTCAAGGGGAATTATGGCCAATTAATTTAGGAGAAATTTCATTGAGGGTGGACAAACATTTCTGCATAATTTCGGGGTTGGAAGTTGCTACTCCTGAAAGAGACAAACACACCATTTCAAGGCATGCAAAAAAGTATTACTGGATAGAATTTGTGGGGTTGGATTCTGTTGTGGCCAGCAACAACCCCCCTCATTCAATCTAGTATCAGCCACAATGCTAGAATGAATGGGGACCCTTAGTTAATTTAAAAAAAAAAAAACAAAGATTTCTTTTGAAATTACAAGCATAAGCTTAGGAAAGGTTTCTTGGACGACTTAAGCCTAAACCTGTGTTCATAAAAGAAAATCTTTAAGGTTGCATCACAAAAAGATAAGAAACACCTTCGTTTCCCCTCTAAAAGCCAATATGCGCATCGCCTTGGTGTTAATGGACAACATCGCATCGCAATACACTAGCATCCATAAAAAAAAAAAAGGCTTACAAGTCTGCCGATCTGCGATGTTGCGATCGCGCGATCGCATATTGCAGAAATGAGGCAGGGTACGTTGGCAAACACTGAATTATTGCGATCTGCGATATGGCGATCTGCGATGTTGCGATCACTAACACTTGCGATCGCGCGACATGCAAGGGTACGTTGGCGAGTCATAAAAGCACCTTAGTATGACTCCTTCGGGCGCGCCACCCAAAGGAAATCCACTTACTATAACCTGACTTGGAAATTATGCGCTTTTAATGATAGTAATAAATTTGGTTGTCAGTTATTAAGTGGAATAAAGACGCGTGCCTTAATGCGGATTTGCTTCACGTAAGGTGGTGTATCTGATTTATCTCTTGCATTTAAAACTCTCCCATCACCTTTCTGATCAATCTTTCCATTTCACTCATAACCTGCAGGAGCAAAGTGCGAAGGCAAAATCAAATAGAAACGCTAAGCGAGATGGGGAAGAAGAACAAAGCTCAGAGCTCAGAGACAAGAGAAAATACCAAAGAGCAGGGGCACCCTAGATTAATGAAAATCATAAGGAACTGCTCTTTAATAAGTGGGACGAACAAATCACACAGGCGGAGCAAGCAGCAGAGTCAGCGGCGACACAGGCGAGCATACTTATCGACTGTGTAAATGAAAATTTACACAGGGCCAATTTGATTTCAGAGTCTACTCCGGGATACCTACCAATCGCGTCGCAACTGGAGGCAGAAAGGAAGCAGAAAGCACAGGCAAACGGAAAGACAATCCAGGCATTGGCTAGACTAAACTGGGAAAGTTACTTGACTTACTTAGTTAAGCCTCACAGCCAATGCATGACAGTAAGATGCATCATGAACGCAGCCAAGAAAGTAGCGCCAGCTCTTATGGATGCTGTTTTCGCAGCCCAGCTAAGCACAGAAATCAGCCAGCCTACTCTTCTCAAGCCTATGCTTGACAGCTACAACTTCAAAGCACAAATTAAGAAGTACTTTCATTTAGAATGTTGTTTTTTCCTTTTTACTGAATTAGAAAAAGGGCGGTCATTTCAGAACCGTATCCTCAATTTTGTAATAATACTATTATTAGGATTAGGTAGTAGTATTTCAACCCTTCTCATTGCATTGGAGAAGGGTCCAGAAATTTGTCAAAAACTTGTCCTCGGAACATGCACTTCTGCACCCTCAGAGGAGGTTTTGATGAATGGAAGGATCGAGATTTATTTATGTTTGTATCTTAATGTCTGCTACTGATGTTGCACTTCTGTACTCTTGGTAGATATTAGAGCAAGTAGAGATAGATCGTTATTGCTTGAAGTCTGTGAGTAAAAATTAGTCATAAATGGTACTTTTATCTCTTGACGAATTTCTGCTTATATTCTTAGAGTGATATACAGCTGATATTGTTTGTATGTTAATGTATGAGCATATGGGATATCATTTGGCACTTCTGTACGGTGGACTCATTTATTTATGCTTGACATATGAATGATTTAATTATGCGATATGTTGTTCACAACTGTTTTGTTTAACTTCTTATGCAGAACAGTTCATCTTAAATGGTTTATATTCTTATGATAGCTGAATAATCTTTATTACCAGTTATTGTATGAAATCTTTCTAGATTGCATAATGGAAAAGATATATCCCGGGTTAGTGTAGATTCTATATGTTGTTTCCATTAGCTTACAGTAGCTTAGAGTTAGTTTGCAAGTTAGATTTACAGTAGTTTTAGAATGCTTCCAGAATCAACATAATCAAACTCTACACACACACACACATCCCATGCATCGGGAAGCTGGTCCCGTTATCCCCAGTCGGACCCGCTACTCCAAACGGGCAAGGAGCCGCCAACCAGGTTCCCGACCGGGTGGGTATCCCCCTTGTTGTCGACCCGATCTCGGGGCCGTCAACATTTCTGGCGCTAGAAGGAGGGCCTGAGCATATTGTCTATTGGAAGGTTTTTAAACTAGAAATCCTGGAAAAGGATGTCTGCTCACAGAATTCCCATCTGGAGTTGCACCCACGTTCCTGCCTCTTCCAACACTCCACCAGATGTGGTAAGGCTATTGTCTCAGGTAAAATTCAACGGTGAGAATAATTCTTCTGCATTTCATCACGCCTTGCAGTTCATTCAAAGAGTTTCGAGTGCTGATATTCAAAAAATTGACGAAGGCGTTTTGTGCAGGATTTTTACTCTTACATTCACAGTGGAAGCAAGAAGATGGTGCAGAAACCTCCCAGTTGCATCAGTCCACAGCTGGGACCAATTCGTTAAAGCTTTCATCTTGGAATTTGATCGCTATGAATACGACCAGGTATACGATGAAATCGACTATCTACGGAAACAAGACGAACCCGTAAGGGATTTCAATATGCGATTTCACCTTAAATGTCTACAATATGATCTCGAGAATGAGCTCATAGATGAAGAATCTTCAGATTATGATGAGTATTTCCTACCTCCTGTACCTGATCGGACAAAATTCAGCCTAGGAGTTTTGCATGCTCTAACACCAGAAAACAAAGGCGAAAGTACTGAAAGGGAAAATACCCTGGCACCAGAAGATGACTTTGACATAAAGTCAGACAATATCATTTCAAATCAACAAATGCTGATGCCAAGGTTAGATCCACCTACTGTTTCTCTTTCAAAAAGTATCGGCACAAAAAGGTATGATCTAAAGCCCGATACTTATAGTAAATCTGATGAACGAGATTTGTTTGATGTTCTTAAATGCATTGTTCCAGATTCACATTTTTCTCTTTACCCCGATGTTTTTAGTAATGATAATTCTTCCCCTCATGATATCAAGCATATTTCAACAGAGAGTTATTCAAACGAAACATCACTGGGTTTCCAAAATAAAGAGACCACTTTAACATAGCCTACGATTCATATCAAACGAGAGCTGCCTCATCTCCCTTATCTGAAAACACATAATGAAAAACAGGAACCTAGGGAAAACTGTAAAGTCTTTCGTGATAGTTGCTTTGACAAATATGATAATGTTGGGTTGTCACAAGTAACTCAACTAGGGTCAGATAATAAGAAACGTCTTAGATCAGAAACTATTCCATCTAACCCTCATCTCAAAGTGAAATCCCATTTGAATAATTTTACTATCCAAGACGATGCTCCTATCTATGATTCATATCAAGAAGAAAGCTCCATCCCTGTTCGCAATTATGATTTAGTTCCTGATTCACAAAACCCGACCAGTTCTTGTGAAAAGGAAAAAGTTACAAGTAACTCCCAGACGTGCGACACCACTATGTGTATACATACCCAATCATTTCTTTCTCACTCACGTTCATCTTGTACAAAATCGAATTTCTGTTTAAATTTTCAAATTTTTGATAGATTAGATTTTAGCGATTTATATATAAACACTTTCATTTCAAATGAAATCGCTAAAAACTTAATGTCAACAAACTACGGGTTACAAGCCATTGAGATTAAGAAACCCATTTCACAATTTGGCTTGTTATCCCTCCTATTGAAAGATCATCGATCTGCAAAAGAAATCCATCTCAATTTCTATGATCCAATAGGTACCCAGTTGGAAGGAACCTACCATGAGAAAATAAAATCAGACAGAATTCCAATTGAGTTTATAGGTTCTTATTCCCTGGCCAACAATTTCGATCCAAGGGAAATTCAATTCTTTTTAACGCTTAGAAGATTCATACGGCTAGGAATAATAATGAATCGTTGGTTCCATTGGAAATATCATTTTACTTAGTTATTTCCTGTATATAATTAGAATAGGAGTAGGAGTAATTTAGCTAGGTTATTAGTTTTGCTTCCAATAATTGATAGGCAAAGTTAGTTATATTCTCTACATGACCCTAAAGAATAGTTGCCTCTCCCAAATAAAGTTCGTTCTGGCTAAACAATATTTGACGTTTGCTAAAGAAACCGTGTCTCTGTTAAAGATTTTGAACTTCGACTCTCTTGAACGACAAATCTTTTGGGAATTTAATCTTTAGTATCGATAGATCTTTAACCCAGAAATGATGATAAGTTCAACCCCAGAAAATTTTAAAGGAAGCTATCTCAGTGAGGAATTCCTTTTAGATCAACACAATAAAAGGTATCAATATTAGAATAAAGATTCTCTGTGAAAACAGCCATTATCAAAAGCAGCCCTATCATTGTCGTCCAGAATTTTCTTAAGGAAAGAGAATTTGACTTCCTCCCTGCTAAAGGAAAATGCAACGTTCAGTAGAATAACCTAAAAAGATGCTATATCTCAAAGAATAAGAGGTCTCATCACGAGCCGACTTATCATGATCACAGATATTATAACTTGCTGACTTTGCCAAAACTGTCTACCAAAACAGGGCAACGACTCAAGATTGTTGCGATCAAAAGACAAGGGGTCTCATCACGAGCCAGCTTGTTCAGCAAAAGTATAAATCAAGTGAATGACTGTGTCATAATTTGGCCACCAAACCAAGACATTGTTCTTTAGAGAATAAAAAAGAAAAAGCATCAAGAAAGGGATAATTCTTCTAAAAAAGTTGTAAAAAAAAACTGAGGCAGGATAAAGGATCATTCCTGGATAATAGGTAACCCTGTCGAGGCTATGGACGCCTGCTAGCAGCAGTGGCTCTACCTGCGACAAAGGGGCATTCTTAAAAAAGGGTTGATACATAGAGAACACTTTATTTTTATGTTTTACAAGACCAAGTAATAACTGATCTAAACTCGAAAACAACCTGGGAATGCAAGTAATTGGAATAGAATGGGGCTAAAACAAAACATCATTGACGCTTTGAAGTATTGTTTGTTTTTATCTTTTTATAATAAAGTTCGAATTCCCTGAGAAAATTTTTAAAAGTCTGAAAACGTCAATAGAAAAAGAGCAGAGACAACTGGTTCTCCCAAGTGAATCGCCAATTGTTGTGGCCAGCAACAACCCCCCTCGTTCAATCTAGTATCAGCCACGATGCTAGAATGAATGGGGACCCTTAGTTAATTTAAAAAAAAAAAAACAAAGATTTCTTTTGAAATTACAAGCATAAGCTTAGGAAAGGTTTCTTGGACGACTTAAGCCTAAACCTGTGTTCATAAAAGCAAATCTTTAAGGTTGCATCACAAAAAGATAAGAAACGCCTTCGTTTCCCCTCTAAAAGCCAATATGCGCATCGCCTCGGTGTTAATGGACAACATCGCATCGCAATACACTAGCATCCATAAAAAAAAAAAAAAGGCTTACAAGTCTGCCGATCTGCGATGTTGCGATCGCATATCGCAGAAATGAGGCAGGGTACGTTGGCAAACACTGAATTATTGCGATCTCCGATATGGCGATCTGTGATGTTGCGATCACTAACACTTGCGATCGCGCGACATGCAAGGGTACGTTGGCGAGTCATAAAAGCACCTTAGTACGACTCCTTCGGGCGCACCACCCAAAGGAAATCCACTTACTATAACCTGACTTGGAAATTATGCGCTTTTAATGATAGTAATAAATTTGGTTGTCAGTTATTAAGTGGAATAAAGACGCGTGCCTTAATGTGGATTTGCTTCACGTAAGGTGGCGTATCTGATTTATCTCTTGCATTTAAAACTCTCCCATCACCTTTCTGATCAATCTTTCCATTTCACTCATAACCTGCAGGAGCAAAGTGCGAAGGCAAAATCAAACAGAAACGCTAAGCGAGATGGGGAAGAAGAACAAAGCTCAGAGCTCAGAGACAAGAGAAAAGACCAAAGAGCAGGGGCACCCCAGATTAATGAAAATCATAAGGAACTGCTCTTTAATAAGTGGGACGAACAAATCACATAGGCGGAGCAAGCAACAGAGTCAGCGGCGACACAGGCGAGCATACTTATCGACTGTGTAAATGAAAATTTACACAGGGCCAATTTGATTTCAGAGTCCACTCCGGGATACCTACCAATCGCGTCGCAACTGGAGGCAGAATGGAAGCAGAAAGCACAGGCAAACGGAAAGACAATCCAAGCATTGGCTAGACTAAACTGGGAAAGTTACTGGACTTACTTAGTTAAGCCCCACAGCCAATGCATGACAGTAAGATGCATCATGAACGCAGCCGAGAAAGTAGCACCAGCTCTTATGGATGCTGTTTTCGCAGCCCAGCTAAGCACAGAAATCAGCCAGCCTACTCTTCTCAAGCCTATGCTTGACAGCTGCAACTTCAGAGACCAAATTAAGAAGTAATTTCATTTAGAATGTTGTTTTTTCCTTTTTACTGAATTAGAAAAAGGGCGGTCATTTGAGAACCGTATCCTCAATTTTGTAATAATACTATTATTAGGATTAGGTAGTAGTATTTCAACCCTTCTCATTGCATTGGAGAAGGGTCCAGAAATTTGTCAAAAACTTGTCCTCGAAACATGCACTTCTGCACCCTCATTGGAGGTTTTGATGAATGGAAGGATCGAGATTTATTTATGTTTGTATCTTAATGTCTGCTACTGATGTTGCACTTCTGTACTCTTGGTAGATATTAGAGCAAGTAGAGATAGATCGTTATTGCTTGAAGTCTGTGAGTAAAAATTAGTCATAAATGGTACTTTTATCTCTTGACGAATTTCTGCTTATATTCTTAGAGTGATATACAGCTGATATTGTTTGTATGTTAATGTATGAGCATATGGGATATCATTTGGCACTTTTGTACGGTGGAATCATTTATTTATGCTTGACATATGAATGATTTAATTATGCGATATGCTGTTCACAACTATTTTGTTTAACTTCTTATGCAGAACAATTCATCTTAAATGGTTTATATTCTTATGATAGCTGAATAATCTTTATTACCAGTTATTGTATGAAATCTTTCTAGATTGCATAATGGAAAATATGTATCCCGGGTTAGTGTAGATTCGATATGTTGTTTCCATTAGCTTACAATAGCTTAGAGTTAGTTTGCAACTTAGATTTACAGTAGTTTTAGAATGCTCCCAGAGTCAACATAATCAAACTCTACACACACACACACATCCCATGCATCGGGAAGCTGGTCCCGTTATCCCCAGTCGGACCCGCTACTCCAAACGGGCAAGGAGCCGCCAACCAGGTTCCCGACCGGGTGGGTATCCCCCTTGTTGTCGACCCGATCTCGGGGCCCTCAACATTTCTGGCGCTAGAAGGAGGGCCTGAGCATATTGTCTATTGGAAGGTTTTTAAACTAAAAATCCTGGAAAAGGATGTCTGCTCACAGAATTCCCATCTGGAGTTGCATCCACGTTCCTGCCTCTTCCAACACTCCACCAGATGTGGTAAGGCTATTATCTCAGGTAAAATTCAATGGTGAGAATAATTCTTCTGCATTTCATCACGCCCTGCAGTTCATTCAAAGAGTTTCGAGTGCTGATATTCAAAAAATTGACGAAGGCGTTTTGTGCAGGATTTTTACTCTTACATTCACAGCGGAAGCTAGAAGATGGTGCAGAAACCTCCCAGTTGCATCAGTCCACAGCTGGGACCAATTCGTTAGAGCTTTCATCTTGGAATTTGATTTCTATGAATACGACCAGGTATACGATGAAATCAACTATCTGCGGAAACAAGACGAACCCGTAAGGGATTTCAATATGCGATTTCACCTTAAATGTCTACAATATGATCTCGAGAATGAGCTCACAGATGAAGAATCTTCAGATTATGATGAGTATTTCCTACCTCCTGTACCTGATCGGACAGAATTCAGCCTAGGAGTTTTGCATGCTCTAACACCAGAAAACAAAGGCGAAAGTACTGAAAGGGAAAATACCCTGGCACCAGAAGATGACTTTGACATAAAGTCAAACAATATCATTTCAAATCAACAAATGCTGATGCCAAGGTTAGATCCACCTACTGTTTCTCTTTCAAAAAGTATCGGCACAAAAAGGTATTATCTAAAGCCCGATACTTATAGTAAATCTGATGAACGAGAATTGTTTGATGTTCTTAAATGCATTGTTCCAGATTCACATTTTTCTCTTTACCCCGATGTTTTTAGTAATGACAATTCTTCCCCTCATGATATCAAGCATATTTCAACAGAGAGTTATTCAAACGAAACATCATTGGGTTTCCAAAATAAAGAGACCACTTTAACACAGCCTACGATTCATATCAAACAAGAGCTGCCTCATCTCCCTTATCTGAAAACACATAATGAAAAACAGGAACCTAGGGAAAACTGTAAAGTCTTTCGTGATAGTTGCTTTGAAAAATATGATAATGTTGGGTTGTCACAAGTAACTCAACTAGGGTCAGATAATAAGAAACGTCTTAGATTAGAAACTATTCCATCTAACCCTCATCACAAAGCGAAATCTCATTTGAATAATTTTACTATCCAAGACGATGCTCCTATCTATGATTCATATGAAGAAGAAAGCTCCATCCCTATTCGCAATCATGATTTAGTTCCTGATTCACAAAACCCGGCCAGTTCTTGTGAAAAGGAAAAAGTTACAAGTAACTCCCAGACGTGCGACACCACTATGTGTATACATACCCAATCATTTCTTTCTCACTCGCGTTCATCTTGTACAAAATCGAATTTCTGTTTAAATTTTCAAATTTTTGATAGATTAGATTTTAGCGATTTATATATAAACACTTTCATTTCAAACGAAATCGCTAAAAACTTAACGTCAACAAACTACGGGTTACAAGCCATCGAGATTAAGAAACCCATTTCACAATTTGGCTTGTTATCCCTCCTAATGAAAGATCACCGATCTGCAAAAGAAATCCATCTCAATTTCTATGATCCAATAGGTACCCAGTTGGAAGGAACCTACCATGAGAAAATAAAATCAGACAGAATTCCAATTGAGTTTATAGGTTCTTATTCCCTGGCCAACAATTTCGATCCAAGGGAAATTCAATTCTTTTTAACGCTTAGAAGATTCATACGGCTAGGAATAATAATGAATCGTTGGTTCCATTGGAAATATCATTTTACTTAGTTATTTCCTGTATATAATTAGAATAGGAGTAGGAGTAATTTAGCTAGGTTATTAGTTTTGCTTCCAATAATTGATAGGCAAAGTTAGTTATATTCTCTACATGACCCTAAAGAATAGTTGCCTCTCCCAAATAAAGTTCGTTCTAGCTAAACAATATTTGACGTTTGCTAAAGAAACCGTGTCTCTGTTAAAGATTTTGAACTTCGACTCTCTTGAACGGCAAATCTTTTGGGAATTTAATCTTTATTATCGATAGATCTTTAACCCAGAAATGATGATAATTTCAACCCCAGAAAATTTTAAAGGAAGCTATCTCAGTGAGGAATTCGTTTTAGATCAGCACAATAAAAGGTATCAATATTAGAATAAAGATTCTCTGTGAAAACAGCCATTATCAAAAGCAGCCCTATCATTGTCGTCCAGAACTTTCTTAAGGAAAGAGAATTTGACTTCCTCCCTGCTAAAGGAAAATGCAACGTTCAGGAGAATAACCTAAAAATATGCTATATCTCAAAGAATAAGAGGTCTCATCATGAGCCGACTTATCATGATCACAGATATTATAACTTGCTGACTTTGCCAAAATTGTCTACCAAAACAGGGCAACGACTCAAGATTGTTGCGATCAAAAGATAAGGGGTCTCATCACGAGCCAGCTTGTTCAGCAAAAGTATAAATCAAGTGAATGACTGTGTCATAATTTGGCCACCAAACCAAGACATTGTTCTTTAGAGAATAAAAAAGAAAAAGCATCAAGAAAGGGATAATTCTTCTAAAAAAGCTGTAAAAAAAAACTGAGGCAGGATAAAGGATCATTCCTGGATAATAGGTAACCCTGTCGAGGCTATGGACGCCTGCTGGCAGCAGTGGCTCTACCTGCAACAAAGGGGCATTCTTAAAAAAGGGTTGATACATAGAGAACACTTTATTTTTATGTTTTACAAGACCAAGTAATAACTGATCTAAACTCGAAAACAACCTGGGAATGCAAGTAATTGGAATAGAATGGGGCTAAAACAAAACATCATTGACGCTTTGAAGTATTGTTTGTTTTTATCTTTTTATAATAAAGTTCGAATTCCCTGAGAAAATTTTTAAAAGTCTGAAAACGTCAATAGAAAAAGAGCAGAGATAACTGGTTCTCCCAAGTGAATCGCCAATTGTTGTGGCCAACAACAACCCCCCTCGTTCAATCTAGTATCAGCCACGATGCTAGAATGAATGGGGACCCTTAGTTAATTAAAAAAAAAAAAAAAAACAAATATTTCTTTTGAAATTACAAGCATAAGCTTAGGAAAGGTTTCTTGGACGACTTAAGCCTAAACCTGTGTTCATAAAAGCAAATCTTTAAGGTTGCATCACAAAAAGATAAGAAATGCCTTCGTTTCCCCTCTAAAAGCCAATATGCGCATCGCCTCGGTGTTAATGGACAACATCGCATCGCAATACACTAACATCCATAAAAAAAAAAAAAAAAGGCTTACAAGTCTGCCGATCTGCGATGTTGCGATCGCACGATCGCATATCGCAGAAATGAGGCAGGGTACATTGGCAAACACTGAATTATTGCGATCTGCGATATGGCGATCTGCGATGTTGCGATCACTAACACTTGCGATCGCGCGACATGCAAGGGTACGTTCGCAAGTCATAAAAGCACCTTAGTACGACTCCTTCGGGCGCGCCACCCAAAGGAAATCCACTTACTATAACCTGACTTGGAAATTATGCACTTTTAATGATAGTAATAAATTTGGTTGTCAGTTATTAAGTGGAATAAAGACGCGTGCCTTAATGCGGATTTTCTTCACGTAAGGTGGTGTATCTGATTTATCTCTTGCATTTAAAACTCTCCCATCACCTTTCTGATCAATCTTTCCATTTCACTCATAACCTGCAGGAGCAAAGTGCGAAGGCAAAATCAAACAGAAACGCTAAGGGAGATGGGGAAGAAGAACAAAGCTCAGAGCTCAGAGACAAGAGAAAAGACCAAAGAGCAGGGGCACCCCAGATTAATGAAAATCATAAGGAACTGCTCTTTAATAAGTGGGACGAACAAATCACACAGGCGGAGCAAGCAGCAGAGTCAGCGGCGACACAGGCGAGCATACTTATCGACTGTGTAAATGAAAATTTACACAGGGCCAATTTGATTTCAGAGTCCACTCCGGGATACCTACCAATCGCGTCGCAACTAGAGGCAGAATGGAAGCAGAAAGCACAGGCAAACAGAAAGACAATCCAGGCATTGGCTAGACTAAACTGGGAAAGTTACTGGACTTACTTAGTTAAGCCTCACAGCCAATGCATGACAGTAAGATGCATCATGAACGCAGCCGAGAAAGTAGCGCCAACTCTTATGGATGCTGTTTTCGCAGCCCAGCTAAGCACAAAAATTAGCCAGCCTACTCTTCTCAAGCCTATGCTTGATAGCTGCAACTTCAGAGACCAAATTAAGAAGTAATTTCATTTAGAATGTTGTTTTTTCCTTTTTACTGAATTAGAAAAAGGGCGGTCATTTGAGAACCGTATCCTCAATTTTGTAATAATACTATTATTAGGATTAGGTAGTAGTATTTCAACCCTTCTCATTGCATTGGAGAAGGGTCCAGAAATTTGTCAAAAACTTGTCCTCGGAACATGCACTTCTGCACCCTCAGAGGAGGTTTTGATGAATGGAAGGATCGAGATTTATTTATGTTTGTATCTTAATGTCTGCTACTGATGTTGCACTTCTGTACTCTTGGTAGATATTAGAGCAAGTAGAGATAGATCGTTATTGCTTGAAGTCTGTGAGTAAAAATTAGTCATAAATGGTACTTTTATCTCTTGACGAATTTATGCTTATATTCTTAGAGTGATATACATCTGATATTGTTTGTATGTTAATGTATGAGCATATGGGATATCATTTGGCACTTTTGTATGGTGGACTCATTTATTTATGCTTGACATACGAATGATTTAATTATGCGATATGCTGTTCACAACTGTTTTGTTTAACTTCTTATGCAGAACAATTCATCTTAAATGGTTTATATTCTTATGATAGCTGAATAATCTTTATTACCAGTTATTGTATGAAATATTTCTAGATTGCATAATGGAAAAGATGTATCCCGGGTTAGTGTAGATTCTATATGTTGTTTCCATTAGCTTATAGTAGCTTAGAGTTAGTTTGCAGGTTAGATTTACAATAGTTTTAGAATGCTCCCAGAGTCAACATAATCAAACTCTACACACACACACACATCCCATGCATCGGGAAGTTGGTCCCGTTATCCCCAGTCGGACCCGCTACTCCAAACGGGCAAGGAGCCGCCAACCAGGTTCCCGACCGGGTGGGTATCCCCCTTGTTGTCGACCCGATCTCGGGGCCCTCAACAGATTCATCTTATTTGTGTCGTGTTTTGGAAGATTTTCAGTCACATATTTCAAAGGAAATTTGCATGGAAATCCTACAGCTAATTAAGAAGGAATTTGTGACATATCCAGCAATTTGAATTGTGGGGGACACAAAAACTATTAAGGAGGGCATAACACCAAATTGGGGTAATTCTGGGAGGTTAGAATTATTCCAAATCATTTGTGTGTTTCGTTGAACTAGTGTCAATGAGTCTTCTCCTAATTTTGCAAAAATTTTGGAAGAGTTTTGGTGTCCCAAAACTGCAGGATTATGTACCAGTGAGTTAAGATGAGTGAGCTTAAATTGTGTGTCTCGGATGGTTGGTATAATTCACCAAAATCATTTCTAGGTTTTCCTAGGTTTTATGTGGGGAAACTCCAACAGAAATCGCAGAAATTTCTGGGCACCTTTGAGGGGTAAAATACATATTTGTTTCTTGAAGCTTTCCGTCACTTGGAGCCATTGATTTGTCACCTTGGTTTGGCCTTGCTTGCTGGAACAAGCCCAGGTTTCTCTTATCACAATTATGGTACTCATAATTTATTATATTAATACAATGGCTCATAGTTGTTGCCCACATTTCAGTGTTTATTTGTGTATGGTTGTCCATGCTTGAAATTTATAGTTGTAGCTAGTTCTTTGCTTCTATTATCTATTTTCTTTTTATATATATAAAAAAAAGCTCTCACATTTTTTTATTTTTATGTTTGACTAATAACACACTTTATATATATATATATATATATATATATATATATATATATATATATATATATATATATATATATATATTATGTGTTATGTTTTATTACTAACATGTTTTTATTATTTCTATTTTGTCATGTTTTATGTTTAATATTTATGTTTGATGTTTTTTCACATTTTTATAGCTAATTTGTTTTTCTTGAAGTTTTTATTTCTTTTAACGTTATATTTTTTTTTTTTTTACATAGTATGGTTAATTTTTTTTATATTTTATAGTTTTTTTTTTTTAATGTCATTACTATATATTTTATATATTTGATTTTTTTGCCATGTTTTCTTTTTATGTTTTATTACTTGTTATTATTTTTTAATTTCTTTTCGAGATTTGAATTTTTGCTTTCTTATGTATATATTATAGGGTCATTGTCTATGGTTGTCTGGCAACCCAATCCCATTATGTGCAATTTGATAATTGACTTTTTTTTTTGCAATGTATCAAGTTGCCTTATACTAAGATTTCAAAATTGCTATACATTTAGCATTTTAAAAAAATTACTCTTGGTATAATAACTTTCATTTAGGTGTTCATTTTTAATGTTTTTTTAGTCATAAAATTTTTCCATAATGTCTTGCTTGAAATATGTTGAAAATTTAAGATTGTTTTGTAGTCATAATCTTTGGTTTTAATTCCATGGTTGAAAAATTGTCAATATTTTAATGTTTTTCTAGGTCGTGATATTTTATCTCTAATGTTATGCTTGAAAACAATTATAAATATGTTTTCTTAGCACCATGCTTGAAAATTGTTAGAATTTTAAGGTTTTTCAAATAAGTGATATTTTAAATTTAATTCCATGCTTAAAAATCATTGGAATTTTAAGGTTTTTCAAAGATGTGATATTTTATTGTTAATGTCATGCTTGAAACTAATTGGAAATTTAAAATTTTTCAGAGTGACGATATTTTATTTTTAATGTCATTATTAAAAAAGTGTTGAAAATGTACCGTGGAAAAAAAAATATTCTGGTATGAACACTTTTCGATTTCGAGGAGTTTTTTGCACCAAACAAAATGGCCTTTATTGTTTTTTACGGTTATTTTTAAAAAATATTAAAAATTTACTCTGAAAAAAATTGGTGATGCAGAATCAACACTTTTTATTTTTGAGTTGTTTTTTCATGTTTTTTGGGATTTTTGGGCTCGAGTACCCGTTTTTAGGTAATAGTTCCCGTTTGATTGCTAACTATGTTCAAAACTCCATCCACTTCCACATGGCGACACCATAACAACCATGGCCACCACCATGCATATACAACAAGTACATAGAGCAAAAACATAGAGAACACATACATAAAACCGACATCAATGCATGACCAACACACCTCCCATCCAATCCAAGCGGTGAACCATGCTCTGATACCACTCTATAACGCACTCCTCCCACATATACCCAAGTTAACTGGCCCGCCAGGGTAAAAATGTGACAAGAGGATACTATGATGTGATTCAACTCCCCATGTATAATTAAAGAAGGGGAACCAACAAAACAAACCAATTTGACCTTTCCCACATCCTATAGAACCTTTAGTAGCCAACCAACCCTTCTAGGTGACTAAACCCCAAGACGACTTTACATTTCATTGATTTGGACCCCCAAATTCTCCCATGACAAGCCATTCATGTGACCGACACCTTACAATCACTCCCACAATAAGGGCATGCTAGTGACTCTGGAATTTTTCAGCTTGTTCTGGATCAGTGACCCCGAATTTTGTGCCACCTTTTCAGGGCTAGGACTGAGGACGTTGCCCATAACTTCATGAAACTCTCTGAAATGCTAAATAAAAATGGATCAATGGTAATAATGAAAACACCTGATCAATGACATGACTGGACCCCTACTAGCCATCAAAGGAATTTCATCTAACATGACCCAAATATGGAATCTATAGGTCATAACATCATATCTAAGCATAGGGGTCTCATACTTATTTGAAATTCGTAAAGCAGCATGGTTTCCATATCACAATACTTTCATTATCATCTATTGGGTCATGTGGTCATGTTACATTCATTTACAAATCAAAACATAATGAGAGACATACATCAAGTCTGTCATAAAACATATTGATAACCAACATGTAACCAATGAAAGTAACAAGATAACAACCATAAGAATCACACATAAAACAATACATTTACACATGAAATACCAAGGAGAAGGAGCTCTTATTAATGAATGCAAAATGCAACCATGTATGGGACTTCCATGAACCACCTGACCATATATTGGTTAAACACAATATTTCTTTCTGCCAACCACCCTCGTGCCATATTTGAAGCATGAATGTGGGACTCAAAACCAAACCAAACCAAGTTTCCTCATGTATTAGCGCAATCCCCACTCAATCGTTAGGACCTAAACAAGCATGGATGCTGCCAAATTTCACCACGTACACCATGAGGAATTTTCCTATCTCCTAGTCTCTAGGTTTTATCGTATATCCCACATTACAACAGTTGAGGATTCCTAGGCATAATCAAGACTCCACCTTCCAAGTTTTACTATCCCTCCATTCACCGATCAAGGATTCCTAGGGCGGATCCATGGGGGCTTCAGTAGGGGAGCAATACCATACCACATGGGTTCATATTGGGGGATATATATTGAGGAAAAAGTGACAAAATTTATTGGGGGTAAATAGTTTTTACGTTGAAATGTATATAAAATGGAGCTCAAAGTTCATGAAAAATATAAAAGGGTATAAAAAATGTTAATGAAAAAATGGATACCTACAATATCTAGTGAAAGTAGGGTTTTTTTAAACTAGGAAGCTGTATTAGGTTTATATTGGTAGGGGCTTAAATAATGTTATTTTTATAGGTATTTTCCAATATGTAGTCAAATTTGGGGTATTGTTTAGTATGCCACGAATTCACATGATATGTCAGAGGTTCATTGAGTGAAGCCCCTTGTGGCCGGATCGAGGGCACACACCTCTAGGCTTTACCATATAGCCCACCATTCACCGGTGAAGGATTCCTAGGCACACAAAATCTGGCTTTACCGCAATCCCAGTCTGGTCCAGAGATTCCTAAGCCATGTGTTCTTTCTTTCAGAGACCACCTCACTTAGTTTTAAAACCATCCAACAATCCAATTTAACCAAATACAAGAGAACCCATCCCACCATGGATATCTGAAAATGGAAAGGAAAGGTTGAAGAACATTGTCACAACTCGCAAAACCCATGTAAATGACAGTAAGAGAACCAAATACGCACATGTGTGTACCATGCATGCCAAAATTGGAAAGGAAATCACACATGCATATTGATACCTATAAATAATCCCATAGTAGTTTCTTGATCTTGCTCTTCCTTTCTTGATATTTTGCTTCTTAATCCTTCATTTTCTTCCCTTGATCCAATGGTAGAGTGCTTGAAGAATTCTCAAGTGTCCAAGAGTGAGAGAGAGAGAATAGAGAGAGAGAGCTCCAAAACTGAACTGACAAAAAAGGTACCAACTAATCCTTAGAAGCCTTTTTATTAATGACGCCTCTATTTTCTTCAATTTTCCATTACTTTCCTTCATTTTCCTCCTCACATGCAACTTGTGACCTTTTACCTTCCCTCTCTCTTAATTTCCATTATTTTCATAGATAAAATGCCAATTAATGCCTCATGCCTTTCCAAAGCCTTTGCGATTGCTTTTTTAAATTTCTCTTAACTATAATAAACCAAATGAACACTCACACTAGGATGTTTTTCCCAACACTCAGCTTGGAATAATTGTCCCATGACCTTGGTTATTATTTTTCTTTTGTTAATTTTATTACATGGAATTTTTACAAAGGATATTACACTCCCCTTTTTTGGGTTAATGGCCTATCATTTCTTATAATTGCACAAACAATGTATTCACATAAATCATAAAACTAACATGTTGTGATAGGGCTACCAACAATGGGGTATGTTTGATTTTAAGGACACTTATACTTTGTGGGTTGAACATCTAAATGTGCCTTGCGAATCATGATCGAAAAAATCTAGATGAGGAATATTTGGCCTAAGGTGGCTACTTTACTTTGTCTTGTTAGCTTCCAAACATCTTAACCTCGGAACCACATCTAGAAGAATGGCTACCAATTTTCTTCCTTCTTTGCAGATAGGATGAGGAGATGACGAAACATCTTATTAGCACCTGCCAATCTTCCAAGACGTTATGGTGGAAGGTGTGAGAGCTCTTCGTATATTTTTGATATATCTCCATATAACCTGGTGGATACTCTTGAACAAAACAGGTTAAATATATTTTCTACTCTAGTGTTATGTAGAGCTTAAGAAATTTTTGTGGTTTTTCAGGTGGACCATATGGAAATACACAAATTGCTAGAAATTTTGTGATCAATTGAGAATGGTGGAGAAAGTATGGAAAACTATTAAATAGCACATGCGAGAAACTATTTTAGGGGAGAAATGGTATAAAGATGATTGGAAAAATCCTCCACAAGAACCACATATTATATTGGTTTGATATTGTAAGGCATGGGATTTGTCTTTGTGGTTTCATATGTGCTATATGTTTCTTTATTCGAGCTCTAGTTTGTACATGCTCATGACTATTACTTTGGTAACCTTTGACCTTGCTTGGGGCTCTAGTTATATGGGTGTGGAGTTCTCAAGGGTTTACTTTTGGAAAGACGCTTAGGGGATTATTATTAACTATCTCTGCTCATTGCATCCTGTCAGGGCATGGTCTCTTTCCGAAAACTCTTTGGTCCCTTTGAGATGTCATGGATTTTTCATTCACTTGTTATCTAGTCCTTGGGAACATGTGCTTCAACTGAGGTGCGGTTTGCATTTTTTTTTGGGTTGGGACTATATCCATTGAGTCAAAACCTTAGGTATTAATTTTACTAGCCAAATATGCAACAACAATGCATGCATAGCAGGCTTTGGAGGTTGGGGGGGGCAGGGGTGTGGTGGGGGAGAGGATGCAGGCCCAAGAGCCGCAGTCAAGTAAACAATACGCATAGGCTTCCACTGAAACTTATGATGTAATTGTTCTTGCTTAGACTCAGAGTGAAATTCGCCAATTGAAGACACTTGTTTCTAGATAAAGACAAACTGTCTCAGGTTCTTAAATCACGAGGACATATATCCATGGGTTCTTGACCCAGGGACCACCATGGAAAAAAAAACACTATTCCTTAGTCGTTTCTTTATACTAGTAGACAAAGACCCCGTTGAGAAGAGTGTTGAAGAATAAACAAATAACATATTTAATAATGAAGCCTGTTGAATATATATATATATATATATATATCATATTTTGAAATAATATAATGTTTATCTTACCCATTTTTTATTAAAATATTTATTTTATAATACTTTTTCATTATTAAAATGAAAAAAAGAAATCATCACAATTCATTAGATTATAATCTTATTTTATAATATTATGATTAATAAATCAGATATATACACATTTTAAAATTCATGCCGGATAGAAACATAAACTTGCCATTTTTTAAATCGGATTGAAAATGGGAAAAAGTGCCTAAATAGATAAAATTGATTTTGCTTTCTATAAAACGTTTAACAAATATATATTTAAAATCCTAAAAATAGAGGTTACTTACACGGAAGAACAGATGATCTGATCGAGCGTGTGTTTTTTTAGGAGCCGTGTCCTCTAATTCTTTCCAGAATCACGATCCTTTCCAGCATTAATCCATGCAGTTGAAAAGTATGCTTCAATAATACGAGCTTATCGTTAGCACTACCCTCTGCCAATTCACGAAAACATCGTTTTTATGGCTCGAAATTCAACGTCAGCTGGTTATATGCGATGCTTATTCTTTACTTTCAGCCACTCACGATCATAAGTTCCCGATATACAGGAGCAAAACTGTCATAACTCCCAACGAATATAACCATCCACGATAGCCTTCCTTCAATAGAAGGATTTATGGGCTTTCTAGTGCGCTTCTTTTCCCCTGACTTCATTGAAAGTTTTATGAGAACAAAGCGGGATTTCAGGGTTGAAAACAATGCACCAACCAGTTCCAAGTCCTTATAAAATACGTCTCTTCTTACAAATTCTGACAGAAGTAATTGAATTGATTACAGTTGGCGAAACCTTGAGTACTTCGAAAGCACAGAAAAGAAGAAGATGTCGAGACTAAATTCTTTGGCTTATTTCGTAGCCTTTACAACTTCATGTGTGATGCTATGCTCTGTAGCTGTAGTTGAAGCTGCTGCTGCTGCTGCGGGACATGTCCCTCTGAGAAAGGCAGTCAACTTAACAGAAGCGGAGACGAATTGGCAGCCAGCCACGGGTACATGGTACGGAGATGCAAATGGAGATGGAAGCGACGGTAAAGACGACATTGATTAAATAACATAATAAAATATATTTAGGTAACATAATAAAATATAGATAAAGCCTTTTTAACATACTTAGCGCTTCGGAAATTGAGGATATAATCATGTAATGTTTGAATGGGGATATAGTTTTCAAGCCTGGCTTTTGTAATTACAGGAGGTGCATGCGGATATAAGAATCTAGTGAAACAGACACCTTTCCAATCAAAAGTAGCTGCAGGGAGTTCAGACTTATTCAAAGAAGGAAAGGGCTGCGGAGCTTGCTATCAGGTATGCTTTTTAATTAATATTTTTAGTTAATTGGATGTTGGGAGGATGATTTTTATGGCCAAAATATGTTCCTTCTTGATGTTGTGTATGTTGGTGTAATCAGGTGAAGTGCACAGGTAATAGTTTGTGTTCAGAAACAGAAGCCCTGGCGAAACACACTTTGATCTCAGTGGTACTGCCTTTGGAGACATGGCATATGATCCTACTAGAGCTGGGGATCTGCGTAACGCTGGAACGGTGTCTCTTTCGTTTAGATGGTAACGTATTTATTGCACTCAACAAACTCAGAGCAGTGAAACACAATTGACAGCTCCTTTATAATTTAAGATGTTGTACTAATTGACATGTCACTAACACAGGGTGCCTTGCGAGTATCCCGGATGAATATTGCGTTCCAGGTTAACCAGGGTTCCAGTTAATCTTGGTTTGAAGTTCTTATTATATATGAAGAAGGAGATGGTGATCTTGGAGCAGTTTATCTACAGCAGGTAAAGGAAGGGGAAGTTTTTTTTGTTCTTCCTTGGGAAAAAATTATAATTATATTGTTTATTTTTAAATTACAAAATTTCATTTTTATATATTATTTGAATTACATTTCTATATATTTTTTCAAATAATTTTTGAAATAATTTAAGCAAAAATATTCAAACATCAAATTGGCTCAGAAAAGATAATATGCTTTCCTTTCCATTTTCCAAATATAACTTTAATATTCATACATCAAATAAAAATAAATAATATAATTAAAATGGTTAAAAAGTAAACTTTCATTAAACATATGAGAAAGATATCTCAAAAAAGAACATATGTAGTACCGCTATTCCTTCATAAAAAAAAATATGATATGCTTCATTACTATGATATGTTAACATCAAGTTTCTATTCTTGTGTACCTCTACTGAAAAAATAGTTTAAAATTTGTAATCTTCCCTACAAAATTTAAAATAATATCTTCGCTGACCTTTTGTCCATCTATCCATTGTTTTAATACTATCGTAAATAATATCACCGTTTCTTGTTTGTGCAGGCAAAGTCTAATTCATGGCTGCCGATGCAACAAACGTGGGGTGCAAATTGGGCTTTGAGACCCGGGTTTTCTCTGCAGCCTCCCTTCTCTTTTCGTTTGCAAACTCTTTCCACTGGAAAAACTGTGACTGCAACTAATGTCGTTCCCCAGAATTGGCAAGCGGGTGCTACCTACAGTTCACTCGTCAACTTTGACTAATCATATCTTCTGATAACAACGTATAACCTGATTCCATTCAATTCACCTTTATAACCCATATTATATGAAATAACTCCCAAATAATTGGTGTTAATAATAATATTGCAAAATTGGAGGAAGCAATATGTTTTGGATCCTTCAATGAAATGGTTGGGAGCAATAAATCCGTCGCTGTCACTGTGCTTTGCACTCTACTTCACGATGTCCAATAAAGTGAAATGAAATGAAATTTCCGTTGAAGCAAAAGGTGGAGGTGAATTTTACAAGTTACAATGCGTTTGCAACTGAAATTGGTTATGTGAATTACTGAAAATTGCATAACTGCTAGCTAATACTATTTTTATTATTATTTTATGTCAATTTTGGACAATAAAATAGTGCATCAAAACTTAGTTGGCTCATTCAAACTGCTTTCTGGAACTATAAATAAGGTTTCTTATAGAGTTTAATGTTATGAAGCAATGTAATAAAATATAAACATTTAATCTGCGTAAATGTCAATACAAAATATAAATTTTTTATTCATTTATTAAATTTCATCCCGTGTGTATCATATTAGATATAACAAGTCAATACAAAATATAATTTTTTTATTCATTTATTAAATTTCATGCAGTGTGTATCATCTTAGATATAACAATTTCTTTGCGGCTTTGGAAATTATAATTTTTTTTGTTTACTTTAAATTTACCAATAATTTAATGGTTCAAACCAAAAATAAAATCATAATAACTCAATTAAAATTTCAACAATTTACCAAAATTCTAGGTCACCAAAAACTCTTATTAGTCCTTGCTTTCACCATCAGAAACAAACTATAGCCATCGCTTGATCATTGACCCACGTTAACTCGCGTATGAATTTAGACATATCTACTTTCTAAACAAAGTTTAGAAAAGTACTAATTAAATTTTAATTACTATTTATTTGAGAGATTATTGGGTGATGAAATTTGAGGTTATTGAGTGATGAAATTTGAGGTCTTATTGCACAGTTTCCTTGAGGAATTGTATTTTTTTCCTTCCACGTGTTCCTCATACCTGTCCTTGTCGTTCTCCATACCCGCTCCAAATTTGTTCCATCCATAAAGTAACATGTCGCTCTCCATCTATTTAAGATTTAGCGGGATCCCTCACAATGATAATTTTAGTTTCAGTCAGTTACTTTTGTGTGCGAGGGATTTGAATTTTTCTCATGTTGCAGGTCTGTTCGAACATAAAGTTTTCCTTCATTTTTCTGAGAGCGAGGAAATTACGTTTGTGATTTATTTGTTTGGTTAACTATCCCAAATTCACCTTCCTTAGAATTGAATTTAGGGCACAGTCATCTATACAAGCCCCGAAAGTATCAGTGTTTGGAAATGATTTTTGGCACTGTTTGGAAATTATTTTGGGCAAAGACACGAAAGACTAGTGGCAAGTCAGAGTAAAAAAGATAAGTGGTGCTGATTCCCATAGGTATCGCAACCATTCCCAACTAACTTGGAGGGGATAGATCTATTTTGTCAGCTTTACTTCAAGCCTTAGCAAACGGAAAGGGATGGACCACCTACATTTTTTATGAGTTGAATTGTTTTGGTTTCGTTTTTACTAGTTTACAGAGAGTGGGATCAATATTCAAAATTGTGTTTGTACCATTCAAATTATCTACTCACGGTGCAAGTTATCTACTCATGGTGCAAATTATCTACCCATGGTGTAAATGTTGGAAGGTACAACTATATAAAGTTTTCTAATCTCTTTAGCCGTCATTGTTATAGAAGTTATTGATTTCCTTTTCCCTCAGCTAACCGGAATTCACTAGATCGTACAGCAAAACGCCTAGCGAAATCATTGTAAGGGAACAAAGCAACCTGGGACGTAATATGGGATAAACGGTTAAACTTGCTAAAGGCCCAAGAAGATGTTGTTTATGTTTCAATAGCATAGAATATGCGTCACATCTATTCCTTTTGTTCATTCGTAGTTTTTGTATGGCGTGGGGGTCTTCAAATGCTTAACATTAAAGCCAATGGGATCAATTTTCCATTTGGGTATAATAAGTATAAACTTTTAGATACTCACTCTTGAAAAAGACATTCCAAGAAAGAATCATAACTAGTTTAGATGAAGACTCTATCGATTACATAATCGATGAGGATGACCAAGCCTACGGAGATTAAACTTTTATATGCAATTTCGCATAACAAAAGCAAACTGTATCAACTAACGTTCGGAAGTATTGATCTGCCACTGTACACTTCAAATTGTTTCTCTAACAAAATTTTTGTCTGCCCGGCAAGGACTACTGTTGCTTGCAAGGCATAGATTCAAGAAGAACCTAAAGTATAAAAAAATCATTGAAGATAAGGGTTAGTAAACCTAATGTCATTCAAAGCTAGAAGATAAAGAGAAATCATTTACATTGTGGAAAATTGATGAATTATATAACATTTGCAACATAGATTGTCTCTTAATCTTCAAAGATTGTCTTTCAAGTTCCAAGAGAAAATATTTGATAGATTTTCAAACAATACAAGTAGTACATGAGATAAACTAAATAAATAATGTTAATTCATGAACAATATGATAGTTATTTTTCCAAATCTAAACTTGCATCACAACCTCACAATTTTGAGACATCATCACATATTAGATGAAAATGAGCTAGACATCCGCTCCAAATTATTCATAACTTTTGGTACAAAATTTGCAACTTTGACGAGAAACTCTAGTGCAATGCAGTTGATGATGTTTAATATCTCAAATGTTTCCGATGAGAACATCATCTTTGAAATTGTAAAGAAATATTTTGAATTGCGCTCACATTAATAATAGACTATTTTAGTATTTTGCATTTATCCCTCGGCAGTATAGGGTTTACATCTCTTGGAAGAAAAAATTCTAATCTATATTATAATTTCTTGTATATGTCATTGATTTAATTAACAATTGCAAAAGACCATTGTAACAGTTTGCATAGTTAAGAAACCTCTACATGGTTAAAGACATTGATTATTCACACAATCCAATAAACCACAAACCACCTTTAACTTGAACTTTATTTCAAATTTACCTTAACTCAACAAAAATTAATTAAAAAAAATAAAAGCCTAGAAGTAGTCTAACGAGTATGCCAATGATTGTCTATCGATTTTCGGTAATGATTTACAATCGAAATTGTTTGTCAATGATCATATTAGCTCTGATTGGTGTTTCTCATTGCGTGAGTCTATTATGTGTGTGCTTTATGTGGGGTGTTTTATGAACTGTGGTTCCATTGGGGTACGTGTTGTGTAACTATGGTTCCATACATACAGCCTCGTAGGGTCCATCTCATTTGGGTAAGTATTGAAACGAGGTGTCCATCTCTATTATTCAGTGTTTGAAATGAAAAGTTGGCGAATGTAAAGCAAGAGAGAACCAGGTAGGCATGATAATAGAGAATATGTTGTGGCTACACATTCATATGGACTAAAATAGATACAAAAACAATTCAACATTGGGAATTGTTAGTCACTTATAGAGGAATTATTTTAGAATTATATGGAAATCAGTTGGAAATTTGGCATATTGTTGCACTTCATTCCATTTGAATTTCACCATTGTGATAGTATGTTAATTCTCGTGATTTCTTGTTTCTAAACTTCCCATGAACCTGTTTTGAAGCAGGGAAGTGGTCAAACTTAAACAGAGAATTACAGAATATGCATTTGTTCTATCCATTCAAATGGCCTGAGAAGATATGAAAGGGAGTTGTTAATAGAAATGGTTTTGGATGAGGTCAAGTAAAAACCTTAAGGTGATTTCCAAAACCAAACAAGGGATTATGTAAGTGTTCTAAAAATAAAAATGACATCATCCCTCCTGTCTAATATTACTTTTCATGTTAAATGGATTAGGATGCATTATGAAATAAATGTTTCAGGTTTCCTGCTCATTGAGAACCTTTCTAGTCGTGCCATACATGACAAAGAAAAATAAAAATTAGTTCATGAGTTCTTCATTGTTATTGTTGTTATTGTCGGGCAAAAAAAAGGAAAGGAAAAGGCAGCCAAGGCACCTACGTATACACTCATGCTTAGTACTATACTAATTATTTGACTTTAAGAATCATTTTCAAGTCATTTAATGGTTATGTTTCCTCTGGTTTGTTAAAGATTTCAATTGGTAACCACACCAGATGTTGCAAAAGAAACGTCATAAGGCATAAATTCGAGAAAAATCATGACATAAAAAAAACCATTGAAAATAAAAATTAGAAAGAAAAATGTCATTAAAAGCTACAAGATAAAGAAATGTGGCTTACATTATTCCAAATTGACAAATTCTATAACCTTTCCAACATAGATTGCCTCTTAATATTCAAACATGGTCTTTCAAGTTCCAATAAAAAATATTTGATAGATTTTGAACAATACAAGTAGTAAATCAGATAAATTAAATGAACTAATATTAATTCATGAACAATATGATGGCTATATTTCCAAATATAAATTTTCATCACAACCTCACAAGTTAAAAAAATCATCACATATTATATGAAAATGAGCGAGACATCCCCTCCAAATTATTCATAACTTTTGCTGTAAAATATACAACTTTGATGAGAAACTCTAGATGATCCAAAATAGATTTTAGATAGACTCCTAAGTCTAAGTGTTCCTCACAGAGGAAAATGAAATTCCAAGGAAGTTCCTAGATATAGCCCCATTGTAGATATCTTTTCATTCTGAATCTACTGCAACTTGAATGGGAAAAAATGGACTTAGGATGTAGAAGTTATCGCAAAAAGAATATGCCCTTTGTTCTTTGGAAAAAGAGGCAAAATCCCATAAAAGTGGCAAGAAACTCTTATAAAGAGAAATCTCATCGGAAAAGGGCAAAAGGGAAGGACTTAAGCAGAGGTGGAAGAAACCCTGATCGACCAATCTGATGTATCAGGTCGAAGGTAGGTATGTATGTGATATCGGGACCTTGGACTCAGCGATTACGATTATGTGATATGTCAATTGTTGATGATTGGATCGGCAAATCGATATCGGTGATGGCATGAGACAAGGGACATTCCCTCAGGCCAATGCAACTTAAGATTACGATATAGCGCATCGCATCATCACATCGCAGCGATATAAAGGGGTGACTACAAGCCGGACTTGATGGGTTTTATAAACCTAGGCTGATAACATTTGAGTTCCGCCATAAAGGGGAATTTCTGTCTATTGGCGCATTTCCGCATAAAAACCGATATACAAAGGAAAAAGCCCCCAAAGTAATAAAACAGACCCAAAAGGGAATTATAAACATGGTGCATGGTATTTGTGTTCTGCAAAGGCGGGATTTCAGGCGGGCCTCAGGTGGAAAGCGGTATTGGGCTGGCTCCACCCGCTTCCACACACTGATTGACACGTGGCTGGCGAAGGAGAGAGGAAAACCGCCCTTTCAAGTGGGTAACTCCTGTACTCCTAAGCCACCCGAAATTGGATATCGACCATCGATCGGAATCCCATAAATCAACGGTGGGGATTGTGATAGCAACCAAAGGCATATGTGATGCAATATTAGAGCGATTGCGGTATATTTTGAAGTCCGATAGGACGAATTTTGTCAGGTTTTTCATCGTTTTCCCGTGTATTTGGGATTTTACCCAAAATACTTATGCGATGTGATATAATGCCTAGTGGCAGACCCAATAGGGATTTTAGGGGTGATTGAATGGGATTCCACGTCCGGAAATCACGCCCGATAGTGTATTTTTCTTAGTTTTCATGTTTTTGCCTAAGGAGAAGGCCTCGAAACCTCTGTAACCACTCCTGATGATCATGCCATGCTACAGCTGGTGCTTTTACAGGAAATGCTGCATTTTACAGCCACGGAGCCGCAGAGCCAGATAGCCAGTCTAACCAACAGGGAGCAGAGAAGCTGCAGAGCCGTAAAGGGATAATGAATCGCAGATAGATGATTGGGGTTGTCGAAAAGCTGGAAAAGTACCTTAAAGGAGGCCAAGAGCTCAATTGAGAGCTAGGCACAAGTAAGAGAGCAGAGAGAGTGAAAGATAGTGCACAGAGCAGCTAAGACAATCGCTTGGAGGTCAAGCAGATTGCTGAGAGCTCAGAGAAGCCAAAGCCAAAGAGCTGAAGCTAGAGCCAGAGCTAGACCAAAGAGCCAGAGTGAGAGTTAACAGCCAGAGCGAGAGCGCAGAGGCAAAAAGCCGAGAGTTTCAGAGCCAGGGATGAGATGGTGTCTAAACCCATTGTGTTCTATGTAAACCAATGGAGTTGAGCCAAGAGCTTGTAAAAAGACTTATACCATATTCCCAGAGCGCCTAGTTGAGTTGACTAGAGCTCACGGAGACTTAGCCCAAGATTTTTGGGTGAACTCCTAATTAAATTGTTGTCTTATGTGTTGTTTATTGCTGAATTCTTCACTGTTATATGTATTTATATATCAGCTTAAGCACATCAACTTAAAGCACATAAACAGTTTAAAACATACCAGCACATACCTTATTTTTAAGCACATATTTAATTCCACATTGGTTAATCATAAAGACTTGGGAATATTTAATCTTTGGAAGCAGGAGAGGTTATTGCAAGCTAAACAAGAAGCCTAAGTGCCCCATTTTCAGATCAAGTGGTATCAAAGCTCAAGATTGATTAACCACACCTTCAAGAAGGTTATATTAGAATGCTTGATCGATAGAGCAAAGACTACTTGTCTAAAAGGTGTTTAAATAGTCAAAGGTTGATTGTATACTTGGTTGCAGACTGACTATTGTTTTAGTTTGTAGAGGTGAAGGGAAAGCTATTGATAGCTCAGTCTAGGAAGGACAAGAAGGAAGAAGGGCTGAAGGCATTCTTCTATCCCAGGGGACCTCAAAGTAATCCTTGAAGCACAAAAGGTTTATTGCAAAAGTTTGCTGAATAAGCTCTTTATTAATCTTGTTAGAAGTTATTTTGTTCATTGGTATATGACAACTCCTACAAGTGAGTCCTCAAATTCTTCTTTCTTCACAAGAGTATTTGGTGAGGACATGAAGGAATATTTGGCCACCATGATGGATATGGTGAGAGAAATGTATCAGGATGAAAGGAAGAGCATCATACTTAGAAAGCAATTGAATTCCGGGAGGAAGAGAAGTAGTTTCTTTCTAACAAATTGCAGGAAATGGAGAGGCAACTTCATATTACAAATATGAACCTAAAAAGGATGCATGAGTTGGAGTCACAACTCTTTGTTGCCAAAGAAGCCTTAGTCAGGTATCAACTTAAAGAAGTGGTAAACCATTCCAGTTTGTCTCCAATTTCCTCTAAGAATGCTTATATCAATTCTTTTGAAAAACATTCCAGAGGCATAGGTTCCAAGCTAATGTCCAAGATGGTCTATGAAGGAAAAGGCTTGGGTAAACAGGCATAAGGTATTTTTGAGCCAATACTAGTTAAGGAACGGCCTAAGTATTTGGGTTTTGTCTATGGACAAGCTTATGGAGAAAGTTCCAAAGCTGCCATGAAGACCATTAAAACAACTCCAAGAAGGAGTTGCATTGCAGGTCTTCAAGAGTGTGAAGATTGTATTCAGGAGAAATGCAATATCTTGAAGCATCATTTGTGGGGTACAGGTGTTCAAAAGCACACACCTAAACCAGAGAGTTGGGGAGACTCTAATAACCTTGAAGAGATTGATGGTTTTCTAAAGGGAGCCACTTCTTCATTTGCTTCACCTCATCATGAAGGCAATAAATGTGAAAGAGAAAGGTATAAATCTAGTTCTAATCATCTTCCTTTTGATTTTGCAAAGCATGATAAATTTCCACATAGATATGGGAAAAGAGTTGCATGTTCCTTTTGTGGTTTGGATAACCATAATGTTTCTAGATGTTGGAAGAGGATGGCCACATACAGGAAACTTTTGAAGGAAAAGAAGCAAGAAGTCGAAGGTCCATTAGACAAGGCAAATCATGTTGTCAAGAGGATGCCATGCATTGCACTTATTGCCATAAGCAATGGCATCTTTCTGAAAGGTGTTGGACTCTGAATCCAGCAATTCTTCCACAAAAGCTGAAGAAAGTGGAAAGAGACAATGGCAGAAATGGAAAAGAAGATTCCATGATTGATGTGTTTCAGGATGATTCACATGTTGATGCTAATGTGTAGACAAAGGTAGTACCTTTGAAAGGGATTGCTGGGGAATTGTTAGAGTTCTTATCCAATTAAGATTACATGTCTATTGATGCATTTATTTTCATTTCTTTGTTAAAGGAATGCAAGTTGCAGGATTTTACCAAGAAGGTGAATTGAGAAGTAGAGTAGGAGACTCACTTTGTTGCTGCAACATTATATTTCATTTTAGCTTCGAAAGTACAATGTGCTTAAGCGAAAGTTGAAGGATGAAATGCATGCATGAGCTTGATGTGCATGAACATAGGGATGCTAAATGATTTCCTTATATTTGAACATGTATGTGTAATTAAATTGAAGGGTTGATTTCTTTGTTGTAACATGCATGTGATATTGACTTGAGAAAAGTTGATGTCGCCTCCAAATGGAGATAATGATGAAGTGTTTCATCTTTTGAAAAAGTGTCCTAATGGTCTTTTTCTACATGCTTGACTTGAAGGGTCATTTGTTTTAAAGGCATGTTTTCTGGGCTTGTTATCTAGTCCATCATTGGTTTGCAGATCTAATACATGGAGGTGTTCACAACATGTGAAATATGTTTCTTTTGTTGAAGCAGGAGTTTAGGCCATCCAATTATTGTCTGTATTTCTGTTGCTGTTAATAGTTATTGTTGACAGCTTGTTGAACGGGTACAAATGAAAGTTTTGTGAAGCAGATGAACTTCACATTTGTTTGAAGCCACCTTGCATCAATAATCAACGCAGATAAGTTCAAACTAACTTCTATGACCATTTCAACAGAAGCTCTGCAGGAAGGCAAGGAGGAAGACAGTTCTTCCTAGGAAGACCGGCCCATCCAAGAAGGGAACTGGTCAGAGACTTAGGTTCAAAGGCACTATGCAAGGCAAGCGTATGGAGGTTGAAAGAAGAGGGTGTTGTTACTCTCATTTATTATTCAGATTAGTATATCAGTCTTTTGGAGACCAAAATTTCTTTTAGTGGGAAGGCATGATCCAAAATGGATTTTGGATAGACTCCTAAGTCTAAGTGCTCCTCACAGGGTAAAATGAAAGTCCAAGAAAGTTCTTTAACATAGCCCCCATTGCAGAGATCTTTTCATTCTGAATCTACTGTAACTTGAATGGGCAAAAGTGGACTTAGGACGCAGAAGTTATCGAAGAAAGAAGATGCCCTTTGTTCTTTGGAAAAAGAGGCAAAATGCCCTAAAAATGGAAAAAAACCCTTAGAAAAGGAAGTCACATCAGAAAAAGGCAAAAGGGAAGGACTTAAGCGGAGGCCAAAGAAACCCCGATCAGTTGATCCGATGTATCGGGTTGGAGGTAGGTATGCATGTGATATCGGGACCCCGGACTCGACGATTGTCAGTATGCAATATGCTGATTGCCGATGATTGGATCAGCAAATTGGTATCGGCAATGGCATGAGACAAGGGACGGACCCCCAGGCCAATGCGACTTGCGATTGCGATATATCGCATCGCAACGTCGCGTCGCAGCAATATGAAGGGCCGACTACAAGCAAGACCCGATGGGTTTTATAAACCCGGGTTGATAACATTTGAGTTCTACCATAAAGGGGCATTTCTATGTATTGGTGCATTTCGGCATAAAAACTGATATACAAAGGAAAAAGCCCCCAAAGCAATTAAAAAAACCCAAAAGGGAATCATAAACACGATGCATGGTATTTGAGTTCAGCAAAGGCGGGATTTCAGGCAGGCCTTGGGTAGAAAGTGGTATTGGGTTGGCTCCGCCTGCTTCCACACACTGGTCGACACGTGGCTGGCGGAGGAGAGAGAGAAGCTTCCTTTTCATGTGGGTAAACCCCGTACTCCTAAGCCACCCGAAATTGGATATAAACCGTTAATTAAAGATCTGGTAGATCGATGGTGGGGATTGCGATAATGGCCAAAGGCAGACACGATGCGATATTAGTGCGATTGCGATATATTTTGAAGTTCGATAGGACAAATTTTGTTGGGTTTTTCATCGTTTTCCCGTGTATTTGGGATTCTACCCAAAACACTTATGCGATGCAATATAAGGCCTAATGGTGTACCCGATATGGATTTTAGGGCTGATTGAATGTGTTTCCACATCCAAAAATCATGCCCGATAATGTATTTTTCCAGAAAACTTGGTGTAATGGATTTTTCTCAGTTTTTGGGTTTCTTCCTAAGGAGAAGGCCCCAAAACCTCTGTAACCGCTCCTGATCATCATGCCACACTGAAGCAGGTGTTTTTATAGGCAACGATGCATTTTTCAGCCACGAAGCTACAGAGCCAGATGGCCAGTCTAATCGAAAGGGTGAAGAGAAGCCACAGAGAAATGACTGGGGTAGCCAAAAAGGTGGAAAAGTACATCAAAGGAGGCAGAGAGATCAATTGAGAGCTAGGCAGAAGTAAGAGAGCAGAGAGAGTGAAAGCTAATTCACAGAGCAACTGAGACAGTCCCTTGGAAGTCAAGCGGATTGCTGAGAGCTCAGAGAAGCTAGAGCTGAAGAGCTGAAGCTAGAGCTAGATCCAAGAGCTAGAGCCAGAGCCAGAGCCAGAGCCAGAAAACTGAGAGCATCAGAGCTAGGGATGAGATGGTGTCTAAACCCATCGTGTTCTATGTAAACCAATGGAGTTGAGCCAAGAGCTTGTAAAATGACTTATACCATAATCACAAAGAGCCTAGTTGAGTTGACTAGAGCTCACGGAGACGTAGCGCAAGAGTTTTGGGTGAAATCCTAATTAAATTGTTGTCTTATGTGTTGTTTTACTGTTGCATTATTCACTATTATATGTATTTATACAACAACTTAAGCACTTCAACTTAAAGCACATAAGCAATTTAAAACATACCAACATATACCTTATTTTCAAGCACATATTTGATTCTGCATTGGTTAATCATAAAGACTTGGGAATATTTAAGATTTAGAAGAGGTAGAGGTTCTTGTAAGTTAGACAAGAAGCCTGAGTGCCCCATTTTTAGATCACTAGAGCAATGCACTTGATGATGTTCAATATCTCCAATGTTTCCTCCAAGAGCATCTCTTTGAAATTGCAAAGAAACATTTTGAATTATGTTGACATTAGCAACAAACTATTTTAGTATTTCCATTACTCCCTCAACAATATAGGGTTTACATCTCTTGGTGGGAAACTTTTTAATCTTTACTATAACTTCTTGAACATATCATCTATGTATGTTAGTAATTGCAACAAACCATTGTAATAGTTTACATAGTGAAGAAACCTCTACATGGTTGAAGACATTGATTATCCACACAATCCAATAAACCACCAACCACCTATAACTTGACATTTATTTCAAAATTACCTTAAATCAACAAAAATGACTAAAAAAATAAAAGCATGGAAGTACTCTAATGAGTATGGTAAGGATTATCTATCGACTTTCATCAGTGATTAACAATCAAGACTTTCTATTAATGATCAAATCAGCTTTGACTAGTGCTTCTTATTATGTGAGTCTACTATGTGCAGTGCTTTATGTGGGGTGTTGTATGAACTATGGTTCTATTTGGGTACATGTTGTGTAACTATGGTTCCATACATACAACCCCATAGGGTCCATCTCATTTGGGTAAGTATTAGAATTAAGGGTCCATCTCTATTGTTCGGTGTTTAAAATGAAAAGTTGACAGGCATAAAGCAAGAGAGAACCAGGTAGGCATGAATGTGTAGCTAACATCCCTAGGTATTTAACATAAGTAAGAGAGATTGAGAAATGTAGAAAAATGTTTAACATATTTCATGGAAAATTTCACTAATAAAATAACCACACTACTGTAATAGGAACGGGCTGAAACCATGACAAAATAACCATCAAGAAACTCATTCTAGCAAAATGAAAAGAAAGGACCTCAATATGAAATTATGAATTAATGCAACTAACTCATATATTAATAACTTTAGCATTATGTAAGTTTTCGTGAGCTTCAAGATCAAGTCTACATACTAATTTAGGAAAAAAATATTTGAGTTTAAGACAAACAATTAAATGAGGGGATATTCCACAATAAAAAGAAAAACTCTACAATTGTCCAAGTTTTCAGATTGGGTGCAAGTTTCTAGTGACTTCAACAACTTAGCTAAGGGAACTTTCTAAAATGTGTTTCCTTTCCCATAAATAGATCATCACACCTACAAAGTAAGATGGTATTTTGGAAAATACGTGTGTGTCTTTCAATTTAATGTTTTCAACTATGATAATATGGTAGTTTTCTAGTATGGGGATTTAGAACTGCCCATAATGAGATCCCATTGAAGCATAACAATTGTCACATTTAAACAAAATAATAGAGAATATGTTGTGGCTACGCATTCAGATGGACTGAAGTAGATATAAAAACAAGTCAACAATGGGAGATGGTTAGTGACTTCTAAAGGAATTATTTGTTTTTTCTATGTAAGGCTAATTCTATTAATAAGAACAAAAATATAATTACAAAGAGGCCCTGCCTCAACCGTTGTCACTGAAGTTCATCAAGAAGGTCCAAACTGCCCTAGATTTGGGGAAACCAGTTTGACATGGCAAAAATACCATACATATATCCCGAGACAGTCACCAAACGAAAACCATGCATAAGACCTGGACCCATGTTTTAAGGCAAAAACTAGAAGGAGATTCAACACAGCGCCACCTGATGCGATTGTAAAATGACAAACCCACTTATCATTCATACAAACAACAAAAAAAACAAGTGATTGGACCAAACCCGTCAGCAGCAGAAGTCTGAGTTGGCGCGTGGGTGGCAATAGATGCCACGTGGCGTCATTGGTTATCATCTTGCTTAGGTGTCTCCTTGACAATGAGGCAAACATATCGGTCCCAGTCTTCATCCTCCTTCGCCACATCTCCTTTCGCTATGCCACTTGGAGGTTCCCTTGCATGCTGGGTGCCACTCGAACTGCCTGCTAATGCCATCGTAATTGAAGCTCCGGCTGAGCTACCACTAGTTTGTTGAATGTCACCAACATGAACTCCTTCACCATGCAGACGACCATGCCTAACTCCCCTGCTATCATCCTTCAAGCGTTTCTCAGAACCACGACCCACTCCCTGATTTCTCTCCTCCTAAGAAGGCGCTTCAGAATTTCTCGCCTGAGCACTGTTCTGCTCATTTTCTTCAGAGAAAACTATGGTCACATTGGCTGTAATGATGGGCCTATTCAGGCTACTATAGAACTTGAACTGGGTCGAGTGAGGGACAGAGCTAGGATGCAGAGGAGAAATTGCAGTGTGGAGCCAGAAATCACTGTGCACAGCCATTGGGGCCTGCCCTTGCCCCCGTCCACTGTGTGTATGGGGATAGTGTCTGTGAGGCGAACTGGGAGGAGGCGAATTCTCATGGGAATAAGGGGGAGAGGCAGGAACAAACCTCTGTGATACTTGTGGGCGAGCGTTGCCATCGCAGGTTCCTCCTCTGCGACTCCTCATGCGGTGACAGACCATATCAGTGTGGTTGGAATGCAATTCAGCTGGACAAGTGGCCGGGAAGGAGAACAAGTTGTGAACAGAGGGCTCCTGTGCAGGATTCAAAGGGTAGTGCCTGTAATGGGAGTAATGGTGCCCATTTCCGAGTTCAGTATAGCAAAGAAGCCAACATGAGCTCCCGGTGGCAGTTCAGCTACAAGAATTTCCAACCTGAGGTGGACAGATGCAGAGGGAAGGAGGATAAACAGAGGGAAGGAGGAATTATTTGAGAAGTATATGAAAATCAATTGGAAATTTGGTAGATCATTGCATGTCATTGCATTTGAATTTCACCACTACAACAGTATGTTAATTCTCGTGATTTGTTCTTGTTAAACTTCCCATGAACCTATATTGAAGAAGGAAAGTGGCCACACTTAGACAAAGCGTTAGAGAATGTGCTTTCTACCTATCCATTCAAATGGCTTGAGTAGATATGCAAGGGAGTTGGTAATGGAAATGGTTTATCTAAGTACTCTAAAACCAAAAGGGACACCTACCCACTTGTCTAATATTATTTTTCCTACTAAATGGATAAGGATGCATTATCAAATAAAGGTTTTAGGTGTTTCTTGTTCATTGAGAACACCACAAAATAGAAGCGAAAGTACTCCACAAGTTCTTTCTTGTTATTATTGTTATCGCTAGGCTAAAAAACAAGGAAAGGGAAAGGAAGCCAAGATATCTACGTAATACACTACTACTTAGTACTCTACTAATTGATGCACTTTAAGAAGCATTTTGAAGTGCTTTAATGACTATGTTTCGCCTGGTTTGCTAAATATTTCAATTGGGAATTGCATTTGACATTTTCCAACACCTTTATGAATCTTGAAGCAATTATTAATATAAAAGTTAAATACACACAAGTGTATATTTGAAAAACATGGAATAAGATTATTAATTATGTAGATCTAGTGCTACTTTATCATGAAGATTCTTAGCACCTTAATGGACTTTATTACAATTTCATGGGTCAATATCATAGCTTATCAATATCACAAACCCAAAAAACATAGCTTATCAATACCACATGCCCAATTATGGATTTGTGTATATTATTATGAATATTAAATAAAATATTCCATGGAAGTTAAATCCATATTAGTTAACTAATAAATTTTGATAATTAAATCAAAATTTGATATCTCAAAACAAACAACTATCCACATTCCGATCAGCGGTTCACCTAAATAAAGTAGAATTATAAATAGTCTAAAATATTCCATAGTAATATATTATTTACGTAACAATAATTGATAACTAATCCACATTATGCAAATTTTGACTTGAATTTTGAAAACATAGGATCCCATGTTGGGTGAACAAAGGGTTGAGAGAGTTAGACATTACAAAATATATAAATTCTCGGTAACCATAATCGAAAAACCTAATACTTGAGAAGTTGGTTCTAAATTAATTTACTTACATTTGAATTGTATAGTTAACTTTCACTATTGTTTATCAACCCTTTGAAAGGCCATGAAAACTTTGTCCAACACCTTTTCGAATATTGAAACAATTATTAATACAAAGGTTAAACACACAAAAATATATATTTGAAAAACATGGAACATGATTCCTAACCATGTAGATCTATTCCTACTTTATCATAAAGATTTTTACTCTATTAATGGACTTTATTACAATAGCATGAGTCAATACAAGAGGCACAAAAAATCGTAGCTTATCAATACCATAGGCCCAATTATTGATTTGTGTATACTATTATGAAAAAAAAAATATAATATTACATGAAAGTTGAATCCATATTATTTAACTAATAATTATTGATAATTAAATTAAAATTTGATATTTCAAAATAAACAATTATCTACATTTCACTCAACTATTCATCTAAATAAAATACAATTATAAATAATCTAAAATACTTCATATTAATCTATTATTCACCGCATAATTAATAATTAAATTAAAACTCCATATTTCAAAATAAATACTTAGAAACATTCAAATTAACTATTATATAAGTAAAATATAATTATTATAGGAAAATCCTGATCAACTATTATTAAAATATCAATAATAGTAATTTCAAGCCATTATCAATAAATTCAGTGTAGGCAGCGAGCTCCATCCCGCGTCTATTTAATATTGTAACATATAGAAACAAATATAATTAACAATACAACACACTTTCGATCTATTGATAAATTTCAAGTTCAGACCAAAAAAACGGAACCATGATACCTACACCATGTTCTGGGGTGGAAGGAAAATAAACAGCTGACCTGCACGACAGAGCAATTAAAATCGTTATTAAGAAACTAGTTAATGGATTGGGCATTGGCATTTTATCTGAAAATTGTTCTGTTCTGAAAATGCATATACATCAATGAATCCCCGTGCTGAAGTTACTGTGGCTGAAGAAGATGCATGCCGCATGGCACTGCAGAGCAGACCATGTAGGATTATGAAGAATCTGTATCATAGCAAAGGGGCAAGATGCATTTTTCTTTTGCATCTTGAATCGTCGAACAAAGCAATCTCGATTGGTAATAATTTGAGAAATATGATAAAAGATTCTGATGACTATTTTCTACTTGTTATTTATATCATTTAATTTATATAAATACATTAATTTAAATGAAACGTTAGAGATATTTTTTTATTTTTTTAGTTTTCAAATATTTCATAGAATTTTTGGTGCCAAAATTTCCTTATATGGTTTATTAAAATATATAATATTGTTTTTATGGTAGGTTGTGTTTTATCCCATTATTATATTTAAAAGAGTTGATTCGAATGCTTGAGCTTCCCATTAAATATTTCATTGAATTTTTGGTGGGAAAATTTATGTTAATCATTTGTTAATTTGATGTAAATAGAAAACTATTTTGTCTTTTAAATATTTCATAGAATTTTTGGTAGGAAATTTTACGTTAATTATTTATTAATTTGATTGTATGTTTGGTGATTCAATGCGGTGTAATTTGTTTAATTTCAATTTTAAAATCAAACATCTAAGTTTTATACCTAATAATAAATGATAGTTTTATATTTAATTTTTACAATTTTAATTTATTTTTAAATTTGAAAGTTATAAATAGTTTTTTTTGTTTTGTATGGAAGAATTATTTAAATTAAATAACATAATTTTAAATTATCGAGAAAATCATCAAAATTCAATAATTCAATAACAAAATTCGAAATTATTCTAATAAACCTATTATTGGCAGGTATTGATATTGAGGGAACGAATTTAATTATTTCTCCTCATTATTCAAAATAAACTTCATTAACGTTTAATATTTATGTTAACTTTTAAAATTAACCTATTTAAATGTTTGAATATAATTTAGTCCTTTTATCTCTTAAGCGGTTGAGATTAGGGGAAATTTGATCTATTATATATTGGCATAAACATTTTCGGAAATTCAACATTGGGTCGCTTATTAATTTGAATGTAAACGTTGTAGATCATTCCGACTCGCTTTGAACACAAAATAAGATGTTTGCATTTTGAACACAAAATAAGATGTTTGCATCGTTTATTTGTGATAGCGCTGGTCGAATTGTATGTTAACTTAGTATGTCATTGGAAATCTTCCATAGGGTGATAACTTTATCTATTGGGATATTGGGTATCATTCATACAGATGGGTATATGTTTTAATAATTTTTTAATTAATTAATGCTCGCCTCCTTCAATGCAATACTATGCACATTCGATTCAAACGAAATGAACGTATTAGAATCCATTCAAGCGACATGTAGTTCAGTGAATTTATGGTATACCAGGTGATGACAGAGATCATTTTCATAAATGGTAATTTTAAAACAGAGACTAAGATCTAACAGCGATTTTATTTTTACTTTATATTGTACACATTTAATTTAAAACTATTGCTCAGATATAATTTAAAATTAGCACAATTATATTTAGCAATGTGGGTGATATACGCTGATAGGAATATATGAAGATATGCACAACCATATTTTCCAATGTAGTTGATATAGGTCAATAAGTTGTATCAACCACATTAATAAATATGTGTATTTTTTTTAATTAACTATATAAATAATAACAATCATATATTTATATATTTATGATTATTATATTAATATTATAATAATAATATTAACTCATAATAATATTAGTAATATTAATTAATAATAATAATGTGTCTTATTATTATTATGTTAACTGTTCATAATATTAGCAATATTAATTAACAATAATAATATTCATAATAATAATTATTTAATAATAACAATAATTATTTTAGTAAATGTGCTTGATATACCCGTAAGGCTTCATTTCTATCAATGACAAACCATTAATAATAATAATAATATATTATTATTGTTTTTTATAAAATGTAAATAAGTAATTACTTATTTTATTAAAAAAAAATTAATATTGTGTTTAGAAAAAATATAAAAAAAATTATTTTATTTTATCTTATAAGTCATAATAAAATAAGAATAATAATAACAACAACAACAATAATAATAATAATAATTTACTCATCAAAATTAATAAATAATAGTTAAATAGTTCATTATTGTTAAACAATAATAATATTTTCTTAATTAAATATTTTCAATCCCGCTTCTTCACCCATGTGAGCATCACCAGATGCAATGAGCCCTAAGTGGACTATTCAAAAATCATGAGAAATGAATCAGTTACAACTACCTCTCATGGAAATGGTCATAAAAGAATGAGTTTCTTAACGCAATTGAATCCCAAAAAAATGATATCTAAAAATATAACAATTAATTCATCTTTACATAATAATAATTAATTCTTTGTCACAATGTGACCTTGAATCATGGTTGGCCATGGTTGATTCTCATATTGAGACAACCTTTGTCACAAAGCAAGCAAGATTTGAGCGACCCGAGTTGACTATGTTTCACTAATAATTATATATTATTATTATTGTTATATATTATAATTATTTTTATATTATAATAATAATAATAATTATTATTATTATTATTATTATTATTATTATTATTATATTATTATAATATAATAATAATAATAATAATAATAATTATTATTATTATATTATATCATTATTATAATAATAATATTAACTCATAATAACAATAACGGTCCAATAATAATTAGAATTGTGAGAAGTGAATAATAAACCCAAGGGATTAATACTAAAACCTTAAGGGATTATGAACCCAAAGGAATAATATTAAACCCAAGGGACTAATATTATAAACACAATGTATATAAACCCTAAGATAAATATTATAAACACTAAAATAAACATGATTCACCATCGTTGATTTTCATATTGAGACAATCCTTATCAGAATTCCATGTTTGACCATGGTTGACTGAGGAATAATAAACCCAAGCGATTGATATTATAAACCCAAATGAACAATAAAACCAAGGGATTAATACTAAAACCCCAAGGGATTAAGAACCTAAGGGAATAATCTTAAACCCAAGGGACTAATATTATAAATCCAAGGTATATAAACCCTGTGTGGAGACAATTTTTTTCATAATGCGAGATGAGACCATGATCAACCACAATTGACGATTGTTGGTTATGGTTGATCATGGTTGACCATGATTGATATTATAAATCGAAGTTAATAATAAACCCAAGGGATTGATATTATAAATCGAAGTTAATAATAAACCCAAGGGATTGATATTATAAATCGAAGTTAATAATAAACCCAAGGGATTGATATTATGAACCCAAGGGAAACATAAACCCATGAGATTAATACTAGAACCCCAAGGGATTATGAAGGGAAGGGAATGATATTAAACCCAAGGCACTAATATCATAAACCTAACATTGGTAAACCATAATATAAATATTACAAACACTAAAATAAGCATGGTTTATTTTCATGGTAAGACAATCCTTGTCACACCACGACATTCAACAATTGTTGACTATGATTGGCAATTGTTGACCATGATTGATATAATAAACCCAAGGGATTAATATTAAAACCCCAAGGGAATATGAACCCAAGTAACTAATATTATAAATCCAATGCATATAAACCCTAAGATAAATATTATAAACACTAAAATAAACATGATTGACCATCGTTGATTTTCATATTGAGACAATCCTCATCATAATTCCATGTTGGAACATGGATGACCATGGTTCACATGTTAACAAACCATGGTTGACTGGGGAATAAGAAACCCAAGCGATTGATATTATAAACCCAAAAGAACAATAAACTCAAGGGATTAATACTAAAACCCCAAGGGTTTATGAACCTAAGGGATTAATATTAAACTCAAAGGACTAATATTATAAACCCAAGGTACAAAAACCCTAAGATAAATATAAAAAATACTAAAATAAAGATGGTTGAATTAATAAATCCTAAGAATTAATATTTTAAACTCAAGGGATTAGTAAACCAAAGGGATTATGAACCCAAGGCGATAATACTAAACCCAAGACACTAATATTATAAACCCAACATTGGTAAATCCTAATATAAATACTATAAACACTAAAATAAACATATTTTATTTTCATGGTGAGACAATCGTTGTCACAATGCGACATTCAACCATGGCTAACCATGGTTGGCTATGATTGACAATGGTTTATCATGATTGATATTACATACCTAAGGGAATAATAAACCGAAGGGATTGATATTATAAACCCAAAGCAATAATAAACCCAAGGAATTAATACTAAAACCCCAAGGGTTTATGGACCCAAGGGAATAATATTAAACCCAAGGGACTAATATTGTGAACCCAACATTGTTAAACCCAAATATAAACACTACAAACACTAAAATAAACATGGTTTATTTTGATGGTGAGACAATTGTTGCCACAATCCCTTGCTGATAATATAAACCTAAGGGAATAATAAACCCAAGGGATTGATATTATAAACCCAAATGAATAATAAACCCAAGGGATTAATACTAAAACCCCAAGGGAATAGTACTAAACCCAAGGGACTAATATTATAAACCTAAGGGAATAATAAACCCAAGGGATTGATATTATAAACCTAAAGGAAAAATGACACTAAGGGATGAATACTAAAACCCCAAGGGATTATGAAGCCAAGGAAACAATATTAAACCCATTGGACTAATATTATAAACCCAACATTGGTATACCCAAATATAAATACTACAAACACTAAATTAAACATGATTTATTTTGATGGTGAGACAATCCTTTTCACAATGCAACATTCAACCATGGTTGACCATGATTGATAATATAAACCTAAGGGAATAATAAACCCAAGGGATTGATATTATAAACCCAAGGGATTAATACTAAAACCCCAAGGGATTGTGAACCCAAGGGAATAATATTAAACCCAAGGGACTAATATTATAAACCCAACATTCATAAAGCCAAATATAAATATTACAAAGACTAAAATAAACATGGTTTATTTTCATGGTGAGACAATCCTTGTCACAATGTGAAATTCAGCTATGGTTGACCATGGTTGACCATGATTGAGGGATTAATATTGAACCCTAAAATTAATATTATAAACCATATGGTTAATATTAAACTGTAGGAATATAAACCCTATGAATAATATTAGAAACCCTAGGAACAATATTATAAACCCAATGGATTACTAAGCCCATTGGATTAATATTAAAAACCCAAGGGATTAAAAACCTAAGGGAATAACATTAGACTATGGGATTGATATTATGAATGCTAATTTAATATTATGAACCTTAGGATTAATATTATAAACCCAAGATATTATTACCATAAATCTAAGATTTTTTTTTTTCTAGTTAAGACTTACCTAAGTACCCACGAAGGAATTAAACTGGTGACCTATCGCAAGGAGTGCCTTAACAGCGCACCCATTCACAGTCAATCCAAAGCCCCGTGGGCATAAATCTAAGAAATTAATATACATAAAGGATTAATATTATAAACTAAATAGATTATAAAGTGAGGGGAATAATTTTAAACCGAAGGGATTAATATTATAAATCTATGGGATTAATAAATTCAAAATATCAATATTAAAAATCCAAGTGATCAATAAACACAAGGGATTGATATTAAACCCTAATATTAAAATTTAGTATTATAAACTAAAAATTAAAAAGTCCTAATATTATAAACCTTGGCTATGATTGAATATGGTTCGCAGTGATTGATTTTCATATTGAAACAATCGTTGTTAATTAAATGCCATTAATATCAATAATTAACATTAAAATTAATATTTATATATATTAACATTATTAAAAGTAATATTCATATACATATTAATTAATATTAATAATAATGAATATTGAAATTAATTTTAACTATTTATATTAAATTAAATTTAATATCAAATTTTATTAATCGTTAATATCAAAAGTTGTTAATATTATTTATAATTGTAATGTTGATGTTATTAATAATATTAATATTAATAATTAAAACTAAAATCATAATTTAATTAAAAAATTCCTATTAATAATTAATTTTATTAATCGTTAATATCAAAAGTTGTTAATATTATTTATAGTTGTAATGTTGATGTTATTAATAATATTAATAATATTAATATTAATAATTAAAACTAAAATCATAATTTAATTAAAATTCCTATTAATAATTAACATTTTTATTAATGTGATGTAAATGTTATTAATTTTATATATTTAAATTAATTATGTTATATTTATTTATTATATTAATATTATTAATTTTGTAATTAATTTTATAAAAGTATTATTATTTTTTATATTATGATTAAGTTTTTATTGTTATTATTGATTGTTGACTTAAAATTTTGAAGTTAATGTCAATATTAATGAATATAAATTAAACTTAATGTTAAAATTTCAATATAACCCAATATTATAAGTTCTAATATTGAAAACATGCAATATTGAAAACATTAAATAATCTAATATTAAATTCTAATAATACAAACTTAAAAATTAAAACATAATAATCTAAACTTAATATAATGTCAAAACATATTAATACCTAATATAACATAAAAAATATTAATATTTTAATAAAATTAGATTTTAAGTTTGTTATTAAATGTAGATATTTATATTAATACCATTATGAATATAATTAAGTATAACATTAATAAATAGCAAGTTTATTATCCAATTTAACGAAATAATTAAATTTTCTCAAAACAGAAAATTGTATGTTTTAAGAATATTTTAAATAAAAATATTAATAATATAAATCTAAAATTACTCATTTTCTTATACTCGTTTGCTTATGGCCCCTTTCAAATTTAATGTTTTCTTTAAGCTACATTTCATGCCACCATTATCTTGGTTTCCCTCTTTATGAAAACAAAAATTTATATATTTTTAAAATTTAATAAATTAAAACAAAAAAAAAATATTTTTCAATTATTATTACCTTATTATATTATTAATCACTTGAATATAAATAAACCAAACATTAAGGGGTAATTATGATTTGTGGTTGTTTAAATAAGTTTTGAAACATAATTTTACATGTTCAGGTTGTAAATTGGTTTAAAATGATTAGTTTCTACCATTTTAAATATTATTAAGTATTTGCATTGTTATTTTTTTATATTTTTTAATTTTACAATTAAGCTTATATATTTGTAAGTTTTCATGAATGAATAGATTAAAACATCATAATATAAATTTAAAATGATTCATTTCATTATCTGCAATGTAGACCAAGTTTATATATCACATTATCAATTACATTAGAACATTAAAATAAAATAGAATGATCAAAAGACACTAAACCAATTTAGTGCTTATTGACTTATTGCATGGTGCTACTGCCCTTAATATTTGAGGATTGTCAGATCTTTTACGTTGATCTTTTACATTGAACTTTTAATAACGAATTTCTTGGTTGCTTGTAACTGTGTGGTAATACTTTATAAAATAGTCATGTGAATTACTACAAAGATATAATCGGAAGCATTTGTAAAAGATAAAGGTGGAGGCTTCAAGTACTGTGTAACATTCAAGCAACGTTGTTTCAAGTAATCGTTTTATACGGCCTCTGCACGAATTTTGAAGCTCCACCTTTATCGCTAATCACAATCGCCATAGTGTGCGGTCACATTAACATATGGTTCCCATCTCCTCTGATATGTGATTAACCTCGAAACTCAAAACATATTAACTACACCATATAATACCATCGGGTCAGCTCCTTTGTATGTCGCATTACTTCTCTGCCGATGATATTAACATAAATAAATATTAATATTAAAATAATAATATTTTAATAAAATTAGATTTTAATTTTGTTATTAAATGTAGATATTTATATTAATATCATTGTGAATATAATTAAGTATAACATTAATAAATAGCAAATTTATTATCAAATTTAACGAAATAATTAAATTTTCTCAAAATAGAAAATTGTATGTTTTATGAATATCTTAAATAAAAATATTAATAATATAAATCTAAAATTACTCATTTTCTTATACTCATTTGCTTATGACCCCTCTCAAATTTAATGTTTTCTTTAAGTTACATTTCATGCCACCATTATCTTGGTTTCCCTGTTTATGAAAACAAAAGATTATATATTTTTAAGATTTAGCAAATTAAAACAAAAAAATAATATTTTCCAATTATTATTACTGTATTATATTATTAATAGCTTGAATATAAATAAACCAAACATTAAAGGGTAATTGTAAATTGTGGTTGTTTAAATAAGTTTTGAAACATAATTTTACATGTTCAAGTTGTAAATTGGTTTAAAATGATTAGTTTTTACCATTTTAAGTATTATTATGTATTTGCATTGTTATTTTTTAATTTTACAATTAAGTTTATATATTTGTAAGTTTTCATGAATGAATAGATTAAAACATAATAATATAAATTTAAAATGATTCATTTCATTATCTGGACTATAGATCAAGTTTATATATCACATTATCAATTACATTAGAACATTAAAATAGAATAGAATGATCAAAAGAGACTAAACCAATTTACTGCTTATTGACTTATTGCATGGTGTTGCTGCCCTTAATATTTGAGGATTCCCAAGTCTTTTACATTGAACTTTTAATAATAAATTTCTTGGTGGCTTGTAATCATGTGGTAATACTTTTTAAAGTAGTAGTGTGAATTACTAGAAAGATATAATTGGAAGCATTTTGTAAAAGATAAAGGCAACTGCTTCAAGTACTGTGTAACATTCAAGCAACCTTGTTTCAAGTAAGTGCTTTATACGGCCTCTGCATGAATTTCGAGGTTCCACCTTCATCACTAATCGCAATCGCTATAGTCTGTGGTCACATTAACATGTGGTTCCCATCTCCTCCGATATGCAATTAACCTCAGAACTCAAAACATATTAACTACACCATATAATACCATCGGGTCCACTCCTTTGTATGTCGCATTACTTCTCTGCCAATGATATTAACATATATATATATATAATATATATATATATATATATATATATATATATATATATATATTTTAATAAAATTAGATTTTAATTTTGTTATTAAATGTAGATATTTATATTAATATCATTATGAATATAATTAAGTATAACATTAATAAATAGCAAGTTTATTATCCAATTTAACGAAATAATTAAATTTTCTCAAAACAAAAAATTGTATGTTTTAAGAATATCTTAAATAAAAATATTAATAATATAAATCTAAAATTACTCATTTTCTTATACTCATTTGCTTATGGCCCCTCTCAAATTTAATGTTTTCTTTAAGCTACATTTCATGCCACCATTATCTTGGTTTCCTTGTTTATGAAAACAAAAGATTATATATTTTTAAGATTTAGTAAATTAAAACAAAAAAATAATATTTTTCAATTATTATTACCTTATTATATTATTAATCACTTGAATATAAATAAACCAAACATTAAGGGGTAATTGTGAATTGTAGTTGTTTAAATAAGTTTTGAGACATAATTTTACATGTTCAAGTTGTAAATTGGTTAAAAATGGTTAGTTCTTACCATTTTAAATATTATTATGTATTTGTATTGTTATTTTTTTATATTTTTTTAATTTTACAATTTAGTTTATATATTTGTAGGTTTTCATGAATGAATAGATTAAGACATAATAATATAAATTTAAAATGGTTCATTTCATTATCTGGACTGTAGATCAGGTTTATATATCACATTATCAATTACATTAGAACATTAAAATAGAATAGAATGATCAAAAGACAGTAAACCAATTCATTGATTATTGATTTATCGCATGGTGCTGCTACCCTTAATAATTGAGGATTCCCAAGTCTTTTATGTTCATCTTTTACGTTGAGCTTTTAATAATAAATTTCTTGGTTACTTGTAATTGTGTGGTAATACTTTTTAAAGTAGTAGTGTGAATTACTAGAAAGATATAATCGGAAGCATTTTTTAAAAGATAAAGGCAGAGGCTTCAAGTACTGTGTAACATTCAAACAAACTTGTTTCAAGAAACCACTTTATACGACCTTTGTATGAATTTCGAGGTTCCACCTTTATCGTTAATTTGTAATCGCCATAGTCTGCAGTCACATTAACATGTGGTTCCCATCTCCTCCAATATGCGATTAACCTCGGAATTCAAAACATATTAACTACACCATATAATACCATCGGGTCCGCTCCTTTATATGTCGTATTACTTCTCTACTAATGATATTAACATAAAAAATAATAATATTAAAATAATAATATTTCAATAAAATTAGATTTTAATTTTTTAATTAAATGTAGATATTTATATTAATATCATTATGAATATAATTAAGTATAACATTAATAAATAGCAAGTTTATTATCCAATCTAACCAAATAATTAAATTTTCTCAAAAAAAAAAATTGCATGTTTTAAGAATATCTTAAATAAAAATATTAATAATATAAATATAAAATTACTCATTCATTAATTAAATTTTCAAAAAACAGAAAATTCCATGTTTTAAGAATATCTTAAATAAAAATATTAATAATATAAATATAAAACTACTCATTTTCTTATACGGATTTTCTTATGGCCCCTCTCAAATTTAATGTTTTCTTTAAACTACATTTCATGCCACCATTTTCTTGGTTTCCTTGTTTATGAAAACAAAAGATTATATATCTTTAAGATTTAGTAATTTAAAACAAAGAAATAATATTTTTCAATTATTATTACCTTATTATATTATTAATCATTTGAATATAAATAAACCAAACATTAAGGGGTAATTGTGACTTGTGGTTGTTTAAATAAGTTTTGAAACATAATTTCACATATTCAAGTTGTAAATTGGTTTAAAATGATTAGTTTTTATGATCTTAAATATTATTATGTATTTGTATTGTTATTTTTTGATATTTTTTAATTAAGTTTATATATTTATAAGTTTTCATGAATGAATAGATTAAAACATAATAATATAAATTTAAAATGATTCATTTAATTATCTCGAATGTAGATCAAGTTTATATATCACATTATCAATTACATTAGAAAATTAAAATAGAATAGAATGATCAAAAGACAATAAACCAATTTACTACTTATTGACTTATTGCATGGTGTTGTTGCCCTTAATATTTGAGGATTCTCGGGTCTTTTACGTTCATCTTTTATGTTGAACTTTTAATAATACATTTATTGGTTGTTTGTAATTGTGTGGTAATACTTTTTAAAGTAGTCATGTGAATTACTGCAATGATATAATCAGAAGCATTTTGTAAAAGATAAAGGTAGAGACTTCAAGTATTGTGTAACATTCAAGCAACCTTATTTCAAGTAACCACTTTATACGGCCTCTACATGAATTTCGAGGTTCCACCTTTATCGCTAATCGCAATCACCATAATCTGTGGTCACATTAACATGTGGTTCCCATCTCCTCCGATATGCGATTAACCTTAGAACTCAAAACATAATAACTACACCATATAATACCATCGGGTGCGCTCCTTTGTATGTCGCACTACTTCTCTGCTGATGATATTAACATAAAAAAAAATATTAATACCAAAATGATAATATTTTAATAAAATTAGATTTTAATTTTGTTATTAAATGTAGATATTTATATTAATATCATTATGAACATAATTAAGTATAACATTAATAAATAGTAAGTTTATTATCAAATTTAACGAAATAATTAAATTTTTTCAAAATAGAAAATTGTATGTTTTATGAATATCTCAAATAAAAATATTAATAATATAAATCTAAAATTACTCATTTTCTTATGGCCCCTCTCAAATTTAATGTTTTCTATAAGCTACATTTCAGGCCACCATTATCTTGGTTTCCCTATTTATGAAAACAAAAGATTATATATTTTTAAGATTTAGCAAATTAAAACTATATATATATATATATTTCAATTATTATTACCTTATTATATTGTTAATCACTTGAATATAAATAAACCAAACATTAAGGGGTAATTGTGAATTGTGGTTGTTTAAATAAGTTTTGAAACATAATCTTACATGTTCAAGTTGTAAATTGGTTTAAAATGATTAGTTTTTATCATTTTAAATATTATTATGTATTTGCATTGTTATATTTTTTATATTTTTTAATTTTACAATTAAATTTATATATTTGTAAGTTTTTATGAATGAATAGATTAAAACATAATAATATAAATTTAAATTGATTCATTTCATTATGTGAACTGTAGATCAAGTTTATATATCCATTTTCAATAAAAATGAAATCAAAGTACCTACATATCCCCAATACATTCTCATCTCAAGGAGTTTTTTATTCTGATCTTGAGTGGAGAAGTTAATTTTACAGACCAGTATGATGTGTAACTTTGTTGGTTAGTCATTGAAATTAAAATTTTGTTTATATCATTGAATATATATATATATATATATATATATATATATATATATATATATATATATATATATATATATATATATATATCTCAAAGAAGAAATATTAAATAGCTATATAAAACATTAAAATATTGCAAGTGAAAAAATTAGAGTTCTCTAAAGAAATGCTAAATCTGTATTTAACATAAATCTATAGAGCTTGAGTTAAAAAGATATGATTTTATGATAACCATTTTGAGTTAATATATAGTGTTAAGTAAAAAAAATTATAATAATTAAAATTAAATTATTTATAAATATATTATTAAAAATTATAATTAAATATTAAAATTAAAAATTTATTTTTATTATAGAAAAATAAATTTTATAATTAATTTCAATTAATTAATATTACTTTAATTTTGAAATTCTAATAACAAAATAACTTAATATTATGACATGTAATTTATTTAATTGATATAAATTTGAAATTTCATTATGAAGAATATTGAAAATAAATCCATTACGATCTACATTGTTTTTAAATTACTATCAAATTAGTACAATATGTGATAAGTAAAATAACATTGAAATAAGGTTATAATATCCTCAAGTTCACTTGGATATATAGAAAGGGTCATCACTCATCGCTTTACCTTATCAAATATTTGACCACTTAAATTTTTGTGTCTCTCATTTTATGCCTTAAATTTAGCATGCCCTTGTAATTTTGTAAATTATTACAAGGATGCAATCTTAAGTTATTATGTTTTTAAATATGTTATGATATTTTTTAGTATTATTCTACTAAAATTTCATCTACATCCAAGTAAGATGAGTGTGCTTTAACATTTTTGTTGCAGTAAAATTTGAAGAGTAAATTTAATATAATTATTAATCAATTTAACGTCTTAGATTGATAAGTTTATGAAGTTTTGAATAGCGAGTGATCCAGTGTTTTGTTAATTTACTTTTTAATATGAAGTCACCCGTTTAATTTCCCATTCTAATATTAAATTATATTTTTTTGGTGTTGTAAAATTGAAAATATACTTTTTAATTTTAAATATGCATTTTCTAGATGGTCATCAATCCAAATACGTGGACTATCTGAAATCGCTATCAAGGATTCCAACACTCCAATGCTAGGCTCCTTCTGTTCCAATTTGGCAATGCGATAATAATCGCAGACTCGATAACCTTTCCACTCTTCTCTATAATGGTTCGGGTCCGGGCTGTCAGAGTTCAGACTTTGGCGGTTCCAAAGGTCCCTTCTACTCCACTTGTAGTTCTTGCGATGCAATAATGGTACGGACTCGATATGGGTGTGAACTAGATTCAATAATATTTCAAGTCCAAAACTACGTCCATATGAAGTCGCCCGTTAATATGAAGTCAACCATTTAATTTCCCATTCTAATATTAAATTATATTTTTTGGTGTTGTAAAATTGACAATATACTTTTTAATTTTAAATATGTATTTTCTACATGGTCGTCAATCCAAAAAATGTAGTTGCAAGTCAATGTAATTCATACGTCACATACAAAACAATGTGCATCATTTACATTGAATGGAGGTTTAAAAGATGCACATGATTTGTTTTTCTTGGACGTTTAACAGAAACCCACATATTAAGTTTATTTTAAATTTTTACATATGTGATCAGGGAATCTAGGAAGTGTTTATATGGCAATATCACATCTGATCTTGTGTTTTTCTTCAATAGTAATTCAAAATTTACAACTCCTAATTTAGTTTTAATATTAAAATTAAGATCAATTTCCATTTATGATCATTAAATATTTTAATTATATATTGTTTGCATTGGGTATTGTTTTCATTCAATGTTACAATTTTATAAAAATAAACGAAACTAAAAGATGTTAGCAATTTTGTAATTTTTTAATTTGTTTATAGCAAACAACAATTTTATAAAAATAAAGCAAATTTTGTTTTTCACAAATATATTTGGGATATTCTGAAAATATTAATTATAGTTTATTATAAATTTAATAAATTATAAACACTTTGTTATCAATTTATAACCATCGTAATTGAATCTTTTTGGAAGGCTTTTATCATATCATTATCACATTGCAAGAACCATTATCTCATCACAAGAAACACAAGTGGAGTGGAAGGGACCTTTGGAACCGTTGAAGTCTGAACTCCGATAGCCCGAACCCGAACCATTATAGAGAAGAGTGGAAAGGTTATAGAGTCCGCGATGGTTATTGCATCGCCAGATCGGAATGGAAGGAGCCTAGCATTGGAGTGTTGGAATCGCCAATAATGATTTCTGATAGTACATGTACTATCACATCGGGGTTATTGGAGCACTATGTTATTTCTCCATTCGATGTGAAATTGCCGACAACGATTGCCGATAATTAAATGGAATGGCCGAGATAGTGATTAGATATTTTGCGTTTCTTATGTTTCTTACGATAACTGTTATATTATTTATTGATTGCATTTTTGTTTCCATTTCTTATTTTCTCTTTTTCGAATGATCAAACAATAAAGTTTAAGTTTATACATTATGGGTGTAGCTAAAAGATAATGAATAAAGTTTACTGGTAGGAAATAAGAAAGAAAATTGAGAGAAAGAATATTAATAATTCTATTCATGCATAAAAAAATGTTTATAAGAGAATACATTATATTTTATATGTTTAAATTGGTATAATAATGAATTTGGAGAGATGTGAACAAGAATTAAAGAAAAAATGTCACCATAACTTTCCAAGCAATTCCTCGAGCTAGTTAAACTATGGCATAAACTTGTAAAACCCAGGAATGTTTAAAATGTTATATACCCATTTATCAGAGTTTGTATCTAAAATAAATCATCATTTGCTGCAACAACCCTTTGCTACGGCAACTCCCATCATCAGTGTCAATTAAACCAGAATTCACATGAACAGAATCACATCTTGCATTGGAGAAGAAACAAAAAAAACAATCAGAAATGGTAACCCATTAGGTCAAAACAATAATGAAAAAATCCGCTCAAACTAAACCCTAGTTATTTACCTATAGTTCTGCACAGATACGTTCATGGCGTGGAGCTGTGTAGGTTGAGTAAATGTCGACGATTCATCCTTGCAACTTGGGAAAGCATTCAGGGGAGGAGGGTGTCGGCTGAGGTATTGTTCTCAGCACCACAGTTCACCAAATAACATATCAAGGCTAAGAGCGCGGCATACATGAAACATCCATATCGAAAATCCATGGGTTCCTAGCGAGGAAGGTAGGAATGAATAATGGCAATGGTACACTCTAGTAAGGAGAATAGAGATTTATAGCCACACGATTCCTGCTGTATTCGGTTAGAACTTTATCCTTGTAAGCTTTATGAACGGGCAACAGTTTCTCTTGAGAATGTGAACGGGCAACAGTTTAAATTTTATTTGGACGTGAGTTGGAAACGTTACAAAGGATGTGAACTGGAAATAGTTTAAGGTTTACTTGGACATGAGTTGGAAACGTTACAAAGGTTTACCTGTAGGAGTTGGAAACGTTACAATATAATTGCTTAATTATAAACTAAAATTGACATGTGGTCGGAGTATACGTTTGAGAATATGAACAGGCCTAAGTGTTGTTCCTCTTTGATCCACGTCTTTTAGGTTAATATTTTATAGTTTTTTTAAATACATTTCTCAGTACTCAACATACGTGGTTATCAATGAGAGGCACAGTAAATATTTAATCATGTTTTGTAAAAAATTAATTTAAGTATGGTCTAAGTATGTGTCCTAGACATGCAAGAAAGTTACTGTAGCGAATTTCATTCATTGATTTAGTGACGACTATAAGAATATACTGGCATCAATTCAGGCCATCCGATCAAAACGATTAATTAAGAAAATGATTAACTTGCTGATTCTAATGGGGGGGACACCTATCAACGTAATTAGTAATATTAAATAATAATAATAATAATAATAATAATAATAATGTCTTATTATTATTATTATTATTATTATTATTATTATGTTAACTCATAATAATATTAGCAATATTAATTAATAGTAATAATCTTCATAACATTACTTATTTAATAATAACAATAATTATTTTAGTAAATGTGGTTGATATACCCATAAGGCTTCATTTCTATCAATGACACAAACCATTAATAATAATAATTTACTCATCAAAATTAATAAATAATAGTTAAATAGTTCATTATTGTTAAACAATAATATTATTTTCTTAATTAAATATTTTCAATTCCGCTTCTTCACCCAGGTAAGCATCACCCGATGCAATGAGTGCTAAGTGGAGATGAGATGTAATGAGTGCTAAGTGGACTTTTCAAAAATCATGAGAAATGAATTAGTTACAACTACCTCTCATGGAAATGGTCATAGATGAATGAATTTCTTAACGCAGTTGCATCACAAAAAACGATATCTAAAAATATAACAATTAATTCATCTTTACGTAATAATAATTAATTCTTTGTCATAATGTGACGTTGGACCATGGTTGGCCATGGTTGATTCTCATATTGAGACAACCTTTGTCACAAAGCGACATTTGAGCATGTTTGACCACGGTTGACTATGATTCACTAATAATAATATATTATTATTATTATTATATATTATAATTATTTCTATATTATTATAATAATAATATTACCTCCTAATAATATTAATTAATAATAATTATTATTATTATTACTATTATTATAATATTCTAATATTATAATAATAATATAAAATTAATAATAATAATAACAATTATATTATTATTATTATTATTATTATTAACAATAATGGTCTAATAATAATTAGAATTGTGATAAGTGAATAATAAACCCAAGGGATTAATACTAAAACCTTAAGGGATTATGAACCCAAAGGAAGAATATTAAACCCAAGGGACTAATATTATAAACACAATGTATATAAACCCTAAGATAAATATGATAAACACTAAAATAAACATGATTCACCATCGTTGATTTTCATATTGAGACAATCCTTATCAGAATTCCATGTTTGACCATGGAATAATAAGCCGAAGCGATCGATATTTTAAACCCAAAGGAACAATAAAACCAAGGGATTAAAACTAAAACCCCAAGCGATTATGAACCTAAGGGACTAATATTATTAATCCAAGGTATATAAACCCTATGGAGACAATTTTTGTCATAATGCGAGATGAGACCATGATTGACCACAGTTGACCATTGTTGGTTATGGTTGACCATGATTGATATTATAAACCAAAGTTAATAATAAACCCAAGGGATTGATATTATGAACCCAAGGGAAACATAAACCCATGTGATTAATACTAAAACCCCAAGGGATTATGAACAGAAGGGAATGATATTAAACCCAAGGCGCTAATATTATAAACCCAAAATTGGTAAACCCTAATATAAATATTACAAACACTAAAATAAACATGGTTTATTTTCATGGTCAGACAATCCTTGTCACACCGCGGCTTTCAACCATGGTTGACTATGATTGGCAATTGTTGACCATGATTGACATAGTAAATCGAAAGGAATAATAAACCCAAGGGATTAATATTAAAACCCCAAGGGATTATGAACCCAAGTGACTAATACTATAAAGCCAATCTATATAAACCCTAAGATAAATATTATAAACGCTAAAATAAACATGATTGACCATCGTTGATTTTCATATTGAGACAATCCTTATCACAATTCCATGTTGGAACATGGATGACCATGGTTCACATCATAATAAACCATGGCTGACTGGGGAATAAGAAACCCAAGCGATTGATATTATAAACCCAAAGGAAAAATAAACCGAACGGATTAATACTAAAACCCCAAGGGATTATGAACCTAAGGGAATAATATTAAACCCAAATGACTAATACTATAAACCCAAGGTATAAAAACCCTAAGATAAATATAAAAAATACTAAAATAAAGATGGTTGAATTAATAAATCTTAGGAATTAATATTTTAAACTCAAGGGATTAGTAAACCAAATGAATTATGAACCCAAGGCAATAATATTAAACCCAAGACACTAATATTATAAACCCAACATTGGTAAACCCTAATATAAATACTACAAACACTAAAATAAACATATTATTTTCATGGTGAGACAATCCTTGTCACAATGCGGCATTCAACCATGGCTAACCATGGTTGGCTATGATTGACAATGGTTTATCATGATTGATATTACATACATAAGGGAATAATAAACCCAAGGGATTGATATTATAAACCTAAAGGAATAATAAACCCAAGGGATTAATACTAAAACCCCAAGGGATTATGAACCCAAGGGAATAATATTAAACCCAAGGGACTAATATTATAAACGCAGCATATATAAACCCTAAGACAAATATTATAAACACTAAAATAAACATGATTGATCATCGTTTATTTTCATATTGAGACAATCCTTATCACAATCCCATGTTGGACCATGGTTGACTTCATAACAAACCATGGTTGGTCGGGGAATAATAAACCTAATAAATTGATATTATAAACCCAAAGGATTTATGTTAAAACCCCACAATTAATACTAAACCCAATAATAAAAACCCTAATATTATAATCCCAATATTAAACTCTAAAATAATAAATCTAATATTAAACACAATATTAGAAACCTAATATTTGAAACCCTAATATTAAACCCCAATTTTCTAATGTCACATTACAACATTGAATAAATTTCAATGAAATATAACATTGGTTGACCATTATTAGATTGATTATCGCATTGAGACAATGTTTGTGACAATGCAATGCTTGACAAATTTTCAGACAAATGTGACATTTGACCATTGTTGACCATGATTGAGTATGGTTGAAGATGAGTAACAATGGTTTACCATTGTTTACAACACTTGACCATGGTTCATTTTCTTATTAAGACAATATTTGTCAAGGAATATCTACCCTTAAATTAATAAACTCGAGGGATTGATATTATAAACCCAAGGGAATAATATTAAACCCAAGCGATTAATATTATAAACCCAAGGTATATAAACACTAAGATAAATATTATAAACGACATGGTTAATTGTTGTTTACCATGGTTGATTTTCATATTGAGCTAATATTTGCAACAATGCAATATTGGACCATCATTGTCCATGGTTTATCATGGTTGGTTTTCATATTGAGACAATCTTTGCAATAATGTGACGTTGCACCATGCTTGATTTTCATATTTAGACAAATCTTTCTCACAATGAGAAATATTGTCTCAATATCATAAACCTAAGTGGTCAATATAATAAATCTAAGCGATTAATGAACCTAACCAATTAATAAACCTAAGCGATTAATAAACCTAAGCTATTAATATTATAAGCCTAGGGGATTAATAAACCTAAGGGATTAATATAAATAGTAGGATTACTATTACAAACCCTAGGATCAATATTAAAACCAATAATAAAAACCCTAATATTATAATCCCAATATTAAACTCTAAAATTATAAATCTAATATTAAACACAATATTAGAAACATAATATTTGAAACCCTAATATTAAACTCCAATTTTCTACTATCACATTACAACAATGAATAAATTTCAATGAAATATAGCATTGCAACAAACATTATTAGATTTATTATCACATTGAGAGAATGTTTTCCATAATGCAGTGCTTGAAAAAATTTCAGATGAATGTGACATTTGACCATGGTTGACCATGATTTACCATGATTGACGATGACTCACATTGTTTTGCCATTGTGGACAACAGTTGACCATGGTTCAATTTCATATCAAGACAATATTTGTCTTAATATGAAAATGAACCCAAGGGATTGATATTATAAAACCCAAGGGATTGATATTATAAACCCAAGGTGTTAATACGAAAACCCCAAGGGATAATCTTAAACCCAAGGGATTAATATTATAAACCCAAGGTATATAAACACTTAGATAAATATTATAAACCCTAAAATAAAAATAGTTAACTATGGTCTACCATAGTTGATTTTTATATTGAGTTAATATTTTCCACAATGTGATGTTGGATCATCATTGACCATGGTTGATGATGGTTCATTTTCATATTGAGACAATATTTGTCATAATGTGACGTTGGACCATGGTTGACCATGTTAGACCATGGTTGATTTTCATATTTAGACAATCTTTCTCACAATGAGAAAGATTGTCTCAATATCATAAACCCAAGCAATTAATCATCCCAAGGGATTGATAAATCTAAGAGATTAATAAGACCAATGTATTAGTATTATAAACCTAGTGTATTGATAAACCCAAGGGATTAATATTACAAACCCTAGGATTAATATTAAACCCAATAATGAAAACTCTAATGTCAATATTAAACTCTAAAATTATAAATCTAATATTAAACACAATATTAGAAACCTAATATTAAACCCCAAATTTCTAATATGACATTACAAAATTGAATAAATTTCAATAAAATATAACATTGCAACAAACATTATTAGGTTGATTATCACATTGAGACCATGGTTGACCATGATTGACCACACTTGACGATGATTCACAATGGTTTAGCATTGTTGACAACAGTTGACCATGGTTCAATTTCATATAAAGACAATCTTTGTCTAGGAATATGAACCCTTAAATTAATAAACCCAAGAGATTGATATTATAAACCCAAGGTGTTAATACTAAAACCCCAAGGGATTAATATTAAACCCAAGGGATTAATATTATAAACCCAAGGTATATAAGCACTAAGATAAATATTATAAACTCTAAAATAAACATGGTTAACTATGGTTTACCATGGTTGATTTTCATATTGAGTTAATCTTTGACACAATGCAACATTGGACCATCATTGACCATGATTGATAGTGGTTGATTTTGATATTGAGACAACTTTTGTCAAAATGTGACGTTGGACCATGTTTTCTTTTTATATTTACACAATATTTCTCACAATGAGACATTGGACCATGGTTGATCATCATTGACAATGATTATAAACCCAAATAATTTTTATCAAACACTATGATTAATATTTTAAACCCTATGAATAATATTATAACCTAGGAATATGAACCCTTGGATTAATAAGCCCAAGGTTTTAATATTAGAAACCCAAGGGAATCATAAACCCAAGAGATTGATATTATAAACCCAACGAAATAATAAACCCAAGGAGTTAATACTAAAATCCCAAGTGATTATAAACCCAAGGGAATAATATTAAACCCAAGGGATTAATATTATAAACCCAAGGTAAATAAAAACTAAAATAAATATTGTAAACCCTAAAATAAACATGGTTGACTAAGGTTTACCAAGGTTGATTTTCATATTGAGACAATATTTGTCACAATGTGACATTGGACCATGGTTGACTTTCATATTGACACAATGTTTGTCGCAATGTGACATAGGAATATGTCTAACCATGATTTACCATGGTCTATAATAATTGACAATGGATTACCATTCTTGACAATGGTTTACCATTGTTGACCATGGTTAACGATGATTAACAATGGTTCCTTTTCATATTAAGACAATCTTTGCCACAATGTGACATTAGACCATGATTGACTAAGGTTGACACAATGTGACATAGGAAGATGGCTAACCGTGATTTTCCATGGTCTACAATGATTGACAATGGTTTACCATTCTTGACAATGGTTTACCATTCTTGACCATGGTTAACAATGATTAACAATGGCTCTTTTTCATATTGAGACAATCTTTGTCACAATGTGACATTGGACCATGATTAACTATGGTTGACCATGATTATAAACACGGGGGATTTATATTAAACCTAAGGATTAATATTATAAACCCTATAAACCCAATGGTTTACCATTGTTGACCATGGTTAAATATGGTTGACCATGGTTGATTTTTATATTGAGACAATATTTGTCATAATGTGATGTTGGACTACTGTTGAAAATGATTATAAACCCAAGGGATTTATATTAAACCCCGTGTATAATATTATAAACCCTATGAATAATATTATACCCTATGTATATCAACCCTTAGATCAATAAACCCAATATATTGATATTATAAACCAAAGGAAATATAAACCCAAGGTGTTAATACTAAAATCCCAAAGGATTAAAAAACCATGATTTACCATGGCCTACAACGATTGACAATGGTTTACCATTATTGACCATGGTTAATGATGATTAACAATGGTTCCTTTTCATATTGAGACAATCTTTATCACAATGTGACATTGGACCATGATTGACTAATGTTGACCATGATTATAAACACGGGGGATTTATATGAAACCTAAGGAATAGTATTATAAACCCTATGAATAAACCAAATGGTTTACCATTGTTGACCATGGTTGATTTTTATATTGAGACAATCTTTGTCATACTGTGATGTTGGACTACTGTTGAAAATGATTATAAATCCAACGGATTTATATTAAACCCCATGTATAATATTATAAAACCTATGAATAATATTATACCCTATGTATATGAACCCTTAGATTAATAAACCCAATATGTTGATATTATAAACCCAAGGGAATAATAAACCCAAGGTGTTAATACTAAAATCTCAAAGGATTACAAACCCATGTGAATAATATTAAACCCAAGGGATTAATATTATAAACCCAAGTTAAATAAATATGGTTGACTATGGGTTGACCAGAGTTTTATAACATTGATTATGGTGACTATTGAATTAATAAACCGAAAAGATTAAATCCTTGGATTTATTAATTATTAATATTGATTTTTTAAATTATTAATATTATTAATTAATTCTAATATATTAATTATTAATCAATATTAATATAATTTAAAATTTAATATTAAATATTATTATTCATTAAATACTAATATATATTAAAAATATATAATAAAATTTCACACCCTAATTTATAATTAATAATATTATTACTATTGTATTAATATTTAAATTAATAAATTAACTCATTAGTAATTAATCAAAATTAATATTATTTGAAAAAGCCCACATTCATCGCATCTTTCTCTCCTCATAACTATTTAAATACCTCATTTAAGCTCTTCTACTATCAACATTAAAAATATCACGCCCCTACACCTGCGGTAGTCTTTCAACCGCTTATAGCAAGGTGTGGCACCACCGAACGCTTTCTTTTCACCAATACTAACATTCATGGACTACGCTTATTTTCACATTAACATTACTTAGCTTGTGTTTCGCAACCAAGTAAACATACAATTATCCTTTATACTTAATGAAGCCCATACTCATTCATTATCCATAGCAATTATAACAAGAACATCAACAATTGCAACAAGTATAAAGGGGAGGGGCAACTCCCGAACAAGTCTGCCCGACAATATATTATAACCAATCTTCCTTCAATAATACAATACAAGTAATGCTTGGCAGACTCCAAGCCAATACTTAATTTCTTTTACAAAGCAGGCAACCAGCCTTTACAAAGTGTATGTGCACGTCTTGCACGAGAGTGGGTGCTCCCACGAGTCACCGAGACACTCTACCAAAACCCGGCACAATCTGCACTTTAGAAGTGCGAGCTCTTGAGTGCGAGTTGATTGATGTCCAAATGAACCTGCGCTATGGCAAGTATATACACATGCTACTATGGGTGGTGGCCTTCCAGCGGACCCCCAGACATGCTATAACGCACAACCCAAGTGCGCACATAGGTGGTCGTCCTTGCCATCGTGCAAGGCTCTTCAAGCCAAGGTATAAACTCCCTTGCCTTCCACGCATTTTTCACTAAGTGTTGCAACGCTCCTCATGTATCGTCGCACTTAGCTCATTTTTTCGTCGCTTTTCCTCCGCACATTGGTTATGTCGCGCTCGCCCGTCGCACTTCGCATGCTCATCACACACCTATCGCACGCCCACAGGGCGCGTGCGCGCGGTCACCCGGCGCCCAACCGCACCACGGATACGAAGGCCTTACATCCTCCTCCATCTGAAATCGTTGTCGTCCTCGACAGCATACCATCCCGATAGCCATCCACCGAGATCATCATTAACCATGATGTCAACTCCTCCATATAAGGCAAACATCCCTGCAACATATGTAGAACTCCATCTCCATCATGTCTCACCTTAGTGACCAACTGCCACCAAGATAACCATACCAAGGTACACACCTCTACGGTATGTCCTCCATCAGATATCATCTCGATCCATGATCATCAACTCCTCTGTCACAATCTCCACTGCAACATCTCGTGTCGACCTCATCATGTGTCATCATGTGAACCTTTGTCATGATACTCCAACAAAACGTTAACACATCCCTGCACACTTCGCGACCCCATGTCTGAACTAGTTGGGTAGCTATTCCAACTATCACGCTCAAATCATGAGAGTGAACATCCTCATGCCATCATCAGTTGTTCCTCAAACATCTGCCACATCCTTGACTCATCAAGAATCTATCTCCAATCCATGCTCAGGTCCATGGAAACTCCATCCATCTCATCTGCAACATGTCATGATGCTTGATGCCAAGCCATCCCTACACCATCAGTCATACCTGCTCAAACATTTTAAGGACTCACGACCATGAGTAGCTAACAATGAGCCCCATCTTCTTCATCCATCTAAGAAGATGTAGAGGGAGTAGAGCCTGAAGGCTCTCCCTCACTAATCAACTCGATCCATCTATCAGGATCCTCAATCTCCATCCTTTGTAGATAAGTGACCCGGCCTTCCCCCTGGGCATCTAGCCTCACATATACCTCCTCCTCATCATCATCATCTTCCACCAACTCTAGCCTTCTTGTCAAATCCAAGATGCTATCTGAAAGTGATCTAATGACCAATGACTGTTCGGTAAGCTTTGCCTCAACAGTAGACAATTGCTTACTCATGTCTCCCATTATCTTCTCATCCTCCATTTGCATCACTCCCAATTTACAATCAGGCCTTGTCACACCAATGGTTGGAACACCAATGGGTACATCGTCCCTTCCATCATAAATGTAGAGCTTCTTCAAATGTGGAACAATCATAGCATCAAATTGTTTCATAAACTCCATCCCCAATACAACTTCATAGTCATCAATCCACACTATAGTGAAGTCCACCTTCCCGGTCCATTCACCAAGTGTAGTGTCCACCTTCTCAGCTATACCAAGAATCTCAATAGGAGGAGAATTCACTGTCTTCATTTGTGCCTTTGCCGGTACAAATTTCAGCCCAATTCTTCTCGCAGTATCTTCGCCCATGAAGTTGTGAGAAGCCCCACTATCCACCATAGTGAGCACATCAGTACCTCAAACCTTCATTCGAACATACTCCAACTTGTTCCTTTCAAGATCCCTTCTAGAGACAAACTCCGTAGTAGCAGAAGCACCAAGTATCTGCATCATCCCCACAGAAGCACCTTCATTCCTTACATCAGATTGTGCAATAGCAGCCACCTTTGGTTTAGAATGACAATTCTTCACTGTGTGTGGTCCAGCACATATCCAACACTTCAAGGCTTTATTCGTCTTCGAACTATCATCTGATTTCGAAGTATCTTCTTTCTTCTTATCTTTCGGTTTATCGGACTTCTTCTTCCTATCATCAGAAGTCTCATCATAATGCTCCACCAACCTGTCAACAGCAGCAAAAGCTTCCTCATGTGTCCTAATCTTCTACCTCTTCACTTCATTGCGTGCCCAAGGCTTCAACCCAATAATGAAGTTGAACACCTTGTCCCTCTCCTCCATGTCAGGAAGTTCCAGAGCTGCACTTGCAAACTCCCGCTGATATGCTTGTAGGCTCCCGATCTGCTTTATGTACTTAATCTTTGTCCTTGCTTCCCATGTTTCATCCTGAGGACTGAAATGAGTCTGCAAAGCCTTCTTCATGTCATCCCACGAAGTAATGTCATCAGCACTACCATTAGCAATCTGATCCAACCTCCTTCGCCACCACATCTTAGCATCCTTTGTTAAGAACTGAGCAGCTACCTTGACCTTCATCTCATCATCAGATAGACCCAACCATTCCAAGTATTGCTCCATGTCCCATAGAAAGTTGCCAAGAGTCTTTGCATTCCTTGTGCCATCATAAGATTCTGGTTCCTTGACCTTCACATGAGGCACTCCTCCACCTGAGTTATGCCTCACAGCCTTCTTCAACACCACGATCTCATCCTTAGCTTTGTCAAGAGTTTTCTTCAAGTTCATGATCTCTGCAAGACCCTGATCCCTTGCTTCTTCAACCTCCTTGACCCTTACTTCAAGTTGTGTACACATAAGATCAGTGTACTCATACTATGTCCGGAGTTCATCATGTTGTGTTCAGAGTTCATCGAGCTCTTCCTTCATCTTCAAATTGGTCTCTTGTTCTTTAGCGAACAAGTCCATCTTCTTATCCCAAGAAGTCTCCATATCCTCCATTTTTTCCAACACCTTTTCAATGAACCCAATAGTAGTATCTTTCACAACGTGACTAGACCCAGCCTGAGATTCGACTGCCATCTCTAGCAGCTTCTTCCTCCTTTGCAATCTAGTTTCGACCATCCAACAGCTTCACCAAGTCACCTGCAATTAGAACCAACCCTTGTTCCACTTATGTGAACGGTTTCCTTCACCTGCAAGCACCCCTTCCACTGTCACGAGAAACCCTGCTCACCAGCTTCAAACCGAAGTCTTGTTCTCACCTGTCAAGTGTATACCGGCTTCAATGATTCAACACCTGAACCTGTTCACAAGCTTCAACCTTCCACGAGCAAACCTTGCTCTGATACCACCTTGAATTCAGTGAAGGTGTGTAGCAACTTACACCTTCAATACCCTGAATCAGCTGCTCTGATACCACCTGTCACACCCCTACACCTGCGGTAGTCTTTCAACCGCTTATAGCAAGGTGCGGCACCACCGAACGCTTTCTTTTCACCAATACTAACATTCATGGACTACGCCCATTTTCACATTAACATTACTTAGCTTGTGTTTCACAACCAAGTAAACATACAATTATCCTTTATACTTAACGAAGCCCATACTCATTCATTATCCATAGCAATTATAACAAGAACATCAACAATTGCAACAAGTATAAAGGGGAGGGGCAACTCCCGAACAAGTCTGCCCGACAATATATTATAACCAGTCTTTCTTCAATAATACAATACAAGTAATGCTTGGCAGACTCCAAGCCAATACTTAGTTTCTTTTACAAAACAGGCAACCAGCCTTTACAAAGTGTATGTGCACGTCTTGCACGAGAGTGGGTGCTCACACGAGTCACCGAGACACTCTACCAAAACCCGGCACAATCTGCACTTTAGAATGGCCCTTGGGCGCACCTCGTCCACCCTACAACCGGCCTTTACCACAACCCAACCTGCGCACTAGAAACTGCGCATGAGTTATGCGCATCCACAAGAGGAATGCGCACTTTACCCCTGCTCCTCCTTAGAAGTGCGAGCTCTTGAGTGCGAGTTGATTGATGTCCAAATGAACCTGCGCTATGGCAAGTATATACGCATGCTACTATGGGTGGTGGCCCTCCAGCCGACCCCCAAACATGCTATAACGCACACCCCAAGTGCGCACATAGGTGGTCGGCCTTGCCATCGTGCAAGGCTCTTCAAGCCAAGGTATAAACTCCCTTGCCTTCCATGCATTTTTCACTAAGTGTTGCAACGCTCCTCATGTATCTTCGCACTTAGCTCGTTTGTTCGTTGCTTTTCCTCCGCACGTTGGTTATGTCGCGCCTGCGCGTCCCACATCGCACGCCCGTCGCACACCTATCGCAAGCCCACCGGGTGCGTACGCGCAGTCACCCGGTGCCCAACCGCACCGCGGATACGAAGGCCTTACAAAAAAGGTCTTGATGATGGATCCCGGTTGGGATTTGAAACGTTGACAAAAAATGGTTTTTGCTGTGGATTCTCTAGTAACTAAATATAAAAATATAAATCATAGATGTCTAAAATCCAAATAAAAGATATTATTAAACATGATTAATATTATATTAACAATATTATAAATAGTTTTTTAATTAATAATATTGTTTTCAAATTCATTAATATATATATATATAATAAGTTTATAATAATAGTTATTTAAAATATTATTTTTAATATTTATAATAACTCATATTTAAAGTGTTAATTTTTAATATTTATAATAACTAATATTTAAAATGTTATTTTAAATACTTATAATAAGTAATATTTAAAATCTTTATTTATAATAACTCTAACTTTATTATACTTAATGATTAAGAGATGCAATGAATTTGAAATTTAATTTTACAAGAGCGAGGGTGTGTCATGATATGTTTCATGATATTACTTTCTTCTCATTCGCAATGGTTTACATAGGATACTTCGGAGGTTACACTCGATAGATTTGTTGGTAATTTATTTTCCATGTTATTAGATTTTGTTAGAGATATGTCGAGCTCATTTGAAAGCATTTTATCTATTTTTAGGTTTTTAATCATTTCTACACCTTAAATTACTTTCATGCACGTAAAATCAAGATCGTTTAAGTGTATTTCTTTTAGTGGCATTCAGAAAATATCACCAAAACATGAACAAGATTGGTAAATTAAGACCATTACGCAAATCGATGAGGTAGGATTTGATATATATATAAAACTAACGAAGAGGGTAGGCTATGAGGTAGGATTTGATATTTATATATATATATATATAACTAACGAAGAGGGTAGACGATGAGGTAGAGATATATATTAGAACTTAAATTTAACCCACAGAACATATTAGGCTACATACATGAGTTAAAATAAAATATCGGCTAGTTTCAATTAATATAATATAGGACTCATTTATTAGAAAAGGGCGTGCAAAAAAAAATTTGGATAAAGATCAAATATTTTAAATCGTACAAAAACATAAATAAATCAAATTTATAATCAAAAATATAAATTTCGCGACGATTAAATGTTGGCAAGTCACCGCCCCGTGCGCTATACATAATGTGAAGAAAATGCATTAATTGGAGTTTTAAATTAAGAGAACGAGGAAGCAAAGGAAAAAATATAAAAAGATTAACCCTAACACGTAATTCAACTAATACGTAACAAAATTATTTCTCTTACAAATATCAACTACCCCAACAAAAGACCTAACACGTAATTCAACTAATACGTAACAAAATTATTTCTCTTACAAATATCAACTACCCGAACAAAAGACCTTAAGACGTAAAACACAGACGTGTGTTAAACAAACAATGAGGATTTGCAATTGCAGTAGTACTAGTCTCCCTTCTTTGGAGATGGAATTACATTAGAGATTTGTTGATCTTCATTCTCGGCTCTTTTATGGTTTCTTGAGCCGCAACTCCTTCATTCGTTCTTTTATTCCCACCTGCAGTTACAAAATGAATTTAGCCTTAACGTCAAATCTCATGACTGAGAAAAGAAGGAAAAAATGTCGGTTACGAATGAAATTCAGATTAGTTAAACAAAATATTAAATCAATATTCTCAATATTCATGCAACGCAGTTATGAAAAAGGTAGAGGACTTCTACGGGCAAACATATGACCAGCATAGATATATCTTATGGACTGATTTAGCAACATAGATTAGCAGTTTCAATTACAGCCAAAAACCAATAAAAATAATCTATTTTAGATCTATTTAAATTGCTTCCAATCCAACCTCGATGCCCTCCTCATTTAGTCACTGCCTGAAATACGATGACGAGAAAACTGGCAAAAAAAACTGTCGAATCCAAGAACACTGAGATTGAAGGCCATACCGAAGCTGCTCTTGCCATCAGGGAATTGATCATAAAAATATTCCTGTAAGGCTACTACAATAAAGAACTCGGCTACTGCGATCAAGAAAAACTGAGGAATTAAGCAGAAAATGCTGAGAGGGATTGGGGTTGGTGGAGCAAGTCATGAGATTTTGCAACATGGATCCTAATGTTTTCTGTCAGTGCCGCAGACACGATGGATAGTATAAGTAAAAGGAAGTCGATTCCAATCCATTGTAGAACAGTTATTTGTCTTTCATTACGTGTTATTTTTCTGGCCAGTTGTTCAATACAATGATTAGACATAACCACTGAAACAAGTGCAGAAAGTGGTTGGACTACCAGAAGAGAAGACACGAACACTTGGAAATGTGGACCTAGTTTTCTATCAATGGTACTGCCTTGCTTTACGAAGAGCGATATGCTCAGTGAGAATACCATCCTAAAGATTAAGCAAGAGAAATAGATGGGTGCTAGCCTCAAGATAAGCTTGGTTTCCTCTACTTGAGTTACTGGGCAAACATACCATGGGTTTGGCTCTTTTCTTCTCCCTGTATCAGTATTCCATGCTGGAGAGTCTAATACCATTATGGTCATTTTGTCTAGAAACCTAATACATTCCCAATGAAGAAAGGAGATATCAAAATAATAATGATTTCCTTTTCTTCCAAATTTGGTCAAAAGCAGGTAAATTGTTTTCATTGCATTTTTGTGAGAAACTTAGTAAAAACTTACTGAAAATTATTTGTGTGCATTAGCATCTTGGGACCGGATTTTATGAACTCAACATCCTCATCCTTCTGGTAAAACAAGCTTTATGTCTGAAGGCATGCTGATATTTATTTTTCTTATAAAAACCACTGCAACAACTTGAGCGATTCTAGTGATGGCACTGAGTCTAGGAACCTTGTGTCTGTATAATGGAGTCCCACAGAGAAATAGTACAGTTGCCATAGCCATAGCCACTGTGACAATCCGGAACCACAATCCCCAGCTTACATTCTCTTGGATGTAGGAAATAATTGTGATTTGAATTATTGAATTGAAGTAGTGGATTTGGAGTACTTTGTTCCACTATTGGAGGAGAATGCCAACCGTCAAGGGTTTCATGATTAAATGATGGGATAACTGCATGTGACAAGTTGCCCATATAAAAGGAAAATTATAGTTCTATATTGTTTCATATATCTTTTAATATTTTTTTTAATATCATTTTTGTTAATCCTTATATGTGGAGATAAATATTTTATGATTAAATGATGGGATAATTGCATGTGCTAGGTTGGCATATATCTTTTAATATTTTTTTAATATCATTTTTGTTAATCCTTATATGTGGAGATAAATATTTTATGATTAAATGATGGGATAATTGCATGTGCTAGGTTGGCATATAGAAGGAAAATTGTAACTCTATATTATTTCATATACCTTTTATTGTTTTTTTAATATCATTTTTTTATTCCTTATACCTGGAAATAAGCGTTTCATGGTTAAACGATGGGATAACTGTATGTGCCATGTTGCCAATATAGAAGGAAAACTGTCCCTCTATATTGTTTCATATACCTTTTATTGTTTTTTTTAATATCATTTTTTTAAATCTTTATAAGTGGAGATAAACGTTTCATGATTAAACGATGGGATAGCTGCATCTATCACATTGAGAGGCACAATAAAATTTTAATCATCATTTGGTAAAATATTAATTTAAGTAGGGTTTAAACAATTGATTCAGATATGCAAGGAAGTTATGGCTTTTAATTTCATCCATTGATGAAGTAGTGACTACGAGAATATACTGACACCTTTTAGTTTAGACCATCAGATCAAAAAAATAAATTAGGAAAAAAATTAAAATGCCCAATTCCAATAGAGATGCCTATTCGTATAATATGGTTTGAGAACTCAACTATTTTGGAAAGGTGAGTCGATATCAAATCAAGAATTGAAAGTTTTGATGTCGCCTATGGACTTCCATTCTATCACATTTTTTACTTTCAACCCTCCTCAAATTTACAATTCTATTCCAGTGAATTGAGAAATAATTAATAAATAATATAGACAAAACAGACACGGAAACTAAAATAAAAGATTGCGTGTTTATTTTTTAATTCGTATTTTGTTGATCCTGATGGCTAGTAAACTGTTTCGGTAGAATTTGATAATGTGTAGTTTGATATTTCAATATTGAATAATAGTTTATATCACTGAAGAATTTATCTAACTATGCCACTAAAGAATGTATGTAACTCATGAACTGAATCTTTTTAATCACTTTCATAGCACTTTATAATTTTTATGTGTTGTCGCACTTAATAGCACGTTTCCATTTCAAAACAGAGTTGTCAATAGGTTCATTATAAATATGGATCTCGTGATTCCGGATGAGAGATTACGACTTCAAACGTGTTGTAGTTTTAAAATTCCTCGAAAGATTTCCATTCATGAACCATGGACCGCCATTGAAGATCCTGTTTCAATTCACTCTGGATGCCCAAACTACCAGAAAGTACACCCGACCGATCAGGGATATTTTCAGTTGATGTCAACCAAAAGTCTAGGGGTTTTCCCATAAACTTACAAATTAACCCTTTTCTATGGAGACATGATAGAGGATCTGTTCGAAGATAATTCTTCTATGTATAATTTCGAATTAGTAATAGTTTTGTTGGAAGATAATCCTTGCATGTATAATTTAGAATTAGTTGCAGATTTGTAAGTGGATGTTGAGAAAATATTTCAAACTTTTTAATAATATTTAGAATTGATTAGATCTCACAAACACCATGAATATGTGATCTATCAGTGTGTGGATACCTCTGTTTATTTACATGGTATCAGAACCTATGGGCTTTACTCCCTCCAGGGAGAGCCAGGCAAAATCAGAGATATCTGAGGTTTAATGCTCTATACATAAATTAGTAGAGGTGTGTGTGGATTTTCGATGAGCTAGAAAATACTGTTGTATGTTTTTTTGTTAGCTGTGTGTTTAGCGTGCAATGTAAAATTGCGAGTGGCTATGTTGTTCTAGTGTTGCGATTGTGGTTGTCGTTATCGCAATCTTATGTAGACAATGCTCACAACATCCTGCGTCATGTTCCTTGCAGAATGGTAAATCAACAACAATCGCACTCGATCAGCCACGGGCGATGGACAGAACAGTGGCATCATTACAACCGATAGAACTTGCAGTGTTGGCACTGTGATTTTTTATTTACCATATATTATATCAAATCCTTCTTCTCCATCATCGATTTCTTTTGGCCATGAGAAGTTGATCTCAATTGAGCGTGGCACCTTGTGATGGACAAAAAGTATGAGAGGCGACTCTTTTCTATGGTTTTGAAGGACCCATCTGTGTGTGGAGTCTCCGAGTGTTTTTGAAGGCCAAGCTACCTTTCTAACAAAGGCTCAGTAAGGGCACTGATGGATTTTAAGTATGGCTATGTTTTTACTAGAGGCTATGAGAGCTGTCAGCCTCCGTGCTATTATTTGCCAGTGTTTCGATGTTTTGGGTCGAAAATTGTGAAGTCTTCGTGCAGTGTCCACTAAGGAGGAGTTTTTTTAGTTAGATGTTTTTTTAAATTGAATCAACTACAATTTTTTCTCACACATGCCTCAACTATATTTCGGCTAGTGTGTGCATAGTGCTTTCTGCCGCATTCCTCATTTGTCAATGGGACTTTAATACACCTTTGAAACTGCGTCATCAAGGCCAGGTTTTACCTCTACAACGAAACTGACAGAGATTGATTCTACATATCCTGGGATTTGGTTTCGTATATCAGGAGTTGGTTTGGATTCCTTGGAGTAATTCTCCCTTTATTTTCCTTTCATATTCTACGAGCGGGGCTATTTTTCTAGATTATTTGTTTCAATCAATTTTCTCCAACTACATAGTTTAAAGGAACCACTTTTGAAGAGCATTTCTCACATTGAGCAGAGTGGAATAGAGGAAAGCGGTTATGGACTGTGATTGGTTTTGTTGTATATTTTGTTAAAGTTTATTTGAAGTTATACTTGGTGTAGAGATAATTATTGAATAATGTTTCATAAATCAAATTAGTAGTTTTTAGCACTTGGAAACCTTTGAACACATCATTAGTTTGATCATGTTTATATTTTTATGGTTTGTTGTTCTTGGCACTCGGAAATCTACAAGTTACAGTATGAGATCCATGTGTGTGAAGCAGGTCAAGTTTTTAGATCATCTCTTGAACACATTCAGTATTCAGATCATTTGCCTAGCCACTAATGGAGAATGGTTCATCACTCGAAAACTCTTATTGCAAAAGCCATGACGAGCCAAGTTGTCAATATTGTTGATCTTGCAAAGTTCATCATCGAGGGTCATAGAATGGTTCATCACTCGAAAACTCTTATAGCAGAAGCCATGACAAGCCAAGTCGTCAATTTTGTTGATCTTGCAAAGTTCATCATCGAAGGTCAGAAACAAAACAGGTGTACATTAAATGAGTGGTAAGGTAAGCTCAAAGATGTGGAGAAAGAGAGAGCAGAGTCCAAAAGACTACAGAGTGGGTAGAGTTGTTGATGAAGACTAGTAAGATAAAGATTACTTTTATTGTTATAATGTGTGTTCTAATTGTGTATGTAAGAATTAGGGGGGAGTGTTGGAAAATAATTCTTCCATGTATAATTTAGAATTAATTGTACATTTGTAAGTTGATTTTGAGAAAATATATAAACCTCTCTATTTATCTTTGGAATTATTTGGATCTCAGAAACACCATAAATATGTGTTGTATCTGTATATACCTCTATTTCGAACATTCTCCCACTATTTTTTATTTTATCCACAATAATCGTTCACCAAGCATTTTCTGGAGCCAGGATTGAACTCTGTTTTTCTATAATAATACTCAAGAATGCAAAGCAGTGTAACAATTCACACATCCATCGTCCATTACAAATGGTCAAGATAACACACATTCCATACTATCCCAAATAAATAAAACTATTTATTTATTATTTAAAACACAAAAACTTCGCATCCATTGTTCGAGTATCATTCGATCCTACATCTTACATTAATCAAACATTTTGGGAATTATTTAGAATCACATGCAGGATTATTATCCCAATCTGAAGTTCCAAAGAATAATCTTTAAATAGAAATAAAGAATAATTATTCTACATAAAAAAGTATCATGTGAATAAATTATACAATAAAGAATATGTTAATAAATTATACAATAAAGAATATCCAACTAATATGGTAGCAATCCGCTCTCTCCTTTCCGGCATCGAAGGAGAGGAATCATGGAAAATAATACAAAAGAGAAATATTCATATCATAAGATTCAAAACGTGGCAATCTCTTTCATGAAAACCTGCAAACACTTGGCATGCTCCAGACCAATCAACCTCCGACCTGGTTCATCCATATCTTTTAGAACTTTCCTGAAACAGAAAATACTAAAGCTTAAGCCATCAGCCCTCTACATAAGCCATCAAGAAATCAGCCCTCTACGAAAGCCATCAAGAAACCGGGTTAAGTCATCAACATCTGCTTAAGCCATCAAGAAACCATTAGGAAAAATAAGTATTTTTATTATTTTTTGAACGTTATTATTTTTCTCTTAATTATTAACCATTAATCTGATGGCCTAAAAATATTCGGTAACATGACATTCTATTTGATGGTTCACATTGGTACACAGTAACAACTAGATGAATTGTTCTCAAAGAGAAACACCTTACCTATAAATATAAAAATATAATAAATATTTTACAAATAAAATGACAAATAAAGATGATATTTCATTTTCCTTTGAATAAGAGCACGGTCGGGGTAATGGGAAACTACACCATACAATCATGAGCTCTACTAACCAATGGTCGCATTAAAGTGCTACCACTATACTCTTATAATCTTTTTTCCCTTGGCTTAATATAATAGTTTTCAAACCCATACCGAATGGATTAATTAGGATCTAAACAAAGGTCTATGATATTATTGATTCCAATCATCAATTTTAAAATTTGTATCCACTAGAAAATCCTTCCGATGGTTTAGATGAGTGATGCACCAAATTCCATCATGTATGTAACAAGACTAACAAAAAATACCATTTTTACGGTTTCTAGATTGAAGCACCTAAAGTAATGAAACATGGTTTTGTGGATGCCATTTCTAAAGTTTGGTTGATCAAAGTCTTTTTTTGTGTTGGAAATTTCTATGACCTATATAACTAGGTACTTTTTCTGGGACATTGTCCGAGAAAATTAGTTCTTTGCTAAAGACATTTGGGACAAATATAATGTTTTGTAGTAGTTTCATCCATCTTTATTATACCATCCTACTAGCCCCATCCATATTTCTTATGCTATCTGCAGCTAGCCACAATACCTTAGAGAAAGTTGCATCACTCACCCATGTTATTGGTGATGTCTTAAAGGAATTTTTGTTATTGGTTTTTCAATTATTGTGTTTGGTATGTACTTTCATTTTTTAATTTTGTAGCAATCTTTTCTTGAGAATGAACATGTTTTATGAGGATTTTTAGTGACTTAGGTTTTCAAAGATACAAATTGGAATTATCGTAAAGATTAATTCAGTTTAAGGATCTAGAACTAGTGGTGGGAAATTATTTTTGACTACAAGTAATAAGATTTCAACTCAAACTTCTCTTGGAACAAACATTTCTATTGATGGTGTCACTATATACTCATTCATCAAGGAAAAGTTGGAAGAAGAAAAAGGAGTAATTTCTTCTTCTCATGCTTCATGTTTTCTTACAATAAATTAAAATTCCCTATAGGCTTGGTGATATCAATGTTTCAATCAACATATTGTTCTATGAAATAGAAGGTAGTGCATATCGCTATATGTCAAGGCCTTGCCCTTTGATCTCCCCATGCTGCGATCCGCTGTCGGGTCCACATCATCGCATCGCACATATGAAGGTGTAAAGGCTTTGCCCCTTGGTTTCTGCCAATGCGATATTGCGATGCGATCGGATTGCAATCGAATATCACTATATGTAAAGGCCTTGCCCTTTGGTCTCCCTATATTGCGATCTACCGTCAGGTCCGCGTCATTGCATCGCACATATGAAGGTGTGAAGGCTCCACCACTTGGTTTCCGCCGATGGAATATTGCGATGCAATCTGATCGCAATCGCATATCGCTATATGTTAAGGCCTTGCCCTTTGGTCTCCCCATTCTGCAATCCGCCGAGATTGTGATGCGATCTGATCGCAATCGCATATTGTTGTTAATTGCCACCCGCCTCCAGGGGTTGAGCTTCCTTGTGCACCAGGTCAGTGCAAATTTGCAGTTGATTGTGATCATCGATGATGTTGAGAGGGCCGTAATGTAGGATTTGGTCCTGATCAATTCCAAATAATGAACACCTGGGTAGCTGCAGCTGGCCTCGAACTATCATTAGGCAGCCCTTGCCTATTCTCCATCCCTTGGTTTCTGCCCCTTGGTTTCTACCAATGCGATATTGCGATGCGATCTGATCGCAATCGCATATTGCTATATGTCAAGGCCTTGCCCTTTGATCTCCCCATGCTGCAATCTGCCGTCGGGTCTGCATCATCGCATCGCACATATGAAGGTGTTAAGGCTTTACCCCTTGGTTTCCACCAATGCGATATTGCGATGCGATCGGATCGAAATCGCATATCACTATATGTAAAGGCCTTGCCCTTTGGTCTCCCTATTTTGCGATCTGCCGTCGAGTCCGCATCATCGCAGTGCACATATGAAGGTGTGAAAGCTCCGCCCCTTGGTTTCCGCTGATGCAATATTGCGATGCGATATGATCGCAATCGCATATCGCTATATGTTAAGGCCTTCTGCGATTCGCCGAGATTGTGATGCGATTTGATTGCAATCGCATATTGCTATTAATTACCACCCACCTCTAGGGGTTGAGCTTCCTTGTGCACTAGGTCAGTGCAAATTTGCAGTTGATTGTGATCATGGATGATGTTGAGAGGCCCGTAATGTAGGATTTGGTCCTGATAAACGCCAAAGTTTGCTGGGAGATCAGCAATTTTGTTACTATCCCTTTGAACATGCATAAAGGTTATTGCTCTCCTATTTCTTATCCATGTCTCTAAAGTTTCAAGCCTTGCCAATAATATCCAGCTGTGCGCAACTCGCGAAGCTGCATTTCCTTGTTGGATTAGTGTGGTCATGTTGAGAAGGATTTGAGTGTCTCCTTCTATAAGTATGGGATAAAAATTGTGTTGATCAGCTAGCTGCATACCTTGCCATAGTCCTTGCAGTTCTGCCGAGTTGTTCGTGTCCGATCCTATGGATCCAAAGTACAGTTGTAGGGGTTGGCCCTCATGATTCCTGAATATGCTTCTGAATCCTGCTTTTCCTGGGTTGCCCTTGGAAGCACCATCAAAATTAAGCTTGATCACTTTCTTTGGGGGGTGAATCTAATGCGAGGGTGACCTGGTTGCATTATGAGGTCTATTGGAGTTCAATTGAGCTTCTGGGAGCTGTATATTCCAATTATCCCATATGCTTAGTTATTGTGGCTGTGTCGGAAAGTCCTCCGTCGTCCATTGATGTAAATCCAGAGTTTCTTTGATATTTTGACATAGGTTATTCCATGTGATTTCTATGGAGGTTTTTTTTTATTCTTGAAAATTCGTTTATTTCTTTCCTTCCAGATTGTCCAAAGTAGGAGACCTGGCAAGATGGTCCACAACTTGTTGAGAATTTTGTTATTGTATTGCTCTGGAGTACAATTGCTAATGGTGCTTCCGATATCCCCAAGAAGTTTACAGGGTCTCTGGCATTTGAAAGTGAGCTTTTCTGAGAGCTGGTTGGCCATGTGGCAGGAGTCCATAAGGTGCTGAATGGTTTCTTCATTGTTCTGACAATTGGGGCATTAAGAAGGACCATGAAATCCTCGTTTTATTAAGTTGTCCCATGTGATAATTCTCCCATGATACGACAACCAGATGAAGGTGGAGTCTTTGGGCCAAATCCCAGTTGTCCATATACGATTCCAGGTAGGATCAATTGGATCTTGAGAGTGAGACATAATCTGGTAAGCTTCTTTGGTGGTGTATGTTCCTCTCGGTGTGTAACCCGATCTTAGAACATCACTACCTGTATTAACTTTAATTTTCCTATTGGTAAGCTCTTTGTGTATCTCCATGTTGTAAGCTTCTGCTTCCTGCTGTACTATTTTCTCCACCGGTTTCCATTTCCTGAATCCCTGTGTATTGCTAGGATTCCAGTGATGTGCTATAGTGTTCTCCTGATTAGTGTCATTTCTATTATGATTTATGCCTGGTATGAGTACTGCAATTTTGGGTCGCTGTTGCCAGGAATCCATCCAAAAACGTGTTGTTCTCCCATCCCTTATCTCCCAGAAGCTATGCTGATGGATGATGTCTTTGTGTTGCTTGGCCACGTTCCAAATTAAAGATCCTTTGGGCATGGTAGTTATCCTTATTAGTTCTTGTTGCGGTCAGTTGTCGGCATACTTTGTTGTCCATAATTGCGCCCATGGCTTCTGTGGACTAGAGACCCATTGCCACCATAATCTGGCTCCCATCAAGATGTTGTTGTGTTGTGGATCATGCAAGCCGAGACCCCTTTGCTTGTTAGCCTTGCAAACCTTTTCCCATTTGACCAAGGCCCATTTTCTGTTTTGTCCTGTAGAACCCCATAAGAAGTTGCATTGCAGATTCCTAATTCTCTTTAGTACCCATTTCAGAGCAGCAAATATAGATAACAAATAGAGGGGCATGGTTTGTAGAACTGCTTTAATCAAGACTATTCTGCTTGCCATGTTGAGAGTCCTATGAGTCCAAGACTAGAGCCGACTGTCCATTTTCTCCAAGAGTTGATGCCATGAAACATGCTTTAAGGCGGAATCTATGAGTGGTGCTCCTAAATACTGAGAAGGAAGCTTGGCTTGAGGGAAGCCTCTTATTTGAGCAATGATTCTTTGGATGGTAATAGGGGTGTTGAAGAAAAAAAAGTTAAGATTTGGTGTTATTGATGGTTGTGTCGGAAGCAACTGAGAATGTGTCTAGAAGAACTTTGAAGGTTCTGGCTTCATTAACAGAGGGGTTACGAAAGAGCATATTGTCATCAATGAATTGCTGATGTGTAATAGCTGTGGAGCTATGGACAGAGAGACCTCTAAGATCATGAGAATGAGCAGAGTGCTTTATGAGACGGCCAAGGCCCTCAGCCATAATGATGAAAAGAAATGGGGACAGAGGGTCCCCTTGACGAATTCCCCTGCACGAGTGATATGGTTTAGAGGGGATACCACTAACAAGGACTGAGCATATTTGAGAGGAAACAAGGGTCATTATCCACCTTACCCAGGTCGGGCTGAATCCAAAGGCTGTTAGCATGCTCTTTATGTATGTCCAGTTGAGCTTATCAAAGGCTTTAGAAAGGTCAATTTTTAGCAGCATTCCGGCCTATTTGCTTTTTTTGAGAGAGTGGATGGTTTCATGAGTGAGAATAATGCCATCCAGAATTTGGCGACCTTCTACATACCCAGATTGCTCTGGGGAGATGAGAAGAGGGAGGAGCGATTTGAGGCAATTGGCTATGACTTTTGAGATAACCTTATAGATAACATTGCAAAGTGCAATAGGCCTGAACTTCTCCGGAGTGCTTGGTTGAGCAACTTTAGGAATAAGGGCGATGAATGTTGCATTGAGCGAAGGGAGTAACCAGTGCATGACTCTAGATTCTTCTACCACATTCTAGACATCTACTTTGATTAAATCCCAAAAGTGGTGGTAAAAGTTTGACGTGAAGCTGTCAGGACCCGGCTTTTTCCCAGCCTTCAGTTGTTTTAAGGTTTCTTCGACCTCCAAGATGGTGACTGGTCTTAATAGAAGTTGATTATGCTCCTCTCTGATGAGTTTAGGAATATGCTTAAGTATTTCATTGATTGCTTGCTTTCTATCGGTGTGCTGCTCTTGATGAATAGTTTTGAAGTGATTTGTTAGCTCTTCCTCTATACCTTCCTATTTCTCCATTTTGTCGCCCTGTGAATTTTGAATGTGAGAGATTGTGTTATTCATTCTTCTTTGTATGGTTGTACGGTGAAAAAACTTGGTATTTCGTTCCTCTTCTTTCAACCTTCTGATTCTGGACTTCTGTCTCCATAGAATTTCCTCTTGTCTACCTCTTTCATCTAGTTGTGTTATTAGTATTTGTTCTTGTCTGGCATACTCCTCTGTTCTGCCCTCTAGGATGATCTTTTGCTGTAGCTCTGCCATGCTCTGCTCAAGTGATTTCTTCTCCTGAAAAATGTTGCCAAAGATTATATAGTTCTAGATTTTGATTTGTTTTTTAACATGCTTAAATGTTTGTTGGAATTCGTACATGAGAGAGCCTCCATTGGGTATGAAACTTTCCCACGTTGTTTTGACTACTGTATTAAACTCAAGGTGGGTGAGCCAAAAAGCTTCAAACTTGAAGGGTTTTCTGTTTAAGTTTCCTGGATTTTTCCATTGTAGAGAGATGGGCCAATGATGCGATCCAGCTAGGGGTAAGATTGAAGCACATATGTCGCCACCAAGATGGACGAAGTTGTCTGAGATTAGAAAGTTGTCCAACCTAGATGTGATTTGCTGAGAACCATATCTCTTGTTGTTCCAGGTAAAGATGCCATTGTCAAAAGGTAAATATGTTAGCCTATTTTGTTGAATATAGACTTTGAAGTCATTGCTTTCTTTTTCCAGTTTTCTTCTACCCCCAAATTTTTCCTCCAGCTGTGTGATCATATTGAAGTCGCCACCTGTTAACTGGAGTGGATGAGTTCTTGTAGCATTGAAAATTTCCAATGTTTCTAATAGCTTAAGTTTTTGTGTACTTTCCTATGGAAAGTAAACATTGGTTAAATGCCCATGCATGTTGGAGCCAATCAGGTGGAACATTTCATGTATGAAGTGATGCGAGGCATAAAAATTTGTTAAGGAGACCTGCTGAGTGTTCCAAGCTATGGCTAACCCTCTTGAGGCACCTGTTGCATCAACTGTAACTGTTTGACATCCTGCCCAGGCTTTGGATAGTATGGATTCTACAGTACTGGAGATACATTTTGTTTCTTGCATAAATATAATGTATGGTTGTTATTTCTGAATCATGTTCTTCATCATTCTGTACTTCCCGGGACCGTTAAGTCCTCTTACATTCCATGAGATTAGCTTCATGGTTGACTGGTAGGTAGGGACCAATAATATTTGGTCAACTTAGATCATCTACCCGATTCCACGAGCATTTACCGAATTAAAATGGTGAACTGTAAGTCTGTCTTCCTACCTCTTTTCCTCCCCTCTTTGATGATATGTTTTCCATCCCATCGGCCTCCTTGTTGTATGCCCAGAGTGTTATGCTGATGCATTCGCGTGATCACTACTTCTACATTCTCCAATTGTCTTTCTAGTATTGTGTCGAACTCCTTCCTTTTGCAAACTTGCTCAAGACTGAAAATTTCTATTTCCCCGAGATCAAAGCTTTCTGGTTCTTCTTCCATTAAGCTTTGGTGATTTCCTTCTTCCTGTTGAGTGAGAAACTGAGGTGATTCTACCTGAGTATCATCAATTTCCATTATCTTTTTGGACCATAGTACTTTGTGCTGAATAAGGTTGGTGTTGTTTTGCAGATATGAAGCAGGCTTTTCAAAGGAGTTGATATTCGAAGGATGACTAGTATTGGAGTGGCTAGGAATGGTGGATGTATGATTGTGTGGATCTGTGCTTGTCTTTGCTGTCTTGGGTGTGTCTGAATCAGGATGTTTCAGAGTTGTCAAGATATCAAAGCTGTTGCTTGAGGATGGAAAATCAGAGGCTGGCACAGTGGTTTTGGGCACTGAGGGGGGTTTTTTAGTATGCCTTTTCCGACCAACTACCTTGGTGAATCCATTGGAATCAAATTTGTTTCCAGTTTCTATGTTTCTAGGTAGCATGTTTAAGGGACAGTCATGAAAGAGGTGACCGTGAGCATGGCATCTTCTGCAGCGAAAGGGTACATGTTCATAATCAAGGGGCTGAATCCAGTCAAAGTCATCGTGCAATAGACTTACCGTGTTCGGTAGCACATGGCCCAGCTTCATGTAGACGCAGATCTGTGCATATGAAGTGTATCTTCGAAGCTTAGTTTCCTCCGCAGCCTTAATGAACTCGCCTAAGCCATTGCTAATGGCTTTTAGAGAATCCTCCTCTCAGTATTCTAGTGGAAGCGAGTACATGTGAATCCAGGCTGACGCCCAGCTGAAGTCTTCTTTGTCAGGGTTAAATCATTCTACCCAGTCTCGTAAATAAAGGCCTGCTACGTTGAAGAAGTAGGGTCCTTCGTCCAGTACCCTGTTTCTATCTTCAAGGTAGTTTAAAGTGGCTGTGAAGAAGCCTTTAGGGCCCAGCTGTAGAGTTACATGACCTTTGGGATTCCACTTTGAAATTATCCAGCCTTGCAGGGCTTTTTCAGTCGGCCAGAAACCTATGAATTTGCCAATCAGTGTGTGATATTTCATATATTGTATTTGCGCATTGATTCTATGGCTAGGCAGCTGAATTTTGGGCCTTTCTGGAGCAATGGATTTGCATGTTGGTGATGAGGTTTTCTTTGTTTGACCTGATGTTGCTTGTCTGTCCTCTGTCTCTTGTACCATATTTTCTTATTCATTCTTCTGCATCTGTTGTGCAGGCCATGCCTCAGACTTCTCTGGATTCTTTGTTCCACCCTCTGCTGGGTTTTCCGTAGTATTATTTTTATGGGGAGGCGCTGATGCCTCCCCCATTGGACTGTTCATTATTTCCTACGCTCAGAACTACAGTGCCAATCCTGACAATGTTTTTGTCTGAGCTTGGAAGGCTACAGGTTCAAGTTGTGCACTGTCCGTGGTTATCACAGAAACCCTAGTTCCTTAGTGCGCCATTGCAGCGAGCCCCCAAACATCTGGGAGGAATGATTGTTCCATTTATAATTATTATTGATAAGAGTAAATAAAATGAATATGCACTACTAATTAATCATTTCATAACCAAATATACTACTATATGATCACCCGATGAAATAAATAAATGACCATAGAAGTATATCCAAAAATTTTGTTGTGAGGTAAGATACTATAAATTAGTTAGTAAGAGTCATTTATATACAAATTCTAGTCATTGCTTGAAATCAATTAATGACCAAAGAAATATGACCAAAATGTTGGTAGCAAGATAACATACTATAAATTAGCAACAAATTGTTGTTTTAATGCAAATTTTAGTCGTTGTTCGTAGTTGGTGGGCTCCAGTATTGTAGCAATAATGCTACAACTCCTGGAGCTTCCTATCTCTAATTTTATCAACCCGGTAGTTCGTACAAACTTGGAAGCGACGGTGCTGTATGCACAAGTACTAGCTCTTGTCGCAGCTGTCACTTGGTCAGCTGGCACAAGTCCGCTAGGGCTCAAGCCAACTTCTATATGCTCTCAGAAGAAGCTTTATGAGTGATGGACGAAAGCTATCTCGAAGAAAACTAACCTACTTTGCAAAAAGGAAACCGAAAGCCAACAAAGCATGAAAACCCTAGTAAACCCTAAATTGACTAGCTAGGCCCTTACAATGCAAAACTATGAATGAAACTTCTACCAATGATGCCATTACTTGTAGTGAGCTGAAATATATGCATCTAAGCTACTTGCATCTGAAAAGACATGTTTTTTGTATTTTTTCATTAAGTGGTTGGATTTATTGTGATGATGCTTTTGATTAGGGTTTGACTGTGTAGGAGCGGTTCGAATGGAAGGAAAGCATGGGCAAGGTCAGGATGGCTAGGGGAGGTCCCAGAGGGTCTCTAGCATCAGTCCACGGAAGTCTACCATGTTCGGATGCTCAGCAACCGAGTTTGCAGGCTTCTACAGGAAGTCTGCAGGGGATCCTACAGGAAACTCAGGGGTTCTACAGGAAGTCTGTGCAATTCTACAGGATGTTCGACCGTGGGAGTTTTGGGAGATGGTGAAGTGATGGAGTGGTATAGGAGGATAGATGAGATGGAGATGGAACTGGTGATGGCTCAGGAGCAGAGAAGTCAGATGGAGAAAGAGTGCATGCAGTGGGTTGATGGCTGGAAGGATGGGATCAACGAAAGGTTAAGTACATGGAGCTACGTGAGTAATGGAAGAGCTGGAAGGTAAACGAGCTGATCAGAGGTCGGTCGAGTGGCTTTAGGTGTGGTTGACAAGAAGAGGAAGGTAATGGAATGGTATGGAGCAGTGTAGATGAAACAAATTGTCTATGAATGTCACCAAAAACGAGAACTCTTTAACCTATGTTAACTGTGCTATTTTGAACCAATGAACAGCAGTGCAATTTGTGAAAGAAACTCGTGCATGGAAGTGGAATGAAGAAGTAATGATCAAGACCAAAGTGCATGGATGGATGTACGACTAAAGTAACTGTTGCAGCTTGCATGTACGTGAAAAGAACTGCGTTTCTTTTTGGTGGTTGATATGGACTGCACCCCAATCCCTAAGTAGAGATGGCAGTGATCTCTAACAACCTTTTTCTTGGAGCTCCTGTGTATTACAAACCTCCTATCGAATCTAAGTAACTGAAAGCAAAGTAACCATAAGCTAATCCTACTCAATCACACGAAAACTAAATCAGCAGACTGTAAATTCGAATTGCATGTCAAAGTAAAGAAACAAAGTGCTGGAACGAAAGGCAAATAACATTACAACACAGAGGAGGTCTATTGCTCTCAGGTTGGGCCCTAACCTGAGAGCTATAGCTCCCTTAGAAACTCAGAATCAAATCAAAATCTGCCTGCTTTTATTCATAACCAAAAATCTGATGTCATGCCAAAACTGGCTTACAAAAAGAACCAACACCGAGCTGTAGCTCGTACTTCGAAATTACAAGAGTAATGCAAAAGTTCAAAAAGCTCCTATCAAAGGCTACGGCCTCAGTATTTATGCAAAATGATAATCCAACAGGTTTCCTTGATTTATGGAGCTCGGCTGTCCAACTGAAGGTTAAACTGCTGATCCTGTAGAACAGTTGTAACTGCTGTTCTTGTAGAACGGTTGGCTGCCTCTAAGCTCGGTGGGGAGATTGGTTGGAGCTCGGAGCTATGGTGGGAATCACGAGGAAGGTCCCCAAGATTGTGGACATCCTCTCCTAAAAACCAGCAGTGCCACCTTACTGTCTCCTTGTCTCCTTTCTCGTGGTTTTTGCTCCCTTTTGATGCCAAAAACCTGAAATCATCATGTATTAGTCACGTAGATAGAATGCCTACCCTTCTTCCTACAAACAACATGAATAAACCAAGAAATGAATGCATAAGCAATAAAAGATGAATGGTTTGAGCAAAGCAAGTAGGCCAAATGAGCCCAAATTGTACCAAAAATTGGGGCTCATCATCACCCCCCAGCTAAACTATTTGCTCATCCTTGAGCAACTTTGCTCTGGCTCTTCGTCTTTGGCCGAGAACTAGAGCCCGAAGCATGCTCTTTCTTTCCTGTTTTTGGTGGCCCTGCCTTTTCTGCCCCTGGTGGTGACGAGGGTGGCGCTTCTTCCCCCTTTTCCATTTCCTTGAGTCGGGCTTCGGAAGGTGATTGGCCTATTTTTCGTGTCCAGGAAGTTATTTTTTGGCTTCCCCTCTCGGGGGTGGCTGATGTTTTAGAGGGGGTTCTTGCACTGGGTGAGGTAGGGACATCCCATAAAATGGTTTGGCTGTTGGGTGGAGGCTATGGCTTGCCCGTGTTTATCCTCTTACTTCTCCTGGCTTCAGATGGTAGAGGGGTCTCCCTCTCTCTCTTCTCCTTCGGCTTTGGAGTTGTACTGAGGGCGGCAAGCGCCGCTGCTGTCTCCTTTTTGAGAATACCAGCCTTCTCTTTCTTGCGTTTTGCTCTCTCAGAGCTCCTTGTAGAGGGCTCCTCCTTTTCAGATTTTGGGCTTCCTACAGAAAACCTTGCTTTGCCCACTTCCGGGCCTCCTGTAGAAGATCCTTTCTTTCCCGATTTTGGGCTTCCTGTAGAAGACCCGGTTTTAGCCACTCTCGGGCTTCCTGTAGAAGCCCCTGCTTTGGTAATCTTCGGGCTTCCTGTAGAAGACCCTTTCTCTGTCTTCAGGCTTCCTGTAGGAGCCTGTTTCTCAATGATTTTTGGGCTTCCTGTAGAAGCCCCTTTTTCCACTTTCGGGCTTCCTGTAGAAGCCCTTGTCTCTGGTTTCGGGCTTCCTGTAGAAGCCTGTTTCTTAACGATTTTCGGGCTTCCTGTAGAAGCCTGTTTCTGCTCTCCTGTAGACAAAGGTGTCTCCACCTTTGCTTGCTTACCCGCCTGAGTTTTGCTTTTTGCTTTGGTTGCAGGTGCTGTTGAGGTACTTAGGCTGACGTGGACCACCTCAGCTTTGTCCATTCTGCTCTTCAGCCTCTTTTCTCTTGCTGACAAGATAGGTGTGCCACCTTTTTCTTTGTCCTCCTTTTCGTCATGCTTCTTCCTTTGTTCTTTATTTTGCAGTGTGGTCGGGGTCTTCTGGCCTTTTTCTCTCTGTCCCTCGGCCACTGCTTCTTGTTCCTCACTGCTGGAGGAACCCATTTCTTCGATCAACATTTTAATGTCTCCATCTTTTGTCAAATTCTGGAAGGATTCCCATGAGAGGGGAACCTTATACAAATGCAGCGCATCCTCCACAAGAAGCTTGATCAACCCATGGTGGGCTATCTGATCTGGTATGCCCTCTTTTAGCTTTGTAGCACACTCCATTAGAGACTGCAATAGGAAATAAGGGATGCTCAGTTTTTGTTCTACAGGAAGATCAATACGGTGCCTCAATTCAGTGAGCAATCGAAAGTGATATGCATACATGATGCTAAAACGACCTTCACAAGTGATATATTTCATAATTTGCAAACTGACTTCATTCCATGGTGGCAACAGACTCGTTCTTCGCACCCCATTTTTGTCCTCCGAGAATTCCTCCTCAGGTGGAAATAATTCCTTCTTTGCCTACTGGCTCAGCTTTCTTTCTTCCTTATCCCACGGCAAACCCATAGGAAGTTCTGTGATCCGACTGATATGTTGCGGGGTGAGCTTGAGGCTTAGACCTCTGAAGTTCACTATGGCCAGTGTCTGGGATTTCGGCCTCAGAGCCTGCAAGAATTCTTCGGCCACTTCATCATCGTAACCCTGCAGCTTGTCACAAAAGGACATCCATTGTGCTCGTGTGAAGAGCTCTACCACTTCCTGGTTTTCCCTTAATTTGGTTGAATCAGTGGGTTCCCGTCTTATAAACCCACCCGGCATGATGAACACGGTTGTTTTAACTAAAGGTGGCAAATGCGAAAGGGATTTGGTCTATTGAGACAGAGCATGCACATAATCCACAAAATTCAACACAGTCTAATTACACTGGCATCCTGTAGAACGACAGTATAGGCACAACAAACAACAATTTCACCGATATCTTTATGACCAGACTGTGGACGATGATCTTGCCACTCTTACTAACCAGTTGCATGAAGAATTCAGGGTTACCTCTTTAATTGGCCACCTTTTTACGTGAGGCGCCCGCTTCCCTGTAGAAGACTACGTTCCTGTAGAGACTGCGTTCCTGTAGAAACTGTGTTCCTGTAGGAGCAATGTGCAAATTTCGGGGAGGACTGTAGTTGGCCTGCGCTCGAGGTGTGCTTCACCGGCGTTCTGGTAGCCAAAAGCTCGGCGTATCAAAGTGCAGAGGAGATCAGAATAGCCACTCGAGTTTGAAGTGGTGGTTGATAAATGCATGCGCACAATCTAGCCGATTAGATTTTGAATCGGCGCAATCCGTGGCGCGGGGGGTGAGCTGTCCCCTCCGGACCATTGGGCGACGTCATCCATCATTCGCCTGCGTATTCACTTGCTGCCGCATCCATTCCCACAGATCTGCCGCCGCCTATTTTTGTTAAACTCATTGCTTCCTACGGGAGTGTTCTCACGTGCGTGCTGCTCATTCTCTTTGTCGTGGCCGCCACCCAAACATCCAACTATACCATAACTAGCCGATGTGGCCAGTCGACTGGCCATACGGCCGCTCAACCATTCACTTTTACGCTGTGCAAACAATTCAAAGTAAAATTCATGCGATTTGATGGAAGGAAGGGTCGAGACACTTACCTGCGTGGCTGCACACGATTTTTCCAATTTTTGGACGACGGTGAGTGGATCTACCTGCTGCATGCGAACTTACACAGACCCGGAGGCTCATGGTTACAGGCTGCCGACGATGGAGTGGAAGCTTTGATTGCCTGCGCCCATGTTTCATTGCAGATGGCGGTGCTGTGAATGGTATCCACTCTAGCAGGTTTAACTGTTATAGGATTCCCGCGGGGTGTCTCGTAACAGTTCTTCCTCCTTGGGTGCATGCTGCACGACGGAGGATCTGGCCTTTCGATCACGCTCCCGGAGCTTCTGATGCCTGTGGTATGAGATCTCAGCACTTGTATATCTTTGAAAATGGCTTTTCCCACGAAAACTCATCGATCTGCTTTGTTGGTGCAGGGAACTTGGTTGCATGTCGACAAGGATGGTGGAGCAAGGTAACAGCAATGTGCAAGGGTGCCAACAGAGGCTTGCATGCGTCCCAACCGATCCGCAGTCACTGGATCTCCTTTTAAAATGAATTCTGGGCCGTCCCAAACTTCTACAGGAAGTTTCTTGTAGAACACAGAGCTTCTTGTAGAAAGTTCGGGCTTCCTGTAGAAAGTCTGCACTTTCCTGTAGAAAATCTGCGTCTTCCTGTAGAAAGACTGCATCTTCCTGTAGAAGATTCAAACCATGATAAAATTGCACATACCTTGAAAAAACATGGGTATCTTTGGAGGAGGTGCTGGTGAGGTCCCTTGACAGCATGATAAGGACCCTTGGCTTTGATTTGAAGGGCTTCCTCTCCTCCATAGAACATCTGCAACCTGCATGCAATTTTACCATATTTTGCTTATTGTTTTTTTCTTTTTTTTCTCTTTTCTCTTTTTTTTTGAAAGATAACAAGGGCGCCTCAAAGAGGTTTTCACCCGTGCCATCTGCCCTGAGCGCCTCAGAGAGGTTTTCACTCAAGGATCCTTTTCAAACCTTTTCCTTTTTTCTTTTTCTTTTTTTTTTTTTTTTGAAAGACAATAGGGGCGCCTCAATGAGGTTTTCACCCCTACCACCTGCCTTGGGCGCCTCAGAGAGGTTTTCACCCAAGGATATTTATTATTATTATTATTATTATTATTATTATTTGATATATCCTTCAGGGTATGCCAAAAACAGAGGCAGAACCCTTCTCTATGACCAATACAGATTTCTCCATAGTCTTAATGAACTCTTGTCTTGAGAGAGGTCTCTTGTAGATCTTCAATCGATGCCCATTGACAAGCATGGGAATGGCTTCCTCATCAATGGTTCGAATAAGGACAGATCCATTGTCATGGCATTTTTCCACTGCATATGGTCGTAGCCATCTGGTTCTCAGCTTCCCCTTGAAATATTTGTATCTGGAGTCATACAACAAAGCCCAATCTCCCGGCTGAAATTGCTTGTCATGGAGATGTTGGTCATGCCACACCTTTCTCTGAAGTTGAACCACTTCTGAGTGAAGGAGGGCCTGCATTCGGTGCTCATCCAGGCCATTCAGCTGCAATAGCCTTTCTTGTTGTGCATGGCTGAGATCTAGGTCCAGCTGAGCTGCCATCCTCAAAGTGTTGTATTCAAACTCAATGGACAGCAAAGCTTTCTTCCCATAGACCAGCTCATACGGTGTGAAGCCGGTGGTGGTCTTCCAAGTGGTTTTGTAAGCCCATGTGGCTTCAACCAGGCGATCTACCCAGTCCTTTCTGCTGCTGCTCACCACCTTAGTCAAGATCCCTTCTAATGCTCTATTGGTGACTTCCACCTGCCCATTTGCTTGAGGGTGATAAGGGGTGGAAGTCCTATGCTTGATCTTGTGATGAGCTAGTAGATCTTCAACCATGTTGGAGGTGAACTGGCTCCCTTGATCGGTGACCAGCTCTCTTGGATAGCCAAACTTATAGAAGATGTTTTCTCTTAGGAACTCGGCCACCTTTTCTTCTGTTGCTGCTTTGATTGCTTTGGTCTCTGCCCACTTTGTCAAATAGTCAGTACACACAATGATGTAAGACCTTTGCCTCAAAGAGGAGTTGATTGGGCCCACAAAGTCCATGCCCCACTTCTCAAATGGCTCAAGAGCCACTTGAGGTTGGAGAGGCATCTCATCCCTTTGGGTCGGTTTCCCCATTCTTTGGCATTGGTCACACTGACTGACATATCTTCTGACATCTTGATGAAGTGTGGGCCAATAGTAGCCTGCCTGCAGGATTTTGAAGGCAGTTTTCTTTGCTGCAAAATGTCCTCCACAAGGCCCATCATGACAAGTGAGGAGGATATCAAAGACTTCCTTCTCCCTTACACAACGCCTTAAGATCTGATCAGGGCCAAGCTTGAACAGATTGCCCCCGATCCAAGTAAATGAGGCACTTTCTCTGATGATTCTGCTCTTCTCTCTGGAAGATAGGTGCGGAGGGAACTGTGCTGAAACAAGATAGTTTGCTATATCAGCAAACCATGGAGAGAGTACTGAAATAGCAAACAGATGTTCATCGGGCATCTGGTCATCCACTGTTCCATCCTCATCTGCAGACAAATCCAATCTAGATAAAAAGTCAGCAACAACATTTTCTCTACCTTGTTTGTCAACAATGGTCAAATCAAACTGCTGCAATAAAAGTAACCATCTAATAATACGAGCATTCACATCTGGTTTATTCATTAAATATCTAATTGCAGCATGGTCAGTATGTACAAAGGTCTGGTAACCAGTAATATAATGTCGGAACTTGTTCAGTGCATGGACCACAGCCAAGAATTCTTTCTCGGTTACAGTGTAATTCAGCTCAGCTTTGGACAAGTTTTTGCTAACAAAGTAAATGGCCTATGGAAGTTTTTGCTCAACTTGTCCTAAAGTTGCACCTATGGCTTTGTTCGAGGCATCAGTGTGGATGTGGAAAGGTAGGGCCCAGTTTGGACCTCTCAGGATCGGGGCTGACACCAACTTGTCCTTCAATTCATTTAAAGCCCTCTGACAATCGTCAGTCCATTTAAACTCCACATCTTTTGCCAACAGACCAAACAATGGCGAGGCTAGCTTGCTGAAATCTTTAATGAATCTCCGGTAGTATCCTGCTAATCCCAAGAAACTCCGGACATCCCTTACCTTTTGAGGAGGTGGAACCCTCTTGATGAGAGCAATTTTGTTAGGATCCACTTGCAACCCTTGGCCAGAAATGGTATGGCCTAGCACGGTCCCTTTAGTCATTAGGAATTCACATTTTTCAGGACTAAGGGACAAGTTCATCTCGGTGCATTTGGTTAGGACTTTTCCCAGGTTGGACAATGCTTCCTGGAAGTTGGCCCCATAAGGAGTAAAGTCATCCATATAGATTTCTACTGCATCATGGACCAGCTCCGAGAAGATGCTCAAGACAGCTCTCTGGAAGGTAGCAGGAGCATTGCATAGCCCAAAGGGAAGGACTCGGTAGGCAAAGGTACCCCAAGGACAAGTGAAGGTGGTCTTATCTTGGTCTTCCGGGCTGATTTGGATTTGGTTGTACCCGCTAAACCCATCCAGGAAAGAGAAGAACTTCTTTCCTGCCAGTCCATCCAACACTTGATCTATGAAAGGTAGAGGGAAATGGTCTTTCTTGGTAGCTTTGTTCAGTTCTCGGTAGTCCACACAGATTCTCCATTTCCCATTTTTCTTGGGAACCAACACTAGAGGGGACACCCATTCACTATCTGAGATGGGGTAGATGAACCCGGCATCCAACAGTTTTTGCAATTCTTCCTTGACAATGTCCTTAAGGGCTGGATTCATTCTCCTCTGAGGTTGCCTAACCGGTTTACAATCCTTTTTGATGTATATATGATGGGTACAGACCGAAGGATGGACTCCTTTCATTTCCTTATAGCTCCAAGCAAAAGCATCTAGGTGGTTGGCCAACAGACTACACAGCTCCTTTTCCTGGGAAGGAGATAGGGAGGAGCTGATCTTCAATGCTTTCTCAGGGCCGAACTCCACATTCTTGACTCTGGGAGTAACAGGGTTGGTTGTACAAAGATCCACTAAGGTGCTAGCTTGGGCATCCTCCACCAATTCCTCTAAGGGTAGTGCACTGGAAGGTGGATTCTGGATCAAGGTCTCGATCAAGTCATCCTCGGTTGGGGGATCTCTTCTAGTGGTATCTAAGGTGCACAGAGGTGCTAAGTACACCTCGTCTTCCTCTCCTTCTTCCAACCAGAGTGGTAAGTCATGCTCTAAGGAGGGTTGGGCAGGAGGGTATAGGACTAGCTGCTTGGACATGGGACCAATTTTGATGGTCATGTTTCCTGCACGACAACTTATGTAAGCATCTGCAGTAGCTAACCAAGGCCTTCCCAAAATGAGAGGATATCCAGTAAGCTTTGCCTTTGGTTGCAGAACCAGGAAGTCTGCAGGGTATTCCCAAGAGTCAATAGAGAACAAGACATCCTCCACAATCCCTTCGGGAGTCACAGTGGAGCGATCTACTAATTGCAGTACTGTCGAGGTCTTCCTCAAGGAACCCTGAAGATTGAGTTTAAGCATGGTATCCCTGGTCATCACATTAATGGCAGCCCCTAGATCAATCAAGGTGTGAGGTATAATGGTGCCATTGATGTGGACATCTACTACAGGACTTCCAGGATCTAGGTACTTTGGGCAGATGACTTGTCCCAACATAAGGTCAGACAGTTGTCCTATGACATTGATAGTTGAAGCATCTTTCTTCCGTCTGCCTGGGTGTTTGAAACACTTCTCCTTAACCAGTTTGTTGTATATTGGCACATCCTTGATGGCTTGGAGAAGTGGTATTTTTACACAAAACTGCTTGAGCTCACCCAAAAGCTCATCCTCCTCTGGGTTGGGTTGTGTGGTGGCTGTTAGTCTCTCAGGAAAGGGTGGAATAGCCTTTGGTTCACTTTCCTGTTTATCTTCCTCATCCTCTGGGGGAGGAGGTTGGCGATCTCGTAGAGTCTTTCCAGATCGAAGATTGATCTCCTGGATCTCCACAGCATAGGTAGGGCATGAGGTTTCCCCAGTGTATACCTGCTGGGCCTGTCTATTGTTGGGGTTCGGGTTCGGTTGAGCAGGCATTTGAGGTTGCCTTGGAGGAGCAGGAGGTAATGGCTGAGGTTGAACTGGTGGTGGAGGCAAGATGGCAGGAGGAGTGTTGTATTGGGGCCTCCACCCCGACTGAGGTGCATTCCATTGAGGCTGTGGCTGGGCATGTGAGTGATATGAATGAGAAGTAGGTTGAGTGGGGTACTGAGGTGGATAAGACCATGGAGGAGGCATGGACCATGAAGGATGAGCAGGGGGACCCCAGGAAGGCATAGGAGTCGATTGGTTGGGGCTGTAATAAGCTTGAGCTGCCCCTTGCATCCCCTGCTGATAAGGTCTAGATCCTTGTGGCCTCCTTTGGTTGAGGTAATAGAGAGGTTCAGTGGGAGCTTCTGTCCCTTGGTACATGGCTTTAAACCCAGATAAGGTTGGACACTGATTTGTGGGATGGTCCTCCTCACAAACAAAACACACTTCAACCGAATGCAATGGACATTCGTTCTTAGGGTGTCTCCTTGTGCACCTAGGGCAGAAGACAGCCAAGGCTCTCTCAGCTTCTTCTTTCTTTTGCTGAATCCTGAATGTGTCAAGCTGCATGGCAATGGTCTGTCTCACCTCACTCTTAAGATCTTCTAATTGATTTTCAAGCTCATGTTTGGAGAAAGGGACACTAGTTGAGAGGAGGTTTCCTCTACCTCGTTTCTGAGCTGCCTTGGAGTGGTTTCTAAACACAGTCTTGATGTCCTCATAAGGCAGTTGGTAAATGTCCCCCCCAGCTAACATGTGAAGGGTATCTAAGAGGTCTTCAGGGACTCCTCGGAGCAGGACCAACTTGAGGGATTCGGGGTCAAGTGTGCACCTGGCCCGCTTATAGCTTAGTTGGAACCTCTCCTCATAATCCTCTAAGGACTCATCATTTCCCATGGTCATCTGAAAGATTTCCCCCTTTGTTTCCTTGGACCTACAGTAATCCTGGTACTTGGTATTGAAAGCTTGTTGCATCTGAGCCCAAGTGGTGATACTATTCCCAGGTAAGCCCATGAACCAGCGTAATGCTGCATCCTTAAGAGTGGAAGGGAAAAGTTTCAGCTTTTGCTCATCTTCAATATAGTCATAGGTTCTACAAAGGACAGAAAACTCAAACAGGAAGGTATCCAGATCCTCAGTAGTCAGCCCATGGAAGTGAGGTAAGGCGGAGGGGCTAATGTTCTTCATTTTCATCTCTCCATTGGTCTCTCGGATGGGGAAGGCACCTTCTATTCTCTCATCTTCTCTTCTATTTTCAGCCATAGCTTCAGATGGAGTGGTCTCTAACTCTTCTTCTACTATAGGATCTTTGTATATCTCAGGATGTTCACCTATAGGTTCTTCTGGGTCACTGTCACCAAAGAAGAGAGAAGGGTGACTCAGTGATGTGGTGGGGGTGTTTGGTAGGAATTTGCCTGATCTATCTCGGTTCCTACGAGGCATGAAATGGAAAAGACTTTCTTTTTCTTTTGATTGTTTTTGCTTTTTTCCTTTGGTACCTGCAAAACTGAAACAGATTGATCTACAACTAACTATGAAAGATGCAGAATTAAACTGAAAGCAGGAAAGAACTAATCTACTTTGCTCAAATGAAATTGCAAGAATGGAAATGCTAGTCTACGCTTGTAGAAAGGAAATGCTAATCTATGAAAGCAGGGAATGCTAATCTATGAAAGCAAGAAATGCTAATCTATGAAAGCAGGAAATGCTAATTTATGAAAGCAGGAAATGCTAATCTATGAAAGCAGGAAATGTCTATGCTACTTTTGCAGAATGGAAATGAAATAAACTACTTAGCAGAAGGTTGTAGTAGAAAATAGAAGAATAGCAACAATCACCAATACTCTGCCGCTTCCCTGGCAATGGCACCAAGAAGATGGTGGGCTCCAGTATTGTAGCAATAATGCTACAACTCCTGGAGCTTCCTATCTCTAATTTTATCAACCCGGTAGTTCGTACAAACTTGGAAGCGACGGTGCTGTATCCACAAGTACTAGCTCTTGTCACAGCTGTCACTTGGTCAGCTGGCACAAGTCCGCTAGGGCTTAAGCCAACTTCTATATGCTCTCAGAAGAAGCTTTATGAGTGATGGACGAACGCTATCTCGAAGAAAACTAACCTACTTTGCAAAAAGGAAACCGAAAGCCAACAAAGCATGAAAACCCTAGTAAACCCTAAATTGACTAGCTAGGCCCTTACAATGCAAAACTGTGAATGAAACTTCTACCAATGATGCCATTACTTGTAGTGAGCTGAAATATATGCATCTAAGCTACTTGCATCTGAAAAGACATGTTTTTGTATTTTTTCATTAAGTGGTTGGATTTATTGTGATGATGCTTTTGATTAGGGTTTGACTGTGCAGGAGCGGTTCGAATGGAAGGAAAGCATGGGCAAGGTCAGGATGGCTAGGGGAGGTCCCAGAGGGTCTCTAGCATCAGTCCACGGAAGTCTACCACGTTCGGATGCTCAGCAACCGAGTTTGCAGGCTTCTACAGGAAGTCTGCAGGGGATCCTACAAGAAACTCAGGGGTTCTACAGGAAGTCTGTGCAATTCTACAGGATGTTCGACCGTGGGAGTTTTGGGAGATGGTGAAGTGATGGAGTGGTATGGGAGGATAGATGAGATGGAGATGGAACTGGTGATGGCTCAGGAGCAGAGAAGTCAGATGGAGAAAGAGTGCATGCAGTGGGTTGATGGCTGGAAGGATGGGATCAACGAAAGGTTAAGTACATGGAGCTACGTGAGTAATGGAAGAGCTGGAAGGTAAACGAGCTGATCAGAGGTCGGTCGAGTGGCTTTAGGTGTGGTTGGAAAGAAGAGGAAGGTAATGGAATGGTATGGAGCAGTGTAGATGAAACAAATTGTCTATGAATGTCACCAAAAACGAGAACTCTTTAACCTATGTTAACTGTGCTATTTTGAACCAATGAACAGCAGTGCAATTTGTGAAAGAAACTCGTGCATGGAAGTGGAATGAAGAAGTAATGATCAAGACCAAAGTGCATGGATGGATGTACGACTAAAGTAACTGTTGCAGCTTGCATGGACGTGAAAAGAACTGCGTTTCTTTTTGGTGGTTGATATGGACTGCACCCCAATCCCTAAGCAGAGATGGCAGTGATATCTAACAACCTTTTTCTTGGAGCTCCTGTGTATTACAAACCTCCTATCGAATCTAAGTAACTGAAAGCAAAGTAACCATAAGCTAATCCTACTCAATCACACGAAAACTAAATCAGCAGACTGTAAATTCGAATTGCATGTCAAAGTAAAGAAACAAAGTGCTGGAACGAAAGGCAAATAACATTACAACACAGAGGAGGTCTATTGCTCTCAGGTTGGGCCCTAACCTGAGAGCTATAGCTCCCTTAGAAACTCAGAATGAAATCAAAATCTGCCTGCCTTTATTCATAACCAAAAATCTGATGTCATGCCAAAACTGGCTTACAAAAAGAACCAACACCGAGCTGTAGCTCGTACTTCGAAATTACAAGAGTAATGCAAAAGTTCAAAAAGCTCCTATCAAAGGCTATGGCCTCAGTGTTTATGCAAAATGATAATCCAACAGGTTTCCTTGATTTGTGGAGCTCGGCTGTCCAACTGAAGGTTAAACTGCTGATCCTGTAGAACAGTTGTAACTGCTGTTCCTGTAGAACGGTTGGCTGCCTCTAAGCTCGGTGGGGAGATTGGTTGGAGCTCAGAGCTATGGTGGGAATCACGAGGAAGGTCCCCAAGACTGTGGACATCCTCTCCTAAAAACCAGCAATGCCACCTTACTGTCTCCTTGTCTCCTTTCTCGTGGTCTTTGCTCCCTTTTGATGCCAAAAACCTGAAATCATCTTGTATTAGTCACGTAGATAAAATGCCTACCCTTCTTCCTACAAACAACACGAATAAACCAAGAAATGAATGCATAAGCAATAAAAGATGAATGGTTTGAGCAAATCAAGTAGGCCAAATGAGCCCAAATTGTACCAAAAATTGGGGGTCATCAGTAGTCACAAATTTTTCATCTCCAATAGTCATTTATTTGTTTGTTTTTTCATTAAATGTGACAATTAGTGATTAAATCAATGACAATTCAATGACTAAATATACTACTCGACGATAAAATTGAGACAATCAATTTATGGCTAAGTTAAATATGACTAAATTGGTCGTGGAGATAAGACACTATAAATTAGTCACTAATCATCACGTGACCAAACATGGTCATTTATATGCAATTTTTAGGAGATTTTTCAGCTTAAGCTAAAATAATTTTAAAAAATAAGGATTAGAACAACAAAGAATTTGGAGCTATTATGAAATATAAAAGGGAAATAGGGCCACATGCAACAAATCAAACAAAAAATAATAACTCAAGGATGGTTTGAGGCTCTCATATTGGATAAATGGAAGTTAGTTAATAAACTAGAGAAGAGAAGAAAATAAGACGAGACCCTGTGGTAAAAAAAAAAAAACTCAACATGCAATTTTTTTCCACAAAACCATGATCAAATGTCAACATCATAATCATATTCTTTCTATATAATCCAAGGAAGGGAGGTGAATTTCGCAGCATGTTGAAACTGAGGAAGAACTAGTATTGTATTTCCAAGGGATACTCATGGAGCTAACAATAAATAGGTAGAAGGCTATCCATAGGATTACCTCTCATATCCTTCCCCTTATCAATCAATATAAAAATGAGGATCTAATGAGAGAGATAACATTATCCAATGTGGAAAAGGTTGTAATGATGATGCTACAAAATAAAGTGCTAGTCCACGATGACTTCAGTATGGAAATTTTTTGAAGCATTTTGGAAACTTACTAGACCTAATTTTCATGCATTAGTGTAAGAATCTCAACAATCTAAAAAGGTATGGTCAGGCTTAAATGATACTTTCATTATCTTAATTTCGAAGGATAGTAGATTGGAGGACCCTAATTAAGTTTGGTCAATTTCTCTTTGTAATGTTATATGAAAAATGATCTCCTTTCTCATTGTTAAATGTCTTAAACCAATATTGATTGGTAGTAGTTCCCCTGAGTAATTTGGTTTTGTTCGGAGTCACCAAGTTCTTGATGGTATTTTTACTACCCGTGAGGTGATCCATTCCTTAAGACAATCCAAAAAATTGGTCAAGTTGATTAAAATTGATTTTTCTAAAGTGTATGATTGACCAATATCGGATTACCTTTTGAATGTCCTGTCAACATTTCGGTCCCCCCTGGATTTCGTGATCAATTTCCTAATCTCAGGTATTTTTTATTCCATCATTTTAAATGGTTCTCCTTCCCCACTGTTTAATATGTTGCATGGCCTTCATTAAGGTCACCCAATATACCCCTTTCCCTATCCTTGATCTGAAGTACATTTTATTCCATCATTCTAAATAGTTCTACTTATTCATTATTTAATACGTTTCATGGCCTTCGTTAAGGTGACCCAATAGCCCACTTTTTCTTCATTCTTGTTGTGAATGGATTAGGGAGATATCTCAAAGTAGCTGGTCAAAAAAATACAATAAAAAGTATTTGACTATTTCATGAGGACCTCCTAATCAAGCAGTAGAAATTTGTGGATGATATTATCCTTTCTTGTCAAGCGTCATTGAGGGAGGTGAGGGCCATAAAATACATATTTTTAGATTTCATACAAGCCATTAGTACCTTTATTAATTATGACGAGTCAAATGTGTTTTTCTTTAGTACTAATCCCTAATTTCATGGCTTCCTTGCTCACACCTTGGAATTAGAGATAAGTAGCCTACCGACTAAATATTGGAATTCAAACTTCCATGAAGCTCTTTAAAAGTTTCTTGTTGGAAAGAGGTTCTACAAAATCTCTTAAGAAAGTTTGATAATTAGGCCTTGATATCACTCAATATGGAAGGTCGTCTAGTGTTGATCAAGTTAGTACTATAAGTGATTCCCCTATACCAATTACCGTCTTTAAATTCCCCTAAATTATTATGCAATGTTGTTAAATCATTATCCATGAGTTTCTTATGGAGACAAGACCATAAATGAGACTTAGTGGTTTTGAAAATTTAATTTTCCAAAATTGGTAGGAATTTTAGGTCTTCATGATCCATAAATGCTAAATAAAACCTTGGGTGCAAACCTATGATGGCATTGGATTTAGGGAGGAACCAATATGTGGAAATAGATATGGAATAGAAATTATTTCCTAGCTTACTCATAAGGTAAGAAATTGTGAGCATTGAGGTTTCCTTTAGGATCCTTGATATGGAACCTTGTGTAGTTATTAGATCCTAATTCAATCCCATGCATTCTTGGAAATTGAAAACAGACGGACCACCCACTTTTGGAAATATTCTTGGTTGCATATTCTTAATCTGAATGACAAGGAGGACCTAACAGAGACCAAATCTTTTATAAGGAATTGACACTATTTCCTTGTAGCATAATTTTAGAAACCACACACTCGTTGATCAGGATTTAAATAGGAATGGAACAAATTATAGAGATAACCATAAACACAAAGATGTAATGGAAATAATACTTCATTTCATTAATGTAAAATACTAAAATATGCTTGCAAACATAAATGGAAATAAACTAGCTAGGGCAATGGTAGCTTATCTTTGAGAAGATATGTGGCGGCTACATGCCTTTGAACTGCCTTACATTGAGGCTCAAAGGCATTTTTATTATTGAACAATAATAGAAAACCCTAAACAACCAAAACCCTAACCCGAGGAGATGTCATGCCAAGAGTTTATGGGCCCCATTGGGGTGAGTTGGACAGCCAACTTCCCGGGGTCATGACTTGGTCATATTATCTCCATTTGACGCGCATGATAACCCATTGTAAAGATATCATTGAGGAATACGACGAAATAGACAATTTTAGACAAAAAATTGCTAGCGACAGATTTCCAAAAAGACGTCGTTTAGGGCCCGAAAAACTGCTAAAAATAGTAAACTATGCTACAATTAAGGAAACTGAAAAACTGAAAGAAGCAATGGTGGGGGTCCAAGTGGAATTGGCAAGTGGCCACCATGATCCACCTGGATCATTCCTACACCTTAAAAAGCAATGGTCCCCATTGCATTGAGTTCGTCCATGAGATGAGGAAACTTTTGTTGAACTTGGTCCCTAGTGAGCCACTTGCCCTCATGAAGGAGTTGGCCTAATTTGACAATTTGATACAGTTGGATATTCTACTGGCGAATGTGCTTGATCCGTGTGTCCATGACCTAACCAGTGGCAGCTTGTCCCATGCAATCTGGATTTAACTCTGTGGGTTTGAGCTATTCTACAATGTCGGATGTGTCTAGTAATGGTGGAAAGTATGGCCGAAGGTAGTCCACATTGAACACTGGGTGCAGGCCAAGGAATGGGGGAATGGTGAGCTCAAATGCATTGTCTCCCATAGCCTTGGTAATGGTGTAAGGACCATATCAGAGTGGTCTGAGTTTCTGATAGGTTTCGGTAAGGCGTTCCTTTTGCAAATGCAACCAAACTTTGTCGCCCACCTAAAACTGGTGTGGCACCCAATGTGTATACTTGGCATTTTATTTCTCCAAAATGTCATGGACTTGCTGGCGAATATGTTGGATGTGCTCAATGAAGTTTTCTGCCTTATCTGTTTCGGAGTGAACATGAGCTGAATCTGCATGAGTAGCTGCAAATGGAATGGCCACATCAATGGGACATAGTGGTTGGAATCCCAAGCCCACCTAAAAAGGGTTGTGGCCAATCGAGCTGTGGAGAGCTCGATTGTAGTTGTACTAAACATAGGGGAGGCTCTCGTCCCATGTGTGTGGATGCTTTGAGTTGTACATGCGCATAATGTGTACGATCATCCTATTGAAAACCTATGTCTGGCCATCAATTTGAGGATGGAAGGCTATGGACATAGTGAGTTTGGTGTCCAGCATTGACCAGAGACTGGACCAAATGTACCGAGGAACATGTTGTCTCGATTTGAGATGATGAACTGTGGGATCCCAAAGTGTACCCACACTCGTTCAAAGAAGAGTTTAGTTGTGGCTTCAACTGCAATATTCTTCTTACATGCCGCCATAATGGCCATCTTCGAGAACCTGTTGATGACCACAATAACACAGTCGTTTCCATGGTTAGTGGAAGGAAGGCCTGACATGTAATCTTTGGAGATGGATTCTGAAGGTTGACTAGGGGTAGGCAGCGGGGTATAGATGCCTTGCTTCTTGATGGTCGGTTTGGCAATGGCGCAGGAAGTGCATGATCTGATTTATTTCCCAACATCCTGTCGAAGATTCAGCCAATAGAAATACTTCTACAATACTGCCACCATTTTCTCGACCCCGGAATGCCCATTAGCCCGACTATAGTGTGCTTACCAAATCATCTTGGCACACTCGCTTGAAGGAACACAAAGGTGACCCAAGTAGCATAACAGGGCATCCTGGAGGTGAAAATCTGGAACATGCTGACCCTCCAAGAGTGTCTGGTATTTGTGGCCGAATTCTGGGTCAATTCTATAGATAAGTGGCCAATCAGAAGTTTCACACCCACAAGAGTTGAGCACAGTGGTTAACACCATGATTGATGGTCGACTGAGGCAATGTGCAACATTATTGGTGTTGTCCTTCTTATACTTGATATTCAAATGGAGTTGTTGTAGGTATGTGGACCACTTCTGATGGCAATCATTCTACAATTTCCCTTGGGTGTGTATGAACTGCAGGGTTCGGTGGTCTATGTGGATGACCATTTCCTTCCCCAAAAGGTAGTGCTTCCATTTAAGTATAGGAGTTTTATGCAGTGCATTATATTAGATATCATTTTTGGGATTCAACTGCATTAAGTAAGTCATTCATGTATGACCATTTCCATGAGAGGTAGTCATTCACGTATGTTTAATTTGAAGGACACTTATACTTTGCGGGTTGAACTTCTAACTCTACCTTGAGAATCATCATCGAAAAAAATCTAGATGAGGAATATTTGGCATAAGGTGGCTACTTTACTTTAGCTTGTTAGCTGCCCAAACATCTTTACCTGGGACCACATCTAGAAGAATGGCTACCAACTTTCTTCCCCTTTTGAAAATAGGATGTGGAGATGATGAAACATCTTATTAGCACCTGTCAATTTTCCAAGATGTTATGCCGGAAGGTGAGAGAGCTCTTCAAATATTTTTGATATATCTCCATATAACCTAGTGGATACTCTTGAACAATAGAGGTCTAATATATTTTCTACTCTAGTGTTCTATAGAGCTTAAGAAATTTATGTGGGGTTTTCATGTGGACCATATGGAAATAAAAAAATTGCTAGAAATTTTGTGATCAATCGAGAATGGTGGAGAAAGTATAGAAAACTATTAAATAGCACCTGTGAGAAACTATTTTAGGAGAGAAATGGTATCAAGATGATTGGAAAAATCCTCCACAAGAACCACATATTATGAATTATCTACATTTGTCTCCCTTTCTTCTTTCTCATACTTCTCTCAAGCCTCCTAAACCTAAAATATCTTCTCCCTCTAGTTTCCATTCTACCCTTGGCAGCTTTGTGACTCTTAGTTTTGATAAGTGCCTCCAATGGCAACATCGATTTAGTAGGGTTCGGTGGTTTATTACGAGACCAAAGTCATAATGTGCTAAAAATCTATGTGGCTGATTGTGACATAGCTAGCAAAAATGAAGCAATTTTTTTGTCTTTATAAATGGGATTATAGCTTGTGGCATCGGTTAGAGTACCAGAACTCCAACTCCATGGCAATTCTCAATTAGCTATTCCAATAGCTGAGAAGATTCTTTAGGGTAGCCCTGTTGAGAAACTCTCCAAGATTTGTAGGATTACTAGCCTAATAGCCTAAGTAAGAACTTTAATTTGTTTGTTCAATTATGTTATCACTACTCACACACTGAGATATAGAAACAAAGCATCTAATCTCTTAGCCAACCTAGGAAGAAACCAACAAGATTTCTGGTGAGTTTCAAGATTGGCTCAAAGACAGACTAAGAGGATAGCTTACAATGGATATTAGATGGAGATAGATGAGCCTTTGGAGATAGAGGGAACCAATGATGATCGAATACCCCTAATGGGGGTGAATTCTGAGAATGGTAATGGGTTGGGGGAGGATGTTCACCACCCTAATATGACGTGAGGAATTATTAGAAGGTGGCACGACTATCCCTTCGAATGCATTTTCATGTGAATGGGAGATATGAAAGAGGTAATAAATTTTGAAAGGATGTGGGTTCTGAGTGATAGTGTTGGTATTCTAAGCAATGCTGAGAGGACCCAGCTTGTCCCCACACCTCAATAGTGAAGTTTGGTAAGCAGGTCTGGTGGGCACTGTTTGAAAACAAGCTAGCCTCTACATAGACAAAGGAGATGGATGGTAGTTCCTATTAGGAGAATTGCTAGCTGGTTTATCACGTACTTTTAGAGCATTGGATGTTTGGTACAACTGGTAGATTGTCACTTCACACTTGCTAGTGTTACGAAACATTGGAGGGGCTTCTGTAGACTTAATTTTGGAGTTGGTTTTGACAATCAAAACATGGGTAATTGTTTTTTCAAGTAATCGTACTCCTCTATGTTTCTTTTTTTCTCTTTCTTTTTGGTTTGATATTGTAAGGCATGGGATTGGTCTTTGTGGTTTCATATTTGCTATATGTATCTTTATTCTAGCACTAATTTGTAAACTAGGAGATGGCGCTAGGTTAATTATTATTAATATCCCTCTATGGAGGTACTTTATTGTTTACGATCAGTTTGTACATTCTCATGACTATTACTTTGGTAACCTTTGACCTCACTTGGTACTCTAGTTATATGGGTGTTATTAACTAGCTCTGCTCATTGGACCCTGTCGAGGTGTGGCCTCCTTCCGAAAAATATTTGGTCCCTTTCAGATGTCATGGATTTGTCATTCACTTGTTATCTGGGAACTTGTGCTTCAGCTGAGGTGCGGTTTGTATTTATTTTTGGGTTGGGACTATATCCATTGAGTCAAAACCCCAGGTCCAGCGGGATTTCAGGGTTGAAAACAATGCACCAACCAGTTCCAAGTCCTTATAAAATACTTCTCTTCTTGCAAATTCTGACAGAAGTAATTGAATTGATTTCAATTGGCGAAACCTTGAGTACTTCGAAAGCACAGAAAAGAAGAAGATGTCGAGACTAATTTCTCTGGCTTATTTCGTAGCCTTTACAACTTCATGTGTGATGCTATGCTCTGTAGCTGTAGCTGAAGTTGCTGCTGCTGCTGCGGGACATGTCCCTCCGAGAAAGGCAGTCAACTTAACAGAAGCGGAGACGAATTGGCAGCCAGCCACGGCTACATGGTACGGAGATGCAAATGGATATGGAAGCGACGGTAAGGACGACATTGATTAAATAACATAATAAAATATATTTAGGTAGCATAATAAAATATAGATAAACCCTTTTTAACATACTTCGCGCTTTGGAAATCGAGGATATAATCATGTAATGTTTGAATGGGGATATAGTTTTCAAGCCTGGGTTTTGTAATTACAGGAGGTGCATGCGGATATAAGAGTCTAGTGAAACGGACACCTTTCCAATCAAAAGTAGCTGCAGGGAGTTCAGACTTATTCAAAGAAGGAAAGGGCTGCGGAGCTTGCTATCAGGTATGCTTTTTAATCCATATTATTAGTTAATCGGATGTTGGGAGGATGATTTTTATGGCCAAAATATGTTCCTTCTTGATGTTGTGTATGTTGGTGTAATCAGGTGAAGTGCACAGGTAATAGCTTGTGTTCAGAAACAGGAGTGAGTGTGGTGATTACTGACAGAAGCCCTGGCGAAACACACTTTGATCTCAGTGGTACTGCCTTTGGAGACATGGCATCTGATCCTACTAGAGCTGGGGATCTGCGTAACGCTGGAACGGTGTCTCTTTTGTTCAGACGGTAACGTATTTATTGCACTCAACAAACTGAGAGCAGAGCAGTGAAACACGATTGACAGCTCCTTTATAATTTAAGATGTTGTACTAATTGACATGTCACTAACACAGGGTGCCTTGCGAGTATCCCGGGATGAATATTGCGTTCCAGGTTAACCAGGGTTCCAGTGAATATTGGTTTGAAGTTCTTATTATATATGAAGAAGGAGATGGTGATCTTGGAGCAGTTTATCTACAGCAGGTAAAGGAAGGGGAAGTTTTTTTTTGTTCTTCCTTGGGAAAAAATTATAATTATATGGTTTATTTTTGAATTACGAAATTTCATTTTTATATATTTTTTTGAATTACATTTTTATATATTTTTTCAAGTAATTTTTGAAATACTTTTATACAGAACATTTTAAAAATTAAACAAAAATATTCAAACATCAAATTGGCTCAGAAAATATAATATGCTTTCCTTTCCATATTCCAAATTTAACTTTAATATTCACACATCAAATAAAAATAAATAATATAATTAAAATGGCTAAAAAGTAAACTTTCATTAAATATATGAGAAAGATATCTCAAAAAAGAACATATGTAGTACCGGCATTCCGTCATCAAAAAAAATATGATATGTTTCATTACTATGATATGTTATCATCAAGTTTCTATTCTTATATACCTCTACTGAAAAAATAGTTTAAAATTTGTAATCTTCCCTACAAAATTTAAAATAATATCTTCGTTCACCTTTTGTCCATCTATCCATTGTTTTAATACTATCGTAAATAATATCACCGTTTCTTGTTGTGTGTAGGCAAAGTCTAATTCATGGCTGCCGATGCAACAAACGTGGGGTGCAAATTGGGCTTTGAGACCCGGGTTTTCTCTGCAGCCTCCCTTCTCTTTTCGTTTGTCAACTCTTTCCACAGGAAAAACTGTGACTGCAACTAATGTCGTTCCCCAGAATTGGCAAGTGGGTGCTACCTACGGTTCAGTCGTCAACTTTGACTAATCATATCTTCTGATAACAACGTATAACCTGATTCCATTCAATTGACCTTTATAACCCATATTATATGAAATAACTCCCAAATAATTGGTGTTAATAATAATATTGCAAAATAGGAGGAAGCAATATGTTTTGGATCCTTCTTTCCAGAATCACGATCCTTTCCAGCATTAATCCATGCAGTTGAAAAGTATGCTTCAATAATACGAGCTTATCGTTAGCACTACCCTCTGCCAATTCACGAAAACATCGTTTTTATGGCTCGAAATTCAACGTCAGCTGGTTATATGCGATGCTTATTCTTTACTTTCAGCCACTCACGATCATAAGTTCCCGATATACAGGAGCAAAACTGTCATAACTCCCAACGAATATAACCATCCACGATAGCCTTCCTTCAATAGAAGGATTTATGGGCTTTCTAGTGCGCTTCTTTTCCCCTGACTTCATTGAAAGTTTTATGAGAACAAAGCGGGATTTCAGGGTTGAAAACAATGCACCAACCAGTTCCAAGTCCTTATAAAATACGTCTCTTCTTACAAATTCTGACAGAAGTATTTGAATTGATTACAGTTGGCGAAACCTTGAGTACTTCGAAAGCACAGAAAAGAAGAAGATGTCGAGACTAAATTCTTTGGCTTATTTCGTAGCCTTTACAACTTCATGTGTGATGCTATGCTCTGTAGCTGTAGTTGAAGCTGCTGCTGCTGCTGCGGGACATGTCCCTCTGAGAAAGGCAGTCAACTTAACAGAAGCGGAGACGAATTGGCAGCCAGCCACGGGTACATGGTACGGAGATGCAAATGGAGGTGGAAGCGACGGTAAAGACGACATTGATTAAATAACATAATAAAATATATTTAGGTAACATAATAAAATATAGATAAAGCCTTTTTAACATACTTAGCGCTTCGGAAATTGAGGATATAATCATGTAATGTTTGAATGGGGATATAGTTTTCAAGCCTGGCTTTTGTAATTACAGGAGGTGCATGCGGATATAAGAATCTAGTGAAACAGACACCTTTCCAATCAAAAGTAGCTGCAGGGAGTTCAGACTTATTCAAAGAAGGAAAGGGCTGCGGAACTTGCTATCAGGTATGCTTTTTAATTAATATTTTTAGTTAATTGGATGTTGGGAGGATGGTTTTTATGGCCAAAATATGTTCCTTCTTGATGTTGTGTATGTTGGTGTAATCAGGTGAAGTGCACAGGTAATAGTTTGTGTTCAGAAACAGAAGCCCTGGCGAAACACACTTTGATCTCAGTGGTACTGCCTTTGGAGACATGGCATATGATCCTACTAGAGCTGGGGATCTGCGTAACGCTGGAACGGTGTCTCTTTTGTTTAGATGGTAACGTATTTATTGCACTCAACAAACTCAGAGCAGTGAAACACAATTGACAGCTCCTTTATAATTTAAGATGTTGTACTAATTGACATGTCACTAACACAGGGTGCCTTGCGAGTATCCCGGGATGAATATTGCGTTCCAGGTTAACCAGGGTTCCAGTTAATCTTGGTTTGAAGTTCTTATTATATATGAAGAAGGAGATGGTGATCTTGGAGCAGTTTATCTACAGCAGGTAAAGGAAGGGGAAGTTTTTTTTGTTCTTCCTTGGGAAAAAATTATAATTATATTGTTTATTTTTAAATTACAAAATTTCATTTTTATATATTATTTGAATTACATTTCTATATATTTTTTCAAATAATTTTTGAAATAATTTAAGCAAAAATATTCAAACATCAAATTGGCTCAGAAAAGATAATATGCTTTCCTTTCCATTTTCCAAATATAACTTTAATATTCATACATCAAATAAAAATAAATAATATAATTAAAATGGTTAAAAAGTAAACTTTCATTAAACATATGAGAAAGATATCTCAAAAAAGAACATATGTAGTACCGCTATTCCTTCATCAAAAAAAATATGATATGCTTCATTACTATGATATGTTAACATCAAGTTTCTATTCTTGTGTACCTCTACTGAAAAAATAGTTTAAAATTTGTAATCTTCCCTACAAAATTTAAAATAATATCTTCGCTGACCTTTTGTCCATCTATCCATTGTTTTAATACTATCGTAAATAATATCACCGTTTCTTGTTGTGTGCAGGCAAAGTCTAATTCATGGCTGCCGATGCAACAAACGTGGGGTGCAAATTGGGCTTTGAGACCCGGGTTTTCTCTGCAGCCTCCCTTCTCTTTTCGTTTGCAAACTCTTTCCACTGGAAAAACTGTGACTGCAACTAATGTCGTTCCCCAGAATTGGCAAGCGGGTGCTACCTACAGTTCACTCGTCAACTTTGACTAATCATATCTTCTCATAACAACGTATAACCTGATCCCATTCAATTCACCTTTATAACCCATATTATATGAAATAACTCCCAAATAATTGGTGTTAATAATATGTTTTGGATCCTTCAATGAAATGGTTGGGAGCAATAAATCCGTCGCTGTCACTGTGCTTTGCACTCTACTTCACGATGTTTGCTGCCATTATGTAGACGGATGTCCAATAAAGTGAAATGAAATGAAATTTCCGTTGAAGCAAAACGTGGAGGTGAATTTTACAAGTTACAATGCGTTTGCAACTGAAATTGGTTATGTGAATTACTGAAAATTGCATAGCTGCTAGCTAATACTATTTTTATTATTATTTTATGTCAATTTTGGACAATAAAATAGTGCATCAAAACTTAGTTGGCTCTTTCAAACTGCTTTCTGGAACGATAAATAAAGTTTCTTATAGAGTTATGAAGCAATGTAATAAAATATAAACATTTAATCTGCGTAAATGTCAATACAAAATATAATTTTTTTATTCATTTATTAAATTTCATCCAGTCTGTATCATATCATATATAAAAGTCAATACAAAATATAATAATTTCATGCAGTGTGTATCATCTTAGATATAACATTTTTTTTGCGGGTATAACAATTTTTTCTGCGGCTATGGAAATTATAATTCTTTTGTTTACTTTAAATTTACTAATAATTTAATAGATCAAACCAAAAGTAAAATCATAATAACTCAATTGAAATTTCAACAATTTACCAAAATTTTAAGTCACCATTTTTTTTTGAATAAGTAGAATTTGGGCGTAAATCACATAAAGAGAGACATTTGTCACGCGTTTCGAACCAACCAGTGTGGCTCATCGTCAGGACAAGTTGAAGAAACAGATCTAGCCTATGCATGTTAAATAGTGTGAGCAGAGCCTCGAACGGCTATCTTGGTTAACTGCTAACTTTGACTTAGGGATAGTAGTTAAAAAGTCAAAATGATAATTTAAATGGAGTTAGTTAGATTATAGATGTTGATTACGTTAATTAATAAAATCATGACTTGTATGGGAATTAGTTAGATTAAAGACCTGACTTTTATATATATATATATATATATATATGTATTAAATATATAAATATAAAAGTTAGATAGATAAAGGACCTGACTTTTATATATATATATATATATATATATATATATATATTAGTTGATGGTTTGATTTAAAAATAAAGCAAAGGGAATTAGTTATGATAAAGACCAATATAAAGTTAATATTAAAAAAAAAAAAAAAGTTAGTTGAAAGTTATAAATCTGAAAAAAAATTAAGGGGAATTAGTTATAATAAAGACCAAAATATATATAATAAAATCATGACTTGTATGGGAATTAGTTAGATTAAAGACCTGACTTTTATATATATATATATATATATATGTATTAAATATATAAATATAAAAGTTAGATAGATAAAGGACCTGACTTACATATATATATATATAAATTAGTTGATGGTTTGATTTAAAAATAAAGCAAAGGGAATTAGTTATGATAAAGACCAATATAAAGTTAATATTAAAAAATAAATAAAAGTTAGTTGAAAATTATAAATCTAAAAATAAATTAAGGGGAATTAGTTATAATAAAGACCAAAATATATATATATATATATATATATATATATATATATATATATATATATATATAAAAGTTAGATTAGATAGTTAAATTACTAGAAAAGAAGAAATAATATTATTTTATATGGTGATTACTTATTGGTAGGTTAAACTTTTATTTTCCATTGTATTTTTTATTTTTATTTATTTATCTATTTTATTTTTATTAATTTTCAACAGAAATTATTTAGATAAATGTATAAGTAAGATAATTCAAGGTGATGGTTATAGTAATTATAAATTACTAATATGCTAAAAAAAAATAATAATAATACTAATATTTACGATCATATTTATATAAAAAAAAATTATCAGAAAGAAGCAAATAGAAAGAGCGCTAGAAAAGAAGGAGACGAACCAAAAAAAGCCTTAAAACAAGAAGGACAAGCACTAACGACAGCAAAGAAGAAGAAAAAAGAGGGGGGCGGGGAGGAAGAGAAAGACTAGGATGAAAGGGCGGGGATCCAACATCTACTGATCTTCCAACCGTCATCCCTATTGAGATTGTTTGGCCTTCTTTCAATCTCAGTAGCTTCCCTGAATTTACGATGATTGAAATGAGCAACTTTGGCGACAACCTTGGCCTCCTCTATACACACCTGATGCTTGGTCTTTTCTACATGCTCCACCAAAGCTGAAGACTTGGATCTCCCATGTCTTAAGTCAGCTGCATGTTTGTTGATCCTCTGATAGATGGAGTGCCCTGTTTCCCCAATATAGGGGGTCCCACAAGAACAAGGGATACTTATTATTCCTTGCTTTCACCATCAGAAACAAACTCTAGCCATCGCTTGATCATTGACCCACGTTAACTCGCATATGAATTTAGACATGTCCACTTTATAAAACAAAGTTTAGAAAAGTACTAATTAAATTTTAATTACTATTTATTTGAGAGATTATTGGGTGATGAAATTTGAGGTTATTGAGTGATGAAATTTTGAGGTCTTATTGCACAGTTTCCTTGAGGAATTGTATTTTTTTCCTTCCACGTGTTCCTCATACCTGTCCTTGTCGTTCTCCATACCCGCTCCATCCATAAACTAACCTATCGCTCTCCAAATTTGTTCCATCCATAAAGTAACATGTCGCTCTCATCCCTCACAATGACAATTTTAGTTTCAGTCAGTTAATTTTGTGTGCGAGGGATTTGAATTTTTCTCCTGTTGCAGGTCTGTTAGAACATAAAGTTTTCCTTCATTTTTCTGAGAGCAAGGAAATTACATTTGTGATTTATTTGTTTGGTTAACTATCCCAAATTCATCTTCCTTAGAATTGAATTTAGGGCACAGTCATCTATACAAGCTCCGAAAGTATCAGTGTTTGGAAGTGATTTTTGGCACTGTTTGGAAATTATTTTGGGCAAAGACACGAAACACTAGTGGCAAGTCATAGTAAAAAAGATAAGTGGTGTTGATTCCCATAGGTATCGAAACCATTCCCAACTAACTTGTAGGGGATACATCTATTTTGTCAGTGTTACTTCAAGCTTTAGCAAACGGAAAGGGATGAACCACCTACATCTTTTATGAGTTGAATTGTTTTGGTTTCGCTTTTTCTAGTTTACAGAGCGTGGGATCAATATTCAAAATTGTGTTTGTACCATTCAAATTATCTACTCATGGTGCAAATTATCTACCCATGGTGTAGACATTGGAAGGTACAACTATATAAAGTTTTCCAATCTCTTTAGCCGTCACTGTTATAGAAGTTATTGATTTCCTTTTCCCTCAGCTAACTGGAATTCACTAGATCATACAGCATAACCCCAAGCGAAATCATCTAGCAGATGTCGGAAATTCTTCATTGTTAAGGGAACAAAGCAACCTAGCACGTAATATGGGATAAATAGTTAAACTTGCTAAAGGCCCAAGAAGATGTTGTTTATGTTTCAATAGCATAGAATATGCATCACATCTATTCCTTTTGTCCATTTGTAGTTTTTGTATGGCGTGGGGGTCTTCAAATGCTTAACATTAAAGCCAATGGGATCAATTTTCCATTTGGGTATAATAAGTATAAAATTTTAGATACTCACTCTTGAAAAAGACATTCCAAGAAAGAATCATAACTAGTTTAGATGAAGACTCTATTGATTACATAATCGATGAGGATGACCAGGCCAACGGAGATTAAACTTTTATATGCAATTTTTCATAACAAAAGCAAACTGTGCCATTGTACACTTCAAATTGTTTCTCTGACAAAATTTTTGTCTGCCCGACATGGACTACCGTTGCTTGCAAGGCATAGGATCAAGAAGAATCTAATGTTGGGAATTTCTGATAATTCCAGAACAAAATGAATAGAGAAAAATTCTCGGTTTTTTAACACAAGGAAGCTAAAATTGTTTTGTTGAAGACAGAGTTTCATAACACACATAAAAGAACTTCTCATTCATTAATAATACTGATTGTTACAAAAGATTCTTCCTGTATCAAAGGGATTACAACATGCCTGCTTCAGAGGCCCTAAATTCTTCACTCTGTCTCTGCAATAGAGAGCAATACTCTGTCTCCTCAAAAAGAATAAAAACACTGTTGTGTCTGCACTGATATGTTTGCGCTGCTGCGTCTCACATATTACATTGCATTACAAAACAAAAACATTACAGTGCTCCTCTCTACTTTCACGATGTTTCCCTACTAGCATTGCATATACGCTGCTACGTTTTTTTCATTACATATTCCAGAACCAAAAAAAACATTACATAGTCAACGAACAACAAAACAGAAAAAACATTGCCCTTTTGTTTTACTTATGCCATAAAACAAAACTCTGGTGCATTAAAAAAAATAATAAAATTAAAAACTTTTTACCTACATTTACCAACTGTAGTACATTTATATTAAATTTCATTAATTACTTTTACTGAAAAAACTGACGGTCAATGAAACTTCTAATTCACGTCACGTAATTTGCTGCAAGCCTGTACATCAATTGTTGATGTCAATCGGATGATTATTAGAAATTCCTTGAAGGTCCCTTTCAACCGAACTTTATGCGCCAGGGGATGGTGGTTTTACAACAGTGCGTGTGGTCGCGTGTCAATTGATGATTGTGATCGTTGCTCCCCCGAAAAATACCATCATACAACAAAAGCGATGCCGGGGATAAACTAGAAGTTTTCAAAAACAATACGCTGCAATTGGAATTACATATCAACACTCCCCTTTAATTTCAACTACTGGGTTATCAGTCGTACCCAGACATTTCCTCAAAAACTCAAAACTTTTCTGCCCCAATGGTTTGGTCATAATGTCTGCAACCTGCTCCTGAGTTCTGTAGTGTTGTAAAACAATTTCTCCATTGTTTACTAATTCCCTGGTGTAATGAAACTTTGTGTCAATGTGTTTCGTTCTCTTATGAAACAAAACATTCTTGGATAATGCAATAGCTGAACTACTGTCACAAAAAATCACAGTTCCTTTTTCTTTCTCTTGGCATAAGCTCCTTAACATCCTTCTCATCCAAATTTCTTGACACGCTGCTGCTGTAGCTGTCACATATTCTGCCTCTGCCTTGAGCATTTGCTAGACTGTTTCTTCCACCTCTATTTTGGATTCTATCCATTTCCTATCTTTAATTTCTTTTTCGAAATGAACAGGGTCATCAACATGACAATATAAAGCAAACAAAGAGTTCATACCTTCATTTGCTGCCTCTTGTTCATCAATGTCACTTAAATTTCTGAACTTCTTACCTCTTTCATTTGGTGTACAAGTGCTTGAAGAAGCACTTGAATTTCCTCCTTGTGATGTGCTTGGAGAAGCACTTTCATTTCTCCTCAAGGGTGTCCCTTGCTGTCCTTGTGTTGGTGTTGTTGTTTGGGGATGTATTTCAGCCATCTTCTCATCATCTTCATCATGAGACGGGGATGTATTTCAGCCATCTTCTCATCATCTTCATCATGAGACAAAGAGTTTTTAACATTCACTGTTTTCTCTATGCTTCCATCCCAAGCTTCCTCCTCAATGAACTGAACATCTCTACTCACAATAAGCTTCTTGGTGGATGGATTATACAACCTATAAGCTTTGGATTCCTCACCGTATCCAATGAAAATACATTTCTCCCCTTTGCTATCCAACTTCTTCCTTCGTTGATCTGGAATGTGTGCATAAGCCACACATCCAAAAACTTTCATGTGGGTGACTCCTTGCTTTGTCCCACTCCATGCTTCTTCCGACACTTTGTTCATGACTACTTTTGTAAGCCATCTATTCAAAATGTGTGCTGCACAGTGTACAGCTTTAGCCCAATAATCATTTGGCAAATGCTTTTCCTTTAACATACTCCTCGCCATATCCATGATTGTCCTATTCTTCCTTTCAGCGACTCCATTTTGCTGCGGAGTGTACCTAGTGGTAAACTACTTATGAATTCCATTTTCTCTACAAAAACGTAGAAATTCTTTGGAGATATACTCACCTCCTCTATCAGTTCTTAGAGCTTTGATATGCAACACGCTTTGGTTTTCTACAAGTGCTTTGAAATTGCAAAATCTTTCAAACACTTCACTTTTGTTCTTCAGGAAATAAACCCAAGTTTTTCTAGTAAAATCATCAATGAATGTTAGTATATAGTCGCTGCCTGCAAGTGATGGAGTTTGCATCGGTCCACATAAATATGAGTGGACAATCTCTAAGGGTGCTTTTGCCCTTATACTTTTCCTAGATGGAGAACTTTCTCTGTATTGTTTCCCCAAGATACAACCTTCACAAAGGCTGTCTGGTTTTTCTATCAATGGTAATCCTCTTACCATTCCTTTTCTATTCAACAAGTTAAGACCTCCAAAGTTGAGATGTCCAAATCTCAAGTGCCACAACCAATTTTGATCTTTTGGTTCGCTTTGGAAAGCCTCTTGTGTCACTGCTGCTATTTCTTCTCCATTTTTCAAATCTGCTTTCATTCTGAGAGGGAACATCTTGTTCCTTGTCATATTCACTTCAGCAATACATTGTTTTCTCGGTGTTTTATCCATGATAGTGCATACATCATTCACAAAGAAAACATTGTACCCCTTTTGAACAAGTTGCCCAATACTTAAGAGGTTACATTTCATTCCAATAACATAATAAACATCTAATATGGTTTTCTTTTCACCTTTCTTTGTTAAGACATTTACTTCTCCTTTTCCCATAACAAAAACTTTATTATCAGTCCCTAGTGTGACTTGTGACTCCACACTTTGATCTAACATAGAAAACAGGGCTATGTTTCGTGTCATATGGTTACTGCAACCGGAGTCTAGAAAGCATACATCTTCACTCTTTTCTTTAGCCATATTACAGACTAAAAACAAATTATTTTTGCTGATATTTTCTCTAGTGAAATTTGCACTAGTTCTATTACTCATATCATGATGTTTCTTCCTACATTCTTTGCATAATGCCCATATTTTTTACAATAGTGACATTGGACATTGGATTTATCATACCTTTGTCCTTGAGCATGATGTTGTCCACTTTGTTGGTTGCTGGCTTGGCCTTGGTCCTGATTTGGATTGCTCCCTCTTCCTTTCTTGTTTCCTATGCATTAATCTCTTCCTCTTCCAAAGAACATCTGGGCCTTAAAGGCATGTTCTAGAGATGAGTTTCCATTCCTACTCAATCTCTACTCATGTGTTATCAGTGATGCATGTAGTTCATCAACTGAGAAGTTTGTGAGATCCTTTGTCTCTTCTATGGTGGTGAAAATCACATCGAATCTTGAGGGTAAGATCCTCAATAGTTTCTCCACAATCCTCCTTTCTTTAAGAATCTCTCCATGAGACCTTATCTATGTGACCAGACTAATCACATGTGTGAAGAATGAGTCAATATTATTTGACTCCTTCATGCAAAGATTCTCAAAATCTCTTCTTAGCAACTGTAGTTTTGTTGTCTTCACTTTCTCCATGCCTTGATAGGTTGTCTTGAGAGTTTGCCATGCTTCTTTGGATCTCTTAGCTGCTGCTATCCTTGGAAACACACTCTCATGCACTGCTTGATACAAAAAGTAGAGGGCTTTAGAATCCTTCTTCTTATTGCTCTTCAACAGATCTTTCTCTGCCTGAGTTAAGTTATTAAACTCATTTTCATATGCTGGTTCTTCAAAACCAACCTCAACGAATTCCCATAAGTCTTGGGAAGCAAGCAGAGCTTTCATAGTTATTTCCCAATAGTCATAGTTTTCCCCATTAAATTGTGGGAGCTGGGTATTACAGATACCCATGCTAGTGCTGGCTCCAACCATTCTTGCACTCTTAACTATGTTTCAAAATACTTGACTGTGTATTTAAAATCACTGATTGTCCTCAACAGTAACACAAAAACTAACTTGAGAAATACCTTGGATTCTTTCTTGACTGTGTCTTCACTCTGCTGGTGAAGCTGTTGTAGCAAGAAATATTTCCTTCAGCTTCTTTGACACCTTCAAAGAGCCTGGACAAGTTCTGATACCATGTTGGGAATTTCCAATAATTCAAGAACAAAATGAACAGAGAAAAATGCTCTGTTTTTTTAACACAAGGAAGCTAAAATTGTTTTGTTGAAGACACAGTTTCAAAACACACATAAAAGAACTTCTCATTCATTAATATACTGATTGTTACAAAAGATTCTTCCTCTATCAGAGGGATTACAACATGCCTGCTTTAGAGGCCCGAAATTCTTCACTCTGTCTCTACAATAGAGAGCAATACTCTGTCTCCTCAAAAAGAATAAAAACACTGTTGTGTCTATACTGATATGCTTGCGTTGCTGCGTCTCACATATTACATTGCATTACAAAACAAAAACATTACATTCACTCCTCTCTACTTTCATGCTGCTGCCCTACTAGAATTACATATACACTGCTGTGTTTTTTTTTCATTACATATTCCAGAACCAAAAAAAACATTACATAGTCAACGGACAGCAAAACAAAAAAAACCACTGCCCTTTTGTTTTACTTGTGCCTTAAAACAAAACTCCTGTGCATTAAAAAAAATAGTAAAATTAAAAACGTTTTACCTACTTTTACCAACTGTAGTACATTTATATTAAATTTCATTAATTACTTTTACTGAAAAAACTGACGGTCAATGAAACTTCTAATTCAAGTCACGTAATTTGCTACAAGCCTGTACATCAACCGTTGATGTCAATCGGACGGCTGTCAGCAATTCCCCGGAGGTCCCTTTCAACCGAGCTTTACGCACCGAGGGATGGTGGTTTTGCAACAGTGCTTGTCACCACGTTTCAATTCATGATTGTGATCGCTGCTCCCCCAAAAAATACCATCATACAGCAAAAGCTGTGCGAGGGATAAACTGGCGGTTTTCAAAAACAATATGCTGCAGTTGGAATTACATTTCAACATCTAACATATAAAAAATCATTGAAGATAAAAGTTAGTAAACCTAATGTCATTCAAAGCTAGAAGATAAAGATAAATCACTTACATTGTGGAAAATTGATGAATTATATAACATTTGCAACATAGATTGTCTCTTAATCTTCAAAAATGGTCATTCAAGTTCCAATAGAAAATATTTGATAGATTTTCAAAAAGTGCAAGTAGTAGATGAGATAAACTAAATAAAATAATATTAACTCATGAACAATATGATAGTTATTTTTCCAAATCTAAACTTGCATCACAACCTCACAGTTTTGAGACATCAACACATATTAAATTTAAATGAGCTAGACATCCGCTCCAAATTATTCATAACGTTTGGTACAAAATTTTCAACTTTGACGAGAAACTCTGGTGCAATGCAGTGGATGATGTTTAATATCTCAAATGTTTCCGATGAGAACATCATCTTTGAAATTGTAAAGAAATATTTTGAATTGCACTCACATTAGCAATAGACTATTTTAATATTTTTCATTAACCCCTCAGCAGTATAAGGTTTACATCTCTTGGAAGAAAAAATTCTAATCTATATTATAATTTCTTGTATATGTCATTGATTTATATTAACAATTGCAAAAGACCATTGTAACAGTTTACATAGTGAAGAAACCTCTACATGGTTGAAGACATTGATTATTCACACAATCCAATAAACCACAAACCACCTTTAACTTGACCTTTATTTCAAATTTACCTTAACAACTCAACAAAAATTAATTAAAAAAAATAAAAGCCTAGAAGTAGTCTAACGAGTATGCCAATGATTGTCTATTGATTTTCGGTAATGATTTACAATCGAAATTGTCTGTCAATGATCAGATTAGCTCTCACTCGTGTTTCTTATTGCGTGAATCTATTACGTGTGCACTTTATGTGGGGTTTTTTATGAACTGTGGTTCCATTGGGGTACATGTTGTGTAACTATGGTTCCATACATACAGCCTCGTAGGGTCCATCTCATTTGGGTAAGTATTGAAACGAGGGGTCCATCTCTATTATTCGGTGTTTGAAATGAAAAGTTGGAAAATGTAAAGCAAGAGAGAACCAGGTAGGCATGATAATAGAGAATATGTTGTGGCTACACATTCATATGGACTAAAATAGATACAAAAGTAGTTCAACAATGGGAATGGTTAGTGACTTATAGAGGAATTATTTTAGAATTATATGGAAATCAGTTGGAAATTTGGCATGTTGTTGCACTTCATTCCATTTGAATTTCACCATTGTGATAGTATGTTAATTCTCGTGATTTCTTATTTCTAAACTTCCCATGAACTTGTTTTGAAGAAAGGAAGTGGTCAAACTTAAACTGAGAATTACAGAACATGCATTTGTCCTATCCATTCAAATGGCCTGAGAAGATATGAAGGGGAGTTGTTAATAGAAATGGTTTTGGATGAGGTCAAGTAAAAACCTTAAGGTGATTTCCAAAACCCAACAAGGGATTATGTAAGTGTTCTAAAAATAAAAAGGACATCAGCCCACCTATCTAATATTACTTTTGATGTTAAATGGATTAGGATGCATTGTGAAATAAAGGTTTCAAGTTTCATGTTCATTGAGAACCTTTCTAGTCGTGCCATACATGACAAAGAAAAATAAAAATTAGTTCATGAGTTCTTCGTTGTTATTGTTGTTATTGTCGAGAAAAAAAAAGGAAAGGAAAAGGTAGCCAAGGCACCTACGTAATACACTCATGCTTAGTACTATACTAATTATTTGACTTTAAGAATCATTTTCAAGTGGTTTAATGGTTATGTTTCCTCTGGTTAGTTAAATATTTCAATTGGTAACTACACCAGATGTTGCAAAAGAAACGTCGTAAGGCATAAATTTGAGAATAATCGTAACATAAAAAATCGTTGAAGATAAAAATTAGTAAGAAAAATGTCATTAAAAGCTATAAGATAAAGAAAAGTGGCTTACATTATGCCAAATTGACAGATTCTATAACCTTTCCAACATAGATTGCCTCTTAATATTCAAAGATGGTCTTTCAAGTTCCAATAGCAAATATTTGATAGATTTTGAACAATACAAGTAGTAAATCAAATAAATTAAATGAACTAATATTAATTCATGAACAATATGATGGCTATCTTTCCAAATATAAATTTCCATTGTAACCTCACAAGTTAAAAAATTACCACGTATTAGATGAAAATGAGTGAGACATCCCCTCCAAATTATTCATAAATTTTGCTGTAGAATATACAACTTTGATGAGAAACTCTAGATGATCCAAAATGGATTTTGGATAGACTCCTAAGTCTAAGTGTTCCTCACAGAGGAAAATGAAAGTCAAAGGAATTTCCTAGATATAGCCCCATTGCAGAGATCTTTCCATTCTGAATCTACTGCAACTTGAATGGGAAAAAATGGACTTAGGATGTAGAAGTTATCGCAGAAAGAAGATGCCCTTTGTTCTTTGGAAAAAGAGGCAAAATCCCATAAAAATGGCAAGAAACCCTTATAAAGGGAAATCTCATCAGAAAAAGGCAAAAGGGAAGGACTTAAGCGAAGGCGGAAGAAACCCTGATCAGCCAATCTGATGTATCATGTCGGAGGTAGGTATGTATGTGATATCAGAACCTTGGACTTAGCGATTACGATTATGCGATATGCCAATTGTCGATGACCGGATCAAAAAATTGATATCGGTGATGGCACGAGACAAGGAACGTTCCCCCAGGCTAATGCGAATTGCGATTGCGATATATCGCATCGCAACGTCACATCGTACTGATATAAAGTGGCAACTACAAGCTGGACTCGATGGGTTTTATAAACCCAGGCTGATAACATTTGAGTTCCGCCATCAAGGGGCATTTCTATGTATTGGCGCATTTCGGCATAAAAACCGATATACAGAGGAAAAAGCCCCCAAAGTAATAAAATGGACCCGAAAGGGAATTATAAACATGGTGCATGGTATTTGTGTTCCGCAGAGGCGGGTTTTTGGGTGGGCCTCAGGCGGAAAGCGGTATTGGACTGGCTCCGCCGGCTTCCACACACTAATCGACACGTGGCTGGCGAAGGACAGAGGAAAACCTCCTTTTCAAGCGGGTAACCCCCATACTCCTAAGCTGCCTGAAATTGGATACCGACCATCGATCGGAGATCCCGTAAATCGACGATGGGGATTGTGATAGCGACCAAAGGCGGATTTGATGTGATATTAGGGTGATTGCGATATATTTTGAAGTCCGATAGGACGAATTTGGTCGGGTTTTTCATTGTTTTCACGTGTATTTGGGATTTTACCCAAAACAATTATGCAATGCGATATAATGCCTAGTGGCAGACCCGATAGGGATTTTAGGGGCAATTGAATGGGATTCCACGTCCTGAAATCACGCCCGATAGTGTATTTTTCCAAAAAACTCTGTGTAATGGATTTTTCTCAGTTTTCATATTTTTGCCTAAGGAGAAGGCCTCGAAACCTCTGTAACCACTCCTGATCATCATGTCATGCTGCAACTGGTGTTTTTACAGGAAATACTGCATTTTTCAGCCATGGAGCCGCAGAGCCAGATGGCCAGTCTAATCGATAGGGAGCAGAGAAGCCGCATAGCCGCAAAGGGATAATGAATCGCAGAGAAACGACTGTGGTTGTCTCAAAGCTGGAAAAGTACCTTAAAGGAGGCCAAGAGCTCAATTGAGAGCTAGGCACAAGTAAGATAGCAGAGAAAGTGAAAGATAGTGCGCAGAGCAGCTGAGACAGTCGCTTGGAGGTTAAGCAGATTGCTGAGAGCTTAGAGAAGCCAGAGCCAAAGAGCCGAAGCTAGAGCCAGAGCCAGAGCGAGAGCGGAGAGCCAAAAAGCCGAGAGCTTAAGAGCCAGGGATGAGATGGTGTCTAAACCCATTATGTTCTATGTAAACCAATGGAGTTGAGCTAAGAGCTTGTAAAAAGACTTATACCATAATCCGAGAGAGCCTAGTTGAGTTGACTAGAGCTCACAGAGACGTAGCCTAAGAGTTTTGGGTGAACTCCTAATTAAATTGTTGTCTTATGTGTTGTTTATTGCTGCATTCTTCATTGTTATATGTATTTATATATCAGCTTAAGCAAATCAACTTAAAGCACATAAACAGTTTAAAACATACCAACACATACCTTATTTTTAAGCATATATTTAATTCCACATTGGTTAATCATAAATACTTGGAAATATTTAAGCTTTGGAAGTGGGAGAGGTTCTTGCAAGCTAAACAAGAAGCCTAAGTGCCCCATTTTCAGATCAAGTGGTATCAGAGCTCAATATTGATTAACCGCACCTTCAAGAAGGTTATATCAGAATGCTTGATTGATAGAACAAATATTGCTTGTCTACAACGTGTTTAAATAGTCAAAGGTTGATTGTATACTTGGTTGCAGACTAACTATTATTTCAGTTTGTAGAGGTGAAGGGAAAGCTATTGATAGCTCAGTCGAGGAAGGACAAGAAGGAAGAAGGGCTGAAGGCATTCTTCTATCCCAGGGGACCTCAAAGTAATCCTTGAAGCACAGAAGGTTTATTGCAAAAGTTTGCTGAATAAGCTCTTTATTAATCTTGTTAGAAGTTATTTTATTCATTGGTATAATGACAACTCCTACAAGTGAGTCCTCAAATTCTTCTTTCTTCACAAGAGTATTTGATGAAGACACGAAGGAATATTTGGCCACCATGATGGATATGGTGAGGGAAATGTATGAGGATGAAAGGAAGAGCATCATACTTAGAAAGCAATTGAATTCTGTGGAGGAAGAGAAGTATTTGCTTTCTAACAAATTGCAGGAAATGGAGAGGCAACTTCATATTACAAATATGAACCTGAAAAGGATGCATGAGTTGGAGTCACAACTCTTTGTTGCCAAAGAAGCCTTAGTCAAGTATCAGCTTGAACAAGTGGTAAACCATTCCAGTTTGTCTTCAATTTCCTCTAAGAATGCTTATATCAGTTCTTTTGAAAAACATTCCAGAGGCATGGGCTCCAAGCTAATGTCCAAGATGGTCTATGAAGGAAAAGGTTTGGGTAAGCATGCACAAGGTATTGTTGAGCCAATGCTAGTTGAGGAAAGGCCTAAGTATTTGGGTCTTGGCTTTGGACAAACTTATGGAGAAAGTTCCAAAGCTACCGCGAAGACCATTAAAACAACTCCAAGAAGGAGTTGCATTGTAGGTCTTCAAGAGTGTGAAGATTGTATTCAGGAGGAATGCAATAGCTTGAAGCATCATTTGTAGGATGCAGGTGTTCAAAAGCACACACTTGAACCAGAGAGTTGGGGAGACTCTAACAGCCTTGAAGAGATTGATGATGTTCCAAAGGGAGCCACTTCTTCATTTGCTTCACCTCCTCATGAAGGCAATAAAGGTGAAAGAGAAAGGTATAAATTTGCTTCTAATCATCTTCCTTTTGATTTTGCAAAGCATGATAAATTTCCACATAGATATGGGAAAAGAGTTGCATGTTCCTTTTGTGGTTTGGATAACCATAATGTTTCTAGATGTTGGAAGAGAATGGCCACATACAGGAAACTTTTGAAGGAAAAGAAACAAGAAGCCGAAGGTCCATTAGACAAGGCAAATCATGCTGTCAAGAGGATGCCATGCAGTGCACTTACTACCATAATCAATGGCATCTTGTTGAAAGGTGTTGGACTCTGAATCCAGCAATGCTTCCACAAAAGCTGAAGAAAATGGAAAGAGAAGATGGCAGAAATGGAAAGGAAGATTCCATGATTGATGTTTTTCAGGATGATTCACACGTTGATGCTGATGTGCAGACAAAGGAAGTACCTTTGAAAGGGATTGATGAGGAATGGTTAGAGTTCTTATCCAATTAAGATTACATGTCTATTGATGCATCTATTTTCATTTCTTTGTTAAAGGAATGCAAGTTGCAGGATTTTACCAAGAAGGTGAATGGAGAAGTGAAGTAGGAGACTCACTTTGTTGCTGCAACATTATATTTCATTTTAGCTTTGAAAGTACAGTGTGCTTAAGCAAAAGTTGAAGGATGAAATGCATGCATGAGCTTGATGTGCATGAACACAGGGATGCTAAATGATTTCCTTGCATTTGAACATGTATGTGTAATTAACTTGAAGGGTAGATTTCTTTGTTGTAACATGCATGTGATATTGACTTGAGAAAAGTTGATGTGGCCTCCAAATGGAGATAATGATGAAGTGTTTCATCTTTTGAAAAATAGTCCTAATGGTCTTTTTCTACATGCTTGACTTGAAGGGTCATTTGTTTTAAAGGCATGTTTTGTGGGCTTGTTATCTAGTCCATCATTGGTATGCAGATGTAATACATGGAGGTGTTCACAAGATGTGAAATCTATTTCTTTTGTTGAAGCAGGAGTTTAGGCCATCCAGTTATTGTCTGTATTTTTGTTGTTGTTAACAATTGTTGTTGACAGCTTGTTGAACGGGTGCAAATGAAAGTTTTGTGAAGCAGATGAACTTTACATTTGTTTGAAGCCACCTTGGATCAATGATCAATGCAGAGAAGATCAAACAACCTTCTATGACCATTTCAGCAGAAGTTCTGCAGGAAGGCAAGGAGGAAGACAGTTCTTCCGAGGAAGACCAACCCATCCAAGAAGGGAAGTGGTCAGAGACTTAGGTTGAAAGGCACTATGGAAGGCAAGTGTATGGAGTTTGAATGTAGAGGGTGTTGTTACTCTCATTTACTGTTCAGATTAGTATATCAGTCTTTTGGAGACCAAAATTTCTTTTAGTGAGAAGGTGTGATCCAAAATGGATTTTGGATATACTCCTAAGTCTAAGTGTTCCTCACAGGGTAAAATGAAAGTCCAAGGAAGTTCTTGGACATGGCCCCATTGTAGAGATATTTTCATTCTAAATCTACTGTAACTTGAATGGGCAAAAGTGGACTTAGGATGCAGAAGTTATTACAGAAAGAAGATGCCCTTTATTCTTTGGAAAAAGAGGCAAAATCCCCTAAAAATGGCAAAAAACCCTTATAAAAGGAAATCACATCAGAAAAAGGCAAAAGGGAAGGACTTAAGCGGAGGTCGAAGAATCCCCGATTGACCGATCTGATGTATCGGGTCGGAGGTAGGTATGCGTGTGATATCGGGACCCCAGACTCGACGATTGTGATTATGCAATATGCTGATTGACAATGATCGGATCAGCAAATCGGTATCGGTGATGGCATGAGACAAGGGACGGACCCCGGGCCAATGCAACTTGTGATTGCGATATATCGCATCGCAACGTCACGTCCAACAATATAAAGGGGTGACTAAAAGCCAGACCCGATGGGTTTTATAAACCCGAGTTGATAACATTTGAGTTTTTCCATAAAGGGGCATTTCTATGTATTGGCGCATTTCGGCATAAAAACTGATATACAAAGGAAAAAGCCCCCAAAGCAATAAAATGGACCCGAAAGGGAATTATAAACATGATGCATGGTATTTGAGTTCCGCAAAGGCGGGATTTTAGGTGGGCCTCGGGTAGAAAGTGGTATTGGGTTGGATCCGCTTGCTTCCACACACTGGTCGACACGTGGCTAGCAGAGGAGAGAGGAAAACTTCCTTTTTAGGTGGGTAAAAACCTTACTCCTAAGCCACCCAAAATTGGATATAAATTACTGATCGGAGATCCCGTGGATCGACGGTGCGGATTGCAATAGTGGCCAAAGGCGGACGCGATGCGATATTAGGGCGATTGCGATATATTTTGAAGTCCGATAGGATGAATTTTGTTGGGTTCTTCACCGTTTTCCCGTGTATTTGGGATTTTACCCAAAACACTTACGCGATGTGATATAAGGCCTAATGGTGTACCCGATAGGGACTTTAGGGCCGATTGAATGTGTTTCCACATCCAAAATTCACGCCTGATAGTGTTTTTTTCCATAAAACTTGGTGTAATGGATTTTTCTCAGTTTTTGGGTTTTTGCCTAAGGAGAAGGCCCCGAAACCTCTGTAACCGCTCCTAATCATCATGCCACACTGTAGCAAGTGTTTTTATAGGAAATGATGCATTTTGCAGCCACGAAGCTGCAGAGCTAGATGGCCAGTCTAACTCACAGGGAGAAGAGAAGCCATAGAGAAATGACTGGGGTAGCTGAAAAGCTGGAAAAGTACCTCAAAGGAGGTAGAGAGCTCAATTGAGAGCTAGGCAGAAGTGAGAGAGCAGAGAGAGCGAAAGCTAAGGCACGGAGCAGCTGAGACAGTTGCTTGGAGGTCAAGCGCACTGTTGAGAGCTCAGAGAAGCCAAAGCTGAAGAGCTGAAGCTAGAGCTAGATCCAAGAGCCAGAGCCAAGAGCCAGAACCAGATTTGAGAGCCAGAGCGAGAGCATAGAGCCAGAAAACCGAGAGCATCAGATCTAGGGATGAGATGGTGTCTAAACCCATTGTTTTCTATGTAAACCAATGGATTTGAGCCAAGAGCTTATAAAATGAGTTATACCATAATCCCAGAGAACCTAGTTAAGTTGACTAGAGCTCACGGAGACGTAGCGCAAGAGTTTTGGGTGAACTCCTAATTAAATTGTTGTCTTATGTGTTGTTTTATTGTTGCACTATTCACTGTTATATGTATTTATACATCAACTTAAAGAACATAAACAATTTAAAATAGACCAACATATACCTTATTTTCAAGCACATATTTAATTCTGCATTGGTTAATCATAAAGACTTGGGAATATTTAAGCTTTGGAAGTGGTAGAGGTTCTTGTAAGTTAGACAAGAAGCCTAAGTGCCGCATTTTCAGATCACTAGAGAAATTCACTTGATGATGTTTAATATCTCCAATGTTTCCTCCAAGAGCATCTCTTTGAAATTGCAAAGAAACATTTTGAATTATGTTGACATTAGCAACAAACTATTTTATTATTTTGCATTACTCCCTCAACAATATAGGGTTTACATCTCTTGGTGGGAAACTTTTTATTCTTTAATATAACTTCTTGTATATATCATCTAAGTATGTTAGCAATTGCAATAGACCATTGTAATAGTTTACATAGTGAAGAAACCTCTACATGGTTGAAGACATTGATTATCCACACGATCCAATAAACCACCAACCACCTATAACTTGACCTTTATTTCAAAATTACCTTAACTCAAAAAAAATGATTAAAAAAATAAAAGCATGGAAGTACTCTAATGAGTATGGCAAGGATTATCTATCGACTTTCAACAGTGATTAACAATCAAGACTTTCTATTAATGATCAAATCGGCTTTGACTAGTGCTTCTTATTATGTGAGTCTGCTATCTGCAGTGCTTTATGTGGGGTGTTGTATGAACTATGGTTCTATTGAGGTACATGTTGTGTAACTATGGTTCCAAACATACAACCCCATAGGGTCAATCTCATTTGGGTAAGTATTAGAACTAAGGGTCCATCTCTATTGTTCAGTGTTTAAAATGAAAATTTGACAGGCATAAAGCAAGAGAGAACCAAGTAGGCATGAATGTGTAGTTAACATCCCTAGGTATTTAGCGTAAGTAAGAGAGATTGAGAAATGTAGAAAAATGTTTAACATATTTCATGGAAAATTTCATTAATAAAATAGCCACACTACTGTAATAGGAATGGGCTGAAACCATGACAAAATAACCATCAAGAAATTCATTCTAGTAAAATAAAAAAAAGGACCTCAATATGAAATTATGAATTAATGCAACTAACTCATATATTAATAACATTAGCATTATGTAAGTTTTCGTGAGATTCAAGATCAAGTCTACATACTAATTTAGGAAAACATTATTTGAGTTTAAGACAAACAATTAAATGAGGAGATATTCCACAATAAAAAGAAATACTCTACAATTGTCCAAGTTTTCAGATTGGGTGCAAGTTTCCAGTGATTTCAACAACTTAGCTAAGGGAACTTTCTAAAATGTGTTTCCTTTCCCATAAATAGATCATCTCACCTACAAACTAAGATGTTATTTTGGAAAATATGTGTGTGTCTTTCAATTTAATGTTTTCAACTATGATAATATGGTAGTTTTCTATTATGGGGATTTAGAACTGCCCATAATGAGATCCCATTGAAGCATAAAAATTGTCACATTTAAACAAAATAATAGAGAATATGTTGTGGCTATGCATTCAGATGGACTGAAGTAGATAAAAAAACAAGTCAACAATGGGAGATGGTTATTGACTTCTAAAGGAATTTTTTTTTTTCTATGTAAGGCTAATTCTATTAATAAAAACAAAAATATAATTACAAAGAGGGCTCACCTCAACTGTTGTCACTGAAGTTCATCAAGAAGGTCTAAACTGCCCTAGATTTGGGGAAACAAGTTTGACATGGAAAAAAGACCATACATATATCCCGAGACCGTCACCAAAGGAAAACCATGCATAAGACCTGGACCCATGTTTCAAGGTAAAAACCAGAAGGAGATTCAACACAACACCACCTGATGCAACTGCAAAATGACAAACTCGCTTATCGTTCATACAAACAACAAAAACAACAAGTGATTGGACCAAACCTGTCAGCAACAAAAGTCTGAGTTGGCGCATGGGTGGCAACGGATGCCACGTGGCGTCATTGGTTATCATCCTGGTTAGGTGTCTCCTTGACAATGAGGCAAGCGTAGTGGTACCAGTCTTCACCCTCCTCTGCCACGTCACCTTTTGCTATGCCACCTGGAGGCTCCCTTGCATGTTGGGTGCCGCTCGAACTGCCAACTAATTCCATCGTAATTGAAGCTCTGACTGAGCTGCCACCAGTTTGCTGAATGTCACCAATGAAAACTCCTTCACCATGCAGACAGCCATGCCTAACTCCCCTGCTATCATCCTTCAGGAGTTTCTCAGAACCATGACCCACTCCCTGATTTCTCTCCTCCTGAGAAGGCACTTCAAAATTTCTCACCTAAGCATTGTCCTGCTCATTTTCTTCAAAGAAAACTATGGTCACATTGGCTGTAATGATGGGCCTGTTCAGGTTACTCTAGAACCTGAACTGAGTCGAGTGAGGGACAAAGCTGGGATGCAGAGGAGAAATTGCCGTGTGGAGCCAGAAATCACTATGCACAGCCATTGGGACCTACCCTTTCCCCCATCCACTGTGCGTATGGGGATAGTGTCTGTGAGGCAAACTGGGAGGAGACGAATTCTCATGGGAATGAGGGGGAGAGGTAGAAACAAAGCTCTGCGCTGCTTGTGGGTGAGCGTTACCACCGCAGGTGCCTCCTCTGTGACTCCTCATGCGGTGACGGACCATATCAGTGTGGTTGGAATGCAATTCAGCTATACAAGTGGCCAGGAAGGAGAACAAGTTGTGAACAGAGGGCTCCTGTGCAGGATTCAAAGGGCAGTGCCTAGAATGGGAGTAATGGTGTCCATTTCCGAGGTCAGTACAACAAAGAAGCCAACATCAGCTCCCAGTGGCAGTTCTGCTGCAAGAATTTCCAACCTGAGGCGGACAGATGCTGAGGGAAGGAGGATAAACAAAGGGAAGGAGGAATTATTTGAGAAGTATATGAAAATCAATTGGAAGTTTGGTAGATCATCGCACATCATTGCATTTGAATTTCACCACTACAACAGTATGTTAATTCTCGTGATTTGTTCTTGTTAAACTTCCCATGAACCTCTATTGAAGAAGGAAAGTGTCCACACTTAAACAAAGCATTAAAGAATGTGTTTTCTGCCTATCCATTCAAATGGCTTGAGTAGATATGTAAGGGAGTTGGTAATGGAAATGGTTTATCTAAGTGCTCTAAAACCAAAAAGGACACCTACCCACTTGTCTAATATAATTTTTCCTACTAAATGGATAAGGATGCATTTTACAATAAAGGTTTTAGGTGTTTCTTGTTCACTGAGAACACCACAAAACAGAAGTGAAAGTACTCCACAAGTTCTTTGTTGTTATTTTTGTTATTGCTGGGCTAAAAAACAAGGAAAGGGAAAGGAAGCCAAGACACCTACGTAATACACTACTACTTAGTACTCTACTAATTAATGCACTTTAAGAAGCATTTTGAAGTGCTTTAATGACTATGTTTTGTCTGGTTTGCTAAATATTTCAATTGGGAATTGCATTTGACATTTTCCAACACCTTTATGAATCTTGAAGAAATTATTAATATAAAAGTTAAATACACACAAATGTATATTTGAAAAACATGGAATAAGATTATTAATTTTGTAGATCTACTGCTACTTTATCACGAAGATTCTTAGCACCTTAATAGACTTTATTACAATTTCATGGGTCAATATCATAGCTTATCAATATCACAAACCCAAAAAACCATAGCTTATCAATACCACATGCCCAATTATGGATTTGTGTATATTATTATGAATATTAAATAAAATATTCCATGGAAGTTAAATCCATATTAGTTAACTAATAAATTTTGATAATTAAATTAAAATTTGATATCTCAAAATAAACAACTATCCACATTCCGATCATCTATTCACCTAAATAAAATAGAATTTTAAATAGTCTAAAATATTCCATAGTAATCTATTATTTACCTAACAATAATTGATAACCTATCCACATTATGCAAATTTTGACTTGAATTTTGAAAACATATGATCCCATGTTGAGTGAACAAAGGGTTTGGGAGAGTAACCTATCCACATTATGCAAATTTTGACTTGAATTTTGAAAACATAGGATCCCATGTTGAGTGAACAAAGGGTTTGAGAGAGTTAGACATTCCGAAATATATAAATTCTCGGTAACCATAATCGAAAAACCTAATACTTGAGAAGTTGGTTCTAAATTAATTTACTTGCATTTGAAATGTATATTTAACTTTTACTATTGTTTACCAACCCTTTGAAAGGCCATGAAAACTTTGTCCAACACCTTTTTGAATATTGAAACAATTATTAATATAAAAGTTAAACACACAAAAATATATATTTGAAAAACATGGAACATGATTCCTAACCATGTAGATCCATTTCTACTTTATCATGAAGATTTTTACTCTTTTAATGGACTTTACTACAATAGCATGAGTCAATACAAGAGGCACAAAAAATCATAGCTTATCAATACCATAGGCCCAATTATTGATTTGTGTATACTATTATGAAAATTAAATAAAATATTACATGAAAGTTGAATCCATATTATTTAACTAATAATTATTGATAATTAAATTAAAATTTGATATTTCAAAATAAACAACTATCTACATTCCATTCAACTATTCACCTAAATAAAATACAATTATAAATAGTCTAAAATACTTCCTATTAATCTATTATTCACCGAATAATTAATAATTAAATTAAAACTCTATATTTCAAAATAAACCATTAGAAACATTCCAATTAACTATTATATAAATAAAATATAATTATTATGGGAAAATCCTGGCCATATAAATTAAATCAACTATTATTAAAATATCAATAATAGTAATTTCAAGCCATTATCAATAAATTCAGTGTAGGCAGCGAGCTCCATCCCGCGTCTATTTAATATTGTAACATATAGAAACAAATATAATTAACAATACAACACACTTTCGATCTATTGATAAATTTCAAGTTCTGACAAAAAAAACGCAACCATGATACCTACACCATGTTCGCGGGTGGAAAGAAAATAAACAGCTGACCTGCACGACAGAGCAATTAAAACCTAGTTAATGGATTGGGCATTGGCATTTTATCTGAAAATTGTTCTGTTCTGAAAATGCATATACATCAATGAATCCGCGTGCGAGTATTTGAATGACAATATAATAACGAAGCGAAGTTACTGTGGCTGAAGAAGATGCATGCCGCATGGCACTGCAGAGCAGACCATGTAGGATTATGAAGAATCTGTATCATAGCAAAGGGGCAAGGTGCATTTTTCTTTTGCATCTTGAATCGTGGAACAAAGCAATCTCGATTGGTAATAATAATTTGAGATATATGATAAAAGATTCTGATGACTATTTTCTACTTGTTATTTATATCATTTAATTTGTATAAATACATTAATTTAAATAAAACATTATAGATATTTTTTTATTTTTTAGTTTTCAAATATTTCATAGAATTTTTGGTGGGAAAATTTAGGTTAATCATTTGTTAATTTGATGTAAATAGAAAACTATTTTGTCTTTTAAATATTTCATAGAATTTTTGGTGGGAAATTCTACGTTAATTATTTATTAATTTGATTGTATGTTTAGTGATTTCAATGCGGTGTAATTTGTTTAAGTTGAATTTTAAAATCAAACATCTAAGTTTTATACATAATAAATGATAGGTTTATATTTAATTTTTACAATTTTATTTTTTTTTTAAATTTGAAAGTTATAAATAGTTTTTTTTGTTTTGTAGGGAAGAATTATTAAAATTAAATAACATAGTTTTAAATTATTGAGAAAATCATCAAAATTCAATAATTCAATAACAAAATTCGAAATTATTCTAATAAACCTATTATTTGCAGGTATTGATATTGAGGGAACGAATTTAATTATTTCTCCTCATTATTCAAAATAAACTTCATTAACCTTTAATATTTATGTTAACTTTTAAAATTAACCTATTTAAATGTTTGAATATAATTTAGTCCTTTTATCTCTTAAGCGGTTGAGATTAGGGGAAATTTGATCTATTATATATTGGCATAAACATTTTCGGAAATTCAATATTGGGTCGCTTATTAATTTGAATGTAAACGTTGTAGATCATTCCGACTCACTTTGAACACAAAATAAGATGTTTGCATCGTTTATTTGTGATAGCGCTGGTCGAATTGTAGGTTAACTTAGTATGTCATTGGAAATCTTCCATAGGGTGATAACTTTATCTATTGGGATATTGGGTATCATTCATACAGATAGGTATATGTTTTAATAATTTTTTAATTAATTAATGCTCGCCTCCTCCAATGCAATACTATGCACATTAGATTCAAACGACATGAACGTATTAGAATCCATTCAAGCGACATGTAGTTCAGTGAATTTATGGTATACCAGGTGATGACAGAGATCATTTTCATAAACAGCGATTTTATTTTTACTTAATATTGCACACATTTGATTTAAAACTATTGCTCAGATATAATTTAAAATTAGCATAATTATATTTGGCAATGTTGGTGATATATGCCGATAGGTATATATGAAGATATGTACAACCATATTTTCCAATATAGTTGATATACGGGAATAAACTATATCAACCACATTAATAAATATGTGTATTTTTTTAACTAATTATATAAATAATAAAAATTATATTCTTATATATTTATATATTTATGATTATTATATTAATATAATAATAATAATAATAACTCATAATAATATTAGTAATATTAATTAATAATAATAATAAGTCTTATTATTATTATGTTAACTCCTTATAATATTAGCAATATTAATTAACAATAATAATTTTCATAATAATAATTATTTAATAATAACAATAATTATTTTAGCAAATGTGGTTGATATATCCATAAGGCTTCATTTCTATCAATGACACAAACCATTAATAATAATAATAATAAGATATTATTCATTTTTGATAAAATGTAAATAAGTAATTACTTATTTTATTAAAAAAAAAAATTAATATTGTGTTTAGAAAAAATATAAAAAAATTATTTTATTTTATAAGTCATAATAAAATAACAATAATAACAATAATAATAATAATAATAATAATTTACTCATCAAAATTAATAAATAATAGTTAAATAGTTCATTATTGTTAAACAATAATAATATTTTATTAATTAAATATTTTCAATCCCACTTCTTCACCCATGTGAGCATCACTAGATGCAATGAGTGCTAAGTGGATACCGGATGTAATGGGTGCTAAGTGGACTATTCAAAAATCATCAGAAATGAGTCAATTACAACTACCTCTCATGGAAATGGTCATAAATGAATGACTTCCTTAACGCAGTTGAATCCCAAAAAATGATACCTAAAATTATAACAATTAATTCATCTTTACATAATAATAATTAATTCTTTGTCACAATGTGACGTTGGACCATGGTTGGCCATGGTTGATTCTCATATTGAGACAACCTTTGTCACAAAGCAAGCAACATTTGAGCCTGTTTAACCACAGTTGACTATGCTTCACTAATAATTATATATTATTATTATTATTATTATTATTATTATATTATATCATTATAATAATAATAATATTAACTCATAATAATAATAATGGTCCAATAATAATTAGAATTGTGAGAAGTGAATAATAAACCCAAGGGATTAATACTAAAACCTTAAGGGATTATGAACCCAAAAGAATAATATTAAACCCAAGGTACTAATATTATAAACACAATGTATATAAACCCTAAGATAAATATTATAAACACTAAAATAAACATGATTCACCATCGTTGATTTTCATATTGAGACAATCCTTATCAGAATTCCATGTTTGACCATGGTTGACTGAGGAATAATAAACCCAAGCGATTGATATTATAAACCCAAAGGAACAATAAAACCAAGGGATTAATACTAAAACCCCAAGGGATTATGAACCTAAGGGAATAATCTTAAACCCAAGGGACTAATATTATAAATCCAAGGTATATAAACCGTATGTGGAGACAATTTTTGTCATAATGCGAGATGAGACCATGATTGACCACAGTTGACCATTGTTGGTTATGGTTGATCATGGTTGACCATGATTGATATTATAAATCGAAGTTAATAATAAACCCAAGGGATTGATATTATGAACCCAAGGGAAACATAAACCCATGAGATTAATACTAAAATCCCAAGGGATTATGAACAGAAGGGAATGATATTAAATCCAAGGCACTAATATTATAAACCTAACATTGGTAAACCATAATATAAATATTACAAACACTAAAATAACTATGGTTTATTTTCATGGTCAGACAATCCTTGTCACACCACGACATTCAACAATGGTTGACTATGATTGGCAATTGTTGACCATGATTGATATAATAAACCCAAGGGATTAATATTAAAACCCCAAGGGATTATGAACCCAAGTGACTAATATTATAAAGCCAATGTATATAAACCCTAAGATAAATATTATAAACACTAAAATAAACATGACTGACCATCGTTGATTTTCATATTGAGACAATCCTTATCACAATTCCATGTTGGAACATGGATGACCATGGTTCACATCATAATAAACCATGGTTGACTTGGGAATAAGAAACCCAAGTGATTGATATTATAAACCCAAAGGAAAAATAAACCGAAGGGATTAATACTAAAACCCCAAGGGATTATGAACCTAAGGGAACAATATTAAACCCAAATGACTAATACTATAAACCCAAGGTATAAAAACCCTAAGATAAATATAAAAAATACTAAAATAAAGATGGTTGAATTAATAAATCCTAAGAATTAATATTTTAAACTCAAGGGATTAGTAAACAAAATGAATTATGAACCCAGGGCAATAATATTAAACCCAAGACACTAATATTATAAACCCAACATTGGTAAACCCTAATATAAATACTACAACACTAAAATAAACATATTTTATTTTCATGGTGAGACAATCCTTGTCACAATGCGGCATTCAACCATGGCCAACCATGGTTGGCTATGATTGACAATGGTTTATCATGATTGATATTACATACCTAAGGGAATAATAAACCCAATGGATTGATATTATAAACCCAAAACAATAATAAACCCAAGGAATTAATACTAAAACCCCAAGGGATTATGAACCCAAGGGAATAATATTAAACCCAAGGGACTAATATTGTGAACCCAACATTGTTAAACCCAAATATAAACAGTACAAACACTAAAATAGACATGTTTTATTTAGATGGTGAGACAATTGTTGTCACAATCCCTTGCTGATAATATAAACCCAAGGGATTGATATTATAAACCCAAATGAATAATAAACCCAAGGGATTAATACTAAAACCCCAAAGGAATACTATTAAACCCAAGGGACTAATATTATAAACCTAAGGGAATAATAAACCCAAGGGATTGATATTATAAACCTAAAGGAATAATAAAACTAAGGGATGAATACTAAAACCCCAAGGGATTCTCAAGCCAAGGAAACAATATTAAACTCATTGGACTAATATTATAAACCGAACATTGGTATACCCAAATATAAATACTATAAACACTAAATTAAACATGATTTATTTTGATGGTGAGACAATCCTTTTCACAATGCAACATTCAACCATGGTTGACCATGATTGATAATATAAACCTAAGGGAATAACAAATCCAATGGATTGATATTATAAACCCAAATGAATAAAAAAACCCAAGGGATTAATACTAAAACCCCAAGGGATTGTGAACCCAAGGGAATAATATTAAACCCAAGGGACTAATATTATAAACCCAACATCCGTAAACCCAAATATAAATATTATAAAGACTAAAATAAACATGATTTATTTTCATGGTGAGACAATCCTTGTCACAATGTGACATTCAGCTATGGTTGACCATGGTTGGCTATGATTGAGGGATTAATATTGAACCCTAAGATTAATATTATAAACCATATGGTTAATATTAGACTGTAAGAATATAAATGCTATGAATAATATTAGAAACCCTAGGAGCAATATTATAAACCCAATTTATTAATAAATGCTATGAATAATATTAGAAACCCTAGGAGAAATATTATAAACCCAATTTATTACTAAGCCCATTGGATTAATATTAAAATCCCAAGGGATTAAAAACCAAAGGGAATAACATTAGAACGTGGGATTGATATTATGAACCTTAGGATTATTATGAACCCTCATTTAATATTATGAACCTTAGGATTAATATTATAAACCCAAGATATTATTACCATAAATCTAAGAAATTAATATACATAAAGGATTAATATTATAAACTAAATAGACTATAAAGTGAGGGAATAATTTTAAACCCAAGGGATTAATATTATAAATCTAAGGGATTAATAAACTCAAAATATCAATATTAAAAATCCAAGTGATCAATAAACCCAAGGGATTGATATTAAACCCTAATATTAAAATTTAGTATTATAAACTAAAATTAAAAAGTCATAATATTATAAACCTTGGCTATGATTGAATATGGTCAGCAGCGATTGATTTTCATATTGAAACAATCATTGTTAATTAAGTGCCATTAATATCAATAATTAACATTAAAATTAATATTTATATATATTAACATTATTAAAAGTAATATTCATATACATATTAATTAATATTAATAATAATGAATATTGAAATTAATATTAACTATTCATATTAAAATTAAATTTAATATCAAATTTTATTAATCATTAATATCAAAGTAGTTAAAATTATTTATAGTTGTAATGTTGATGTTATTAATATTATTAATATTAATAGTATTAATAATTAAAACTAAAATCATAATTTAATTAAAATTCCTATTAATAATTAACATTTTTATTAATGTGATGTAAATGTTATTAATTTTATATATTTAAATTCATTATGTTATATTTATTTATTATATTAATATTATTAATTTTGTAATTAATTTTATAAAAGTATTATTATTTTTTATATTATGATTAAGTTTTTATTGTTATTATTGATTGTTGACTCAAAATTTTGAAGTTAATGTCAATATTGATGAATATAAATTAAACTTAATGTTAAAAATTTAATATAACCCAATATTATAAGTTCTAATATTGAAAACATGCAATATTGAAAACATTAAATAATCTAATATTAAATTCTAATAATACAAACTTAAAAATTAAAACATAATAATCTAAAATGTCAAAACATATTAATACCTAATATAACATAAAAAAAATATTAATATTTTAATAAAATTAGATTAGAAATTTTTTATTAAATTTAGATATTTATATTAATACCATTATGAATATAATTAAATATAACATTAATAAATAGCAAGTTTATTATTCAATTTAACGAAATAATTAAATTTTCTCGAAACATAAAATTGTATGTTTTAAGAATATCTTAAATAAAAATATTAATAATATAAATATAAAATTACTCATTTTCTTATACTCATTTTCTTATGGCCCCTCTCAAATTTAATGTTTTCTTTAAGCTACATTTCATGCCACCATTATCTTGGTTTCCCTGTTTATGAAAACAAAAATTTATATATTTTTAAAATTTAGTAAATTAAAACAAAAAAATAATATTTTTCAATTATTATTACCTTATTATATTATTAATCACTTGAATATAAATAAACCAAACATTAAGGGGTAATTATGAATTGTGATTGTTTAAATAAGTTTTGAAACATAATTTTACATGTTCAAGTTGTAAATTGGTTTAAAATGATTAGTTTTTACCATTTTAAATATTATTAAGTATTTGCATTGTTATTTTTTTTATATTTTTTAATTTTACAATTAAGCTTATATATTTGTAAGTTTTCATGAATGAATAGATTAAAACATAATAATATAAATTTAAAATGATTCATTTCATTATCTGGAATGTAGACCAAGTTTATATATCACATTATCAATTACATTAGAACATTAAAATAAAATAGAATGATCAAAAGACATTAAACCAATTTACTACTTATTGACATATTGCATGGTGCTGCTGCCCTTAATATTTGAGGATTGTCAGGTCTTTTACGTTGATCTTTTACATTGAACTTTTAATAACAAATTTCTAGGTTGCTTGTAATTGTGTGGTAGTACTTTTTAAAGTAGTCGAGTGAATTACTACAAATATATAATTGGAAGCATTTTTTAAAAGATAAAGGTGGAGGCTTCAAGTACTTTGTAACATTCAAGCAATGTTGTTTCAAGTAACCGCTTTATACAGCCTTTGCACGAATTTTGAAGTTCCACCTTTATCGCTAATCACAATCGCCATGGTCTGCGGTCACATTAACATATGGTTCCCATCTCCTCCGATATGTGATTAACTTCGGAATTCAAAACAAATTAACTACACCATATAATACCATCGGGTCCACTCCTTTGTATGTCACATTACTTCTCTGTCGATGATATTAACATAAATATTATTAATATTAAAGTAATAATATTTTAATAAAATTAGATTTTAATTTTGTTATAAAGGTAGATATTTATATTAATATCATTATGAATATAATTAAGTATAACATTAATAAAGAGCAACTTTACTATCCAATTTAATGAAATAATTAATTTTTCTCAAAATAAAAATTGTATGTCTTAAGAATATCTTAAATAAAAATATTAATAATATAAATCTAAAATTACTTATTTTCTTATGCTCATTTGCTTATGACCCCTCTCAAATTTAATGCTTTCTTTAAGTACATTTCATGCCACCATTATCTTGGTTTCCCTGTTTATGAAAACAAAAGATTATATATTTTTAAGATTTAGCAAATCAAAACAAAAAAAAATAATATTTTCCAATTATTATTACTGTATTATATTATTAATCACTTGAATATAAATAAACCAAACATTAAAGGGTAATTGTGAATTGTGGTTGTTTAAATAAGTTTTGAAACATAATTTTACATGTTCAAGTTGTAAATTGGTTTAAAATGATTAGTTTTTACCATTTTAAATATTATTATGTATTTGCATTGTTATTTTTTAATTTTACAATTAAGTTTATATATTTGTAAGTTTTCATGAATGAATAGATTAAAACATAATAATATAAATTTAAAATGATTCATTTCATTATCTGGACTGTAGATCAAGTTTATATATAACATTATCAATTACATTAGAATAATAAAATAGAATAGAATGATCAAAAGAGACTAAACCAATTTACTGCTTATTGACTTATTGCATGGTGTTGCTGCCCTTAATATTTGAGGATTCCCAGGTCTTTTACATTGATCTTTTACGTTGAACTTTTAATAATAAATTTTTGGGTTGTTTGTAATTGTGTGGTAATACTTTTTAAAGTAGTCGTGTGAATTACTACAAAGATATAATCAGAAACATTTTGTAAAAGATAAAGGAAAATGCTTCAAGTACTATGTAGCATTCAAGCAACGTTGTTTCAAGTAACTGCTTTATACGGCCTCTGCACGAATTTTGAGGTTCCACCTTTATCGCTAATCGCAATCGCCATAGTCTGTGGTCACATTAACATGTGGTTCCCATCTCCTCCGATATGCAATTAACCTCAGAACTCAAAATATATTAACTACACCATATAATACCATTGGGTCCACTCCTTTGTATGTCACATTACTTCTCTGCTGATGATATTAACATAAAAAAATAATAATATTTTAATAAAATTAGATTTTAATTTTGTTATTAAATGTAGATATTTATATTAATATCATTATGAATATAATTAAGTATAACATTAATAAATAGCAATTTTATTATCCAATTTAACGAAATAATTAAATTTTCTCAAAACAAAAAATTGTATGTTTTAAGAATATCTTAAATAAAAATATTAATAATATAAATCTAAAATTACTCATTTTCTTATACTCATTTGCTTATGGCCCCTCTCAAATTTAATGTTTTCTTTAAGCTACATTTCATGCCACCATTATCTTGGTTTCCCTATTTATGAAAACAAAAGATTATATATTTTTAAGATTTAGTAAATTAAAACCAAAAAATAATATTTTTCAATTATTATTACCTTATTATATTATTAATCACTTGAATATAAATAAACCAAACATTAAGGGGTAATTGTGAATTGTGGTTGTTTAAATAAGTTTTGAGACATAATTTTACATGTTCATGTTGTAAATTGGTTAAAAATGATTAGTTTTTACCATTTTAAATATTATTATGTATCTGCATTGTTATTTTTTTTATATTTTTTTAATTTTACAATTAAGTTTATATATTTGTAAGTTTTCATGAATCAATAGATTAAGACATAAAAATATAAATTTAAAATGGTTCATTTCATTATCTAGACTGTAGATCAAGTTTATATATCACATCATCAATTACATTAGAACATTAAAATAGAATAGAATGATCAAAAGACAGTAAATCAATTTATTGCTTATTGATTTATCACATGGTGTTGCTGCCCTTAATAATTGAGGATTCCCAAGTCTTTTACATTCATCTTTTACGTTGAGCTTTTGATAATAAATTTCTTGGTTACTTGTAATTGTGTGGTAATACTTTTCAAGGTAGTAGTGTGAATTACTAGAAAGATATAATGGGAAGCATTTTGTAAAAGATAAAGGCAGAGGCTTCAAGTACTATGTAACATTCAAGCAACCTTGTTTCAAGTAACCGCTTTATACGACCTCTGTATGAATTTCGAGGTTCCACCTTTATCGCTAATCGTAATCGCCATAGTCTGCAGTCACTTTAACATGTGGTTCCCATCTCCTCCAATATGTGATTAACCTCGAAACTCAAAACATATTAACTACACCATATAATACCATCGGGTCCGCTCCTTTGTATGTCGTATTACTTCTCTGCCGATGATATTAACATAAAAAAATATTAATATTAAAATAATAATATTTCAATAAAATTAGATTTTAATTTTGTTATTAAATGTAGATATTTATTAATATCATTATGAATATAATTAAGTATAACATTAATAAATAGCAAGTTTATTATCCAGTCTAATGAAATAATTAAATTTTCTCAAAATAGAAAATTGCATGTTTTAAGAATATGTTAAATAAAAATATTAATATTAATAATATAAATATAAATTACTCATTTTCTTATACGCATTTGCTTATGGCCCCTCTAAAATTTAATGTTTTCTTTAAGCTACATTTCATGCCACCATTTTCTTGATTTCCTTGTTTATGAAAACAAAAGATTATATATTTTTAAGATTTAGTAAATTAAAACAAAAAAATAATATTTTTCAATTATTATTACCTTATTATATTATTAATCACTTGAATATAAATAAACCAAACATTAAGGGGTAATTGTGAATTGTGGTTGTTTAAATAAGTTTTGAAACATAATTTTACATGTTCAAGTTGTAAATTGGTTTAAAATGATTAGTTTTTATGATTTTAAATATTATTATGTATTTTCATTGTTATTTTTTTATATTTTTTAATTAAGTTTATATATTTGTAAATTTTCATGAATGAATAGATTAAAACACAATAATATAAATTTAAAATGATTCATTTAATTATCTCAAATGTAGATCAAGTTTATATATCACATTATCAATTACATTAGAAAATTAAAATAGAATAGAATGATCAAAAGACAGTAAACCAATTTACTACTTATTGACTTATTGCATGGTGTTGTTGCCCTTAATATTTGAGGATTCTTAGCTCTTTTACGTTCATCTTTTACGTTGAACTTTTAATAATAAATTTATTGGTTGCTTATAATTGTGTGGTAATACTTTTTAAAGTAGTCATGTGAATTACTACAAAGATATAATCAGAAGCATTTTGTAAAAGATAAAGGCAGAGGCTTCAAGTATTGTGTAACATTCAAGCAACCTTGTTTCAAGTAACCGCTTTATACAGCCTCTACATGCATTTCGAGGTTCCACCATTATTGCTAATCGCAATCGCCATAGTCTGTGGTTACATTAACATGTGGTTCCCTTCTCCTCCGATATGCGATTAACCTCGGAACTCAAAACATATTAACTACACCATATAATACCATCGTGTCACAACCTACACACTATAATACACCTATAAATGAAATTTTTATATACTATATAACCGCACCCACTCATGGTTGTCATCTTATAATAAATAATCCATTACTGATTATTGTTAACGCCATTGTATCGCGTACATGCCTGACCCAAGGCAATGTATACATGGCAGGCGAACAGGTTATGTATCCAGCTGCCATACCACTAATATATAAATCTGGTTATATGTTAACTATATGGTTGGAGATCTCTATGCACATTCCTCGTATATACCGAGGCTGTACCAAACTCCTTCGTTGGCGTCTCCAGCATTGGACAACTGGCGGTGACTTAATGTTATATCTAACAGGCCATGTGATGAGGGCATGGTTTCTAAGCCTGGGTTTTTCCCGCGCCGGCTTTCTGGAAAATGTCGCCCTCATCAACGGCGCTCAGCCACCGGATGCAATCGAGGGTGGTCAGAGCTTCCACGTACCACCGCTGCCCATTAAAGTTTATAAAGGTTGCTCTCCGGATTTTCCGAGTCTTTTGTCTTCAGTTTCATTCGTATCTGCTCCTTATTCTTCGCTGCCATGGTTGCTCCTTCATTCCGCGCCCAGAACTACACAGCTCCAGTCTCATACACCGTTCGAGGGGTTTCTAGCTGCGGAGATGGTATTACTGAAACGGTCAGGTGAATTTCCTTACCAGTTAATAGCTCTTGTTATGTTTATAGTCATTGAATATTGACGCCGAGCCCTAATTTACTTCTCTGGTTTGACAGGTTGCACCTCCGGCTTCCGGCATCTCTGGTGTAACGTGGAGTCCGAGCTATTGAAGCCCACCAAGCCTTCACAGGTATTTACTTGAACAAGGGTTTGACTCTCGGTTGGATTCTTTCGGTTTATTTTTGGGGTTGCCAGAGTTTTTCTCTGAGCAAGAGCAGCGACCCAACCTCATTGTCATTCGGTTGGTCGCAGGTCTCAATGGACCTCCCTCCTACTTGGGTACCAAGAACTTCTGGGACCGTTTGAGGAGTCGGGTCCCTCCCCTCCATGGTGAACATCGCTGCTTTTCTGAGGCCGCACTTCTATTGTCTCTATACATATGAATATGTACTTTCGTTTGATTTAAATGCCGGAACTATGGCTTACTTGTGACTGGATACAAACCCTGGTTCGAGACCAGTGGCCTATTTATTTTTGTACCCATATAGATTGAAAGTTGAGGTTTACAGTATCCCTCTTTTGGTTATATAATGACTTGATGTTCTGTTTAGTAATATGGAGTTCTGTAATGCTTATTGTATTTCGTCATTATCTGTGAAGGAATGTACATATGTTACCCCGCCGTGCCTACATCTGGTTCCGTAGATGCATGGCTAACTGGCTGAGGGTTTGAATTAGCATAGAAGGGTATGCTGTCGCGCCATCATCTGTTACCATAGATGTATGGCCGACAGTGACAACCCTTCATGCAAAGGACTATGAGGTTGACATATGAATGCTCTTTCCCATTTCTTCGGCTCATCATATGAATATTGGGATTCTAGTTATAAAGAACAGGCATTATGTTTTCGAACCCTTTTTATGCAGTGAGATTACCACAATGATTGCGGAATGAATGTTGTGGCTCTGCCGCAGGTTCTAGATTCTTCTCTATGTGTGATAATATTTTTCTCGGTATCAAACCCCGGGTTATAATAGGATAATCTCAGCCCTTTCTTTAACGTTCTGATTTCATATGAGCCGCTTGGTACACTATACCGACTCGGGGTTCCGCATTACTGTGTTTTTCCTCACCATTTTAATAATAACTCTGTTAACAGATGATTCGAAGAGTGAAGAGGGTATTCTATTCAGCTGACAGTGTATGCGTTTCTTAGGGTATGGACACCCTCTTGTTCTCTGTCTAATTGTTGCATGAGGTTTTCGGTCCTATTGACTCGGTTATGACTGCGAGATGTAAACTCATTCTGTCATTAGCCCATTTCATTTACTCCACGGGTCACTGTATTCTTTTCTTGATATTACCGTCACACCGTAAAGGCTTCTCTTTCTTCGCTCAATGTTTCAACTATTTCATCTTTGGCTTTATATCATAACAATGATATCGCGTAAGATTTTCGTTCACATCTTCACTGTCTACTGGCATTCTGCAGCGAATAACTGTAACTGAATACAAGATCTTTACAGTACGTCACTACTTAACTTGCCATACAGGCTATCAATAATCTGTACCAGTTACGTGTACCCACTATCTCTAACATTACAGATATTGACTCAGTTTAGACCCTAGACCGTCTTTCTACCACAGTTTAACCATAGACTATCTATAAAAATGATGCAGATAATCACAGTTAATTTTCCAGCTTCACAGATATCCAGACTTGAATGGGTTCCGTTACTTACCTGGTTTCCTGCTGGTAAGATGAAATATGGAACAGCCTTCAGTCAATCCTTGTGTGAAGCTTGTTTTCCTCCCAACCGTGAGACCAGTCCTCCAAGACTTGAGTCTCCCCCCAAGCTTCTGTTTACCGGATCACAATCCTCAGTAAACCAGCACTCTGTGCTTGACTATCTGGTCCTTACCAGACGTAGTCCTTTTCAGGGTCTTTCCCCTTTTCTCTCTCACACACTCTGCCTGTCTCCCCAGCACACCATTCTCCATCCACCTTCTTTTTGTTCCCCTGTTAGGGTGCTCGCTGATCCATTTAACCAATGCCAAGAATTAGTTGTAACTGATATGTAATTTAAAATTACTTTTACGAAGGTTTGATTAACTGATTGGTAATTTAAAATTACCTTACGTGGGGTTAATCACAATAGGTATATTACATACTCCCCCCCTTAACAGGAACACCGTCCTCGGTGTTCATCTTTCGTCGGAACTTGATATTTTACTTGTGGTATTACTATCTAATCCACACAAATGTGATCCTTTCTCTTTGAAATCAACGATTTCATTCCAAGAAAAGATGACAAACAAAATAGTAATGATATAGTCATAAGAAATATCATTAGTTATAAGCATCAATAGTCATAATCATTTGTAATTGCAAAAATATGCAACTTCTACTCGCCACCACCTGGCCCTTGTTTATTCATAATAAACAATTCTCTGTGTCAACTTACCATAACTTACCATCTTATGCTTGAAAATCATGAATACTTTCATGTAAGCCTGTTAATAGAGGTTGGACAATTCTTTAACCTTCCATGGTAAGTAGTTCCTGCAATATATGACTAACAAATTCAACCACATTAGTCCCTATATTTTGAGTCAAATGAGACACTTTGACTAGCAATCAATTATGCAATGTTAGATGCTTTCTAAATCACAGTACTTTTACAAGTACTTAAAGAGCACTAATGCTAATCATCAAATGATAAATCACTGCTCACGTGCACACTGAACGAATTCTTACTAAAGACATCCGTAGAGTACTTCAAGAAGTACCAAAAGAGCACCTAGCTCTCTAATCATCAAACAGTCAATCATTTCATCAAGCAAGAATTGTCTTAGCTCCCACTAAGATGTTCACAACATTATTAACACAATAAAGGAATTAAAATTTCCATTTATTCTTTATCGAGCACTAAGCTCATCTCTTATTAAATGTGCATAACATATTTTACACAACTATATGTAAAATTCATTTTTAACATAACATATAGCTGATTAGTTAATTCCTTTAGCCATGAGTTCACACTGGACTAAGGAATTCCCAACCCATGGGAACTGGTTCTCACAACCAAATCGAGTCATTTTCACATCCAGACAGTTTCTTTGATAGAGACCTTACCAGGTCTAACATGGAATTCCACTGGCCAACCAGCTCAAGAATTCCAGGAAGAGTAAATCTGGGCAGACAAGTACCATCAAGCCCTCTGGGCAGGTAGCTGCCATCAACCCAAGGCATTCCAGCCTTTCACAATCCGGGCAGACAAGTACCATCAACCCCTCCGGGCAGGTAACTGTCATCAACCCAAGGCATTCAAGCCTTTCACAATCCGGGCAGACAAGTACCATCAACCCTTCGGGCAGGTAACTGTCATCAACCCAAGGCATTCAAGCCTTTCACAATCCGGGCAGACAAGTACCATCAACCCCTCCGGGCAGGTAACTGTCATCAACCCAAGGCATTCAAGCCTTTCACAATCCGGGCAGACAAGTACCATCAACCCTCCGGGCAGGTAACTGTCATCAACCCAAGGAATTCAAGCCTTTCACAATCCGGGCAGACAAGTACCATCAACCCTCCGGGCAGGTAACTGTCATCCACCCAAGGCATTCAAGCCTTTCACAATCCGGGCAGACAAGTACCATCAACCCTCCAGGCAGGTAACTGTCATCAACCCAACTATCTGCAACTGTCTGGCATGTTAAATTTCCCTTTTATTACTCTTTCTCAAAGTAATTTACACAATGACCCATATGAACATTATCATTAGCATAACAAACATGCATGTATACCATGCATTTACACTTAACCCCCAACATGGGTCCACAACATCAAGATTGATGGGAAACATATCCATCATACACATTGTATGCATGCAAATTTTCCAAATAGCATAATTCATGCATATCATATAACATCATTCTTTCTCATTTATAATTGCATTTCACATTGCAGCAATTTATGTGATGAGTTTTCTTGTTGCCATTAAGCTACCACTACTTAATCCCATCAGCAACGGTAATTATAAGTATGCATCAGTCATTACCTATTCAATTTCCAAGAATTCTCATGCATACAATATTGTCATGTATAAGAGCATATGCAAATACTCATTAATGTATAAATGTCAACAACAGTTGATATAATACTCTCAGCATTCCCAATTTTGCCATAGTCTGCTGCTCCAATTCAAATCATCATTAATGGAGTATTATGTCACGTTTACTATGGCTAGCTTGGGTCATGCATTGTTAATGTAATTAAACATAATATCTCTAATATACAAAGATCATAACTCTATATCATAATGACTAATCTTTGTGCATACCATTGCTTATCATATAAGCCTTCCTTTAATGTATGCAACCCATATTCCTTTCACTAGAATACTACCAGCATTTCTTACAATAAACCACATACCTCTTTCTTAAGGAAGTCATTTTAATCCTCATTTCTCTATCTTCCGATGTGAGGATTTCTCAAGATTCCCTTTCAAGAATTATTAAAGATGTCTATCTTTCGGCATAAAAACCAAGATACAAAAACAAGGTTTACCTATCCTTTATGCATCAAATCAAGCAATCGACACAGCTCTTCCAACAAGACAATCTCTCCAAGAGATTATTATTTTCAAGGAAGCTATCATGACCACTGTCTCTAAGTACGCACAGTCTCATAATTCCAAAGTCAAAATAGCTACCAATATGCAACATGTGTTCTCCTAACACAATTACTTTACTTTAATGCACATAGTTCTTTTCATGAAACAAGTAAGGATTTTGGTTCTTGTATGAACACTATTCTAATGTGTCTTGAAAGGAAAGAACCTCTATTTCCATTTTCAAGAACTCTCATAAAATCCTTTATCTTCATACATGAAGTATGCATACTCTTAGAATGAGACTATATTTGTGTATATATGTAATATACCCTTTCCTCAAGAAATTAGGGATAAATATCTATATGCCTAGAAGCACATCCTTAGTTATCTTTTATCATGCATGTAATGCATAATCATTTCACTAGAACTTAGAGACTAACTAGAATCGTAATGCAATTAGCATATATATATATATATATATATATATATATATTCAAGAAGCTTTTATCAAATAAAGATACATATTTTAATTCAAGCAAACTTGGCCACCTTCCATGCTATGTTCTCAGGACATTTATATACCTCATCCTCTTTCTCAAGAAGATACTTGGCTATATTTAACAAGGATTTTATAGACCAGAGACAAGCATTTCACACACAAGACTCACGTGGAGTCTTTCTAATAGGAACTACCTATTTTCTTTACCAAGAAAACATACAAGATAATCAATCCTTAACTGCATGCCTTAACACATTTTCTTTACCAAGAAAATCTATAAAAGAACCATTCTTTTATTGCATGCATTCAAATACTTTCTCTACTAAGAAAGCATATAAAACATTCATACGTGTTCTTCAAGTAAGTGAACAAGACACTTATCTTATCCTTGGATCAAAATGCATAACTAACAAGTTTAAACCACCCCTACCGGAAGCAATTGCTCTACTTATGCAATTAGAAGCATAATCTCCTAAGTGTCACACATGCACTAGAGCTACCATTTGGTGCTATATGCAACAACTATCATAACACTACTATGTGACCATTTCAGAATAATGAGTTCAAGGAGACATTATGAAAATCATTAACATCAATACTCTATAGTTATCATTTTCCAACTCCTTAAGCATGGTCAAAGGAATACTCACATGCACATCGAGCGCTTATCTAGTCATCCCAAGACTTAGAGTCTTCCCCGAGATTCTAACACTCAAAGCTTGCTTTATCTGGTCATCACCAGACTTAGCGATTTCTTTTTCCCATCTCCGTCTGTCCCTACAACACGGTCTTCTTCCTTCTCCTTGCTTCCTTTTCCTTTGGAAGCATCTATGGTTGGGGGAAGGTAATTAGAGTTTACTGACAACTGTATTAACACAGGTAGTCTATTTATGAATAATTATCACATGTAATTATACCATGAATGGGTCCTAGAAATACCCACTGAACATGCCTCTACCCTTAACTTCACACTGGTATGCAACATGCATAAGAAATCCATCATTCCCATAGTAGAGATAAATTCAACCATTATTTAATCGAGGCTCCAATGGTTTTTATCTCCCAACAAGTAATAATTAACATCAGCACGTACCATGCTAATGGATTTCAGTTAATTAGAAGGCAATCGTCATTAGATCTATTAAGACATAAGAATATACTATTCATCATGCATGCTCATGGTGAATAAAATTAAGAACTCTTCTCATAAACAACTGGAACTATAGCACACACATTCCATGCATGTGACATCAATCAACCTTCACTAGTTTACGAATTGTAACCATCTTAGTCCAATTCAATTAATGCATATAAGTTTGATGGGTTAGTCATACAACACTAACCAATCCCAACTACCAATCGTCTTCATGCACCCATGACAAGACTGAATCAAAAGTTAGTTATGACAATCAAGTCTCGCTGCTTGACTCATTGCATGTTTTCAATGTCTAAGGGGGTTCTTCTAATGTCTTTTTTTTTAAAACAATTTGTCATCCTATTCAAGGATGTTCCCCATAATTTATATTCATGCATGACTCATTAAGTTTTGTTCATGGTAACTTCAATTTTGTTTAACGAATGTATCATTGTTATTACCATATTTGCAAGGTAAAAGTTGGTAGTTGATTGTCACTTTTCTCCCTGAGTGTTCAATATTGTTCATGATTGTAATGAGTACTCAATATTGTTCTTAGGTGCAACAAAAGTTTCATTGTCTTTTATCCTCATCAGGAATCCAACGTTATGAACGTAGTTATGCCACATCTTATTAACTACTTCTCAAAGAAGTCATAATCATGAATCACACCTGTCATGCCAAAAGTAGTGTACGGCATAAATGAATATGCGAATGATTAAACTCATACCCGAGTTAATGCCTACTAATGGCGTACTTCAATATCCTTTCCGCTTACCAATTCCCAAAGGCACCAGTATTGCAACCTTTGGCTCTGATACCAATTTGTCACGACCTACACACTATAATACACCTATAAATGAAATTTTTATATACTATATAACCGCACCCACTCATGGTTGTCATCTTATAATAAATAATCCATTACTGATTATTGTTAACGCCATTGTATCGCGTACATGCCTGACCCAAGGCAATGTATACATGGCAGGCGAACAGGTTATGTATCCAGCTGCCATACCACTAATATATAAATCTGGTTATATGTTAACTATAAGGTTGGAGATCTCTATGCACATTCCTCGTATATACCGAGGTTGTACCAAACTCCTTCGTTGGCGTCTCCAGCATTGGACAACTGGCGGTGACTTAATGTTATATCTGACAGGCCATGTGATGAGGGCATGGTTCCTAAGCCTGGGTTTTTCCCGCACCGGCTTTCTGGAAAATGTCGCCCTCATCAACGGCGCTCAGCCACCGGATGCAATCGAGGGTGGTCAGAGCTTCCACGTACCACCGCTGCCCATTAAAGTTTATAAAGGTTGCTCTCCGGATTTTCCGAGTCTTTTGTCTTCAGTTTCATTCGTATCTGCTCCTTATTCTTCGCTGCCATGGTTGCTCCTTCATTCCGCGCCAAGAACTACACAGCTCCAGTCTCATACACCGTTCGAGGGGTTTCTAGCTGCGGAGATGGTATTACTGAATCGGTCAGGTGATTTCATTACCAGTTAATAGATTTGTTATGTTTATAGCCATTGATGATTTACGCCGAGTCCTAACTCACTTCTCTGGCTTGACAGGTTGCACATCAGGCTTCCGGCATCTCTGGTGTAACGAGGAGTCCGAGCTATTGAAGCCCGCCAAGTCTTTCACAGGTATTTACCTGAACTAAGGGTTTGATTCACGGTTAGACTCTTTCGGTTTTTTTGGGGTTGCCAGAGTTTTCTCTGTGCAAGAGCAGCGACCCCAACCTCATTTCACTTAGTTGGTCGCAGGTCTCGATGGACCTTACCCCTTATTTGGGTACCGAGTACTTCTGGAACCGCTTCAAGAATCGGGTCCCTCCCATCCATGGTGAATACCTCTGTCCTTTTCTGAGGCCGGACTTCTATTGTCTCTATACATATGAATATGTACTTTCGTTTGATTTAAATGCCGGAACTATGGCTTACTTGTGACTGGATACAAACCCTGGTTCGAAACCAGTGGCCTATTTATTTTTGTACCCATATAGATTGAAAGTCGAGGTTTACAGTATCCCTCTTTTGGTTATATAATGACTTAATGTTCTGTTTAGTAATATGGAGTTCTGTAATGCTTATTGTATTTCGTCATTACCTGTGAAGGAATGTACATATGTTACCCCGCCGTGCCTACATCTGGTTCCGTAGATGCATGGCTAACTGGCTGAGGGTTTGAATTAGCATAGAAGGGTATGCTGTCGCGCCATCATCTGTTACCATAGATGTATGGCCGACAGTGACAACCCTTCATGCAAAGGACTATGAGGTTGACATATGAATGCTCTTTCCCATTTCTTCGGCTCATCATATGAATATTGGGATTCTAGTTATAAAGAACAGGCATTATGTTTTCGAACCCTTTTTATGCAGTGAGATTACCACAATGATTGCGGAATGAATGTTGTGGCTCTGCCGCAGGTTCTAGATTCTTCTCTATGTGTGATAATATTTTTCTCGGTATCAAACCCCGGGTTATAATAGGATAATCTCAGCCCTTTCTTTAACGTTCTGATTTCATATGAGCCGCTTGGTACACTATACCGACTCGGGGTTCCGCATTACTGTGTTTTTCCTCACCATTTTAATAATAACTCTGTTAACAGATGATTCGAAGAGTGAAGAGGGTATTCTATTCAGCTGACAGTGTATGCGTTTCTTAGGGTATGGACACCCTCTTGTTCTCTGTCTAATTGTTGCATGAGGTTTTCGGTCCTATTGACTCGGTTATGACTGCGAGATGTAAACTCATTCTGTCATTAGCCCATTTCATTTACTCCACGGGTCACTGTATTCTTTTCTTGATATTACCGTCACACCGTAAAGGCTTCTCTTTCTTCGCTCAATGTTTCAACTATTTCATCTTTGGCTTTATATCATAACAATGATATCGCGTAAGATTTTCGTTCACATCTTCACTGTCTACTGGCATTTTGCAGCGAATAACTGTAACTGAATACAAGATCTTTACAGTACGTCACTACTTAACTTGCCATACAGGCTATCAATAATCTGTACCAGTTACGTGTACCCACTATCTCTAACATTACAGATATTGACTCAGTTTAGACCCTAGACCGTCTTTCTACCACAGTTTAACCATAGACTATCTATAAAAATGATGCAGATAATCACAGTTAATTTTCCAGCTTCACAGATATCCAGACTTGAATGGGTTCCGTTACTTACCTGGTTTCCTGCTGGTAAGATGAAATCTGGAACAGCCTTCAGTCAATCCTTGTGTGAAGCTTGTTTTCCTCCCAACCGTGAGACCAGTCCTCCAAGACTTGAGTCTCCCCCCAAGCTTCTGTTTACCGGATCACAATCCTCAGTAAACCAGCACTCTGTGCTTGACTATCTGGTCCTTACCAGACGTAGTCCTTTTCAGGGTCTTTCCCCTTTTCTCTCTCACACACTCTGCCTGTCTCTCCAGCACACCATTCTCCATCCACCTTCTTCTTGTTCCCCTGTTAGGGTGCTCGCTGATCCATTTAACCAATGCCAAGAATTAGTTGTAACTGATATGTAATTTAAAATTACTTTTACGTAGGTTTGATTAACTGATTGGTAATTTAAAATTACCTTACGTGGGGTTAATCACAATAGGTATATTACATACTCCCCCCTTAACAGGAACACCGTCCTCGGTGTTCATCTTTCGTCGGAACTTGATATTTTACTTGTGGTATTACTATCTAATCCACACAAATGTGATCCTTTCTCTTTGAAATCAACGATTTCATTCCAAGAAAAGACGACAAACAAAATAGTAATGATATAGTCATAAGAAATATCATTAGTTATAAGCATCAATAGTCATAATCATTTGTAATTGCAAAAATATGCAACTTCTACTCGCCACCACCTGGCCCTTGTTTATTCATAATAAACAATTCTCTGTGTCAACTTACCATAACTTACCATCTTATGCTTGAAAATCATGAATACTTTCATGTAAGCCTGTTAATAGAGGTTGGACAATTCTTTAACCTTCCATGGTAAGTAGTTCCTGCAATATATGACTAACAAATTCAACCACATTAGTCCCTATATTTTGAGTCAAATGAGACACTTTGACTAGCAATCAATTATGCAATGTTAGATGCTTTCTAAATCACAGTACTTTTACAAGTACTTAAAGAGCACTAATGCTAATCATCAAATGATAAATCACTGCTCACATGAACACTGAACGAATTCTTACTAAAGACATCCGTAAAGTACTTCAAGAAGTACCAAAAGAGCACCTAGCTCTCTAATCATCAAACAGTCAATCATTTCATCAAGCAAGAATTGTCTTAGCTCCCACTAAGATGTTCACAACATTATTAACACAATAAAGGAATTAAAATTTCCATTTATTCTTTATCGAGCACTAAGCTCATCTCTTATTAAATGTGCATAACATATTTTACACAACTATATGTAAAATTCATTTTTAACATAACATATAGCTGATTAGTTAATTCCTTTAGCCATGAGTTCACACTAGACTGAGGAATTCCCAACCCATGGGAACTGGTTCTCACAACCAAATCGAGTCATTTTCACATCCAGACAGTTTCTTTGATAGAGACCTTACCAGGTCTAACATGGAATTCCACTGGCCAACCAGCTCAAGAATTCCAGGAAGAGTAAATCTAGGCAGACAAGTACCATCAACCCCTCTGGGCAGGTAGCTGCCATCAACCCAAGGCATTCCAGCCTTTTCACAATCCGGGCAGACAAGTACCATCAACCCCTCCGGGCAGGTAACTGTCATCAACCCAAGGCATTCAAGCCTTTCACAATCCGGGCAGACAAGTACCATCAACCCTCCGGGCAGGTAACTGTCATCAACCCAAGGCATTCAAGCCTTTCACAATCCGGCCAGACAAGTACCATCAACCCCTCCGGGCAGGTAACTGTCATCAACCCAAGGCATTCAAGCCTTTCACAATCCGGGCAGACAAGTACCATCAACCCTCCGGGCAGGTAAATGTCATCAACCCAAGGCATTCAAGCCTTTCACAATCCGGGCAGACAAGTACCATCAACCCTCCAGGCAGGTAACTATCATCCACCCAAGGCATTCAAGCCTTTCACAATCTGGGCAGACAAGTACCATCAACCCTCCAGGCAGGTAACTGTCATCAACCCAACTATCTGCAACTGTCTGGCATGTTAAATTTCTCTTTTATTACTCTTTCTCAAAGTAATTTACACAATGAACCATATGAACATTATCATTAGCATAACAAACATGCATGTATACCATGCATTTACACTTAACCCCCAACATGGGTCCACAACATCAAGATTGATGGGAAACATATCCATCATACACATTGTATGCATGCAAATTTTCCAAATAGCATAATTCATGCATATCATATAACATCATTCTTTCTCATTTATAATTGCATTTTACATTGCAGCAATTTATGTGATGAGTTTTCTTGTTGCCATTAAGCTACCACTACTTAATCCCATCAGCAACGGTAATTATAAGTATGCATCAGTCATTACCTATTCAATTTCCAAGAATTCTCATGCATACAATATTGTCATGTATAAGAGCATATGCAAATACTCATTAATGTATAAATGTCAACAACAGTTGAGTTAATACTCTCAGCATTCCCAATTTTGCCATAGTCTGCTGCTCCAATTCAAATCATCATTAATGGAGTATTATCTCACGTTTACTATGGCTAGCTTGGGTCATGCATTGTTAATGTAATTAAACATAATATCTCTAATATACAAAGATCATAACTCTATATCATAATGACTAATCTTTGTGCATACCATTGCTTATCATATAAGCCTTCCTTTAATGTATGCAACCCATATTCCTTTCACTAGAATACTACCAGCATTTCTTACATAAACCACATACCTCTTTCTTAAGGAAGTCATTTTAATCGTCATTTCTCTATCTTCCGATGTGAGGATTTCTCAAGATTCCCTTTCAAGAATTATTAAAGATGTCTATCTTTCGGCATAAAAACCAAGATACAAAAACAAGGTTTACTTATCCTTTATGCATCAAATCAAGCAATCGACACAGCTCTTCCAACAAGACAATCTCTCCAAGAGATTATTATTTTCAAGGAAGCTATCATGACCACTGTCTCTAAGTACGCACAGTCTCATAATTCCAAAGTCAAAATAGCTACCAATATGCAACATGTGTTCTCCTAACACAATTACTTTACTTTAATGCACATAGTTCTTTTCATGAAACAAGTAAGGATTTTGGTTCTTGTATGAACACTATTCTAATGTGTCTTTAAAGGAAAGAACCTCTATTTCCATTTTCAAGAACTCTCATAAAATCCTTTATCTTCATACATGAAGTATGCATACTCTTAGAATGAGACTATATTTGTGTATATATGTAATATACCCTTTCCTCAAGAAATTAGGGATAAATATCTATATGCCTAGAAGCACATCCTTAGTTATCTTTTATCATGCATGTAATGCATAATCATTTCACTAGAACTTAGAGACTAACTAGAATCATAATGCAATTAGCATATATATATATATATATATATATATATATATATATATATATATATATATTTCAAGAAGCTTTTATCAAAAAAAGATACATATTTTAATTCAAGCAAACTTGGCCACCTTCCATGCTATGTTCTCAGGACATTTATATACCTCATCCTCTTTCTCAAGAAGATACTTGGCTATATTTAACAAGGATTTTATAGACCAGAGACAAGCATTTCACACACAAGACTCACGTGGAGTCTTTCTAATAGGAACTATATTTTCTTTACCAAGAAAACATACAAGATAATCAATCCTTAACTGCATGCCTTAACACATTTTCTTTACCAAGAAAATCTATAAAAGAACCATTCTTTTATTGCATGCATTCAAATACTTTCTCTACTAAGAAAGCATATAAAACATTCATACGTGTTCTTCAAGTAAGTGAACAAGACACTTATCTTATCCTTGGATCAACATGCATAACTAACAAGTTAAACCACCCCTACCGAAAGCAATTTCTCTACTTATGCAATTAGAAGCATAATCTCCTAAGTGTCACACATGCACTAGAGCTACCATTTGGTGCTATATGCAACAACTATCATAACACTACTATGTGACCATTTCAGAATAATGAGTTCAGGAGACATTATGAAAATCATTAACATCAATACTCTATAGTTATCATTTTCCAACTCCTTAAGCATGGTCAAAGGAATACTCACATGCACATCGAGCGCTTATCTAGTCATCCTAAGACTTAGAGTCTTCCCCGAGATTCTAACACTCAAAGCTTGCTTTATCTGGTCATCACCAGACTTAGCGATTTCTTTCCCCATCTCCGTCTGTCCCTACAGCACGGTCTTCTTCCTTCTCCTTGCTTCCTTTTCCTTTGGAAGCATCTATGGTTGGGGAAGGTAATTAGAGTTTACTGACAACTGTATTAACACAGGTAGTCTATTTATGAATAATTATCACATGTAATTATACCATGAATGGGTCCTAGAAATACCCACTGAACATGCCTCTACCCTTAACTTCACACTGGTATGCAACATGCATAAGAAATCCATCATTCCCATAGTAGAGATAAATTCAACCATTATTTAATCGAGGCTCCAATGGTTTTTATCTCCCAACAAGTAATAATTAACATCAGCACGTACCATCCTAATGGATTTCAGTTAATTAGAAGGCAATCGTCATTAGATCTATTAAGACATAAGAATATACTATTCATCATGCATGCTCATGGTGAATAAAATTAAGAACTCTCTCATAAACAACTGGAACTATAGCACACACATTCCATGCATGTGACATCAATCAACCTTCACTAGTTTACGAATTGTAACCATCTTAGTCCAATTCAATTAATGCATATAAGTTTGATGGGTTAGTCATACAACACTAACCAATCCCAACTACCAATCGTCTTCATGCACCATGACAAGACTGAATCAAAAGTTAGTTATGACAATCAAGTCTCGCTGCTTGACTCATTGCATGTTTTCAATGTCTAAGGGGGTTCTTCTAATGTCTTTTTTTTTTAAAACAATTTGTCATCCTATTCAAGGATGTTCCCCATAATTTATATTCATGCATGACTCATTAAGTTTTGTTCATGGTAACTTCAATTTTGTTTAACGAATGTATCATTGTTATTACCATATTTGCAAGGTAAAAGTTGGTAGTTGATTGTCACTTTTCTCCCTGAGTGTTCAATATTGTTCATGATTGTAATGAGTACTCAATATTGTTCTTAGGTGCAACAAAAGTTTCATTGTCTTTTATCCTCATCAGGAATCCAACGTTATGAACGTAGTTATGCCCACATCTTATTAACTACTTCTCAAAGAAGTCATAATCATGAATCACACCTGTCATGCCAAAAGTAGTGTACGGCATAAATGAATATGCGAATGATTAAACTCATACCCGAGTTAATGCCTACTAATGGCGTACTTCAATATCCTTTCCACTTACCAATTCCCAAAGGCACCAGTATTGCAACCTGGCTCTGATACCAATTTTTCACGACCTACACACTATAATACACCTATAAATGAAATTTTTATATACTATATAACCGCACCCACTCATGGTTGTCATCTTATAATAAATAATCCATTACTGATTATTGTTAACGCCATTGTATCGCGTACATGCCTGACCCAAGGCAATGTATACATGGCAGGCGAACAGGTTATGTATCCAGCTGCCATACCACTAATATATAAATCTGGTTATATGTTAACTATATGGTTGGAGATCTCTATGCACATTCCTCGTATATACCGAGGCTGTACCAAACTCCTTCGTTGGCGTCTCCTGCATTGGCCAACTGGCGGTGACTTAAGGCTACCTCTGACAGGCCATGTGATGAGGGCATGGTTCCTAAGCCTGGGTTTTTCCCGCACCGGCTTTCTGGAAAATGTCGCCCTCATCAACGGTGCTCCGTCATCGGATGCAATCGACGGTGGACAGAGCTTCCACGTACCACCGCTGCCCATTAAAGTTTATAAAGGTTGCTCTCCGGATTTTCGAGTTTTTGTCTTCCAGTTTCATTCGTTTCCGCTCCTTATCCTTCGCTGCCATGGTTGCTCCTTCATTCCGCGCCAAGAACTACACAGCTCCAGTCTCATACACCGTTCGAGGGGTTTCTAGCTGCGGAGATGGTATTACTGAAACGGTCAGGTGATTTCCTTACCAGTTAATAGATTTGTTATGTTTTATAGCCATTGATGATTGACGCCGAGCCCTAACTTACTTCTCTGGTTTGACAGGTTCCACCTCCGGCTTCCGGCATCTCTGGTGTAACGTGGAGTCCGAGCTATTGAAGCCCACCAAGCCTTTCACAGGTATTTACCTGAACAAGGGTTTGACTCTCGGTTGGATTCTTTCGGTTTATTTTTGGGGTTGCCAGAGTTTTTCTCTGAGCAAGAGCAGCGACCCAACCTCATTGTCATTCGGTTGGTCGCAGGTCTCAATGGACCTCCCTCCTACTTGGGTACCAAGAACTTCTGGGACCGTTTGAGGAGTCGGGTCCCTCCCCTCCATGGTGAACATCGTTGCTTTTCTGAGGCCGGACTTCTATTGTCTCTATACATATGAATATGTACTTTCGTTTTGATTTAAATGCCGGAACTATGGCTTACTTGTGACTGGTTACAAACCCTGGTTCGAGACCAGTGGCCTATTTATTTTTGTACCCATATAGATTGAAAGTCGAGGTTTACAGTATCCCTCTTTTGGTTATATAA